>CM059584.1:13554375-14932500 GCA_030407085.1 Trichopria drosophilae | reverse complement strand
AAAGCAGAATCTTGTTAATCAATGTGTATCAAGTAACGTGTCTTCGTCCGATTCTTCGTCGTCTCTAAAAATTTCGTGTATAAATATAAATTCACTGCGTGCTCATCTGCAAGATGTAGAAAATGAATTAGCAGACTGCACAACACACATCCTGGCAGTCACCGAAACATGGATGACACCTTTTGTTGATTCATCGTGTGTTTGCCGTTAAAAACTATAATTTTGTCCGTAATGATCGGGGCGCTTCGCAGCGATGGGCAAACACGCTTTATTTTTGGTGGAGGTGTCGCATGTTACCTCCACAAATCTTTATCTTACACTATTCTCGAGTGCTCAGTAAATGAAAGCATTGATACCCCCAGAATATCTTTTTTTGGATGTCAAATCGTCTTCAAGAAATTTGTTATTTATAGTTTATATACCGACGCCCTCATGGGCAACTTCTCGCGGAAATTATAGTTAAGTTTAATACATATATATCTAAATATAAGAACATAATAGTAACAGGCGATTTAAACTGCAATTTGTTAGAGAATAGATTTGATTCTGTATATCTCCAAAATTTTATTCAAGAATATTCGCTTTTTTCTGTACCCTTTGGAACCACCCATTATTCTTGTTTTTCTTCTTCTCAGCTGGATGTTATGCTAGTCGATTCTTCAGATAAAATTAAAAGTTTTTCTACGTCTCCTACTCCTTTTGCGGCTGGCCATTGTCTTATTACGATCCAATACGAATTCACGAACCTCAATTCCATTCCACAAATTATCACCTACCGTAACTTCGCCAAATGCGACTATTCTGCATTAAATAAAGATCTCTCAGCATTACTTCAACTTAAGTTTCCTCATCTCTTAGCTTCCGACCACACACAACTTCAAACAAATTCGCAACTAGACGGTCTAATAAACTGCGTAAATAATTTTACGAATGTATTACCGAAGTTTTAGATTTACATGCGCCATTTATTACGAAACGTATTTTGCACCGCGCTATTCCGTGGATCACACCTAGCATACGAAGTAGGATTAAGGAACGCGACAAACTGTACCTGCGTGCGAAACGAACTCGAAACCTGCGTCTTTTCCAGGAATATAAGAATATGCGTCGCGAGATTAAAAATATCTTAAAAGCGGCCAAGAATCGTCACTTAGCGAGCTAGTACTCCAACAAACAAGCACGAACAAACTCTGGTCTTGCCTACGAAAATTAGGACTTGCTAATCAGCCATCACAGTCAGCACTTCCTCATTTCACACCCATTGCATTAAATCGTCATTTCGCACAAATATCGTCATCTCATCCGTCTTGTGACTTAGCGACACTCAAACAACATTATCATGCGTCCATTACCCAATTTCCATACAACATTCAGCTTTACTGCTATTAATCATCATGATGTCCTACTTAGTCTTAATCTAGTTGCACAAAAATCACGTGGGCTTAGTCCCGATCATCTTCCTTTAGAGCACCTAAAATCCATGTTTACAACCATCGCACCATATTTGACATCCATTTTCAATCTTTCACTCATCTCTGGCTATTTCCCTCCCATTTGGAAATCATCTTACATCATACCACTTAAGAAAATCGCTAACCCCTTATGTCCTTCTGACACCCGTCCAATCACAAATCCTCCCCACCTCTCTAAGGTCATTGATTCCCTTGTCACCCAGCAGATCACAAAATATTTAGAGATAAATTGTATACTGCATCCCAAACAATGTGGTTTCCGCAAATTTCACAGCACTCAAACTGCCCTATTACACCTTATGGATGATGTTACGTTCGGGCATAGATCGTGGGGCAGTTACTGTCCTGGTACTGTTCGATTTCTCAAAAGCCTTTGACTCCTTAAACCATGTCGTGATTCTAACTTGCCTTCGAGACATAGGCTTTGAGGAATCAACATTGAGATGGCTGCATTCTTATCTCTCAAATCGCTCTCACACAATAATTGGCCTGGATGGTTCAACATCTAATCCTGAGTATACTACATCCGGCGTTCCACAAGGTTCAAGCTTAGGCCCCATATTATTCATTATTGTTATCAATACCTTGTTTTCGAGACTTAAATATTGCAGACACACTACCATCATCTTTGCTGATGATACGCAATTTTATCTCTCGACCCCGATATGTCATCTAAATGAAACGATACGCAATATTAATAGTGACATTGCTGAGCTTGTGAGGTGGTCCCATGACCATGGGCTCACTTTAAATACGCGTAAAACTCAGGCCATCATCTTAGGTTCACCTCAGAATTTAGCCGTTATGAAAAATCTCACCATACCACAAATTATTGTCGGGTGGGATGCAATACCTTATTCATATGAAGTAAAAGATCTTGGTGTTATAATAACATCCGACCTAACATGGAATCGCCATGTTAGTACCATATCATCTAAAGTACATAATGTTCTTTACAGGCTTAAATTTCGTGGTGCTTTTCTTCCACCGCAGATCAAACTCACACTTGTCAACGCATTAGTCATCCCACATCTCGATTACGCATCTTTAGTTATAGCCGATTCAACAGCATATCTGAACACTAAATTACAACGCCTTCAAAACATTGCCTTGAGGTATGTGTATCGCCTGCGCCGGGATGAAAGACTTGCGCCATATCGTCAGAAAGCCAACTGGCTACCCATAACATCTAGGCGACAGTATTTTTCTCGGTAGCCTCACTCATCAAATCATCCAAACCTCCCAACCTCCCTACCTGGCTGACAGATTCATTCCTCTAGACCATTCCATTCGCCGATCTTCTCGCTTACAATCATCTCAATATCAACTTCCAATTCCTCGTACCAACATCTTTGCTCACTCTTTCTGGATCACAGCCATACAGTTTTGGAACTCCCTGCCACGCCGCCTTCACGCATTTACATCTCTCGCAACATTTCGTACTAACTTATTAACATATCTTCGTAGGGCTGATCAACCGTAAGCTTGTTACGTTTTCTATTTTTATGTTTTAACTATGCGAGCGACTTCTAATCAAATTTACTACTTACATTTAACTCAAGTGCAATTTTGTTATTTTTTATTTACAAAGTAGTATGTATAAAGATGTATAATGTGTTTACCGCCTTACAGCAGAGATTATAATATAGTTTTAAGGTTTAAGTTGTATTATGTATCGTATCCTGACCGAAACATTGTAACGGCAGGATATTGAGTTCATGTGTCCACGGCTCGTAGTGGCCAGGACACTAATAAATAAGTCGTCAATCAATCAATCTCTCTCTCTCTCTCTCTCTCTCTCTCTCTCTCTCTCTCTCAATTTCTTGTACTCGATACTGACCGTCAGTACACAATTAATTTCTGAGGTAATCTTAATTCTCCCCTCTTTGCGAATATCTCTTACTTACCATTAATTGAAAATATTTAAATTTCATTGGTGATGATAATATTTTCCTAATTGCGAGCATCATTTTCATACACTACCACATAGATATTTAAATAGTCTATAAATTTTCAAATTCGAATTATTTATTATAGCGCCTGGTTTCTTATCTACATAATTATATACAGGCGCAGATCCAAACAAAAACAATTCCGGCACTCGCTAATTAGCCAGAATGCGACGAAGAAATCGTGCATCCCACTTTCACGATTACGCGCCCCAGTGTACCCCCAACTTTCTCGTTCGCTCTCCCTACACGCGTTTTCGGTAACTTCGGACGACAAATAATATTATTTAATTATGACACAATGCTTTCAGGAATTCTTGTCTTTAAAATTTGATTTTTTTCTCAACCTGTGACTTTGTCACAATGTATTCGTTTATTATTGTCCTGGACAAAAGTTATCCGTCGACAAACAACAATATT
Organism: Trichopria drosophilae; assembly: GCA_030407085.1. Classification (NCBI taxonomy): domain Eukaryota; kingdom Metazoa; phylum Arthropoda; class Insecta; order Hymenoptera; family Diapriidae; genus Trichopria; species Trichopria drosophilae. The sequence continues at coordinate 14,928,659 of CM059584.1, read as the reverse complement.
AACAATGTTACAAAGATATTAATACTTAAGACTAATCCTGTAGATATATTGTAACACTAACCTAATTCAAAACTGTTCCGCTCATTGAAAATTATAATCATAAATAGTAACCTATACAGATCTCGTGTAAGAGATCTCGATATGTTATTGCTACAACTGCAGTAGTAAAATATAAATAAAACATTTTTTATACATGTCGCTAGAACTTCGTGTACTTGCTACAACTATAACTACATAGCCATAACCATGGTATAACAAGAAAGATATAGCAAGGCACATGCTATAGAAGGGAGAGTGACCAACCACAATTCTGTAAGATTTTTCAGGCTACTATATTGTTTATGAATTCTCGGAATTGAGAAAACTTATTGTGTTGTCATTGACTGTTTACTGCGCATTATCCTAATTGCTATACCTTTCTGGCTATACCATTGCTATAACTATAATAATTATCTCCACTATGCTTCTGAACCTCACAACTATACGCCGTTCTATCAGTGAAGGAATTAATTTGATGTTTTCAATTGAAGCTAGTTTGAACGCTGGTATAAAAAAATATGTCAAGACTCGTCTTTACTCTACACATGAAGAATTAAAATTCTCAATTCTATAAGTACCTTTAAAATGCTGTCAAATGTCAAAATTTTAGTTCATTTAAGATGATTCTACTGGTATTCTCTAGTCAGTACACTTTTTTTTAAATTGTTCCTCACGTAGAAAGTATTCTGATTTTCATGATTTAAAATGTATCCTGCACTTTGATGTTAAATGTATTTAATCTGTAGTATAAAAACTTTTGCCATGGAGGGAATTTGACTCAGGCGAATCGGGTTTATATAAAGGTCAAAAAATAGTAGAAACGTGATGTTCATTTTTGAATGTGAACCGAAATATTAAGCTGTAGTAATTGTAGTTTATTGACATTAATAATGGTCTCAACACGAATCTAATTCATGAAATTCAGAGAAATCAAATTCGAATTTAATTTCGATAGTCTATGATTTTTTCAACAATTTTGGAAAGCTTATACTTTTATCTGTTGAAATCTCGTTTTTCAAATTTGTCTAAAGTCGTTATCAATTAAAAATCATTTCCTGTCTCCCGACACGTACTCATTCAAGTACTCGATTTTAATTACTAATTTCTCACTTTTTTAGTCGATAACCGCATCTCAAATTTAACAACACATATTTCCCGCAGGTATTTCATTGCTTTTAAATAAAGTTTCGAGTATTTTTTAGAACCAGTACGAGGGCCAATAAAGGTGGTGCGTTATCTGTTTTAATGTTGTTGTATTGTTTGTATTAATACTTGGAATAAGTTTTGACCTTTACATATACTCAGTATACAGTATATGAGGATCTGTGTATGAACCAACATTTGTAAACTCGGACAAGAAATGTAATATTTTTTACCTTATGCAGATACTCATTTCAAAACCACTGCCGGTTCAACAATGCATAAAAAAGTTTACCTACGCACCTAACAACGTGTGTTTTACCTGTCTATCGCTTTTCCGGTATCCCTCGAGGATCCTCCAAACATTTTCCGGGCCGGCAGTTCCGCATTGCTTTCCTATCTCGAAGAGTTTGCATATGGGATTTGACTCGAGAACGTTTGGTGTTGAGCTGCTGCTGCTCTTAAACTTGGAAAACATGGTACGGGCTCCCAACTACCGGTCGAGGCCCTTCGCGTATCCTGTCAATAAAAAAAAAGACTGATTGAATGTCAGGTATCAATATCAATTAAAAATTTGCTATTGTTGTAATGATTAGAAATAATTGTAGCATTGAAAAAATAACACATGATATATTGCATATATTGTATATTTTTTAATTATTCCATATACCCAGATATACATTTTCTGCATTTTCCTACACCGCTGCATTAATAAGTGATTGTAAAAGTTGAGTTGATCATTAAAAACGTATTTTCCAAGACGTATTTGAAGAGCAATATAGGGTGGAAGCCCCACTCCGAAAGAGCGAGGAAAATATTCTTGTAAAGACAAATTTTGGACGGTATTCATTGTTTACTGAGTCGTCAGGTCGAAAGTTTTGATGTTGAAATAAAATCAAATAACCGGGTAAAGTTTTTATCTAAGAGTCCAAAGAAATAAAAAAAGACACATTTTCGAATTTCAGAATTCAATAATGTACGTGGCAATAGCGTTGGCTAATGTGGTTAAGTTATTAACAATTGCCGTAAATTACCAAATAACATTCTAAAATGAATAAAGTAAAATATCATCATGAGATGTTATTTTATTTCGCATAAAAATTACGCATCACTGAACCATTAAAACAAAATAAACACCGAAAAAAATGTATTCGTTCTATTTGTAATAAATAACTGAGTAAATATACGGGTTTTAAATAACAAAAGGTAACATCCTATTGATTAAAAGTGACTCTACCATCTGGGAATTTTTTTAAAGCAAACGCATTCCCGATGGAATTAAAATATACCGGACAACTACAAACCAAAGTTAGTCAGAAAATATGCGCGTCGTACATTCCAGGGCACACTGAATCACCCTACTGAATATTTATGAATGTTTTTCCTTGGGAAGATATCGCATAAAAACGTAATAACCTCAAGTTAATTGTGGGCGAGGGTGCATTGTAATGCATCCTTTTCAATAATTACAAAAAAATACATATTTAAACAAACATTTTGTGTGCATAGAGAGAAAGAAAATAGTTAAATAAAATTGTTTCATTTACTATTTTCCGGTACTTAAATCATCATACATAACCTCAAGTATTAACTGGTGTTCATGTTGTTAATTGTACTATTTACATACGTTAAAATCGTTTCTACCACGTTATCGTAGGCCCATTAACCCTTTATTTCTCTCTGTATGCCGACTATATAAAATGTCTTAAATTTAAAAGTAACTATTTTATAATTGATATATAAATACAAGACTGTACGGATCGAAAATAATCGTATATATTCAAAATGAACGAATAGTTATTGATACATTGTAGGTTGACAGAAAACTGACAGTGTTCAATTTCATTGACTATGGATTGATCTCTATATATATTTATCATTGCAATTCAATTGAAAAATTTATTGAATTGTAGCACAACTAAATTGGTCGAGAAACTTTGTATCACACGACTGTAGAGATAGATCAGATCGTGATTATTCGAGTAATTATTCAAGAAGAAATTACATTGAGAGAATATCTGCAGCTAATTTTACTATTTTTATTCATGGATTTTCCATGCGTGAATTAGAAAATCCGAATTTGAAGTGAACGTCGTGCGTGATTAAAGTTCATGCACTCCATGTACTTCACGCGCTGAATTTTACGACTTCACGCATTAAAGATCTGTGTATAATAGTATATATTATCGATCTTTGACGAGTGCAAAATTTGTCGCACGAGCGAAGCGTAAAGCGTGGGACATAAAACGCATGTAGTGCGTGTCCCTTCTGTGGTCCGGCGGGCGCTATTCGCGATTTCGGGCCCTCTTCACCGGGCGTTTTTCATTTTTTCGGGCCCGCTTGTCGTTTTTCACGATTTCGCACTCAGGGTATACTTCACCGACATTACAAAGGCATAGTTTTTTATGTAAAGGTGTGATAAAAAATATCGTGTATATTACGGGGGAGAATGAAGGGATCGAAGACAAGTTCGCCGTTGCAGTCCTCAGCGTAGGGACTCTTCCTTTCCGCCCTAGATATACAATATACAACTTTAATACGACATGTATGCGACTTGATAATTTGCGCCCGAAGATTTCACTGCAGGGCGCAAAATCGAGTTCTACTCCCGGAGTGTTAAAAAATATCGTATGTAACTCGTACAGTGCGCGAAGTTGTTCATTTATTACACAATATACCATTGCAATTCAAGAAGTGAGGTGCAATTTTGGCAATATATTCCATTATTTTATTAACTACTTTTAACCATCATATAAACATTTCTGTCGGGAATATAAAAGGCCAAATTTGTTGCATCATTTTTTTCAGTACAGCTGGATGCTAAAAATTAAAAGTCTTATTTGATTCGTCACCATATTTAAAAATTGTTATTTTTAGCTTCTATTGGGCCTTAGACTCAGAAATAGCATGATCAAGAACAATTAAAATAAAGAGATTGATTCGCTGATTGATTCTATTTAAAAAATAGGTATGTGCCAGATAAATAGTTAAGTAAATGTTTGAACAAAGAATTTAAATATTTCACTCTACGTACGGAAATCAGTAGAAGCTCTAAAATGATTCCAAAATAAATTACATTTCTGTTATTCAGCGAGGATCGATAATTATTAATTTATATGGCATTTTATTACGGCATGCATTACATTCATTGAGTTTACAGCACAGCCATTGCTATTTATTTAATTAATTAATATGGCAAGTGAAATCAAATTAAATTTAAACAGCACATTTAGTTTATACACAGTTTTGCGAATAAGTTTTACGATTCAATAATGCTTAATTTCAAGGCAAGACTTTTAAAATCTATTCGATTTCAAATTATTATCATTATCAGAAAGTTGTATATTAATTTTGAAGCTTATTAGCAATGAAGTATGACCACGCTGCAAACCGAAACCCAAGGTCAGACCTTCGGAATGCTGAGTGCGTGCCAGTTCTACCAACTGCGCGCACGTGTAAGCCGCAGAATATTCGCACAATGTATGAATATTCCACAGAAATTCTTTCTTAATATAGTATACATGAGGTTTAATGTATAATCGTATATATCGTTTTCACTTTTTATCATGAAATAATCCTTATCAAGGAATTTTGATTGCAATATGGAATTTCCCTCTTATTAAAGTATTTTTGTATTTACTATCAACAAAGTTATAGAAATAAACTACGCTGCATATGTATATTACTTACTAAATTCTCCATGAAGAATCACGAAATGACAAATTAACTTAATTCCTTGAAGTAATCAGTAATTTACACAATTTCTTTCCATTCCATTGTTCTCGAAAATAAATTCATTTTCTTAAATTTATTTTAAAGTAATACACCCTCAGTATATGAGAAATGCCCATTGAGCATATCTCGGGAATTTTTAAACTTTTGAGATATAAAAATGTTCGTTTTTGGATTTGAAGTCACGTATTTAAAATGAATTTTGCCGTCTCCAGATTCATATCAAATCAATATTAATCCGTTTCGTCCTGAATGCCCTAAATTTTGACTTCTTTTCATCAGGTGCTTTCTTATGGAGACACTCACTCAATCGTTTTTATATAACCACACCTATTGTATTTTTTCTCGAACTTTCTAAATCCGCTTTTAGATTGACCATATCTTCTGCCATTTTTTTACTATGGCGGTTTAAGCATTAAAAAATCGTGAATTTTGAAAAAATTTGTTCAAATAATAGTATTTTTTAACAGGAAACCGTATTCGAATCAAGCTAAATCTCTGTATCTGGTGGAGTAATTAGTTTTACTAAAAGATAGTATAGTTATTAATTCACCATTCAAAATGACGGCTTCAAAATGGCGGTTTTCAGTCAAAATTTTGTTGAAACATTTCTGGATGCTCCAACTCAAAAGCTACGAGCTTTTTAAAAAAAATGTTGAGAATAAAAAGTTCTTAGTATTCATTGAGAAATATAGTGGAATTTTTTCTGATTTTTTAAATGAAGTTTTGAGAAATTTATTTTCAACATTTTTTTCAAAATTGTAATTTATTTACGAAAAATTCTGAACAGAATTAAGTGCATTCTCTGATGAATTCTAAGAGTTTTTTGTTCCTTGCCATTCTTTTCAAATGTTGATAGTTTTCGAGGAAATGAATTTCAAATATTATAGTTTAAAATTTTTCTTTCTCGAAAACTATCAACTTTTGGGAAAAATGAATATAATAAAAAAACTCTTAGATTTCATCAGAGAATGCACTAAATTTTTTTCGAAAAAAAATTACAATTTTGAAAAGAATTATAAAACAAATTTGTCAAAACTTCATTTAAAAAATATGAAAAAAATCCACTATATTTTTCGGTGAATTCTAAGAATTTTTCATTCTTAGCATTTTTTAAAACAAGCTCATAATTTTTCAGTTAGAGCGTCCAGAAATGTTCACTGAAGTCCGCCATTTTGAAGCCGACATTTTGAATGGTGAATTAATAACCATCCTATCTTTTAGTATAACTATTTACTCCACCAGATACAGAGATTAAGCTTGATTCGAACACGGTTTCCTGTTAAAAAATACTAATTTTTTTATGCTTAAACCGCCATAGTAAAAAAATGGCAGAAGATATGGTTAATCTAAAAGCGGATTTAGAAAGTTCGAGGAAAAATACAATAGGTGTGGTTATATCAAAACGATTGAGTTTCTTTCTCCATGAGAAAGCACCTGATGAAAAGAAGTCAAAATTTAGGGCATTTCAGGACGAAACGGGTTAAATAATAGAAGACGGGTTAAATTTAAAAGAGCGTATTTTTAATGCGCCACGAATTCGCAAATTATTTCAGGACAATGTTTTTGTGATGAAAATGAATAATCTAGAAAATGCTACGTGGAAGAGCTTTAAGATGCGGATATGTGGTCCATCACTTCCAAAATTGATGTGTCATATTTATATTTAGACAAAGAAGAAACATTAATGTACCTTGCTTCATGAGATTGCAGTGGTCTCTCTGTCGACTCTACTATGCAGAACATAGTAGAATTCACCTTCTGCACCTTTTTTAAGCAGCATTTTCGCTGTAGAAGCGTAATTACACCACGAACTACTATCGTTGTCATCAAAATTATGTTCGGCACAACAAAATACATGATATTACTATGGTCTTAACTTGATATTAATCATATCCTTTTTTAATAAGTCTTTAACACTGTAAAACTTGAGTTTTAATGTTTTTTGAGGTTATCTCTGAAATTAATCCCTCTATCCGTACTTTTTATTGCAGATTTATGTTCAGCGGGTCAAAATGCGTTGGAATAGTTGGGCCACCTATCCAACACAACACATTTTCTTTTTGTGTGCCTGTGTGCTCGTTACCTCTCGAGCTACCTCATTGGATCTGGCGGATTAATTGAACGTATAAATGAGGGACATTTTTACAGTTGTTAAATTTAATATGGAGCACGTAATCATATTTAAAACTGGATTAATAATCGTGAAAATGGACATAATAGAAATATTTAAATATATTCCAATTTTATTATCCTTACAATCTCTACTAGTTATAATTTGATCACGAACACACTAAGAGTTTTATCAAAAAGGCTAGGTTGAATGAAGTGCAAAAGAGTAAGAATTAGACAAGTTCAAAACATTAAAGGACAATAAGGTATTTCTCCATTACACGTATAATTACAATTGTAAGCAAATAAGTCTGGATTGTACCGGTCTTTTGTGAAAAGAACAAAATTCTATACATCGAAAATCTAACGATAACTTTAAGGGGAAATAAATGGTGGTCGAGAATTGATCATTAATTATTATAATTGTACTGAGTCATGCGCCAATTTAAACATGGGAGCATCTTTTATTTTTAAGTGATCCACAATCTTGAGATCTGAAGTTTTCTGAAGATATTAAGTGGCATCTTCATATGAATCCTCGTATACTAATCTGATTTTATTGCCTCGTAAATTAGAGATCTTGTAGAGATCTTAAAATCAAAGCATAAGTGCAATTTTTTTAAACTTTTCTTATCGTCACTGGAATATAATCGATCTTCAAATAGGTAAATCCATGTATTCTCGATTTTTTTCATACCTTTTTTATATGAAAAATGTACGCTAAAGAAGAGATAAAGTTTTAGTGCATTTAGGAGTGTATGCGTTAAAAATGAATTACATGATCCCAGTTCATGATATGTTTATATTAACAAAACGCGTTTCGGATTAAAAATCATTGAAAAATAAATTTAATTTAATCTGTGTTACTAGAAAAGCCATTTTTTAGAAAAGACGTTTTTTCATTGCAAACTGTAATGAGCACTGGTTTTTATAATTGAGAGAACCAACTAAATAGAGTAAACTAACTTATGCAAAATAAATTATTATATGTTATATCTTTTAATTTAATATTGATACTTATCGGTTAGTATTAATAATAACCTATTAATAGAAAGACCAGGTCTGAAGATGACCCGAATCTGGGGTCGAAACGTAAACAATTACATATCCGTCCATTTTACATTATTCTATTAAAATTAAATCCACTCCATTTTCCATTTTCCTTTTATACATATATTTTTATAACCTTAAGTTACTCCTATAGTTATTATTAATACTGACTGATAAATATCAATACTAAATTAAAAGATATAATTTATAAAACAGTCGAGAAAAATAATAAAATGAAATCATTGAAATATATACTTACAGTTTTTCATGTTGCTCAGGGACAACATAATTTATCGATTCGATGAATTTTTAATGCAAATTGAAATTAAATAGAAATACTAATTCAGGTTCCCTTCATGTTTATCAGGATCCGCTTAGAAATGTAACTTTTGATCTGATCAAATCCATGTTCAGACTCTCTGGCATCAGGTATAGGTCATGTTTTTTTTTCATGTGTCATTCAAATTTTTATCGATTCGATAATCATCCGAAGATGATCTAGACAGAAAATGAATTAAGTGGTTATTGAAAAATACAGTTTAAAAATGTAGCAATTCTCTTGAAAATTGATTATGAAATATACTGATTGTGAGATTTCAAACTTACTATTCTACATATTAATAAATTGCAAGTTTTCGTTAAAAAACTTCTGGAATTTTGATCAGGCACCGATCAGGTAGTAATGATATTGAATATATTATACACATTGAAACGATTTCTGTTCTGGTACGTTTTTAACTCTTTAGACAAATCGGATGTAATTACAGAGCAACACCTACACAATCACTTTTAGATATCATTATCAGACATTGCTCTGCGAATGCGGAAATTTCAATTAAAACAACTAAAATCTTTAACGATAATATCGCCCCCGCATTTCTCTAAAAATAAAATGATTGCTCATATCGTTAGTTCCACCTGAAGCAAAACCTTTTCTAACGAGCTTCTGAAAAGTTTGTCGTGGTTTAATCGCACGTACAAAAGAGAGGCATTTTATATCCTGTTCGTTTTTTGCAATTATATGACAAAATAATTTGGTTAATTATGGTCAGTGGTTCTCTAGGAAGTTTCAATTTAAATTGAGATTTATTATCTTTTCGCGATTAAAATATAACCATAATTTTGCTGTAGATTTTAATGTGGTGATTGGATGTTAGATTTAGAATCTTTTTTAATATATAAAATAATACTATGTTAGTTCAAGTGTTATTGAATTTTATTTAATAAACAGCATATTTTAGAAATATTTAAATACTAATTTCGATAATTCAATTCAAGAAAGGGTGTTTTTTTCAGCCAATTTTTATTCATTGTTGGATTTGAAAAACTTTAAATTTTTTCAAATCTTTTGTTGAAGTTATTTCTGTTTATACTTTTTGTTTTTATTGACTGATTTTCTTTCGATACTGACGTTTCAAAGTAATATTAAAAACATTATCAGTGTATTGCGTAAGAATTAATTTAAGTAAGAATATTTATAACAGCAATTTTCACAAATGTTTCAAACAGATTGCAATAACCAGACCGTATTAAAAAGTACTTAAATATATTTTAAATACAGACTTCTTTTCAGAATACTCTTTTTAAGTAGTTTGAGATAATTTTAATTTTACAATGTCATAAAAGAATGTAATTGTAATTAAAAATTGAACTTTTTAGTTGTTTTCTCGGCATTAGTAGTGATTTAAGATATTACAATACCAGCTAGGAAATATGATACACAAAGGAAGATATCGAAAAGGTTACTGTAGCACAGCTGGAATAGGGACAGTGAGGCCTGACCAGTAACGTACATCAAGTTTTTGCGTTTCATGAAGCAAGATATCATCGTATCTCTTTAGTTTTATGCCTCTCAATCGTCTAATAACTACTCAAGACTATTATTTATTTCTATAAAAAATGTAAAAATATTAAAAAAATATTTTCAAAAATAAAGAAAAATAAATCTAATTTTCAAGAAAATTGCAATAGAAATGAGATTTCTGAGATTCATATTTCAATATTGCCAACCTAGTAGAGAAAGTGAGTCATAAAAAATGTAGATTGAAAATAAAAAATGTTAAAATCAATATAAATAATAAATTCGATACTCGTATTAATCATTAAAAAAACAGGTTAATAATTGTATTCAATTGTTTACTAAACCTGTTCCATCTACAAGTTCTGTATCATATAACGATAAATTTATTTAAAATTGCCTTACTTTAATAGTTTTTACATAACTTACAAAATTAACATTAAAACAATTGAACAATTCAAATTAGCCAATAATTCGAGCAATTACCGTTTTTAGTAATAAATAATAAAAACCTATCTACTAATTTAATACTAATTCTAAAAATGATTAAACTGGAATTTCCAATTTCTACTTTAGATTAGTAGAATTTTATTATTAAATTAGTACACGGAAAAAACTAAGTAAAATTTATCTGACCTGGTTTCAAAGTTTTATGAAAATTTCTTAATAAGTAGATTTTCAAACTTATAATACCTTTCAAAACAATAACTTTTTATATATTGTAAAATTGATTGAGAAAACATTTCCGGTGTCATTATTACCCGCAAAAATGATCCAAAAAGTCATAGGTTTAATTTTGAGCTTGAGTGAAATATAGAACAGGTTTCAGGTAAAGAAAACTAATAATATTACTTATATTCTATTGAATTAGTTCTTCCCTATATTTTCGAATAAATGATGACTGATTGAATTGAATAATCGATTGTCACTCGTATATAGTAGATAAGCAGCTTTATTTAATGTAGAATTTAGAGTATGACGGTGACCCTTTTTGATGTTCTTTATGAAGGAGATTATTTAGTCCGAAGCTTTAAGAGGAATTTTGGCTCACGTCTGTAGGATTTTGACTCCTAAAAAGAAGCGCGTTTGGTTTTGTTTTCTTTTTTCATATTTTTGTAGGTTTTAAATTCATACAAAAATGACATTATCATTCTAATGAAAATTAGCACTTGAAACATATGTAAAACATTTGTAAAAATCTTGAGCGTTTCTGTGCATATTTTATTTATTTAAAATGTTAAATAAAGAAATTTAGTTTGTACGATCAGATGCAATAACGTGTTCTTGAAGTGAAATGAAGAAAAGCTTCATTGCAATTTAATTATGAAGAAAGTCCACGAATTCATTTACACCAGCTTAGGTGAACTTTCGTTTCGAGTTTCGAGAAAAATAAATGGTAAAGACGATATAAGGTCATTATGAAAATTCCCCACAAAGAACTTGGAAACATTACACGGCGAAGGGCGCTACGGTCTAATGAAAATAGCGTTAGGTGCTTTTTAATGCCAAGAATCTAGTTTCAAATTGTTTCGGTTAATTATTTTAATTAGCGCTCATTATTACGTAGCAGCTATCTCGGGTGCTAGTACGAGGTGCTCGAATTCGACATCTGTCGGGAAAGCTTCCTAAATTACTGGCAAGCCATCTTGGACTGAGCTTATTGCTTTCGCATTGAATTTAGTGGCCAGTAATTCATGCGCGCACTCGTGGCTGATACTCGAGGACGTCCGACCGCAGGCAGATTTTACTACTTAGAATAAAGCTGCTGAAATATATATTCTATTCCCGTTCTCCTGATAGTCAACATTCCACCCTCGGCGCGTTCTTGACGTCATTAAACCTCGACGTTCCATTGTACTACACGCGCTTACTGGTTCATGGGCACAAGAGATCTCTAGGAAATTTAGTGCGTGCACGCAAATCACCAGCTCGTTATCACGAGTATTCCACAATTTTACCTACATATCGCGCCACTTGGGGTGTACACAATCTTTATTATTAATAGCACGAATTAGCTATCAGGTGCTATCTTATATCGGTCTTAAGTAGTTTTGTTCTTAAAACGTACACAGAACCTACTTATACACAACCAGGTTCAAAATACTGACAATTATATTCTATTATACAGGGTGATCGGCCAACCATTACCCAGCGGCTAACTGTAGATTGTACAGATAATTCTGAGCAACTTTTTCCTCTGAACAAATTTCCGGGAAGGTAGAGTTTTTAAGTTATTCAACACTAAAATTTAGGGGGAAAATCACTTTTTTTGAAATATCTCGGCTCTGTATGAAGGTATTTTAACGAACTGAAGCTCATTTTAAAGATATTTTCAAGCTATACAAGTTGTATCTGTTGATTTTTGACCTGCAATGAATATTTCTCTTGTTATAGCCATAAAAACGGGGGTAAATACCGATTTTTCAGGTTTTTCGCGTCCAACTCGTTTGGACACATAGCTATCGAAATATCACACTGGAAAAAGTTGTAGGCCTTGAAAACACAAACATTTTTTGTCCTCTAATACGATGCGATTAAATTAAAACTGAACCCTATTTGTACTCGTTTTCATAACATTTTGTTATTAATATCGATTTATTTGTCGAACTGTATTTTGTCAACTTTACGAGGCTCTTGTAGGGTTCAGTTTTAATTTAATCGCATCGTATTAGAGGACAAAAAATTTTTGTTTTTTCAAGGCCTACAACTTTTTTCTGTGTGATATTTCGGTAACTATGTGTCGAAACGAGTTAAACGCGAAAATCCTGAAAAATCGGCATTTATCCCGTTTTTATGGCTATAACAATCAATTTTGATTGTAGATCAAAAACCAATAGAGACAATTTATAGAGCTTTAAAATATCTTTAAAATGAGCTCCGGTTCGTTAAGGTACCTTCAAACCGAGGTCGAGATATTTCAACAAATGTGATTTTTTCACCTAAATATTAATGTTGAATAACTTAAAAACTCTACCTTCCCGAACATTTTTTTAGAGGAAAAAGTTGTTCAGAATTATCTGTAGAATTTAGAGTTAGCCGCTGGGTAATGGTTGGCCGATCACCCTGTATATAGGATATCTAATTTTAAATACTCTAAAACTTTTAAAAATAAAATGTCTAAAAGGGGTTAGTAAAAGGATACTTATATTCAGGGGGCCTAACCTGACAGTTTTAAATGGCCCTATGTGCAATTAGATCTTAGACTCAACTCGCGTTATCGTGTGAAACAGCATCTTATTCATATTTAAAAATAAATCAGGCTGCGTCTATCTTGATCAAGACGCAAGTAATAAATGCTAATCAAACTAGGATTCTCATTTCCTCTGAATTGATGTAAGAGTAAGAAAATTCTATGAGACAAATTAATTTCCAAGGACTTCCGTTTTACAATATCAAAGTTTTGCTCAGTTACTACTATAATAAACAAATTCTCAATATCTTTAACCTTATTTGTTCTACATAGCATTATCAAAAATAAAATAAAACCACCCATATCAAGTTTGCCCAATGTAAACTATGTTTTTTTTCTTAAAATTGTATTGTCTACATTAGCTTCAACACATTCTTTGGGTCCACGAATTCTAGCATTTAAATGCCCTGTTAGTTTCACCTCCCTAGAAGAAATCGAGTGAATTTTCGTTTGCTAGTTTATGTCCAGTTTAGTTATTTTCCGTGTTGGTGGTATAAGAAATCTGGACAATGTAACAAAAAACTGGACAGATTTATACCAAGGTTATATATGAATCTATTACAATGATTACAACTGATCTGATGTGCAATCTTTTTAAATTAATCATCTGACATCATACTGAACTTAAAATATAGACGATGAATAGAACTCTTTCTAGACATGTACTCTTTAAATTTCTTGGTGAAAATGTCTAAAAGAGTGAAATTCAAACTTAAAGAGTGAAAATTCACTCTTAAAGAGTGGTAACTCGCTCTCTCACCTGAGTGGCTTTTCTTCGCTGCATAAATAGTGAATTTTTACTACCTATTGTCCCCAGCTATTTTGCTACACAGTTTTTACAAATTTTATTAAAATTATATATTAAATAAAGAACTCGACACAAAATAAACCAAAAAGTATCGAAATTCTAATGTTATCTATTTGTATTGGGCGAAACCGTACCTATTAATCTCCGTAATTACTGAACAGTGGTCTTTTCTATTTCAGCTGTGATTTCTACAATTTGATAAATTATGACAATGTAGTTTTTATTATATTTTTTGTTAACTTTGTCAAAATGATAAAATTTTTGGCTATAGAAAATTGTTTGACTTTGAGAAAAGAAGACAGGAGCATAATGAAACCTTTTAAACTTTGAAGAAGTTTATCAGTATTACTAGTGAAGCCTTAAATATTTAATTCATGTTTGTTCACATAACTTGTTATTTCTATGGTAGCTAATTTTTAATTATGTCCTTTCACTTCTTTAGTTTACTTCAGCAATTGTTCCTATAAATTTAATAAATATTCACGTTTTATGTTACATTACGGCTTCTATAGTTTCGCTAGTCCGAATTTATTTCTTTATTTCAGGTAAAAGTCTATTACCCCAAGTATATTCGTATACCATCTTCTGTGATCGCGAAAAGGACACGACGCAGCATTTCTTAAAAATTACTTTCATTCCTCTTGAATTGCAGTAATTTATCAACTCTACTTGATCCATTTGTAGAAGGAATAATTTCTTAGTTGGCGTAAAATTTACAAAATGTTTAGATCATCTGCATACAAGAAAATTTCCGAATTTTGTGCCACTAGCTTTGCGTCATCAATATAAAGGGAGAACAACAGACGTCCTAAGTGAGAGCCCTGTGGAACTCCTGACAAAACATGTATGGGATGAAGTACAAAGTTTTTATAACGGACAAGTTGCATTCTGCCAGATAAATATGATTTTATCTATTTGCACAAAATAGGACGAAGGGCCAAGGGAAGCTTACCTATTAAAATATCATGGTTAACTCTGCTGAATGCTTTTGAAAAATCTACGTGAATAGAATCAACCTGTCCCCATTTTTTCGAGAATAAATTGAGTGAACAGAATCAAAGGATCCGCACAGAATAAATAGAAAATTGCGTACAGTCAAATCGGCTGCGGATGGATTATGTTGTAGTCCATGATATCCTGATCAAAAGTTTTAATGGGGACAAGGTCAAAAAATTGCCAGTTTATAAGATATCAAGGTTACAGACGAGATAAACGAGATTTATCCATTTTTGCAGTTTGTTTTTATTTTGATTAAAAACTATTTATTAAGTTCGATAAAAGATGTTTTTCGCCTTTCATCTTTTAAGATAACATCAATAGCCAATCATTTTTTAAATATTTTTATAAGTTGTAATTGTAGTTATAATATTTAAAATTCTAGTGAATTCTGTAATTGACAAACTTCGTTTGTCCCGTGTGCCGTTCATAATATAATGTGTCAAAAGTCGGAAATGTCGATGATCGCAGTTACAATATCGTTCGCGATATTTCCGAGGTAGTTATACTAAGTTTTGTTGTAGTTGTTGATACTTTCTTTGGCATTTGATATTCATAACCAATACTTCTGAAGAAAGTCGCAAAGTTATTAACAATGTCTTGACCGGTATCAATTAGTTTCTCGTTGTATTTCATTGTTTTTGGAAGTTCGAACTCCTTTTTCAATCATTCATATAGCTTCAGAAGTGCTTAGTTTCCTTCTGGGAAGTCTTTTTTCTTTCACTCGATTGTATATAATCCTTAAAATATAGTTCCGCAGCGGATTTAAGTAAGGCACCCACCTGAGAAAATTTTTCAAATGTCATAGCGCATCTACTTTGTTTGTACATGGCGTGAGAAACCTTTTTCTCAAGAATCAAAATTTTCAATTCCTGCGTAAACTATCTTCGATACGATGTAGAAATTTTGGTTCTGATTTGGACATGCTGCCTCAGCTGACTCAAGAACCATTTTAACCAAACTTACTTTCCCTTCCGTAGATTTGCCAATATGCCGGACCATTTTAATAGGGGTTCGATATACATTTAATTTTAGCTGTTTAGCCACTTAGAAATAGTATATTATTTGATAGATACAAAACTGATCTATTATAAAATTAAATAACTAAAAAGTGTAACGAACTCGTGCGCAAATCACCTACTTCGAGCACTTGTATCGTATTCAATTTTTTTTTGATTCCGTGAGAGAAATTTTTCGCACACTGATTTGAGTGTGCGGTGCGCAAATGGGTTACTTCGCGCACTATAAATAGTGCGCAAGATTCAATTTCGCGCACGGATAAAACAACATTTTTTTTTCATAATCTTTACATTACTTAGGCAACAGTGTTTGCTGCGGAGTGTTCCAATTTCGTTATCCTATAGCTTCGATTTTCTGAATAGATATGTTGTTATTGGCAGAATTTTTTACTAATAAATCATTTGCGGTTTCATCTAGATTTAAGTCAAGATTTTCAGTTTACTTTTTTAAAATAACACAAAACAGTATTTATAAAATTGTTTTCTTTTGCTTAAAAGTCTTTGTAATTTCTATTAGCCACTAAAATATACATGTCACTTTAGCTCGGTCTATTAATTTATATATATATGTTTAACGTCATTTTGAATTATCAATATAACAAGTTTAAAATATTCGATATAATCAGTTTGAAATAGATTTATAATAGATCAGTTTCGTATCTATCAGTTTGAAATCGGTAATAGAGGCGGATAATTATATTGGCTTTATATGAATGCCTTATAATACATCATGAATTGGTTCGTTATAATTTGTCCATGAATTTTACAATTTTAAAACAATTTTAACTATCAATTAGTGTTGGCGTGGTGCCTCGCTCGCTTCGCTCGCTCAGAAACTTCGGCCCAGTGGAGAGTCGGCTATTCCCTAATACTCGTTCGTTTACTAACAGCGGGGTCTGAAACGTCGACATTTGATGAAAAACAATAGGGTAATTTTTATGCCTGAAGTGACCAAATTCAATACTTCGTCCAGACCTAAGGTCTGGGTCGAAGTAATTTGAGGTAATAAAAGTATAGATGTTTAAATTAGTAGGAAATATTAATTCAGTATATGTAATATATTAATTTTGTGGAATATAACATTAGATTCTTTCTGTCTCGCCAGTATGCAAATTGTAAATCGCAGCAACAGAAAAGAGTCAATCCATCGGATTTTTAATTTAAATGATAATTGGAAACCTTCGACCGAGTTGTTAAAGAAGCATCGATGTTGAAAATTCATGCTTCGATGATCACAGAAATAATACAATAGCAATTGCAAATAATACGAAAGAATCAATAACGCTTTGGTTGCAAGCTCTCTTTGTTCTGACTTTTAGGTAAACAGTCTTCTTCGTTACGATAGTTAAGAATTAAGTCAGCAAAACCTTGAATACTTTCTTAAATATATACTCAGTTATATATACGTTATATCCATTGTATATAAACGCCGGTAATATCTATTAAAAACCGTCTATTGGGGTCAGATGTTTCTGGTAGTAAAAATTTAAGTAGAAAACAGTTATTAATGTTTTAGGCCCTTACACTTCATAAGACTCAGTGGTAAAATGATGTATTAAATAATAATTTCTCAATATGCAAACAATGATTTTGATTATTTGGATGCTATTTTACATACAAAACAACCATTTTATAAAATACTTAATATATTATAATATCCCCGGTAGAAATTAAAACATTTTTTGTACAATTCTTGTATAACATTCTTATTTATCATGTTAAAGAGATAGGGGAAATGGGCAGTCTAAGTCAGGTAAACACCTTCTGAATACTCTGGTAGAAATTTGTCCAGTTTCCCGATTCCTGTAACATAGGAAATAACTAAATTGTCCAGAAACTAGCCAAAAACCATTGTGTCTGACAACAGGACAAATGTGTCTTAGAATAATAAAGTAAAAAAGATCATAAATAGTTGTTTTTTGATCTCTTAGACATCTTAAAACGAGGCACTTGTTTTAGTAGTGTATTTATTTCATCTGTATGGGTAAATCCACCGAACTTTTAACTTTACGCTTTAAGAAAAATATGTTTTTTTTCGGTGGCACACATTTAAAATCAACCTGAGGCCACTCCTAAACATATAAAATGTAGAAAGAACGACACGTTACGACTTTTAAAGGATTGTTCCAGCGCAGTCAGGTAAAACGAGACCTAAAATTATATCTTCGAACCAAACATACTTCTGTACGCGGAAAACAGATAAAATTTATTACTCGGGTTTTTTTAAGTTACTGGTCACGAATCCGTAAACAGATATTCACAATTCAAGATGGCGAATTCAATATGGAAGACCGAATTTGTAACTAGTTATTCACACAAGCTCAAATTGGGTATTCGGGGTTTTCTTTCTTTTTGCTTTTAGGTGCATAATATACAAATTTTAGCAGCAAACATTTATTTAAGTCGATTTTAGGCATTACAATCCCGGCAATCCTGAACAAAAATTTTAAATAGGTATAACGTAAGTTGTTATTAGTACCATATTTATTCATTTTTAACCAGAAAAGATGAAGCAAGGGAGATGAAAAACAAAGTTACCCAAAGTTACATTTTCATTATTTCTGAAGCAAAACTATAGCGAATCTCGACTGATGAGCGACCCCGAATACAGTTTCAGCTGGTTCAAGCAACTTTATAGGAATTTGGTCCGCCATATTGTATCTACCATCTTAAATTTTTAATATTTGTCAACGTATTTATGCTCAGTTACCAATAAAACCCGCGCGTAACAAATTTCAGCATTTTTCCGTGTAAAGAAAGGAGTTTGTGTCAAAGCGATAATTTCATGTCTTGTTTTACCCCTGAACATCGTATTGTATTTCTGGAACAAGTTCAGAGTATTATTATGACACCTAAAACAATAAATTACGCCAATAATCGAGGCATTTAATTGTGTATAGTTCATGTGCCTGACAAAAGTGTCATTTTTCAACAACAGTTACGCACGAAGGCTATAGGTTGTAATAGGCACAGAATCGAGATGAGACAAGGCACATCTTATTCCTTGGAATACGTCACTTATTATATAATCGATTAAAAATGCCCAAAGTATCGAGCCATAATATTGTTTGTTCCAAAAGTTATTGTTATAAATTAACGAAAATTCCATTTTTCATAAATCTTCTGCACGCGACTTTGGACGCATGTCATTCTTATTAAGCGATAGGCACACTTATTTTTCAAGTATCTTTGGCTTTTATAAAGTGCCATTAATCAACGACAAGATTTCCAAATGAAAAGAATACACGTTCCAAAAGTTACAGAACAAAATGTTAAAAAAAATACGATTTGCACGCAGCAGTTTATTCAAATTTTATGAGCTTTCGTGTTTCCTTTGGTTTTTTAATCAACTATCATGCAAAACAAATAACTGTACCTTGAAAAGCATATCCTTTTTAGTAAATTGTAATGTTTTATAAATATTTCTGTACAGCTTATTTACGTGAATCTTAAAATAACCTGAAAGTCAAAAGTTCTTTGGATTTGCCCATATACCAATTATAACGAATAAAATTTACATCAATAATATATTGGATATTGTATTTTATATAAATTAAGTTCTAAATCGATCATTTAGTGAATGACACGCACTGCAATGTCTATATACTTATGATATGATAAAGTATTCATGCATGTCTGTATGTAGTTATAACGGGATTGCTTAGATATTTCGTAAGTTTAATTCCATCTACTGAATTTCGTAAGTTTAATTCCAAGCACTTATGAAATTGTTGGACATCTCTAGAGAAGGTCGAACAATTTGACGTTAAGCATAACTGTAATTGTCATTCATTTCGTGGTTTATAGCCGATCATAAACATTGTGAACTTTTTTTAGAGTTTTATATCAGTAAGATGATTTAAATCATTGGAAATTTAACTCAATGGTACTTACCAAAGCAAAAATGAAATGTGTACGATTGTATACAATTACATACAAATTATGACAAGTATATTTAATTATATGAACTTATATAAAGGTTAACATAATATTGAATAACGGCGATTTTTCGATATAATTTGACTATTTAATGGTATGAAGTTATATAAAGTTTAATATAATATTGAATAACTGCGAATTTTCGGTATAATTTAACTATTATGATTTAATATATACTTGTTTAGTAATATATGAAATGTTACACGATAATAATGACTTGCATTAAATTGTAAATAAAACTTATTAAAAACAAATAGATTGAATTGAAAATTCAGTGTAGTTCGCATACAGCAATTGTATATGATAATATTTAATTGTATTAAGCGATATATACTTGGTTACATGCAATACACTGAAAAATAATTAACGAATTCAATCAAATATTTGAATTATATAATCAGTTTATTCGTATTTTATCAGTTTTGTCATATATTTGATTAACATATTCATTTTGTGCGTGTATTGAAAGTACTCGTATATTTGATTAAATATACCAAATATTTCATCAGCTTTACCAAATATTTGAACAACATACTCAGTTAGTCCGTAAAGTTGTATTAATTACCCATTTTACTCAATTGACTTAACACGATCATAATAAAGAAATGGATATTTTTAGTGAAATATGTGGTCTCACGAAAACTACTTTATCTACTTAGAAAAGATGTCTGTTATTCGCTACAGCGTATACGCTAAGTTCCCCTTCAGGCGAAAGAGCCTAAAAAAATGCTCCTTTTTCGTATCTCGAATTTTGAAACTTTTTTTTATGCAAAATGGATGATTCAACAATCCCTGCAAAAATTAAAGATGAGCATATGCCTCGTTTAAGAAATATAGCCGATCTTATCTAAAAAATATAGCAGCTTTATGTATTATAGTCCCCTTTGACTCAATGTTTAACCTCCTATATTTCGTAAACGGAACAGATGCTCATTTTAAAATTTTGCATGGTTTATTGGTACATCATAAGTAATCACTTGGTATAAGAAACGTTTTAAATGTCGAGGTATCGAAAACATCCATTGAAAACGGACATTTTTTACATGGAGCTTACAGAAGCTCTTTGCACTTAATCATAATACTTTTCATGATGGTGTATTGTACGTGTATCCTATTTCAGAGCTTCTAATTTGTCGGTAAGAGAACTTGACACTGCGAATAAAGGTACTTGCTTATCTTTTAATTAATCGTCATGTTCCACGGTAGCGTAATGGATAGGACGTCTGCTTTATCATCCGAATGTCGCAGGTTCAAATCCATCTTCCAACCCGATTTTTTTCTGCGATTTAATTTATTTCTTAAGTACATATATAAACATATATGAGTAACTCTATAGAACCTTTGACTTTTATAGTACGCGACGATGTATCTTGCAAACAAATGAATATCCAACTAAACTATCACGATTTTTTTTCTGCGATATATTAAAATGTTAGCCTATATATGTTTTTTAAGATAATAAACCACTGGAAAGGAGAAAAACGAACGTAAAGTACAATTTTTACTGAATTTCACAACGTACAATGCAACAATTTCATTTTTATATCGCTAAAAAAACTCTTATCCAATCACTCTGAAAATTTCAGAGAATCTTCGTGTAATCTTGGAGTTTCAATAAACAATATGCCAAGAATGTGATTATCTTCTACAAAACTATACAGCTTAAAATGTAAGCTTCCACCGATTATTTCAAATTCGGGAATTTATTACTTTTTTCAATATGGAGGAAATAACTTTTCATTTCCTGAATTCTTAGTTTCGTAGAATAATTCTACATTAAAAGCCCCCAAAAATAAGATGCACGATATTCAAAAGTCGGGCGCAATTGTAATCACTTTATATGATCTCACAATAATTAGATATTTTTTAGTAGCTCGTATAAAACGGTTAGAACTGCCTTTATGAAGCCCGAATGTTAAAAAATCGATTCAATCATTTTTAAATTACCTTTTTAAATATAGATTACTACCTTTTCGGCTGATATCTTTAGACTCCCGGAATAAAAAAGTGGAAAAATTTAATTCTAAAATTTTTTTAGTAGCGATAATAAATAATGAGTTAAAAAACTGTATTTCTGGTAACAAGTACCTTATCTTTAAATATAAAAACTATAATATATATAATATAAGTAGACCCGCATCTACCATTAGAATATTGTTTTGACTTTATTCAACTTTATTCAAAAACGAATTACGCCAACTGTTTCTTACTCTAAGTGCTGTAAAAACAAAAAAAAATATGTCCCTTTAATGTGCCACTAAAATAATTTTTCATGATTTTGAACAATGAAAAGTTAAAAGTTCTGTAGAATTACTTATATAACTATATATATTATTGAATAGTAATGCATACTGTATAAAATTCTATCGCCGAAAAATTCATATACAATATTGTATACTATTATATGGCTTTTTGCTAGCTTAAGACAAAGCTACTAAACCTTTAGCCTAAAGATACATATATAGATGTATCGAAATGAAATGGTCGTAGGAATTTCAAGCACATTTGTTGCTCCAGAAAACAATACAAATAAATATCCTAGTACCCATTACTGGCCGTGTACCAATTATTGGCCAGGTAAAACATCGCATTCATATAAAAACCTTTAATATAAAATCTTATAATTTACTAGCTTAAGTTTAAGCCATCAAACGCCAGGGCTTTTTAAAATAAAAGGATCTCAGTGAACTTAAATGATAGAAAGGTACACGGTAAAACAAGTTTTGTCCATTTTGAAATTCCGAAAAATTTGAATGTTATTCTTATGTTATTCCTTTTTCTATATGATCCAGTTTTTGCTGTTACCCTTACGTATCTACTTTTATATCCCAAAATTAAACCTAAAGTGATCAAAAGCACTTAATAAATTAGTCTCAGTATTGGAGTAAGCATGTCAAAATTAAAGTAAAATATACAAAACTCGTTTTTTCCGTGTAATCTTAAATTTCAATTGATAGAAATATAGAAACATTTAAAATTACTTATTGATGAATTTATTGACTATTTAGGGACACTTTATATTGTAGTATCAGGTGATACAAAAAAAACTCACTGGAGCTTTCGGTAAATGTAAAACCAAATTAAATAATTACTGATCTAACAGTTTAACACATTATCAGGGTTGGGTCGAGGTTTAAATCGTAGACTTTGCGAGGTCTAAAACAATAACTATAATAAAGAAGTTTAAAGATAATGAAGCAATCTTTTTTAACGTGAATGATAATGCATTAACGAATTTTGTAATATGCATATAATTGTAAAGAAACTAATTATTAAAGAATATAAAGTATTTTATTTCAACATAGTTTCAACTTTTATATTTTCTACGTACTCTTATTTTATTTGACTAAGAAATAGTATTCATTTTTTTTTTTTTTCAAGGAATTATTAATTGCTTCAGGCTCCGGCAACGAACATGGATAAAACTTTAGTTATTAACGTTCATGCTGTTGATCGTAAACTCCATTAAAACATCCGCCATCCTGAGTATTGAAAAACTGCTATTTGAAATTCGTAATCAGCGATCTGTAAAAAGTGCGATTAACAAGTTTCAAACCAATTCTGTCTGTTTTAAAAATATTGTAAACGTTGGCGAATGCATTAAATTTATTTTTCTTTTCTGAAATTAAACTATTAGCTTATGAAATTATATTATCCAATTTCCTTTATACGAATTACATATTTTGTAAAAGAATGTTTTTCTCTTCACTTTAACCAGATTAGTTTACTTTTGTGTCTTTGCGATGCATGCATACGTATAAAACGTATAACAGTGTTAAGAATGTTGATGAAAGCTATATGGAATTAAAAAATCGATTTGAAACATTAATTTTCAAAAACTATATTATTTTAAACTATATAGGTATTTTTAATAATATTTTGATGGAGGAAAAATCGTGCATGTCGTATAAATATTTTTAAAAAATCAAGCTCTAGGTTGGCTTATTTTAAGTGAAAAAAAGTTTCCTTTTAATTAAATAGACTTGATAATCGTAATTATTAGTGACATATTATTCAATAGTTTGATACACTTCATAAAACAGAAAGCAACTGTTATAAAATAATTGCTAGAATTAGTACTTCACCGAAATTGTTGTTAAGGAAAGAAAATTAAATAATAAAAATAAATTGTACGAAAAAAATATTTATCGCATTGGACAAATTCTTAAAATAGTAAAAAATGTTTATAATATTCTCGCATTGAAGAAAGTGTAATGAAGAAAACAAATTATCGTTGGCGAAAGAAGTCAAATGAGCATCGCTTATCAAGGTTTGAAGAAAATGTTTGTTTGACACATTATTGTTTTTCAATCAAATTCGAAAATTCAATAAGTGACCAATGATAAATCAAGCAGAAAATTGTGCACGAACGTCACTCTCCGGGCAATCGCCCCCCGATTACTGGATGATTCGAGCGCTTTTGAAGGGAATCAACGAGCATGACTGATGAATTAATTAATCTATATCGATTATCCTGCTTTGAAATCGGCCGTTAATGCCACAGGAGACGCATTTTCGATATGAAGCGAAATTGCAATTTGAACTGAAACTTTGAATTGGACTATCCACTTTACATCATTTAGTCAGGAAAGAAAAAAACTGCTGTTTCCGCCCGCAAGTATCGGTCGCTTGATACACAGCGAATGAGGCACTCGGGTATACTGGCAGAGTTGCATGCATTAAAATCGAAATACGCTTTTAGTGCGAAAGAAACCGAATGCGAATACATATGTCACGAATGTGAAACAGATTATTTCAATTTCTCAAACAAAAGTGAACCGTGTAGTTTTTGAATACACGCTTCGCTCGTTCAGAAAACTGTCAATGGAAATATTTTTGCTTCAAAGTCCCTGGAGTATTTTTGTAGAAAAAAAATGAACTAGACTTCAAATGTGAAGATTTTAATAATATCTTTTCATGAACTAATTCTTTTTTCTACCGTATTATTCAAGTTGTTGAACATTCAAAAAGTAAAAAAATGTATTAAAACATTTTGTAAATCTTAATTATAATTTATAGGTTCTATTTAAATTTCAAGACTTTTGTTACATCTTTTTGTTTTTGTCTCTGTCTATTGTACTGATTGTATTTATAAGTGAAAAAGAAATTTTTACTTAAGCGTATTTTTATTTGATAGAGTCGTATACTGATATTTTGCCATTATCAACTAGTTTATTGGTAATCTTATTTTCATCACAATAGGAAAAAAATGTGGTTTTGCGCTTACTTTCGGTCTGTAAAATTAAATTCAGACAATCTTTTATACACGCGTCTGTAATGTACGATTTCAAGGACTTTATCTCCGCACTTTACGGGCTAATAAGAGCCGGTTAAGGTCCTACTTTCAGAACAGTGTATCAAGAAATAGTGTTCGCTTCTCGGCCGCAAGATTTTACGTCCTTGTTTGGAGGTTGTGAGATCCTCGGGATCTGTTCATAAAATTCAACTTTACGGCCTAGGACCAAAAGTATTATTAATGTATTAATCACATATATTTATATGAATATTGCATTTTATATTCGGCGAATAAAAAGTTACACAGTATTTTACGCCCACCGTGAAAACAAGGTTTTCCAATGACAGGTGCTTTAACTAAATTTTTCATTTCTGTTTAGCTGTTATTTAAATATATTCAGAGAGAAACATACACTTTATGTTTAACATAGATTTATAAAAGTGAATATTATAATTTAATATACGGGTCATTAATTAAAAGTTCCAATTATTGTATTCCGATTGATAAGCGGGTAATACATATATCAATATTATAAGTTTAAATATAGGTTGAAATATATTATGTTTCATTGAAGTTTTTTAGTTCAAAAATACGGAATATAGAAAAATAATAGATTCGTAATGATATATGATAGTATATATAGTAATCAACATAATTTGTAATACGTTTCTATGAAACCAATATCAAAAAGTGTGCAAAGAAAACGTGAAATAAAATGTGTGTTCGACGATTTGTTAACATACCCGTTAAACTTGTATATTAAATCGATCTTGTAATATATTGTGTAAGATATTACACAATTTATATGCATCTTATATGCATGTGTTTTTATGGAATTTCAAAAAATTTAACCCGTTTCGTCCTGAAATGCCCTAAATTTTGACTTCTTTTCATCAGGTGCTTTCTCATGGAGAAAGTCACTCAATCGTTTTGATATAATCATACTTATTGTATTTTTTCTCGAACATTCTAAATCCGTTTCAGATTGACCATATCTATCGCCACTTTTTTACTATGGCGGTTTAAACATAAAAAAATTGTGAATTTTGAAAAAATTTGTTCAAATAATCGTATTTTTTAACAGGAAACCGTGTACGAATCAAGCTGAATCTCTGTATCTGGTGGACTAAATAGTTATACTAAAAGATAGGATGGTTATTAATTCACCATTCAAAATGGCGGTTCTCAGTCAACATTTTGTTGAAAAATTTCTGGACGCTCTAACTGAACAATTATGAGCTTGTTTTAAAAAATGCTAAGAATAAAAAATTCTTAGAATTCGCCGAGAAATATAGTGGATTTTTTTCAGATTTTGTAAATTAATTTTTCAAAATTTTTTTTCAAAATTCTTTTCAAAATTGTAATTTTTTTTCGTAAAATTCTTTTCAAAATTCTAATTTTTGTTCGAAAAATTCTGAACAAAATTTAGTGCATTCTCTGATGAATTCTAAGAGTTTTTTATTCTATGCATTTTTTCCCAAAAGTTGATAGTTTTCGAAAAAGAAAAATCTTAAACTATAATATTTGAAATTCATTTCCTCGAAAACTATCAACTTTTGGGAAGAATTGCAAAGAACAAAAAACCCTTAGAATTTATCAGAGAATACACTAAATTTTGTTCAGAATTTTTCGTAAATAAATTACAATTTTGAAAAAAATTTTGAAAAAAAATTTCTCAAAACTTCATTTAAAAAATCTGAAAAAATGCCACTATATTTCTCAATGAATTCTAAGAACTTTACATTCTCAACATTTTTTTTAAAAAGCTCGTAGCATTTGAGTTAAATCGTCCAGAAATTTTTCAACCAAATTTTGACTGAGAACCGCCATTTTGAAGCTGCCATTTTGAATGGAGAATTAATAACCATCGTATCTTTTAGTGTAACTAATTACTCTACCATCTACAGAGACTTAACTTGTTCCGAACACGGTTTCCTGTTAAAAAATACGATTATTTAAAGAAATTTTTTCAAAATTCACAATTTTCAAAGTTTCAACCGCCATAGTAAAAAATGGCGGCAGATATGGTCAATCTGTAACCGGGTTTAGAAAGTTCGAGAAAAAATACAATAGGTATGGTTATATCAAAACGATTGAGTGATTTTTTCCCTAAGTAAACACCTGATGAAAAGAAGTCAAAACTAGTGTTGGCGTGGTGCCTCGCTCGCTTCGCTCGCTCAGAAACTTCTACCCAGTGGAGAGTCGACTATTCCTTAATACTCGTTCGTTTACTAACAGCTTTCAATTATATTATAAAATTATATTGATATTTGGGGGTCCAATCATATTTAGGTCCAAGTGGCTTCGATAGATATGTTACAACAATATAGTGTTTCTTATATTTATGAAAATTGAAAATGAGCATTTTCAAAACTTCGACCCCGACAACAGGCCAGCCGAAGTATTGATAAATAAACGTTGCAAAACACTTACTTCATGCACTTGTATTCTAATAGACTATTCGATGCATATTACATGTTTACTGTGTTTTACTAATTACTGTCTGTATTATTATGATATTATATATACAATATATATACATATAATTCGTCAAAGATATCTTGAAAGTGTCGAAAAGATCTATGACGGATATCTTATAGATATCTATAAGACATCTTTTAGATATATCGAAATAGTTATTTTCGTATCAAGGGCGTAAAAGGACTTATGCGCCCGTAGGTGGTCACCGCGCCCGAGGGGCTGGCAAAGACTACCCCTGGGGGGTAGGGGGTCGAAACGTCGAAATTTGATGAAAAACAATAGGGTAATTTTTTTGCCGCGATGACCAAATTCAATACTTTTTCAGATAATAGTCATAAACATTTTATACCAGTTTTTATGGCATTATCGTTGACTTTAGGAAGAAAATGCATACAACCTTTTTTGTAGAGAATTTCATGCTCTACCTTTTTTGTTTGAAACATTTTTTAATAAAATTTGTATTTTTCAAAATAAATGCAAACAACTACAAAGAAACTTAATTGGGGCTAATTTTTTTTAGTAACGGACGGGTGGATCTGCCCCAAAATCTAATCAGATCTAAGTTATGCCAAGACGCGTATTTTAAAAAAAAATTTATATCAATACGGTTATCCGTTCGCGAGTTATCGCGAGACATAAAAACGGGACGTACGTACGGACGTACGGACGTACGGACGTACGTACGTACAAGATCACGGACACAAATTTTTTTTTTCGTTTTTTGGCTTCCTTAGGGTCTGAAACGTGGACATTTGATGAAAAACTATAGGGTAATTTTTTTGCCCGAGGTGACCAAATTCAATACTTCGTCCAGACTTAAGGTCTGGGTCGAAGTAATTTACGGCATTTCAGTACGAAACGGGTTAAAGCACGTGACGAGTTACATTATACTTAGATATGTATGGTCTATACACCATAAACGTATATCTTACGACTGTTTAATACACGTGTTACCACAGAACGTTCCAATCGGTTTTAACCCGAATTTATATGTTATAAACGTAAATTAAACAATAGTCTCCATCATAGGATTAAATAATGGTTTCCATTGCTATTTCTTGTAGTAAACAGATTATGAGCGTTTAACATATACTTGGTTTAGAAGTGTTATAGATTCATAATTTCTTTACATGTCATAATCGAATTTACACGTTTTCTAGTCGGAGTAAGTTTGAGTAGATCTTTCATATACGTATATTTATGTATATACAATATTTTTTACGTTATAATAGGTTTTATATAATATATACGTATTATCAACGTCGTTGATGATATTAAACGTAGTTGAATAAACGAATTACAAAAACTCATATCATATACCTAAATCATTCTTAAACTAAAATTACATAACGTGTATATTACACGATTGTGTTTTTATTGGAATGTTGGTCTTGGTTGTCGAAAAAAAGAGAACAAAATTGTTTTTATAGTAGTAGTCTCATTGTCTTGATTATATGATATTTTATCTTTTCTTTGTTTCTCTTCAATATTTATTAGAAATGTCTATGTATTATATTTCAACATATTGAGACTAGTTATACCATTTTTATAAAGTTTATCAACGTGAATGCGATTTAGACTGATGACTGCAGAGTTGGGTTTCGATCAGATCTTTTAAAATTACAAAGTTTGTATACAATTGTGTAGAATAGAAAGTAGTATTGTACTAGAGAATGCTCTGAAAGTAAAGAAAAAGAAAATTAACCTACAAAGAGACTGGATTACTCTCTAATGGCATATTACTTTATGGAATGGAATAGCTAAAAGTAGACAAGAATTAACAAGATGAGTATATAGGAGTGAAAATTTGGAATCAAAGAATGACCAAGAGGAAAAAAACTTAGTAAAGAAAATGTAAAAGGAATACACCAATGGCAGGATGTTATAAAAAACCAGAATGAACTAGATTTAAAAGTACATTTCGTACTTATATTAATTACGCCAGAATTATCTTAGTATAACAAGTTAAAAAGATTCGGTACTAATATAGTTTTTTTATATTTATTACTTTCATTTCTATCGGGAGAGTAGATTTCACAGAAAAATAGGTATTTGTTTCGATGTTTCGATGTTGAGTTTGATGTAGGGTCTTCGATTCCATCGTCAATATTAATATGCGGTAGTGCCATCTATTAAGGTTACAGAATTACAGTGAAAAATTTTATAATAAGAATTTAAAGAAATGCATTTCCATATTCTTTCTGAAAGACCGAATTCAACAAACTTTATGCTCAGTTCGACGGTATAATAATAAGCAGCATTTAATTGCAATTTAATCCAATATACACTTGAATAAAATGGACTTGGACTTTCCCGTTTTTATTTTGTTACAACCATCGTTATAAGTTTGGTGTTTAAGCAAACTTTTTATAGGCAAATAGAAACTATGTCGTACTTCCAAATTTTAATAAAAATGTTATTAAATGAATAATTCAGTTTCAATTACCCTCCAGGAGCTCCTAAAATATGTTAAATTAAAGATGTAGAAGATGGCAAAGTTCAAGACAGGCTTTTAAAGCACAGTTACAATAGATGTCAGATTCCTTTTTTCGAATAGGAAATTGAATGGCTATGAATTGCATATCAGATTCGATGGCAAAATGAGAACCGATAAAATACTGTCGATGAAGGAAGGTATAAGATATGTTGAGGAAGCGTATAGGACTTTTAAGATCTGGAAAATTGAGGAGGTTAATGGACGAATAAAATACGTTGACACGAATTGAAACAAGGACAATTGAGGAAATACTTGAAATAGAGGAAAGGCAAAAAATCACGGAAATGAGGATGGGAAAAGGGGCCATTACTGTAATAGAAAGAGAAGGGAGTAGAGACGGAAAAGCTAGAAGGTCGCGATAGTTTCCTGAAGGAAATACGATTCTTGATGGTGACGTTTCCGCTTTTGCCCCATGCCACAATCCACATCCTTCCTGCCAGCGTCCCGTTCGAATTTTCCCTTTCGTCCCGCACCGCGCCATCTATCGTTTGTTCCTGGTTTCTTTTTTCCCTAACTTGTGATTCTTTAATTCCCAATTGCTCGATTTTTCCTCTAATATCGCACTTTTAAATTTGATCAGCGGTCTGTGAATTTCTGTAAGACATTTCGTCTTACTCGATGAATTATAACTCGCACGAAATACAAATTCTAGATCACGGATAATACTAATTTTCTATATGCCTACAAATAATTGTTGCGTTATTTATTAGAAAAGATGGCATTATTAACATTTTTTGCGAAATTTTTTAGAAAATTATGGATTATAAGAGATCACTGGGAAGTGTATTATCGTGTAACTTATCAGATTTTCAGACAATAACGATTCTCAAACAAGATTTTCATCTAGTATCATGCAAAGTAACTTCGTCCTTGGTAACGAATTTGATGTTAAATTTTCTAAATTCAAAATGAAGGTCACAAAATGGAGGATTTGATTTCAGTCGAAGATTTTTAAACAAAAGATTCTTGGGTTGATCATAAATTTTCTGTTTAATTTTTCGAATTCAAAAAATCGTGACAAAAATGGCAGATGAAATATTATATTGCTCTATAAATTTTTGTAAATGATTGTAATATGTCTCCTAAGTTGGTTATTGTGAAAAGACCCTTATTTTGCAATTATTGACAAAAATTGTAATCCCCATACCTAACTGCCATGTTGAAGTAGAACAGCAAATTCAGCAAATATCCATATTTTTAGGCCATTTGATCAAATAATATAAACTCTTTTTATGTCGCAGTTTTGAATTAAAAAGAAAACAGATAATTCACAATCGTCTACACTTTTTTGGGTGTTTTAAATCAGAGTTTTCCTTTTATTTAAAAAAAAAATCGAAAATTGAAAGTTAACTAATATTTTTTGCCTGCTATTTTAAATTTCAAAAATCTAACTGCAGTCTGCTTATCGAGGACAAAAATTACTTCCAGATAATAATAGATAATATACAAAAATCTTGTTTGAGAACCGTAAATTTTTGGAAAAACAAAATTAGGGTCAAAATATCGATATCAAACCGACATGTTGGACACTAGTGAAAACCACATTCATTTTTAAGTTTTAAGAACAGCAGAACCTTTTATTGCCTTTTTCTAAGACCTTTCAATTTCGTTTTTTTTTTATTTTAAAAACTGAATATTTTCGAATGTTCATAACTCGGTTTCTATTTATTGTACACTAACAAATACAAACTCGAACTGTTCATCTTGAAATGTACTTTTATTATATATGTATGGCCAAAACTTTTTTTCGATTTTTGTCATTGGGAAATTAAAAATTTTTTTTTTGACTAAATTCACAAAAAAAGAATACACAAAATAACGAACATTTTTCCGGGTCGTACAAGATGGCAAGTAGTTTCGTTAATTTTTTACAGAATTTAATGTTTTTTTAGTAAAGTTTTAATTTTTAAACTTAAATTTTTGCATTCGCTATGTTTCTCTTTTTTGTTTGATTTCCACATTTTTTAATAATTCAAAACATATAACTCTACCATCTTTTTTAGTGAAGTTCTCGGATTTATATAGTATCATAACATTCTTTTCATAACACCCAAAAATGATGATTTAAACGATAAAAATGCAGAAAATTGATTAATTTTATCCTTTAAAGCAAATTTTTTGGATAATAACATAAATATAATTATATTTATATTATTATGAAAACATACGGTCGATAAAAATGATTTAAATCATTTAAGTTATGAAAATAATGTTATGATACTATATAAATTCGGAAACTTCATCTAGAAAAGATGGCTGAATTGGCAAAATTCTTACACACTCGAGAAATACAATTTTATGGACTAAAAATAGTACTTGAAATCGATGGTGGTCACTAAATCATCCATATCATTATTTAAAATACCATTACGTTTAAGCATAAATCCATTTGTAGAAATTGACATTTACATAATCATCTGAGATTTGTTATTAAAAATGTAAGAAATAATAATTAATGTACTTACATTATTGTGAAGGCATAATAAAATATCTATCTATGTAAGAAATAATATGTACAATGTATATATTTTATTTACTTTTGTAAAAAGTGTTCAGTAACACTTTCAATAGGCCATTGTATTCGGCGCCTTATAAAAAAGACTTTAGAAGATCTCAAAAAGATCTTTCTTAAAAATGTCACTATTCAAGATCTTTTTGAGATCTGTATGAGATTTTTAAGACAAATTTGTACTATATTTTCAGAGCTTTTTAAGACTTTCTTTTCACAGCATGATTTTACGAAAGCATAATTTTATTAATCTTATCGAGATCTTTTTGAGATCTTTTCAAGATCTTTTTTTTATATTTTTCAGATATGAAAAAAAATATTTGTAATAAAATGCCGAATTCTCTTATTTTTTGCCAAAATTAATTATCGAAGATGATTTTTAAGGTGATTACCCAGTTTACTTGCTTTCTGGTCTGCTTTCTACTCTCTAATTTCCTAATAATTAAGATGGAATAAATACATTATACTTTTCTTAAGATATCGGTAGTAAACTTCATTATTTGTAATACGTTGTATTGCAGAAATTATAATGTGTATAGGTAAAAGGAAATATATCAATTTTTGTCTAAGACACGTAAAATTGTAGCGTTTTTCATGCTTTCTGAAAGAAATTTCTCTGTCTTCATTGTATAAAACATTGTCACCAGCGCATTGAAAAACAACTCTGGAAATCTCTCATCTTCGATTTGTGTTGTAAATATTGAATATTCGTAATATGCAACTTTCTGTCTTCATGACATGAATCGCTTCTATTAACGCCTACTATGTGTTTATTTCTCATCTTCGACTTGTTGTAAATATTGACCCATATAATAAAGTGAAGGTTTAGAAATCAGACCGGAAAGTAAGTAAAAAATGTAATTACTTTAAAATTCATCTTCAATAATTAATTTTGGTAAAAAATAAGAGAATTCAGCACTTTATTACAAATATTTTTCTTCATATCTAAAAAAGATAAAAAAAAGATCTTGAAAAGATCTCTATAAGATTAATAAAATTATGTTTTTGTAAAATCATGCTGTGAAAAGAAAGTCTTAAAAAGATCTCAAAAAAATAGTACAAATTTTACTTAAAGATCTCATAAAGATCTCAAAAAGATGTTGATAAATTTTGAGATCTTCTAAAGTCTTTTTTATTCTTACGCGGGTTCTTTCTTTCGCCATATCGTTTAGTTCTCAAGCAAACTTTTGATTTTATTTGCATTTTTAGAGCACTACGGATATAAACTGGAGTATTTCATTTACAGTTATTAATTAATTTAAATTTTTTTATTATAAACAAATGATAACACATAATCATGACTTTTTCAGATTTAATTCATTTATGAAGAAATTCGGACAATCGAGCCCTTATAGATTTATAAAGTCGCTGAATACAAATTTGGTATCACATTCTTAAAATTCAAAGATACATTGAATAGGCCAGAATACCCAATATTAACTAGTTACGATTTGGGATCGGTACAGGCGAATTTGGTATGAGATTTTCAACATTCAAAAGGGCGAATGGTATATGTCACAAATGATAGCGGAACATTTGCAAATTATTGACTCGTCGTATTGCTTGCATATATATTCCATACAGTTATTACATTTATGTGTAATTTATTTCAGTTTTTTCTTTGGAATGATGGAGGGCCATGAAAATGTATTTTACGTAGTAAAGTTTATTCATTAGAAATATCTGCAATGATATACATATTCACACGAAGCACTCATCGTTACTCAGTAATTACTCATTTTTGCCTTATCCGGATTTTATCTTAATATTACATTATATGAAAAAGTACTGAATGGAGACTGCTCAGGAGAAGCAACTGTATAAAGCCGTCACGTTTGTAAAGCTCAATAGATCTAGAATAGATAACAGGGGATTTAAAACTTGATACATTCTAAATAAAAAAATTGGTAAAAAATACCCACGCGTTATTTAATCTCTGATTAGCTGTGGCTATCGCAATTCATTATTTTTATAGTTCATTCAAGTACAGTGTTGTATGATTTATTATAAAAGTCACACATATTATTTATTACGTTTCATTTCTGTTTTACATCGGAAAATTATAAATTACTCAAAATGTATTGATACGCTAACTCTCGTTATAAATGTTTAATTCCCTTGATCTGCGATCTTGTTTTTGTGAATAATATGTATCGTTATTAATCATACATTTGGAATTGGCTATATTATATTAGAATTGGTTCAATTCAGTTTCCTTTTAAAAATATGTATCAGGTCTTTTTTAATTATTTTATAAAATAAATGCGATATAGGAAAGAACTTTTACAATTAATTATGCGACTTTAAGAACACTTTGCATTAGATTATTTGTTTTCTCGATTGAAACCATTACGTTAGACATGAACGTATTTGGTGAGCAGTATTTCTTGGGAACATCAATTATTTCGTACTAATTCAAGTTTAGCTTGTGCGCCGTTTCCCAATTATGCAAATGAATTGTATCTGTTAGGTCTCTCGAGGAAATTTAATTTGTGTTATAAATAAATGTACAAATAAACATTTTCTATCTTTGGAGCAAGTATTTATAAAGAAATCTTTACAATATCCCTACATTCAAAAGATTTATAGTGAAATAATTCTCCGATTGTTTATAAATTTGTTTATTTTTTTCTCTTCTGTAATTACATTAAGAATTGCTTCTTTAATGGCATTTAACAACTATTAAAATAATATTTTTTCAAAATTGTGTTATATTTTGTTATATTAACATTATTTTTGTTTTTATATTTTTGTTAAGTAAGTGATTTTTGGGATTTCTTGTGATTATGACTTCTACAGTTTAATAAATTACCTACATGTGTATCAGCTTACTTTGATAACGTCTTTGAAATATATTACTTTCATTTAATTATCGCAAAATTGCTTATGAAAAATGAATTCGCAAAAATAACCTACTTAAAGGTGAATTAGACGAAGAAACCGACAGAAATTTAAATAACAGACATAACAATGGTGAATTGCAGAAAGAAGAAATAGTTTGTTTTACTATTTAAATAGTAGAAATTAATTATAAATAATGCTTGCGTCTTATTCTATACTATTTAGTTAGGAGTATCAACTATTTTTTTCGCGTAGGCTGCATCAAGTATTCTCCACTTTCATTATACTACTAGTTGCAAATAAAATACTCATACGGCTTAAGGGATATCACTTGGCTGTAAAGTTTGTATCGTCGTCGGGTAAACCAGTATATTTTATTGTCCGCATGGTGAAAGTAAACTCCCAAGTATAAATTTGAACTTTCGTAAAAAATATGAACGCAATTCCATATTCAACTTTATTTATATACATAGTTTCTACCTTGTTATCCTATTAATATTGAATAAAATTATTATAATTTTCACAAATTCATTAGTGCCCGAAATTAAGTTACCCTAAGGACGTTTGTTCAATTGAAATCGTATTCTTGTATAACAGGAATCGTAGAGGAATGTTTTGAATTACAGTAATATAATTAATAACAAACAACGATTACAAATAATCTGAACAAAAACGTGAATAAATAGGTGGAATTACGTCATATCAGTTTTCTTTCTAAGTATTATTAGTAACATGTGTTTAATTCTATTCTCGGAACTTTAATTTATATGGCTAGATTTGGTACTACCAGCTTGAAAATAAGAACACTAGTTGCTCATTAATCCTTAAATCCTTCTATGTTTAAAATGGAGGTTTAAAAAGTGATGCAGAGGAGATTTAAAAAATGGATAAATCCATGTCCAACTATTTATATGGTTGCTCCTTCACCTGGCGATACTTAAAAAATAAAGATTAACTTTTTGTTTCAAATACTGAAAACGCCAATTTGTTAGGTAATATTTTTTGCTTAAAGATTTTTGTATGTAAAATGTAAAAATATTTCTTTCATCTGTAAATACTATCCAATTCAGAACCAACCAGACTCGGGATATGGAAAATATATTTTAGATGTTCGGTGAAAAATAAAACAAAAAAGCTACTGCCGTAACTTTTGGGACAGATCTGTGACTATTATTGACACAAACGGATGACGAGCATCAATAGCACTATCACTCGCGGTAACTATTACGCGCACTGGTCACTATGGGTACAATGTATGCTACAACAAACGTACTGCAACTTTTCGGGGAAATTTTACGCAGGATATCACATGTTCGCAACAGTTAAAAAAAATCGACTTTATCACTGAAATTATCGTAACATTCGCAAAGTACTACAACGAGATACAAAGTATCGCTAAAACAAAAGTATTACAAATAAGAACACCAATTGCTCATTACTCCTTAACAAAACGTTGCTAACATCGTTACGGTGTATGCAAAGAAAATTTTCCAATGCCAGGAATTCACATATATTAGTTACGAAAAGACTAGCAAGATATACGGATCGCAAGAGAATTGTTTCCAACGCTGGGAAATCGCAAAAATGATTTACAACGGTCACGGTCAACTATCGTAATCGGTCCACTCCACAAACCAAATAAAGAACAAGTGGCTAATAATTTTTTTTTATTTCTTTTTTTTTCAACTTTTGTATCGCAAAACGGAATTATAACGAAAAGTGTAATAACAAAATAGTTATATTCGTGCGACTTTATGCCCGGTGTCGATTGACGTGCCCGAGGGACAGCGAAGCCGGCCGAAGGGTATCACCGATCGTCTGAGGGCGAAAAGTCTTACGCCCTACGTGCAAATTTTATTTTTCGTCTTATGTAGGCAGTAAGACATATCTTTTTGTGCAACGATTTGCAGGAGTATAACTGACTTTTACGTCTATTGGACTTTAAGTGAGACATTGGGCAAGGAAAGTTACAACCGTCGTCGTTCGACGACACGAGGGCCGACCCCGCCGAACCACGAATCGTTCCAATCGTTCCAACGGGGTAACTTTACGCCCGCAAAAAGAGGCGAAAAGACGTACTTTACGCCTACTATGGCGAAAATGGTATTTACTCTACGGCTGACGAAGTCTGGGCGCGAGGATGGGATTTGATTATTCCAGTTTCTGGCTTCTTCTTCGGATCCATCGTGATATAGCGAAGAGGTGGAGGAAGAGGAGGGGAAGGAGGAAGAGAAGAACCAAGAAAGAAAACACCAAACTTACAAAAAGTGTCTTTATTGATGGTGATGGGAATCACGGGGGTCTGTTGTGGCCGTCAGACCTGTCGCGATTGTATAAGGTGTCTTAATTTCATTTGGGGATGGGACTATGATTGCCCACTCTGGTTCGATTGCAGGAATTGTAGGTTGAGGGGTAATGTAAAGGGGCACCAAAATGAGTATATACGTATCGGAGATTTATTGATATAGAAGGAAGAGGGTCAGAGCATAATTCCGGGATATTATTCGGACTGTCCATTTTCGATAAAGAGTAGCGAGTTCCGCAAGTAGCATCGGTGTGAGGGTTGGTCCACTGGCTATAGTTTCAACACCGATGTTCTCCGAGAGTCACGTTCATATGACTAAAATTTCGGCCCTGTTATGTGGATGGTGGATAACGCGAAAGGGTTGCGGCTGATTCAAGAATGCACTGGTGATCAGGATCAGGAGTAGAGAAGGAATTTGGACGAGGTGTGGCAGAAGGAGGATCGATATGAAGAGATATGATAGGCGGAATTGGGCGAAAGTTCACAAAGACGTCTGGAGGAAAAGTCAAATCCAATAAGGAAGAGATAGGAATAGGCTTTGAAGAAGTTACCTTATCGCGGAATGGACGTGGATTGAATCGACGGGTCATCCAGATGAAGGTTGGGCAAGAACTTGCTCCAGTAGTGGGCTAGGAGTAAATGGACGGCTTCGGACGGATCGATTCCGGGCGAGTAGTGATTTCGGTCTGGCTCATAAATACCACCTACGATCTCGTCTCTCACAAGAGCTTCCCGTTGTAGAGCCCACTGCTATTTATTGTAAGCTTGAGGGAGAAGCCCGGCCTGGGACGGGATCTGCCTGGATAGCTTAATTCCTGGACGTCGCAGGGTTTCGCACTTGTTTATTCACGATTGCTTGCGAATGGGGGTGCTGCTGAATCGGAGGATGCTCTGGCGGCGAACGTCGTACGGCTCCCGAGTCTAGACGAAGTGGTGTGAGACCACTGTCGTAGGGAGGCACTGAATTAATCAGGGTAGGTGAGGCATATACCGGAGTTAGAATGCGAGAATTGTCCTTGGCAGGAAAATCGTTCAATTCCGTAGGGGGGAGCGGAGGGAAGCCCTCTTCTGAGTTTATGACTGGGAGAGGACGATGAGTAGGAGCAAGGACACAACATGGGTGTGAGACGTGTCCGCGGGTTTCGCGATCTGGAAGGACGATGTTAACTGCCATGAGCGTCCATTGCGGTTACTTCGGACTTCAGTTGAAACAGAAGAACGGACAACAAACATCTCAGGGTCATCGTAAATCGTGGCATGGGCGCAAGAAGGAAATTATGAAGGAAAATATAAAAAAAAAGGTAAAGAATATATGTAATTTATTCTAAAATTTTAAGGCGTATGAGTGCCAGTGTAATAGCCCTATCACCGGGCGCGACCGTAGACCCGGACGACACGTCGTTTAGACAAAGACGCGCACTGTGGTCGCAATTCTAAAACTTTACGCGCCCGGACGCTTCCTACTGTGCGTCCTGCTTTTTACTAAGGGGGGAGGGGGGCTACCTTCGCAAACCTTATGCTTTTGTCAGGATGGACAATGGTGAACAAATTTCGCGACATCCTGAAAGATCCCGGTCAAATAAAAGTACTGGACAAGAGGGTAGTAAGAGCACGGTGGCGCGATTCCGCGGGAAGTACAGGTTTCAAGGCATCGAGGTCGATAACAGCGGACTCGATAATAGGATACGGCTTCTTGGTAATGGATACGATCATCCTCGATTCTCCAGTTAGAGTATTTGGCGGGGGACTCCCGAATCTTACTTATTTTTTGAGCGTACCATGGGTCCTCGGATTCTATAATGACACAAAGGGCTTCTTCGCAACTCATATATTCGAGAGGGCGCGTCCGGAACCACATTCAGAGCAGCCTTCCGATGCTTAATCTCCATATCGTAGGTCTACATATCAAGAGACCAACTTGCTAAGCAACCTGAAGAGTCCCGTAGATTGCGTAACCACTTAAGGCTGCTGTGATCTGTAATCAATGTAAAATGCCTGACTTTCGCGTAAGGACGGGACTGCTTCACGGCTCAGAGGACGTCATAACACTTTCTGTGGCCGTGTATATCCGTTCGGCCTTAGTGAGGACCCGACTGGCGTAGCTAATCGGATATTACGGTGCTCTACTGGAACCTGAAAATACGCTATACTAAGCCCCTATAAAATTCGGTCCATGGAGGGAAAGGGGTAGGCAAAACTGGAAGGTTCCATTCCGTTATTCTACAAGTCTTGTCCTAAATGCAGTAAATCGACGAAACTATTAATGGCGACGCGTTCGATATATTTTGTCAGACCAGGATGTAAGTTTTGCACACAGTCTTAGGATGCGACGAGGTATTTCCAAATGGGGTCATAGGGATCCTGCGTTCACAATGTTATCTCCTGGTTAACGCTGGATTCCGAATTACGCTGCCGAAAGGCTTCCCGGAAATACCGCACGAATATGGAATTAGTAACCCAACTGGTTCGTCGCCGGAGAATCGGTGGTTATCATCCAGTGTTCGATGGTGGACTTTCCCAACAAACAGTGGATTGCGATTGGTTCGGAGAATACGAAAGGCAATTATCGGTCAGTTTGTCGATAGGCCGATACGAGGGATCAAAGCTAGTACTGTTACCGGGTGGTTGGGGTAGGGAGCGATTGCACGTCAGATCGGCAGGGAAATGAACAGTAGGAGTTTGGGATGTATGTCGTAGGAATGCGCTAGGACGATGTGATGGGGTGAAAGGTATGTCTTGTGTAGGACAACGAAACGCCGGAAGGGGCTGCGGATTGGACTCGCGAGAGTGAAGTGGTTGCGTGAAGGAGGGAGTTGATCACTGAGCATGGGAGGGTTGTTGAGAACGGAGGGTGTTTGACTGGTGGGGAGGGGGTACGTTACGCGCTGAAAAAGAGATTATATGGCGATACCCAAATTGAGATTCAACCTGAACGTAGTTGTGGCGCGAGACATCCGAGTGGAGTTGTCACGTGACGGAATCCGAACTCAACGAGATAATGAACCGGTAGGGTCTGGGAGTATGGATAGATTCGTACTTGAATACGGCACTGAAAATTGCGCAGAACACATGCGCACTAAAATTAGAAGTCCCGAGTCACTCAGTGCTGTGAATTTAGAAGTCCCAAAGTTCTACTGTACGTGGCATTGATTGACTCATCTAAGACGCATTCTATAATACGATAAATCTGTCTCGTATAGCATAAAGGGAAGTTGTTTGCCTCTATCATCAGTCTCCTAGTTGCAATCGACCTCGGTATCCGGATACCACCTTACGACCGTGTGGTGGGCAACGCGGACCCTAATCACATTGATAGGGCCGGAAATATCTATTTGCGACCTATCCATATTGGCCGATCATGTTCCGAAGGTCAGTAATACAGTCTATTTCTGCCTCGATTGCAGCATATCGACCCGGAGACGCGATTCGTCATATTACAGCAGCCACGAGGACGTTGTCGCCGGGAAGGTATAATGGACGCGACGGTAACAGGGTGTTGATTACTGGTGGTCGACATCGTTACAACAACCGTCAGGATATTGAAAAAGGGTGACATTCGTGACATCGGAGGCGTCATGCGTCATAGTGTTCACGACGATGGTAACTCAGCGAAAAAGAGAAATTCGTAATAAATCTCAAATAGGTCCGGAAATTAGTACGAAAATTCTTCCGAAAATGACTCGTACCCGATAATAAAAACGAATACGGAAGGGATTGCTGCCGAAGCTTTAAGCGCGATCGAAATCTAAAGTGTAAATTTCGGGGTTCACTAGCAAAGGATTAATCAGAAGCAAAAAAAAAATAAAAAATCTCCATTTTCGGTGCCCCGTAATGTGTCGCAAGCATCGGGGAAGGGAAAAACGGGGATAAGGGGCATGATAAGGATGTAATTAGCGACGGGCTCGCTGATAATATAGGGACAGCGAATTTGGACATTTCCTTTTAGGAATTTTTGATAAATGGGGAAAGAGGGAGATGTGGGGGGAAAGTATTGTCGTCATCAGGTGTGTTCCTTATAGACTACAGACCCGTGTCAAAAATTGATGGGTCATTTGAACCACCAGAAGACCTATATAGAATGATATAAGGATATAAAATAATAAGATTCAGCACTGTGTCGTCACTTGTAAGCTGTCTAACTGAGTGTAGGTGAGACTTAAAAAGCACAGGTAGAGTAAGTACATTTTGGTCATGTAGTTTTGTACGGCATTCTTAACAGTAGATCCATGGAAAATAATGAGAAAAGGCGCAGTGCCGTACAAAAGTAGTGCGCCACAAAGTCGGAAAATTTTGTGACTTTCCGGCGATTTTTAGGACAAATTTATTTAGAGTAAATTTATAATATATAGATTTAGGGTAAATTTTATCATTCGATTATGTACGGCGTCAATACCAAACAGTTTGAATACCTCTTCTAATCCATAATTCCACAACGCCGTACACACAATTGTGCGACAAGGGAAAAAAATCTAGGGTTGCAACCCTCTTCCTTTTCGTGGTTCAAGGGATGATTTGAAAAAGTACGGCATCGGTTCTAAAATATTATCCATCACTCAAAAGTACCATTCAAATTAACGCCGTCAAAAAATTATTGTTCATTATCTTAATTTCCTCGTATAGTTGATTTACAAAGCTGAAGGTCATTTGATCATGTACGGTAACTGTTTTTCAACATAATATTGTTAAATGCAATTGTTATATAATATTGCCGTTCCAAAGAAACTGTTCTAACAAAAATTATAGAGAAATACAAAAATTAATTTTTTAAAATTATTTCAAAAGTTTCAATAATCATAGATCAATGAAATTTCGCAATTTTGTACATATTATCGTTGTTTTAAATAGTATTCAAGTAAGTAAACCAGACAAAAATGATGCCGAACATTTTAATACAAACCATATTTTCAGGCTGTTGAAAATAACACTACCATTTCAGGGATACTTTATGGTCATCTGATACTATACGGTGTTCACATATTTTTGAAGAGAACAATTCATAATATACATCAATCATTATGCCGTCTATCTAAAATGCAACGGCGCGTACATTATATTCAAGAATTGAAAACTGCGAATGTTA
Source organism: Trichopria drosophilae (assembly GCA_030407085.1). Taxonomy (NCBI): domain Eukaryota; kingdom Metazoa; phylum Arthropoda; class Insecta; order Hymenoptera; family Diapriidae; genus Trichopria; species Trichopria drosophilae. Next base: position 14,885,887 of record CM059584.1, on the reverse strand, counting down.
GTATGAACAGTTTTGTACACTTTTTGACGTAATATATATTTCAAACATTAATATAATTTGTTTAATCGTGTAATAAAAAAGTAACAAAAAAATATATGTATGCATTGAACATTTACATTAAAAAACATAATTATTTTAATTAATACTTACATGTATACAAGGTGATCCGAAGGTATGGAAACGCCTAAATATCTCAGCGGGAGTGCATTTTCGGGGAAAATGTTTCAGACAAAAGTTTATGAATTTTTCTCTGGCTATTTAACGGCACCATTGAATTTGACCTTGAATACAACCTTGAAGGTTATTCCAAGGTCAAGTTTATTTTTTTAAATGGAAACTGTTATTTTTTTACGGATTCGGAAAGAGCAAAAACTTTTACGTCCGAATATGATATCGATTGTTCCGGCAAGGTCACAGGGGTTTCCATTAAAAAAAAACAAACTTGACCTTGAAATAACCTTCAAGCTCTTGTTCAAGGTCAAATTCAATATCATTATTAAATAACCAGGGAAAAATCCTTCAACTTTTGTCTGAAACATTTTCCCTGAAAATGCACTCCCGCTGAGTTAATTCACAGTTCCGGGACTTTTCAGTTTGACCTTGAAATGACCTCGCCGGAAAAATCGACCATAACATAATTCGCGCGTAAAATTTTGTGCTCTTTCCGAATCCATAAAAAATAGGGGTTTTCATTTGAAAAAATAAACTTGACCTTGGAATAACCTTTACCGAAAATTTTTACCGAAACGTTATATTAAAGGTATTAAAGGAGATTTGTTATTATCGTCCATATTGTTTAGTCTCGTACCATTAAATTAAAAAGCATAACTATTAAGAAACTATTTTCACTTATGAAACGATACAAACGGAAGATAAACATATTTTTAAGATTTTTATTTCAATTATTGTCACTAGAATAAATCTGATAACTTATTGCAGTAGAGATTTTAAATCTTTCGCTTAAATGCACTGAGAAAAGTGTCTCTTATCGGGTACAGGAATTCTAATGCCCCGTAAAAGAGAGTATTTTACATATAGGGACAAAAATATTTCTTTTACAGGTTAAGAGACAAACATTTTTAAAACACCTCGTAATAGTTATAAATATACCTTTTAACAGTTAAAAGACACATATTTTTAGCATATAAACACTGTAATTTTTTATCTCGGCATCGTAGCTCATGCGGTAACGCACCAGACTACGAAGTCGGAGGTCGTGAGTTCGATTCCCGTCCGGTGACAATTTTTCGATTTCGTTTTGCAACTTTTTGTAAGTGTTGTCAAATTATTGAAATTATTTCGGTAGATACTATATTTCGAATATTTCTGATGATGTGTATCAAAAGGAGACATAAATATAACGTTGAATTTTTTGTATATAAAAGTTAGTATATTGATTCCCAGCTTTATTTATTACGTAATATTCTATATATTTGCAAGATTATATAACCTATAAGAAACTAGTATTTTAAATATGCTAACATTCCTATTCTTTTAGCCGTAATAAAACATTCTTTTGAAACATGAGTATTTAATAGCATCTCTTTCACTCGATAATAAGTAAATGCTACAAGACGAACATTTTTATGGATAACATCTAGGATTTTAGTAATTACAATATTTCTTTTACAGGGTATAAGAAATTGTTTTAAAAGACGGGGGATTGTAACTGATAAAAGACACTTTTCTGAGCGTGGGTGATCCGAGTATTATGCATGCCGAGCTTCAGAGTACCTAGAATCCTGCTTTTTAGATTGAGAGAGCTTGTTATTAGTAATCGGTTCGATGAGTCTTTGAATTGGTTGCTCCAGCTGTAAACTATAACGGATAGTCTGGGAACAGTTGACATTTGGGAAAATTTCAATACTGAATATTGGGGCCTGGATAATAAACGGATATTGTCTCATTATGCTGATGTAAGCAAGAGAAACGATTAACATATTTCAAATCTGACTCTTTCCAGGTGCCAATTTTCAGACAACATTCCGATTCTTTTACAAGATTTTATCCAGCTGGACTGTCTTCTGACATCTTAAAAGTTAACATGCAGCTCAGGATGACGAGTAAATATTCCAGGCCCATTCGAAGTAGTGGTCGTAGGTTTCAATACGATGATACATCTGTATGTGATTTATGTCATTACGGTGTCGCGGATAATTTAACTCATATCTTACTAGAGTGTCCATTATTTAATGTCATCGATGCGATTTTCCTCGTTCCAGTGATTGTTTTAAATCAAAATATATTAAATGTATCTGTGAAAACTATGCGAGCTCTGCGAAGGAACTGCATGATTTTGTAAAGACTTCCTTTCTCCTCAGACTTCTTATTATGTAATAACAAGAAAGTTTACTCTGATTAGTCTAAGAATATTCTTGTAAAATTAAGCGCTTGCGATGTATACTCAATCGCGAAAACGAATCCATTCACTGTAAGACCCTAGTGTATCCCTATCTATGTGAATAGATGATCTTATCTTATCCCATTTATCTATATATTTAATGCATCATGGTCTCTATATACCAAAGAGGTAATATGTGTTTTTCCTTCGAAGCCAATTAATAGAAATTTGAATTACCTTTTACTCTGTTACACAATAACTTCATTCATTGACGGCAAATTCGACAGCTTAAAGCAAACCATAACTATATTATTTACTTTTGATAACATTGTTTTCATTTTGCTTTCACACTACAATTGCTGGAGTTGAATTTAATTCCAAAGGAGTGAAAACAAACGGTTGAAGTCAGAGCCAATATTCAATTTTAAGAAGTAAATTGAATGGCCTATACCTAGTCCTTTGAAGTATACAATCTACTCACAGGAGGTGATATTATATTTACTTCATAGGATTCAAACTACACTTTGAAGGATTTAAATGTGTGCAAAATTTAGACTGCTCGTTTGCTAACATTTATTTTAATGGTTAAAATTGTTTACGTTTTTATAATCGAAATTGTGAGAAATTTCTATTCCAGCAGCCAATTTTGTTATATTCTTTATCCTAGTCATTAAAAGGCTACTGGTTTAACCAACGCCCACTTTTTGACATTTTCTACTATAGAAAGATATCAAAATTATTATATATTAATGCAATATTCCCATACAACACGAAATTATGAAGTTTCATACGCAAACGTGCTCGTACAAATACTAAAAAATGATCGCCATATGAAAATAATAATTGCATAACGGAAAATTCAAAAAGAAAAATACGATGAATGCATCCGACGAAAAGCATTTTTATTTCATTTTTCATGTATACTTTTCTGAACAGAAACCTGTTACTAAAAATGTGTTAAAACTCTTTTATAGAGTTCAGTATTAGATAAAAACTGTATATGAAGAGATCGAATCTATAACCATTATGTCCCTTTCCTTCCTGATATCATACGGGTCGTAACTCATTCGTCATCTCGCTTTTCGAACGCAAAAAAAAGGAACCCGTTCATCGAAAGGAATCCCACGAATCGAGCGCGTTGAAATTTTCTCTCGGGGAAATGACGTAACTATAGAGCACGTTTTTCGTGGTGAAATGGTGTAGTTAGATTAAAGCTATTCATCCGTGAAAAGGGTCGTATCGAAAATCGAAATTTTTATTTCGTTGCGGCCGCGGCGCAACGGGTTCACTATTATACGCCGCCGGGAGGAACGCAGATTGGTTTCCATGAAAAACCGTTTTTCGAGAGACGGATTTTCGCGCTGATTGAATCTTCCAAGTTTTCCAAAATGTAATGATCATTAGAGAAACTGCTTTTCATTGAATGTACTTGTATTACCATCATACCACTAACGCTATCTGGTTATTGTTTAGCATTTAAATCGTTTACAGAGTTACAAAGAGGGACAGAATTCTTTATTCTAACGACCACTTTACTTAAGAAATTCTACTTAAGAATAGGGCGAATTTAATTATTACTTCAATATCATAATTATTTATATCCTACAAAGCTAAGTTTTATTATATACAGGAACGCGATAACTTGTATCTTAAGAAATGCCCATAACATAAATCTAATTTCTTAATAATCAAGAAATAATTTGTAAACGACACATTTGCGATCGTAAAGTAATGATGTTGTTATCGAAATGGCGGTTGCTGTTGCAGATTACGCATGAAAGAAAAGATAATGTAATCTGGTCTGTTATTACATTTTAATTTATTATTTATTTTGTGAGTACCCGTGTCGAATTCTCCCAGTTACTAGCTTGGCTACACGTGGGCCGCCCATTTACAGAAATTAAAAATTAAATAAATTAATACATAAGAAAACATATAAATAAAAAGGTTGGCTTTACCCTACAATTTAATTTGTTGAAATTTTCCCTCGACCTTTTGGAACAACTCGTGTTAGACACTATTTTTTGAAGTATTAGGGTAAAACGGTGGTTGAAAATAATCTGTGATCCAGGTTATTCTTTTTGATCATAGCGACCCAGAAAACTTGATTTGTAATATATCAAAATGTATATGATTCTTTTACGCAAATCAAATTAGCCATAAATCGGCATTACAAGTTAAGTTATATTTGTCATATACAAGACAACTTACAACAGGGCCATTAAAATAACAAGATGCGGGTTGATAATGGAAGGCGATGATGACAGCCGATGGTGATGGATAATGATACATGACTGTTCAATAATAATGGAAGGTTATGTGATTGTAACGTAACTAAAAGGTGAAACACGACTAAAACTATTCCGCAATATTTTTTACATTTATTGATATTAAATTGTGATACGTAATTATATGTGTGAATCATTAAGGCTGTATTTGTTCATGTTTAACGAAATTTAGACAGAATTAGTAATTATATAATTATCTAGAAAAAATGAAATTTTAAGTCGATCTGAACAACATTGATTCAGATATGATCGTTTAAAAAGAAGAATCCTGTATATAAGCCAACCTAAATTTTAAACTTTCAACTTGTTTTTCTCGAAATTACATTTTTAACCAGATTACGAAAACTAATAAACACACGAATTTGAACATTTTCATGTTATTACATTTGCAGATTAATCAATTTTTTCGACAATAATGGCCGAAAAATATTTTGCACAAAAATTATTAAAAAAAAAGCGAAATGTTGTTTATGTTGTCAACTAAATCTATTCCGATTTTTCGTTTCAGATGATCCAGTTCGTCATAATGTTGGTCACCGGAAAGCGTAATAATAAAAATACACTTATGTGCCGTTTGTAACTCAACCATATAATATTTTTAAATAAAAATAATTATTACCTGTACATTAATACAAGTTTAATCCTTTAACTTTGTACGATTATGAATTTTCAACCAATAGAATAAAGAGTTTTCAATTTGCAGACCAAAAACTCTTATGAGCATTTAAGCCAATATTGAAAAAAAATCTGAAATTCCATACAGCATTTTCTGACGGCGGTAAAAATGATCTCATTACCTAATTTCGAGATGAAAATCTTGTTTAAAGAACAATTTTTTATAAAGAAAGTCTATTTGTGTTTCAATACCGTAGCGATTAGGATCCGCATATTAATTTTAATACAAGATAATAAAATACAGTAAATCCCGTTACAAATTTAAATGAGTGGCTTAAATGAGCCTTATATTCTGTGAAGATGCAAATTGGAACTGGTCGAAAGCTATTTTCAGATCTGGTAGTGCTAGTCTTAATTAATGATGCTAGACAAAGAATCATGAAGCGTATGGGTCGATTCAATTAGCCATAAATTCCTGAAGGATCCATTTTAATAGACTAGCTGATGGAGGATTGTAATGATTTATTCATTTAAGTATTTCTGAATGCTTTTTCTAGATCACTGTGAATAATTTTCAATCAGTATTTGTTGCAATATTTTAAAAATGCTGTTGGGCTAGGTAAAACTGATTGCTTTTTAGTGCGTCGTTAGTTAATCAAATGATTCTACTTAAACTCTACTAAATCATCTCGGATATCTGTATTAATATGAACTCTACGTATTTATTATAGAAACTATCACAAATGAGTCCAGCTATTTACCATTTTGATGTTGATATCTGTAAATAATTCCATTTTTCCAATAATTTAAAATTCTTATTTAAGAATGTAAACTACTCTCATTTCAAACACTATCTAGTAAATGTTCTTTAGCATCAATATTCCCGAATAGCGCTGAATGATTTATAGCTCATTTTCTCAGTCAAATAAAAAATTAAATAAACCCAAATTTTCTATTTCATAATGGAAAAAATCCTTATTTCCAAAACTTGTAATTTTTGTTTTCTTTTTATCAAACTACAAAAGAAAACCTGCATTGGTGCCAAAATTATAATTAATTTAAAAAAAATGTGATATAAAATACACAAGCAACATTTTATCAGAAAAATTCTCAATAAAAAAAGGTAACCTGTTTTTACTCAAAGTAAATATACTTTTATAAACAAACGATATTTTTTTATCTGTAATTATTAAGTTTTTCTTATTTATTATAAAATAATATTTATTACTACATGGTATAATAAATTTATTACATGGAGAGAAATCTTTTGACTAACTTCAGGATTGGGAGGTTCGGATTTCATATGTCAATAATTGCGGAGCTTTCAACGCGTATCTCTGAGAAATTTGTTTGGGCATATGGGAAGGTTCTTCGAAAACTTGAATACTCTGTAATAATTCCTAAAGTTAGGAATCGATGATTTATTAGCTTCCTTTCGAGTAATTATGGTACTTTCAAATGAATAGAAGTATTCGAATCCTTTCGTGAGAATGGTTTTAAATAATATTTGTAGAATCAAGGAAAAGGAGTTATTCAAAATTTAAAGAATTCTGAATAATTTCTCGTTTGCTGGGAGAGTTACTTACAAAATCCAATATTAAGGAAATCTCGCACTAACTAATATTGAAAACACCACGGAAATCAGATACTGCAATTAAACGCGTAGTAAACATAAACCAATCAAGTTACTTTCACTTTCAAATTTCGCCACCTAGTGCACACTAGGAGAGTTTTGGATGTGTAATTGATAGCGAGGCTTTCATCACGCCTGTCTGCGGTAGCCCTGAAGTGAGAAACTTACCCACAAGCAATATAGTATGTAATAATAAACGTACTTCTGGCGTATTTCAGTCAACATGAAAATAATCGTGTTTGTGTATGCAGAAATTAACACCATACCTCATAATATAATATATGATTTATTCCTCGGGAGATTTTTTTAATATAAATTTAGTGCGTAATAAATAATAGAATTTAATACATTTTTTGTGCATTTCTGCAAGTAGAAATAAGAAGAGTATATTGTGTATAATATACTATTTCTAGAGCTTTTCTTGCGTTACTGTTCAGTATATACAATATTGTAAATATAAATATAGCTATACAACAGTATACAACAACGTTAAACTCAAAATAGTAACTAATGACTGTCTAACTATTATTTTTAATAGGTATTTGTCGATAACCAGAAACTTCGTCACCACGTAGAACCCTCTAATTCTAAACCCTTTTGAGATACGTTTGATTGCATTATTTATCAAAAAATTAAACGGAAAATAAATAAAAAAAACTGTAACAATAAATTTTCCTATATTTATTTTATTAACTGTAAATATAAATTTTTTAGCATTTATTAAAAATAATCCTTTTTCATACGTTCGACCATAGAATATTAAACTGATCATAAAAAAAATATATACATATAAATGTTTCGACGGTGCCACAGATCTAGTCACAGTTCAACATATAGCTGTTTTACACACTGACCTAACACACAATTTTAGTATAATTCGTCTGAAAAAATTCAATATTGCAATAAAAAATATACATTAATTCAATTTTAAGCACCTTCTCTGTTTAGAAAAACAAAAGAATCCTCTTTCCAAACTGTTTTGTATTTAGTTTTTTTCTTTTTAAAATAAATCACCCCTTCATTGTCTGTACTCTGAAGTTTTAAAATGATATTGAAAATAATCACCGCAACACATTTTGTTGAACTAATTCGAATCTATTTTTAAATATAAAAATTGCATTTTGACTATGATAAATTGTTTAAGAATAGTTATTTATTGTTTAAATTGTGAATATTTTAAGCCGATTTTTTAAATTGGTTTATTTAATTATATGTTGCTATGTTTATGAGAGAATTTTAATTTGATTTGATACCCAGTGAAATCAGGTATATATTGAAAGCGATTTAAGTTAGGGGTCTATAGAGGAGAAGTCACTTAGTGTTGAGAACTAAAACATATTAACCCGATAACGTTTAAAAGGCAGAAAATGTTCCTGTTTTTCAAGTTACTTTTTAGATAAAGAGTCAATGAATATTTTTTTAAATCTACATTGTACAGTTTTTGCGTGTGTTCTTTCCATCTCTGAAGTTCATTTTCGAGTATATTAAGCAATTTTTACAATATGGCTGCTTCAACCCAAAAAAAAACAATAAAAAAACTTTTTTCGGAACAAATTCTGAATTTTTTATTTGAAGACATTATTCAATCATGCCGTTTCTCTCGATCAGGTCGCAATTAATTATTAATCTTTAACAGATTACCAAACTTCAAAATGTCTAATCCTTTATCTTTAAGAAATTCTGTAAAGAGGCGTATGTCCGGACTTTGGGTAACAATCTTCTGTCAAATTGGCAAACTTCAAAATGGCACATTCAATACGTCGGCCATAAGTTTTAAGAACATCGATGTAGTGGGATGTTTTAGGTTTTAGGTCACTAGTTACAAGTCTGTTCTCAAATTCTAAAACTACAAATATCAGAACAAACAGTATCATTATATATCACTTAATATTTAATTATTGAATTGTTCAAATAATTTATTTAAAATAATTGAATATGTCAGAATATTCGAAATCGTAGACCTTAATAACTATACAATAACATATCATAAAATTCGGAACTTAAAAATTGTTCTACACTCAGTAAGTGAAAATTATAAAGAAAAGTTTTGGAGTGAAACGTAAAATCTTTCTACAATTCGTAATCCTATTTCCGGAACTTGAACACTTCTTCGTTTTCTGGGAATGAAATGATTTCAAAATTTCGCCCGCCACATTTGATATCTTATTTTGAAATGTGAAAATTTAGCAAAAGATTCGTAATCTCATATTAAAATATTACCCCTACATAGAATTTCTCAAAAATCGATAAAAATTTCAAATTTTTATCTGCCATATTGGATCAGCCATTCAGAATTTTGAAATTAAGTCAAGAGATTTAAAATCTGCGAACTCAAAAACACTTGTTTCCATATCTTTTAGTTAAAAACTTCCACTTAGAAGAATTATAAAATATTACAATTTTTATAAAAATTTACTCATTTTAAAATATTAATCTCGCCTATGATAACCTTTGTGTACAATTAGTTTAGCCATTAAAGACTGGGCACAATTAAATAGTTCCTTCATTTAAAATGTTAGGAATTTTTTCCGAAAAAGAATTTGTTTAACGTTCTTTTGCATTGAAGCAGCGATATTGTAGAAATCGCTGAATTTACTCGAAAAAGGATTCCAGAGTTGCAAAGAGCACACCAAAAAACAGTAGAATGTGCATTTTCACACAAATTCATTTGATGTTTGCCTACAACTAGTCGTTTTGAGCGTTAAGGTAGTTAATCCCGGGATACAGTATGGTTGGGAAAAATATTTAATACAATTTCGAAGACAGTATTAATGTTCTTTAAAAAATTAAAAGCTGCGAAAATAATTTATTAATCACTAAAATTTTCTTCTTTTCGTCAGTTGATGATTTTTAATGAATCCGGCTTATTTTGTCCAGATAAGGATTCTCTACAACTTGACCGGATTTTTACGAATTTTTTATGCTGACATCTCGATTTATTTAAAAGAGAAGTTATCACTTTTCACAATTTCTGAATAATTTTAGTGTTCATTAAAAAAAAAATTGGAATAATTCTTTCGGTAAAGTTGTAGAGAATCTGTTTATTGAAAAAATACCCCATCATTCGTTAAAATCCATTCATTATTAAAACATTTTTAACTGGCAAAAAGGAGAAAATTTGAGTTGAAGAAAACAAGAAAGTTGTTTTACTTTCTCCCTTTAACCATGTCATTTGTGAAAATTAAATGTTTGGAAACGTTATTGTATATTTTTTCCAAATATACTATATCCCGGGACGCAACTACCTCAATGGGTTAAAAAATGACGTCACAGGTTGGGGTTGTTCGGTTATATCGATATCGTTCATTTCTCATCTCGAAAAATAAATATCATTAAATACTATTTGTAGAATTTGAATGTATGTCAACAACGATAAATACTTTCTACTACATCTATACATAACTATGGGACTAGTAGCATTTAGCCCTACAACAAAGAATATTTAGCATGCCAATAAAAAATAGCATTGATAGTTCTTTTGTTATAGATTAACATCCGTCATCTTACTCTATTTGAAAAATTATCATCATTATAAAATCGAGAATGTATGAACAAATACATTAATGGATAATAGCAAAGCATAATATTATATGAAGTTAGACTACATTCCCAATTTGACTTAGACGTAGTTGAAAACTGCTAACTCGTAGAGGATAAATGGGTTATTTGTTTAATTAATAATAAATTTTGCTAATAAAGAGTGAAAAATGATTCATTAACCAAATGTTACTTTTTACCATTACACTAGTAGAATCGAAACTTCGATTATACATAATTATATTAATACATTACTGGTATTTCACTATATTATTATAAAAACGATTCCTTCTGTTCATACAACTTTTTTAAAACTCGAACTAATTATATTTTAAATGATTACAAATCTATTTAAAAGAAAATAATGACAAGTATAGCTACTAAGTTAAATGCAGTTGCTTCTAAATTGTTTGGTTGCAACAATCTAAAAATAGAATGCATTAGTCCCTCGTAGACAGTAGAGGGTTACGTCGTCCAAACCATTCTGTCGGCAACTGCAGTCGATTAGTAAATTAGTTTCCTCTATTGTTCCGGTTTAAATGCGATAATCTTCCATGTGAATTAGTAATGAATCAGGAGAGATGAGAGAGCGTATGGCAACGGGATGAATAAGCTAGCCTAAAAGTCGCAGCTTAATGCAACGTTTGAAAGGCAAGAACCGAGGCGGAAGGTCGGAAACTATAGGGAAAATGCAAAGACGACGAAGGAAAGAAAAGGAGGAAAGAAAAAGTTCAAATATTGGAATAAAAGAATAAAAAATATCCTTTTTCCTTACCACACTATTTTCGACCTTACGCTACTCGCGAACTGAAGATTCTCATCTGCGCATTTTATAGCACCATGACCTATTTTGTTCCCCCAACACTGTATATTCCGATTTACATTCTCATACTTCCGAGTTTTCGTTAAATTTCCGACCTTCTTCCTTTTTACTAACTGAGATTTTTCGTTCTTCCCAATTTTTTATGCCATTGATATGCGACTGAAAATTTAACCGATTTAAAACTACTTTGTACTCCCAGATTGAAAACAAACGGTGCCTTTTAAGAAGTTTTTAAACTAAAGTTTTTATTGTTGCATTAATTAAAATTTCAAACAAATTTTATTAAGGAATTATGCAGTTAACAACATTATTACAATTTTTTAAATAAGATTACGCAATGAAGGTTCCAAAGTTGTCTGAACTTAAAATATCCTGCATTTTAATTGCGAATTCACGTTAAACACATGCACTAATTGGAAAATTGAATTAAAATGATAGAAAATAAATTTCTCGTTTGATATCGAATTTTCAAAGCATGGTATATCTGTTTCATAAAATGGGTCACATACATCACCGAACACTTTTAAAACTTTCGTACACGAACATTATCACATAACTTGCTGCGTCATCAGTTCAAAGTATAATTAACAATTGTAACTTCCGTTGTAACTTCACAACACAAGATAATAAAAAGTATATTACAACTAAAAGAGACAAATTAGGAACAAAACCCGTTTGCATCTTAAATGCAGTTTGTATTTAGATACAATAATTTATCGTCAACAAATATGCGTCATGACCATCGACGTAAATACTTTGAATATCATAATTAGAACTTTCAGCATTGTCGTTAATTATATTTACATCTCGCACCATTTTATAAGCCCTTTTACGCGTTGTTATTAGTTTACTTTAGAAAGTATGTAATTTAAGTTAAAATCTATTCATGTATGTTATTTATTTAATAGCTTATTAAAAATTATATTATAATATGCAATATTATTTTGTGAAAATAAGCTGTTTTAATGTTTGGATTAATATCTAAAACTTATATCGAAGAAAGTTCTATTAATTTAGTGTGCACAAATTAGGGGTCATCTTCGGTATCATTAACTAACATTCATATTAAAAATACTGAATGTTAAGAGTAAACATAATGCGTAAAAAATGATCGAGTTCATAAGTTATTATTATTTCTTGTGAAGTATTTTTTTATATACATTTAAAAACTTGAAATAATGAAAAGATATAATTCGTTGTATTTTATAATTCTGTGACGATACGGGAAAGTCTTATATAGGATATTTGTTTCACAAATAAATCTTTCAGATATTATTTCCATATAGTTATCACATTTTAAAAATGTTAATTTCTGATTTGCTTATCGTTTTTCTAGCCGTATTTAACATTGATGAAAATGTCAACATTTTGTCTACATGATTCATGTCTTTCATTTCGTTAATATTTACGTTTATAATTGATCATTTTTTACAGAATCTGTATTCTTAAAGAAAGTTAGTTGTACTGTCTTTAAAATATAAGACGTACAGTTATATATATATAAGTTGAATTCTCAAAAAAGCACCATTAGAACAATTTTAAAAACGTGACAGTTAACCCTTTGAAGCATGTATCTTTATTTGCACGGAAAAGAGTTGAAATTTGTAACCCCCCCCCCCCCCCTTATAGAACTGTTACAGTAAGGTTACTGCAACCTTAAACGTGTAAGGATATAATATTCTGTCACGGTTGAGAAATCATAACGAAACATATACCAACTTTCTATCAACATGTAAATCATCGACCAAACTTATTATGCATTAAAATTAGCATCTAACATGAAGGTTGTAAAGTCGCTATTGCACCTATCGGCAACTCAGGGAACTAAACTGACCGAGTATTAAAATAATGTAACCTTCTATATATAGATTCAATACAACACTGGTGTTTAATGATTTTGACACATTAAAATTTGGGTCTTCTTATAAGGTGACCAGAGTGTTGCATTAACCTTACCCTTTAAGGTTCATTACAGGTAATCTTCTCATAACATTATTGCAATGTTGGAACTAATATTTGAGGTTATATAACCTATTTCCTAAACTGGTGGATTCAGTCTAGATAAACTGGAATGTAAAATGTCACAGTTCGCGGCAGTAAAAACTCACACGTGTTCTTCGTTTTATTCTAAAGTTCTATCAAAAATAAGTAAAATTCACCATCCATTTTAAATGTTGAAAATGGGAGTTCAAATTTCTAATAGGCCATCCAAAAACAATGATATGGTAGGATTCAACAATAGAAAACATTTCTCAGTTTTAAGAAGCCATATTCGACCCATCATTTTTAATTCATTAAATCGACACTAAATTAGTATTTAGCGTTCTCGGAAATGATAGCATACTAAAATAAGTTTCATGAAAAATCAAAAGATTTTTATTCTGTAGTTTATGCAGAACATTTATTGCAAAAAAGATATTTTGGAATATATTTATTTAGAACAGAATGCTAATAATTATAGCTTGAATAAAATGTATTATTGGAATAAACAACGTGGAATAATGACGGACCAAATTATTAAAAAATGGTCTATGTGGTTAATATATTCTCATTCCTAACGGCTGCTTTAATATGATACGGCGGCTGCAAAATTTTGTAAATTTCCAGTAGTCCCTGTTTCGACAATGTGCATATGTAATTGTAATTGCGGTAAAAACTAGCGAATGGTATTTTTCAATAATTTGAAAATGCGTATTTCTGTTTCAGTCGGTTGATATTCATTACTAAGAAGTTTTTACGGTCGCTTAAAACGAACCCGTAATCAAATTTCTGAAATTTAAAGTGTCGAATCCAATCTGGTGGACGAAAATGCAAATTTTTAATTATTAGTTTATATTATTTTCATATTGCCAATTTGAATTTTGGCAATTTTAGTGCAATCCGCAGATGACCTAAAAAATTCCTAAAATAACGAACATCAGACAAATTTACCATGCTTTTTTAAAATTGAATACAGTCGGACATATTGAATCCGTTGTTTTGAATTTTAATCTGATACCGGATGCGCATTTCCGGAAATCCTTGCATATCCAACTTGAAAAACTGATAGTCTCTATTAGTTCACTCTGGCATGGATTTCTGTTGAAAATTAGGCTTCCTTTTTTAAAATAGGTTTTTATCAGTAATAATAATTTAATATAATTATTCAATATTCTTATGAAATAAAATTTAGCGGGCTTATGACCAGCATTAATAGTGATGAATACATAGACTGCATTAAATTACATAACATATTCTTATTTTTTAATATTTATTCGAGACTTAGTAGAAAACACGTCATAACTAGTGGAAAGTAGATAGCAGGTGGGACATTGCAGTACCGTTGTAACGGAAACGGTTAAAACGTATAATATACCAATACAAAATTACGATGCAGTGAAAAGAAAAAAGATGTTAAATATACTTATGCTGCAAAGGGTTAAACACATATGGGTAAATCCACAGAACTTTTAACTTTACGCTTTAAGAAAAACATTTTTTTTTCGGTGGCACACATTTAAAATCAACCTGAGGCCACTCCTAAACATATAAAATGTGGAAAAAACGAAAAGTTACGACTTTTAAAGGATTGTTCCAGCGCAGTCAGGTAAAACGAGACCTAAAATTATATCTTCGAACCAAACATATTTCTGTACGCAGGAAACAGATGAAATTTGTTACTCGGGGTTTTTTAAGTTACTGTTCACGAATCCGTCAACAGATATTCAGAATTCAAGATGGCGAATTCAATATGGAAGACCGAATTTGTAAGAAGTTACTCGCACAAGCTCAAATTGGGTATTCGGGGGTTTTCTTTCTTTTTGCTTTTAGGTTCATAATATACAAATTTTAGCAGCAAACATTTATTTAAGTCGATTTAAGGCATTACAATCCCGGCAATCCTGAAAAAAAATGTTAAATAGGTATAACGTAAGTTGTCATTAGTACCATATTTATTCATTTTTAACCAGAAAAGATGAAGCAAGGGAGATGAAAAACAAAGTTACCCAAAGTTACATTTTCATTATTTCTGAAGCAAAGCTATGGCGCTCGACCGATGAGCGACCCCGAATACACAGTTTCTGATGGTTCAAGCAACTTTTCAGGTATTTGGTCCACCATATTAAATCTACCATCTTCAATTTTTAATATTTGTTAACGTATTTATGATCAGTTTCAAATAAAACCCACGCGTAACAAATTTCAGAATTTTTCCGTGTAAAGAAAGGAGTTTGTGTCAAAGAGATAATTTCATGTCTTGTTTTACCCCTGAACATCGTATTGTATTTCTGGAACAAGCTCAGAGTATTATTATGACACCTAAAACAATAAATTACGCCAATAATCGAGGCATTTAATTGTGTATAGTTCGTGTGCCTGACAAAAGTGTCATTTTTCAACAACAGTTACGCACGAAGGCTATAGGTTGTAATAGGCACAGAATCGAGATGAGACAAGGCACATCTTATTCCTTGGAACACGTCACTTATTATATCATCGATTAAAAATGCCCAAAATATGGAGCCATAATATTGTTTGTTCCAAAAGTTATTGTTAGAAATCAACGAAAATTCTATTTTCCATAAATCTTCTGCACGCGACTTTGGACGCATGTCATTCTTATTAAGCGATAGGCACACTTATTTTTCAAGTATCTTTGGCTTTTATAAAGTGCCATTAATCAACGACATAATTTTCAAATGAAAAGAATACACGTTCCAAAAGTTACAGAACAAATATAAAAAAAAAATACGATTTGCACGCAGCAGTTTATTCAAATTTTATAAGCTTTCGTGTTTCCTTTGGTTTTTTAATCAGCTATCATGCAAAACAAATAACTGTACCTTGAAAAGCATATCCTTTTTAGTAAATAGTAATGTTTTATAAATATTTCTGTACAGCTTATTTACGTGAATCTTAAAATAACATGAAAGTCAAAAGTTCTGTGGATTTGCCCATATATGACCTGAAGTAATGAACTAAATGTTGCACTTTGAATTCTTTCAGTCTGGTCAAACAATTCACAAAAATGAAAAGCCAAGTTCGGAAAAGCAGAATATTTATCTACTTTACCCCTTATTACTCATGTTTATATTATTGTTTGCAATAATAACTTATTGAACAATATAAATTTGATCATCCAGTGGTATTTTTTAATTGTATAGCTGGTTGAATTTATGGATATCGGGATCAAATTTTTGTCAAGAATGCGGTTGAAGGAACCACACTTTTTTTTACAGTTTCGACGGCCCTGTCCATCCTCATCGGAGACTGATAGTTTCTTTTAAAATATTTTGTTTAAATAATAATGAATAAATGATAGCACAATAAAAAATGAGTTTAATTTAAAAAAAATTAATCACATGTCTATAGAACGTTATTCTGTCGAGATGTTGCAGATAACTGACAATTTGAAATACGAACAATGATAACGATAACATATATACAAAATAATACTACTACAGAAATGAATATCAGTATATATTTAATAACATTCTTTTTATTAATAGAACATTGCTGTAGATGTATCTTCACCATTTCCAATAGAATATAATTAGGAACAACTGATATTGTAGCATTCGTTATTGACAAACCATTTGATTGTTTTTGGAAAATAATAATCTATTTATTAATGTATTTCCGATTAAAAATATCAGGGAAATTTTTGGTTTTTAAATGCATGTTATTTTCTATTTGTAGTTTGCATTAATAATAAGTTTTATTGGCGGATAATATTTAGCTCCAATGACTAAATTGTACATCATGGCAGTTTCTAGATGATAACAGTTGTAACGAAGTTTATCGCCAGAAAATGTTTCCATTCGATTCCAATCAGAAATAACACATTTTGTCCTTGTCAGACTGACAAATATCTGCTAACTTGAGAAAATACAACTTTGGTATAATACGAGCAATTTTATGAAAAAAGGTAAAGATAAGATGGACAACTTCCTACAGAATAATGTTGTATACGAAATCAACTGTGCAAATTGTGACATCCCATATTTCAGGGAGACAACATGTCAACTGAATTCATAAATGAGCATAAAAAGAACATTAATTATACGTCTCAGGTTGAAGTTATTAAATCGCAAGATTTTCAAGCATTATTTCTGTGGTAGAATGTTATAATCTTAAACGACGAACCGATATAGGAAAAACGAAATCTGATTCATTTTTTCTTAAATTAAGCTGAATTTGGGTTTGTTGTTATTTATTAGATATTTTGTAAACATATAAGTTTTTTGTTAAAACTTTTTGGAATAAACTTTTAGTTTCTGATGAGGACGGACATGGCTATCAAAACTGCAAAAACAGTGATTAAATAATTTAATAATTCAATAATTTATTAAGGAATTCCTATGAAATAACAAAATGAAATTCGAAAACGTTAATTATTATTTGAGATAGACATTTAAACACTTAAAACCATGGAAACAAGTGCCACAGAAACGTGAAAATGAATCAAAACTGTTTTGCACGAATCTCACCTAAATTATAATTAGTGGAAGAAAAGAGAAACGGGTGAGAAAACGTATTAATCGAGCGCGCTCTTAATAAAAGAAGAAAATGCTGAAAAATGGCAGAAATAAACACCAGTGAAATCGCGATTCTCGCTGGAAAGGTGAAAAATGAAGAGGAAAACGAAGCGGACAAAATTGCAGAGGGTTTGAAATGGTTCCAAAACTAAAAAGATCTGTGCAGAATGGCGTGCATTGCACGTCAGCGTTCATTGTTCCAATTGCAAACGCGATGCTCGACTGTGATGCGAAATCATTGTTTCTCGAGTAATCAATTGGCCCTCTGTTTCTATGATAAACCAAGTTCCCTGCACGATTCAGCTAAGACTGATACGCTCCAGAGAATCGCGGGAAAATTGACGTATCGAGAGAAAAAGTGAGGGTGCAAAATGAATACACGTGATCTTTTATTGAGGAAGATGCAGGTAAATTGAGGAAAAAGAAATGGTAAACACACAAAAAATAGAACAAGAATACGTATACGAGTCATTACGCGACCTCGAACAGCCTATACTTTTTCTTCTCACAATATTTCCTATGCCGGAGCTTTCGATTCCCCTCACAGCTGAATGAAGCGGCACAAAAGCCCTTCACTGATAACAATACCTTTGGCTTCATCAAGACATGAAAGCTCATTGTTCGTTGGTATATTAACTATAATTAATTTTATAGTTCGCGCTTCGCTTAAATGCCTGGCATTCCTGGTACGCGAAGAACTAACGGAAACCCAAGCGGATATCCTGATATACAAACTCGGTTTTTTATAAATAACGACCCCCTTTTTATAGCTGCTATTAGTAAGTCAAAATGTTACAATTTATTTCAATTTATAGATGTCGATATTTAATAGTGTTTCAATTTTTCTTACTAAAGGTTGAAGTTGGATCGGCAATCGGAAATCCCGGGTTCAACTCCCGTTGTATGGAATCTTTTTCTTTCGGAAATGTAAGAACAGTCAATAGTTATTTTCCTTCTCAATTTATCAACAAATTGTCAATTTTTCTAATGAAAATTGCAATACTTTTAATTGAACAGACAAGTTTATGTAATTATAGGAAATTAGTTAAACAAAATTAAATTAATATTGCAATATTTACATGTTTATTTACTGGTTACAAGTTCTATGTATCACATTTCTATTTACCATTTTTTTCATGGCTCATTGTTCGATTGATGTCATATATAAATAGACATTTTTTTAATTGATTTTTAAGTTTGGGAAGAAAAGGTATTTAATAACATTTAATTTATATAACATAAATAATAATTAAAAAAACCGTAATTACTTGAATTACAAAACAGCAGTTAAAAAACACGAAAAACATTTGGGTAAAAAATAATGGAAATTATTATACAAAATAACATAACACAAAGGAACAAGGTTAAAATCACCGGACCATTCTAGAACAATACCTTGATTAGGCAACCTAAATAATACTTTTCGGTCCTAGGCTGTAAAGTTCAATTTTACGACTGAGGAGCGAATACTATTTTTTGATACACTGTTCGCAAAAGTAGGCACTTTGCCGACTGTTTTTAGTCCATAAACTGCAGAAATCAGTCCGTGAAATCATACTTTACGGACTAAAAGGAGTCCGTAAAGTGTCTACTTTACGGACACGTGTATCAAAATCTAAATTCCGGACCTGGTAGGTTGTATTAAGATTTATGCCATTCGATGCGTAAAGTGCTATTTTACACACTTTTGACTTTTTTCGGTCGCATTTTACGCACTCAAGTGACATAAAATATCGTATGAAACATGTGCGTAAATGTTTATTCTGCGAATGTGATTACGACCCTCGCCTTCGGATCGGGCCGCAACCCTTCACATTCGTAATGAACTTTTACGCACTAGTTTCATAATATACTGTTTTCTCAACCAGACTTGTTCAAATACTTGTTCAAACATTCAATCGGGGTCTGACGAGAGCCCATGGATATTCTCAAAATTGATTTTTGTTGTATATACGAAATGCATATACGAAAACGAACTAAAACATACTGTAGCAAAAACTAATTACAAATTAACTAATTAATATTTAGCAACAAATATCGAAATGTTAATTACTGACTAATAAGAACTGAGGAGATTGCGTAAAACGTGCTAAAATTGCTGCTGTTCGTTCATTTTCCAGAAATGATGCTCAGGATGGAATTAACTACGAAGAGCCTTAATTTACAAAAGTCGACACTGTTATCGAGAATTAAAACCAGAAACGACTGTAAGATTGTCGAAGTGAATCTGGAACAACTTAATACGTGCACCACGGCTAATTATCTCGAGCTGCAATACTACATCACCGTAAATGAGAAATAAACAGGAATGCACTCTAAAATAATCCCGTAACTTTTCCGACATTTTCTTACACAATTTTTAGTCTCTCGCACAGCATTGTTCTAGCATTTTATGCATTTATAATGAGAAATAAAGATTATTTTCACTTTATACGTTGCGTCGTTTTTGTAGTATATTTGTAACTGTTTATTGTTTCCACAAGCCATGTTACGTTTAATTCTCAGATTTATAAATAATTTTGTTTAAATAAAATGTCCTGTATTTTTAGTTTGACAATATTTTATAGGAGAATTAATTTTTCATGTAGGTTTTATTGTATATTTTTTTTCTGTGTATGTGTAAGTCATTAATCTTACCTAGTGGTTATAGGTTATAAGAACTCTTAATACTAGGCTGACTAATATCGTATTACTCCCCTTAATCCTTTGCGAGCATGTCATTAAACCCAATTTTTCTCTTTTTTGTACACCTTTTTCTTAACGTGTGTGGTTTTATATCTTTATTTATAACTTTCGATTACTTCATATTTAATTATATATCAAATTCCATTGTATTAAATATACTACATAATATACCCTTTAAGTCTCAAATGTGCAAAATTTGCACATGGATTTCAGCATCGTTTTATGTATAAAATAAACATTTTTTTAAAATGGAAACATCTATATCCGACTGGTTTTAAGGTTGCTCTTTTGATTGGTGCTACTGGAATTTTCGAAAAAAATGGGGTTTAACGCATTTCTTTTTTTACAAAAATACTGATTTTTACAAAAATACTGATTTGCGAAAAAATGCAAATTTTTAACTACAATTTTTGTTAAATTCATTTTTAACTATGATACCGGTTTCAGATCACCTTCTAATCTGCCAGAAACGTGTTCCCGATTGTTTTACTTCAAAATTATACATTCACATATTTTGATTTATTTTGTATTTCGTTTCAAAATGGCGTCTGAAAGTAGAAAATTTTTGAAATTGAAGAAAATTCTATTATTTCGAATCTACTGGCTGTCTTTGTAGTAAAACCGCACAAATAAGTTATTACGAGTTTTGTTTGATCTATTTTCATTTACAGGAGCAGTAATATCCTATAAATTCCAATTTCAAGATGGCGACAGTCATATGCTCAGTAGAAATACCTGTATTTCGAGTTACAACTAAAATTGGTGTGAAAGTTGCTAATTAATAATCTCATAGGTTTCAGTCATCGCTAAACTGAAATCTTGAGTCAGTTTACCAAAATTCAAAATAGCAGATCCAACATGGCGGACCCGATATGTAAAATTTGACATTTTTGGAATAGAAAAAAATACAATCGTATTCCACTCAGATTTTCAAGTAAACATTATTCTTAATATTTTTTTTCATTATATAAATGCATTTTGAGAAAAAAAATGATAAGATTATGTTATGAACGCTCCACATTCTCGCAAAGTGACCATTTCTTGCTGATTTGAGATTAATTACACCACATCGTAGCGAGTGACTTTTAACGGTTTTTCTTCTACAACATATAATTTAAAAAAATGAATTAATATATGTTGGACCCTGACATTTTTAGGGACAGTACTTTTTTAACAACCTCATATAATATTGTTACGAATGACATACTTGGTAAAAATGTTAGAAACAACGAAATGTTCAAAACTATAAAGTAATTATTAAAATTATGTCGAAACGTACAAAATGGAAGAAACATATTACTGTAGATTAGAGATATAATATACAAGAGAGATTTGTTAATTTACCTCTGGTGTATAGATGCCAGGTCTTTTCAGCTTAAATTAAAAGATAGTGTCAATACATCGCGTATAATAAAATGTATATGTATAAATAAAAAAAGTATAAATAATAAAATAATCGTTGTAGGATGACAAAAATGAATATTAAGATGAAATAGAATTATGATTAATTTAACACATAACTCGAGTCATATCCATAAAGCGTAAAGTTAAAGCGAGATAAGAGAAACAATACATAAAGTGAAAAGTAACAAGCAGATAAATAATTTTCATCATGACTGTCTTTATCATATATAGATAAGAAAATCCATTACCTTTTTTCGTAAGAGTAATTCGTAATACTGCAACGAGAACTTAAGAAAGATGAAACACGTAGCACGGAAAGGAACTTTCTAACGCGAAAACCACGAGGCGCATAAAACATTGCAACAATGAATATATTACCGGCCGACTGAAAAATAAAACTGCACATAAAATACTAAAACTCGAAATTAAATTATGGATGAACCAATAAAATTAGTTCAAAACTTCTTTTTAATTGTGTTCATCTATCTTAAATAATTTAAAATTTATTACTAGTTCGAGGACATCTAACATTATGTATCCGTAAAAATGTGAGATAATGTTAGTAATCCAAATGACAAGTGAAAGGTAATTATAGAATAATAAGAAAGAACAGAAATTACTCAATTTATTAAAACAAAATGTTTCACTCACTAAGAACTAATAAAAACGACTTGCAAAATGTAACAATCATATCTGTTAGTAATATTGTTCATTCAGAAATAGCACAATTTTAACTATGTAACTTAAAACGTACATAACGATATATGCGACTCTTTGGATACATTTAGTAAAAACAATAAAAAAAGATTAATTAATAACAGAATCCGGCTTGGGGGAGAAATGAGTGATACTCATGTATTTGACCACTACAATTCGAATCCTGAGGTCAATATTCGTACAAAGTGGCCGAAGTCATTGTTTAAATAACTAAGAACATTAAATTTTCATTCCAGACGCATCTATTTTATTTTTTATTTAACATTTTTTTGTTTTTTATATTTTAAGTATCTCTTTCGCGAGGTGTCAACGGCATATTTACAGAGAAAATCTGAAAAGTAATCTATTATATCTAGCGTTATTTATAAGGTAATTACGCTTCGATATTGTTGACCAACAATAATGGTCTGTGTTATGGTATCTAACCATAAAAGTCAGTGGAAACCATACAACAATAAAAAATAAAATGTTCAGAACTTTTAAAAAACAAATCGTTCGTCAGGAACGAAAAAATAACTTTTTACAATTTTTTAAAATAAATACTATTTATAGGTATTTATAATAAAAAGTTATGAGAAAGCTTTTTTTAGTATAGGCAATTATAGGAATAAAGGAACTATATTCATTTTTCTGTAATACTTATGGTTAAAGGCTACGTTGAGGATTCTTATTTTTTAAAAGTTTATATAGTGGAAATTTCTTTTTCATGGTATCAATTATCTATTTACAGAAAAGCCTAAACCTGCCTATTGATGTTCCATTAGCTTAATACTAGATTATATTTTAGATTTTCTCTGCAAGTTTGTTGTTCTTACCTTGAAAAAGTGATATCCACTTGAACTTTAAAAAAACAATGGTCCTCTTCATAGTCTTTAACTCCTAAAGATACTGCAAGTTCACAAAAAGCACTAGGGCACGAAATCAAGCTTCACGCACAGAGTGTAAAAGTTATTATTAACATACTTTCAGAAATAAGTGACACCATGAAACATTTTGTTCTATATTTTAATTTCATAATTGAATTACAATGATAAATCTCATAAATCACCACAGTTCTGATTAAATTATATTATTATCTGATTAAAAATGTGTACATTGTTAAAAATGTCATGAAATTTCATGTATATTCGATGAGTAGTACATTTATTTTTCTAAAGGTGCATATCTATCTATTATGTATATATAGATATAGAACATGATAAATTAATGTACATGTAACAGAAGCATTTTGGAAGTTTTATTACAGTGTACCTACAAAGGATGCAATTTCGAAAATGAAAGACTGGATTTCGCTATTTTCATTGAAATCAAATAAAATTAATTTTTCATTTAGCAAATACTCGACTTTATTCTAAAATGCATATTTCGTAAATGGTAATTGCATTACTGATTCTAAACGTAACTATGCCTTGCTTACATGTGGATACCACGATTTTAGCATTTACGATATTTATCGAATGTCGATAAAATTTCGTAAATGCTCTAATACTCGCGGATTTGGAATAATCGTTCGCGCACCTCTAATCCTTTAAATGTGTAGGACCGTGAGTTTGTACTGTGTTTATTTGGTAGGCAAATCGATTTAAAAAGTAATGTAGGAATAAATCTCTAGAAGAAATGAATTGAAATGATTTTTTATGTGCGCTTTAAAATACAATTCTTTAGACTATGCAGTTTAACTGAAATACATCCCTATTATTGGATTAAAAAATGTATTACTTGACAAATATATTAGTTGAAAAATGCAGCACAAAAACAATGAAACTGTGTAATTATTACTGTAAATAGTACTAAAATATTACGGTAAGTTACGTTCATCTATTCAAATTAATAAAAAATTACGATTAATACAGTAAATTAATGTAATTATTAATAATTATTTATACATTTTAAATAACATAATTACGTATTTAATACAATTATTTACTATTTATTAACAATTTTCAAAATTATTAATATATTTGAGGCAACGATTATTTTAATATACTTTCTTCTCCATCATTAATTTATATAATTATTACTTGCACTTACTATGACATTTTAATAACACAAATTCTAAATATGATAAGATTTAATAAGCAACGGAAATTATATTTAATACTTTATTGTACATGTTCTGTTACCAGTTCTCTTGAAACAATTGCTAGTAAGTACAACAAATAAAATTCGAAATTGATGTGATAATTTTATTTTATTAATACGAACCAAGAACGATGGAAATACAAGCCATAAGTAATGACCCACGACCAAATATGAATGTATTGAGGTGAGGAAAATAAAAGATAGCGAAAATAAAAATTTGAAATTACCACTAATAAACTGAAATAAAATAACGAAATGTGAGATGATAGATCCGTTTAATACACATTAATTAATAGTTTGTTTATATTGAGTGTTGTTAATATCTTCGTCGAATCCTTTGATCAGTCTACCGTTATTATAGAGCAATGATATTTGACGTTTGAACTACATGGTTATATTAAAAAAAAAAAATATTATTAGAAAAATATCATCGAAAAATATATTTTCTAGAATATTTTGTACATTCACACATGACTGAATATTTCAAAAAGGCCTTAGCAACGTAGATAGGTTGATGCACCAGTTAAAATGTATATTAAAACGATTAAATTAATAAACAGCATTTGGAAAATAACATAGAAGAAAGATGTGAACGTAGTAAAATTCAATATGAAGTAAACAATCTGGTATAAATAGTGTAAAATATTAAAAAAGTCGAAAATACATGAAGCAATATTGAAACCTGCCTGTACTTTTCAACAACTCACTGTATGTTATTGTGTTTTTATTGACTTCAGAAAATGTAACTTAAAATTCGTTTAAAAATTGTTTTGGGAAGTAAATACCTTCAAATACCTTCTGACCGACGAAATAAGTTCTGAAAGAGCTAGGAATTTCGAATCGAATAAACTTTTCGCAAGAGAATTTCGATCAATGCGTTGCGTTAGGTTCTCCGCAGTTTAGCGTGCTAAGCGATTGAAGATTGACGTTTCTAATTAATCCTGTTCACTAGTAATAGGGATAAAACTTAACTGAAATTTCTGAAAGTGTTTCAGAGAATGTTTCAAACCGTTAATTTAATTTAAATTCCTTGGAAGAATGAACATTTTCCATCATCAAACACATTGGTAATTAAGGAATAGGTTTTGAAGAAGGTATTTTTATTAGTACACCTGTTTCTTGTACTAACATTACTTGGGGAAAATAATAAACACTTTCCACAAAGTATTCTCTTTGTTGCCTATTATTGTAAATTTAACTATAACCTAAATTTAACGCTATAAAATATAGTATTTTATAAAATATATATCTTTTGGAAGCTTTAAGGCATTATTATATAATATATATTACCAACCTTTTGCAAAATACTAGTACTCTTTTCATAAAATTAATATCATTACTGCCTCTATCCTTCACGCAAAAATTTAGAATTAATAAAACACGTAAAAAGTAAAAACCAGAAAATTCAATAATAAACCTTGATAGCTTTCGAGCAATTTTATTTAAAGTCGCTCTTTCAAAAATTTAATATGATTTCGAGTTATGCAAACTCTGTATAAATATAATACTTTATCGATTAACTAAAAATAAAAAGGAAATGTGAACCTGATTTTAAAATGGTGCAATCCACAAATTCCATCTTTATACTTTATTGTTCTTTCAATATCGTAAAAAATTTGTTTTTCATTGATGTGCGTATGTGCGTATATGCGCGGGTGTATAAAGCAATTTGTTGTTTAATCAAATAGTGGATTCAAAATTCAATATATATTGGATAAACAGACAATTCTTCATGATGCAAATGAAGGTTAAATCAACAGTTAGTCAAGTCGGTACTTACTGCCGGACATTCTTAGTATTAAAGCGATTCAAATATATAAGTTGGAAACAAATAAACAAATAGACTTTTTAATTTTGAACTATTTTTAAACAATTTACAAATATTTTTTCTTGGTTAACTTTTAATAATGTTGAAATATATGAAATAGCGGTATCTACATTCAGAAAGTTCAAAGATGCTAACTGCAATGTTTAATAAGTATATTTTTTTATATTTTATTTGTAGAAATATTTAATATTGACTTTGAACTGGCAAACAACCAAATATTTTCCAAATATTGGTTGGGAAATAATTTATCAATTATGAAATATGGTTACAGTGTGCGTTGAACACACTGCTTTATAAATTCTTCTATAATGTCATTAAAGACGGTTAACAGTATTAAATGCGAGCATAAATAAAATGACAATGTTGCTTTCGATGTAATAACTACAAAATGCAAATGACGTGGAAGTATTAAAAACCTACATTTTGCAACAACAGTCCATTAATTGTTAAACGCGTTTTCCAAAAGCAATTAATAATAAAAAAAATGTAAAAAAAACTAACCATAAATCTTGAAATTCCATCATCATTTTCATCAATAATCTAAAAAATATTTCTATAAACATTCATAGCTCTATTTTATTGTTGTTAAAAATAGAAGGAGAAATTAAAAAAGTAATACCCGTGAATTAGAATTAAAAAAGTGGCCTTATCTACAATAGTTCTAAAGTGGTTAGAATAAATGGATGTTAGGGGCTTGCAATTATAAAATTTCAACCGTTCGGATCTACAAGATTTTCAGGAAGAGATTAAAGGTGTAACCATTACTGTTTACAATAAGGTATTGTATTTCCTGAATATATTCTGAATGATTCTTTCGCACAACTGTAATTTAAACTAATAAATGTTTTAATGTTTTAAAATTCGATAGAATTGACATAAATGTCTGTGTACCTACAGCGATCGAAAGGTGCAATCAATATCGCTTTAAATAAAATAATCATGCGATTATTTATCAACATCCGTTCATAATCATAACACATTTTTAGTGCTTGTTTTAAAACTTAGTCCGAAAATGAAGCTTACTTAAATTTCACAGTTTTGGGACTAAACCTTTACTTTTAAAAGTTTACAGGTTGATTACTGAATGAATTATAAAACTTTGGATATAATTATTCTATTTAACATCTATCTTCAGAAGAATTGTAGTAATTTCTTAGGTGTGATGACCTTCCTTTTAATAAACAATTAAAGCAATTTGACAAAAAAGTTTCGGATACATAGTGTCCTACTTTTTAACTACTGAAAGTATTTCAATAGGTCTTCAACAGAATTTTATAGGTTATTACAACCATAAAAAAGTTAAATCAACAAAAAATATAGTTATGGAAACGACATTTTGGCAGTTAATTTTACTGCATTTAACAACATTTTTAGAGTCTAACTACCTAGAACACTAAAAACTATTCAACATGCTGAAGCGATATATTTTTATTTGAATTTAGCAGAACTACATTTTTAGTTGATTTAACTTCTTTACGGTAGTAACTGCAACTTTATTGTGGTACAACGGTGTTGTATACCAGATAAATTGTAACCAAAGTGAAGAAGTATATATAGGAGAAACGAAAAGATTACTAAAAACTAGATTACAAGAGCATCAATCAAAAGAATTATGAGACAGTAAACAATATGCAGGTTTAAAAACACACATAATTAATACAGGCCATAATTTTGATTACACAAATGTTAAAATTTTAGCTAAAGAAAAAATACGCAAAAAAGAAGAAATTCAGAAAGCTTTTTTATTAAAAAGAATAATAATAGTATTAATACAAGATTTAAGACTTCAAAACTACCAGAAATTTATTTTTCATTATTAAATTGACGAATTTGTCTAATATTTTATAGGATATCATCTATAACGGTTAGAATTGTACTTACAGAGTCCGAAATTTGAAAAATGGCCCCGATCATTTTTTATATTTTTCAACTACGATATTAGATCTCTACTTAACACGCTGGATCAATAACATAGTACTCGTTCCTGTGATAAATAAGGTAGGTATTTCTTTGTTCTTTACTTAAAAACTTATTGGTCTTATTCAATAAGTATTAAGATGACATAGGAGTCAACTGTGTATTTCGTCGATTTTTTCTGCAATCCCCAAAATCCGATTAAATACGGTAATATTTCAAGAATTATTATATTCTATCGACGGCCGTGTATTTACATAATATACATTAATTTAGAAATAAATAATAAATATCCTAATTAATATTCTCTCCCCAATATTCTATAGATGTTATTCACTACCTCAGAGAGTGACACAACAGTCAACCTTTGCAATAATGAAAGTTCACTCCAAACGAACTTGCTTGGTTTTTTTAGTGTCGCTGTGAAAATGCATTCTATTGGAGTCAATTTCTACTCTAGGAAGTTTAGAGAGTAAGAACTCGGCTAGGGAACATTTGGAAAAATCTTCCTTTCCAGACATTTATAATATATTTCTCAATTTATTGTAGAATAACATAAGACATGATATAGGATATAGTCTTGTGTTTGAAAAATTAATTGAAACGTTGGTTTTTAATATTGAAATCACCAAAAAAATTCGCCACTGTGTGATTTTTTGTATGTGTCCCTTTTAACAGTAGCGTTTGTTTCACGTCATCATAATTTTGGTTATATTTCACATTTCCACTCCCAAAAGTTGAATAAAACAAGAACTAACAGTTCGCATACTACCCTACAAATTGCCAGTAATTATAATTGTTGAATGAATCTTTTCTAAGCTCAGTATTATGTGTATAACATTTTTGTAGAATATCACGAAGGTCCGCATTCTCTAGCTGAACCGATGTTTTCAAAAATTAGTTTAATTGTTTATTAAAAGGAACGTTAGTCCCAAGAAATTCCTATTCTTCTAAAAAATATGATGTTTAAATATTTTGTATAGAGTTCAAGAAAATTCACATATGAATGGTTTCAAAACCACACGGAATAAAAGTTTTCGACACAACCACACAATATGTGGTTGCGTTTAACCAAAACCTCGATGTTTGTTCTCAACACAGACTTACTTTATGCTGTGCTCAAACTGTTTTTTTATTTTATTATATGCATTGTTTCGGAAACCAGTTAGGAACATATTCACCTCAAACTTCAAGGGTTGTGTTGAGCACAAACCTGGGTTATGTCGAGTCTAAACTATTTTTTTCAGTGCATTTCTTATAATTGTTCTATAATGTAACAATATAACAAATCAGCCACGTTATCAAATAAAAACTAGCAGTTAGACATAGACATATACAAAATAATTCGCCTTCAATGTTTATAAAGAATATAAAAAATTATACACACAATTATTTTAGGTGAATTCTACATTAATTTTCCATTTCTCGTACTTCTAACTAAAAATAAAACGAATGATGGTACGTAATACCATTTGTAATTAAAAATGTGGACTGCAAACAATTAAAACTTTACTTTTCAGAATAATTAAAATCCCAAGAGAGGTATATCCCCGTTTCGTAAATTGATACTTTGCAATTTATAATCCCTGTGATTTAAACGATACCGGATAAAAGAAATGCAAGACGGCAAAATAAAGAGGGGGGTTGCAAATTGGGAGGATGCGGCACTGAGAAGAGGATGTTTTCAACGTGGCAATAATTCGTGTAACATATATCCACGTGTTCGACCGTAAACGGCCTTGTACGACTTATACCTGATACTTCTATCTTGCAATTCTAGTTTCATGCATATATGTGTCGTACGCTCCTGTATTGAATAATATAATTTCCATTGTCTAAAATATTTGGGACACTATCCTGTTCAGGTGAAACTTTACAGTTATTTAAATTTTGACATTCACGCGCTATCAATTAAGTTCTTGGAATAAAATGTTTTGCATCGTAATGTATTTTTTTTGTATTTGTATTTATAATGTATTTAAGCCTTAATTACAATACATTGCGTTATCTTATGGCTAAATGAGATGTTATACATATACTTTCAAAAAATTAAATTAATTAATATTACGATTTACGTTATATTCCGTAGTTTGATTTATATGGTTATTATGATTTATTATATTTTTTTATTAAAGAACTTTATGTCAAAATCTAATTCAAACAAAAAATTTACATTGTTTATTGCTAAAAGTTGATTAAAACAAAATTGGTAAGTTTTGTAACGTAGTTGACATACAATAAGAATTGGTCTTTACATCTTTTTACTAGTACCCAATGGGAAAAATATGAAAAAATAGGCTCGTAGTACTGTTAATTATCAAATGGTATTTGGTAAACTACTAAAAACGACATTCATTTATAATTATTCATTACTTTTCAACGCGGCGTGTTAGCGGGTAACACCGCTCAGAAAGTTTATGTTTATTTTACATATTGTTGAACAAATGAATGTACAGAAAATACTAAAATAATGGATATCTGAAATGGAACTTCTTGTAATTAATCATATACATTGAATGTACACAAGTGAGTTAACAAAAAACTGATTTATAATATCATTGAATTCCATAGGTTAGGTACACTCATTATTTATAAATCATTAATTTGAATGCATTCTTCTTTACAATTTTCATTGCCTTTACCCACATTTCTTCATTACATCTTCATTTCATCTTCATTACATTGTTTCCAAGTGAATAAGAATAAGTTTAATAACTTAAATTTAGTGAGCGGTATTACCCACCTTGACAGGAGATCCTGTTGGATCGTTGATATTTATTAAATTCTATAATTTAATACGTTAAGCGTTAGTAAAAATTCAATTCTTTTTGTATATTACTGTTGGGGCTTTATAGAATCGATTTCAATCGTTAAACTAATTTGAAATTATTTATGCATTTATTAAAAGCACTACTTTCCTTAGGTGAGCGGTACACCCCCCGGCTCCCCTAAATAGAAGTAAGACAGGAAAAATGGGTGTCATCCGTGGAAATGGCAGATGGGAACTAAGCATATTTAACGATCTACATGCAAAAAAGATCAATCAGAATATGTTTGTTCAAACACTGAGAGAAATGTTTGTTTACAGTTAATGTAATAGCTTCAAAGTGAAGCTAACAGAATTTACATTTTCATCTTAAGGTAAGGCACTTTATCCTGAAGTTCCCGTAATCTGAGATTCGTTTAAATTTATTATGTTAATATAGTTAATATAAGAATTTGAAATATTAATGTTAGGATTATTACGTGACATGTTTTTGACTTTACAGTTATTGTTATAACTTTACAGTTAATATAAGAGTCTTGAAATTACCTTACATTTACTATTAGTAAACAATTTCTTTGAGTGTATGACATAAGAAAAGAATGAAGATGAGATTTGAAGGTTGTTATTGCAGGAGATGAATGTATGGAAGGCGGAATGGAGTTCCAAAGTCTGGCTGCCACAAGTGTGAATGACAAGTTGAATATAATTGAGACTTTTTTAGAAGGGAACCAGGAGGTCCCCCTGCGTTACCCATGTTGTTGTCTTTTTGTCGATTGGCGATTTATAAACAGAGCGAAAAGATATTGTGGCTATCCATAAGTAAGGATGTTCTTGGTAAGGCACCTCATAAAATATAACTGTCTATACTTCATAGGCAGCCACTCAAGCTTTCTACGATAAGGCGTAAGGAGAGGTGATAAATATTTAATTTATTTATAATATATTAATATTAATTATTCGTTTATCATTGGCTCCCCGTTCTTCGAGGTTTTTCGTTAATTCTTGTGAACAGGATATTTATTATGGAGACTTTTATTCCAGAACATCTTGACATCCAAACAACATATGCCTCTTAAAGAGCTCATTCTAAAGGTATTTCCAAAAAGACCTCATGAAGAGTAATTATGATAATCTAAAAAAACGTGCTGACTAAGAAGTCTTATAGGACGTCTTAAATTAGTAATCTCATAGAGGACTTATTTTTGAGGTCTTATATACCGATCTATTTATTGGTAAAGCCATCCCCAGAATTGAGGTCAACGTTTCTTCCAGAAATATGAGGAAATCCGATCCAATACATCAAATATTTTCTTCGTTCGTAGACCGTTGGACGGAATGCCTGTAACACTTTTTATAATTATTGTGTCATCTTCACACCGATAGAATGGTGTTGTTGTGACGCTCAAAAATATAGTCGAGATAACAATCATGAGTGCGAGGGTTATACTTTTTGGTAAACCTTAACATATTTTCTGACGTATTTTTGGTCGCTGAACACGAATCTGAAGTTTAAATTTGTCGCTCGGCAGAATCTTAGCCGCTGTATTGAATATACATCGAAAAAAAGTCATTTTTTCAGGCTTTTGCATTTATCATGTAAACTTGAACTCTTTCCTGCTATACACTTTTTGTATGAAACATTTTTCCGTGGGACTTCAAGTTTTTAAGATAAACGCAAAGATACGACCGACAAATTTTGACTTCAGATTCAAGTTCAGCACCCCAAACTAGCTCGGAAAACATATCAATCAATTTTTTTCCGGGTGACGTAGTCTATCCCAAGGTCTACCTACTTTTTAGGACTTTTAAATTCAAAATGGCTGATACAAAATGGTCGACAAACGTTGAAAAACGTGGAAAATCAGGATCACCATCCTGACTTGAATTAGACAACATAAACTATCGACTCGTAATTTTATAAACTACGTAAAATTGACTAAACAGAAGACAATATTTTCTTAATTCAAGTAAACATTTACTTGCTTCTATTCAAATAATATTTTAATTTATAATTCCCTTTTGATAAATACATTGAGTAACTAAAGATGAAATTAAAATAAGTGATCCTGACAGAATACGAGTATTCAAAGCTTCGGAAGATGCAATTTCTTTTCTTGCTGCTATTGGAAACTTTAATACATCTGAATAGGTTCATTCCACCAACGTCGAAATTTTATTTTTATTAAAACAAACAATAAAAACTTAAAATATGATGACTTGCACTTAATTTAAAGATAGCCGTTTCAGATACCTCTAAAAATAAGGATTCGCCACTTCACCCCGATATCGCCGCGTCGCTCCGTGTTTTTTAAGTTTTATAAATTGACCATAGCCGGCCATCTGTAAAACATATACCATAAGTAACACGTATAATTTTTAATATAATTTTTAAATGTTACGACGTCTAAAATCTGAAACATTAACATTTCCCGCCAAAAATTATCGCGGCGCACTCTATAAGTGGTGTTTTGGATTCGTTTTGAAATTACCTTTTAAATGAACCCCCCCCCCTGGTCCCTTTAGGGGGTGGGAGGGGGGGGGGGCACCCTCCGCAGAAAGTAGATTTGTTGAAAAATTGTTTCACGTGTTTCTGCGTTTTTTTTTTTAATGTTGGAAGTTGTCGAAATATTTTACGGTCCCGGTACATAATTGACACCCTATATATATGGAGCAGCATATAAAGACTTGATATATTCATAAAATTATTTTACTGGAATAAAAGTAATATATGTATGTACTCCACACGATTATTCATGTCAATATTCATATCAACATTTAACGTAATTTATTTTCTACTATCGAGCAACGCCATTTGACATGGGTATGAGTAGTTATTGTTAATTGGTCAAAGTAAATACCGATAAGTTCTACCATGTACTTTCTGTAAAATCAATACTGAATGAAACGTAAAGTAAAATTATCAACTTGAATTTAAAGTTAAAAAACTTGAAAAATGTATATTAACAATTTAAAACAGTATTTCTTGACAATTCAGGACATTCAAAAAATAAAGATATGGAAAATGGATAAGGGTTTTGAAGAAGTATTATTATTTTTAACAAGAATATTTTTGAAAATTCTTTGTTTTGAAATCAAGTTAAATCGCTTTTATAGACAGAAAGTTACAGGTACACTAACATTCCTAGAAGTAGTCAATGAGGACAAATTCGGCCTCTCACCATTTAGGAATGAGTAATAATTTACACAGTTAAAATTATAGTGTCTGTTACCATGTGCGTGAAGTATATAGTTACAATTTATGTGAAATGCGAAATCTATTTTTATTGTAAAATTACATACACATATAGTACCATTTACTAAGTTTACAACAAAATTTACAATTAAATTATAGTGCTCGTTACCATAAACTTAAATGAAATGAAGTCCCAACTAAAAGTTATTTTGGCTGTTGGTATGCTATCGTATAGTCTCGTATAGAAGAACATACTGTTAAAATTCTGACTAAAAACTTTGGGGCAGGTAACATGAATAAGTAAAAATGTTTCTTGGTGAGAACGGTCACCATATGTTAAAAAGTATTTTAAAAAATAATAACAAATATATATTAATAAATATTTTAACGTTTTCGGTCAAATTATTTAAGACCCTCTTTAGAAATATTTATTTGTATTTAAAAGAAAGGTAAATCTTTACAAAACGGGCATCCTCACAAACAAAGAATTAACTACAGTATTTCGATGTATTTTTGCCCGCTGATTACGAATATGATCATAAAAATTGGAGGTCGGACGTATTGAAGTCGCTATGTTGAAAAAACAGCCAAAAAATGGGTATTTTTTTAGTTTTTTTTGTATTTATTTCGATAACTAAGCCTCAGACGAAAAAATGTTTCCAGCAAAAAATGTAGAGCGTGAAATTCTGTATAAAAATTGTTAAATGCATTTTTTTTCGTAATCGCAAAGGACATCACGTAAAACAGCGACGAATATGACGATAGTGTTTGTTTACATCTTTAGCTGAGTTTCCCGATAGTGAAATGAAATGGGTTCGATTGTTACAAACACTTATTGGTTGGAGGTTA
The DNA here is from genome assembly GCA_030407085.1 of Trichopria drosophilae. Lineage (NCBI taxonomy): Eukaryota > Metazoa > Arthropoda > Insecta > Hymenoptera > Diapriidae > Trichopria > Trichopria drosophilae. The sequence continues at coordinate 14,850,693 of CM059584.1, read as the reverse complement.
GGATAGTATAATAACGGGGGTCTGGGGGACGGAGCCCCCCAGCATACATGCATGTCTTAGGCTCACACAGTGGTAATTACAGGGACATGTACTTCACACATTTTCGTAACCTCTAACCAACAGATGTTTGTAAAAATCGAACCCATGTGAAGTGCATGTCCCTATAATTACCACTGTGTGAGTCTAAGACGTACATGCGTGCACTACAAAAATAATAAAAAAAACTACAAAAATACCAGTTTTTTGGCTGTTTTTTCAAGATAGCGACGTCAGTACGTCCGACCCCGTATTCGTAATCAGCAGGCAAAATCACATGGAAATAGTGTACTTAATTTTTTTTTGCAAGGATGCCCGTTTTGTAAAGGTTTACCAAAAGAAAAACGCACAGAGGAAAGAATGGAAGTTCCTATCATCACAACTCCACCCAGCCACCCGAAAATCATTATTTAGTAAAAGAATGTTGTGCTGTATGCGATTAAGAAATGAAAGCTTTTATAATTATATTTGGTCACATAATATATATGAGAAAAGAATTTAATATATTTATTGTATGTTGAAAATGTGGAACTACTAATAGATCTTAAGATGTATGTAGATTAGTTTTCAACGCTATTAACTCATTAACGCCTGAAATGACAATTTTTATACTTCATTTTTAATCAAGTATTTCGTATCAAAATCAAAGTTGAAAACAATTGAGAGGTACGTATCCTACTGTTTTCGAGGTTGCTTTTCAAGATTGCCAGGTCAAAATTGAGTTTCAGCCATCAGAAATTCCAATATGGTGCCGAATATGAAAAAAATTTCCAAAAAATTGGCAATTTTTTATACTTATTAATTTTTTTCGAGCTATTAGAATATTGGAATTTTATTGAAACCTTGCATAATGATGCATAAAATAGTTGAATTTTATGAAAAAATTTTACTTTTATACCCTACATCATTCTAACGACCTCAAAATGGTGTCAACAATGAAAATTTCTTTGAGAAATTTCTGGACGCTCAAACTCAAAAACTACCAACTTTAAAAAAAAAATGCCCAGAATGAAAAGTTCTTAAAATTCATCAAACGATATAGTGGAATTTTTTCAAAATTTTTTGATGACATTTTGAGACATTTTTTTTCAACATTTTTTTCAAAATTGTAATTTATTTACAAAAAATTCTGGAAAAAATGTAGTGTATTCTCTGATGAATTCTAAGAGTTATTTGTTCTTTGCAATTTTTTCGAAAAGTTGATAGTTTTCGAGGAAATGAATTTCAAATATTATAGTTTAGGATTTCCCCCCCCCCAAAACTATTAACTTTTGGAAAAAATTGCACAGAACAAAAAACTCGTAGAATTCATAAGTGAATACATCAAATTTTCTTCAGAATTTTTCATAAATAAATAATGATTTTGAAAAAAATTTTGAAAAAAATTTCTCAAAATGTCATCACAAAAATCTGAAAAAATTCCACTATATTTCTCGATTAATTCTAAGAACTTTTTATTCTTAGCATTTTTTTATAACATCATGTAGTTTTTGAGTTAGAACGTCCAGAAATTTTTCAAAGAAATTTTTCGTTGCTGACGCCATTTTGAGGTCGTTACAATGATGTGGAGTATAGAAGTAAAATTTTTCCTTAAAATTGAAGTATTTTGTTCACCTTTGTTCAGAGTTTCAATAGAATCCCAATATTCTAATAGCTCAAAAAAATTGATAGGAATAAATAATTCCCAATTTTTTGGAATTTTTTAAAAAATTCGGCGCCATATTGGAATTCTTGTTGGCTGAAACTCAATTTCGACCTCGGAATCTTGAAGAGCGACCTCGAAAACAATAGGATATGTACCTTTCAATTGTTTTCAACTTCGATTTTGATATGAAATACTTGATTGATAATGAAGTATAAAAAATGCCATTTCAGGCGTTAATGGGTTAAACAAAATATCATACCTATACTTCTGGTAACACAGAAGTGTAAAATCTAATGTTAACCGTGGTATTTTTGTTTTGTTTAATAAAGTAATTTTCAATTTCTTTTCCTTTGGTATAATTTTTTTTAATACCTACGATTTTAACATTGTCATAATTAAAGTTATGACTTGACTCTATCCTGTATATTGTTAGTCCAGTATATTTATTTTCTTATCCATTAATATTAGTTTTATGCTCTCCTATTCTTGTTTCTACTCTGCGTTTTATTATAAGATATAAAATAAGAATAGGTAACATGACTGCAAAGTGACGAAATTTAATAAATAAGACGGTAAACTATTTGTCATTTATTTGGATTTTTCAATTTCCCTATAGCATCAATTTTATGACATTTAAAATTTTGTTATTCTTTTCAATTACAGCATAAATATTTGTATTTATATAACAAACAATGCAGCTATTTTTAAGAGTATAGTAAATTTAAATAATTGCTAAAAGGATTAAATAGAAATAATGATCTGTTAAATTTTCCGATTAAAGAGTTTTAAATATATGCTCCGTATACTTGCAATAGCAAGGCACCCTCGCAGGAACGTATATAGTTTACTCTCAGTCCTTTAATTGGCTCACAGAAAAGCGTGATATTCAGAATCTCCATTTCAGATTAAAGGTTGCTAAAGTCTAGAGTTTGGGAATCAGTACACAATTTTTATTTCAGTGTAATATAAAATTCTCTTAAATAGTGTATCGATATAACTTATTGTAGAAGTTGGAAAACATTGAAATTTTTTTAATAGGATTTTGTGATTATTGATTGATATAAAAATAGATTTAGTATTGTTCGAAATAAATATCCTAAACAATCATTAATATTTGTCGTTTAATACTCACATTTGCATACGAACGAAATATCTTAATTTAAAACATGAGCCACAATTTAGTTGTAAGTAAATTTTTTAATTGTAGCTTCTTTGAGGATGGTTTTCTAAATATTATTCCAATTTAAAGCTTGTCTATTGCTTTGTTTAATATTGATCATAGAACAATTCTGTTCTAACGGCAGAGAGAAGGATGAGGAACCCTTGCATCATCAATGGTTTGTAAATACCACATCAAAATATTATTATATTCGGTAGTAATTGACTTCGCCATGTCAAACTCGTACTAACAAAGTCCCCCTCCTTGGTGGCATATGTTAAACATGTGGGGTCGTGTCTGTGGCTATGACACGCAAACGTCAGCTCGCACACGTTTGACATGAAATCCGCAACTACGTTCGGAACACAGTAGTATGGGGATCCAGTAGTGGTCAAGAATTATACATCTTATTCATGAATCCATTTGAATGATTAAAAGTACAGAACGTAAACATATAATATACTATATTCAAGAAGTAGAGAAAATTCATCAACTGCAGACGGCAAGAAAGTTTGAAAATTATTTATTGAATTATAACCATTTTTAAGTAGTCCCATATTAACTTTTAGTCAGTGCTGTGGCACTTAATTATTCGGAATTAAAACGCCGATTTTTCAATAATTTGAATTCAATACTAGTATCTACAAAAGAACAGTTAAGTGCGGTAAACATTGAAATGGGTGCGGATCAAAAAACCGCCTGTCAAAAAATCTACAATCGAAAAACCGTCACTTCACAAAATGACTCTCCACATGTCGATGTGTCTCTTCTTTTATGTGTCGACATTTCGACTCTCGGCTTTATGACTGTCGGTTTTTCGACGCGCACCCGATTGCAATAATAACGCTATCCGACAAAATTTTACTTTTGTCTTTGAAAAGCGCCGTATAATTATTTCCGAACGGATTTTTCATGCTGACCATGATGGCAGGATTTTCGTAAGCAAGGTTAATTGGGTCAAAATATGCATTTTTGGAGTCACGAGAAATTAGACTGTTGCTAAAAAGATCTCAATTTAGTATTGAGCAACATATTTTTATAATTCCTTGCACATATAGACAGTGTTTATGTTACGTGGGTGGATAGTTCACAATCAACATTTTCCCCATTACTTTTACTTGCAAAAAAAATTAGGGGCAAGCGTGAAAGATTCGATATGCTGGGAATTGAACCAGGGACGTTTCAGTTGCCGGTCTAATGCTTTTAAGTTATACTAACTCTATGCAATTCGTTCATTACAATTGTTATCTTAGTTGTATTTGTGAAATATAAAACATGTTGGTAAACCCAAATTACAAATTGCGATATCAAGATACGAACACAGTAAAATTTGTTATTTGGGAGACTTTGAGGTAACTGATTACGAATCCGAAATCAGTTTTTAAAAATTAAAAATGGCGGATCCAATATGGCAGACTAATTTTTAAATCATTAATGGGAAGAGTTTGAAATTTGTTACTCGGAAGTTTTATTGTCCATCCAATTAAAATTTTTCAAAAATTAAATTGCGAATCCAAAATTAAAATGCAATGCCCAAACGGGGAAGCCAAAATATCCAGCGCCAAAATGGCGGCGACAAAAGACTGACATGAATTTCCGTGTGTACAATGTTCAATTTTTTATTGGGCTGCTTTTTGTGGCAGTGATATTTTTGATTATGGTTATTTGTTCATGAGATATTTTGTCTTGTGAGTAGTTGTCTCGTGAAATAAAGACGTAGAGTCGATTTGTCATTATTTCTCAAAAAAATCAAAAACATTTCGAAAATTCAAAACAGACATATACGTACTGTAGTTTAAAGCGTAACCCACGTAAAATGTAAGATCTGAAAAGCCGCATAGAATTGTTTTTCTAGAATAGTCTTCTGTAATGATCACAATTCTAAAGACAAGATGCTGCCAATTTCTGAGAAAATACGTTGTTTATTCTGACGAGGCACGAACTTTACTTAAGGGAATTAATTCATAATTTAAAATATTGAATTTTAATAATTTTCGTATTCTGCTCATCAAATAACTGTGCAAGTAATAATGCTAAACAGTCCATCTGTAGTTAATATCTACATTTTCATAATTTGACATGATTATGAATTATAGTTTATGAATGAACGATAATTATTCTTTCCTAACACGTCTCGAAAAAGCTAATAATTGTCGCGGTTGTTATATTATACCGTGATATATGATATAATCCTCATTTAAAATCTATGATTCATGTCGCGTGAAACGCAATGTGCAAAAGGAAATGCACCAGCAGTTTTCAATAGTGCTTACCAAATCACATAAGCCTTTCTTTAAAACGTCATCATAAACTTCTTGAAATTTAATCCGATTTCAGGCAACTCAGTCTGTATGGAAGTGTTTTTTTTTTAAATGACTGTTCATTTCACTGTGCACTTGCCAAGGTTAAAAATATTTCAGTCGTTCGACAAAATCTTGAATTTACAAGAGAATTGAAATATTGAAAAGTTAGTAATTATAAATTAATTCACTCTTGTAACTTTTACGTGAAATTGTAATATAAAATGTGTTCCAAAAAGAAAACCACATTTTCTACTCTGTAACTGCTTATAGAATATAAAATCTATTTAATGAAGTGAAGCTTTGGAGTCGCTCCATATTTCAAAGGCTTGACATAAAAACCAAATCCAGCTGCACGCATTTTATCTGTACCTTGAAACGGAATTGAACAACACATACGTGTATGCCAGGGGGAGAATAAATTACGCTCTGCGTAATTAGTTTCTGAATCGACTTTTGATTAAATCGACTAATTAATTTTAAATAATACCAGGAGTTAACCCGTTTATTACTTTAAATGTAGAACGATCTGATGAGAAATTACATTTATAGATCTTTTGAAAACTAGTACGATTTATCTAATTAATAGTAACATCCATTAAATTCAAATAAAAGAAATGGATCGTTAAAGGAAAGTAAAAACTGCCTAATTTGATCAAAGAGGTATTTGATTAAATTTTTCATTTCATTTTTTCTTTTAGGCTATTTATTACGTTCAATTTTGTCGTTTTTTTATTGATACCCTTAAAAAACGATTGTTTTTTTCATAAACTTTTTTGGTTGAAATGAGTTTTTGAAAATTTTGTGTAATTTGCAATACGTTTGAGAAACAAAATTAATTCCCTGATGAAATTAATTAAATCTGAACAGAATTTATAATTTTTAGTTTCTCTGTAAATATACGTATAGTAGTATGCAGATTAAAACTCTTTTTTAATTATAAAAGCAAAATTAAAAGTAAAAGTAATGTACTAAGAAAATAAAGGACATATTTACTAAAATTCTACTGAAACACTTTGATTTTTGTTATTTATAAGTTTGATAGTTTGATGTCGAAGCGTGATTAAAATTATCAATATCAATTCTACCTTTTAATACCAATGTCATAAACTAAATTACGCAGGCCAACAAGGTTATATTCTTGAAAAGTGAAGAATCATTTTTTAAATAATTTTATGCGCAGAGTCCGAATTCGGAGTCAGAATTTCCTTATCATGTCATGATTTTGAAATATTTTAGATCATGTTCCGAAAAAGTTCCATTTTTTGCAACTTTTGAAGTTATGTAGATAATATTCCAAATTTGTTATGGTTTTTCCTTTAGTCGGCTTATATTGTACTACTCTTTCTCTTTTAATTATGAGATATGTATTATTTATGTAATGAGCATTTGCATTAAATTCTTTGAGGCAGTTTTCACGGAGATGTTCAGGATTGCGAATTTTGAAGATAAAATTTCCCTGTAGAAAAATATTTACCTCGAAGTTTTTAATGCAAATGCTTGTGACATTAATGAAACACAGTATTAATTTCAATCCGCGTTAACATGGTGAAGAAAAATCGAAAATGAACTCTCCGAATCTGAAATTAAAGAGATGTAGTACCATATGATCCAACTAATCGAAAATCAGTAAAAATGTTGTTTTTTTTTGTAGACAACAGCAAAAGTAGCAAACAAACGTAGTTGTTTGTTCTTAATCTCAAACATCTTAAAATCGTGACGGGGCTGGATAGTTTTGAGATTAACTTATTAAAAAATTACTTCGGAAATCGCTATCCGCTTTCCAACATATGACATGACCCTATAATTTGCATGCCTATATTAAGTTATTCAAATACTTTTTTTATTATAATAATAATAACAATAACGTCTTTATTGGCGAACAAAGAGTACAAAAAAATAGGCCTCCTACGAGCCAAAGGGCGAGCTACAGCTAACGCTGTTATGTTGACTGACCAACACTCAAATAAATTAAAAATCAATATTTAGTCTTAAAAGTAAAAATAAATTAAAATTAATAACAAAAAATAGTACAGTATATAAAAAATAAGCAGAAGGATAAAATAATGATAGAGGACAAGTAAAGACGTTGACGAGTGAAAAAGAAAAAGATAAATAAATAAATCAATAAATACATAAATAAATGAATAAATAAAATAACTTAACAAATAACAAAAATTACAAAAAAAAAACCACAAGCGTGGGGCACGAGGGGGGATGAATATCTTAAATGGCAACATGGGTCGAGTGTGGGCTCATTTGAAAGGTCTTTTCGAGACGAATTCAAAACACCATAGATGGCACTACGATCAATTTTTAGCGGTCATAATCGACTTTTAAAACTTTTTACCTAGTAACTTTTGAACAAATGAATATTTCGAACATTGCCACAATACGGGAAACAATTTTTCAAAAAATCTATTTATTCTGCGGGGTTCCAACCCCCCTCCCTCCGCCCAAGGGGGGGGGGGCGTGGGTCACGAGGGGGATGAATATCTTAAATGGCAACATGGGTGGAGTAGGGGCTCATTTGAAAGGTATTTTCGATTCGAATACAAAACACTAGGCATAGATGCTGTTGCGTCCACTTGTCGCGGAAGTATTCGTCGTTTGAAATGTTTAATCTCAGAAACCAATATTCGGATCCAACATAGCACACAAAATTCTTAGCACCCTCCTCTTTAACATGGATTTGAGACTATCAATGGCAGAGTTCTGATACTTTTTTTTATATTTTGTCCTTTCCATTGTTTCACGTGTTTCGGCGATTTTCGAATATTTTTTTCTTTCTACGGGACCATTTCCTGAAAAGTCTGTAGACTGTCGGATATCGCGAGAAATGCAGGTGGAAGAAAAAAATAATAATTTTTATTGCAGATATCGTTTGTTCAGAAAAAGTTACTTAAATTTTACCTTATTATTATGATCGTTTTAGTGGATACATGGCGCTATGATCATCGAAATTAAAATTATGCTAAAGTGTTAAACGGGTTAATTTAGTTCGAGTTTTTTACAATAAGTGCAGTCGAATCACGAAATCTTGCGAGTCTCAATAAATAAAGTATGCGATCCTGCTGAAAAAGATTCACGTACGCAAGAACGTCGTTTTCGATGAAGGTGACCCACAGAATAAATATTCGAAATTTCTCTTTGCGTGTTATAGGTTAACATTCAAGTTTCACGACTATTTCGTACAATATCTCGTTGACAGATGGCAACATTCGTGTACTTCTTGATTATGGGTATCTCCTAAAGAAAGTGCGTTTTGTTCAGAAAATTCTAACTATGGTATATCGAGCAAAATTGATATTGAGTGTGACTCGAGTGATACAATAATACTGCGCTTATTCGTACGACAATTTGACTTTTAACTTTCTACCATTATAATTTCCTCTTATTTTCCATTTTTTTCGTTTTATCACTATTTACTTAAAATGTCTTTCATTTTTAAAATTCTATATTCTGTCTCCTTGCTTTTGATATAAAATGTCTTTGACAGAAAAAGAAAGAATCGAAATCCTTATTCTACGAGGATGTGGCAATAAAAAAAGATCATACGAACATGTCGCCCAACAGTTTAATGATACCCATCCTGATCGTCTACCCATGTCCAAATCAACTGTTTGTAAAACTGTTTCTCGATTTCACGATACTGGCTCTGTCAGAGATCGTCCAAAATCGGGGAGACCAAAAACGACTACAAACGAAGACAACAGTTTAGCAGTCTGTGCTTGTGTTGTTGAGGAGGTCCATACTTCCATTAGGAATATTGCGCAACAAACTGGTATCGGCAAATCGTCTGTCCATGAAATACTAAGACAAAATAAGTTTCATCCATATAAAATAAAATTTGTGTAAGAGCTTTCGGAAAACGATTTGGATCGCAGATTACAATTTTGTGAGGAATTGATGAGACGGTGTGACGAAAATGAGTTTTTCAAGTTCTGGATATGCTTCTCCGATGAAGCTACGTTTCAAATGAGTGGAGAAGTTAATAGACACAAAATGCGATATTGGTCAGACGAAAATCCTCATTGCATGAGAGATACCCACACACAACATCCACAGAAAATCAATGTTTGGGCTGGAATTTTGTGCAATCAAATTGTTGGACCTTACTTCGTTGAAGACAATTTCACAGCTGTGGCGTACTTAAATTTATTGAATACCTACGTTATACCAGCAATTCAAAATATTACTTGTACAGCATTTGACAATGTCTGGTTTCAACAGGTTGGTGTATATATTTAGAACTAATAAGCGGTCGGGACTTCCGCACTCTCCTTCCATTTGAAAAAAAAATATCTGGTTTAGGGGGATAAGAAATGTCCTGATTTTTATTACGAGGGCGTAAAATTAACTTTTGCACTCGCCGGCGATAAGCTTGTCCGAGGGTTGGCGAAGATGTCACGAGGGAATCGGGTAATCGTGTTAGGGCTGTAAAGACCCATAATACAAACAAATTTAAAAAAATTGAGTTTATGCTAACAAATCAAAACTTGAAAGAGTGAGTAACTCCTACCATAAAAGGTTCAAATTTCGATTCAAAGCACATTCTATCCTTTTTACCTTACGTATTACTCTTTCTTATGAAAACTCATAAAAACGTACAAGATTGACTGCTTTGTCAAGAACAGAAACTTAACTCACAATTTCGAGCTTGAAAATGTATAAACCTGGCTTTTGAATCTGTGTAAAAGAAGATATATAGAAAATTGAAAATAGTAAGATTAATAATTAATTTAAGAGGACACATTCTGGAATTTTTAGTTATATTAACTCATAATTAAAAACGATTTAATATTTATATTCTGGCACTATTTTGGAGGTCGAAATAACGTGAAAAAGAAAATGAATAGGTATTTTTGTCTTTTTTTCCACCATTCTTTAGTTTTGACGTATTGACATAATTAATATTTGGCAAAACCCATACTCTTATTCCTTACTGATGATTTGATGAACAAAATTAAAAAAAAATCGACAAATATTGCTGAGAAAAATATAAATACGTATAATAATTATATAGGTACTTCAATAGTATTATTATTCAAAAAATTGAGCGAATACATCACTATTTTCAAAAGACACATTAGATCTAACGAATGAAAAAGTGACATATTATAAACAGATAAAGAAAATTCGTGCGTTGAATACAAACATCGTAGTGAAATTTGGCGCCAAGTTTAAATTCAAAGGTGAAAAGCAATAAAAAATGCCTTATTTTTTACGTTTGTTACACTTTTTTAAAAACATAAAGCAGACGAGAAAATATTTCAGACAAAAGATAAAGATCATGAAAACATTGGGATAAAAACAAAAATTTTGATCTCTACATTTATTCATACTATTTACTCGTCATAACATATACGTTATTCCTGGACGTTTTGACCTTCTAATAATAATAACCATCCGAACAATTTGATCATTTATAAGAATAAATAATAATAAAAATCAATATTTCATTATGCGATAAATTAGTATCGTCGAAAAATAAATCAATTATTGAAAAAAGGACTATTGTCGAGGAAAACATTAGATAAAGATACCATAAATATCTTCAGACAGGTTACGGTGTGGTATGTAGCTAAGTTTATCCGTAACGTCGTATTTAACGTTAGTGTTACGAAACAAATTTTGTAATTCATGATCTATATGTTTTGTTAGAAACTTCTTTTTTGTCAGATATAAATTTTTAAAAATAAATGCAACAACCTCATAAATAAGGCATATTTACTGGTTGTGATCTTGAATTTCACCTTATTGCACATTGTCAGTGCAATGTTCGTATTCGGCACAAATTACGTCAGTAAGCATAGCTTCAAAGGGACTGAAGGGATACTTTCGGGAATATTGTCCAAAATTGTATTAAAAAAAACAAAAAATAGGTTTCTTCTTTCACAAATTCTAATATTCATCGATGGTTGGGTTTATATATCGTTTCTCAAACCACCAGTAACGAACAATGGTATAGATTTTGTAAAATTTTAATTTTATCAAAAATGACATCTTAGAAAATGCAAAAATAAATTGTAATTATTTTTTCTTTCTGAAATTATTTTTCACTCAAAATAGTGCCAGAATAAGAATATTAATTTTTGTTAATCATGTTTTAAATTAGCTAAATAATGAGTCCACTTAAATCACGAAAAATATTCATTTTTTCGACATGAGTCAGAAACTAGAATTCACCTTGTAAAAAAGAAAACCAGCAACATAGCACAGTCCAAACTGATACAGACGTAAAAGACGAAGATTGAACGTGATCAATGAAGTCTCTATAACTTGTGTAATGTATTTTAAGTGACTCCAAAAACAACTGGTAATTCGTTTAATTGTTCAAATATCGCCCGCCTTATTGAATCCACCATTTTGAATTTTTAAAATCTGATATCAGATTCGGAATAATGGATCCAATAAAACCTATGAAACCTGTGAATTTGTTTATAAAAATTGTATATTTACTACAATTTCTCCTACCTCAATTACAAAACAGACATCACATTCGAGGAGCCAAAATACATTAAAACAACTTAGACAGACGCGTAGGCCTCTGCAAATAGTACATTTCGTTACTAGTACCTAAACTGGTCCTTTTGCAAACTAGTGGAAAATTCTGACTTTAACATTCAAAATGGCATATTCGAGATGATAGATCAAAATGTAATAAGCTACCTGACCGCGATAAAATTGGTTACTCCGGAGTTTTGAAGGTCGTTGATTACGGATCGGGCATCACATTTTCAACATTCAAAATTTCTGTTCCAACATGGAAAACTACAACCTATAAAGTAGGGTAACCTTGTTTGTAATGCAACTGGGTATATATTTCATTTTTCTGTTTAACACTTTGAACTGTTATCTTGAATTCGCCTTTTAGTATTTCGAAAATTTGATACCCCAAATTCATCATGATCTAGGAGCTTATGACATTTTAATAAGTTATTTTGGATCCTCCATTTTGAATTGCCGTTTATCGAAAATTGTATCCATGCCAAAAGTATTGGATAACTCCATTTTTTCTTAAATTTGCGTATTACAAATAAAGCCCTGCTGAAATCCCTGTGTACGTTTTGAAATTAAATTAACCCATTAACTCCCAGAACCTGGAATTTTTAGCTCACATTCTAGTCTGAGTACTGAATAGAAAAATGGAATAGATCATAACGGAACCAACTGATCTTACTATTTTCAGGTGTGCTCTTTCGATTCCCGAGGCCGAAATTCCATTTCCATGCCTTTGGAAAGCAATATGGCGGATTTAATTTGCAAAAGTACCGAAAAATTGGAAACCCAAGCCCGTAACGGATGCGAGAACGGATGTCGATGAACAAAGATGAACAAAATAGTTGTAGTTCACGAGAAACATTTTTGTTTCATATATTTTACCTTTTTAAAAATGTCGGAAAACCGTGAAAATGTCATTTCACGGTCTCAATAATGCCAGATTCAATATGACGAGCGGGAAACGGTGAAAATAACGAGTTTTCTCACGATTATCGTCATTAAAAGTAGCAAAATATTTATTTTATCCAGTTTTTCAGTTTTTCCATACTAAATCGAATCAAAATTCAGTTACGGATTTTCAAAGTTCAATATGGCGGATCCAATATGGCGGACATATCTTTCAAAAGTGTATGAATTTTCATGAAATTTACTACTCGGGGGTTTTTGAGGTCGCTGAAGACAAATCTTCCGAATTTATAATGGCGGATCCAATATGGCGTACATTTTCTCCAAAAATGATTTTGATTGACTTGCAACTTGTTATTCGAGGGTTCTTATGGTAGCTGAAGACGATTTGAGCATGAACTTTGCATAATTTAGAAGAGCCCTATGACAACCTCCAACGGTTTTCTGAACTTTCGGAACGTTTATATAATTAATTCATCTCTCAGCCATTATTAGATAATGGTCTCCAACATTTACCGGCGTGGAGGTGGATGATATCAAATGTCTTATTTTTTTTTATATTTTTTGTAGTTCTTATTTATTTTTTTTTGTATTTCTTGTATTTTTTATTTATTTTTTTGTATTTTTAGTACTTTTTGTTGTTGTCATTTTATCGTTTTTCTTTCTCTAATCACCGATTATGATCGCTAGCTATGTATGCGTTATTTCATAACGTTATGATTTACAGTGGAACATGATTTGCAAAGGTACTCGAAAATCCGATAATAGATCTGTATTCAGCGACCTCAAAAACCCCCGAGTAGTAAATTTCATGAAAATTCATACACTTTTGAAAGATATGTCCGCCATATTGGATCCGCCATTTTGAATTTTGAAAATCCGTAACTGAATTTTGATTCCATTTTGTATGAAAAACGTAAAAACTAGATAAAATAATTATTTTGATACTTTTAATGATGATAATCGTGAGAAAACTCGTTATTTTCACTGTTTCCCGGTCGTCATATTGAATCCGGCATTATTGAGACCATTAAATGCAGTGGAAAATAACTGAAGATGTTTAACCAAACAAAATTTTATACTTTGGTGGGAAAAAATTCGTTTAACATTATGTTAGAATTATTAATCATATATGTCAGAATTACTCATAAAAAGACGTATTTTTGACATTTTCCCGGTTTTTCCGACATTTTTAAAAACGTAAACTATATGAATCTAAAAACTAAAATTTTTTTCTTTCCTAAGGCATGGAAATGAAATTTTGACCTTGGGAATCGAAAGAGCACACCCGGAAATGGTAAGATTAGTTGGTTCCGTTATGTCTTTTCCATTTTTCTATTCAGTACTCAGTCTAGAATGTGAGCTAAAAATTTCAGGTTTCTGGGCGTTAATGGGTTAAAACGAAATGATCTAGCATTATCCCTTATTTGCCCAAAATTAGAGAAGCAGGTACGTCAACATCAGCTCAGTTTCTAAAGTAGAAAGAATTTTTTTAATTTTTGGAAAATACGTTTTCGATTATTTTGAGATATGCTCTATCGATTCCCGTCGAGCAAATGGCGAAAAAATGACTATTTCTGGAAACATTTTTCAAAATAAAAAAAATGCCATGTTTTTAGGTCTGTTTTTTTAATTTTTCACATTTTTGTGCATCGAAACTGATTTTAATGAATGAAATCTATATATAAAAAGTGATCCCCATTGTTGAACATAAATAATATACTAATAGAATATTTTTTAGAAGCTATGACCGATTCAAAATGGCCGCGAAACGAAGCACGTTTTTTCAAAATTATTATTTCCTTGAAAGTTTTTTTTAGTAATATAATGATGATATAAATATTGACTGGTTATGGACGAAAACTATAATAATTTTGAGTTGATAAATCTAAAATAGTGGATCCATAATGGCCACCTTATCTAAATTGTACCTCGTATATGAATCGTTGTTCCATAAATGTGTTTCACAGTTAAACATATGTTAGATAATTATGAATATCATACATATTCTGATCTGGCAAGATCAAAATCGCTGATTCAATATGGCCTCCGGTACACGCCATTGAATTTCATACACTTTTTCTTCGTTAATTAATAATTTTCAAAACATTTGCTTCGTTCCGTGTCCATTTTGAATCGGCCATTGCTTCTAAAAAGTATTCTATTAGTATATTATTTATGTTCAACCATTCGTATCACTTTTTCTATATACATTTCATTGATTATAATCCGTCTCGATGAAGAAAATCGTGAAATTGAAGAAATTGTTATTTTTTTTAATTTTTCAAAATTGTTGCAGAATCATTCGGTTTTTTGGCAATTTCTCGACGGGGACCGACAGAGCACTCTTAAAAATAGTCGAAAATGTATTTTCCAAAAATTAAAAAAATTCTTTTTACTGTAGAAACTGAGCTGATGTTGAAGCAACCTGCTTCTATCTCATTTTGGGCTAATCAGGGTTATTAAATAATGGCAGTTAATAATAGTTTTGTGATGACAGAGATTACTTTGGTTAATTTGTCACGGAATCACACTTGATAAATTTAATACTCCGGAAAAATGGGGAGAAGGTCGCGTCGTAGGGAACATTACGATTGTGGAAGTCGATAAAGTTTATCGCGTGTCGCAACACAGGTAGGTACACGAATTCATTGGACTGAAATTGAATTCCTTCCACGCATGCACCCACGCAAGTCGATCGTTCCGGAAGCTCGACCAGTTCGGCATTAAACGCCCTTAAACTGCCGGAGCTTTCGCACATTATTGCAGCTCGTCAGTTGGTTATTTTCGTACTTGGAAATCGAAGAGCATTTCTGTTTAATTCACTGTGCGTTCGATGGAATTCCGAGCGAGAGCTTTTCGATAAAGCCCGATAGCGCATGCGATCGTTCACTACGACTCGATGGCTCTCCAACGAATTGCAGACTTTCTCACAGGCGAACATCCACAAATTGCCCACAGCCTGGTGCGATTACGTTTACGCCCTGACGGACGGAACGATTGCTGGATCTGATTTGCATTCTCCCTCCCAATGAGGAGAAACTCGAGCCAAGAGCTCGTTTTACGTCGGGAGTCGCAATGTTTTTACGAGGAGGCGAATTGTTACCCAACGACCTTAAGCGCTTCTTGCGAAAAGGAAGTACTTACTTTTATAACTATTTTTTCAAATTTTCCACCATTTTCTTCATTACTTCCCTTTTTATAATAGAAATTAAGCTTTCTAGAAAAGATTAGGACTCGGTTATATAATTATTTATTTTAATGGAATGTATATAGATTATATATGATATATACTTCCCATTTTGTTCGCCATATTAGATCAGCCATTTTTTATGTTGAAAATCTGATGACACATTCATAAACAACGACCCAAAAATCTACTGAATGAAGTGTTGATACGAAATTTTAATATGTTTCAACCTTGATTCTTACAACTTTTGGGCATCATACTAGATCCCCCATTTTGAACACTGAACATCGAATGCTACAATTGTAATAACCAACTTTAAAATCCTACGAATATTTAGTTCAATGAAATCTGATGAACATGTAATCTGTATCAAGCGAATCTATTTGATCTTTACATATTTTGGGCACCATACTGGATCCGCCATTTTTTTATTTTGAAAAACTGATACCATATTTATAATCAACGAACCAACAGATCCACTGAATGAAGTGTTGATACGAACTTTTAATATGTTTCAACCGAATCCACTTGATTCTGACATCTTTTGGGCATCAAACTGGATCCGCCATTTTGAAATTTGAACATCGAATACCACAGTTGTAATAAACAACTTTAAAGTTCCATGAATAATGAGTTCAATGAAATCTGATGAACATGCAATCTGTTTCAAGCAAAAATATTTGATTTTTACATATTTTGGGCTCCACACTAGATCAGCCATTTTAAATTTTGAAAAACTGATGCCATATTTATAATCAACGATCCAACAGATCCACTGAATAAAGTGTTGATACGAACTTTTAATATGTTTCAACCGAATCCACTTGATTCTTACATCTTTTGGGCATCAAACTGGATCCGCCATTTTGAAATGTGAACATCGAATACCACAGTTGTAATAACCAAGTTTAAAATCCTATGAATAATGAGTTCAATGAAATCTGATGAATATGTAATCTGTTTCAAGCAAATATAGTTGATTTTTTCATATTTTGGGCGCCATAATGGATCCGGCATTTTTTATATTGAAAATCTTTTGCCACATTCATAAACAACGACCCAAAAATCCACTGAATGAAGTGTCGATACGAAATTTAATATGTTTCAACCTTGATTCTTACATCTTTTGGGCATCATACTAGATCCGCCATTTTGAATTGTGAACATCGAATGCTACAATGGTAATAAACAGCTTTAAAGTTCTATGAATGATGAGTTCAAAGAAATCTGATGAACTTGTACTCCGTTTCAAGCAAATCTATTTGATTTTTAGATATTTTGGACACCGTACTGGATCCGTCATTTTAAATTGTGAAAATCGGATGCGCCATTTACAGTCGACTAACCCAGAATTCACTGAAAAAATAGTACTGAAAAAAACGGACGAGCTTTTAATATGCTTCAAATGTATCCGTTTGTTTTTTAAATATTCTGGGCTCTATACTGGATGAGCCAATTTATATCGCTAAAATCTAATGTTTCAATAAATAACAAATGAGCTTAAAATCTTCTAAATAAAATATTTCAAAGATATCTGATGAATTTTTAATTTGTTTCATGCAAATCTATTTGATTTTTACATATTTTGGGCACCATACAGGATCCGCCATTTTTTAATTTTGAAAAACTGATGCCATATTTATAATCAACGATCCAACAGATCCACTGAATGAAGTGTTGATACGAACTTTTAATATGTTTCAACCGAACCCACTTGATTCTTACATCTTTTGGGCATCAAACTGGATCCGCCATTTTGAACTGTGAACATCGAATGCCACAATTGTAATAAACAACTTTAAAGTTTTATGAATAATGAGTTCAAAGAAAGCTGATGAACTTGTGATCTGTTTCAAGCAAATCTATTTGATTTTTGGATATTTTGGACACCGTACTGGATCCGTTATTTTAAATTGAGAAAATCGGATGCGCCATTCACAGTCGATTACCACAGAATCCGCTAAATAAAGAGTTCTGAAAAAACCTGACGAGCTTTTAACATGTTTCAAATGTATCCGTTTGATTCTTAAATATTCTGGGCTCTATATTGGATTAGCCATTTTATATTGCTAAACTCTAATATTTCAATAAATAACAAATGAGCATAAAATCTTCTAAATAAAACATTTCAAAAATATCTGATGAACTTTTAATTTGTTTCATGCCAATCTATTTGATTTTTACATATTTTGGGCACAATACTGGTGGATTAGCTATTTTATGTTCTGAAAATCTAAGGCTACAATTATAATACATGACCTTAAAATCATATGAATAAAGAGTTCAAAGAAATGTAATGAACTATTTGTTTCGTATATTTAAGACGCTCAATGGGATCATCCATTTTTTGAAAATTTAGTGCTACATTTTTAATCAGCTACCCGAGTATCAAGTTTCAAGCAAATCCCTGTCTTCTACTGAAAGTGTTTACATTTTCTTTTAACCAGTTGCCTCCTTTCTTGAAGCCAATGCGAAACAAACTAGTGCAGCTACAGGTGTGCGGTTTGTTGCTTTGAAAATACCCACGGGATGACACTGGTGCATTTTACGTAAGCTCTTATTGAGGCGCGAGAACTAATCGGTTCAACGCACTTCCAACATTTATGTTTCCACCACTCGTTTTGACCACCGAAAAGATGTACTCAATCCCCGGAATTTCTGTATACCTGTTTGTACATTTAAGGTTTAAAAATTTACAAAAAGATTATACAATTTTACATTAAAAATTATACAAAAAGCTTTGACATTTTGTAAAATCTCAATGTAAACAGATATTGGTGAAAAAATATTTTTGGGTGATGGTCGAAAAACCGACAAATCAAAAAGCCGATAGGTCAAAAAACTGACAGTCATAAAGCCGGCAGTTGAAAAACCGATAGTCAAAAAGCCGACACATCGACAGGAGGACAGTCATTTTTAGGGGTGCGGGTCAAAAAACCGACAAATCAAAAAGCCGACAGATCACAAAACCGACAGTCAAAATACCGACAATCGAAAAGCCGACGCATAGAAAAATAGACGCATCGACATGCGGACTATCATTTTTTGAAGTGTTGGTTTTTTGACTGTCGGCTTTTCGATTGTCGGCTTTATGAATGTCGGTTTCTTGACCTGTCGGATTTTTGATTTGTCGGTTTTTCGACCCGCACCCGGTTTTCGACCCGCACCCATTTTTTATGTTCAATACATTGTCTTGTATTACGTGAAGGATTTTGTTATTATTAAGCAAAGAATGGTTAAGTAACAGATTTTTATTTTGAGAGAACAATAAAGTGAAATTAGAAATTCTTTAATAAAGTATATTCATATTTCGGAAGTTATGTAATTTATAATTTAAATTTACATTTTTTTTTATATTTATTTGTGCAAAAATGCATAAAATTGATGCGTTTATGTTATTTGTATCTATCTGAAATTTTGTAAAACAATACGGGATGACTCACATTATATATCTCACTAATCCATTTAAACTTCGTAATGGAAATCGACAGCTAAAGTTCTGGTATGAAACGCAAATTTCTAATTCACTTCTACGTTCTAATGTAATATTTTAATAAAATTTCTATAAAACCTACCAATTTTAAGTATACTGCAAGCTCAACTTTATATATTACTTCTTTTTATTGATATATATGAAAAAATATTTTCCTTGAAAATTACAGAATGTTCTGAGAATATCGGAAATGATTGACGTCTTGTACTGAACATCTTCAAACTAATTTCTAACAAAATTCCGAAAATTTTCAGCTTTGTACGAAAATGATTTAATATAAAATATTTTTACACGTCAAGCAATAGAAAAATAGTAATCGTCAACATTTTATTATACACTTCACATTAAAATATTTCGACGAATTTTTCCACGTGTGTATTAAAAATCATAGTTTTCAGAATTTCTTGTCGAAGATACAGATAATGTTTATTCAATGAATTTCGTATAATAATGCAATGTCTGATGAATACTCAATGATAAATATTGCAAATTGAGAAAATTGAATCTCCACAGACGTGTCAAAAAATGTTATTTTGCGGTGTACATTATTAACTCGAAATAGAATCATTAGAAAAAGTATCGAAATTTAGTAGCGCTGTGAATTCTTCCTTCAATTTTTCAATTTTACTTGGAAGTCAAACATGAATTTCGCTATCGCAGTTGGCTTACTTAAAAATTAATAATTATTAAGAAACGATAAAGAAGCTCATATCGGGAGAATTGTGTGAAGAAGTACAGTGGAAAATTTAAAAATAGTTCAGTTCTGGAAAAAATATAGGCGAATAGGACTATACTACTTATGTAAGTAGTAAAAGGCAGACCAAACAAGTAGTAATGCCACATAATAGGGGAGGGTACTATACCCAATCATCTAGTTTTTTGCGTGTGGATTTTTAGTTATGTGTATAAGAACTTAAAAGATAATGTTTCAGACTTAGGTACAATACTCTTCACATAATCATATTTGGGTCAAAGAATCTAAAAATTATGAAAATATCTTGATTAAAAAGTAGGATTTCGCTACAAGGATATATTAAATCATGATTTTTTTATTATTACAAAATGTGAAAAATGTCACAGAGGAGATTCCAAACAAGAAAACATACGAAAAAATAACATTTAATAACTCTAAAAAAATAAAACCCAATATTATTAAATTTTTGTAATGTATATCAATATGTTGTAATTTAAAAAAAATGTATTGAACAAAAACGTATTTACAAAGGCCGAGACACAGTAGATGCTGCTTTACAGCTTGAAATTATTAGAACTTTTCAAATGTTCGGTTCTTCGTCGCAAACTTTCAAAGCGTCCACTTTTTCGTCGTAACTGCTAAAATGTCCGGTTCTTCTTCTCAAACCGAGGTGTCCGAGTTTTCGTCTCACGTTTGAGATGTTCAGTTTTTCGTACCAACGACATAATGTCAATAATTTCATGCTTTTCTAGTAGCCACTCGTTTTTAAAAAGTGGATCATCACAAAATAAGCTTTAAGTTCACTTCTTAACATAGTTTCTTACCAAGTGATTTGTAACCCTGTATATCATTAGAGCCTCCTTCTTCGTATTTCTTGATAATGAGTTTGACAATATCTCGATGCCACATACAAAAACTAGCACTTTTGTTTGTTATTTTAAATTAAAACGTGCTAGTTTACGTGTGGGGCGTGGGTCTGGAATCCACTGAGTGGCTTATTTGAAATTGGAGGAAACACGTCAAATAGATCGATGATCAAATTTAATAAAAACAATATTTTCACATCAATCGTATTAAAAAATTGAACCTTACCCCATCAAGCATTTCTATCTTCCTTAAATAGATTAAACTTAACATTTATTAAATATAGTAAAGGCAAAAACCTCGGATGATGGGGTAATCTTACACATAAATTACCAATCATGCGGGGTTCAGATGTCACTGATATCAATATTGAATGTGTTGCAAAATTGCACAATAGAGGAATACAAAATAACATCAAGAAGGGTCTCATAGAAATATGTAATATGAGTTTGTAAATGTATATTTTGCTACAAGTCAATAAAGTTAATCCTCGAATTAAACTTTTGTCTGGTTTTAGTGTAGATAGGAGATCAACATTAATGTCACCCGAAACAATTATTTGATCAATAGAAGCTTGCAGATTACTGATAGTAATCTAAGTTAAGTTTAGTATGAGTAGGGGGATATTAAATACCTACAGCTAACCTATTGCTATGATAGCAACAGGTGAACTAGAATTCTTCAAGACCAGAATCATTCAAGTAATTGAAATATTTTTGCAATCAATTATATTCATTCTTATGGTACAATATAAGAACACCACCACGTGCATATTGACGATCTTCTCTCAAGACCTTGTACCCGTTGATTGCAATATTATCATCAGAGGCCATGTCACAAATCCGCGATTCACAAACACAAACAATATCAAAGTTCAACAATAATACACAATCTTTAATTCTAGGAAAATGGGCTGACAACGAGTAAAAATTTAAACACACAAAACCAATAATATTACCAAAATCAGTAACATCAAAAGTGATACTACATCGACACGGATAGACTTGAGTGCTGGTAAATCTCAGTGAAGTGATTAGTGGCGTTGAACATTTAGATTCGGAAGGGATGTTACTTAGTGATGCGGGTGAAAATATGGATCAAATCATTACTATGATGATTTAAATATTTCCACAGCATTAGGATTATTGGCTGTGTCAATAGAACAAACACTTGTTGCGTCAATCATATCGTGATCATAACATCCATTAAGAAGTTTACGCGTATCCTCGAAATTGTTTATACAATTCATATGTCAGGATTGAGGGCTATATAGGCTTTTCCTCGATAGATCAAGATTTATTTTTTTAAAAGTAAAGCTTTACAACCTCGCATAAGTCCATATAATTCAGCATCAATACTTTTTCGCAATTTAATTTTCATCATAAAATTTATTGACATCTGTACTAGTTAACTGCGGATATTTGGTACGTTTTTAATTACCAACTTCTAGACTGCGTCGCTGTCATTTACAAGTCTACAAGCTACTACAAACTAACATATATATTAATAAAAATTTAACAACCTTCTACATTAAACATTTTGTTAACAAATTAAGTAAATAACACAAGTCCACCATTAATATTACAAAAAATAATAACAATGCACGTTTATCAAACTAATTTCGGATTAGTAAAAGGGATAACTTTTATATCTTTTCTCTTTTACACATCATCAATTCGAGGAATATATGATAACTGAATTAGTTCTTTCAAATAATCATAAAAATACGTTTGCAGATATTACAACGAGTTTTCTTTTCGGATATTATTGGTAAATAAATTAGTAAACATTAATTAGTAAACATTACTTTAACTAAGTATGTCCTTTTACCTATATTGATCGGATTTGTTTGCAAAATTATGTATAAACCATTTAAGATATCAGTCTCTTAGCAAGAAATGGTTCATTCATATCAAACCATGGTAAATTCTAATTATTGACCATTTTATTCTGAAGATCTGTGGATATTATTGTAATGCTCAGTGTAACATTCGCTTTGTTTCATCTATATTTAATGCTGTACAGTCCTCACATTGAATCATATACATTACGACATAAAATAGGAATGACATTTCTACCCCGTTTTATAAGTTTATCTAACTTATTAATAAGATATGGTGCAACACGAATGTTACATTTATTCAACAAGGAAGTACCTTTTTCAAAAAACACTTTTTATATATGGCACTCAGTACTATCAACATTTTTGTTTCTTGGATTACTACCAAGACTTTGGTTAAATTTATTAAATAAAATAGATAATCGTTTTGAAAACGATTGATTAATAAAAGTATTAAAAGTATTAAAAGTAGATATTATTTATTTATTCAATTGATGTTAATAATATTTTTAATGTAAAAGGTTGTACAATTTTTTAATAAATTTGCATTGAAAATGACAGCGACACTATCGAATAGAATACTAAGAAATATTAAGTGTATATTTAAATTCTATCAAAAACTATTACAAGACAAACGAAACGTAGTACGGAAACTAAAAGAAGAGCATTAATAAACTTAAAACTAGACCATATTGAAACAGAACTTTATTTCGAGTTCAGATTTTTCACAATTGTAAACTACAATACTAGATAAAACGTGATCGTCTCATTCCCTTTTTTACATCGATATTTTGAAGATTTCTAGTAGTAAATATTTGCATTTTTATTCGTATAAAAAAGCATTCTGAACCGAAATAAAATAAAATCGAAAGTTAAAACAGGTACTTTTAAAAATATGTATCAAAATATACATGTTTTTAATGTAGCAGTAAATGTAACTACTATGACGCTTTTGTTGTCTATGAATCTTTTTATATGGAAAATAAAAATTATTTCATATAGTCGGAATCATGTTCATAACTTCATAAATGTAAAATATAAGTATTAATTTATAATTAACAACATATGATACCATAAATCACTTAAAATAAGAAACTCCTCAGTCTGATTTGTAATTATTTATATTAGTTGCAAAATTCCATTATTACTACATTAAATGGAAAGTTTTTAATACTATTTTGTATTTTTGAAAACAGATCATATTACAAAGAACCTATATACTCTGGAACCTAAACCCTATCGATTACCGGTCGAATCATTAACAACACATCATCCTGCAAGTTTATTTATAAGTTAATTATAATCATAATTTATTCAAGATCCCGAAATAAAAATAATAGTTACAAATTATCATTATTATTCATCGTACAAATTGTTAATGGCAGTGCAGAGATCCGAGAACACAGATTGACGTCTGTTTGGGCCTCCCTAAAAAAAATTACAAAAGAAATCATAAAAACTGTGTATCATTACTACCATTGTAGCAATTGAATTTGTTCAAACAAAGTATTAAAATATTACTTGCATATTTTAGTCTTCGTTTATCATAAGGCATTTAATATCCAGTTGTTAGTTATATACTAAAAATTGGAACGAAAATGACCATATTTATTTTAATTTTGTTTCTGTGGTTATGACTTACTTTAATAATAATTTTACGCATCAGAATTAAAGCATATTCGAAAATATTTTTGAAAGCGTGTAACGTTGTAAATACAAAGTATACAGTCTCAAACTGTACCAAATATTCCCAATTTAAGCAACAGTTTCTTGTCTGAAAATAGTACAAACTTTGTTTATTGGTAGAAAAATAGCAACTAGTTTTTAACTATCTGTTTAGGCAATAAGGGTACGGAATTTAACCCATTTTAATAATAATCAAAATACAAATTTTCATTATACTCTTGTATTAGTTGATAAATGTGATCTTGTTCACTTCGATTCTAATATTTTTTATATTTTCACATTTTTCTAAGATTACTATTTCCACAGATACGTGACCGACTTGATTAAAATATAACGTTAAATTCATATACTCTGATATGTCATTTGGAGACAAATACAATTTCTACAATTTTGTAATAACTTATTTTATAATAATCTTTTATTTATCTTAAAAATTCATCAGAAAAATGTAAATACTTTAATAATTGGAAGATACGGTGCTAGTTGCGAGCTGTTAGACTTGTAATTCGACTTTTGTTTTAGTTCAAAACCAATTACGTACCATAATCAAAATATCATATTATATATAATATCGCAACATCTTATTAACCTTAAGATGGCCGGAAATTTTATATATAGGCTTCAAAGGTATTTTTTGCGAGATACAATATTCCGGGTATTCTGTTCTTGGGACCGCTGATCACGAACCTGGGGTCAGATTTGATAAATAAGGAAGCTCCACTTTCCTAAATTTTCGATTCTTTGATACCCGGTGGAAAAGCCTAATTGTATATAAAATGATGTATTACTCGCATATATGTTTTATTTTATATAATTTAATTTTGTGAGTGTTGGCCACTTTTCCATCGTGGCTACTGTTGCGCTAAAGTGACAATGTATACATGTTTGTAAATATACTAAAGTTAAGCTTTAAGTATGAAGACAATTGTATAGTTTTTTTCTAATTTAGTAAATACTAGACCAAGGTATGTATTTTATAGTCAAGGAAAGTAGTTGATTAATTTATATGGTCATCCCGAAGTCAATCTCTTACTATTTGATAGATATACTTTATTTCGTTCAAAGAAGTTATGTCCTGAATTTACAATTATCTTTCTAAAGGATTTGTATTTTGTTGTATTCTGTTACCTATATCGTCATGATTTCGACGAGTTTTAAAGGTAAAAAGAAAATTTACGGTACAGTATTTTTACAAGATACTAATTTGGCCACTTTTAAAGGGAGAGTTAAAGGTTTAAATCCCGGCAGCCTAAAAGTTAAAGCGAATTAAAATAAAGCAAGCAGCCTATCCTTATTCTGTAGTATCTAGAATAAATAAACCTACAGAAACGATTATTACCTTTTAGATTAATTATCATTGAATGCCTCCGTCGAAGTAATATCCATACCGGTGCTCGAATTATTTATATTATACTCATGCAAAACTCGATGAGTTAGAACGTTAGAACGTAAATAAATCGATACAGTAAACAAGTCAGCAATTGAAATACATGAAATATGAAGAATAGTCATTCTTTTTTTTTTCAAAGTAGAATGCAGTCGTTTCGACAACTTTTTTTTCATGTGAAACAAGGCTCGATGCCGTGACCTATATTTCTTTCCAAAAATATTTGTTTGTTATTCTGTCCGATGAAACAGATAAATTATATTACAAGAGATTTGGTCCACACAAATAACCGGATACAATCAATTTCTAAATTTCTAATAGTTCCTGCTCTTTCTCGATTTTGGGTTACTTTGGTACCTATGAATACGTACCTGATTGGAAAATCATTCAGGCTATTACACTTTTTCTGGTAAGGTTCTGCTCAGATATATAACTTCCTAAAAGTAATGTGTTAACGAAAGAGTTAGAGAACATAAACCCTACGCATGCTTGCAAAATAGGTTTTTGGATCATCACGTTCAAGTCTTGCGTAGGCACATGCTAATTTCTGACCTGGGCCTGGTTTTCCGCGGAGTTCTATCATCCAACAAGGATCTGGTCAGGAAAAATGTCAAAATTTCTACGAGGGTTATTATTTTTATCAGGACCATAGTCGAAATTGTCTACGAGCTGTATACTGCCGGAGTACACAAAATTGTAGGAATTGTTATATATAGCTATTTATATTTAACTTGGTGTTTTATTAGAATTTATACAGACTTGCCTAATCGGATGGCCGCGGTAGTACTTGTTCAGAGTATACATTCAGGCAAATCTCATCAGAAGGTCGTGGCAGGCCTGATCAGAGACTGTAATAGAGACCTAATCATCTAATCACGGTATCTGGTCACATTCCCACTGAGGTGTTGTATGAAGATTTCAATAATAAACAATAACAATCTCTCAGAAATTATATAACGTCACCAATTTACAAGAAAAACATTAGACATTTTGAACAACTTTCTTATTATGGTTTTAGCAGCTTTTGTTTTCTGGTCGAATTATTTTTTGGCAATTTAAGGTTAGGATATGTGAAAAATCTGAAACGATGAGTTAACTCTGACAAAGTATTCGTTTTCAGCAACCAAAAATCTAGATGGTCCTTCACTTCCCATTCAAGTTGTGTAAAAAAAAAAATTTGCGGGCTTGTGTTATTTTTTTCGAGAAGTACCATCAGTGATTGATTACACAGGAACGCAAAATATTATAAATCGTATAGATTTTTGGTCGCTGAAAATGAATTAGTTGTCCATTGTGATCCGTGACGTCAGATATTTCACATATCATAACCTCAAATTGCCAAAAAGGGATACTTTTGGCTATTTTTCGGAACAGATATCTTGAAATCCTGACTTGACGGGTCAATTTAGGTAGCAAATTCGTTGTCAGCGTCCGAAAATCTATAAGATCCACTATTTCTGATTCAAGTGATCTCGAAACAATTTTTCTTATGGTCCTGTGTTATTTACACAAAAATATTGCGGTGATTTGTTTATTTGCCCAGTGTACGTCAAAATTTTGAGGTTCTCTAAAATCTAAATGTTAAGAAGTTGTGTATGTCTGTAGGGTCCCTAATATTTTCTGAATAATACGCAAATTCGATAATATAAATATTATGCTTTTCTTAAATATTTATTGTAAGTAATAATACTTTGCTATACAGAATTTAGCGATTCGCGGTTGTTCCGGTAAGTTAAACATTGTCGAGATATGGTAAATTTGAGAGACTTTCCCTGGATTGTGTACATTGTGTTTCATTGTTATTTGGTACCGTCTTTGAGTTTCGTTTCTACCAAATTCTAGAAAAGTTTCCGTTTTGGTCATTTTGACTTAATTGATATATGCTGTCAGGTTACTGTAACAGTTCTAATGTAAAGGAAATTATGACGGATTTTGTGATTACCATCAGCAAGTTTCATCCAAATCAGTGTCAAACGAGTATTATTCCTTGATTTAAATAAACATTTGCTAAATTGACAGGAATCAGAATAGTACTTTTCGTTCCTAGGGCGTAAAGTTCAATTTTACGGCCGACGAGCGAAGATTATTTTTTAATACACTGTTCGCAAAGTAGGCACTTTACCGACTGTTTTTAGTCCGTATAGTGTGGAGATCAGTCTGTAAAATCACACTTTACGGACTAAAAGGAGTCCAATTTAGAGCTATTTTACTATATTCTATTAATGATCTAGACATTAGATTAATTCACATTTAAAAATGTTTAAAATTTCCTTTCATTCCTTCTAGATTAACTTCTGTAAATATTATTATGTAACTGAAAGTTTACTAATTCAACGAATATACTTCAGAAACCAATGACTGTAGTATATACAACTGCACGATTTTTTTCGGTGCTTTATAACTATTTAAACATTTCAGTATTTTTAAATACACATTTTTCATACAGCGAGAGCAATAGAAACGTTTAAATTATCCTGTGGGATGCAGAGATAACTTCTGGCCTTACTGCAGATTTTTTTTTTCAAAGTAAAGAACCTACCAAATTTAAAATAATTTATTGTCAAAAATGACAACCAGTCTTCAATAACGTTAACATTAGAATACATTGGAGGATATTGACAAAGAACAGCGATTAAAACTAATAGAAGTCTTCGAAACCGGAATTGAAAACATGTAATATATTTTTAAAAAATATTTTAAAAATATACTTGCCATATTTTAAAATTAAGAGTTTATATTTTATGTCGATGTAGAAATGTTGGAGTAAAAATATAACAATTTAATAAAATGAATACAATGTACAAAAAATAGCTCAGATTGATGAATTCTCTGACAATTTAAAATTTTCTTATGAGAAGCAAAAAAGAATATAGTGGTGATAACTAACAACAACATTCAGAAGTGATTAACGGCACAACTGCTTACTACAATACTTACCCTAACCAATTTATTTTTTGTTATTGAAAATAGTTATTGTTAAAAAAACTAAGTAAGACCGGTTATGATGATTCGTTTATAAAGCTAAAGAAATTGATCGTAAAAAAATTCTGTGAGTACGTAATTAAGTTTCACATTTTAATAATTGTTTAGACATGCGTCATTATATTTCGTAGTAAATATAGCTTTATAATACACTTACTAAAATGTCTACCTTACTCTGTAATAAAGATAATATGTATACATTAAATTACTGAAGCAAACAAAAAATGAGCAATTTAATATCGGCATAGAATATCATTCCTACATTCCCTTTTTTCCCTTCGTTTTTCTCAGGAAAACTGTATCGTAAAATACATAGTTTTTCTAACAAATTGTACGCGAACTAACGGCGAGTTTTGACACCAGTTAATGGATGAACGTAATTATGAAAAACGGCTGTATAAAACTATCGACCTTACAGTACCGCATATCTGTATGCAGTAATTATAAAAATAATTCGATTTCGATTTTTGCAATTATTTTCAGAAAAAAAACAAACTGAAAGAACTTCCATTATAGCTTTGTAATTTCTTTGTTAAAATTCAATAATGCACAAATGTTTTATATTAATTCATTTAAATTATTTAATCTTAAAATGTTTCGAAATATGCTACAATGTCATGAAATCCCTAGTTTGCAACTGTGTTTCTCAAATTATCCAACAAAAAGTCTTTGTAAGTTTAAACTAAAATCTATTATATTTCGAAACATTTCAGATATTCGAAAAATAATTGCATTTCAGTTTTATAATCAAAATAACTCGCTCTTAATTCATACGATTCAATTTACTCTAAGAAGTTCCTAAATCGTGCGTGTGCACTTTTGTGAGCTGATTTCGAACTAGGATAAAGCATTTCGCTGGGAAAATTAAGAGCTGAATCTCGTTTTAGCGAACGGATAGGACTTTGCGCTAGCAGAGTTAATTTTGTTTTCAGTCATACGTGACTTTCTTTATGCGAGGCCGGAAGCCGGGAACGAAATCACGGAGTTTCCGCTTAACAGGTTTTGACCAATTTGCAAACGCGCACTCTAGCGTCCTTGATGCGACGCTGCGTTCACTTGTAATGCCAACTAATTATATAAAATTTAATGAAAAATTTGGTTACTCCAAATACGATTTCTCCATTGCATGATTTTGTAATTTTCATAATTTTCAGTTTTTGTTCCGTACTTTACTGACGACGTTGATTTTTAATATCCGAATAATTATCAAAGTGATCCATCATTATTAATGTTTTTGATTAAATACGAACAATGGTTAATGCGAATTTCCATTTCAAATAATAATAAATTGAACAGAATTTAAAAATATTGATATTATTTCCTGTTAACTGAATAAATTAGACAACTCACCCGTAATAATAAAATGTATAAATTTGATATCTCGACGACGCACGAGTTTTTTACATTTTCAGCTGGTATCGAGTGACTTTGACCTAAATTGTCCAGACATTTTTTTCGTTCCGTTTTCACTTATCGAAGAGAAATGTATTTTAAAAACAAACATGAAATGTATATTGAGAGAAAGAATTGTCTACGAACATCAATTTTGTGTGCATAAAACATTTTCTTCTTATATCAGGGTTATATTATGAATATATTATTTTATTTTATAATATGCATATGTATGCTATCTTTGTTACTTTTCGATTCTTTTTTCATTACTTCAGTTTTAACATTACGTTGAGAGTTTATTTTAAACAATCGCATTAATGTAACCTATAACGCTGACAATTTTAGTTACAATGGCAAGGTATGAATGTGTTATTACAATTCCAAAAATGTTGGTTTGTAACATCACTATACAAAGATTTCGTCTTTTATGTAAATATGAAATATATGACTTTATTCAATTTAACGGTTTAACACGATTTAACAATTTGGGGAGACTCGATGTTTCTCTATTCAGTAGTTACAGACCGCTTTCGGAAATAATCGTATTCACTGAAATTTCCATGAACAAACAGGACTCCAACGCTTAAGGAGTTTCCGCAACTGCGCACGGATGGTTAATTTTGCACGAAAATCAGTAAATAATTCAGATAATACAGGGGGAGGAATAACGTATTATCTAGATTATTAAACGCTACGGCAGATCTAATTTTCGATTGAAACAAAATACGAGCAATACTAAAAGTTCGCTACTAATTTTCAGAAACATTAGTTAAATTCTAAACCATTACACCGAAGATATAATTCCTAAGTGGAAAAGTTCATGATTGAAAAACATGATATTTTAAAATTATTTTATTACTTTTAACGATAACTATAAATTAAACATGATTCTGTAGAAAATGTTTTCCCTCTTTGTTTTATGTATTCCTATTCATATTTACGAAATAAACTTTTGGGAGTTTCATTCACGAGTTGCTTGACATTATTTTATTTTGGTATGTGTGTATAGCATAAAGTATTCTATCAAATCCCTCAAGTGCTTTTTAAAGGATAAACGTAAAATAGATAAAGCCATAAACTCCAGAATTAAAAAAGCAACTACGAATATTTCTCATTAAACTTCGACAAAAAAGCTCTTTCGATGTGCATGTGAAACACCCTTAGTTTGTTCGAAAATTCTGTGCACTCAAGCGTTAATGGGCCCAAGTAATCCGGATGCAATTTAATAAAGAATTTACAAACAGCGATACTTCGTAGCCGAGTGGCTTGAGAGGAAATGTGCACAAAAAGTGAGTTAAAAGGGTAATTTTTATCTGTAAAGAACTACGACGTTATGATTAGTATAACTAAAAAAAATGCAAGGTGTAAAAACTCGTCTGCGAATTCTGATATTTGAATAAATTTAATGAGCATGCGCAGATATAAGAACTTAATTTGTTCTGTCTGTATTAAAATAGATTTATTTTACGATACATAAGAGAAAGCTGTAATATGGAATATGGATTTTCGGTCACGTATAGGCCTAAAAATAGGATTAGGCGTAATTATATTGAAGTGGTTGTAGAATGTTAACAAATTAATTATTTAAAGTAGGAAATAAATTTGGTATTGTAAATATTTTGATGTATCTTTATAAAATTATTATTCATGATCAATTTTGTATATAAAAATATTTATGGAAATAAATGGTAAATTATGCAGGTTCTTAAAATACTAAGTAATACAGTGATAACCAAGGTAGTCAATAGTGTACAAAATTTAACAAAACACGAATAATGATGTATTCATCTGATAAATGTTTTTTAAATTACTTGACATATAAATTATTTTGTTTATTTTTGGAAACGGCAAATTTTGTAGTATTTCATAATAAGAGAATGTAAAAATATATATTATGTATAGTGTTTCACACAATTTGAAACTTCTAGAGTAATCTGTTTAATGAGCAAACAAAACATTTCGATTTTAAAAAAGATCAATTTGAAGGCAAGTAAATGTTTCTCTTAAAGAAATCTTTAAATTGCATTATAAACAATATAGAGCAATATTAGAGAGGAGTACACGATTAAACAATAAATGTTAAGAGTATATAAGAGATAATTAATGTTTGAATGTCGTATCGCCGTCATAAAGTGAAATATTTGAAGATCATAAAATTCATTATGCTTCTTATTAATTCACATTATTTTTCATTGGTTTTATCAATAATTCATTTTTTATGTGTTATTAGACGAGAACCAAATTGAATGTCTAAAATTAGTTTTACGGATTCGCTACTTTGCCCCTGAATAAATTGTCTAAAAATACATTTTAATAAGCTGTTATATGGTGTAAAATCGTCTGCAAATAGGTTTATATGTCGTTCAGTGCGTCATTTGTGAATGATTTAATTCCAGGAATGTTTAGTGTACAATGCTGGTTTTTTTTTTAATGAAAATTTTATTACTTTTTACGACGAATTTTAAAATGCTCAAATTTTATTTAAATTTCTAATTTTTTTTTAGAGAGACTTCGAGAATTTTCTATGAAATCCACTTGAGTTTTATTATTTTGAAAATACATGATGTCAAAGGTATCTGATAGCAAAAAAATGTAGCATCTGTAGGAGAAAATGGAAGATGGAAAATGAATAGAAAAGTTGGTAATAGACTTATTCCATTTCAAATTGGACGAGAGTGATTATGAGTACAAATTAGGAGCACACTTCCGTGAATTTCTAAAAAATTTCTGTATTCTATACAGTAATTAATATTTTACTATCATTTCTCTTTCATATAATTGTATTATAGTACCTTCATTAAAAACTAAAAAGTTTATTTTACAAAAAAAAGAATTTTTCAATCAACTTTTGTGGCTGCCCAATTTTTATTTTTGTTTTAGTTTGAAGTATCGTCAAGTCGGTTTTTCTTTCATTATTCAATATACTAACACTTATAAAATGCAACACGTCAAAAATCCTACACTCAAAAAATCAATAATGACATGATTCGTCGATATGTCTTTCTGTTTCCTCTCACGGGGAAAAAAAACGCGTATGATATACGTGCGAAGTCGCCGATATTGCACTTCACACACTTGTACTGTAACATACTATTTTTTTTTTTAATTCTTGAAGAGTCTTATTTTTGCATGTCGGATTTTTAAAATTTTGAGTTTTTGTTGTATTAGCTGAATACATTTCTAAGCTATTTTTCTCTCAAATATGTTCTTGATTCACTTTCCTTCATACATTAGTTTTTTTAGAACAACAAACTTGCAATGCACTATATATGAATGAAATTCAGCGATACGTATATTTAGGAAGCTGTCTACTTAGAACACGAATTGAATATAATTGATAAGCCAACAAATTTGTTTATGTGCAGAAAATGTTGGAAAATATCATCCAAAATGTTTGGCTGATGGAGAACAATTGAATGTCAGGGAAGACGTTCGAAGCCAGTAGTAACAGACATGAGTCAGACAAATAAAATCGAATTAAATAAAAATACCGCCATATAGAGAATTTTAAACAGAACAATGTTTATATTTACCTTTTTTTACTTCGACTTTTTACCTTCGTTTTTTTTTTAATACAGGCATATTTAAACACGATGCAAGGGTTTTTATGGCTATTTATTTTCAAACACTTGCGGAGGGGAGAAGTTTTTGAAAATAAAAAACTGAAATTGTGGCATTCTAGAAAAAGAGTTGAAGAAGTGTTCTGCGCAAACAGAATTTGGAAAAATTTGCACAGTTAAAAACTACGAACGTTAATTTAGGGCTAGAATTTTTAATAGAGTATATTAATTCTATCACTATCAATCACAGGATTACAAAATGCTTAGTCATCAATAATTCTAATAATAACAGTTCGATGAAATAATTAATTAGCGAACTAATAATATCGTTAAATTTCACATTTGTAGTTGTCAATTATTAATAATGGCCCTTCAATTATCGACGTAAAAATAAAATAATTTTTATTATTACATTGAGTTTATTTTCATAATAATATTTTGTTAAATATTATTCTTATATTTTACTACTTTTACCTTTTTTATGACCGCATATTCGATAGAAGTAATGTAATTCTTAGGGAGAAGCATCTAAGCAGCTCGTATTGTCCATAACTTTTGATCGGATCTTTCAACTTTAATGATCGAATTACCGTTGTAAAACTTATATCAATACGTAATTTATTGTCTAAGCAGAACGATTCCATTTAAAACAAAAAAAGTGGTCAATTATTTTCTAAATATACATTTTTTAGCAAACTAAAACATTGCTCCCGGTTGTGCCATACTTAAAAAAAATCGGTTGAAACACCAGATTTATGATTTTCTAATTATCTTCAATTTATTGATACATATACTTTATTTTCACTGAGGTCTAAGGCTCATCTAAGTCTAAATTAAGTTAACTTAATTCACATGTAAAAGTTCGTACGCAAATTGGAGAATTTCATATATGTAATAATAATTACTATATTTCATGATAGCAGTTTTAAAAGAATGTTATTTAGTATAGTAACCTAACGTTAATATTATCACAGTAATTGTACTAGGCAATTAAAAAAATTGACAAACGACAAAGAAATGACAATAAAAAAGGAAAATGCACACATTGACTAATAGATGTGACGTAACTCGCACTTATGTTTTTTAAAACTATACGATATTTGCATCTATCTAATATTTTGTTGTTTTTTAAGAATTAATTTTGAATTTTTATATTATAAGTTAGAAAAGGCTGTAACGAAAGTTATATTACTACGGAAAGATCCTCGACTTTTTATTCCACTCAGCGGTTCGAATGGAATCGGGCCGACATGTAACCAGTCAACAGTGCAGAGTTGCAGGAATCGAACGACCTGTCAAATAAATGAAATGATTCAATAGTCATAAAACAGCATTCGACAGATCGTCAAACATCCTAGCTCGTAACTCGCATTCGAAGGGGATCATGATGTGTAGTACGCTTGGTTCATATATCACTACAAGTGGCGAGAAAACTCACTCTAAAAAGAATAAAGTACTCATGTATTACAAATGAACCCAATTTAAAATATCGATTATTTCTAAGCAGAAATACATCGCATATTTCCAAGATAATTTCGAAATCCTATACCCAATGGCTAATAAAAAGCGAAATAAAAGTACTTCACCCCATTGCAACCTAATTAAAAATTGCTTCTTGAATAACGTGGTGCACCTGTTGATTATATTGTGGTATCAAGGAAATTCTCCGTCAGGCTCAACATAATTGAAAGACAATGGGCTTTTCGCTATTCTGCCGCCATTTGAAATTAACTACGCGAATGTGTGCCCGGTAATGTAGTTAAGGAATTCGCCATTAAGTATATATATCTTTCCCGTTACACTCCTATTTAGCCCTCGGCCCGTCCGCTCCTTTTTTCCCCTATTTCGATTCTATTATCTCGTATAAGGCTGTCTCGTTTCGACGCCTTTTATTCCTCATCAGCCTTTCCCAGCCATCGAGTCGATTTTTCACCCTAATCTTCAATTTCCTCCCTCATTTCTCTTTCTTTCGTAATTCGTACCAACTTTTATTCATTCCCCTCACGTCTTTCTTCAGTGGCCTGTCATTGAATTTTCCCTTCATTCCCTGTTTATCTTTTTCAATATCTACCTTTTTACCCTTTAGTACCATTTGCGCTTTATGCTAAAATTTTCAGAGTAAACTTCAATGCTCAGTATTATTTTAAACCCGAGAGAACATTGAAAGACATATACATTGGTATTATTCAAATTTTGGCTGTTACGTTCTTCCCATTTTTAAAGAATTATATTTCAAAATTTGTCACCATATTAGAAAATCCTTAACATTTTACCATTTAATAACTGCTTGAATAAGAATCTCATGACACTGTCAAAACATTTTAACTCTTTTATTTTTTATTTCCATTTGATATTCACACTATTTGTCTAAGTAACAGTAACATTTTTAATTATTTTTGAGGATAAATTCTGTGGTTTTTCAGTTCTAAAATTCTCAATCAACGGTTGTATTCATCTGTCTCCATCTATTCTGCTTTTCGAACTCTCATTTGTTTCTATCATTCTCCCATTCTGTATGATCCACGTTTCTCATTCGCTTTAATTATAAGATGAAGCTTTTTATGACTGGACGCTATCGTGAGTGATATTTGTCTGCGTATACATTTGCTTGATTATTTGAACTTTTACTTAGTATATATCGACGTAAACTAACTATGTAAAATGATGTTATATTTTTATTACAGCAATATTATGACAGTTTCAAGTAGATAATAGAATTATGAGTCGTAAATTAAGTTGTAGATAGTTATCATGTACCTTACACAATATATTTGAACATTTCGAATATTAAAATATAACCATGCGTGATTTATTTTAAATATTTGAGCGCTTTTTATCAAATAAACATGATTGTAATTCATTTACTTTTAAACATTTTTAGTTGACATTGATATGCTCCAATCTGCAGGGTAATTCGAATTGGTAAACTATGTAGTACAAAGAGACTATATGGACAAATTCCTAATTTAATTTGTATCATCATTCGTTTTACTCTAAAAGGTTCATTTAATGTTAAACTTGCACATTATAAAGAGATTCTTCGTGAAATAGCAATATTTTGTTATTTTTCGGTTTCTTATGATTTTGAAATTGTAAACAAAAATTTAATAAAACTGTTCATAATTTCCGAACAAAAAACAACAAAAATGTGAAAAATTGTTGAAATTTGTATAACATTGGAATGCAAGTCAATTAAAGCCTAATACAAGCGAACATTTTGAGAAAAAACAATGAAAAGTTTAGAAGCAATATTGTCATTTTAGAATTAGTATATTTGTAAAAACATCATCCACTACTGTTAAGATTTATCATTTTTAATACAATAGCAAAAACCTGTTTTCTTAACGATTTACAATATTTAACTAATTAAAGTGACCGGTCGCCAATATATGATAAACATGAGAAATAAAAGCAAAAAGCACTCGATGATTCCATATTCTCATTGAAATCGCAGAAAATATACGTAAAAAGGAAAACATTTTTTTTTCGAGTCAAATTTTGTTTAAAGATTTGCAACTTTTCAGATGTTATTTACTTTCAAGCAATATCAATGAAACCAATGCGAGCAAATGATACAAACCAATAACACGGCGGGAAAATAGTAATATATATTTTTTTGGAAACTCTGTTTTACGAAAGTTTACGATTTTTAATCTACAATATTATTAATCCCTACCTTGATGTATAAATAATGTAATCGTAGTGAATTTTTTCGACGTCCACAAAATCCAATATCATTATTACTATTCTACGTCATCTTTTTCCGACATTATCATTATTAAATACAAATACAATGAAAATTTAGTACTTATGTTCAGCTATGTTGTTCAATAAAAATATTACCCCTACGGGATAAGCTTAGTGAGTATATTAAAATGAATTTCCGAAACTCACATTAAACTCTAGTATTGCGGAAATAAGAGTAACTTCTTAACCTGGCTAGTTTTGAACTTCACAAATTTTGAAATACATAGTATAGAACAAAGTGGGGTGGACTGGCATTTGGATTTATAATATTAAAATTATCGAGCCATTTTGTTAGCCACTTAGAAATAAAATTTAAGAAGTAATACTCAACTTTAAATCCTAGTATGTCTGTTGTACGTATAGCAATGAGGTTTTTATGGTAATATTTATTACTGAGCTGCATTGTGCATGTATATTTCCGTGAATATATTACTGGTCATGATAATGACTGCTATCATTTACAAGTGTTGTTTATTTTTTAAATATTATTAACAGCTTTTAGCAACAATGGTCGTCGTGGAGTGTAAGATCTAGGTATGTGGCAGAGTAAGAAAGATATTCACTGAAATATTATGTTTTTTGTATTATCTAACATTTTTCTTTGGATACACGTCATAATGATCGGAAAAAGTTTATTAAAAACGACGAAAATAATGTTTAGTTAGCTGCAGAAGAACTTTAAAATGGTAAACATTAGTTTTTTATATTATCTAATTTATTGAATAATTTTGCTTTCCACATTACATTTAGTTTGTTACACCTCCTAATATTCTCCTGCAGGATTTTTGTGGTTAAGTTTATTTTATTGAACTTGTCTTAGAAATATCATAAGAATGAATTGAAAATGGTACTATGTTTGACATGTAATATTTTTTATTAAAAATAACATAAATAATTGATATTATTTTTTAAGGTAGTGAAATGTAATTATCGGAAGAAAATTGCATCTATTAATGTATTTTGCATATGCATTATGTGCTAAAAACCTAAGAAAATATATTAATACATTGTAGTCTCAGTATATTTACCCACTCGGTTCCGCACATTTCCTTCCTGTTTCGTTATATTTACCAAAAAGAGAAGCGTCGCTTCTCCCACTTCGAAAATATATCGAGACACAATTATACCGGGACTTGTTATGTATACTAAATTATCATACTTGACAGATAAACTTTGTTATTCATTTTTATATTCCCTGAGCTGAAAAAATTAGGGCGATAATTAGGAATAGTCAACGTGTATTAACTTCAATGTGAAATTAATATTATAACTTTATTGTTAAGTCTAGTATTTTAGCTGTTAATAATATTTCTCTCTATATTTCACGGTAGTTTTCAAGAAGATTATAGATATAATGAAGCGTGTCAATTTACAAAAATTCACTGATAAATTAATGTTGATGTACTTTCAGTTTTACGTTTCTGAAAAATACTCGGATACCTATACATAATTTCGTTTCTTTTAGTTTAAGGTTTAACACCAACTTCATTGCCACCCTCATATTATAAATAAATTTTTGGAAACGTCAAAATTGTTATAGTTTGCCAATTGTTATCAAATTAGTAAATTCCGGTAGATAACCATAACAAGTTAAAAGTCTAATCATTCTGAAAACGTCCAAAATGCTAAAAATATTTCATAAAATTCTGAATAAAATGAAGCTTACATTTAGTCTAGACCTAAATGTTTTCCATGTTTTCCATCAATCAAGTTTTTCCTAATACAGGTTATTCATGACACAAAAAGTTGTAAATATAATATCTCGTAATTTTTTGTATAAAAGTACGAACTAACCTCATACAACCATTAAGATACTTAGTTTTAATAACTTCAAATGTTATAAAATGTTATTTTAACTCTTTATTTTAATACCTTTTTAATAATGAAAAATATTCTTAATTCTGACCACGTTTAGGTTTTTTTTTCCTTTTTATTCTTTCGTATTGAACTCGAAAATCTTGATTTGGACTAACAGGTACTTACATAGCATCAACAATGACGAAATACTTTATGAAAAAGTTTATTGATTACAAACAATTGGTTCTGGACCATCCAAGAAGCAAACCCAAATTTTTCAGAATTTGTTTAGACTTACTCAGAATTTTTGTATTTTTCAGTTTTTTTAAAAATTCGAAAGTGGTAACAAAAATTTTGGTCAAAACACGTTTTTTTTTGACGTCTAAACTTTTTCCTTACCAATTACCATACTTGAGTTAAAATTTCATTAAAATTTATTATGGCAATGCGCCATTTCAAACGCCATTTTGAATCAGCTTTAACAACATTCAATTTTATAGGTCCATAACTTTTAAGTTCTAGTTCTAATTGCACGAAGATTTTAGAATGTTGTATGAATAACGAAAAGGTACATCAGGGTAAAATTCAGATGTGAAAAATAATTGAATAAAAAAAGTGTCAAAAAAGAGCCTACGAAAAAATAGGTAAATAAGTAGCCGTAAAGGATTAAAGCCGTTTACTAAAATAACATTTTCTTGGAGTATCATGTGTTATACACTGTATAATTTGCTTTTTAAGGTAAAAAATTTCAAGAGCAACGATGTCGCATTTTGTTTTCTGCCCCTAAGAATATTTCTGATGTTAATAAGATTGAATCATGAAATCCAGCAATTTTTCATTGCTTTCAGATTAATAAATTTTAGTTAGCAACCAATCGACTGGTTTAGGATTCTGGCTATCACCTTGATTTATATTTATCGTGCTAATTGTAAATATGGTTTCGAAAATCATTATTATAACTATAAAATAGAATGATTATTATTCTTTAATATATTTCAATTATACGTAGACTCACAAATGTTTCTATAAGAAATATTATACGGATCTATGGTTGCGAGAATAATCGTTCAAATACAACAAAAAGTAATGAATGTTCCGACGTTAATGGATTAATGTTCAATTTCTCTCGGTCAATACAGCGAGTATCTAATATAAAAACCCTTCTTTGACTATATCGCGTATTTCATATCAACACAAAGAGAATATATTTTTTCTCTTTTCTCTTGTTGAAATTTTAAGGAATTAAATCAGTATCTAATATGATAATCTTAACGCAATCCGTAATATAATTATTTAATTTTCTTTCAAGATTTCAGCGACAACTCTTATTGTTTATTTATTACTTAGTCAGACAGGTGACAATAATACGTATTTATATTCAGTGATTTGAATATCCATCATGTAAACTTTTAAAATGTTGAAATCGAAGCAACGATAAGCCTATGGATTAATATTAATACTGTTTTTGTATTAATTACCGATCGACTATTTACTGATGTGTTAAAATGGATTCAGTTAAATTTCAAATGAAAGCTCATTTACGCTCAAGTGATACGTACTTTAAATAAAAGTGACTATTTAAAATACACGATTGGATTTTATAACCGTCACCAATGCTGAAATCTTATGAATGTGCAGAAACTAATTAACAGAATCTAGAATTCCTCGCTTTTGTTACATCATGACTCTGCTTATATGTATCCTTGCTTGTATGCCTCTGTTCTTTGCTGTCTCTTCTTATATCTCTGTCCTCATCTAAGCCGCTATCTCCATCTCTCACTGTCATTCCAAATTAATTCCATTCTTTAGTATGTTCGATACCTTCAGAGTGCATAAAGCGTCGTTGCACTGTGTGAAATACGACTTGCATATCTCCCCGTGTAAGAGAACGGTAAATCACTTTGATCCGACCTAAAGTTCGCCACACTTTCGTTTAACAATTCGTATTTATCTAATTAATATTTTTCACCGATTATATTAAAAAAAATGAGCCCTATCGAATCCAAAAAGCACTTCCAAGGTTTCGTTATTACGTTTGCTTATAAGGGATCCAATTTTAATTTAATTCTCGTAAATACGTCATTAAATAAAATACTACTTATTTTTAATTAGACTGTATTTGCCTACGAACTCAGTAAATTCCTTTATTATGAGTGCAAATACATAAAGTCGAATACCTATAATAAGGAAGGTCCCTGAATATTGTATATTGAAAATTCTTGAAGCAATTTTTGTTAGATGGATTAAATTAAAGATTGCAAAAATCTGAGCTGACAAGGAAGTTAAATTAGAACAGTAGTAAAATTTTAATGGTAAAACACGCGTTGCGATACACATAACCTACATAGTTTAGGAACAATGAATAAAAGTAATGTTATATAATCAGATATGTAATACTCGTGCTTTTCGTATCTTCTTCTTTATATAAATGTGAACATTGTCCATTTGATATAAATATATCAATCGATGATATCGTGATGTGTCAAACTATTATGTTGCGCTAAAATTTCTTTCTCTAAATAAAGGTCACATAAGGCGACCCACATACAGACATTTATGAGATAACAATAGAATGGCAAGCACTACAGGAATATAATATATGTATATATGTTAGGACCTTGTTCACGTAATTAAAACGTCCAGTTTCCGGCATTGCACATGATATTTCATGAAATCAAAACTAAACAATTATAAATAGATCAAGAACGAGTTGAAAACAAAAGACAAAATTTCGGCGGATGAAATGACTGACATAAAATATCCAAAAATTTTTCCAAAGTGCTATAGAATTTATGGTTAGGTCATTTTTAGCCCAAAATAAGTGAATATTTCTGTAAAAAAAGAAAAAAAAATCGAAAAAAGAGTTCCCGGTATTAATTTCGCCGGAAAAAATTTACGCAAAAAATTTTCTCACCGTGATTTCCTGTTACGAATTACTATACTATTCAACCCCCCACCCCCAAAAAATACTATCCTAACCTCGTGTCCACCGTCAACTGAGACGAATCCCCCCCCCCTCCTCCATCCTAAAAAAAAAAATACTGACATAAAGGCATCCATCTTTTATCTATGGGATTTTTCCGGAAAATTTAGTCAGGGGAAATAAAGTTCGATCACCGAGAAAAGTTTTGAAAAATGTCGAAAATTGTCGCAAAGGATCATAAAAATTCCTTTAATGTCATTTGATTGACATTTTCCCGAAAATCAAAGAAATTAGAAGAAATGTCCATAATTGTTGGTATTTTAATTTTTAACCGAATTTTCTAAATTTTTTACAATTTTTTACATTTTGAGGATATTTTGTCCGCTGATATTAAGTCATGTCACCCTACGTTACTTTACATGTACGAAACTTTAAGTATAATTCTTTATAAATGTAGCTGCTACGATTTACAAAACTCTTGGGAATAAATGTAAATATTAATTGTAATTTAATAAAAAAAATTACAAGTAATATTATGTAAGAAATTCAATAGCGGGGAACAAAGTTCTGAAAATCAAAACCCCGAAAGGTTAAAATTTCGATATTGCGTGAGTCCGAGGTACTTTAATTTGTTTTCTTTTTACACATTTTCAAAGACAAAGTGAAGAAAATCACGCTGGAGTATCATGCTGTCTCGAAATTTTGGCCTTTCAGTGTGTGGACTTTGTTCGCCAGCGAATTCAATTAACTTCGACATGAGCAGTTTCAAGTATTTACTACAAATTTCAGACTTGCCATTACTATGTCAAGTGCTTCGGTTATTTTAACCATAAAATTTACATGAAAACAGTAGAATAATTTCGATATTGCCTTTTCTATTTCATCCTACGTTATGATATGTTTGAATATGAAGTAGGTTAAAGTTTTAAATATTAAATGGCATTTCACGCTCATAAAAATGAACGAGCTAAAAAGTTGAAAAATAAATACGAAGTTATCTAATATTTGGTCGGGAATGCATATACTTTTCCAAATATCTGAACACGATACGAATGGGAAACTTTCGAAACAACGATAAATGATTTGAGATATAAAATATTTTTAATTTACCAGTACACTATGAACATGATTCAAATTCTCTGATTATATTAATAATGCTATTAATAAATTACTTATGAAGTGGCGATATATTTATATATTTATACAAACAAATATGATATATTTATACAAACAAAAATTATATGCCTATAGTTGTATAATGTTTATAATTGTAATCTGATTGCTTTCTATCGTAACCTCGCGTTAGTATATCGGAAATGAATATGTAGTAAACCAACAGAGTGTAAGTAAAGAAATTGAATAACAAGAGCAATTCAATTTCATCAATAAAAGTTCTCCATTAAATATGATTTTTTTTCAGATACTTTTGATTATTTCTGTCGATTTTTTAAATTATTTACAGACTACTTTGTAAGTGTATGACGAACATGGAAAAATTTTTTTTTTTAATTTTCACCAATTCAATTGGTAATTTTAGGTCACTCTTGTGGAATGGAGAAAATTGCTATTTTTTCTGTAAAACTTACTAGATTTAATTTTAATTTTCACTGTCGGAATAGTAAAACTTCTAAGAACTTATAGTCATTTTTATCATAAAAAGTAGCGCGTTTTCTCACTCTTCCCCAAAATTACCATTTGAAATCCTAAAATTTCATTGTGAATATGTAGTACATTGTCGCCGTCAGATTCATTATTATAAGAATTACAAACACCTTTCCATTGCTGTATTATTTATACTGCCCGAAATAATGTTTGATTTGAGATAATAAACCATAGGACACGTTTACTTGTTTTTATTCTACGTCTCACT
This sequence comes from Trichopria drosophilae, assembly GCA_030407085.1. Lineage (NCBI taxonomy): Eukaryota > Metazoa > Arthropoda > Insecta > Hymenoptera > Diapriidae > Trichopria > Trichopria drosophilae. The sequence continues at coordinate 14,806,718 of CM059584.1, read as the reverse complement.
AACAATTCAACATTAAAAAAAAACACCTAACGAAGAGAAATATTGTTGAGCACTAAATGTGCTGAATTTAACAACTTTGCAGCATTCAAAATAAAATACTGCACCTACAGATAAGTTTTTGTGAGGTTTTTAATTTTGTGTTCTGTATTCATACAATGAATTGATCTCGAATTAAAAAATCTTGCTCTTTAGAACACTTGTATTCATGAAAAAGGTGTTATACAGACAAAAATTTATATTCAATGTGAAAAAAAAACGCTTTAATAAGTAATTATAATTATTTCATGAAATACCTTCTTTTCGTTTACACGGTTTTAAGGTGAAATTTTAATCTTCCCATCCATTAAATTCCCATTCTTCCATATTTTTTATGCAAATGGCTTTCTACAGTCGCGCACCCTCCTCTGATTAGCCATGAAGAACAAATCCCTGAAATATGCATGATTTTTTTACTGTCGTAAACGTTAACATCTGCCTTGAATTAGCATGAAAGAACGATACAATTCGACCTATATATCGAAAAACGATCGCGGAATACACCACGATATGCTTTTTTATTTCCCGATTTCGCGGAGATAAATAAAACTCTTCCGTTTCTCCTTCAATTGCTAAATTGCATCTGTAAAATACACCGAGGTTATTATTATATAAAACTTCAGTGCCGTTACATTATACGAAAGTAGATATCAATCGTTGAGAATAAATTGAATGCGTTATGTACAAAATTAGGAATTCGTTACGAGATATCAATTGATTAATTCTTAAAAGCGTTCACTAGTTAGAAGAATATATTTACATTCTTTTCATGTATAAAAAGTTGACTCAACGAACCGCAGACGTTTTTTTTTTTGTAAAAAAATTAGACTAATATACTATGAATTATTTAAAAGCTTAATATAGTCAGAATAAAAAAAGTATTGTTTTATAAAAAAAGTGAAAATATTGTATAATATTTATATACACGAATAATTAGGTAAATTAACAATTAATAAAAAAAAGAAACTGATAGCATCATATGCTACTTGCACATAATTCAAAATAAATAGGAGCACATATGTAAATTTATTATTTATTCTAAAATCAGTTATTATCATCAAATTAAATGTAATAATGGTTATAAATAAAAAAGTCTTTGTAATTAATGTATGCAAACGAAATAATTATAAAGCTTCAGGTTTTGGTTGTGACGTGAGAGTTGACTACGTCATTCCTTTTGTAAGACGACACTTTTATTTTGTAATTTTTTCTAATTTACGAGGAACATCACGACAGTGATACATTTCGCCCACACTCGGGTTAATGAATGATATAGTAGTGACATCAACGATTTTGTTGACGCAGCCTACATCTTATCGTCAATCTAATTTTATTTATTTCCGTACAGAAAGAAATTACCTTAAAATATATTTCCACAACTGACCCGTACATGACTTTGATAAAAACTTGAATTTATAAATATGAATATTATGTCATAATTATGTCCGTGATTTACTTTTAACTGCAACTCCTACATCACGTTACAAATGTAATGTAGAGTAATTGTATAACGTCTTTAAAACAAGTACACGAACAAATGAAACAATGAAGTACAAAGTTACATTCTCCAGTTTCTCCGTAAATTGCTTTCAAAATTCCATGTAAATTGCGAAGGTGTAACATTGCGAATCTAATAGCGTTTAAGTATTTAAAGATTCAAAGAATGTGCAGAAAAAAATCTGAATATTTATAATGTATGGAGTGGGAAAGGCACTATAATCACAATATCAGGCACTTTCACAAGAATGTCTAAACACAGTTATTATTCAACAGTTCATAGATCATCAGTTGTATAAAAAATACACATTTTCCTTTACCTAACGTAAACAAAATTAATTTTAAATTTTGAACAATCCCATACAGAATCATTGCACTAAGGAAGGGGATTTCAGAACGTTCGTACGGGATTCTCACCCCTCGTATTTGACTTCCGTTACGAATGTAGCATTGGAAATTAAGTCACCCCGTCTGTCTAGTTAATACATAATACATGCTATTACTCCCAGAGGTAATTTTGAATTAGAGTAATTGAAAGAATGATCCACTAATCTCCTCATTTTAATTTACAAATTTCACGAATAAATATAAATTATTGATTTCGAATCCACGTCATATATTGCATTAATCTTTTGCTTACTTTTCATCGATACTTTTTATCGTTTTGTGGGTTATAAACCGTGCTTAGGCATAGCGATGTGTATATAGATGTAGAATATTCTTTTTACATGTATACTCTTAATGTGCATTATGACGTAACGCGTGTATTATAAAAATGACATCAAGGTTTCTTGTAACGTTAAAAAATGATTCTGCTATTTTTTCTTATTAAGCACGTAGGTTTTTACAACACCATGTATACCTTAAATATTCAAAACTATTAAGTATTCAACTACTCATGAAAATATTGAAATCTAATCAATAATATTCAATTCTTCAGAATCCTGAATTAACTTGCAGAATCTAGAACTGTTGCGTTCATAGTAAACAAATAGAATCTTTGAACATTCCATAATAGCAATTCAAAGTAAACCTCAGTCACTAGATGCATTTCTGCACGTATTACCAATTATCATTGGTAATAGGTTTCGTAACGTTTATTTATTATGGATAAGCATTACTCTGTTCGCTTGTGTAAATCGATATAATACTTAAAGGAATGATGATTAAAATTAACTACTACACAGAGAGAAAAAATATAATTCATTAAAATATTTTACAAAAGTAAAATACAGTATTATAAAAAATAAATGAATTTGCTATTTCTGTCGCAAACAAGACAATAATATCGTTTCATTTACTATTTCCCGGTCGTTAAATTTGCAGTAGAGAATATAACCTGAAATGTACCGAAATTTTGCAGTTAAATAGAAATGTTAAACCTTTACGAACTATAGAATACATAAAATAAAATTGCTTAAACTAAAATAATCTCTTATCGCTGTGGAATTAGTTATTGTAGGGTTATTTCACAATATGATAATTTTAAAATGAACATTTAGTCAACATCAAGTTATCAAGTTGTTAATTTTACTATTATTATATATTACAACCATTACTACGTTTGTTTATGGTTTCATGATCCCTTTTTGTGTATAATACGTTAACTAATTTTAGTTTTACTAGTTTTAATACTATCACGTATTTATGTAAAAATGGGCGTATTATATAATGAAAATATAAAAAAAAGATGACTGAAAATAGCACGATTACTGACATTTTTTTAGAATTAAAATATTAGTAGTTTTTTACGTACTGAATCCGAATTTCATCTTTAAATAATTCCAGAACGTCAGGTTTTACAAATATTCAGTATTGAAAATGGAAAAAACACTTATTATATTGTGAAATCATATAATAATAGTAGATATTATTATTTTCCATTCAATGTCGTTTAGTGCCTAGACAAAATTGAGCTCATATGTAGTTATAAGCAGATAATTGATATCTCAATTCAACATTCACATGTCTGATACAGTATGGCCGAAATATTTTTAAAAAATCTATCCAATTGGTTGGCACGCCTAATTTATATGGCAGAATTTATTGCACCAAAAAATAAAATTATACTAAGATTAAAATAATATACTATTACTTTATTCCGACGTAAAGAATAACTAAAAATACACATTATATTATCCTAAAATTTTAGGTTTTCGTCATTGTTACAGGAGAAACCTCTCAAGGATATGGAAATGAAGAAAATTTGCTTGTTACTTTTTAGATAATATCAAACGATTTTGTGTATAACTCAGAGATGATGAAAATATGAAATAAAAAAAAAATGTTTTTTTTTTTAAGTTGAACCACACTAACCTAATCATGTATTACTATTCCTTTGAAAAACGAAATCGAATTTTGATGACTTTATTCAAACCATTTTGACAACGAAATTGATCAAATTTTCGTCTAATTTTTTTCTATAGAACTTTGGTACATTATATATACTATGTCAAGAATGTGATATATAACTTTATCAATAATAAATATAACCCTGAAATAAGTACGTAAACATTTTTAGAAATTGAAAATACCAAAAATAAAATGTTGAAAATGAATTTCATATCCTTCGTTTTTCAAAATTATAAAATAAAAATGGATTGATTAGAAATTATTGGTATCATATACAATAGAACGTTATTAATAAATCCTTTGACTTTCTGAAATTAAAGTGCGTGAAAACGGAATTCCCTCAACGAAATAAAAGATATGACAGCTCACAGGCGAGAACGTTTCGTTCTGAACTGAATTTATCAATCTAATTGCCACTTTTTTCGCAATTCACTCCCTATCGCACCTATATATCTTATCACTGAAATTCTCCACATCTTCATTTTTCCAGTCACTTTATACATTCGTCTTCTTTTATTATTTTGTTAATTTTTTGTTAGATTAACACCATTTGTAAGTTGTTAAAAGAAATATTAATTATCGTCTTTTATTTAACGTTTAAATTTTAATAGGGGTTGTTTAATTTTATTAATGATTCATTTATTTTATTGGATAAACTAAAAGTATATTTAGCACAGATGATGTTTAAATAATATTTAAATGATGTTTAAAACGTACATATAGCTTATAAGCTTAAATCAATATCATTAATTTGGAAACACACTTCAAAGGTAGGAATACTTCTATTAAACAGCTTTTGACATGAACATTATATTTAACTCATTGAAATATTTTTGGTATTATTTCAATTTGAAACTAAAAATAAGGTGTTCAAGAAGAATTTAGTAAAATTCCTTCTGCTGCGCCGTGGAAAAAGAAAACAATTTCTTTTAAATTTCGATGAAATAAAAATGTTAAAATCTACAAGTGTGTGATTATGCAAAGTTCTTCGATTTATGTACTTAAATATACTTTTAGTTTATTTAATAAAAAAATTGCTTAGAGCGAAATTGAATAAAAATCACAATTTTCAAGTGACCAAACGGACATCGGAGCATCTGAACTTATTTATGAGGATGAAACAAAACTTATTCCATGCACATCGCCTGCAGGTTCGACTGCTGTATGCAATATGACACCTGAGAATGTATACGTTATACCTTTCCGTAACTTTTCATCAGTTCCGTATTTTGCAATTCAAAAGAATATATGACACTTCAAAAGTTGACATAATTAAAGAGACAAACATCAGTTTCTCACAAATGATATCGAAATAAGTAGTTAATAAGACATTTGCAGAATTAAGGACCCTTTTAATAATTTTCCACGTGATTGCAAAGTGTTAATTATTTTTGTCACATTGGCATGGGTTCAAGTAATGCATTTATGAATGTAATAACAACTCATAGAAGGCAATAACGAATGATGTTTCAAATTATAAACAAAAGTTTATGGTAACATTTATCTATGAATGTAAAGTTCATAATTGTAAATATACATCGACACACACATCTTACGTATACATTTACATAATATTTGTTGGTTTGTTTTGTTTGATCGTAACTTGGGACGCGTACACTTGTAGATTAAGTTAGGTCAGATCCGAATCGTGCAGGTATTATGGTAGCTCTCACTCGGCATATGTATAGGTGCATCATTGAATAGTAGGAGGCCTGGGCTATTCTTGAAGCTACTCTCGCAAGGTAAATAATATTACGCTTTGAAGTTAACATATGTATTTGATATTATATCTTAAACACTGATTGGAGCGACAACCTTAAGATAAGGATTACTGAAGAATGGATTTTCAAAATCACAAGCAAAAATAAAAATAAATTATTTCATGTCGTTAAAATGATCTAATTATAAACAAAATGAACGTTTAAAGCAGATATACCAAGAATGAGAATTTTAATATTACGAGAAGTTTGTGGCACTGTTCACTCTCGTAGAAAAATTAAATTGTTCTGGAGTTATGCACTGACATAAAAATTGAATGTTACACTATGATGCAAAGGAAAGAACGTTCCATCTCAAGACCCGTTGAGATTTTGTGTCATGTGACTGTTAAAAATGAAACTTCCTATTTTGCTGTTCTGCAACAATCCTGCCAGGAAATTGTCGAGAAAACACTCGAAATCAATTCATGGAAGAAGAATCGCTTTCTTAAAAAGAGTTTCATACAAGAATAGTTCAAATTTAATTTACTAGAGTGTTAAGTTTCTTTTAAATAAAGCTTATTGCACAAAAAATAAAATGACGAATGTTTCTAGAACATCGAACATTTTTCATGGTATTTTTATAACAAAAAAAATATTATTTCTTTATTCACATAACAATTCCTAAGAGATGTCGTTTATATCACAATTTACAAGAACTCGTAATGTTACGTAATGTCAAAAATTCGTATACGAATTCTATTTGGAATTCTCATAAGAAACTTCTGGATAAATCGATACATTTTTTGCGTTATCGAAAAGCACTGTGCAAATGTAATATATTTCAAATGTATTATTGAAAAACTGGGATTTCACTCACTTTACAGGACCTTAATTGTTTTTTTAATACAATCCATAATAAGCAATGTTATATTACAAACAATTTCTTGTAGCATATATAAAATTAGTCACACGGATGATAATATGAAAATTACTCCATACCTATTTCTCTCAAAAAACACTTCAACGTTTTATATGCGCAACATAAAAATGACTGCCTCTTAGAAATAACGCCTTTTAAATTTTCATTCGTACATTAGGCATATACATTTTTCAGTATTCCCAGAGAATTTTCCACTCAATATGGATATGTCTCCAGTGAAATTATGAATTATATTTACGAATATATAATTTTATTGGAAGGGATCGTCGTGGCAAGTCTTTTATTTTAAAATCATTTTCTTTTACTGTTCTTTAGTAATCAGGTATTTAGAAAACGAAAATTGCACGAACGAACAACATTCGTGATATTAAGGAGTGGAGTTTGTTAAGTATTAATCTCATATTTCAGAATTGTAAACTGGATAATATAACATTTAATTTTACGATGGGAAAAGAATATTCTTTTATTTATGGTCTTAAAGTCATGCATTGTTAGATCAGGTTTAATGTATCAGATGTTTTTGAGATGCTCAGCATAAATCTGAAGTGCATTTTACATATTCAAGTAGGTTAGAATTTTCCCTAACCTCAAAAATACGGCTTAATAAACAATTTTATATTGGTTTTGACGACGCTGATTACAAATTTGATATCAGATTTTTACAATCAACTCCCAAGAAAATTTTAAATATTTTCAAATGAAATTTTAATTGAATACTTCCTGCAGTATTCTTGAGAAAATAATGCCAACGAGAAAATAATTGAAAAATACAACATTTTATAAGGACACCTTCTGGTCGCTTATTATGAATTTGACATCAGATTTCCAAAATTCAATATGGCGTACGAATCTCATAAAATCAACTCGAATTTTTTGGAATATATTCCCGCAGGGTTTTCGGGGTCACCGACTACGAATTTTAATACCGATTGTTCGAATTCAAAATAATGGATCCAATATGACAGATGAACCGTGAAACATCAACTTGAGCGTCTTAACCCTTTCAGGCCTAAACGGACACATTTTGAGCATCAGTTGAAACGTCGATAATTTGCATATAAAAGCATTTGGCAAAATTTTACTCCCACTATTTCTGACGTAAAATTGTATGCTCTTTGAGAATCTTTCAATAAAATTTCGATAAAATGAAAAGCAAAAAAGTTATACACGTTTCTTTTGTAAAAAAACATGGTTTTTTAAAATTTATTTTTCATTCTAACATTACTTTCACCTGGAAATTGCATTGGGAAACAAGTCCAAGGTGAAAATATCGCGTCCATGGACACTTATAGGATTAAAACGTACCGAGTTCTAATTTGAATTTAAAAATCGCGACTTCCAAAATGGCACCTATAAGCTTAAAAATCTTTTTAAAACTTAACAAATTTTTTTCTTGATAACTATAGGCTTTAGAGAAAATTTGCTAAGAACAAAAATATCTTAGAATTGGTTAAAGAACCTTCTCAAATTTTATCACAATGTATTGATACACTTGTTGGTTTTTGGAAAAATCATTTAAAAATCTGAAAAAATTTGAGAAGGTTCTTTAACCAATTCTAATACATCTTTATTCGTAGCAGATTTTCTCTAAAGTCCATATTTTTGAAGGAAGTAAATTATTAAACTTTTCTAGTTCTAATCTCAAGACTAATAATTTTTGCGAAATCCATCGAAATGAGGTAAAAAAGTTTACTCTAGCACTTTCAGGACCACTGATCACGAATTAAACCTTGTTTAAACAATTTGTTTACTGTCATATTGTTTAAACAATCGATTTTCACGAATTAGACATAGAACACGTTACTTAGCCAATAAATAATGTTATCGTTGCCCGACTCTCCCCGGGGAGGTGAACGTACTTTCGAGAATAATTTTTTGTTATTTTTTTTGTTATTTTCTTTTTTAATTAAAATTTTGTTTTTTTTATAATCTTTTATCTATATAATGCTCCTTTATCAACATTTTTTAATTTTTCGTTAGAAATTTTCTGCTATTCTGCTTTTATTTTCATATTTTTATTTGTTTTTATTTGTGAAAAGTCATAAAACAAGTCGAACATGAATAAACACCGCATGGTTTACACATTTTCTGAGCTCTTGTGTTGCATTTTTGGAAAATTTCGCATTCTTTGAAAACCCCAGAGTAAACTTTTTTACCTCATTTCGATGGATTTTGTAAAAATGATTAGTCTTAAAATCTAGAAAAGTTTAATAATTTATTTCCCAGAAAAATATGGACTTTAGAGAAAATCTGCTAAGAATAAAAATGTCTTAGAATTGGTTAAAGAACCTTCTCAAATTTTTTCAGATTTTTAAATAACATTTTTAAAAATTTCGATTTTTTGAATTTTCAGAAAACCAAAAAGTGTATCAATACATTGTGATAAAATTTGAGAAGGTTCTTTAACCAATTCTAAGAGATTTTTGTTCTTAGCAAATTTTCTCTAAAGGTCTATAGTTTTTAAGGAAAAAAATTGTTAAGTTTTAAAAAGATTTTTGAGCTTCTGGGCGCCATTTTGGAAATCGGCATCTTGAAATTCAAATTAAAACCCGGTACGCTCTAATTCTAAGGGTCCATGGACGTGATATTTTCACCTTAGACATGTTTTCCAATGCAATTTCCAGGTGAAAGTGATGTTAGAATGAACCATGTTTTTTTTACAAGAAAACGTGTATAACTTTTTTGCTTTTCATTTTATCGAAATTTTATTCAAAGATTTTGAAAGAACATACAATTTTACGTCAGAAATAGTGGGAGTAAAATTTTTCCAAATGCTTTTATATGCAAATTATCGACGTTTAAACTGATGCTCAAAATGTGTCCGTTTAGGTCTTAATGGGTTAAAACTCATTTTTGTTTTTTTTTCGGGGTCACTGATTTATTATAATTACATTGCTTTCTTATTTGGTCTTGTGTTTCAACCATAAAAAACCAAACAGTCGTACAAACAACCACAAAAATATTAGTTTTAGTGGAGATTACAAAAAACACTTTTCTTGGAAATTTTACCATTGCAGATACGAATTTTGGGAGAGCCTTGTGTAGGGATAAAATTTCCATTTTTACGCATAAAAATTAATCGTTCTCTTTTTTTGTAATCAGATGAAATATAACTTCTCACATAAGCCGATATAAACTAAAATAAAGAATCATTATTCATTTGAAATACTTAGAAGCTGCTAATAAAACATAACTTTACTGCTGTCTTTTGTAGTTTGTATACAAATATCATTTCATTATTATTAATTTGTACCTTTCAGTGCCGTAAGTATACTCATCCGCAATGCTGAATCAGTAACTTTTAATTTTGAAAATCTTACATGAGATTTATCATTACGCAAAAATCCTGAGTAACAAGCTTAAAGAGAATCCAGGAGTTTAATTTTTTTAACACGGATGCGTTATTTTTAATATTGAAAATCTGATTTTATATTTGTAAGCCGCGATTTCAAAAACCCCGAGCAATAAGTGTCGATAGTATTCAGTTGGTTTTACAACATTCGTCCTTCATATCAGATACGCGATTTTTAATTTTAACAATCAGATTATAAGATTCGCAGCCAGCGACACCAAAAATATAAGAAAACATTGTCTGTACTATACATTAGTAATAATTAATTGCTCTTGAAGATATGTCTTTTTGAATGAGTTCTCATTTATATTATTATCCTCAGAATACTACAGGTAGTATTTAATTAAAATTTTCTCAAAATACATTCTGTAAATACCAAAATTGAGGTAATTCCGGCATATTTTTGAGGTTGGGACTTCAAATTCGCGTTTAGAGATACCAAAAATATTTAATACTCATAAAAATAAATTTTCATCCATTTTTTTAGAGCCTGTTTAATCAAGGTTAGAGGTAAGTTAATTATCTATGCAATTCCTCAGACATCTAGTAGTAGAAATGCTATTAGTAAACTGTACAATTTTAAGTTTAATATTTAAACATTGTAAACAAATAAATAATATTATTTTAATATTATTTTATATAAAATTTATATACAGTGTTCAAAACACACTTAATTGAATTATTTACAAAGATTACAAGTTTTGGTTAAGAAGTTTTTCTGTATTAATGTAGGAGAATGACAATTAATGAATTCTTCATTATATTTATCTATAATTATGGACACGCATGAAATAATATCGAAATTCTATAACTTATCATAATTTTCTTTGAGACGGGATATCATTGAAGTATAGCGAACATTGGTTAGTTTCACTTCCTGCTTTATACCATTATAGTTCATCGAGCAAGGTTCTCATCGTCCTACGCAGTAGGCACAACACGAACATATATCAACACACATGTCCTCACTTATAATTGGCCTCGTCAATAGTTTACTCGGTGGTTTCTGCCGTAACGTGCTCACTTCAGGAAGGAAATACCCACCCGACCGCAGCAAAACAGCAAAAACTACTAAATCCAATATTTATTTTTCACATTATCGAAACACCGAAAATAAATAAAAAAATACCAAAAGGGGGATTCGAACTCCCAATGTAAACAACGTTTGCAGTTTATTAAGCCAGACGGAACGTACCGTATCTATCGCGTTCTCCACTTTAAAGTACATATTTATATATAATTAGTGTTTCGATACATTTTGTGCATCGATAACTTCAGGAAGCAGAAAATGAATTTAACCTTTATTGAAAATTGTGTACAAGATTAAATTTTAACGTCACACCTGTAAACTTCTTAGCATATCGATGCGCAAAGTTAAGGAAATGTTATGAAGCCCAGAGGCTGACCAAAACTGACCGATACTACTGACTAAGTATCGCACTTTCCTGGTAAATTAAACGACTTGCAAGTTGTCTGAATTAGTTTCCGACCTAGATATGAATTTCGTTACTGAGTGAACAAGAATAAAATTACATTTTATATTTTATTTAGTTTTAGTGACTTTCCGTACTGAATATGCTGTATAAGAAAATGGTATTTAAATACAAAAATCACAAACAAATTAATTATTCCTAAAACAAAATCGTTCGACGCCAAGTAGCAGGTGAATTTGTTATTTTAATTATCTAAATGTAGGTCGAATTGGTTTCTGAAGACGTCCGTGAAGACATGGTATTCTTATTTTCATTCAACTGTAGTGACAGAAAATAACGGCGAGGCAGTTAAGCTTAATAATAATTTATTCATCCCTTTCATATGCTTTTAAGCAATCGAATTTAGTATGCGGTGTTACCTCCCATCATACTCTAACCAAATTTGTCAGTTCCGAACGTTCCATCTCGAGGGCAGAAACCACTTACACCCTTGGGCGCGTCCGTTTTTAAATTCATTTCAGTTTCGCATGTAATTCTGAATTAACAACAACATACAATTTGCAAACTTGTTTACTTTTCAGAATTTTTATATTTCATGAAAATAAAAGTTGTTCAAACTGTTATTGCATTAGTTTTCCAATAGTGCTGTTGATCATGTTGGCTTTTACACCATTTTGATTGATTGAGACAAATTCTGGCATTTATCGGAAAACAAGAAACGAGATGTCAATTTGCACGATGTTCTCGATATCTCATAATAACAGACCATGAATCATCTCAATTTCTAATCTGCGTAAAATAATACCTACAATTTAACAGGATATAGTTTTACTTTGACCCAAATTTTTAACTGAAAATTTAACGATTTTTCTGAAGCAAAAGAGATTTGACGTAAATATTCATTACTCAAAAATCGTCATATATTACTAAGTTTTGAGAAGATATAACAATTTTTTGCATAACAATACGACAATCGGTAAAAATGATATACTATATTTTTTATTTTTCAATAATCGCCAATTATATGGCAGAGCACATACTTTTATTTATATTTTTACATTTTTTATAAATAAAATACGTTTCAATTATCGGACTTTTCCATGTTTTCAGATTCACTTTGGCGTTTGAAGAGATTCGGTTATTATTGCAACCTTGGTAGCTGCATTTAGCATGAATCGTGATACGTGGAGGACCTTGATATAACATGATAAACAATGCATTTGGGCAAAACCACTGAATTGCTGAAAACGCGTTTTGCAATTTATGAAGGTAAGTCATAAGAGGAAACAATTGTGTCCCTAAAACATTTTGATTTCATTTTTACTCGTATAGTTTTTTTTAAATATAGGTTTTTATACATTTACTTATTGCACTCTGTCTAAATATTAATATAGTGTTTAACTAGCAATAATGAGTCGACGTGTCGTTTGATTCATTAGAGACAATAATGAATGACATCATTATTTTTACGAAATGTGCAACTGTCATACCGGATAATACACGAGAATTATAAAAATGTGTTAAATATGATCTAAGATTGTACTTACGTACCCACTAAATCGGATAACGTGTACGTGGTCACGTACAGGTGATCAAAACCGTTTCGTAGTGAAAGGAATTTTGATATGTTTTCGTAAACTTCAACAACGACCAATATTTTTTATACATAACAATTCGATTTAAAATAGATTGGGAATTTCGAAATAGAAAGAAATCACGTAATTGTTTATTTTTAGTTCTTTTTTCAACGTATCGTTATTTGAAATATATCGTTTGTACTATTTTGACAGTGGACTTTCTAACTGTGACGTCGAAATGATGAAAACAACGATCTAAAATACTGGAGAAGTGTAACTGATATGTAGAATTTAAAGATATGATATAAGAATTTCATTATTTCAACTTTAAGTAATTCGGTAATGCAAAATCTTGAAAACATACAGATCGCTTAATTATTGCTAAAGATTAAAATTATATTCGCCATTTTAAAACCGACATTTTGTATTTTCAGATTTTTATATCAGTTTCGTAATCGGAAAACTCGAAAACATTTTTTATTTCAAAGCACGCTTCGAGATGGTTTTTTTTATATACGAGATGTAATAATCACAAATTTAAATTAAAAATGTCCAAATTTATGATGGCTGACCAAATACAGCAGACATGATTTTACAACTTTAACAATAAATAAGCAATGTGCAAAAAAATATAAAAATGATAAAATTAAAAATGTCTGATTTAATATGGCGGATATAATTTTAATCATTAAGGAACTCCAAAAAGTTGAAAAATAAATATTTTCAAAATATCGTATAAAAATCGACAAAAGAGAAATACTTGTATTGCGCATCATTGCACTAGTAATTTTTTAATTAATAACATTTTTAAAATATATTTCACGAACACGGATTATTACTACGTTTCAATTTTTGTTAGTTAATGTAAATCAGAAATAATCCATTTACGAGGTCATATGAGATCTTTTCATTTGATCATTTCCATCTGCCGCGCATTTGATTTTAATTTCACATTTAATATGTAAGTAAATATTATCAGTAATTTGGTTTATTTAAAAAAAAAATGTTCATTCCATAAAAATTGTTGAACCGTGGTTTTTAATATAGAACTGACAATTAAATTTCAAGAAAGATTTGTAAATTGACGTTTTTTTAAATCAAATGTAATTTTGAAAATTGAAATGAAATCGTGGGTTTATACATACATGAGAGAGAAAAGAATTTCACGTTTTCATGAGAAATTAAAAATAATAATCACTTCCGTCCTACCTTCCTGGTATGATACTAATACTTGCTTTTTTTTAACATTGAAATAACGTCAATTATAGTTATTAAACTGCGATGACATTAGTTGAATACATTTTTCAGGTACGATTTAAATTATATATAAAAACCAACAAAATCACTTTTATGGGTCTAAAACGATTAAAGTAAAACCAATTAATTATATTTTACTGCAAACAAAAACACTACAGTGCCCTGAAATTGTGGGAAATTAAAAAAACCGTATACGATATTCAAACGAAATTTGATTACGGAATAATATGAATTTATTCTTATATTTATCAATAATTTTATCGAAAATGTACGAAAATAAATATTAACTTTGTACCACGTGTGGTATAGAAGTTGTTTGGGATAATGCGCTCGAAAGTGAATTATTATAGAATATTGAGAGATTAAATCTTGTACATATTTAAATCCAATTTGGAAATCATTTGTTAGATTTAAATTAGTTCAAACTTGCATAGTTAAATAATTTATTAAAGCGAACGTTCAAATTACGAAAGCATGGTTCTGAGCGTTCCCTTCAAGTCAATTTAACGCACAACCATTGCGATCGTAACTTAGTCAAATATAGTAAACATTATGCATGGGTTGTTTACCATTTATTAAAATATATAATTGTTTTTTAATTTAACTAAAAACAGATTACAGTTCATTATGGATTGATCTTTAATTAGTGAAGTAAAATGTTTACTCCATAAGTACATGGAAAATTCAATTTGGAAGAGCTTAATCGGGAATATCAGGACAGGAATTTCACTTCGAAGTGCGATTACACATAACTCGTCTTAACACTTTGAGAAACGAGTCACGTATAAAACTAGCGTCTTCACTTCACTAGAATTTCTAAAAAAGTAGTTAAACTTTCCAACTGGCAACGATATATCATGAAGCAAAAGGCTAATGTTTATTTTTGTCGATTTATTAATTTCGCTGCGATACTAATTTCCTCGTTTTCCACAGCGGAAAACTCCAAGTTTTCTCGCCTGGGTAATTTCCGTGGAATCGTAAAAACACTCGTTAATTACCGAGCTGTGGTAAAAAGAATCCTTCGGGTTCGGCAAAAGCTTTAAATTTCAACAACACCGCCACTAAAATGCCCCCGACGCGAACGTCGCCGACGTCCGAACCGTTAATTTGTAATTCTCGCCCCGTCCCCCTTCTCATCCAGTTAATTTCCACTTTCCGCAAAGTCGTCCCTTTCGGCCCTGGTGCCCGCTGATTGAATTTCCCTCTTATCCCACTCAATCTGCAGTTGTAATGACGATTTCGGGGTCGACGCTACTCTCACCTGTTGCCCGTCCGCTTCCAATCCGGCGTAAAATGTCTCGCGAGTCCTCGGGGCTTCCCCCAGTGCACAACTTTCATCGACACGTATACTTTAAATTCTCTATACGCACATGTTAAAAATATCTAAATATTAAATAATATACATGTATAAAAGAAATATTTTGTTGAAATATAGCTTTCAAAAAAAAAAAAAAAAACACACACACAGATATAATGGGAAAAAAATCGCACACTAACACGCCGTCAGGTTACATACCGCGATCCGCGTTGCGGAAGAGTGAAAAAAGCGACGACTTCCGGTGTGGTAGCGGCTCGTGGGATCCGGAGGAACCGCGAGAGACACGGAAGTGTCGTAGTGCGACGCGACACTGAATCCACCTGGATCCTGCCGTGTTATCCTGTAAACAGGACGGGGGGTGCCGGGGGTAGGCGAAACCACCCCCACGTTCCTCAGGCCGCCCTTCGGGTATATGCCGCGCGCGCGAAACCAGAGCCATCCAGTAAACTGCGCATGCGTCGATTTTGGCCAGGGTGTAGGCCTGTGCTCTGCCTGGGATATATATTATACCCTTCCTTTCCTCTCTCTCAGTCTCTCTTTGCCACCCTCTCACTCTTCCTCCTTTGCCGCCTGCCTGGTCTGGGCTGCTGCAGGTAGCTACGTTTGGGATTTAGCTAGGGGCTCCTCCTGTCAACCGGCAGGCTGCATCGATACGCCGAGAGAACCGCGTCTCCTACGCTATCACGCCTCAAAATGCTTTACATACGCGCCAAATGCATGAATGGAAACTCTATTGTTTCCAACCTACCAGATGATGTACGCGCAGGTTAACACAGCCACCCTACATTCGACAATTTAACCTTTTTTTCAACCAACAAAATCAAATTTCATCATTTACCATAAGATTTACCCGCTTTTTGAAAAAGGTGCATGTAAATTTCATATCGACGCGGCACATCCGGTGTGTTTTCTCCGTAATACAGTAGGGGAGAACGGGGTAATTCCGTCCTACCTAAGCAAAATTTATTTTTGAGGTAGAGAATGTGATTTAATTAATTTGTAAGTTCTGCTTTTTTAAAGTGTATTGCATGGGTAAACATTTATCGATATTATTAATACCTTGTTAGGATTATACCTCCATTAGTAAAAAATTGCAATTCTTCAGATTCTGTCAAAGTATGGGTAATTCCGACCCCAAAAGGTGTAATTCCGACCGCGTTTATTTTCAGCAGAATTTCGTAGTGATTTATAGGTTTAATTTACATTTATTAATAATAAGTAAAGAAGATAATATTTTGCTATCACAATAACTTGTTTATGTACAACACTACGTACATAGATCACATACCTACTCTACATTGTTGGTCAAAAATGAAAACGCAAGTAGTCACTTCTAATATCGCACGAGAAAACAAGCGAAGCAAATTCAAATGTTGTGGTCGAAATGTAGAAAGAAAAATCAACACATTTGTGATACATTACAATGTATAGATAATATTGAATAATATGGTTGTGATAAAAAGCAAACGAAAATAAACTCGAAAAAGGACGGTCGCAATTACCCCGTACATAAGGGGTCGGAATTACCCTGCACGTTCGTTATTTAAAAAAATACACGCACTTAAAAACACAATCTCATCTCACTAAAAACCAAATTGATTTCATTAAATATAAGGTTAAGGCTTTCTAAATTACTTACGTTTGATTCGTTTGCACAATAATTTCAAACTATATTTACTTATTTATAATACTACAATTTCTAAATTAGCGCAGTAAGAAACAATAACATCACTGCCACATGGTTCAATGCAAAGTAAATAAACAACTACCGCAATCAAAATAGTTGTACTCATCAGTGTTTTCACAAAATTTGAATAACATTACGGGATGTCATATTGTAAGCGAGATATTACGGGGGGTCGGAATTATCCGACCTGTCGTAATTACCCCGTTCTCCCCTAATCATTTTTTGACTTTGTTACACGGGATTTCATGAAATTTAACCCTTAAATACCACCAGGTTTTAACCTGTAGACTGCCGGGGATTGATAGAATTTATTCACCTTTAAAAATTTCAAAATGATGTTGCTACTCAAGCAGCAAAGGAAAAAATTTTGACCAGCGTTAGATCAGATTGTCTTATTTCGGTTAAAAATAACCAAATTTCGACCTTCAAATAATATTAATCATATTATGCCTTATAATTAAAAATGTATTTAAAATCTTTGTCTTGGGATAATATTACTAAATTACGACTTAACACTTACTTCATAGTAAAATTGTACTTGAGGGATTTTTTGAAGTCAAATCTTGCTAAATTTCGACCTCTGTTCTGACTTGATAAACTAATGGACTCTGAAAGCGGAAAAAGGTCATGTTTTTTGGTAAATTTGGCCTCATGAATTTCCCTAATTTTTACTTAAAAGTCAGAATTACCAAAAACTTAGAATGATGCTATATTTTACTTCTGCGACTAAGATGACGTTTTCTGTTACTACTTCAATGTCGAAATAACCACAAAAATTGCCCATAAAGTTAAATATGTAGAATGTATGGTCAAAAAGACCAATAAACTAGACCTCATAGTAAATCGGACTACTCATACCTTAAACGTACTTTAGCGAACGCGTTCAACTCTATGAAGTCTTTTTTTACTTTGCATTTATATGTTTTGAGGGACTCTTGAAGCATCATTACGTAAAGTTAAACAATTACGTTTTGTCCATTTTAAAATATCCCATTAACGCCTGAAATGACAATTTTTAAACTTCATTTTCAATCAAGTATTTCGTATCAAAATCAAAGTTGAAAACAATAGAGAGATGCGTATCCTACTGTTTTCGAGGTCGCTCTTCAAGATTTCGAGGTCAAAATTGAGTTTCAGCCATCAGAAATTCCAATATGGCGCCGAATAGGAAAAAAATTTCAAAAAAAAATGGGAATTTTTTATTCTTATCAATATTTTTCAAGCTATTAGAATATAGGAATTTTATTGAAACCTTGCATAATGGTGCATAAAATAGCTGAATTTTAAGAAAACATTTTACTTTTATAGGCTACATCATTCTAACGACCTCAAATTGCGTTAACAATGAAAATTTCTTTGAGAAATTTCTGGACGCTCTAACTCAAAAACTACGAACTTTTTAAAAAAAATGCCTAGATTGAAAAGTTGTTAAAATTCATCAAGCGATATAGTGGAGTTATTTGTTCTTTGCAATTTTTTCGAAAAGTTGATAGTTTTCGAGGAAATGAATTTCAAATATTATAGATTTTCCCCCCCCAAAAATTATCAACTTTTGGAAAAAATTGCGGAGAACAAAAAACTCGTAGGATTCATAAGTGAATACACCAAATTTTTTTCAGAATTTTTCATAAATAAATTATAATTTTGAAAAAAATTTTGAAACAAAATTTCTCAAAATGTCATCACAAAAATCTGAAAAAAAATCCACTATATTTCTTGATTAATTCTAAGAACTTTTCATTCATAGCATTTTTTTATAACAGCACGAAGGTTTTGAGTTAGAACATTCAGAAATTTTTCAAAGTAATTTTCATTGTTGACGCCGTTTTGAGGTCGTTAAAATGATGTGGGGTATAAAAGTAAAATTTTTTCTTTAAATTCAATAGTTTTATGCACCATTATGCACGGTTCCAATAGAATTCCAATATTCTAATAGCTCGAAAAAAATTGATAGGAATAAATAATTCCCAATTTTTTTGAATTTTTTTAAAAATTTGGCGCTATATTGGAATTCCTGATGGCTGAAACTTAATTTTGACTTCGGAATCTTGAAGAGCGATCTCGAAAACAATAGGATTTGTACCTTTCAATTGTTTTCAATTCCGATTTTGATACGAAATACTTGATTGAAAATGAAATATAAAAAATGCCATTTCAGGCGTTAATGGGATATTGGTCATCACCCGTAAATGGGGTCCATAGCAGTACTCCACCAATATAAGCGATCCACGTTTTTTAATTATAGCGACAATTTGAAAATAGCTTCCATTCATTTTGCAGCTTCTAATGTGTATACTTACACGTATAAAAAATGAATATTTTTAAACTAAAAACTAGACGTGAGCAATGTAACAGAGTTACATGTAGATGAACAAATGTTGACTATATGCCTTTAACTTAAAAGTCAATTTCGACATATATTCGTCGAAATTACCTAACTACGATATCAATTACATACCACTCTTTAAGTCTTACAAGTCGAAATGTCTCAAATACGTAAATTTGTCTAAGAAGGAAAAATATTGTCTAAGAGAAAATTCGACGTATAAGTTAAAATTTTAAGTATTTCTGACAAATAAGTCGAAAAAACCTATAAGTCATATAATCATCCATCCGCCATAGAAAGCCAATTTATAACCTACAAATGTGTATATCAAAAATAATTTATTTTTTGCCTTTTATTGATTTTAATTAACAAAATAAGTAAGATTTCTAAATATTTGACATCAAATTATTGAAAAATAGTTTTTTTAAACAATCCAATGAAAAAAACTTTCTTTTACCGAATAATTTATAAATTTAATAATTTTTAAGTGTATATTTCAGTGAGCCTGTTAATTTTTGATGATGCAGAATTAAAATCTAAACAGAAAATTTTAATTCGTTGTGAATTTTACATCATGTTTCTCAGAATATTTAACTTTTCAAGATGAACGTGTAATGTGGTATAATTAGTTATATATGTATGCATTAGGGTGTCTCATGGGTAACGCGATTTTAATGGCCAGCTCCCGAGATGTTGTTTTCTACTCCAAAAACACCCTCCACCAAGCTGGGTGATGTAGATCCATTCTAAGGGGTTCCGCATTTGAGATTTCGATTTCCCATATGAAATACATAGGAAATAACGATTTGCAATGTTTGAACACTACTGGCATGTACATTTGTTTGCCTTTGATACCCTAAGTATCATATCCGAAGTATTTTTCTATTCTAAAAACGATGGCCTTTCCAGAATTTTCCTATCATGTCACATTTTCGAGAAAAGTGACGTTAAATGTGTCAAAATTTGCGATTTTATCCTGATTTAACTCTGTAACGCTCGAATTATTGCCATCAATTCAATTTTTACTACACTTGGTAGTAAGGGTTTTCGGTGTCGCTGATTACGATTCTGAAGTCATATCTCAAAAATTCAAAATGGCGGATCCAATATGGTGGACAAAAAATTAAAAATCAATCAAATTTGCTTGAAACTCGTTACTCGCAGGGTTTTCGTAGTCCCTGATTACAAATCTGACGTCAGATTTCAAAAATTCAAAATGGTGAATCCAATATGGCGGCCAAAAAAAATTAAAAATCAATCACATGTTGTGCTTGAAACTCATTACTCATTATTCGGCGGTTTTTGGGGTCGCTGATTACAAAATTAAAATATGAGATCAGATATTTTAAATTTCAAAAATCGGACTAAATATTCGTAATCAGCAATCCCGAGTAATGAGTGCCAACCAAATCTGATAGATTTTTAAATTTTTCATTCGTCATATTCTGCCCGCCTTATTTTATCCGACATTTTGAATTTTGAAATTTGTACACCAAATTCACAATCAGATGGACCAAAATAATATTATCTATATTATCATATCATTTGTAATCTCTCATTTTTGTTTTCATTGTAAAAAATAATGTATGGTGTATCCTGGTAGTATTTTATTGATTTATTTTATTTTTTGTTTATTTGTTTGTGCATTATTTAATTATTTTCATTTATTCATTGTCATTTAATTTTTTTCGTTGTGGAAGACATTTTCCTTGAGCTAGAAATTTCGATAATTATATATTACTTTCAAAGTTATGATGACTTTAACGAACTTGTGGTACACCGTGAAAGGGTTAAACTACATTCATGCCAAGGCATTTATCGAATAAACGCAGGGATTCGTTGTGCTTACTACAGCTTAATATTGAGCTAGCGAAACCGTGCATTCTTTTCTGAAATTAAAGGGCAGTAAATTCGTAATTGTGGTAGTAATGAAGCCATAAAACGCTAATTAATTTTTCGTCACAGTGGGCATAAAGTACGCCTTTACGCCCACTTTTGCGGGCGTAAATTTGAACTTTATGCCCACTAGGCACAAAGTGGACAAACGGTGTAAAAATTTACCCCCGTGGGCGATGAACAGCACCCTCGGACCGGCTTCGCCGTCCCTAGGGCACGTGGATCGCAACCAGGCGTAAAGTAGCACTTTACGCCCACCCTACGAAATAGTTATTTTGACTATGCGATCGCCTGAGGGCGGAAAGTATTACGCCCCACATGCGAATTTTCTAAACATTCATCTTATAGAGGATATTTAACGAAATCACCGATAGCATATAAGTTCTAGAATTTTATATCCAGGAAAAGTATTTAGAATTTTATATCCGGGAATGTATTTAGGGATATCAAAAGATATTCAAAAGATATCTTTACGTCATTTACAAATGTAAAATTCATTCATCTTGTACCTCTATAACGGTAAGAAAAAAAATTAACATACGATTACAGCCAGGGGAGATTATTTCATTTTGCCCTTTAAAGCCACCTACGAGAGCTATGTTGAAAATAGCGATTAAAAAGTCAATAGACTTTGAAACTACATTCTGAAAGTATATGAAAAAAATTTTTTTTTATTTTTGAACCTCACATTGCGATGTTATTGAACGATTATATCAATTTGACCCGTTAGCAGAAAATCACCCACATAGTAAAATAATGAATTAATAATAAAATAGTAGATTATGATACATGTGCAGTTATCACTATTCCGCACATGTATCATATACTATTTTTTCAGACACTTGCGGGAGGTCGAGTTTTCAGCAAAACCGTGTGGTAATATCCATAACCGTACAGATTACCCGTGCGGTAATGGATATTACGGCACAGTTTTGAATTCAATGGTAATCGATCGTTTTCCGTACAGTTTTTCGTACGGTAAACGAGAACTTCCTGCATAGTGTTAGGAAAAAAAATTATTGCCCGATCGAACGCTAAAAACTTCAAGACCATCATTCGAGATACCATATTGTTAAGTATGTGAAAGGTATTAGTAATTCTGTAATAAACTGATATTTAATTACCTACATTCCAATGTTCACCTCCCAAGTAATTTTCTAATATGTAAACAATTATTTTATAAATAAACAAATACGTGTTTTCACCGACTGTGCGTGGTATTTTTTCATAAACCGGCTTCATAAAAATGTAAACAAGTCTATTTGAATGAAATGAAAAAAGTTCCATCAGTCTATTGTTTACGTTGACATGATAAACATCGCAATAGAGTATTGATCTCGTTTTAACGATGAAAGTGTCAAGTTTTAAAAAGAAATCCAATGATATTGATTTAGTTGGGAGTGTGATAGAGAAAATTAGTGGTCGCAAATTACCTACAAATCGGCAAGTTATGCAGCTTTTTTTTTATCATCATCAATTAACTAATAACACAATACGCAATAAAACACTGATAGTGGCAAAGGAAGTTATAATTTTTTGGAAACAAGCTGCAATTGAAACCTGTCGTTTACGAGATATAGTTAATAAAATTATAAAATTACAAGGAGAGTGGAAAAGTATACAAAAAAGCCGAAGTCGCAAAGCGTCATTTACACAACAGAATAGAGAACAAAAATTTAAAGAGAAATTGGATAGTTTGTTTGATATCGCTCACCTGGCGCCGAAAATATTTCTAAATCGGATTCAACAGCAATTATTGGACGGTCAGCGTAGCAAAAGTCGTCGAGGATTTATTCCAAATAGCTGCAGCAGTGAAATTATAAATAATACATCACATATTTCTGAGGACAGTGGCGAATCGAATAGTGACAGTGCTCATCATCTCGGTATGTTAAAAATTTTAAATTATTCTTCGAATTATTCACCCTTCAATACAGTTTTTATGAAATCTGGATGTCTAAAGCATATGGAAAATCAACCGTATTTTTAACTTTTTGGAAACTGTGGTGTAGTTATGAGTATAAGTTGCTTTTCATATAAGAAAAATAGTATCAAGCATTACGGTGCGGGCGATATTGCAGCTCGAGTCGCAGTGGTCGAGCCATCATTGGTCGAGCCATACTCAGACGAGAGATTCAAGCATCGCCCGAGCGTGTAATGCATTTCCACCCGCGATACACACGATATTTTTTGTCACGCCTGTATACAAAAATGACACCTTAGCGGGCCTAGGGCACTCGG
Organism: Trichopria drosophilae; assembly: GCA_030407085.1. NCBI lineage: Eukaryota > Metazoa > Arthropoda > Insecta > Hymenoptera > Diapriidae > Trichopria > Trichopria drosophilae. The sequence continues at coordinate 14,783,106 of CM059584.1, read as the reverse complement.
TAGCGGGCGGTAAAACTTGCAAAACCCCCGTGCGCAGTTGCGCCTTCTTCTGTAAACGGTAACTTTCTGTTCGCACTACCTGCATGTAAAAGTGGCAGTTTTGTGCACGTGTGACAAAAATATGTTTTCTCTTCGTATTTTGTTCCTTAGCAACTACGTACATAGGTATTGGCGTTTAGTAGCATTATTCTTATAGAATAACTAAACAAAAACGTAGAAAAGTACAATATTATTTTTGTGACTTCCGAATTTTAGATTCGCTCTTATTCAATTCATAATTGCGCCGTTTGAAAAATTGTTAAAAATTTAATTGGAACATATATAGTTCTTATAATAATGTAGCTCAATTGCAAGGGCCGATTATGTGCCATACATCCTTGAAAAATTGGAAGCAAAGAAAAACACGTGACTAAATTTTACGAAACATCAATTTATGATCAGTAAATGCTTTTACGTATGCGCCATGAAGTTTGTACACAAAATTATATCTGCAAGTTTCGGTAAACCCTAAAACCAAAAATTAAATCAATTTTTAATACTGTGCGTTAATCGTACAGCTCGCACGCCAGCATTATAAAGCTTATTTTCAAATGCGTCAATGAATCGAAAAATTTACACATTGCTTTGGCACAAATCCACATATTTTTTTTTTCTTTTTCATATGTACTGTAAACTATCTTTCTTATATAGGAACCATTATCATGTAATACATAAGGCACCATTTTGAACTCAAATACAGCAAGTAATCATGACAATTACAAAATATTTTTTTTTAAATTTCTTCCTGAATCTTATTGCTGTTAAATCATTCGAGCTATTAGAATGTTAGGATGCTATTGGAACTGTGCACAAGTGTAGATAAAAGAAATGAATTTCAAGAAAAAATTTTACTTTTATCCCACACTACATTGTAACGACATTAAAATGGCGTTATCAATTACAATTTTTGTGAAACATTTCTGGAGCCTCTAACTCAAAAACTACAAGATTTTTTGAAAAAATGCTAATGAGCGAAAGTTCGTACAAATTATCGAAAAATATACTGCAGTTTTTTCAGATTTTTTAAATGATATTTTAAGAAATTTTTTATTTAAATTCTTAAAAAGCTTTTTAAATATTTACGAAAAATTCTGAAAAAAATTTGGTATATTTTTTTATGAATTGTAAGCATTTCTTTGTTCTTTGCAATTTTTTCCAAAAGTTGATAGTTTTCAAGGAAAAGAATTTCAAATATTATAATTTAGGATTTTTTTCTCGATAACTATCAATTGTTTGAAAAATAGAAAACAACAAAAAATGCTTAGAATTTGTAAGAGAATGTCCCTAATTTTTTCAGAATTTTTCGTAAATATTTTTAAAGTTTTCTAAAAATTGAAATGAATAATTTCTCAGAATATCATTTAAAAATTAATAATGCGTGGTATAACGGTCCTTTTACGTAAAAATGAAAATAAAAAAAGGAATCTAATAAAATTGAATAATAAGCTTTCAATATAAAGCCATATAAAGTAAAATAAATACACTAACCTGTATTTGGAGTATCACCGCCCAGAACTTTTGATTTCAACTGAACTGCTTATAGATATATAAAAATTAATTTCACTACTAGATTCTGTTTCCCTCTAGCGTAAATACGAGTAGCAAATGTCTATTGTAAAAACTTTTCACGTTTCGTCCCACTCGCATTTCCGCTAGAGGGAAACAGAATCTAGTAGTGAAATTAATTTTTATATATCTATAAGCAGTTCAGTTGAAATCAAAAGTTCTGGGCGGTGATACTCCAAATACTCCTTTTTTTATTTTCATTTTTACGTAAAAGGACCGTTATACCAAGAATTATTAATTATAAAATAAGCGGTCAAGAATTTTTCTCGTTGTTTTTTTAAAACAGCAACAATTACTTATCATTTAAAAAGTCAGAAAAAATCCCAGTATATTCCTCGATGATTTCTAAGGACTTTTCATTCTTAGCATTTTTTAAAAAAAGCTCACGCTTTTTTAGTTAGAGCGTCCAGGAATTTTTCAAAGACATTTTCATTGAGGACACCAATTTGAGGTCGTTCCAATGAATTGGGTATGAAAGGAAAATTTTTTCTTCAAATTCATACATTTTATCCACCTTTGTGCATAGTTTCTATAGAATCCCAATATTCTAAAAGCTCGAAGAAATATTTCCAAATTTTTTGCAATTTTTTACAATTCTGGCGCGATATTGGAATTTTTGATGTCTGAAACTCACTTTTGACTTCGGAATCGGAAAGAGCGACCTCGAAAAATACTAGGAAATGTCTACTACTTTCAATTTTTTTTAACTTCGATTTTAATACGAAATACTTTATTGAAACTGAAGGGAAAAAAGTGTCCTTTCAGGCTTTAATGGGTTAACAATGATACATTAATTTTACTTTAGAAAAACATTTATTTATATTCTAGTTCAATAATGTATAGAATTAATTTTGAACTAAGCGTTCATATACAGAGGTATAGGATATCAAGAATGGGGCTCGACGGTAGCGAGCCGACAAAATTCTCAGAAGATAAATAAAGATTCGACTTCAGTTTAAATGCGAAGAACAATAGAATAAAAAATAACCTTAATTATCAATTTTCCCCGTTTACCGACCGGTTTCCCGGTTATTCCCCGATTTTTCTCCGGTGGTCTTAAATTCCCGGTTTTTCCAAGTTTCCCGGTTCACTTAAAACTACAATACCCGGTTCTTTCTTATTCTAATGTTGCTGTCCTCAACCTCTTGTACCGTAAACGAAAATCTCTTGACGCTTAGTGATTCGTGGTTCTAAACCATTGAAAATGGTTCTAAACCATTGAAACATGGTTCTAAACCATAGGTTGATTAATTTTAAATTAAGATGATGTACACTTGAAAAAAAAGAAAAATTGAGCAAAGTTAAAACTACGATGGATTTTCCGAAATGCGTTTATTTTTATAATAATTATTTTCTATTTCCAGATCTTGATGGAGCTTTCAACTCTTCTGGAGAAAGTCGAACTGCCGCTGATATTACAGATGATTCAGGTAAATGGCAAATTTCTTGTTTTTCCAATTAATTTTTCTAATTAATAGCACGAATTAAATAAGTTAGAGAAATTTTTGTTTAACAGGTCTACATTCAATGTCCAATGATCAATCGATAAATGATGATAATGATGACGGTAATTATTGCTTGCATTTTCTACAACAATGAATAAGCAATTGTGTAAATGGATATATTTCACTCTACCGCTTTTATCTGAATTTTTTTGGACATTGATTTGCTGTCAATTTAATGAGATTTTGACTTTTTCTAGTCTCGAGCCAAATATCAGCATCACCGGTTACTTCTGGTGCTAACGAGATTGAGGATCAGAACTATGAAGATGAAACTGTGTGCAGTCCTCACGATGCAATAATTGACGTAATGACCCCCGAGGTAGCTGCAGCTCTCGATCGAACTAACACTACCAGCCGTAATGCTAGTTTCTTATTCGCCGCTTTTTTGAAAAGTGTGAGACTGAACCCCACTAATTACAATATCAGCAGGGCATCTATCCACAGAAATCGTATAAAAATGCGAAGAAAGATGATTCAAGAGTTTAGAGAAAATGTAGAACTTCCGGATTATTTAGTCATTGGTTTCGATGGCAAAATGTTGAAGGACCTTATAGGAGTTACAAAAGTAGAGCGGGTAGCAATTGTATTAACAGGACTGAACACTGAACAATTACTGGGTATTCCAAAAATAACATCTGGTAGCGGGGTCAAAACTGCAAATGCTGTTCTGCAAGCCATGGATGCTTGGAAAGTAACGGATCGCGTGAAAGGCTTATGTTTTGATACAACTTCTGTCAACACAGGTGACACAATTGGCTTTACTCAAAATATAATTGATTGTCTTTCCCATTTGAAATTCAATGAAAGGTGGTAGAATTATTTCCATTAAATTATTGGTTATTTTCAGTTGGTCTCATAGCAACCGAAATGAAAATATATTGTTGAAATAAATTAATTTCGAAATTAATATAACTCGCGAAATAATCTGCGAAAACGTCATATACTGCCGCAGCTGTATTGATTGAAATTGAAATGGAAACTAGAGTGCTGGATAATTAAATATAAAACAAAAGTTGGCCAAATTTGGGGGTGGTTTAAAATAAAGAAAATATTGTTTTATAGATATATGAATTTTTTATAAGCGGGTGGGTGTATCTGTTCCAAAATCTAATCAGTTCTAAGTTAGGCCAAGCGGCACATTTTTAAAAAAATTTATCCCGGTACGCCTACCTGGACGCGAGTTATCGTGTATACAAAAAAGCGTTAGATACAAATTTTTTATTACATTTTTGTGATCTATAGGACCTAAAACGTCGCCATTTGATGAAAAACTATAGAGTAATTTTTTTCGGACTGACCAAATTCAATACTTCGTTCTAACCTTCGGTCTGGGTCGAAGTAAAATAATCCAGCCGAGTATCTAACGAATTTGTCAATAGTTCTCCTGAAGTTTTTCTGTTTACCGATAAATCAATTGTCCGTAAGAAATTTTTTTCCAGCCTTTGGCGGATTCAAAATCTTGATTGTTAATCTCCCAAGCTTGCACCCTTCGTTCCAACGCAAAAAAAACTTTTGGAAAAGGTTCGATAATTTTGAATCATTCGGTGCATTTTACGACCGAAAACCAATCATCCTGATATTTTATTTTGCAGGTCCTGAAAATGGGGCTTGTTCGTTGATTGAGAGACAATTACAGCGAAGATTATTACATTTGGCATGTCGACACCATATTTCTGAATTAATTTTGAGAAAGGTTTTTGAAGTTAGTTGGCCCATAACTGTAGGCCCAAATGTAACCATTTTCTCGAAATTTCAAAGCTCTTGGACTAACATTGACGTTTCAAAATTTCAAATTGGGCTAGAGGATGAAAAGATTGTTCAAGTTATAGGAGACCGAAAATATGAAATTCTGGAATTCATCGAAGAACAATTCGAGGTATATTTTTTTAAGTTTTAACTCTTTGAAAAGGATCTGAAAACCCAACCCTCCCCTTTCGTGATTTCATGTTAGTTCATGCGCACTTGGACTATTTATGACGCACTAACTTATTCGTACGCGGTTCTGTTCAATGGAATAGTTATAAATTCAGTTGGAACTTACGTCATGTGTTGTGATCCTGTTTAGAGTTTCTTTTTCCGACTGCAATTCCCTCGACAAACCCTACTTACATTGTTAAAAAATAGTAATAAATCAGTTTTTTTGTTTTTTTTTTGCTTTATCCCAATTAAGGTTGATATCGTCAAAAATATTTTTCGGGAGTTTTCGTTAAAATTTTTATAGTGAATAGTTCAAAGATGGTCAAAAAATTCATTTCGGTGACTTTACACGTATTTAACACTTAACCGGCACACGGTTACAAAAAATACCCCAGACATTGCCCCATTATTTATGGTGTACCGTTATTTTTAGGGGCCAAAGAAAACTGACGTATGCCGGTTAAGAGTTAAATGGAGCGCTATACGATTAGAATTTTTTTAAAAGTCAACGACTCAACAGTTTTTAAAATAAAAAAAGAAATGAAAAGCGTGGGAAGAATTTATTTCTTATGCAAAAGAATTTATTTCTTATGCAAAAAAGAATGAAATCGATTCACCGGATTTCAAATAATATCCATTATTTATGTAAAGGAAATAATTGAAAAACACCTAATATGTTTCAAAATGTAATTTAGAAGATGATAAAAGTTTTCTTTTTCACATTTAAAAATATCACTTAATATGTTTCAAATTTAAAAATAATGTTAAATTTCAACCCTTGGGTGGCACGTGTTAATGTAGTCCAATTAAGCGAATTTTGTTTTGGAAAATTTTTTTTCATAAAATGGATTTTGTGGGGTGAGCCCGAAAATTTTCGAAAATGACCAACATAAGGGGCACCCTATTGCTCATACACGGGCTTAATTGAAGACCTTTTAAAATGTAACAATTTCAAGACTTTTTTGCAGTGTACCTTATTAACTTGTTCTCTCTCTCTCTCTCTCTCTCTCTCTCTCTCTCTCTCTCTCTCTCTCTCTCTCTCTCTCTCTCTCTCTCTCTCTCTCTCATGTCGCTTACCATGTTTTATTATTTTATTTTCACTATACAAATAATTTTATTATTCGTTTGTAGGTGTATCAACCCCGCGATGATTACAGAGAGTTATTAGATCTCACTTATATATTTCTGGGCGCGGTACCATCTCGCGGAATAAGTTTTAAAGCTCCTGGAGCTCTTCACCACGCGCGATGGATGGCGAAAGCCATTTACAGTTTGAAAATTTTTATATTCAAAGCCCAGTTTAAATTGACGAAATCAGAAGTTGATGGATTACGTGAAATATGTATTTTTATCGCCCTTTATTACGTCAAATATTGGTTCACTGCCCCATGTGCTATTAAAGCTCCGCTTTCCGATTTGACACTTGTTCAGACCTTATTGAGGTATTCGGAGATCAACCCGAAGATCGCTAATGCAGCACTTTCGAAAGCTATTGGTCATTTATGGTATGTATCGGAAGAATTAATAGCCTTGGGTTATTTTGATGAGTCTGTTTCCAGAGAGGTGAAAATAAAAATGGTTGAGGCAATGAAGTCTCGAGAGAGCCGAACAGAAAATTTGAAGAGAGTGACTGTAAAGCCCAAAGATTATGATTCGTTCTCGAAAAAGGATTTAAGTGATTTCGTCACGATCGAATCAGGTCTTCTTTTTGAAATATTTCAAATACCAACTGGATTTTTGGAAAAAGACCCCGATGAATGGGCATCTGACAATGACTACCAACGGGGTGTCAGTATACTCAAGCATTTGACAGTAACTAATGATGTCGCAGAGAGAGGCATTGCCCTCATTACAAAATACAACGAATCACTAACGCAGGATGAGGAGCAAAAGCAGTTCGTGCTTCAAATCGTTCGAAATCATAGGAAAAGTCATCCAAACCCAAATAAGAATGGGATCATCAAAAATTCGAAAAAAATTAAAAAATGAGTTGGAAATTAAATTTATTACCATACATTAATTTAAATATGCCTGTTCGGTTGTTTTAATAAAACAAAATTATTATAAACATTACAGCATTGTTATTTATAAATATTGAAAAGTTATTTGAGAAAATGTTAACAAGAGTCAGGGTAATAAAATAGTAATTTATTGTGGAGTTACTACTTTTCAAACATTTAATATTGACACTTATTTTCCCTTTGACAAGTGAAGTATAATTTTCGAAGTATTTTTCGAAATTAAAAATGACGGTGCTAGCAGAATTTTCCTATTAAGGGGCATTCCCTAGAAAAGTGATGTTAAATGGGTCAATAGTCAATAGTCTTTTTACATTTAACCTCACTTTTTTCGAACATGCTACATGATATGAAAATTCTGGAAGAGCTATCGTTTCAGCACGACAAAATACTTCGGAAATATTTGAAATCTGACTTCAGATTCGTAATCAGCGAACCCGAAAACGCCCAAATAACGAGTTTCAAGCACATCTGATTGATTTTTAATTTTTTCGCCTGCCATATTGGATTCGTAAGTTTGAATTTTTGAAATCTGACTTCAGATTCGTAATCAGCGACCGCGAAAACCCCCTGAGTAACGAGTTTCAAGCAAATTTGATTGATTTTTAATTATTCCGTCCACCATATTGGATCCGCCATTTTGAATTTTTGAGATATGACTTCAGAATCGTAATCAGCGACACTGAAAATCCTTACATACCAAGTGTAGTAAAAATTGAATTGGGGGAAATAATTCGGGCGTTACAGAGTTAAATCGGGATAAAATCGCAAATTTTGACACATTTAACGTCACTTTTCTCGAAAATGCGACATGATAGGAAAATTCTGGAAAGGCCATCGTTTTTAGAATAGAAAAATACTTCGGATATGATACTTAGGGTATCAAAGGCAAACAAATGTACATGCCAGTAGTGTTCAAACATTGCAAATCGTTATTTCCTATGTATTTCATATGGGAAATCGAAATCTCAAATGCGGAACCCCTTAGAATGGATCTACATCGCCCAGCTTGGTGGAGGGTGTTTTTGGAGTAGAAAACAACATCTCGGGAGCTGGCCATTGAAATCGCGTTACCCATGAGACACCCTAGTATGCATATCCATTTTTTCGGACTTGCATATATTTAAGTTCCAATACGGCGTGATGAACATGATACCCATTATATGTATATTTATATTAGAGTCGCCATCTATGCAAATCAGTTTACGTGGATAGTTTATATATATTACATCCAAGAACGACTAATAGGGCGTAATTAGGTCCAAATTACCAATATATTACCAATATACGGCACTAGCGATTTATTGGCGGCGATTATGCGATACTTAGATTTAAGTCCTGCGTCTTACGCTCTACTATTTTTCTATTTACTATTTATTTTTAATAACTCTTGTACCACATTACTTTCTATGTATTCGGGTGTTAACTAATTTTTATTAGTTCTGATATTGTCAACCTGCATCCTTTCGTAACTAAACTTGCTGCGCATCTTTCTCGTTATTATTTACTTCACTATCTTTACTTATTTGTTATGTGTTTTGTGGTACTGTTCTGTACTCTTCGATTATCAGTACCACCCGTTCAATGAGTAACTACCTTATATTGTATATTTTTTGTAATTCTGGTTTGTCTACGGACCACGAGATCCACGACAATAATAAATGGTATCTACATCCACATATTCGACTTACTATTAGTCTACTTGACCACATTGGCCTGTGACTTACAAGTAAAAATGCCTTCCGTTACTTAATTTTTACTTAATAATTAAGTCCTTTTTGTCCCCACTTACTTCCAAATAAAGTCGATTGGAAGTAAAATAAGTCTTGGCCATTTGGGCATTCGGACCATTCTGAAGTCGAATTGACCTAATTTCGATCTATTTTGCTGCTTGGGATATCTTAAAAATATCTTATAGAAAGTTCCAATCACACGCAGAGTCTATATATAGACTTCCCGGCGGCTAACGGTTGCAAATAATTGAACATCAATTTTCTCCTTTAAAATTAAACGAATTTATTTGAAATTTATTACGCAGGGATTTTCGGGGTCACGAATCTGATGTTAGTTTTCAAAAATAACATGGCGACCCTAAAAACCCCTCGATACCCATCTCAAGAAAATGAAAAAAATTTCGATAAATTAACCCGCCATATTGCATCCGCCATTTTGAGTTTTTGAAAACTAACACCAGATTTGTAATCAGCGACCCAAAAAACCCCTAGATTGAGACCCATTCTCAAGAAAATGAAAAAAATTTAGAAAAATTCGCCCGCCATATTGCATCCGCCATTTTGAGGTTTTGAAAACTACCAGATTCGTAATCAGCGACCTAAAGAACCCCAGGGTATTGATCTTTAGCGAATTCAGTGAATTATTTATTGAAATCTATATATAGATTTACCGGCAATCTTCAGGTAAATATAGTAGGAAAGTATATTTGAAGAGCAAAAAATATCAATTTTAATATATAATTATTGAGATGAATATTTCACACGACAATAATTTATAAATTAGAAAGAATTAATAACAAAGCCAAACAACATTTTGTTGCTCCATAAGTAAAATGTCTATTATGATTTTTCCTCCAAATATAATCGTCAAAATGGCCAATTGGCTCTAGTTTATCAGATATTGACGATGAAACAGGTAAAAAATCCGATTCTAGGTATTGTTCAGCATGTATTCACAGCCTAAAAAATACCATTATCCCACCAGTAAGAGTCAATTCTGATCCAAAATATGTAGGCCAAAATATTGAATTGGGCCTACTTTCTGCCCAAATTGAAGGTCAAATGGTTAACAAAATCGTGCTTCAGGACGTGTTTACTTTTTTTCTCGAAAAAATAGCCAAAACGATAACGAATTGGATGTGATTCGAATTTCAAAAAGTTCTTTGAATTTCTCGATTTTTTTGGGTCACATCTTATAGTATAAATGTGAAAATTGTCCAAAACACGACTTTTGACCCCTTTTCTGGATTCTGCCAACAAAAATCCTATGAGAATTTCCTTACTGATGGCACAGCATTTTTTTAGGGCGTGAACAGATGCCCAAAATGAAATCGCAGTATTGACGCCTTTGACCTTCAATTTATCAAAACTAAAGCCAATTGGATATGTTGGCGTTATATTTGGATTCTGCAGCAAGAATTCTGGCAGAATCGACTCTTACCTATAGGGAAATATCATAATTTCACATTTTTATTGGGCTGTGTAATCGATTCTCTCGCGTCAAACAAAATAAATGACTAAACTTGCGCTATGTAAACATTTCAACGATCCATGTTGTCATCTTCAGGATTATAACAGATTGAAGAAACATCACTATTAAACTTTATACTATCCTACTTAAAACGATTACCTATCATGGTACAAAAGTAATGACATGTCAAACAAATGTAATCAAGGGAAATAAAAGAAAGACATCCGGTTTATTTACAATTAACCTTTTTTTGCCCAAAATGAGAGAAGCAGGTACGTCAACTGCAGCTCAGTTTCTTAGGTAACAAAAATTTTTGTTAATTTTTGAAAGATATTCCTTCTATTGCAACAGTATCGATTTCCGATGTAATATAATTTGTAAAAAAAAAAAACGATTGTTCATACGCAAATTTTGATTTTGTTGATACTGAGTTTTATACAGTATCCCCTTAAGTGCCTTGATAATTTACAAACTGTAAATACTTTGCATATAAATGTTTATCAAATCCTTATTCTAGGTGATCTAAATATGTACCTTTTGATATTTAGATAAATCTGACACATCGAACTTAATACCACTAATTAGTCAATATGACTTTCACCAATTGATAGAAAAAAGAACGAGAACAAGATCTCATTCTGCCGCTTTGATTGACCTTATAATGGTTTCATCTTCTGTGAAAGTTATAACATCATTTACGACAGATGTATTGAAAGTTGTTGATCATAATTTGGTGGGATGTTGCATTGAATCTGTAAGACCAACGCATAAAGAAAAATTTATAACTGTAAGTGATTTTAAGAACTTTGATCATGTGAAATTCAATACATGGTGCATTATCACAATATTGATGACAAAATTTCATTGATAAATCGATCTATAATTGAGCTCTTTAATGTATTTGCGCCTATGAACCTAAATGTTGCTCGCCATATATAGCAAATATCAATTAGACTTATAAAAATAAATAACACAGCGCTATTGAAAAAGCAGAAAAGTTAGAGCTAGATGGACATCGCGCAACAGAAATCTCCGGGACTGTTACCATCAGAAGAGATAAAAGAGCTTTTTTAAAGCGTATGAACGCACTGCCACCGAGGAGGTTCTGATGTTCTGATCAACTGTGAAATATTTGGGATTTTATAAATCGTCATCTTCTGAATTACCATCGTCTCTTAGCAAACCTAGAAACTGAAGGGTCCAGTCTCATCAGGTTGGTCAGCGCCGAAGGTATAACGAATCTTTATATACAACAATATATTAGTTGAATTTTGATTCAAATAGTTTTATGTATCAATTGTACAGGTATAGTTGTGATTCCTAACAATAATTAATATATTTTATATAAAATACTTTATTTTAAAAGGTATTAAATATCTTTATAATTAGAAACTAATTTTATACATCAGTCCTTAATACATTATGGCATGGTTTGATCGGAACGTAGTTTGTAATTAAAGTAATTTTGTAGAAGTTATATGTAATCATTAGCATGTCTCATTTAATTTATTTATATCACATTAAAACATACATTCTAAATATCTTTTTTTTTTACATCTCTTAAAAATGTGTAGCTAATCTTTATGCAGATAATCTTAACACTACAATCATAGCTTCATTTTTAAGAGTTCCCAATGTACTCCACAGGCATGCTCCAAGTCAGATTCTGAAGAAAAGAGATTATTTGAATTATAAATTATGAACGATGTCAAAATCTTTTAAGTTTTCGAATATTTTATTTTATCTATTAAATAAACGACCTACAGATCGTTGTACAGTTTAACCTTAGGGTACCTACTGAGTTTGCGTAACCCGAGCCAATTGTGGTGACTGAAAACTGTTAAGGTTTTTTTTTTTATAGTTTTAAATATAATCACATATTGTATATAATCAAATTATCGCGTTCCTGAAAAAATTTCAGATCGATTAAAAGAAACAAATCTTTTGATTTATGAATTACATCCCAATTTTGATATGATCAATATTAGTTTTATAGTACGTATCCTAAGGATTAAGATAAATTAATTAATAAATAAATTAAAACAAGACATCATTCCTAAATACAAAAATGAATTGCCATTTTAAGAGTCATGAATAATTTCTTGATTTGATTCCTCTATATCTCCTATTACGACAACTTTCTCCATTCTTTTAAAGAACGCATCTACTCTTTATAAGACGCGGTTACTCTTCATAGATCTGCTACCGCGCAATGGATGTAAATTCAGCATGCATCTTTCGAGAGTTTACGCATAATTAGCAGGTAACCTCCAGTTCCACACAAAATAACTAGAAAATGTCCACATAATCACATCTAAAAATGTTGACGTCGATAAGGACTCATATCAGAGTCGAAACGTTGCTGAATATTTATTTATTATTTATATTACAAAAAAAAACTCCAAATTATTGACCCTTGATGTTTTTTTCCTGTTCCACTAATTTTTAAATTTTTATTAAACGCAATCATTTTTAATTTCTATTATTCATGTGAGCGAAAAAAAAAACTTTATAAGAATATATTAATTTCAATATAAGCAATATTTAAAACTATTTTATTTATTGAAGTACGTATAATGAAGTGCATATACTGTGTAAGTAAACAGTAACATTTTACCTTTGCTAATAATGCAGAAAGGACCTAGGTCTGGAACGCTGACATCTATGAAATCATTCCCATCGTCTGCTTCCTACACAAATATAAATATTTGAAATATTTTACTACTTTCATTCGCATAAACATACAATAAAACTTTTGAACTTACTGACATATCCTTTATCAAATGCTCGGAATCTTCACCAAAATATTTGAATATAATATTCATCACCACACGATCATCTGATACCTCAGCTTCTGTTAAATTTCGTATTTGCCCATATGCAAATATTGACGCTTTATATTTGTTAAACCCAATTCTTAATTTGTTAATGGAATGTTCAATTAATAATTCGCAGTGATGGAAAAGACATTCTTGTTTTATTAAAATGTCCCATGTTCCTATGAGATCTTCTGCAGTATGAAGATTTTCTAAATTGTTAAAGAAGTCACGCTGTGTTTTGAATGAATCAGTTAAATATGACGGTATTTTCTGATCGATAAGACTGATCAATAATGTCGAGTAGTTTCATTCAGCCACCGTTGTTTTGTTGCAATAGTTTCAGTAGTCCCTCTGGGAGGAATATGCTCTGGTTGCCAATTCAGTGTCCCAATCTGAAGAGTATTATATAATATTATTATATAACACTTTTAGGAGAAAGTATATTCAACTTTGATGGAGGTCAGTTAATGTAGAGGCTATTTAGAATATTGTTATACTCTTTTAAACCATCAAATAAATTTACGAAATCTGAACCGTAAAGCGCACCCATATTTCTGTCCTCAAATGAGCTTGGATACGTTTTCATAACTTTTCGAGCTACTGTTCTCAACACCTGAGCAGGAATCTTGTGTATCACGCGCATTTTTAATATTACACGATGTATCACTACTTTTGTAGTTTTCTTCGATCTGTCACCATTTTCATTGAGACGCAAATACTCCGGATCAAGGTTTGACCAGTTATATTCATAATTTGCCCACAGGTTTACTTTTTCTGTGTTATTTTCCGACAATAGAGATTTCTTGACATTCAATGGAACTTGCATGTTACAGTCCTGAAAATTCTCATGTACCCTAGCCACCTGTTCTTTATCATTTCCATTGTCGTTCAGAAGATTATTTCTAGCTTCACTTTAATTCATCGCATCCTATTAATTATAAAATAAGTGTAATTTATGGACTAATTGATAGAGCTACAAAATTAGCTGAAATAAGATTTAGAGAAAAAAAATCTAAATATCGTGAAAGAGGTTCTCAAAAATAATGGTTATCCGAAAGAATTAGTACAAGAATGTATTAAAAAGAGAGTCCACCTTTTGTAAAATAACCACCACACCTTTTCAAATACAATCAACAATGATTTTATTAAAACTACAAGCTTACCATATGTCAAAGGGTTAAGTGAAACCTTAGCCAAAAGGCTTAAAAAAGACAAAATTAGAGTTGTACATAAACCATACAACGCTAACGTTGGACATATTAAGCCGTTTAAAGACAAATTGGACATAATGAAAATGAGTGGAGTGGTTTATCAAATACCGTGTAAATTCTGCGACAAAGTATATATTGGACAAACGGGTAGGTTATTAAAAGATCGGATTAGGGAACATAAAAATAACATATTTACAAGACCTGAAAATCACTCAGGACTAACGAAACATCGGATTGACACGTCGCATAACTTTGATTATGAGAATGTAAAAATCCTAGCTACTGAAACAAATATAGTTAAAAGAAAACACTTGGAAAACTTTTTTATAAAGCAGAGTACAAAAACCGTAAATATTAGATTTGAAATATCATTTTTACCTGAATCATACAACCCTTTACTAAACTTAAATAAAATCAAACGTTAATTTTCTACTTAAATTTGAATCGGCAGTTAGGATTTGTAAGAAGTTGCCTATATATGTATTTAGTTATTGTATGTTATTTATTCAAACCTCCTAGAATTGATAATACCCTAATACAATAATAAATGAACAGTTGTCGTTTAATCGTGCACAAGTGAACATTGTAAAAGGAAAAAAATTGGAAAGTTATTGTGATAAACACTACGATTCACTACAGTTATTTTATATTTGAAACTACATTTTTTACTAAGTAGTGGAGTGCATAATAGTAAGTTTTTATAAAAGAAAAGTTCCATTTAATTTAAACAAAAAGAATATTTTTGTACCTTAGTCTGAATATTTTTACATTATAAAGTCATCAAAATTGTTGCTCGGTCAAAACATGGCATGCATTTTTAAACATTACAGAAAAACTGCTATGTGTATTGTTCTTGACAAGTATCAAATGAATTTTTTAGGGAAAAAATGGCAGTAACTGCTTAAAACTCAGCAGTCATTTTAAACTCCATTTATCCACTGACTTGTCCAATATTTGCCTTAATACACAGCTTTTACAGAATAATCATTTGCAAATAACTCAGATCTTACAATTTCACAATACCGACAAAAGTAATAGGATTTACTAAAATTTTTAGTGAATCTACCAATCTGGTGGTTACCAAGCTTACCACCTAAAACGAAAACTACAGTTCCTCGAAACGTAACAATGCGTCCTGATGATAAAACAGTAATTCCATGGGTTTCCAGAGATTTCAAATCAGCTAGCCGTTTGTGAAAAAAATACTCCAACCGAATCGACTAACATACTTTTCATGATCACATAAAGACACTTGCTGAATATTGTTAATTTTTTATTTCAAATGTCGTGGCAAGTTCCCTAGGATCATGTATACCCCTACAATTTTAAAATTTTGTCTTGAGAACCCTAAAGGGTTACATACCTCAAAAGTATCTTGGTAAAGTATAATTTTTAGCTCGTTTACGTTTGTTTTGAAAAAACTATTATTTTTTATAACATTCCCATCTATAAAATAAAAAAAAACCGTTGTAATTGTTAGATTCTAGATTTTCACAATAATGGCGAATACTTTCGTTTTTCAATAATGCTTGTAACGTTTCTAATATTGGAACATAGTGATAAAAACACTTAGTTTCCTCGGAACAGGAAAATGTACTTCTTTAGGATTTATCACATTAAATTGTGTTACGCTTATGTTTTCCTTGAAAATGCTCTTCTCAAAATACCACTTTTAGAATTTGTAGCTCGCATTAAGCTACCAAAACTATTATCAAGTAAGATTTTAATTAGTACAGTTGCATCCAGTGTAAAGTTACTATTCACTGATTTCATAAAATTTTCATAGCATGATTAAAATATTTTCGGTTTACCCTGTATTAATTTTTTAATAACAACTTCTGATGAAAAATGTTTTGTGCTGGCAATTTGATACAATTCAGCTAGCTCATGAATTACAGAACTACAAAACAAATGAATAGGGATTATGATTTCATGTTTCTGTTTTGTGCAAATGTGACGAGCATTTTATTTATTCATTTGAAAAAATTTACAACAAATCGTATGAAATAAATCGGAAAATTGTATTTGTTATGCGACTTTTGGGTGTTGGATTCAATGGTATCAATACATTTCTTACATTGATGAATTTTGGAAAAAAGATAAGCAAAAGTATCAGAATCATCAGAAAAGCAGATCGTGAAGAAAAAGAAAAAACCCTGCCAATAAAAATAATGAGAATGAATTGACAGAATCAGGAGATGGAACGTGGAGCAAGCGCGGATTTTCTTCTATGTTTGGTGTAATTACATTGATTGGACATTATTCAAGAAACGTACTAGATGTTTTAGTGAAATCTACTTTTAGTAAAAGGTGTGTGACACACAAAAAAATCATGACAGAAACCGAGTTCCAAGAGAGAGAGAGCTCAGCATCTGCACGCCGCGAAATATCAAAGTTACATTGGAGAAGGACACACAAAAACACTTAAAGTATTATTGCAACAAGACCAGCAAATAAAAAAAAGGAGTGCATTAATCATGTACAAAAAAGGATGGGCTCAAGATTACGCAACGTCAAAAAAATTAACAAAAAAAGACGTGGTCCTGGAAAGCTTACAGACGAGTTAATTAATGAATTAATTATTTATTATGGCTTTACACTTAGACGAAATCAGCATAATATTGAAAAAATAAAGAACGATGTGTGCGCAACATTTTATTATAAAATATCGGCGAACGATTTTTGCCCCATAGGACCAAATTCATGGTGTAAGTGGCGGCAAGTGGATTCGGCTGGAACCTTGGAGCCCTATAATCGTCTTCCTCCACTCGATTTAAAAGTGTAGGAATGAATTTGACCGATTTTCGTCGATTTATCATCACAAGATTTGCTGGACCTTTGTTGCGGGGGATTCACTCAGAACAACAACGAGGGCTTCATCAAAGCTATTTGGCAGTTCAGTTTGCAGCATATCTTGCCACCTGCATTTTTAATAAAGGGTTTCAACCTGTTTCATTTGCATAAAATGTAAGAACTTTTATTCTAGTTAATATTATTACGCTATCTATTAGACATATTTATTCTAGTTAATATTATTATGATATCTATTAACTAGATGCTTTATGTTTAAATATATTTATTACATACATTTTTCATAACTTAAAAGGAAGAAAAACATACGCAGTAATCTTAAGGCTTGCACACACGTTTAAAATCCGTAGGATTATAATGTCGTTATTAAAATGTCCATGTACCTACATTTTCCATTTATTTATTGATACTTTCCATTCTACTAAAGACGATAATTTTTCTACATTTTTTGCATGCTGCCTTGCATAACTAAATTAAAAGGTTCCAAAACAAATACATAGCGTGCTATATTATTCATATGTTACGAAATAATTTTAGGTTTTGTCTAAAATTTCCTTGTGCAATAATTAAATGGATAAATTCTGCAGATTTTTAATAAAGATTTTAAATATTTTTAAAATTCATTTAAAAAACTAGTGTTGGCGTGGTGCCTCGCTCGCTTCGCTCGCTCAGAAACTTCGACCCAGTGTAGAGTCGGCTATTCCTTAAGACTCGTTTGTTTACTAACAGCTTTCAATTATATTATAAAATTATATTGATATTTGGGGGTCCAATCATATTTAGGTCCAAGTGGCTTCGATAGATATGTTACAACAATATACTGTTTCTTATATGTATGAAAATTGAAAATGAGCATTTTCGAAACTTCGACCCCGACAACAGGCCAGCCGAAGTATTAATAAATAAAAGTTGCAAAACTTACTTCAAGCACTTGTATTGTAATAGACTATTCGATGCATATTACATGTTTACTGTGTTTTACTAATTACTGTCTGTATTATTATGATATTATATATACAATATATACACATATAATTCGTCAAAGATATCTTGAAAGTGTCGAAAAGATCTCTGACGGATATCTTTTAGATACTATAAGACATCTTTTAGATATATCGAAATAGGTATTTTCGTATCAAGGGCGTAAAAGAACTTATGCGCCCATAGGTGATCACCCGACGGGCTGGCGAATACTACCCCTGGCGGTAGGGAGTCGAAACGTCGAAATTTTATGGAAAACTATAGGGTAATTTTTTTGCCGAGGTGATCAAATTCAATACTTTTTCAGACAATAGTCATAAACATATTAAACCAGTTTTTATGGCATTATCGTTGACTTTACGAAGAAAATGGATACAATCTTTTTTGTAGAGAATTTCATCCTCTATCTTTTTTCTTTGAAACATTTTTTAATAAAATTTGTATTTTTCAAAATAAATGCAAAAAACTACAAAGAAACTTAATTGGGGCTAATTTTTTTTAGTAATGGACGGATGCATCTGCGCCAAAATCTAATCAGATCTAAGTTCTGCCAAGACGCGTATTTAAAAAAAAAAATTATGTCAATACGCTTATCCGTTCGCGAGTTATCGCGAGACAAAAAAAGGGGACGTACGGACGTACGTACGTACAAGATCACGGACACAAATTTTTTTATTGTTGATTTGGGTTCCTTAGGGTCTGAAACGTCGACATTTGATGAAAAACTATATGGTAATTTTTTTGCCCGAAGTGACCAAATTCAATACTTCGTCCAGACTTAGTCTGGGTCGAAGTAATATGTATGACTAACAATTTACAACTACATTCTTAGGTCACCCAGTATTATGATATTTTTGGAAAAATTATAATATCAATTTGTTGTAATGTCATAAGAAAATATCGTACATGACTAGTCGATAATAATAAATTTGAAGTGAATATTAACTATTTAAACTTTTTATGACGGCGTTTTTAACATTCAATTTTTATGCTGAATGTTTTGGGCTAAACACTAAAAATAAAATGTTACACTGTACTTATCATCAAAATACGATAATAGGGTTGAGGACATCTGAAATGACTAATTGAATATTAATGTTGTTGAAATGTAAATCAGTTATATACTTAGAATAAAGTATTTATTTAGAATTTGCGTGTGTCTTTATTTGCGGCTCTTTAGATAGACATATTTAAAATGGGATTTAAAATATCAATTTATAGTAAAATAAAAGTTCATTTGAAGTATATTAATTTGCAGAAAACTCTCTGTCAAGTTCTTACGTATTCAGGAACTACCTGGTGTACTGCAGTTGAATTTTGATGTTAAGTAAAATTTAGAGTTAAACTTTATTACGCTGCGAAGCACGATCCATTGAACAATGAATATACAATTACTTTTATATAGTTCTCCCACCATTATTACAGAAAGTAATTTTAAACCTCTGCAGATAGTATTTTTTTTATTATTTAAGGTGATTTTTATTCAAATTGACTCCATCAATGTACGCTCTTGTTCTAGAAATTGAAATAAAATATTGTACTGTCGGTCTTCACATATATGTAACACTTTAATGTGTATTAATAATGCCAAATTCGGATGTCATGATCAATGACGTCTCTTTGTCTAGTTGATTACTTTTACGAAAACTGGTATCTTCAAAACTGAAAATATATGGTTAGTACAATTTTCTTAACCAATTGTAATCGAATAAAAACGATTAATCCACGAGTGGCATTGTCTCTGTTTCAACTTGTTTATAGGACTGCTGATACTTATATGAAATTATGCTTATTATATTATATGCTGTTTATAGGAAATTGATACAAAATCCAAAAATTATTTTCGTCTTTATCCCTTGGTACTAGGACGCAATAAAACGCAACAATGCAGGTGGAATAATATAATAATTTTCTAAAAATATCGTTAAAACCGTTTAAACATTAATATTATGCAAACATTTCTCGAAAAAATAGTAAAATTATTCTAAATTAGACAATGAATTTTTAGCTTAAATTGAGCAGATTAGATTGGTTGAAACATTGTAAATAATGTTTCGTCATTCGAAAAGAATTAACTTAAATAATAAAGCTTAATGTTTAAATGATAGTTAATATATACCTTATTAGATACTTATTTACTCTTTCATATTATTCCTAGCATATGTGCAATTAATAATGTAAGTATTTAATATACCTTTCAAAAGCGTTCATTCCAGAGCTCCATTAATAGAGGCACATTAAGTTTGTTCTTAACATCCGATTTTGGGGTTTTTTGATCATATTCATAGCATAAAGCTCTTAATTGATCTGTTTAATCTTCAGGTATAGCTTTTCTTACCGCAATTATGATCCTTCACCGAAATTGAGTAAAGCTGGGTTTGACCCAGCATTTGGAGTGTATGTCATCTAAAGATAAATTTAATTTTCATGATACAACACTTAGTATATTAAATGTTAATACAACTACTACTATATGCTACTGATTTGTAGCAATATTTAACTACAGTCATTTTTTTTGCAATAAATTAATAAGAATGACACATAGAGATTTCGAATTATTTCTATTATTGTTTGTAATATATAACAATGAAAAAAAGTGGCCTCTCCCCTATTTTATAGATAGATACATGATGTACTGTCCTTATAACAAACAAAGTTTTTCTAATCATAGAAACTTGTCTGCAAGATTAAAGATATTGCATTTTTGTAGGAAAACTGCACAATTTGTTAAAGATTGCATTTAGATTTTCGAGAAAAATTTGAAGACAATTTTTGTAAGATTTACGATCACGCCATGGATGTTTACCTTGACGTAGTAGACAGTTTCCAAAAGAAAACACTTTGTCAAATACGTTTAAATTATTTTAATTCACATTAACGTAAAAGAAACTTCGATTAAGAAATCATAAATTTAATTGTTGTTAAACTATGGTGTATGCTTGTTGGTATCTTATTGTTAGATACTAAAATTAGCATTTGGATACATAGTTGTGCTTATATTTAATTGCAGTTCATTATATACTGAACTGACTACTTCCGTTCTTGGAATGTTGCTTTCGTCTCCGAATGTATTTCGCATACCTTACCTAGGAAGTTCATAACGGTGCTGTTAACGATTGAGTTTCGTCTTGAAGCATTGTAGAAAATGATTGCGATATGAGACATAATAATAATTATATAGAATGGATTGGAAAAAGAGCCAATTGATCCCTAGAGGCTGATTATTATTTGCTCAACTGAATTTCTATGATTTGTTTTTTTATTTCTGTTATTTTTCGATAATGTTTATCGAAATTAAAGTAATGTCGAAAAAAAGAACCACTATAAATTTCGCTGTTTTCTAGACTTGAGTTTTAGGATCAGAATGAATGACAAATGAAAGTTTATGATGATAGCTTACTGGTGTGAAAATTTCAGATTGTGCATGTTATATATCTTAATCTTGAGATATAAGGGTAGCGAGAGGTAATTTACTGCAAAAATTCCTTTTTTGTAATTTGCCTTTTTTCATCTCCGAAAATTTACATTTTATGACAAATTCACACGATATTTCTTATTTAGAATTTTCGAAAGAATCTAAACAAATTATTTCCGGAATGACAAATTTTCGATATTTTCAAAACAAAGGAAAAATTTTGTTAACAATTTCGAAATTTGCTTTTTTCGATTAGAAGAAAATTTGTCGGAGGTAAAAAATGTCAAATTTTCAAAAAAACGCAATTTTCGCAGTAAAATCTCTTCTCTGAACCCCCATATCTCACGATTAAGATTAATGCTCAATTTGAACATTTGCAAAGACTAACCTAACATCAGAAACTTTTCTTTCCTTTACCTCAAATTTAAGATCCGAAAAACAGGTGAATTTTTGCCACTTGTTAGGATGGCTTTTTAAGTTTTAAAGCCTAAGTTTAAAAATATAAAAAAGACAGTTTGTAAACACCACAAGATTCACATGTACAAGCTAAAAGATGTAATTTCGTCATATTCCTTTCAAAAAAATCAAGCATTTCTTATTACTGCATTAGTTATTTATTCAGTGTTTCGCAAGATGATATTTAAAATGTATTTATTGTAAATTTTGACAAATTCATTCACGAACTATTAAAACGCTTCATAATATTTCACGATATATACATTGTAATTAGTATAATATTAAAGGTCTAGAATAAGGTAGATGCATGATTTTTCGTGTCGATCAATCGATTATATATGATTTACATAATATAGTTTCTATAATAAATAAAAAAAAGTTTTTCGTATAACAAATAATGCTAAGTTGAGCCTTATAATAACTTTTAAAAATTGCTAATTTTAAAATGTTTTATAATGCGATAGTAACGCCCGAGTTTCCCTGAATATCCGCGTGACGTCCCGAGTTTGTTCGATTCGGACTTTAAGCGATATTCGAGTAGAAAACTTTTAAATTGTCAAATTTCTATTCTAATTCCATTTATTTGTAATCGAAATGTTTAAAATAAATCGATTAAAAACCGCATACCGCTGGTGTTTTGTTTCTATGTGTAAAAACACTTCAAAAAATACCTAGGAAAAATGTTTGCGCATACACCTGAAGATCTAAATAGTGATTTCAACTTGCCCACCGAAGCGTTGAACTTACAAAATCAAAATACTTCTGTTGTCATGACCTTTTTAATGTAAATGTATGATAAAAATGTATTAAATGTTAAATTGTCCCTGATATAATCTCAGCTGTTGAAATGGCTCATTGTCAGATGCTTCTTTAAATGGCTTGTAAAAACAGTTTCTATATCATGTACGAATAAGTACCCAAAACGATGATAATCCAAAGTAATTGTTACTTCTAGGTTAGTGGTGAGCGAATTCACAACCTACAAGCATATAGATTTTCGATCATTAAATTATTTAATTTTAAGTTCTCGATAGAAAATATAAAACTGTACTTACTGGGAATCTTTGCTCCACGAACTTCAGCAGCGTTGAATGTAGTACCGTTTTTTAAAAACTCACATGCAATAAACATGTCTAATTTTGGTAGATTGTTTCCATCAGTTTTCAAATACCCTTCCTCGATACTTTTACCCATTTTTCAATTAAAAAAATAAACATATTGCAATATTTTCGTATTATAAACCAATTGTCAGATAACTAGTGACGTCACAATGCGAACGACCAATGGTATAGCGTTTTCGGTCACGTGAAAAATTAAAATATTTTGTGCTTTTTAAATAATTAATTATAAAAATATGGTAATGTCAAAAAAGCAATTATCGGTGCTATTGGATTAAAATTACGTAAATTTTTAAAATACGAATAAAAATCAGCTTGCTTTTTTTAAATTCATCTACTATTTTAGTGATTGATCTGTATTTTAATTACATATGAGTAGGAATGTAGAACGATGAACCCTTTTGTATAGAGGTGGTGTGTATTATTTATTAGAAGGAATAGTGACAAAATACGTTGGAGGAGTTATATAATAACAGAAAATTGTTTAATATATTTATATTGTACTAAAATCGCCGTTATAATATAATAGATTATTTGAGTATATTAAATGTTAATACAACTGCTACTATATGCTATATTTCTTTAAAAATAATATGTCCCTCATATTTTCCTGCAAGAATTCAATGCCAAACGTTTCGTAGACGTAAAATATCAATTTGTTAAATACCGCACTACAAATGACAATATAATGCGTAAAAATGGTACACGTAGCACCTTAATAAAAATAATCGTACATAGGAAACATAAAAATAGGTTCTTCAGTGTATTATGCGAAAAACAGGTATAAAATGGTAGGATTACCTGCACGATGGATATATCTCTGCAAGTCATTCCCGGCGTAAATTGTAAACGATTTATATTATACGTTTATACCCAAATTAAACGTTTATTAAATGATCCAATTCCTCTTGTATGGGATTAATAGATATATGAATAGGTTAATAAATTAATAAAGAATCCTGGATGTTTGAACTATTACTAGTCTACTTCTATTAAATTTGAAAGATAAAATCAAAATTAAATTAAAATGATATCAATAATTATCGATAAAAATAAAATTATAAAAATAAATCACAAAATTAAAATATTTTTATGCGAAAAAATAAGATTCGTGTGTAAACCTGGGAGATATAGAAGATAATTGTTTTATTACATTTTTCGTAATCTATTATACAAGAAGAAAACGAAATCATTTAATTACATAAATAGCATATTTTCAAAATAATAATTGTGATAACAATATATCAAACGAGCTTTTACCAAGATAGTCAGAATTCCTTAGTTCACATGTTGCAGATGCTTCTTAATTAAAGTAAGTGTTCCCCGAAATATCATGAATTGTTTATATACTGTGGAAAAATTGTTATAGTACTTCCAAGAAGTTTTTATACCTGCTGATATTATTGAAGAAAGACTGTATTCGTATACTTGAAATAAAAGTTATGGAAAGAGCAAAAATATAATTTGTTAAACAACTTTTTTAACGGACTCGAATATTGTTCTTATTGCTCTGTAATTGTTAAATAAAAATAATAAATGAATTTCTTGTCAGAAATAGATTCTTTACAATTTCACCGAATGAGATGTTACAATCGTTTGCTAATCATTAATATTAAAATTATTCATAAAATGTAAAATCAAATAACTCTTTTTTAAATGAATAGAGATAGTTCAACAGAAATTCATAAAAATTATTGATCAAATTGTAAAAAATCTTTTTCTCGAAGGACTGAGTCATTATTTGTTAAAATCCATGGATTTTTGTGTTAATAAATTATTTTTCCACATTTCATTTT
The DNA here is from genome assembly GCA_030407085.1 of Trichopria drosophilae. NCBI lineage: Eukaryota > Metazoa > Arthropoda > Insecta > Hymenoptera > Diapriidae > Trichopria > Trichopria drosophilae. The sequence goes on along the minus strand of CM059584.1, from coordinate 14,758,250 downwards.
CTTTTAATATATCATTTAAAATATTTCATTTTATGATATCAATAAATCGAATAGCATCCTTTGCCATTATCATTTAATACCTGTGTTGTTTTTATCTTCTTTTCCAATAGATCAAACAGTGAGTTGAGTAATGAAGTCAATGCTTTCTTTGTTGTTAATTATATAAAAATAAAGAAACAAGAGTTAATAAATTTGTTTAGACGGAATAGTGTAGAATAAAAAAAGTATTGTTATTGTTGTTGATTATGCTTCATGATATCAGCAAAGTATGATAATTATTTATCACCTGTACGATTTATGAAAATATTAATTGTTAATCAGCTTTTACCACATAAATACGCCGAAATTCACAATATTAATGGGTCTTTGATAACATTATTGTTTGCAAGAATGATTAAGGTTTAGAGAATCTAGAGACAAAAAGAAAGCGAAAACAAAGATGTTAAAAGACGAGAATCACTCTCTAATTGAATTAGTCTGAATCTAAAATAATAAAGGAGTGAAAAGTCGACAACTAACTAATTCAGTATACCTTTGCTCCAATAAAGCAACAAAACAAGTAATTTCATTACACGGATTTTAAAAATTTATTTGAGTGATAGGATCTTCAAAAATACGACGAACTTGAAATTAGTAGAACTTGCTTAGTAGAATTTTACCAAATTTAGATTTGAAGAGTAGTAGTACCTAGTAATACATATTTAATTGACCAACGATGTACTAACTAAAAACAATCCACGATGTTCACACATCCTTCTATGGGGTATTTTAATATTTACGATTTAAGCATTTTTCTTTACTTGGAAAATAGCTGAAACTTAACTAATTATTACTTGAGCGTTTTTGGGGGTGCTGATTATGAATCCGATCTTAGATTTTCAAAATTCAAAATGACAGATCCAATATGGCAGATAAAAAATTCAAAAATTATTTAATTGAAAGAATATTGTACATGATATATTTGTTATACATAAATAAAAAAATTATTAGTAAGGACAAACAAATTATTCCAAGAGTTAACCGTTGACGTAAGTAATGAAAGTAAACTTAAAATTAAAATTAAAAAAAAAATTAAAAAAAAAAAGATAAAGGAAAAATTAAAATAACAGTGTTTTGATTGAAAAAGATCCCGATAAACGGAAGACATCGTTGAAGATACAGAAAGTTCAAGAAGAATCATATTCAACGAAACCTTAAACTAATTAAATGCACTATACATTCATGAAAAAAACATTAAAATTATTATGAAAAGTATTTTAAGAAGATTTCATTGAATGGTAATTTACCTCCATTATTACCTCTTTGCAAAAATGACAAATTAAAATAAAAACCAAACCGATTTAAAAAAATGAATGCGAATCCTATGAAACATTTAGTTTCTTATATTATATGGTAATAAATATATTTTTAAGCATCATTGTTGTAATATATGGATTTAATAACTAGATATTCAATGATATAACAATTTTCGATCAAATTTTGTTCAAATAAACTATCATTAATTTACTTCTAATATTTATTTTCAGGCCTTTTGATAGCAAGAATAATATATCAACGCACAACAATAAAACGTCATGTGAAGAACCAAATAATTTCTGCTGTTTCAAGTGTTAATTAATTTGAATAGAACGTGAGTTTTCGGCACGATATCAACAATTCTTTGACGAGAAAAGAGAACGAAACTATATCATGCATGCTCTCAAAGGCGTTTTCCACGCTTTTGAAGTTTCAAATTTATCCACGTTTTTCTTTCGGCTTTACTTCGTGACTTTTTGCGGTGCCTTTTTCCATTGATATTCCACTGATACCTTTGTAAGCTTTTTTATTTCTGAAGTTTTAATAGTTAGCTCCGTTATTCAAGTTTGGTTCAAGTATTCCAGTGAAACTTTCGTCCGTTATGTCACCTTCCACTTGAAGAATATCGTATTCGTGATTTCTACCATAAGACTTTACAAATTTCCTTCCTTGAAATTTGACTATTTTCATCTACTTTAGTGGGTACTGGTATGTTAGACCTACGTACGAAGAGAAAAATAATCACAATGATCAATTTTTTCAAACGAAAATTTTGTAATTTTTACGATATCAGCATGTTTTATTTGTATTATATTCCAGTTTAATAACAAATCTAGTTATTACGATTTTATCTATTATTTTATTTTTTATGTTTTTAAATAAATTTTCGTTTGTTGTTTTCTGCAACTTTGGTTTATTTCAACAAACTTTTATTGGATTAAACTATAAATAGCATATTTAACAGATACATTATTATGATAGAAAGTAAGTATTATTTTAAATTGTGGTAACACGAGAAATGTTGCTATTCCCCTGAATTGTTTTACTATAAGTAAATATTTTTTAATCCTTAGTCTGGAAGGTTTTAAGCAGCTTGTAACGATCTTAACTACACATCTTAACTAAGAAAACCAATAGTAATAAAGCATTACTATTTATAACGAATTTGGCAATTTCCAAAAAGATTTTCATAAACATGTGGGGAGCATCCGGATATTTTATGGATACAGCAATTGAATAAATTTAAATTATCAAGGGACAATGTGCATTACACAAAGTATATCCGATACATTTAGGATAAATCCACGCATGATATTATTATATATAAAAATATTTCTTAATATTTCATTTACATAGAATTCGATATCGATTTTATTCAATGTCATTTGAACGCGCTTTTCATAAAGAAAGTTTTTATGTCACATCTCCCCTGGCATTCTGAATTGTATATAGCTGGCGAATTTATTTTTTGCCGAACGACAAAATTGTAGATTTTTGCACGTCATGCTCCTTTGAAAGTCTCCCGAAGAGGCTTCGTTGCCGCCTACTTCCTTTTGTAATTTTTCTTAATGACGCAATAGAATTTCCTCGATAAAATATTATTTCGCACCTTGAACGACGTCGAAAGTGATGACAAAATAAATATTAAAAATAAATAACACTTCTCTTCTATTTTTAAAACGTTTGTATCAAATAGCTGACTTTTTATGATTCGAGTCTTTATAAAATCCGAATATATATTTTCCTTTACGTTATTTTCTTACGTCACCAAATATTAATGTTGAGGTTTTTTTCTAATTTTCTCCGTCAAAAGGGAATCGTTAAAATACCGAGACGATTTGTGTCTTTCCACTCTGGTACTTTGTGCGCAACTTCCATGTCATTTCTGCAGTTTATGAAGTTTCTGTACCTTTGGTGGTATACTTCCAGATTTCATTTCGAAAGTTTCAGGGTCTTGCAATTATACTTTTATTTCTACTGTCCAATCTAAAGCTGTCGCATTTTATTTCTTCCTCTTTCATCAAGAGCTAATCCTCAAATAGTCGTAGTACAATCTTTATAGGGCGAATTAAATATTAATAGAAACGAAAAATACAGAAATATTATTTAATTTCTTTCACGTTACTAACAGCATTAATTAATACATATTTACTAATTTTTTAAACTGTGGTTCTTACGAAAAATTGCATATATTTATTACTTAGTAAATTAATGAATTGAATTCGGCTACGTTACCTAAACCCGTTTCGAAATTGAATTCAAGATTTCGAAAAGCTACCAAGCACTCTAATTAAAGAATCGGAGCTAAGAAAAGGAATAGTTAGCTTAGTAACAATATTTGAAAAAATTTAGCGTAAAAAATAATGTTTGGATAATTAATTAATTCTAAATATAAATAGCATTGTTTTATCATTAATGCTGTCCAACTGGATTGTAGAGAAATTCGTTCTATCGCAAACGTAGATAACCCAGATCTTTCTTTGATACTTTCAAAGTATCTTCTGTTCCGTTCTATTCTTTCTATTCCTGCAGTCTAATGGCCTTCGAGAAAATCTTTTTCCTTTCATACTTGTATACCTTTCACCCCGTGAACAAAAAAAACTCTCTTTCTTTTGCCATTTTTTCTACATTATCATTATGGCCTTTTATAGATTGCGAGTACTTGACTCAGTACACTGATTCTTTTCCCGAGACCGGTAATTATATTTTCCTTTATCTCCAGATTGTCTTATAACAAGATTGTACATCTATTTTACATAAATGCCATGTTTCTTTATCCGCTTTGCACATAAATGTGACTGTGTTGCTGTTTATTTTATCTTTTTTAATTATAAATATCATAATCCAGTGACATATTACGTCAAATATATAATTGTATTTGATATTAATTCATGTTTTAACCTGTAAATTCAATCACGTTATAAAGTATTTTTCTATGGCTGTTGTAAGTTTTACCACACAACGTTCAGAGCGTATCTTCTAATTTTAAACCAAACTTACGTGTAATAAATATATATAGTGTTTTTAATGGGATTAAAGAACGGTTGATGAACGTTTAAAATATATTCGGTTTCGATGTGCAGTATGAATATTAAACTAAATTATATCCAGGTTTTATAATTGAAGTATCTGTGAAAAAATGTAAACGCCTTTCAGATAAGTATATTTATTTATTACTATATAACACCTTTCTTAAACGCGCTGTAAACTTACGTTATTCACAGTACTTGATAAACGAATTTTTTATGTTTGAAATATGTTTCGTATAAGATACGCGTATTAAAACCATTTGTAATGAACATACGTTAAACCACATGTCAACAAACGGGATACCAATAAACATATATTAAACGAAACTGCGTTTTTAATGGAAAAATGTGTAACATTCTGAAACTAGAAAAAAATCATGCATGACCTAATTACTAATAACATTTATTTAAAAAATTCTTTGATATTTTATTAAATATATCTTATAAAGTTAAGTGTAAAAATATTTTTTGAAAATTTTAAATTCATAGCTGATGCTGGTAAAGCTAACGATGAAGAGAGGAAAAAGTAAACAAGCAAGATCAAAAACTAAAAAGACGTTGGTAATATCATAGAATTTGCTCTGAATACATATAAATAAAAAAATACCTGACATTTAAAACTTTTATTATGTGTAGAAAGTCGAAAAGGACCTTTTCTTTATTACTAGAATTATGAATTTACATCTTAACTCGACAAAAAGGAAGATTGAAAATTGACTCTATTGTCGACCATTTTCTATAAGTAAATTGACTGACAATAAGAATTTATTTTCCGATAATTCTGGAGAAAGTTTAGCATATTAATTTTCTACTCGCAACCCTATAACTTTTGAAACCTAATTATGAATTTAGCCCTGAGATAAAATTAATTAAATTTGAAATGCATACAACCTCTAGGAAACATTGGAGAATTCTTCTGTAATTTTAATTGCCTTAGAATTTGCCGTTACTTTTAAATAATGGTTGATTCATCATAATAATATTGCGCTTATTAACAATACTCCAACATAAATAGGCGTTTATAGGTATGTGTGATGATATGTCTTTAACGAGATCATTCTTTGTTTCAATTTTAATTGTTTTTATATACATTAATGCGTATTGTCCAAATCACGTTGACTTTCTTAGTAGTCTTTTTCAAACTTGGTTGTTACTATTACAGTTTCTTTTTCCATCATAAATAATCAAGACTGTAATTTTGATTTGTTTTAAAATATTACGTTTAAATTAAGTTTGTTCATGTTTTCTATGTTGCAAACTAAAGTTGCATAACTAAATTCAGAAAAGTTGCAGAACAGTTATATTGAGTGAAGAGTATAGTAAGATTTACAATATAGATATAGTCAATAATCAAGTAGTCATTCTCGTTATTTATTTACTGAAATGTACCGCGTTAACTGCAAAAATTAGGATTAAACAAATAGTCAAAGTTACGCTTCACCGCATATAAATCTGTTTTAATTTATAACCAACATTTTTTAATATATTTGTTCATAAACGTAATACGAAATAAACGACAGTGATTAATACTTATAGAGTCAGTTTGGAATCTAGAAACAGTAAATGTTCAGCATCACTCAGGTTATCTTATTAATTACACTTAATTAACAAATTTATTTTTTTGTTTTGTAGACAAAATGCATGAACATGACGAAGTTGTAATAAATGTAAGGTTTGGGAAAGTTTCATTTGTAGTTACTTTAAAAAAAGTACAATTTTTTAAAGCAAATTTTGCACTACTTAAGCTTTCAAAAACTGTTATTAATGTCAAAAATATGGAAATATATAGAAGTGTAAAGTGTACAATAGATTTTTATATTTCCATTTCTTGTAACATATTTTAAATTTTATAACCGTTTAATAATCCGCATGAGAATACTAATTTGTTATAAATGCTATTCTATTTTGTTGATAATCAGAAAAAAATAGGGGTGGTTCATACAATTTATTTTGTTTTCACGTCTATATTTCAAAAAGAATGGAATCTTTTTTATTACGTAACGCAAGTTTAAACTGACTAAATTACATTTAACACATAAAGTATCACAGTTTTTTTTTTAAATCACCCTTATATATATTGAATAGAAATGCATATTCGCATAATAAATATTGTTTTCATTTCCAAGTATGTTCCTTAATTTGTAATTTATAAAACGTTGAAAATCTACTTTACTACGTCACGACTACAGTTCGTAGTCATTGATTAGCAGATGTTACTATTTTTTTCTCTCAATGCCAATATTAAACTATCTTAACATTGATAAACCACTTTACGGACAATTTCTATAATAAGCAGTGTTATTAAAGTGAAGTAATATGGTGTATGATATCTTCAATCTACAATGCTTTACGTAAAAAGTGTAATCATAAACTCGGAGAATTAATGAGAATTCCTGAGAATAAAAATGTTATTTTGTTTACACTATGAGGAAGGTGTATTATATAGAATTGAATTCCTGAAATTTCAAGTGAAATGGAAAACAATATTGAATGAAAAGTATTGGTGGAATATTACATGCATTTTTCTCGAAATTGAAATTTTACAAAAGTCCTCAAGGGCGGTCTAATTATATAGTCATTCTAGTATTATCATTAATATTTTAGTTTAGAAAAATATAGATGTCTGACTAAAATCTACTGTTTCCACTGACTGTCACAACACGAATAATTGATCAAACATAAATTTTGTTTGACCTTATAATAAGTCGATGTTGAAACGTGAAAGGAAATGAAAAATTGGGTTATACCATAATGAGTTAATGTAGTTACAAAATCTGTGATTGAGGAAACTCACCCTTATTGTACTCTGATTGAAATGATTACCTTTGCTCAGACTTATGTTACCACGAATATCCATTTAGTAGGCGATATTAATGACACCGTTAACTATTTTACGAAAAAATGGTCTTGTTCTTCTTCGAATTTGCTTTCAAATTACTCTTAGGACGTTCATTAAATCAAATGCAAAGAAAATACTTTCAATCGAGGTACGACAGGGGTAGTTTTCCTCAATCGTTCTTAATGTGATCTAGGGGTTACTAATGGTTCTGCAAATTAAACATATGTATATTAAAATTTCATTTTTTCACTAATATCTCGTTTGTATTTGCAATATAATCAGTTATATGACGTGAAAATGACCGGAGATCTCATAATATTTCTTTAATTTTCATTGATTAATCATTTCGATACCCTCATAATTTATTATGTTTTTTACGAGCACTCACATTCTAATCAGTATGCAATTTATTTTCTCAAATTATTTGTGAACGTGCACTATACACAACGATTACAGGATACATTTCTTTCGGTAATGTAATAGAAGGATCACTTCATAAAAAATAATAATTGTTATTTAAAGCTGTACTAAAATCGAGACTTATCGTAAGCAGTAAATATTTATTCATTTGTGTTTCCTGTGTTCATTTTTCTCTAAACAAAAAAAAAGCAGTGAGTTTCAAGATACTTTATACGTTTTACACGAGTAGCAATTTTTTAATAAATTGATATGTAATCGTTAAAATAAAGCCTAGTATATGTATACTAAATCTGTAAAAAATAAACTTTCCCATGCAAAACAATGGAACTTTTGATTATTTGGGTCAAACGCGAAAAACCGATAATATAAGAATTCTGTTATCGGATTATGGAATTATCTATCGCTGTTTTTCCATAACTGTTTATGTTTTCTGCTTGAGTAATGTAATATTAACAAAAACAATTCCTCAAATCAAGAATTTATTGTTAGAAGATTGATTGGAATTTCAAGGCATTTTATATTTAAAAGTAAATTTTTCATCGGGTGTCCTTTCAAGTTCAATTAATAATTATAAAATATACTTTCGGACTGTTTTTATTGTTTTTTTAATGAATATTTTGATAATCATAATACCCATCTTATAGAAAAGTTTAAATCTGCAGTCAATGTATTTTAATAATTACGTTAGAACTTGAATTAAATATTTAATAAAAAATATAGTAATTAGTCGTGTATAAAATAGGATAGTGTGCATTATATATTCAGCAAAAATTTTCACAATTGACATTAGTACATATTATGAGCCTTCAATAAAAACAACTGGAAATTTATAGCAGAGTAAAATACGAACGTCCATATTACTTTAATTTTGTTCGCCTTCTATATCATTCTCTCCTTGAAATATTTAATTTGAATATCGACGATTCAGTATGAATATCGAATGTTCTGGCATGCCTCTGCCAGTTCATCAAAGATTACATGATCATACATGCGTAAAGGTTACCTATTATCAGGAAAATTGCACCGAATGTTCAGTTATTAATTAAACTTCGTAGAAGTATTACAAACGAATAAATGGAGCACGCCAAGATAATAAAAAATTGAAATTAAAAAGCGAGTGACCCGCTAATTAATTTTCAACCAAGTTACAACGGGGAGCATGGAAATTATGGAGGTGTAAAAATAAAGAAAATACAAACGAGATCGGGAAACGGCGAAGCTCGACAGAAAATGGAAATTAATTAATGAGGCGTATTATATGAATTATGCATGAATCTCTGTTAATGAATAAGTATGCAATAGGAAGCGAGGCTAACCAGAGAAAAGTGCTCATATATCGGCGACAGGGAACTTTTTTTTATAGTATTGTTGAAACAATTAATTCAGAGTTTTCTTTTCAACTTGTCTTATTGTTATCTTTTTTCTTATCGTTAGTATTTATGTTGATGTCAGGAAAATACTGCTATCATTTTTTCCTGATTATTTTCCGCACATTGACATTAAAAAATATTATGGTTTGAACAAATTCTTGTAATTATTTCATTATATTTAGGCTATTGATAAAATTGAAGATCACTTATCAGTTTAAAATATTTGGAAATTCTTATATTTTTAAATCAGTTACACATACAGAAATACAAAACTAATATATTAATAATGATAGCACAGACTAATCTAAGCACTGGTTCTGATAGAATTATTTTCGGATAAAAAGCTTCGTTTATATTTATGATGAACAATCGTAAATGTCGAACAATGCATATATTATTGCGATATGAAGGGTAATTCCTTTAGATGGAAATTCTTCAGATCCACCGATGACAAGCGATTGGAAATCCTTCTATAAAATTGACATCAGGTTTATAGCGCCGATAAGTTTTATTTTAGCACGTTTTTATTTCCAATCCGAGGTAACTACTAGTGTCATAAATTTACGGGCAGAACGAAAAAGTTGGTCTGTATAAGGGAGAAATGGAGAAGTTAGAGTTATGTAACGACGTTAGGGGAAATGTCAACGCGAACATCAAAAGGAAAAAATGGGGAAGAATAAAAGTAAAGCAAATGTAACGGGGGTGTTTACGATCGCACCTATAGTTCAATGCACAAAGATGCCTTAATTGACCGTGAACCAACCTCTTCTAAGTACCAAATGAACGAATACATTGGACGTCTTCATTTTTCTATTTACGTGCATGACTCGTAGATTATGTAAAAAATAAAAGGAATTATGTAATTTAATGCATCATTAGGTTTATAGGCAAATGGCCATGTTTCCACAAACAAATTTACAGTCATAAGAATTGATTAAAAGTTTTTCAATTTTACGAGTTGCCAATAGGAATTAAATATTTTGTAGTTTTTATAGGTGCTTATAAATCAGGTGACTAAATGAAAGTTGAATTAACTAAACTTTAGCCATTTAAAAGAAATGTATTAAATGTTACAAACGCTCCTAAAAATTTAGTTCCCATTTGGTAACTAACCTTTAGGTAAGTTTACTAGATATTTGTCTGAGTAGGTAAACTAGTTAGTTAAAGAAAACAGAAGCTAAAGAAAATGTCTGAAGAGCTACCTCACAGATTATCTTAAAATGCTTTATTTTGTAAACCACATTAAACCAAGCTAGACTCAACCAAACTGGCATTACCTATACATCTATAAATAAATTACGTAAAAATTACCGAAATGTTCTGAAATTGTGGATATCAGCGACCAAACGCCTTGGAAGGATTACTAAACTTTTTCAGAAAAGTTACCAAACCCTTATGGTTTTTCGGTAAAAGTTCTCAAAACTTCCCAATAGTCTAAACCTCAGAATAATTCGATAATTTTAACAAAAAATATTTCTTCCGTATTCACAGAAATTGTAAGCTAATTATTCGTTAATTATCTGTTACAAATAACACTACGCTGCATTACGAAATAGCAATAATATAATTGTATAAAACATCCGATAATATTAAAGTAATTAATTAATATTTGTCATCCCCCAGACCCATACGAAGCTTAGTTTAAGTTATGTAATTATTAAGAAACGCTAATGATTTCCATCAGTCTTTTACCATAAAATATTTATCACATTTCCAAACGTCTGTTCATGGCATATTTGACGTAACAGTCGACCTCCCGTCATAATATGCGGTGTAATAATGCTTTTATGTTCTGCAGTGTTATGTTCTTGTTATTCCGCACGATACCGGCGTCATCCATTACTTGACTTCATTTGCGTTTATATTACAAATATTTTTTTAAGTTGAAAATTTGTTATCTACGACGTAATTTTTTCTTTCAATCTGGATAATTTTAATAATAACCCGAAATACGCCTCTGGATAACTAAACAGTTTACTACAACATTAAAATTTTAAAGTAGAGTAAAACTTGTCATTACAGAGGGTACAACTTGTAGCATGCTCAAAATGATGCTCGTGTTGCAAAACTCGTCACAAGAAAACAGAATTTCTATACTAGAATGTATATTAGTTGAAAATGAAAGTTATAAACTTAAGTTATTTTAAATCTGCTGCGTGAATTTCGAGGAAAGTAAACAAATTATTCCGTGATCGCCAACCGTCCCGACTTGTAAAAATCTCGACGTTAAAAAATTCCGGCATTCAAAATCCCGACTCATGAAAATTCAAAAACGTGACTAAAAACATTGACTTGACTTGATTTTGGAAGATTTAAGTAACCGGGATATACTAACGAGTCGAATGTGATCGTCGGTTTTTTTATCTGTCGAGTGTGTGACAATCTGGATTTTGAAATGTCGGGAATTTGGTACCCATACCATTAAGATTAAAAAGGATACACGATTCTCAAAAATTGTTGTCAAAGTCGCCATGTATGTTATATTTTTATTACATACACGGAGAAACATTTTCTTGGAAATTTTACTATTCCAGGTGGTAATTTTGTGACAAATTTGTAGAGTGGAGAAAGTTGACATTATTTGTGGTAAAAATTATTATATATTTTGCAAATTTACTGCCTAAATAGTACATATTCTAAGAGCTTATAGTCATTTTTATCACAAAGAATAGCAATTTTTCTCATTCTGTGAATACGTCCCAAAATTACCATCTGAAATGGTAATTTTCCAAGAAAATTATTCTCTTCGTACGATATTGTACAATTATGTATGCAATATTGTTAAGTAGATAATATTACAGATAAGCGCAATTAGAAAAAATATTTCTCACACGAATTTTACATAAAGTTGTAAATCCGTTTCGCAATGGTATAAATGTAAGTAATATCGATTTAGTTGCGTTTCTATTATTTAGTGGTTATCCATGGACGGAGTTGGTAACTGCACTATTGAAAACCCACACAAAAAACATGATAACATTTTTACTTACCATCACTTCATAAGATTGAAATTGTAATTCATTTTATTTTACCGGTATGTAAAAAATAAAAATCATATACACTTGAAAAAAATCAAGGTAACTATAGATGCGTTTTTACGATAAATCGGGTAACTACTAGGAAATTGGTCTCTGTAACATGTAATATTGAAATTATATTTATAGCATCCAAATTGTAAACAAACTGACATTCTTTCCTTTTATATAAAAATCCACCCTGACTTTCTCTCTTATTTAGTGAAATCGATTTCTCGCTCTCTCTCTTTTTGATCCTCAATAGGCGAATGTTGAATCTTAATTCTGAAAAATATACGCGTAAATTAAAAAAATTGCTTTATTATGAAAAAGCCAAGGAAAAATATCAGAAATTGTAATGCGTTTTACTCGCGTTAAAAAAAAATCAGTAACTTTGATTTTTTCTCGTGACCACGTTATTAATTATATGATAAGTATTATCTTAAAATATGTTTGACACTTCTTTATAAATGTTAGCTCCAATGTGCATAATATTTAATTTTTATAATTTATAAGAAAATGGTGTAAAATCCTTTAATCAACATTACTTTAATTTTGAAAGATTTATAATCATCACATCTACGGTTTCGTTATCTTACATGGTCCTCCAAATGGTTTATAAATAACAATAGCTATGTATTATATAATCTTGTAAATATGTATGCTTAGGTGTAATACTTTTGCGTGTGTCTGCCTGCGGTTATTCATTTTGTGCAGTTTTCCAGATTATTTTATTTATTTACTAATATTCTTATTACTAACATCAATTTTAATTTCAAAATATAAATTTATTTAAAACTCTATTTCGTTTTTGCTGTACATTAAATTTTTATTAATTTTTATTATTATCAATTTCAGTACAGTATCTGTTAATATTGCATTTATTTATCTCTCTTGGGTGTCTATTTATATTTATTTACGATTTATCGATTTATTTAAATCCTCATCAAATGGGTATGTACTAATCACTCAGTATATTTATCTGCCTGCCGTATATAGGTATTTTTACCCGCTTTTCAAAATGTGTAGTATTAATGACATATGTTACTAATGGTCATCGTGTGAAGCAGTCGAATAAATGATAGGAAACCTTGTCAAACTTCGTTAATTAGTACTTGATTAAAGAGGCCCTTTGATTTATCCGGTTACATTAATAATAATCATTTCAGAGGTAAAATTTATCATCTCGCTGACAACACGTAACGAGCTTTTATTTATGTATGCAGCACTCTATACGTTTCATTCTAGTGTTTTGTAATAATTTCTTTCTACTCATATTAATCATATTAAATTTATAGAATATTAATTTAAAAAGCTGTTTAAAATAAAATGTGTTTTAGAACATTTTTGAAAAAAATCTTTATATTGGATTTATAAATATTATTTAATAATAAGATCAGTTCTATAATACTACTTATTAAAAACTTACTGCAACTTTAAAAGAATGCAAAAATACCAGTCCAGGCACAAACAAAATTCCAAATATTCTCCTAAAAAATATGTCAAACAAAGCCTTAGTATATCTTTTAAAATTATACAACTGTATATGGTTTTATGGAGGTTTTACCGAGAATTTGGAATGAATCGATAGTGATATCCGAATCCTCAAATCTAGAAAAGACTAAAGAATACCATCTATCTACAGACCATTTGCCCTAACCTGCACAATGTGCAAGCTGTTGGAAAAAATGATAAATAAGAGATTAAAATGGTACCCAGAAAACTAGATCTTCTTCAATGAACATCAAAGTGGCTTCAGGTAGCATAGAAGTACTATTGATCCTCTGATTAATCTTGAAGCTGCAATCTGAGATGCCTTTGTCATTGACCAACATCTACTAACAGTGGTTTAGATGTCGAAAAGGCATACGAACTGGTCTGGACAAATCAAGTACTACAAGTACTATCAACAAATGAGGTGAAAGGACGAATTCTAGTATTCATTCAAAACGTCCTAAAATACAGATATATTCGAGTACGAGCAAGTGGGCACTCTCGAACAAATTTCAACTGGAAAACGGAATCCCTCAAGCATCGGTTCTCAGTATCACACTATTCCTAATTTCCTTTAATGAATCGGCACATTTATCTCACATCCAGCAAAATGCAGCCCATATGCAGATGATATACTAAATTTCCTGCAAAGAGTAAAATCTAAAAATTACTGAAGAAATTATGCAGGATAATTTAAACTCCTTACAGAAATGGTACGATTTCACACCTATCTATACGAATAGTGCTAAATATATCTTAGGATCTGGATGTAGTGCAGTAACTCCAGATTCAAACCTGCAGTTTAAACTACCAGACATATACTAAATTTTTAGATGTGAAACATATGCCATATTAAAAGCTTTAGAATTCATTGAAAACGCTGAGGATAAGCAATATATAATTTTCACAGATTCATTGGCTGGTATTAAAGTCCTGGAGAACATCGAGAAAAATCTGGAAACGAACAAGCAGATTCACTAGCAAAACAGGCCTGTGGACAATCAAATTCAGAACCAAAAGCAGTAATAGAACCTCAAGATCTACGTCAAGTAATTACACAAGTCATGTTAACACTATGGAATAATTCTTGGCAATTAGAACAACATACGAAACTATCATGAAATAAAAAAAAATGTCTTCGAAAGACAAAATAAAATTAAAAAACCTGAAAAACCAAGTTACCGTGACTTGATTACGAAGCGGACATACGCACCTGACCCACCAGCATTTAACGAAAAGGGACGCCCTAGTTTTATGCGAACAATGCCAAACGACCCTCTCGATTAAACACATTCTAATAGAGTGCCCACAACATAGTCAATTAAGGAATCAACATAACCTTCCAAACGAAATAAACTAAATGCTAAACGACCCAGCAATCTACAAAAGAACATTAAAAGTTCTACATGAATTAAATTTTGTAGACCTATTATAAATAATAACTGTAAAAACTCTGAATTTATTGTAAATTTAGATCGTTGCTAATAACCTTGTACGTTAAAGAACAAATAAAAAAAAACTTACTATCACTACACGTGTGTTTAAAAAATAATTATTCATTTATCATACCTCCTTCGCAGGTCGTGTACTAAAATTATTTCCGTTAATGCGGATTGGTTAACTAAATCAAGATTCTTAACAAAAATATCTATGAAGTTAGTTTAAGCCTGCATAAAGTCCATACACTTTAATAACAAATTTTATATAAGTATATAGTACTCCGATTTCGTAACAAAAAATGTTCTTCGTCAATATTTCGAAAGAAGGATCTCATAATTTTTTTAATCGATCGTCTCTTCTCGTGGTATTTAAGAAAACGTTAATAAATGTGCATTAACGTTATGTGAATTAAATGCTACACTTTCATCATGTCATTATTACAGTATTTTGGCAATACAATACGGCAATTTTTGTCCTGATGGAGATATTGTTCAGCAATCTATAATTGTTTTTATTACCACGAGGTTAGATCTTAAACATAAGAAATTATTCAAGACATTGGTGTGTCAAAAAATAAACACTTTTTAAGTTTATCAAAAGTATGATTTTTAAAAGAATGTTTTGAACAATAAAAGTTTATGCTGGATTTTGTCTGTTAAAAAATGACTTTGCTAAATTGAACATAGTGACCCCATCGTTAATTAAATTTGCGCTATAGAGGGACAACATACGCTAACCTGGAGGTTAGACATTTTAAAATTTGCGGTATTTTGAGATTCTTTTTTATCATTAATTAAAGACATAAACGATGGCAGAATGATAAATAATTGTTGTATAATGGTTGCTATTAAAACTGTTTTTCAGGAATATATAGAAACTGAAGAATAGATTAAAATAAAATTTTAAAGAAATTAACTGTTCGTATATCACTTGTACAACCCAAAAAATATGTTGCAGTTTTTTTTAATCGGATGTACATATAAAAGACCCATCATGAATGTATAAAAATCTAAAAAGACGAAATAGAAATTCATAATTTTGTTATCATTTTCCTTATGTCTCTAATAATTTTTGAAAAACTACATGAAAAATGAAAGATTACACAAACGAAAAATAAATGAATATCCCTTCTTCATTATACAGTGCTACCGCTATTGAATTGAAAATAATCGATTGCAACGTTATTGTAGTAATTTACTTGCATCATAAATTAATTTAAACAACTTTACGGTACGCAGTTTTATATATTACTCAACATTTATGAAAAAAGTAGATTACAACTACTCAAATATCGTTTCAAACCACGTAAAACGATATTGTTAATTTCGCCTGACCGCACGGAGGAGTAATACCACTGCCAATACTAATATTGCTGGACAAAGTAAATGTTTGAATGGTCTATTCCTGCATACGACACTTGCGATGTTATTCGCCTAACGTTTTTCTACTAATTGCAGCTGCTTACCGCTCAAAATAAGACATTTTCGAACACAATTTCATTATTGCTGATATCTTTACGTTCCTAATAAAAAAAGAAAAAATAATGTAATATACATTTATAAAAATAAAATATTATGACAAATTTAATCTGTGTAACAGTAATAATTATTTTTGCTAACATGAGCATGCATTGTGCATAATTTAATATAATGCGTTTTTCATTTAAAATAAATGAGAGTGAGAAAGAGTTAGCTTAGAGTAGTATTTTAAGGGGGGCTCCTCAATCTATGACCTGCATTTCATTAATGTAATGAGTACGTGAAAATAGATGCAGCCATTAATTATACGTAAGTAATGTGATGTTGCACGGTATTTTCAAAATTCAGGTTTCTGCAGCATAAAATTTGTATTGAGTAGGTTTGTTGTACTTAGTTTTTTCTACGTACACGCATACCTTGCCATTGCGATAAATTTAATCATATGTTAAATATATGGCTTTTAAAAAGAAAAATGCATATTAATACCCCCAGTTAGAAATGCACAATACATATATATCGGAGTTATAAATAACAATTGCGTAGCCTTTTTTACTTTTGAGTACTCTCTGAATTCTTTGGAGTGAGAATTCACTCTTAATCTCGTGAAAACTCACTCTGTTTGGAGTTACAAATCGCTCTTTCATTGGAGTGAAAAATTACTCTTTCACTGGAGTGGCATAATTTTCACTCCATAAATATTGACATAATAATGCTCATTGTAGATTCAAAATGGATGGAAATCTCAAAACCTGGAAACTATTACTAGTACAGTAGTCCTTCCCTTATTCTAATTTGTCCAGGCAGGCAAGATGGCGGCCTTCTTCCCTTATTCTAATTTCCCCCTCTCCCCCACTACTTAGATTTGTAGTCTCACTTTTGTCTCCTTTTCTTTTGTTGCGCATGCGCCGTTATTTGTATTTAGAAAATCCACACGTCAACACGCGTCAGTGGGGAGAACGCTTGAGGGGAAATATTAGAATAGGAGAAGAGAAAAAATTAGAATAAGAGAAGGAGTACTGTACATGACCACGGCATTTATTTAAATCATACTAATAAATAAAAAACTGTATTTTAAACATTTATGTATTTTATAGATGATATCACTTTATCGCTTATATACAAGGTAAAGCAATCTGAAAAAAATATAAAATTTAAAAAGTACGATTATTTTTCATCAAATACTATAAAATAACTATTGCTTTAGATTCATATATTTATCACTACTTATAGATAGGAATACGAATTTGTCGCTGTAGATGGAACATAAATAGAACTAGTTTCAATTAAATTTACATTTTCCAATCACCCTATGCAATATAAACACAGCCGTATTTGATTATTACCAGTGTAATTATTTTTATTTCTGGACTAAATGAGAGAGAAAATTTATTTGTAATACATTATAAAACGGAACTTTAACAATGTATAACATCAACGAATGTATGGTGCAAAAAACTAATAAACCATAGAACACTTTGGAAAGAAAAAAAGTTAATTCACATAGTAAAAAAAAAACATCAATGTCTTATGTAAAAGGAATCACTGAACAAATATTAGAGTTATACTTATTCCTGTTTGTAACTGTATAGGTGAAATAAGACCTGGCAAACAAATATGTTGCCTTTACAGGCACAAAATATACATTGGAGAAACAGAGCGCAAATTGGATATAAGAATAAACGGAATTCCTTAAGGAAATGCCGGAGGCAACCAAGGACAATCCTAAGGGTTGATATTATTTGAAAAATCAAAATTACATGAATTCTACAACATTTTATTATCTTCTAAATAACACTCCAAATCAATTGTGGCACAATACTTTTATTCTTCATTAAATCTAGATGACCCAACTAATATTGTTGATAATGTAATGAAAATAATATCCACAATTTGTACCCCTCCCTCCCTCCCTTCTTTATTCGGTCTTAAAATTTCGATTCAGCAAGTCTTACACATCCAGTTATTTTTTATAGTCGCTAACTAAAACCTATGAAGACTTACTTCCTTCTTACAATAATTTGTGAGTAACGAATTTTATTCAATCATTCCTGGTAAAAATTTCGTCAAAAAATTGACCATTTTTGCAATTAAACTAATATACTAGCCAGTTTGGATAATAAATGTGACCAGTTTTCCATACAAAATGTTGCAATTGTTTTAGTAGTTTAGATACCTTTTTTATATAAGTTACTGTGGACAGTTTTGACACCTTCTGCATAAAATTACTCAACATATTTATCATATTTAACACATTTAAATCAAAGGTGGAAAGTACATTTTGTTTTAATTCGATTCGATCACACTTATAGACTATATCTATGCAAAAATTTAAAAAAATTGTTTGGAGTGGTTTTTTTCTACATTGATTTGTTTTTTGAAAAATCCCTAGATTGAAACAAAGATAAACTTCGCTTCTTACATTTGTAGTTCACATATTTCTTACGTAATTCGATGCGTTAAAAACGAATATCAAATGGAAAACAAGCGCAATGTCATTTAGGCGTCAAAATTAAGATTGTTCGGATTCCTCTCGTTTATTTTTAAAAAAATTTGAAATGAAAGTTCTGGATCTTCTCAGAATAGACATTTCATACTTTGTATAGTGTGATAGAAACAGAAAAAAAAATTACAATCCAATGTATCATTTTTATAGGTGTATTGTCTAATAATACCTTACAATAATCTGTAGGGAATCCGCATTTTGATGTGCCAAAATGGAAAAATATAACAAAACTTCGCGCGAATGCAATTTACATGGTTAAAAGCATGAAGAATTATTTTTCTGATTTTTCATCACTCTCCTCATTTACTTCGTTAAATATTGAAAACTCCGTAAAATGTAATCAATATAAAATATGTAATATGAGTAAATCTACATCTTTGAATGGAAACATTTTCCCACATTTCCAATTTTATTGTAAGTACACTAGAAAAACCACGAGAAAAACATAATTTTGTACATTTTTTTTTATTTTCACCAGGTAGATTCACTAGCGGCAATTTTCATGATATTCTTTTTCACGCACCTATCTATGAAGGATACAATGGATGTATAAGACTGAGAGTCACCCCTAAATTTTTTGATAATTATTTTATTATATATTACATCTATTACAATTTTAAAAATTCATTGTCATTTTTCATAGTTTTTATCAGACGTTCACAAAAAAGTATTTTTCTAATTTTTCGATATTTTTATACATAAACCAGAAACATCCGAACAATCTTAATTTTTATAAATTTGTCTCGATTTTTACTATGTAAATTGCAGTTACACTAATTTTCACTGCGATATTCGGTATCTGTGTATGGAACTACGTAAGAACATATAGGTGTACTACAAATTTGAGAAACTACGATTTCGTTCGTTTATCCTTGTTCCTAGTTATTTATTTTTTCCAAAACAGAAATCAATATAAAACGAAAATGGCTCTAACAGTTTTTTAAATTTGTTCATAGAGATGGAATATAAGAATCCTGGAATCGAATTAATAAAGAAAATTCGATGTGCTTTGCACCTTTGATTTAAATACCATTTAAGTACATCAGGTAATAGTCTTAAGATGTTTGGATCATAACATAGATAATATAATCAAGATGTTTTTTTTTAAGTAAACTTTTCTTTGCGATTTCTTTCTAGTTTTCATCAATTTTAGTAATATATTTTGGATGATTTTTATATTCAACGCCAGGGCATCGGTCATCAGTTTTAGTGAGTACAATCGCCATCATCATCTTTACAATTATTAGTGTCATTAACATTTTCATCAATTGTTTCTTTATATTCAGTACGAACGAAATTTATTAATATACATTTTTAAATCAGAGCTTCAAAGTATAGGTGAAAACATTCAATATTAGTTTCCTATTTTTAAAATTTTAAATATTAACCGAAAACACGACCGATCACATTAATTTTGCTTGTTATTGTCAAATTTACGTTCAGTAATTGCTACCATTCGATACAAATTGAATAACATTGTAAACAGAAATTGATAAATTGCACTAAAATGTTTCAAATGTTCAGCCATATTCAAATGACACTTTTAACAAAATCACACTTTATGTTTTCTTTTGAAAATACTTAACAACTCAGGCAAATAATATGAAACCTACAAGTTAATTATTTGGAAACCATATTTCATTAAATACGAACCTAGGTATACGTCATCTGTTATATCGTTTTATGCATTCCTTACGGGTCTCTTAAGTAGTAACAGACTACGACATGTCAGACGTATTATATAAACCCAACGTCGTTAATTCTGCCATGAAATTCAGCACTCTCGCGATATTATCCATGTAAACATCGGGTTAACAAAAACCTTACGACCTGTTGCACGGAAGGAATTAATGGCGCTGGGTATATATGTAACGTATATATATCATTATGAAGGTTTATTATTTCTATTAGTATTCGCTGCACACAAAATTTGATGATCAAATAGAGATTAAAACGAGCCGAAAATTCAATTTAAATTTTAACTAACATAAAATTAATACAAAAAATGACTTTCATCTCAACGGTAACTAAAAACTCAATCCTTTAGAAATAAATTTATATACTATTTCACCTTATAAAACTGTTGGAATAAAAAATTTTTAATAATTGTCAAAAAGTTTCATTTAAGGTTGAAAATTTATAATCAACGACGTATTTTCACAGCTTTTGAATAATTTTAATTGTACACCATTATGCTCTTCTGGATAACTAAATATATTTCTCAGTTCAAATCGGTTTACTATTTCCATAAAGACTTTACAATACAAAGTTTCTGAAAACTGGTAGTGACATTTTAAATTCAGTTTGTCATTCAATTCAGTGTAAAATATTCATTGCGGACTAAATAAAAAAAAGCTTAAATCAAGATTTACAAAACCCAGTATTTAAACATTTTGAATAATTTTTGTCAATAATTTTATCTGCCATATTGTCACCCCGATTTTGGATTTTTAAAGGCCGATAGAGTACTGAATTTTGTAAATGTTGTGTTACATTGTTTTATTTTGTCCGTTTTTTGTTTGCAATTTAATATCTAATATTTCTGAAAAAAATTAGCCTCCGTATCTAACATTTGTAATTAATCGCATTGAATTATTCACAAATTTAATTCTATACAGCCGTGAAATTGATAACGGCAATTAAATAGATTTTACAAACCTTTACGACATAAATTAAAACAATGAAACATCGCAACTATTCTCACCTTAAAGTATAACTTATCATGTATTATTAGAAGGAATAAAAAAAAGTTTTAAAAAATGGATAAAAATCTGTATACTGCATAAAGTGTAAAGATTATGATACCATCTACGATGACGAAGCAAAACAACCCTTAAAAACGAGACTAAAACAATATAACAATGATCTTGGTGCAAGATTAATGTATAAATTTTACTAGTTTAGATACAGACTCTGTATGCAGAGGCTGATTTTTCTTACCGAAGAATTTACCGAAATTAAATCACAAAAAAATCTCATTAAATAAAATCAAAGATTGGCAAACTTTAAATTGTACATATGATGTTCTGTTACTAAGAATGAGATAAGAAGTTCTCTCAAAGAAGAACACATCATTCATTCACCAACCTTATAGTTTACAGATATCCATAAGGACTGCCTATAGGATTCCATTCGACAAGTTGGTAGATCAAACCCAGAATTGAGTAAGGGAGTTGACTGACGAATAGAATTATCGATCGAGACAAACCGCTCTCAAAGATAAGATGGTTGACTATGAACCAATATATGGAAAGTGAGAGCACCTAAAAAGTATTTGGGCCGCATTTCTGTCGACATTCAATTTGTTTTGGTCCAGAAGAGCATGAGGTTTTGATCACGTCGATGTTGAAAAATGAACCGGATGATAGAGTTGAGAAGCCGATGCAATTTGGTCAGCAAGTAACCTGACGCATTGACAAACAGAAGACATGTAAAGTCGAAATGCGGATGAAATAAAGAGTTAGCCAGTGAAAGTTTAATTGATGATGGTGTAATGAACCTTACTACAAATCGACGAAATATGCCGGTTCCATGTTAAATCGACCGATAAATATACACCAAGGTTCTTGATTTGATTGAGAAATGGTATTGGATGCCCATTACATACCAGAGATTGTAAGGTCATTGATTCGATTTGAGCGAATCCTAAAGTAGTGTTACGACAGTCTCGAAGCTTAGAGAATACCTGATGTAGTAGACAAGTGTCGTGCACACGTTCCATCAACAATTTGCATGTATTAAAGATAAACAATCGACTTTGTTGTTTCCGATTCAGCAGCCGTAAAATTGTTACTTTAGGCCTTCTTTTTGGGACGTAAAATTGCCGATTTGGGGCTCAGGCATTATATAGGGATTTTGCTAAGTTATCATTTGTAAAAATGGCTATTTTCACACCTAAGGAATATAATAATATTGTACACACAGCTGACTTATTTTACGCCCTTTGTACGAAAAGTAATAGTTTATGGTGTAGTTAGGATGTTAATGGTCAAGTTGGATTGTAGGTTAGGCTGTCTTGTTATTGATGAGGTCATTTGTTAAAAAATCATATGTTGAACTGTCGGTTGTGTAATTTATAATTTATTTTACGAAGTATCTCTTTCCATGTAAGTTTCTTTATATTAAACTATTAAAACATGGATCTGAATGCAGCGTTTGTTATATTCGTTGTTTTGACATATCTTTTTTGTATGAGATTCTGTTTAGTAACTTCATGTATAACGTGATAAATAAAAAGCGAATCTGATGAGTTACTAACTTTAATTATTTAGTGTAGTGAAATTATGTAGTGAAATATCACAATGACAAAACATCACATCCATAAAATGTTATAGACAAATACATAACATAACATGTTTTTACTTAGAAGTCTGTTAAAATATTAGATGTTAAACCTCACTTAAATAAACGACTAATTTCTGAAATGAGTCATATTAACTTACAAAAAAATTCTCTTAATAAAATGGAAGATACGCAAAATTCATTTACCAGTTACAAACATATTCTAAATAATTTAAAAAAGTAGTTGAGTTTTATCACTTTGAAACAATTATTTGAGGTATTTACGTCTAATATAATTCTGTTTATTTTGTTCGTCGGTAGGGGTACATAATATTTATTTTTAATTTTTATTTGTTAAAAACTTGTTTGTTGTGCTTTTTGTATATTTTTTGTTAATAAATATGTTTTTGATTGTCATAGTCTCGCAAATTAAGACATTGATCATCAAAACGTCGACTTACGTGATGTGAGTGATTACTTATTCCTTTGACACGAGATGATTGAAAATGGATTACTGATTAAAATTATTGTTTTTACTCCTTTGAATTTATAGACAAAAATCAGGTTAATGGAAAAGAGTCATCGTAAAAAATAATTGAACAAATGGACAAATTAATTGGAATACAGGTTCTTCTTAAAAAATATTTCACCTTATGTAATATCGAGCTTAGCTCTCTTATTCATAATGTTTTATTAATGAGAACAATACATTATATTGCAATAATTTTTCTAATAAATAAAAGTAGGGGAGAGTGGTGTAAGTTGGCACAGTCCAATTTTTAAGCGTTGTGTTGCCAGATTTACCGTTTCTATACTATAAACTAACTTTAATACACGGAAACTTTTGATGGTAGTCGTTGTTACTTGTTTTCTTCGAAGCAATTCGACATACAAATAATATTCGATAGTTCGAAAGTGTCAATTTGTGTCGTCGAATGCACGTAAAAGAATATTTTGCATTCAAATTTTAATTAAGGAAAGTGTGTGTTTTACTTTATTTTTAGACTCGTTTTTATTGGTATTTGTTATGTTACAAAAAAATGTCGGGTAAATAATTTATTACATAAAATATAAAAAATATACATGTGGTGTAAGTTGGCACATGGAAGGTGATGTAAGTAGGCATGTATTATTTATGTATATTATATATTTGTATTACTTATTTCTTCATTTACTACATGTTTACAGGCGATAACACCTTTTTTACATGAAATATTAACATTCACGTGGCGCAATTAAAATAACAAAATTTATATAAATTTATATAAGATTAGAATAAGACAACAATACAATAAGACCAGCAGTAATACCGTAGCCCCAAATCACGTGGTTTACAATTTATCTAAGGCGTATTAATAATTTTCTCCTTAATTTTTCAACTTGTACCAATTTACACCACCTTTTGAAAAAAGTGACTTTTTCACTTTTTGGTAAATGAACTGTAACTTTTTTTCTGAGACACAATAGAAAAAAATTTCTGGATTAAAAAGTTGCCGGAATTTATGATCTTTCGAATGCCGCATAGTACGTTTTAAAATTCATTACTGAAAAAATTTTGTAGCAAAATGTAAAAAGCCGTGCCAACTTACACCACTCTCCCCTATAATTTGAACTCCACATTAATTAAAATCACATTTTTTGCCAAATAAATATACTAAATAAAACTGTTGGTCTAAAAATGTGGTGAAAAGTAGTGGAAAAGGGATATTACAGGGCCATGAAAAATGTCCATTACGACAAAATAACTTGGGATAAAGGATCTATAAAAAAATGAAGGATGTATTCTATTGAGAGAAATGGATTCTGTTCTCTTGACGGTTTTCCCATCAGCATTTCTGACTTTCTATTCGCCGAGGCTTTTCTATGGGAGGCACTCCGGGACGACGAGAGGCTTAGATCCCCGATTTCCCTAATTCACTGTTAACCATGTAGGCCAAGGTCGTACCTGGTGCAAGTGGTAGTGGTGCGGCTGCTTTTCTCGTCGTGTCTATTTCCAACGAATATAGACCCCGGCGGGTGGAGTATGTATACAACGAGACGAGATTCTCCGGTGAAAATTAACCGCGAGCGCGTGTCGCACTAATGCCCTCACTCAAAATTGTCGATGACGCGCCGTGTCGGCGTTTAGTACCCAAATTTATGTAGCGCAAATCACATTACGCTAGTTTGTTTTAAATTAAAATTATCGTATTTCACTTTATTTTGTATCATTTCAGGGTACTCGAAAAAGTATTAATTATCCTGCGCCAATAAGAAAATCATTTTCCAATGTAATCAATTACGTTGTATAAATTGTACTAATTACAATTATTATGTATTTTTAATAATTCCTAAAAATTTGATCCCATATACTCATTTGTATTTCGTGTTATTTGCAGCAAATATTCTGTTTGTGGACTTTACTCAGTGATGCGTTGTATTGACATCTAGATATTGGTCAAATTTTAACATTGTCTGTGTTTGTTTAACCCAGTACATATAGAATTGCTGTGTTTTCCCTCTGTTTGTTCGTATGTGATAATAATCAAATGTAGCTGTGTTTCAGAGAGACAAATCTAGAATTTGTTAAAAGATTCATTACACAAAATAGTTGTTCACAGATTTTATTTCAGAAAATTACTCGCAAACGAATTCACAAAATATATAATAAAAATGAAGAACATCCTGTTGATGAAACTAATCATGTAACCATCTCATCACTGCCTTATGGGCAAATCCGCGAAACCTTTGAATTTTTAGTCATAAAATCAAAAAAGTTTTATGTGTTAAGCACATTATTGGAATTTTTATATATTATCATATAGATTGACAGGTAACAAATGACGCAGTGTGCTTAATTTTTTAAGCAACGCTAAATAGTGAAAATTATCATCTGAGAATTTTGATGTTAGTGATCTTAACTCTTAAAATTTAGAGGGGACATTCGCCATTTTGGAGCTGCTATTTTGAAGCCGTCACATTGAATTTCGAAAATCTGAACACTAACTGAAGTGCACATCAAGAAAGTGCTTTCATTTGAGAAATTGCTACATGCGATTATCAATTTGAATATAAAATTTATAATTAAAAAGTACTGAAATGATACAATTTTTGCATTGGTATGCAAAATTCAGATATATGTTGGTTTGAGAATTATATACGTTGAATAAAATACAAAAAATATCATATTTTTAGATAGAAATTTATTACATAATTATATTTTAGTACATTTTCGGGCTGGTCGAGTTTTAACAATTATAGGAGTTTTTTTATTACTGGTAGGTTTAGACTTTTTCTTGAGAGTTTTTTGTTTTTCTATTTTTGTAAGTATCTTTATCAACAGACCAGCTGTGTGGTTCTAAGGAAAAGTGATTACATGACACGTGTAAACTTTATGCATCTTCTGGTAATCAGAGACCCCGAAAACCCTCGAGTTAAAAATTTTAAGCAATTACACAGGTCTTGCCTATCACGTCATGATTTTGAGAAAAGTGAGGGTAAAGACACCAAAAAACGCGTTTTTTGGGTGTTTTTACCCCTAATTTTCTCTTAAACCTGACGTGCTACAGACTTGAATTTGTGCTTAAATTAAAGCTTGGTTCTTCCCCTACAAAAATCATAAGATAGTTTTAAAAAAAATTTCATCGTTTTAAAAAAAAATGGTTTTAACCTTGCTATTTCTAGTGATTATGATGAAAATGCAAATTATTTAATTACATTGAGCAGAGCTCATACAAAGCACTACTTGACTGTTTTCGGGGTTCCAGTGTCGCCTTTATAAAATTCAAAATGGCGGATCCAAGATGGCGGGCGTAAAATAAAAAATTTGAATTAACCTCAAGAAAATCAGTACTCCGGCCGCAAAATAAAAAAATAAATTTAGGGTCTAAAAATCACCACTTCCAGTTTTTTTTGTTGCCATTAGTGTTTATCATGTCCAGGTCCCAGAGGTTGGGAAAATTTTAAAAATCAAAGAAACAATTTATCTACCCATAGGGAAACAAAGACTAGATCATATTCCATATGATCTATTAAAAACTTCAGTTAGTCTATACTGAAATAAAATCTTGAATCTTACACTGCATGTAGATTGTTTTATAAAACAAAGTCTTGCCTCCCCTGGTCGGACAATTTTTAGTCTTGCCTTCGCTGGTCGAACAACCGCTGGCATTACTAATCGCGAACAAAAAAACCATGAAGTGGTGATTTTAAGATCCTAAGTATATTTTTTTATTTTGCGGCCGCCATTTTGAATTTTATAAAAGCGACACTGGATTCTTAACACCAACCCCGAAAACAGTAAAGTAGTGGTTTGTATGAGCTCTGCTCAATGTAGTTAAATAATTTGCATTTTCATCATAATCACTAGAAATAGCAAGGATAAAACCATTTTTTTTTTCAAAACTATGACATTTTTTTTAAAACTATCGTATATGATTTTTGTAGGGGAAGAATCAAGCTTTAATTTCAGCACAAATTCAGATCTGTTGCACGTCAGGCTTATGAGAAAATTATGGGTAAAAACACCCAAAAAAAAAAGTTTTTTTGTTGTTTTTGCCCCCACTTTTCTCAAAATCATGACGTGATAGACATTTTTCGTCTTCACATTCGTGTTCAGCATATGAAAATACATCGGAAATCACTCTGATCAAAAAAAAAAAAAAAAAAAAAAAAAAAAAGTGAATTTTGCAGACCTGTGTCATCACGAAAAACATTGCCGATAATGAATTTCTTCGAAAAAACCCGCATTTTTTCATATTTTTTTATTTATACTACCTAAACAATAAACAATAATGTCTTCTTAGCCATTTATATATGTTATTTTATCACTAAACTTACAGAAAATCGTAAAAAATTGACATGAATGCGTTAACTGGAATTTATTTTGGAATTATGAAAAATCAAAGAAAACGTTATTTACCATCGTGATACAAAGGGTTAAAAACATTATTGGATGTTAGCGTTTTGATGTTACCTCCATTTTGCGCTTCTCAAACGATCACACATGTTGCAAATGATGTTCTTTTTCAATTGACGGTGTGCCATTAAGACCCATTATTTTAACCAGTTACGAAAGTGCTTTTTAACTTCAAGCATATATTTTTTTGACTTCTCTTGTGAGCACATTCTTAAATGACGTCTGGATTTCCTCTTTTTCTGTGTACATAATTTTACTTTGACTCGTAACGATTAAAGATATTCTGCACGTGCAATCGGTGAAAGATGAACTAAAATTGTTTTTTTGAAAAAACGAGGGACACATTTTAAAGGTACTCTTTTCATCCTTTTTGAAAAGGGCACATAGCTCTATAAGGGTGCATATTCTTTATTTTTGTATCTACTAGTACGTGTAAAAAATTCAGACAGATTACAGAAACGCTGAAATGCTACAGGACCAAACGTAAATAAAAATTACGGCAGGGACACTTTATTTTTGGCGTTTTTGACATATTTTTCAGTTTCAAAGGTATGAATTTCGTACTTTTATCTCATCAATGATGCGTTACATGTATTGGTCAATATATTTGGAGTATACTTAACAATGTTGACCAGTTTAAACGCAGAAAAATAAAATAAAAATGCTCAAAAATACACAGTGACACGAAATTTAAAGGTTTCGCAGATTTGGCCATATGTAAAAGGATTAACCGAGAAAATTTCACAATTTTGAAAAAACAATATTGCAAACATAGCAATGAACACTAATAACGGCAGAATAAAACTCTTTAAAGATTAACTGCATAAGTTAAACAAGCTGTGTGGTCTACATGCCACTAGTAGGCTCTTTAAAACAAGAATTAAGAAACGTATACTTTTTGAAAAAAGAAAAAATTATTTACTTTGTAAAAAGGGCTTTAGGTTAATTACAATGATGAATTGACAGATTTTATTTACCATCTCTCAAAAACTGCAATTTGCGAAAAGTGAAATTTCATATCGAAAGGTACCTATAACTATTACGTACGAAATAAAAGTATAATTTCTATAATTAGTATAAAACTGTGTCGCATGTAACCCTAACGTCAATAAGACAAATACCCCGACTGGATCCTTGCTGGAAGCTCGTTCCTATATCGGACAGAATCGGGCTACTTTTATTTTGGATACAGAGGGGTTAAACAAACTAAAATAATGGTTTAATACAAATAAGTATTCATTAATTTATGATTTGTCGATTCCCAACCTTTATAAGGGGGATGAATTCTACCATTTCGTAATCAGCAATCACGAAAATTCCAAAATACTGAGTTTTGTATATTTTCATTTCATTTTTTCTTTGTTTGTTTGTTTTGTCCGCCATATTAAATTCTCCAGTTTGAGATTTTAAAGCCCGATAACGAATTCGTAATTTGCCACTCCAAAAACGCCTTTATACTAATTTTACACCGTAAAAAAATATTCTCTATTTAAGAGGATTCCTCTCATTCTGATGCAACTTTTATACTCCAATATGGTATAAAAATGAAATATTCTTAATGTAAGAGGATTTGAATCTTCTGAAGAATATTCCTCTTAATTTAAAAATATATTTTCATACAAGAGTAATTTTCTACTACTATTAAGAGGATTCCTCTAAAAAATTGCATAAAAAAACTTGTTTGATACAAGAAATACTGTTTGAATAATTTACACATATAAATTAATATATAATGTATATACTTTATTTCTACACACATATACACACGCACACACGCACACATATAAAAACCCCTTCTCTAATAGAACGTTTCATGTACCTAATCGTTTACGCATATATTCATATATTCTTATATACAATCGCTCACATATTTAGAAAAACAACGGTTAAACGTAGAATCGCAAAGAATGTACATATATGTACTTACATTTATACATACCTATACAAATACGACATACATACGCATGCATGCAGTGACGATGTAAACTTGCTTATATACTGTGTTAGAAGAGGTAGACTAGTTGCACAAAAAAAGAAACGTAATCTGCACCATCTTGCGGCAAATTACTGAAATGTTGGGTGTTAAATAAGAGGATTCCTCTCAATTTGATAGGAAAATTAGAAAACCTTCCTTACGCTACGTTTCCTATCAGAAAGAGAGAAATTCCTCTTCTTTCTAGTGGAATAGTCTTATATTTAGAAGAAAAAGAGGGAAGATTTAAGAAGATGAATTTTCCTCTAAAATTAATAATGTTTTTTTTACGGTGTATGAATTATGATTTTATGATGATTACTGAATTAAGATGTATATTTTAACGTTGGGGGCAAATTTTTTCTCATGTACATGTATTTTTTGCAAGATTTGTATTAATATGTTAATGCTTGAGTTAGCGGGAAAAATTCCAGTTTCATTGGCCATTACTGGCATTCAACACTACCCTAACGCAGACTACCTTGTAATGAAAATAGTTCGGATGTACCAGACCCTTGGATAACATGACAAGTTTTATTTGTCATATACGACTTAAGAACTTAGTATTGCTTGTCAGGTAGTCAATTGTATCAGTTTTAACAATAGACCGTTATGCCAAACTTTGCCAATCGCCTCGGCCTGATCGAAGAGCACATGCGAGAAGTGTTATTTACATTCAATGGCACATTTAATTTCTCTTGTTATTTTATTGACTTGCTGGATTATGTCGCGATAATGCGTAAGTACAAATTGACTTTCAGATATTAATTTTTTGCTACAATGATTCCGCCCAGAATCATTCGCTGTATTATTTTCGCCATCATGGGACGAAGGCTATTAGGTCTGTAAGTTACAACTATAAAAGGATTTTTCCTAATTTTGGGATCAACATTATTTGCATTGCATTGCATTATTCGGGTAAAAAATAAAGACAAAAGCATACATTTCTTATGATGGGAATATATCTTACCGCCTTAACATTCATCATTTTCATGATCTATGGGTCGAGATTGTAGAAATGTTTATTTTGAAGCTTATTAATAATCTTCTTTACCTCTTTCATTTTTACTTGCATAATCGATATATTATCAAAAGAAAAACTATTAACACCCCGAAGAGCCTTATCTTCCTCCTCGACGGTCAATTTTGAGCTCATGGATGAGAATGTATCACTGAGAT
Source organism: Trichopria drosophilae (assembly GCA_030407085.1). Classification (NCBI taxonomy): domain Eukaryota; kingdom Metazoa; phylum Arthropoda; class Insecta; order Hymenoptera; family Diapriidae; genus Trichopria; species Trichopria drosophilae. The sequence goes on along the minus strand of CM059584.1, from coordinate 14,727,038 downwards.
AGCTTTTTCTAATTTTGTTCTAACCCATTTATTATGTGTAACACGGATTTGGGTTTCAAATTTTTGAAAATTTTTACCGAATTTTCTAGTTTATTCCTATCACGGGTAGTAATTTTGTATTGCGACGTGTAATGATTATTACAATTTTATATATTTACGGAACTTATGATTATTTACTTCATCTAATTGGACCTTAACTCATGGAAAAAAACTAGATTGGGTTAATAAAAATTTTAAAATATATAAATAAACCAGGACAGTAATCTTATAGTCAATACTGCCCAGTAATTAATATCTAGTTTTTACGTAGTAAAACTGAGAGGTGCATTAACTTCAAACCTGTTTACTTACACTTCATTGCATCATTAAATTTCGTTCTGTACGTTAAATACATTTGTTTATGTGTCCATCTTGACATGTAGGTCGACCAGGTACTGACCAGTTTTTCCGCCTAGCCCCAAATTATGGTCAGGCAATCTGGCCACTGCCTTGATTCTGCCCAGATTAAATCTTCGCCTCAGAAGTTCTTTGGTGTTTTTTTAGATTAGCTATATCATATCCATTTCTTTTGTTGTACTATTTTTTAATCAATTTTTTTTATTTAACCCTCCTGAGCACCAGTTTTTCTTTTTCAATATGGAAGCAATGTAGTTTGGATGAATATATTCCTCGCGGTGCACAGGTAGGTTAATATATTGTTTACAATATACGTGGGGTCCTTGTACTTATAATTGCGTTTAACAGGAGTTGTTTTTTAATCTATTTCAATCATCCATCCCCGACTGGGTCCGGTAGACCCATGCGATAAAAACGTGGATTCTCGCTACGCATTTAATTATATCGATTTAAAAAAATTCATGGACATTCTTAGATGTATCAGCAAGTATATGTAAGGCATAAAAAAATTAAAAAAAAAAATTAACATTGTTTAAAAAAATAGAGAATGTGTAAAAGTGGAAAAAATGACTTTTTTCATTTAAAAAAGCATAACTTTTTTGTTTTACAATTTTTTTAGGTAAAATTTTAACTGGATACTCTTGAAATATGCCCGAATAAAGAAAAAAATTGTGCAATAGCATCCATCGCAAAAAAGGTATTTATTTTGAACATTGAAGTTGGCAGATTTACAAAAAACGTGCGTATAGAAAATAAACGAATAAGGCAGAGGTCTAATTAAATTTTTAGCTATATTTATAAATGAATTACAATTTTAATTGTTTATTTATACATACTTTTTAATAATGTGAAGTGGAAAAATACTTTTACTCTTGCTGCAATACGCAATCGACGCACAAGTAGCACCTGTGTTCATCGCGCATTGAACACAGCGAATTTTTGTCATCCGATCGGACCGGGTTGGGCAAAGTTGACACCGTCTTTTTACCAAATTATTTCTACACTTAATACTTACTCGTTTGTATGTCTCCTGACGCCAAAAAACGAAGAAAACAAAATGCACTTTTTTTTTGCAAAAATTACGTCCGTCCCCTTTATGGGTCCGCTGGACCCAGTGAATTTCCCGACGCATTTCGGTCCACCTCCAGACGCGTTCTGAGCGTTAAACGGGTATGATTTTCGTTGGATTTTATAGTACAGTTGTCGAATGAACGACAATTCGTGGCACAAGTCCCGATTTCAGTATTAAGGCAGTCAAATCGAAGCGCGACTGAGCCGTGGGTCCACTGGACCCACAGTGGGATGGAAGGGTTAAATAGATGTATAATATAAGGTTGGTCATTTTTTCTTATTTTCCAGTTCGTCAGATTATTTCAGTTAGTTGTAAGGTTTAGTGTTAGTAGTCTAAAACTAAATATTAGTGTTGACTCGGATGTCAAATCAAGACCCATTGGTGTTCTTTGGATCAAACAGGGGAGAAGATTTTCAGCAGTGAAACTAAATTATTATTTTTCATAACTATCGACAGTTGTCAACTTCTAGTATTTAGTGTAAACCAAACGTCATTTGTTTGAACTACACATTGCTTCTAGTGGGAAATAGAACTTCTCGTTACACAGAGAAAAGTGTCTTTTACTTAGTATTAGAATTCTTATACCCCGTAAAAGATCGTATTTTACGTATAGGGATATTTCTATTACCGGTTACAAAAAGGAAGATTTTAGATTTTTCTAACCTGTATGTCAGTTTATTTTAGCCTTTTCTCTTTAACTAAAAGCAATTTTGTTTACTGAAATTCATCTAGAAATGGAAAATATTGAAAATGCCTTCTTTTAGTCGTAAAGAAACATTCTTTTAAAATAGGAAAGTTTAATACCGTTTCGTATTACCCTTCAAAAACAAATGTTAAAAGACGGAGGATTTACTAATTTTAATATTTCTTTTAAGGGCTATAATACACTGTTTTAAAAAACAAGGGATAGTAACTGATAAAAGACACTTTTCTCAGTGTACGCTTAAATTGTACAGGCTGCAACATAAACAGTTTTATCGCTACAATCATATAAACGGTATTATTTACATTTGAACATTTGCATTTTCTGTCGAATATTTATTTATTTATTTACCCTTAAAATTGACCTCATTTACAGAGAAGTCATTACATGTATCGATTGCGAGTAATGTACATTTCGCTAACGAATTATTTTGTTTACAATTCATTAATATTCGTTATATGTTTGATGTTTTTGGAAAATGGTAGCCACGATGGGTTATGGGCACCCCCATGCAACCGGTTATGGGCAACCTTACTTTCTCTCATTTAATACGCGCATTTGGCTAAGAAACATTCCAATATCTCAGTTTATGTTGACGCAAAGCACTGTATCACTGTTTATATGCACGTTTAGCCACGCCAGACCCAGGAAAGTCGGTAAATCCAAAAAAAAAAAAAAGATTTCAATGCGCCTTTGCGACCCATTAAGTTTTACTTAACGGATAATACACTTATCCAAAGGACTGTTGTTCTTTCTGCCTGTGAAGTCTCTTAAAGTAAATAAATTTTGATTTTCTCTTCATTTGCTTCATATTTTTCCAGTTTTACTGGAATTTTCGAGAGAAAATTTTTTTTTTATAAAAATCGTCATACTAAATTTTTTATAGAACTTTTTTAGTTAAAGGAATCAATTTCGTCCCTTCACCTTTACAGATCGTTAGTCTGATCAAATACGAATACAGACAAATTAGAATTATTTACTTTTTTAAAAAAGAACAAATTATTACCCACTACAGAAGTAAATAGATCTACAGCATTCATTTTCTCTTACAATACAATGCTTTGAATTTGTCCACTACTTTACATATTTAAATCATCTAAATTACTAACGTCAATAACGATTTACTAAAATACAGAAGAAACACGACGAAAAATAACCATATAGCACAAAAGATTAATTGATTAATAGAAATTATACTCTATAAATATTGTATCTAATATTCTGTTATAAATAAACTTAATACATAAAATTAATAAGGATTAGACAAGAAAAAATTCTAAATTTATTTATGTGTATTAAATTCTTGTTAAGTCGTAACAAAACATTAACTTTGCATTTAAATGTAACGATATAAAATATCACCTAATATCATTTGTAGAATCGTTACTCTTTCGTAATTCGAGTACAGTATTCTCCTAAATTCGTGAAGATCCTTTACATCAGTAGAAAGATCCAACATTCTGTACATAAGACCGGAATTACCGGCTATTAAGAACCTTGGTGTGTACCTTACGTAATGTTACTTTGCATGAAACAGTCGTGCATCTTGTACATTGCGTGCAAGGTACATGGTGCATTCAACATTGCCTCAAATGCAAACAAGGGTTTCGAAGAATTATATGCAACATATTTTGAAATTAATATACCGAAAATCGAGTCATAGTTATAAAGTAACATGTATCAAGTACTATAAATCAATATGTGTACATATTATAGCTTTATATATTATATTTGAGCTTTACGCAAAAAAAAATTGTTATTTATTAATATTAATTTCATTAATACCCTATGATGGAATAATATATAGACAATATAGAAATACAACAGTTAATAAAATATGTACAAACTATAATTCCAAGTTTATTATACATATCTGTAGTGATCAATAAATCTCAAGTAATTTTACAAAATTTTAATTTTGGTGGTAGGAGAATCTTATCAAACGTAGTCCATTTGAGATATCTCCAAGGCAACCTGAGTCGTGTCATCGACCTGCCACCAGCACAGCTGTCAAGGGTCGGTCACTGTGTCAACGTCTCGAAAGTAACAAATAAGGAAGATACAACACTAAATACGCCGTATTTCTTATTTATATATATTTTTTACAAATAAATGTTAACACTAGAATTTATTATTTTCTTTCTTCTATGCTTACAAGTTATATATGGTGAATTTGATCATTATCAATTTTTAGTCCGGGAATTACCTATTCGTACTATTTCTAGTACAACTGTTTCACAATTTTTAAAATTTATTTCGATTATTTTAAGAAAAAGGTAATGACTTTGTGAATAATATTTACATGTAACTGTTTACCACTTTGTATGGCCTCTTTTCACCTTTGAAAGTATTTCAAGCCCAACCAGTTGGAAGATAAGAATAAGAGTAATCGCTTCAAAATTACTCTTCGCACGAATTCACCTGTTTCGATTCAGCAGTTCGATCAAAGTTCTTGTGCAGAATATTTCCTGAAAAACCTGCCTTTGTGCCAGCTGCCATCCCCAACCAATCGAATCCGCTACCGAAGCGATACCGACATGCACCAATTCTAGGCGCACCTAGGCAATATCGATGATCGCTGTCGATCGATTATACACCTTTCCTTCGCGCTCTTGGATTCTTTATCTCCTCATCTATTGTCTCAGTTGGGATCTTTTCCCGTTATAAAGGGCGCGGGCTTCGCGACCTAAATTAAAAAATTGTCTGGGCTTTATTGACGAAGAATTATCGAAGTGTTCGCAAAGGGATCTAAGTCACGTTGAAAGCTTTGAACTTTACGAACAACATCAAAATTAACGCTGGAAATTACTTGTAAGTATCCACAAATACCTGTCAACATAGAAATTTCAGTACATAAAAAATAATGAATTATTCAAAACGTTTTTTTACATTTATTCAGAAATTTTCTTGCAGCATTTGTAAATTTAATTTTTTAAGAAAAGAAAACATTCAGAAGGATTTGAAATTAGAATGTCTGACCTATGCAAGATGTTACTACTTGTATCCATGAACTTCGTAGCAGTAGCTAATGGACATGAAATCGAATGTATAATTTATACTCTATAGACTAATATTCTTCGCATATGGAATATGTTATTTAAGGGAAAAGCATGTTTTTTTCCAATGGAGATTATGCCCTGTTAAAATCGTTGTCAGGTTCCTCGCGATAATCTGCCGAGAATTACTCAAAATCGCTAGAATCTCCTGTACGGTTCTCGCGAGAAACCCGAGAGTGGCAACCAGCATTTTGTAGGCCAATAATTATTAAAATGTCTATTGTACTGATTTTGCATATCGGTTTTCGCCAATTGTGGTACATAGATATGTATTTCCAAATCTCAAATGATTAATTCTAAAAATTATTGAGTTTTTAATCAATGTTTCTTTTTGGCTGGTTAATAATATTTCAACCAAAGTTTTGAGGTTGACTGTGAAATGACACATTGCATATCCCTCATATATATAAATAAAATGGACATATCCAGGATTCGATATAAAATCAAATAATCAGAAAAAGACAATTTCATCATATACTAAAAGAAATATCTTTAAAAAATATGTCAATAAGAGTACGTATATGAATTTTGTTGTCGCAATTAGAGTTTTTGTTCGTCCACTTAATACACTTGCATGTTGTAGGTCTGTTTTCTTTTTTTTAGTATGGGAAAAGTGAGGCATAAATATATCTGTATATATTTTTAATGTATAAAAATATAAATATTAAAACAAAAAATAGCTATGCATAGAAATATGTCTAATAAGAAAAGCAATTAATTAGAAAACAAAAACTGTTATTGCAACTACAAAATTTATGTTCGTACTCATATTGGTTAACTTTTTAATATATTTCTTATACGTATATATTTGTTGAAACTGTCTTCCTCTGATTATCTTATTTTAGATCATACCCCTTAACTTATAACACGAGATGAAGCTCAATAAAAAAACAGTTCCAAATTGGATGTCGACTGCGCTGCTCCAACATTTCCAGCAATAATATTAATTTACTTGTTTTACATCTAAATTAATTTAAAAATGATTCATTATTGAGTAATTAGGACTGAGAAATATCTTTATTACATATAGTTATGAATATTTGATGTAAAATAAGTAAATAAACATTTTCGCTTGAAATGTTTGAAAAAACGTACTCGATACCCAATTTGGAACATTTTTTTATTCGGCTTTATCCTGGGTTAGCAGTTAATTATTATGTTGGCAGACAAGAGTCTATGTAACTCGAGACCTGGTTGTAACTTCAGTTTCACCGAAAATTAGAGGAGATGTAACAATAGCAAATTGTGCCATTTTTTATAATTTTAATGTATGGTTTCATTCTTTGACATTCGTTTTCTTTTTATTTTATTGTTATATTTTTGTTATGAATGTCATGGTTAATAAATTTATTGTGCCACCGAAAACTAATGTTAAAACATTAATATAACAATCATCAATTTATATAATTCATCACCTCGAAATTTCAAAATGCCCATGATCCGCAATTGTCGAAAACCGAGATACAAAACAGATGATTTTTAGGTTATATATTATATATGTCATCTCCTCGGGTTTCTAGCGATAATTCCGCGGTTTTCTGGCCTTCATTCTCGCGAATTTATTTAATTGAGCAGAATGTATCGACAATTTTTTAACAGGTTATTAATTATTTTAATTCGGAATATTACTAAGATTCTAGACCAAATTAGGTTGGTTAATAAGTATAATGGATTCTGTGACATCTTTTGCCTCAGTTTTAATCATATATTGTCGCTTTTTATATATTCTAAAACAATGAAAATTGAAGATTTTGTTAAATTTAATATTTTCTGTGTAAAAATTCGTAAATTCAGAATTAAAATACCATACGTATATTTTATGATAATCCCGAAACCATGATGAGCTTCTGAAGGAAATTGGTCTTAAACTTGTTCGCTTTTCTATTTACATTTTCCGGAGAAGATTGAATTTACGAGTCCGATTTGCGCACACAATCCTCTTAACTTAATGAAAATAATAACATTGATTGAATTGACAAATCGGATCAATTATTTTTACTCATTACCTATAAATTAAAGTGCGGTGCAGTCCGCTATTACTATATTATATTCCAAGGAAATGATATGATAAATAATTGAATCTTTGAAAGAATAAAATGAATAAATCTCAAATTGAATCTAGGAATAGTATTGCTAAACGAAAAATGTTGTTAAGAAAGTATCGCATATTTAGACCTTGACTACTTTATGTTTGGTCCTTAAGCAATACTGGCTCAATACCTGCATTATTTTTAGTCATAAAATTTTAGGAATACTTCCGGTACTCATATCACTTAATGCAGTACCGGAGGTATGGTATAAAAGATATCGAATAATGATGCCTGAGTTACTTATCTCGGAAACTTTCGCGATACCCGTAGAATATTCGCGATATTTTATGTTATCAGATTTTCCAATTCTATAGTTAGTGTAATTTGGCGTTTGATTCATATTAAATGCAATACTTAAAATTCATGCCCTACGCTTTAGATAAGTAGTGTATACTATATTTTTTTATACGAGACTATAACAATATTTCTGATATCGACGCTACTAATTAGTACAAGTGTCGAAAATAAGGTATTGCAGGTATGGTGTAAATACATCACCATTAATTTTTTTTTAAATGTTGCGCTATTTCCGAAATACTTGCCAGTACTTTTATTTGACAAATGTTTGCTATGAATTGAAAGTAAAGTATGGCAAATATGGCATTCATTACTTAAGAAAATGTTGCTATACTTGTGCAATATCCTCGACACTTTAAAGATTAATGGAGAATTGCGTACAACACGGCAACAATGTATCGCAAGCATTGTATCGAAAAATCGAATGCACACAATCCTTTATTAGTAAATCTCTACCTGCGATACTTAAGCAGTACCAACTTTACTTTAATTCTGTTATAATTGTTTAATACATAATTTATTTAGTTTTTATTTTCACTTTATACCAGCAGGACTAGAATAATACCAGCACTTTTTTTATCCGTGATACATCAAGTATCGCTGTTTATCTCATTAACGACTTAGCGATACTTTCCGGAGTTTTACCTGCGAGACATGATGTGATATTAACGCGAGACATTAATCCATACATAAGTCTAGATTCAAATTCAAAGTAACAAATCCGTGAAGATATACCAACTATTTGCATTTTTTTTTAAATTAACAACATTTTCATGAATTGTAGTTTGTTTCTTGACTGTTCCAATTTGAACAGAATCAACATTCTTGGTGTGTATATATACCCCACTTTGTTTCGTTAAAGCAAACGTTTATTTTGTGCGTTTTTTCTTTTATTCCGTGTCGAGAGAGCATTTAAAGTTGCAGATTGTAAAATGTTTATTGAAAATGTTGCAATGCAAACTATTACAAATATTTGTTGCGTCTAGTGCCTAAATAAAAATCCAAGGCGGCTTGGTAGATTTTATTTAAGGACTTTCGAAATTCATTTTTTGTGGTATGATAATCTATTAAAAATTATTCAATAATTAATCAGATATATTTTTTATGCATGAAATGCGATATCGAATATATGATACGTATATGGAAGGGAATTGAAATCCAGGTAATATCTGCAGCTCTCCTTTACGACTCGAGCCCCAGTTTAGCCTCGATTCAATACCTGCCTTTCCACCTTCAATGTGCTATTGGGAGTTTGTACATATTTAATAATTCTTTAATAGATGCCTAGCATCTTTACCTCTTTGTTAATGTACTTCAATACATTGTTTATAAAAGCACTCTGGTAATATTTTGAATATTATTGTATCGTACTTTCAAGTATTTATTTGTTATTTAAGTGCAGAAAATAATTAACTTAATAAGATTGCAACATCCCTGTAGGATAGTCGATGAAAGTAGAACTTCTATTATTGATGAATCTACGATACCTCGATCTTATAAGCCTTGGTCATCTATCTCACTAAGGAGGAGATATAATATATCTCCAAGATTAATCGCAAACAATACAAAATGTAAGGGTTAAATACATAGAGATCAGCAACATATTCTAAATATACTACATTATTACCTTACTTGGGTTCTAATTACAACTAATTAAGACTTCAGTTTTAATTATAAAATACTAAACATAATCTTTAAACATGGATTCTATTCATTAAGTTCCAACAATGATATTGAAAACCCTCTTCACATAAATGCAGCAAAGTATGTTCCATTCAAAACGAAATTATTGTAACCAATAGTGGTTTAATTAAGTAAATAATAAAAGAGAAATATAATACAATACCTACATATAATCAATAATTTTTTAAATGCATTATATAGGTATTCTTGCATTTTTCTATTACCAGTAACAGACTATAAATTGTCTTTTTCACTCTGATCAATAGTATTGGCAGGTATTGTTCCATTCCTTCTTTGATATCAATATTGTTTGTTTATTCTCATCCATTATGACAACTTTCATTATCTAACACAATTGTAGTCAAGTCTGATGTGCAATTTTAAAATTGGTCTATTATTTTAATAAACTATGAAAACTAAGTTATTTCGGCAAACTTTATTAAATATGTATAATCTAAGTTAATATCATTTTAGCGTTTTTACATCTATAATGATTTTCAGTCACAATACAAATTATTTTCACTATTGTTCTAATTATAGATCTTACTTTTTTTCAAACTGTTTTTTTAATTATAATATATAATTATAAGATGTTTCATTTTTAAATCATAATGGGTTGTTATATTACCTTTAGTATATTTTAAAGATACATTTTTATTATCTGTCATATTCGTAACCTGTAATGCCGATAATCTCTTAATAGAACCCCACTCGGAATGGTACAAAAGGCACAGGTTTCGATAATTTATTTCCACAATCTCTAACTGAAAAGCTGTATAGAAATTGGCCGCTTAATGGCCATATATTGCATTTAAAATCGTAATCCCACGAGCTTTGTTCGATCACTTTTTTTTTAATTTCCAATATATTTTATTCCAATTTTCTTATAATTTTATAGTATTGCTAACATACATGTATTAAATTTTTTGTTATAAAAAAGCTATCCGCGAAAGTAATGTTTTTTAATGCGAACTGCTTATATATATATATAAAACTATAGTAAGTTTGACCTTATAGTTTTATTACAATAATTATAAATTATAATTATTGTACGATGAAAGGAAAATAGTTAAACAAACACTTACGCGCACAAAATAACATTACCATGAAAATATTAATATTTTCAATGAATGAATGCAGAGATTACAATTTTAGAAAATGAACTTAGTATAAGCAAACATATGAATGAATGAAACCACGGATTTGTGCCTACAAATATCAGAATTGATTTCGTTGGCTGAAATTGCATAAATAAAGTTTAGTTGCATAAAAGCTTCTTTGAAAAAATTCAAATTTGTTTGGTATTAAATGTATTTCCGAGAGACTAAAATTTTGAATGAAACTTTTAAAATAAGCTGCTATTTTAATAGTTTCAAGATGAATTATTGCACCAATATTTATTTTGAGTTGTATATTGAACTCTAATCGAATGAAATTTTGTAAATACATATGATGTAGATAGACTATAGAGACTATAGACGTCCATTACACTTTGACTTTTAATCGACCATTTAAGCTTTTCAGGCATAGGTGCAGTTTGCCTATAATACATAAATTAATTCTATAAAAAATAGACTTTTTGTAATTAAAACTTGTTGTATTAAAAATATAATTATATACTAACTTGTATCACGCATCGTATAATATTTAATGGAATCTACAAAAAACTGCAAGAAAATCTATGTTCTGATGCTTGAAAAACCAAAAATGGCCAACAAAAAGGTGGGATCTCATAGCCCTGCTGTGCTATAAAATGTTACATATGGGACATACATTTTTTAACAAATTTTTGCAACTATAGTTCATCAATATGGTTCCGGGAATTCAGTGCTAGTGATTACACGAGTGTAGGTGATTGTCGACATGTTTGATGACATTTCCGATACGGATAAATTCGAATTCACCGCAAAAACTAGACATTTCAAACGATACAAATTCTGAAAATGTGATTAATGATTGACTTTAAATGTGCTTAATAAATAATCCGGGGGTCCAACTAATTTTATTTTCAAATGACCTGTAAAATGAACTCCTTGGTCAAACATTTTTGACCTGAAAATGACCTCCCAGTGAGACCTCAAGGGCAGCGTGGGCGGCCCCCGAGATAACTTTGTATGTAGTGGACGCAATCGGAGCTGTCTAAAATTTGAAATGTCTGTATTTTTAAACATCTGGTTTTTGAATGTCTGCATTTAGAAATGTCTAGGTTTTGAATGTCGGGGTTTTAAAATGTCTGTGATTTGTCGGGTTTTCGAGGTGCACCCATAAATTCAGTAATAATATTATGACAGCTAACATCTAAAAGCAAATTCAGTACTTTTATTACGTGGGAAATTTTAAAAATCATTGTGTCGTCCACAGTAAAATATCGTAACGTCAGTAGTAGTACCCCCATTTACCGCGTGCATGTCATATTGCGTACTGTTACTACTTATATTTACCACGTGAAAATTCAATGGAGTTTGCATATAGGGGTTAGCTTCATAATTAGAATTTATCAGTTTCTGAGGTTCATCAACTGAGCAACTGATTTCGTTGGAATTCCAGAAATCGCCCGCTATTTTGAATATTTAATATCTCACTTCAGATTTATAATCAACAACCGAATTAACCATTACTTATGCGAACATTATTTTTTTCATAGGTTTCCACTTACATTTCAATGCTAAAGAGAATTGCATTGTTTGAAGTGTACCATATTTAATCAATGACTAAGGCTATAACTGGTGCTACCTCTGATGCTGCAAGCATTTGTTGTGTACAGTAACGAAAGCGTAATTCAAATATCAAAAGACTGGTAATCTATTCCGTGAATCTCTTGGGAAACTGTTGAAAATCTCTCTAAATCAGGTCGTCCAAAAACAACATCCACTAAATTCAATCAGTTAAATGTGTGTCCCTCCTTTTTCTCTCTCTCTCTCTCTCTCTCTCTCTCTCTCTCTCTCTCTCTCTTTACAGAAGATCGAACATTGCAGCAGCAGTATTCTAACAAAAACGTTGAAATTCGGCTGTCACAAAGTAAAGCTTGTATAAGAATTATATTGCAATGAGCCTGATAGACGCGTACAATTTGCGGAGTTGATGATGAATAGGATGCGTGCTGATGGTTATTTCCTAAAACGCACCGTATTTTCTGGTGAAGCAACATTCTTTATGAATGATGGCATAAATAGGCACAATGTGTCTCGTTGGAATTAGAGTAACGCAAAATGATTTAGGGACAGTCGCTCCACTCAATATTCTCAAAAAGTGAAACCTGCAGTGGACAGGTGCACACTTTATCTATTCTTAGGTGGTCCGGGAACTCACTTGATCATGCCTAAACAGATGGTTCCTCACGTTACCTTACATTATGCGTGGTGCGCACTTCATCCTGCCTTGATCAACCGGGTGCTTAGTCATAATGAAGATCACTGTTAGACATATAATTTTCAGCGCCTTCCATTTGGTGGTAAAAAATATGCGACAAAGCGCAGCACAGGTAACTTCGACCTTTACTAGCTCCCGACATTTGGACCCAACATAGTTGTGGGCATTTCTATGAATCACTATCGCTCATACAGTAGATCCCCTCTTATTTCAACTGGTCATGTGTAGAGAATTTTAAATTTGGATAAAAATGTAACGAGATCACAATTCGTGCTATTATGTGATAAATAAAGGTTGCAACATTTCGCATTTATTTATGGTCATTTATATCTGCATTCGAGTGTAGAAATAAACATTTTAAATTGACATTATGCACTTTATTACATATAATTATGTATCAATAATTTTGATCAAATATACTGTGATTAAGACCGAAATGAATATAGGAGACAATATTTAACCCAACTTTGCAAATATGATTAATGGAAGCTTCAAATCACTTCAAATTCAGTACTAAGCTGCTGATATTGGATTTGTATGTTATTTTGCAACTGAAAGACTTTTCAATTTTTGTGGAGGTCTTGAAATACACATCATTAAAAATTGACAACATCCTAACCTTCAAATGTGCACTTTTATTTTACGAAATTAGCAGCTTCTCGAATAATTTGTATGATGTAAATCATGAGTTTGATGAAAATTTTAAATTAATTTTAAATTTCATTACGTATCAGTCCCTACCGACTATACACTACCGGCCAAAAGTTCGTGAACGCTCTGAATTTGTTAACTCATCAAATAATGCATTCTATCTCCGAATCCTTAACGATAATGATAAAACTCATTGGATGTCTTTTAAAGTACACAAATAAAGCTTTCAATTGGTGCATTTAGTTTTACTTCAGACGTTATAGTTTCGCAGTTGCCAAATTTTAAAAATGTTGAAATTTGCCATTTTTTCTTTTGACTTTTAACACTAACAAAAAGTGTAATAAATTTTTCTGTATATTTCCAATTTTTGACTAAATACTACAATTCAAGAGCTTTGACATAGCTCTTGTGAAAAGTACATAGGATTTTTTTTGTCAGAGTTACTATTTTTTTGAGTTATCAACTTTTTGCTTTTTTCCAAAGAATTCTGACAAAATGAGGTAAACTGGCAATTTTCAAAAAATCATAACTCAGGAACAAAAAATCGTTTCGACTTTTCACAAGAGCCATTTTAAAGCCCTTGAATTGTAGTATTTAGACAAAAATTGACTATATGCAGAAACATTTTTTAGACTTTTTGTTAGTGTTTGAAGTCGAAAGAAAAAAATGGCAAATTTTAACATTTTTAAAATTTGACAACTGCGAAACTATAACGTCTGAAATAAAACTAAATGCACCAATTGAAATTTATTTGTGTACTTTAAAAGACATCATATGAGTTTTATCATTATCATTAAGGATTCAGAGATAGAACACATTATTTGATGATTTAAAAAATTCAGAGCGTTCACGAACTTTTGGCCGGTAGCGTACATGTTTGCTAATTTAGGTTAAACGGTATTTACACTGTACAACTTTGATGGTGTAAACACTGTAAACTGTATCGAGATGTTCGAGCGGTGGCGGAAGGCCTGAGGGGAAACGATTCAAATAAGAGGGGTTGGACAATTCAAATAAGAGGGGCAATTGAAATAAGAGGGGTTCTATTGTATTTAGAAAAATCGCAGCTCGGTAAATTTGAGTCAATCGTAGCACATGAATGTGGACCAATCACAGCCCTCGAAGTTTAGACCGATCATAGCTGTGGACATTTCCACCAATCACAAAAGCACTAATTTAGACAAATTACAGCTAGGGTAATTTAGACCAATCACAGCTTCCCAAATACAGACCAGTTATAGCTATTATCGTTGACACCAATCACAGTCACTCAAATTTCAACACATCACAGTTCAGGTAATTTAGTCCAATCACAGCACCTGACATTTACACCTTCAACCAATCACATCTTCCGAAGTTTAGACAAATCATAACTGCGGACTAGAAATTCTAGTTTATTATAGCTCATGAATTTAACCAATCACACCCCACAAAATTTGGACCAATCGCAACTTACGACAATAAGCTTCGCTAGTACAGACACGGTGTGCGAAAATGTACTATGCAGGGACCAAAGTAGTGTAATGGTCTTTAACATTCAGAGCTGTGCATTTTTTATTCTGGAGAAATAGACGCAAAAGCAACAAAATATGTCTGTCTATTGGACATCCAGATATGTTCGGGGTAATGCTGAAATATTAGCTTTCAATATCAGTGCGCAATAGTATTTTCTACGAATGTGCATGTAGCGGTTCGAGCCGAAGGCGAAGATCGTATACACATTGGTTGAAAAATCAGATTCTCACAGATAATCAACAATGCACGAAGCCTTATAACTCTTTTTAGTACTAATAGCCATGTCTTTATCGGGCCAAAATGATGCCCAAGGTACGAGACTTCAGTTTCTTAAACTGTGATTGGCCAAGATTTTCTGCGCTGTGATTGGTCCAATTTTGAATGATTGTAATTGTCCCAAATTCCTAGAGTTACAAATGGTCCTAATTTCCTACGCTGTTATTGGTCCTAATATCTTGAGTTTCGCTTGGTTGAAATTTGACGGTAAGTGATTGGCTCAAATTTGCTACACAATATGCTATTTTACAGCCTGACCTGTATTTATCACATCAAATTATGATGCGACAAAGCGTATTCGATAATAATTTCAGCCGGGTATGAAAATAAAAGCTGCAACAAAAAAATTCCCTGGGCTTTTTGTCATAAATTCATTAACTAAGATAAACGATAAAATGCCGTGTGTTTTAATGGCCGATGACGTAATTCTAATAATAAAGACGACATCGCCGCCGACTGGATTCCACATTAGTTCGGTGATGACGGGAAAGCAGCATACCGTCTCCAGTTGCCGTCTTCATTTGAGGGAAAAAGATGGAAAATGGGAAAGAAAAGCTGAGAGGGAAAGGAGAGGAAAGAGGAGTTTACGGCGCGTCCTTCGCCGGAATAACTGGACGTAAGCTCTGACATGACGTCGGCGATGCATCACACGCGCCAGCAGGAAGATGCGATAGTCGCCCTCTGTAGGTGATGCAGGTGAATCAAGGTCAGCAACGCGTCGCAGGGGTAACGGAACACCGACGACGCTGGAGGAAAAGCGTTCGGAAAATGGAGGCGCCAGCGCTCGGGGTGACAGTGCGTGGGGTAGGAAAAGCCGAGTACCGATGATTGCTCCTTGCGTGTACGTCGGCCTTGATCCGCTATTGCGGGAATCGGGCAGTAGGTCGTCGGATGCGGATCCCGGCTCGGCCGACAGGTAACCGCCAATCTCCTGTCGCTGAAACGATTATGCGCGCGCAATAGGAAATCGAACGTTTCCTGGATATCCAATAAATGTGCGTTAACGCGCTTTTCCCGACGACGATGCGTCTCGGCACAACCTCTCGCGCGTTTCTTTTGCGGCCGTACACGTGCTGATGCACCTTCTGTTTACGTCCCATTCTTTAAGTGGGTCACAGTTTTAAAGAGAGCTGCCGCTCTCCAGCTTCCGATCTCCTTAATCAGATGAAAAAAGAGCTTTATTCGTTGACAATTTCGGAAAATCATGCATCCGATTTTTGTTTCTTCAAGAGCATTCATCCTTGAAGAATTTGTATACGGGTCTTAGTTACCTTGATCCTATTTCTTAGGAATATATTGCATATTAATAGATGCTTCTGCACAATCCTGTGTTTCTTCCCCGTGATAACACAGGACCACAACACAAATTTTGTTGGGAGTTTCCTTTAATCAGAGGAAGTGGATCTTATAGATTTTGGGTTGCTGAAAACGAATCCGTTGCCGATTTGACCCATCACGTCAGGTTTTCGATATATCGTATCCGGAAATTGAAATTAGCGGATACGATATTTCCAAAACCTGACGTGATTGGCAACGGATTCGTTTTCAGCGACCCAAAATCTACAAGATCCACTACCTTTTATTAAAATAAATCTCCGAATTTGTTTTTTTTTTTGCCGTCCTATATTGATAAAACCTTAATTTGATTTTAACTTAATAATTACAGGTCCACAATAAAAACAAAATTCGTGAGTTTACATTAATCAGAGGTAGTGGAGCTTATAGATTTTGGATCGCTGAAAACGAATCCGTAGCCCGATTTGGGCTATCACGTCAAGTTTTCGAGATATCCTATCCGCTAATTTCAATTTCCGGATACGATATTTCGAAAACCTGACGTAATGGGTCAAATCGGCAACGGATTCGTTTTCAGCGACCCAAAATCTATAAGATCCACTACCTCTGATTAAAGGAAACTCCCAACAAATTTTGTGTTGTGGTCCTGTTATCACGGGAAGAAACACAGGAGTGTGCAGAAGCATCTATTAATATGCAATATATTCCTAAGAAATAGGATCAAGGTAACTAAGACCCGTATACAAATTCTTCAAGGATGAAACTCTTGAAGAAACAAAAATCGGATGCATGATTTTCCGAAATTGTCAACGAACAAAGCTTTTTTTCATTTGATTAAGGAGATCGGAAGCTGGTAATCAGAGGTAGTGAATCTTATAGATTTTGGGTCGCTGAAAACGAATCCGTAGCCCGATTTGGGTCATCACGTCAAGTTTTCGAGATATCCTATCCGCTAATTTCAATTTCCGGATACCATATTTCGAAAACCTGACGTGATGGGCCAAATCGAACAACGGATTCGTTTTCAGCGACTCATAATCTATAAGATCCACTATCTCTGATTAAAGGAAACTCCCAAAAAATCTTTTGTTGTGGTCCTGCGTAATCAACAATTCCTAGACGAGCAGCAAGTGAACTTTCGTCAGATTAAAGATCCTTAGAAAATGTTCAATTTGAAGGACAATTACACAGGACCACAAAAAAATTTGTTTCGAGACAACTTGAATCAGGAATAGTGGATTTTACAGATTTTTAGACGCTGAAAACGAATCCGTTATTCGATTTGGCCCATCATGTCAGGATTTTAAGAAATGTAATCCGAAAAATACTCAAAAATATACTTTTTGGAAATTTAAGGTTAGGATATATGAAAACTCTGACACGATGAGTTAACTTGGATAAAGAATAAGTTTTCAGCGACCAAAAATCTATAAGATCCTCTACTTCTGATTCAAGTCGTGCCAAAAAAAAACGTGGTCTTGTGTTATTTTTTTCGTCAAGAATAAAACAATTTTTTAGGGGAGATAACTTGAATCAGAGATACTGGATATAGATTTCACGGGACCACGCAATTTTTTTTTTTTGCTGAATAACTTAAATCAGAAGTAGTGGATCCTACAGATTTTTGGACGCTGACAACGAATTTGTTACCCAAATTGGCCCATCACGTCAGGATTTCCAGATATCTGTTTCAAAAAATAGCCAAAAGTCTCCTTTTTGAAATATTTGACCTCACAAATCAAATTGGATACCTAATTTATGGTCAGCGACTAAAAATCTATAAGATCCAGTATCTCTAATTCAAGTTATCTCCCCTAAAAAAATGTTTTATACTTCACGAAAAAAATAACACAAGACCAAGATTTTTTTGGCACAACTTGAAACACAAAATGAAAGAAGTGGAGGATGTTATAGATTTTTGGTCGCTGAAAACGAATTCTTTGTCCAAGTTAACTCACCGTGTCAGAGTTTTCACATATCCTAACCTTAAATTGCCAAAAAGTATATTTTTGCTTATTTTTCGGATCACATATCTTAAAATCCTGACGTGATGGGTCAAATCGAATAAGGGATTCGTTTTCAGCGGCTAAAAATCTGTAAGATCCACTATTCATGATTCAAGTTGTCTCGGAACAAATTTTTTTTGTGATCCTGCGTTATCATTCGAACCAAACTTATTCAACGGAATTTGAACTGATGTATGAAGGATTTTTATATATATAACTCAAAAGTGCTCGCAGATTAAAATGACTTCTCTTAAGTGACAAAATGTAAAAATTTATATCTGAAAATATTTTCTTCATCTGGTTAGAGTTTCGGATAGAAATTCCATATCAATTTTTCAATCTTATTCAATCCATTTCATTACGTTTATTCAATCTAAACGAAACTAGAGTCAATAAAGAAAACGTGCAATCTATTTAGCCCCGCTATTTTATTCCAAACTCGTTTATAAAAAATATAAATAAATCTTTAACGATTTCAAGGTCATTCCGGCGTTTTTTCAATCAGTTTCATACTGCGATGTCAATCCAACTAATCGAATGTCATTGCACGAAAATATTTCACCCGTTTCTTTCCGCGATTTCAATCACTACGAATCCGTTTCCATCCAATCATATTTCAGAAGACATTGGAACAAACAGCGCCGTTGTGGACGTTTTTTTTAGATTAATTACATATTAGTAAATAGTTGAATGAAATATCCAATTTTTTTTGTAAATTAATACTAAACGAAAACAAAGCTTTCCAATCGTCGAGTGGTTTCAGTTTGAAACTGCTGCGCAAGAGACCGTGGTTCAATTCTCAGTCGGGGAGTATTTTTTTTCGTTTTATCAAGTGATGCCGTATACTTTTCGGATTCGTTAAGAATGGTGCTAATTGAATCGGCGACATTGCGGAATTCGCGATTGCGGCGGAAAGGAATTTGTCTTCCATTTTTTTCACGTTTGAAAGAAAATTTTCAGTTGGTTTCAATCGGAATTTTTTTTTAGAGTAGACTGGACATCATGCTCACGTTTAAATCGATACAACCTTGCGAAATTATCACATTTCGACCATCAGGGAAATATGTCATACAATATAAACGAAAATGAATTCCGAAGTAAGGAATCCGAATGAAGCATCATAATAGTTTCAATTATGTACGAGTGACATGCATAGAAATAAATTCGTGACGATGATGGTATGATTTCTTGAAGTAAAAATTCGTTTTGAGTAACCCTTTAAGGACGATTTTTGAACGAAAACTTAAGCTCTTCATTGGATAATGTTAAGGCCAAGAAAAAAAAATTCTATACAACGTTCCTCATATGCAAAATCTGTTTCAGATTCTGTCAAAAGAATTGGTCTAAATCTAAAAATAATCGTTTAAAACAAGGCACAGCTGGTATTTCCTGAAAAATTATGAATTTTTAATGTTTTGTTTTCTTAAATTTGTAACCGGTAACAGTAACGAAGGGTACCGCCTTAAAAATATGGCAGCTTTAAAATAGTACCTGCCGCTTTTTAAAATTGCAAAATGTAAATGACACGCAAAGAGTTGATTTTGTATATTATTTCTTTGTTAACCAACCGATAGAAGTTTATAAATCGGCCAAATTTATATTTTTGTGGTTGATGATCATAAATATGAGGTCAGATTTACGAAATTGGTTGAATATGTGACCTTAATATTTGTATCAGAAAGCTCAAAAACCTATTAGTGATCATTTTAAAGAAAATCCGTTAATATTTTAAAAGTGACGTCCCCATTTTGAATCCGCCAAATCGACCTCATATTTGTAATCAAATACCCCAAGAACATAAATTTGAAGTTATGGAACAATTGTCGATTTAGAAACTTCTATCGTACCATTTTGTAGCTGAAACATTTTGAACCCAATATTTTGCTTTTTCGTCTTTTTAAAGGAATAACTGAGTGATTAATCAGTATGCTTTATGCAAGTGCTTATTTTCAGTTTATGCCTATAAAAGATATAACATTTATCTGCATAATCTGAAATCGAATTTAGTTGTTGTCATAGATAAGATTTTAATTAATACAGCTGAATTAATAAATATTACCTCAATAATCATAAAAAATGACTGTTTTTATAGCGTACCTCCCTCACAAAGTGAGATTTGTATAAACCTAAACAAAAGTAACGGAGAATATGAAATACAAGTCTAATATTTTCGAGTTTTGAAACCTTTAAATAACTGTTTTCAGGAAATTTGAAATAGTATATAAATAATTCAACTTTAATTTCCTGGTAATATAAATTCAATCTAACGTTTTATATCTTTCAGAATAATACCCATGGTTAATAATACAATAGTACATTACCACACAAGTGCGTAAAGTACGTGGTTCCCGCACGACCGGAATTTGTCGCCCGAGCGAAGCGATATATAGATACATTGTAGGTATACACATATTCTACTGCCCCGCACACTTATTTACTTACTCGCAACTTACTTACGCGCAAAACTACAAGAAGATAAAAGCGTGGGAAAGTAACACTTTGTACACACAAAATCAAACTTTGCGCACGATAATAGGAAAAACATTTACTTCAATATTCACAAAAAAAACAAAAATCCGCGACCTCTAAAATATATACAATTTAATAAATATGCAAAAAGATGACTATCTCATTTATATACATTACCCCAAAGTTATTAGATGGTCCGGTAATAATGTAAACTATACGATCATTTTATTTATTGATAGATTATTAATGCAAATTAACTAAATCCGAATCGTTAAGAATTAATTAAAATTATTTTTTGAACCCTAAATTTTGAAAATCCATATTGACTTTAATTTATATTAAGCTAAGGTACGAAACCCATAAAGACAGCAGTAGAAGACCTAAAGTGAAAGCCACGGAATCTCTTGCCAAAAACGTGACCGAAATTCCATAAAACTATTGTTTCAACGATTTCAGGTCTAAATATTATGGTAATTAATACTACCGGGAAAAAAATATTGCGGTAAAAATATTACGATGTTTTAACATAAACGTAATATTTAGACGAGTCATAGTTTCGGACGCGGTTCGAAAAACCGACAAATAAAAAACTCGCCACATAAAAAAATAAACGCATCGATGAGCATACAGTAATTTTTTGATATGTCGGTTTTTCAACCCGCACCGTCGTCGCATCATTTCAACTGCAGACGAATGATGACATTTAAATTAAAACAATTAAAACTTGATTTTGTTCTGCATAAATTAATATTACGCTCAAAATTAAATCTTACAGTACAATGAAAAGTAGTGAACAGGAACAACAATACTCTTATCCCTATAAATTACAAATGTTAATTAAAATTTCCATAGTGATCAATTTTTAAATAACAGATGTTCACTATCAATTTCATTTAATCAAAACAATTTATTCTTGGAATAAATCAACTGTTAAAAGTAATCCGTTTTAGTTTCTTCTTTGAATTCGATTGTTTGCACAGATATGGAATGAAATAAAAGATCGAAATTAAAGCCATCCATTCAGACAATATCAGATTTAAGGCCGTAATCTCTTTCCGTCGAATTCGGAGCTTAACTATTTTTTTTTCTAGCTAACTTAAAACTACTTAAAATGCGTTTACATAATAAACATTTTATTTCAATTACATTGCATACGCGAACAATATTAATGAATTTTATCAGAAATAGACCCTATCAGAACAAGGTTTTTAGTATAGCGTTACCAAGAATTAACTGAGTTGTTCTCTAAATGTTATGGAAATAGACAAGACATCGATCCCTATTTGAAATAAGTTTAGTCAATATTGTTAAAAGATGAAGAAGGCATTTAAAGGTTATAAGTAATAAAGGAAAAAAATTATTAGTAATTTTTATGACAAAACATTTGTTATACAAGTTTTTATAGAAATCGTTTAGTATGTTTAGTTAAGAAACTAACACTAACTTTAATGAAGCACTCACGATATTTACATCACCTTCCACTTTTTTTTCAAATGAAATAATGCAATAAACGTAAATGTCCTTACTTAAGAGGTAATAGTTTGAGTTTAAAATTGAGTAGGATTTTTACAAGCGATCAAACAAAAAAATACATCATCATAAAATACGTACACGGTACTTTCGAAAGCACACTCGTAAATGAGTTTGCTTAAGTTTTAACCATTAAATACCCCAATAAAACTTTTACAGCCAAATGTTAAAATATTTTCTGCAATATAGTAATTGTAATTATTTCCTTCGTAACAAGAGATTGAAATAGTTCCTCCCGAGAAAACATAAAATATATAAATTTAAATATATACCTTTATCAATATTTATCAAATCTAGTTTGTATTTTAGAAAGAAAAAGAAATGAAAGAAAGAATACGTCAAGTATGAATATTTTCTGTTTAAATTTTGTACGTAATTTTATTTTTTCATTATTCTTTAATTTAACGCCCACCAGGAATTGTAGACTGTAACAACTTCCGAAAAGCATGATGGAATTTTTTAATTACTCTTCAACGCTATGTGAATCTGAATAATTTTCCTTTATACTGTCCTCGTAAAAAGTTTTTGTTGGTTCTTTAACGATACTCTTGCATTGTTCGATTTAATACTTTATCAACATTATCTTCGTTGAAAAAATATACCAACAAAAAGTATGCTTCTTCTACATCAGACAGAAGCCGGAATATATACATTATTTTAAATAAAGTTGTGAAATATTTTTAAAGATTGTATAAAATAACCGCAAGCTATTTCTAGAAATAAATTACTTATAGTTCTGTAGCCGTAAGTAAATTCTTGACAATTTTCTTACTTAAAAATAATGATTTATTCATTGCGAATAAATATTTAGGAATATACAACATTAAAATATAAAAGAATATAAAAAGTAGTTTGCTTCCATGTAAAACAATACTATCCATTACATTTTACTTGACTTTTAAAAGTGATACTTAAAAGTTTATGATTCTTGCGGTTTCAGGAGTAATTGCAGATAAAGGAAGTGATTTTTATATTGCAATAATTAAATATAAAAAAAGGAAAATTTTTAATAAATATAATAAGTCGACAGTTTTGTACATATAATTAAAAATATGAATTTTCAAATTCGATCGTAAAATTCAATTTGTGTGACATAATTCTCAAATAAATTCTCGGGGAATATCCGAATCGTACATGCGAAAACATATATCATCTAACGTATCTACGAAAGTATTGTCCAGCGCACCGCAATCAGATAATCCTTTATTGAGCCGATACAGAGATTATTAGTGTATGGAAGAAATGATATAGTAAGGAGTAATATTAGTCTACAACAGAATGGATAGTACCTGATTGTATAAACAATAAAAACGAAACTATTAATGATTTATAAAAATTGTAAATTATATTCAGTCGTGCAACAAATATAAAAGACATTTAAAAAATCGCCTCAAGACATCGCGTGTTTTTTATAATTAATAAACTAGTATTGTCGTGGTGCCTCGATCGCTTCGCTCGCTCAGAAACTTCGACCCTGTGGAGCGTCGGCTATTCCTTAATATTCGTTCGTTTACTAACAGCTTTCAATTGTATTATAAAATATATACCAATATTTGGGGGACCAAACATATTTAGGGCCGCATTATTGGTCGGAAACGTCAACATTTGATGAAAAACTATAAGATAATTTTTTTTTTAAGTTATAAAGGTGTAAGATTGTCATAATATTTAGTATAGAATAACTCTATAGTACGATCTTAATAATCGGGGTCGCTGAAAATAAATGTAATAATGCAAATAGCAGATCTAGCATCATTGCTAATTTCTCAATAATTAACGAAATTCTCTTAACAATGACCGTAATACAAAATTATCAAGTAGTAAACTAAAAATCTTCAATTATTCGGTTTTATAATAATTCATTGAGGACTGCATTTTCTAATTATTGGAAATAGTATAGTTTGAGCTACAATAGAAAAGGATTCAACATTTTCTTTTATTTCGTATCGATACCACAAAGTATTTGCAAACTTCATATGCAATTTGTATATATTTGCTTCTGTGATCGATACTTAAGATCGCCAGATTTGACGTGGTAATATAAGGGAAATTAAAATACAAATATCAAAGGATAATTTTTATATAAATATTTTGCTTTTTAGGATCTAAATTCTTAATAACTTAATTGTAATATATAATTTTCTCCAAGTAAGAAATCTACATTTTAATATAACATTATATTACAAGCTATTTGAAATATTGGTCTGAAAACGTTCATTGAAAATTATAAAAATATGCATACAGAAGCTTTGTTTATTATCTGGCTCTGCTATACCTCTTGTTGCGACGTTTCATAAATACACTTTGAAGATTCAAAAGTCTACGTGAAAGGCATTTGTAATGAACCTCCAACCTGTATGTAAGAGCACCGCCGTCGAAACTTCTATTGAAGCAAAATAAACATTATTCTCTCTATCCTTCTACTTTACCTACAAAATATATTTACCTCCATTCTACCTTCTTAATCTTTGAAATACGTGTAGTAGTGTTTTGTTTCTGCACAAACATTGTAAAAGTTATAAAAAGATAATTCATTAAAATATATTATCGCTGCAATAATCTATTTTCTTCCCTTTTCAATATAAGAGTTTTGCAATATATCTTCACATTTAAAGGCATAAAAATCCCAGAAGAAATAATTTTGAAATTGTACATCAATAGATGCCAGTTATTATTATTTCAATAAAAATGCATTATTATATTTCTAATGATCAATGTTTACTATCTTAATGTAAAGAACTCGGTGTAGTTTGGTCATAGTCTGTTAAAAAGTACTTGGAACTTATGAAGTAATAACTTGTTTAGTAGTTCGAAGGTTTATTAACAAATATAAGAGAGCTTCAGTTGTCCTTTATAAATATTTCTATTTTCAATAATTCCATATACTTTAGAAAATTCCCTAATAAAATAATATTTATAAACTTTTATAACAACAAAAATAAATATGTAACTAAAATAAGTAAACCTATCCCATCGTATTCAAAAAACATGATTCTCAATAACAGAATATATTAGATATTTAAATGAATATGAAACTACCCAAAATGTTGCTAACTAAAATTTGTATATTCAAGTAGATATTACCCAGAAATTTTATTGAAAAAAGTTAGATGCCCGCGGGTGGAAGTGGTTTGTGCTCTACAGACGTAAACTAAGATATATATCCAGACTTTTTTAAAGGCAAGAAAAAAATCATTTTTTCAAGCTATAATTATATCAATATTTTAAACACCCAACGTAAAAACAATTGATTACAATGCTAACTTAGGTAAAACGAATCCACGCTTTATAAAGTCAATAATAATTTGTCAATATATTTTAATCCAGAATTATATTTCAAACATTTCAAATATTGAAATACACACGGAAAATTTAAAGACAAAAATATGCAAAATATTTGCTGTTTATTCTGACAAATTTATACGAATGGAAAACAACAGTAATTTTAATTATCAAAATATTTTAAAAAGTTCATACGTATATTGTTTATTTTTAAAACAAATATTTAGAATATATTTTCTTACAAATGGTTTTATTTATTACATTGTCACATTAGCAAATTATCGGACTATTTACTAAATCGCGTTGAATGGCATTCAGTTAGTACCGAGGAGTCGTAAGTAGTAACAGTCGAAATTGAATGTCTGACTGTTATCACTGGCTGACAATAAATCCTATATTTTTTCTGTTTTGAACAAAGATAAATTCCCCGTGCATCAAATCTCTTGTATTCGACCTTCATTTATGTAACATATCCCTGAAAATACTTGTAATTTGAGAGACAAGTGTCGGATGTTAAAATTAAAAAATATTATGGAGAAATACTTCATATTTACAACAAACAGGACAGAATAATTTTCTCGTAAAGGCATTTATTTTATTATTATTAATATTGTACATATCGGTCAAATATTACTTTTATATTTGAATTCATAAAAAATCACGTTTGTACATAATTTTGATTACACAAAGAACTTCAGGTAAAATAATGAAATCTATAAAATCATGAAGCAAATAATAAACTAGTTATATTCGATAATTTTTCTTGCACATACACAACTTACATCAAATTTTAAAGTTCTAGATATTAACAAAAATAATTCCTAATATTTTGATAATTATTATCTCTTCTATTTATCTAACTACATCCTATTTATATTTTTTAATTTTTCAACATCTTTATGATTTTGAAAAAGGGTGAATAATTAAACCCGAAACGTAAATAATTATTTTTCATATATTTTGTATATAACAATTTTTAAATCTTATCTACTGAGTGTATAATGTAACTTGCCTACTTTTGAATTATTAAATTAAGCTTTTAAACCCTTTATTTTTAACGTTCTATTTAATAAATTGATAATGGCGAACCTAAAAATATGTTATAATTATTACATTAATTGAAACTTAATTCTGATGATTTTGACGACCCCTGATTGCAAACATGACGTCATAGAATTAAAACTTGATAAAATGTCATAAGATAATCGGTTAGATATATATTATATTAGCAATAATTTAAAATTCCTAACAAATAATTTAGAGTTTTAATGTGTTAAAATTTACATAACATTTAAAGTGTAAGAAATCGGCAACTATCTATTGGATATACTTTAGGAAATTTCAAAATACCAATAGTATTAAAAAGTGTCAACAAAATGAGTAGATTGAATGGCTTAATTTTTATCAGGAAATAATTGATGTCAGAATTTTTCTGATATCATACGAGTAAATTTATATAAAGGGTAATACCACTGATTTCTGAAACTATTTTAAAACACAATAGAAATTCGTTTCAACTATTCATTTAGTCTTCTTACTCAAGACTTTATCGAAGATACTTGAGAAAATAATGACATTACAACGTCTGGAATAACCTGGAATTGAACGACAAAATTGATCCTGTACAATCTACTTGCAGAAACGCACATAAAATGAAAGTTTCTTTCCTGCAAATTGTGAAATATCTTGAGTAATATCTGAAAGAACATAATGATAATATATGTTTTATTTCTGTGCAACGTTGATTGTTAATATGAAGATGAATGATTATATTACATATAAATATAATTTAAAAGATCTACGTTAGTCACGTTTACCATAACTTTGGTAAGTAATTTACTTTGATCATGCAACAGTCAGGATTAATCATCTCATGTTTTTAGGTCTGAGAATTATTAAAATTAAACTTTGAGTCATGGCCGGATATACAAATGGGGCAAAAAAATTTCCTTCTATATCCTACGATGGAAATATATGTACTGATTTTGCCAAAAAATAATTATTATTCACTCTATTTCACAAAATCAACGAGTAAAATATGCGCACAGTAATTTACCACATTTACAATTACGGAAAGTTACATAACGATTTCTGATAGTACAAAAGCATTCTTCTTCACTAGCTTAAACTTACTTGTGGCATAACATATCGGATTAGTTAGTAAAATTAAAAAAAAAAATGTTTAAACCAACGGAACTCAAGTCATACCAGTACCAACAAGGTTAACTAAATCTTCAGCAAAATCATTATCATATAATAGGTGGGTAAAAGTCCCAGTGGTTGCACATGTCCGAGTGATTGCACACCATCGCATATATTTTAAAATGTGAAATATTTAAATTTATGAAATATTCCAAAAACCGTTTTGAAACACTTACAACATAATTGTAAACCTTTAATTGACATTGTAAACAAATTTTAATTATTAATTTGCATTATTTATAATTTATTTGTATTCATTTATTAAGTCATATGCGTTATGAAGACAGCTTTAGAGATTTCTTACCAGAAAGCTTAAGGGAAGATGAAAGCTTATCACGACATTCATTCAGCTGTTTCGCAATTGTAAGATAAATAAATTCGCTCATTTCAGGAGAATGCTGAGATTCTTTTGCAATACTCTTTTTAAACAAAAATATTAAATTACCTCCTCTTACCTCGTTCATACTTAATTAGGAGTAAAAGTTACAGTATTATAATTTATGTAAAAAAGCTACATAAAATAAATCTGTGTTAGTTGATGTATTCGTCCTTAGTACTTAATTTTCGTCTAATATCGGTTAGGTCAGTTTTATTACTGCATACTTATGTAGTTTATAAAGAGATATTTTTATAATATGATAATATAGAAATAAAAATATAACTTCCAAGATTCCATTGGACTTTCAAAATTCGCTCTTTGGGCCACCCGGCAAAAAGAAAGAAACTAAAAGAAGGAGTATTGTAAAAGTTTCTTATGTACTATCAATGATCAGTGGCTACTACACGTTACACAAAAAGATGATGACAAACAGAAAAATTTACAAGAAAAAGAAGCAAAGCGTATAAAACGAGAGAAAATGAAAAAACAAAAAGAATTAGAACAATTGCAGAAAAATCGAGAACGAGAACAGAAAAAAATCCTAAAAGAGAAAAAAGACTTGCAAAACAGATTAAAGGCAATAAAGCAGGTTGAGAAATTCAACAAAAAGAAACAGAAGCTGACACAAAATTAAAATAAAAAACAGTCATTTTGTACATGTACGCATGGTTATAAACTAGTATATTAATCGTTGAAAAATATATACATTAATTAAAGTTAATACTAATCTAACCTCCAACCGATATAGCCACTACCCATCAAAATACAAATGATTTCAAGATGAACTCCGAGGATGTTCTAAATGAAATCAAATGCGTAATTTTCAAAATGAAAGGAAGAAAACCTTAGAAATGGTCTGCTTCTTAGGAAATAGTGAAAGCATCAACAACTTGAGTAAATCTGGAACAGAACTTTTCGTAATTCCTATCTTGTTGCAAATAGGTCTATTGGAAATAATCCCAATTGTTTTTCAGTTTCCTTGAAGGCAATTTTAGAAAATTCCTATTCTGAATCAATATGAACATTTCGTGATGCTCTATCCGCACCAATATTTTTATTCGAAAGAGTATACGTTGCCCTTATCCAGATTTTCCGCTCTTCTCATCATCCCTAATTTTTCCTTGCAAGTTTATTTAAATGGGGGAATCGAATCCCGCCAGCCTTGTTTACATACGAAATAGCAGTAGAACTATCTAGTCTTAATAACACATCGCGTGATGATAAATGCGAAGCAAAAATTTTAATGCAAAAAGCGCAGCTAATAATTCGAAAAAATTAATATGCATTGTTCCTTCTTTCAAATTCCAAAATCCAGAAGCACTCTTGCCATCGCAATGACCACCCAACCTGTCAATGACGCATCAGAGGAAATCTCTGCCTCATAAATTCCAGTTCTGATTGGATTTGACCAATTAAAACGTTAGCATTCCTCATCATAATTTCCTTTTAACTCTAAAAATGTTTGCCTTTCTAATTGTTTACCATACACGAAACCATAAGCAACTGCTACATCAGCTGAAGTTAAAATTCTTAAAAATTCAGCGAATTTCCTTGTCTTATGTTTCACCGACTTTAAAACTATTTAAAAGCTGTAAGATTTGTATGTGTTAATTTTAATGAAAAATCAACCGAATCAATTAAGAAACCTAAATATTGATATTGCTAACTACTTGTCTTGGAACTCTTCTGAAAGTTTATTACGAAACCCAAGTTTTCTAGCATTTTTACCGAATTTTGTACATTCAAGCCACATTCTTTCTTTGATTTATTTATAATTAAGAAATCGTCAAGATATAATCCTAAAAGCATACCTTGAAGTCGAATTTTACTTGTAACCGGTTTCATCAATTTTGTGAAGGTATATGGACTTGTGCATAATCCAAATGTTAAACATAGAAACTGGTTTGTTTTCCTTGGAATTTAAATCTTAAGTATTTTTTATGATTTTCAGCAATCGGAACCAGAAAATACGCATCTTTAATATCTAGCGTACCCATAAAGTCTCCCGTAGAAAATAAATTTAAGGCTGCTCGAATATGTTCTAATTTAAAATGTGAAGGGTCCATGAACTAATTAAGTTGTTTTAAATTGAAAATAAAACTTTCGGTATCGTCGCATTTAGGGATAAGAAAATAAGTCGAGAGCAACTGCTAGAATTTGTACACTCCTCAATTGCCCCTTTTTCAATAAGTGAAACTATTTCAGTCTGTATATTTCGTCTTTCATCGCTGGAAAATGTTGGTTCTTTTGGAGAAATTTTTTTAATTGGAATTTGAGTGAATGGAATACTGAATTTCAATTGGGTGCATGAGTTCTGTTGAAATTGTCCCACTTGTCTGTAGTTGGAAGGTGGGAATCTGAAATTTGCCTGGTCTCGTATTTGCAATAGTGGTTTTGATGTAGATTTCTTTTTAATAACGATTGAAACTCGTTCTATTTCTTTAATATCCTGAATTTTATCTTTCAGATTTTCTCCATAGAGCCATTCATTCGAAATCATTGTTTCACCGTAAACCTTACCTAACCTAACCTAACCTAACGATTGAAACTCGTTCTATTTTTTTAATATCCTGAATTTTATCTTTCAGATTTTCTCCATAGAGCCATTCATTCGAAATCATTGTTTCACCGTAGGCATGAAACTTTTATTGAAATATGGTTTGACGAATGATTTTCTCCCACTTGACAATTGAAAAAATACATCTGTCAACATTTGGCTAGTATGAATCACTAATTCAAATAATGCACCCCATCTATGCCTTCTTCTGGTGGATCTATTCTCATAGAAGCTGCTAAGGCAAACAGTGATGTACCATCGCAATTTTGCATATATCTATAAAATGTTGGTCTCTTTTCTTAGCTATTTCAGTTAATAAAGAGCAGCTTCCAGATTTATATTAGGTGCCTCGGTATAAAATTCACCCTTCTTATTCTATTGGTTCAAAATATCTTTTTTGCTCTTTTCAGGAAGACCTGCAGTTCTCCATTTCTTCCACGTATTAACTACCTCCGGGTGAAAAGTTAACTCTTTAAACTTAGAGTTATCAGAAACCATGCCCTCTTTTCAGAATGTTGTTTTCTGATACTTCTTCTACCGAAGAAAAGTTTCATGCATCGTAATTCTCTTGTCTTTTTCTAACACAACTGAGACTTCTTTGTGGTTTGACTTATTTTCGCCATCTATTGAAGAAAATATTCAGGTTAACCTTCGGCATATGGATATGTGGACATTTAAAGATAATCTGCATGCCGAAAATTATAGATTAACACCGTTGAACTTTCTGTCGTGTGGACTGACTGAAAACCGTGTGGGTCTGTACTATTTAAAACTTTGTAGTTGTATGGGCTGACAGAAATCGTATGGCTTCTGCCTCTCAACTTTTGTATGGAAAAATGAGCCATGTTTTGTAAATTTCGCGTAATGAATTCTATTTACCAATAATTTGCATCTTAGAAATATAATTACCAGTAACTTTGCTCTCAGTTTGTTCTCTGTGGGCATTTACTAATGACTCTTTTTTATGAGATTATTTATCTATTCCTGCATTTGATTTATTTGTTCACAGTGCCTCCGCTCATTATATCGATGTTCCCGTGATCTAGATCCTGATCGTGATCTAGAACGTTTTTTACTCTTATATTCTGGCATTTCTTTAATTCAGTTATTAATCAAAAGTTTAAATTACGTTTTGACGTTTCAGCACATCGAAACAATATGAGACGAGTACATCATGGTTTCTTATTATACCATGGAGTACATAACAACCGACTCGAAGAGCATGAAGGCGCCGATGAATGATGTTTAGCAGCGTAACAAAAGCAAACTACATATTATCATTGAAAACGAGACACAGAGTATAATTATAATTCATGCATTGTTACACTTTTTTTTTAATTATTGTAATGAAATATTTGTAAACATCGATTCGAAATTCAAAAACACCAAAATTTAATTACTAGCAACTTTTTGTTTGTAATTAGGGAACGCAAGTAGCCACTCAACTTTATATAACATTTTGTTTACTAAATCAGAAGGTGTCTTTCTATAAAGTCTTACGTGCAAATTAGAGCATGGAAAGTTAAATTAATAAAATGGCACAATTAAATGTTACTTTTCTGATAGTCCCTAAATACGATATACATGCCAGAAAACGTACATATAATTTATTAAGAAGTATTGGGGTCGAAGTGGAACGTCAAAGAGAGAATATAGATAAATAGCACACGAAACGAAGCGATGGTGATGGGGTCGGAATAGTAGAAAAGAATGTTGGGAATAAAATAGAAGCAGAAGGAGAGAGAGATACTTCTTGACATAGCTAACCTAACAAAGTAAGAGGTTGATCGTTTCGATGACTCTGCCATCGTTTCAATTTCCCTCAGCAAACAAGGATGGTTGGTATTGCAAATTCATGAATACTGTAGATGTCAGTGACAGTGATCAAACGACGCTCGCACTGTTCCTCCGTACATATATCAGATCCCTTAATCCTCGTGCGTCCGTATGTGACTACTGCAATTCCATGGCAAGAAATATTGCACTCCTCTTCCTAGTCACTGTTGTTGGATCATTTCACATTTCTCGTTTCTCGATCTTCCGTTACTTTGTTTTTGCATAATTCATCCCAGACACCCAAGTCATTCTTTCTCTCTAAATTTTTTCGAGTGAAAATGGAGCGAAGAAGGAGTGATTGCGTAAGTCACTCGAATAAGAGTGAAATTAGTGAAATTTCACAGTTTTAGTTTTAGTTACATACCAAATATGCATAGTTTCAACGTAATGTTTTATAGTACTTTTTCATAGTAAAGCGCAGTAAACAAATTTTGGAATTAACGTTTTTTATTGACCAAAACCTGCTATTTCGTATGGTGTATCAAAAAATGCAAATTTAAAAATAAAGAAATTACCAACATTTATTTAACGAAAATCCTGATTTTTTTTAGGAGTTCTTTTCACTTATCATTTCCCCCATTGGAATACCTCAGATATTTATAAAAAACGCGTCAAAAAAGTTTGGGTAGACGATAGAATTAGTGCAAAAAATTAAATTACAAAATGCCGCCTCAAAAATAGCTGCTAACATCGATTTTCTGTCTAAATCATAATCGCGTGTACTCAGTCGACTGACCAGAATGAAATCAGTTTAGACTTGGTTTCCGCGGTTTCTTGGAGTCGCTGGCTCGAAATTTGAAGTTAGTTTTCGAACATTGAAAATTTATTTACTAAAATCAAACGAAATCGCTTCATTCTTTGTACTTAGTAGTTTTTGGGGTCACTGAATCCATATTTTGAATTTTTGTAAATTAACTTTTGAAAGACCAGGGTTTAGGGAATAAAAAACGTCAATTACAAAATTTTGTTCACTCCGTTTTACCACTAAAAAGTGCTGCTAAAATGTATGTTAAATTTCTGTACATTTGGTCCTTAAAGGGTTAAAGAGTATAGAAATGTTCACCCAAATGAATGAAGTAACTTTGGTACTCTCGAAATCGTGCTATCGATTATCGGTTTTAAAACTTTATACTTTATCATGTATTTTTCGGTCTTATTACCTAACCTAAAAAGTATTTTCGGTTTCGGTTTCAAAACTTTATTCTTTATCATGTGTTTTTTGGTGGTATTAAGTAACCTAAAAAAATTAATGTAGGAGGTACGTGGGATTGAGCATTATTTTTAAATATCGTCATAAAGACTCACTCTCTCATTTTAAAACAGTGAAAATTTGTGACCATTAATAAGTGTTTTTAAGAAGCCAGTAAATCCTAAGGGTAATGAGAAAAGTACACGAGAAAAGCTTTAGGGATTCACATGGACTAAAGGAGGATGCCCACGGGTATAGGTGGTTTGTGCCCTGGAGAATGAACCTCCCTAATTGGCATATTCGGTTAGGGTATGGTGGGAGGTAACACCCCATACCAAATTCAATGGCCCAATCATAGCAGAAGGTCGAGAAAATCGCTGTATAAGTCGCGGATTGTACCTAAAAAGTGCAGTAACATAAGTAGTAATATACCGCACCGTGTTTTTTCGTACTTTTACTACTTAGATTCCTGCATTTTTCTATGTATAATCTGCGACTTCCACGGCGATTTTCTCGACCCTCTGCTATGAATGGGCCATCGAATTTGGTGTGGGGTGTTACCTCCCATCATACCCTAATCGAATGTGCCAATTAGGGAGGTTCCATTCCAGCATCCTCCTTTAAACATATATAATGTGCATGAAATTTAAATTCTGGGACGAAATGCATATATTTCCCAAAAAATGGTCATTTTTTAACCACTAAGCTATTTCAAGAGGAACGCTGTGTTTATTTCTTCCCTTTCTCACAAACGAAATAATTTTTGCAAAGTATAAAACAGCAACTATGTTTAATCAGACAGTGGAAGATATTGAACATATAACTTTGTATTCCAATATCTCCATTAATATTATATTTATTTTATTTTTAATTTTGAAGAATGGAACCAAAACAAGGTTCAATGTATATATTTATTTATCATGATTGGACTCCTAGACCGTCCAAAACCGAGAAATATTTTTATTTTGAATTATTCATACAGCGGTCGTTAAAATTATTTACATTTTAATCAACCGATTTTAATACTTCTAAGATAAAGTTATTTCAATAATGGGTCTCATAATTAAATTATAATTACAATTTAAATGAAAAAAAAACAATTTTAAATTCGATACATTTTTGTATTACTGTACTTTATTTATTAATCCAATGCAAATGCATTCCTTAATTTCAGTTTTTATGTCAACAATCCTTCATATTTCGCAAGTATGCGAAACATATCGAAAAACGATTAATGAATATATGAGGAATTCTCTCGAAATTTTAATTATTGAACTGACAATTATTAAATTAAGGAATACACATGCATTTTGCAACATGTACTTGAAAAATCTGTTTTAGATTCCTCAAGTCGCATTTCTAAAAACGTTGCATAGTTGTTTTGGATAAAATACCTTGAATACTAAATTTCATATATGTCTCTGCGAACTGTACAGAAAATTATTTTTGTGTTGACACTATTGAAAATATTTGTTTGTATTCGTAGCATGTATAGATTTTATCTCTAAATATGTGACTTTCAAAGAATGCATTCTAGAAGCATGTGTCTATTACAGAGGCCACTGTGCAAAAGCAGATTCCAATGTAACTTACTTTTTCTTAATATGTAGTTCATTTATTAAATCCATTATATAATAACACATTACTCAACGAGGGAGGTAAAATAAAGAATGTCTCAGACTGCGTGTAATTTTTACCCGAGGTGAAGCCGAGAGTGAGAAACATGCAGTCTGAGGCATTCTTCTTTACTTCCCGAGGGAAGTATGCGATTTTTCTTTATGGTGAAGAAAAAAACTTATTTAACCCATTAAAATTTCTGCTTATAGAAAATAATTATATTTGGGTAGGGAAATGAAACCCATTTGTAAAAAGTATCTTCCTTGCACAGAAAACGACGGAAACATTAGTAACATTGGTCAATTCAACAGGGAATGTCTATAATGTATTGCCACTTTTTTATTAGTTATGTTAAAAATCATAAGAAAATGATCAATATTTGAAATTAGATATTTGAAAGAAACTCGAAATATTGAAATTTGCCACTGTCGTCGCTCATTTACTAGCCTACCATTCATATAAGGAATAAACCGTTTCTTACGTTTTTGGTATAGAATTTTTCTCTCTACATTTTTTGTTGGAAACATTTTTTCGTACTATTGTATTTTTTAAAAGACACTGTAAAAACAAAAACATAAGATTTTTTAAAGGTAGCCTCATCAGACAAGAACGCTTATCTCTAATTCTTTGTTGAGAAGGTGTAATCTATCGAAAGATTTGCCATTTTTGGGGATTTACAAAACTCAAAAATAATTGGAAGAACTTTTTTTGTTCCATGTAAAGAAATGGTATAAGGCTGGTTGATGTGTAGTCATCCAACTGAAAAACATTTTTTTTAAGGTCGAATGTTAAAAGTTCTAGAAAATTCCCCATATGGATGCGATATAATGTTACTCCTTACTTAAACCGTTATAATAGTGTCAGACATATATTTATTTGGGTACCTGTGTCTTCGTAATAACATATTCAATAGAAAATAAAAAAAAAGTATAACTCGTATACCTTTCTTGTCAAATTAAGATTCATACATAAACTTCAGAACTCAAAGTTGTTTATTACTATGGGTATCTTTTTACTTAAATATGTATATCAGTTTTATCGCATCAAACCAAATCGTTCAATCCAAATAATAACTCCAAACAACATCAAATTTTCAACAATTACATATGAAAAATAGATGTGATCCTTAATTAAAAGTAAATAGGAGTTAAAAAATGTTATCTCATTAATTTTGTTTCTTTTAGCTGACGTAAAATGGCCATTTTCCGACTCATGGATTAGATAGGGATTTAGCTAAATCAGCAGTTGTAAAAGTGGCCATTTAGACACCTACAGAATCGAAAAATATTGTTCGCGTCAGGGCATGCAATCACCAACAGAGGCGTAAAGCGCTTATTACAAGCTCTTGATACGAAAAGTACTAATACTGAACATATTTCTGATAGAAAAATTATGAAATTGCGACCTTATTAAATAGTGTACTTTCGTAAAGATAAAAATTATGCATGATTTCTTTTACTAGTAACAATCAACAACTTCACTTAAAACTTAAAAAAATGTTAAATAAACACATTTTTTTAACCTTTTGCCTTAAAAAGATCGAACTTGTATATATTTTCATTTGTTACAGTATGCACATGTTTCCATTTGAAATTGTGGAAAATTTTGGCAAAATATTTTCTTTTATACAATATTTCTTTTACGCTGGATACACAAATCTGTTGATTTTGCAATTGATCAGAAAAAAATATCGGTTATATTTACAGAGTTTATGTATAAATTGAAAAGATTTATTTGTAAATAACTGAATTATCTGTAAATTTAGGAAATAATTCTGCTGTTTTTACATACAAAATGTCAGCATATTTCCGTTATTTCCAAAGAGACTTTTTCTCCGCGTCGGCTAATATAATAATTATTTTCTTTCTCGTTACTTGTAAATTATATAAAAAATAAATATTCATTCCTGTAATTAGATTGAATAGCACATTACGAAAAAAGCGGGTAACATATTTTTTTTAACTCCGTGCGCGAAATTGAATTTCGCACACTCAATTTAGTGCGCGAAAAATTTCTCTCACGGAGTCAAAAAAAAATAGAATAAAATAATGTACTATTCTGATGTGGTTTTTGTTTTGTTTAATTGCATTTTACGCACGGAGGGGCAAATACTAAAAAAATGTGGAAACTTTGCACCTTTAAAAAAATGCAGTAAGAATAGAATTTTGGTTCATGGGATGAACTCGTAGGGGTTAATAAAGAAGCTAATTAATAATATTATAGATAAATTAAAACAATAAAAGTATCTGTATTTTTAATAATATTTATATCGAGCAATAAAAATTAATTCTGGTGGATCATAATTTCGCAGTAAGATTGAAAAATGTCTGAAGATCCACCTTTCTAACTTCGTTTATAATACAGACAAATTAAAATCTAATTGAATATCGATGAGAATTATATTGCTAATTTTCGACTATTTGCAAGAAAATATTACAATAACAGAATATTAAATTTCTGTTCACAGAAAAATATTTTCTATTTCATGTTCGAATGTTTCTATTGAATGTATAACAAGATGTTTTCCTTTACAATCGTAGTCATCTGATTTTCCTGACATTGAGCACAAATATTCCATGGATTTGAAATAGAATAGAACTTCTTAAAGAAAATAGACATATTATCTGAAATGTTTTTATTTTGAACACAATTTCGAGATAATTTTTACTAGGAGGATCGATATAAGGCTGGAGGACGAAACACTCCATGGTAGAAAGTGCTTTTAAATTTTAAAGCAGAAAATGTTTCCATTTTAGCCCATGGATGTAATTCAAAGATACCTTATGATATACCTCATGTTTTTCCTAGAACAGTTAAAACCTCCGAAGTAAAACAAAAACCATTAGGTTACTAAATAAAAGTCGAAGAATTGTATTTTCATTATTTTCTGATTTTGAAGTGAATAAAAAATGTTTTTGTATTTGTAAGTAAAAGTATTTGTACTTAAAGATTATTTAGTGACAAGTTACTTTTTTTCTCATTCATTTCAAACAATTTTAACCTTTGTAGAGATGTAAGTATATCTCAGGTTTTTCCAATTTATCTTTAGGTTTGCTTTCTTTTATACAATAAGCGAAACTGAATCGCCGCTACAACAGTCTATCACATAGAAATAAAACGCTCCGTTTGCATTGATCTAGAACGGATTTAGAAGAAAATCGAATTCATGAAATGGAAATATAATCAACGAACAAGATGCTCTCCGAACGTCGATGTCGAAATGGAGACGGAAAATAAAAACGTCATACGCTGATATTAACTCGTGCGAGTTCTGCCCATTTTATACAACAAATAAAATCGATTTGTATGTTAATGAATATATATATCTACCCAGTACGTGAGGTAGTGTTCAAAAATAAATTATGTGGAAAATTGAAGTGCAATTATTCAATGGCCTTTTTAATCTTTGAATTTTTCTTTTTCCGAAGGACATTGAGCAATTCACGTGGGTTTTATTGATATAGGTTTCACTTTTAGAACTGTTTTATACTAAAGTAAATTAGGGAGAAGTAAATAAAACCTATTTTTAATTAGTTTTGTTTTATTCAATAAATAATTTGTAATAAAATAAAAATAATAATGCTGAATATGTAGGAAATGAGGAGAAATAAATTTTTACTTTATAGTGAACCACATGTCATTCCATATTCCATATTGAATAATTGAATTATTGTAATACGATGGTATGCTGATATTATTAAAACGATTATTTATTGAATAGATCCAGTTAGAAAATTGAAGATATTTTATATAAATCAAATTTTAAATGTACGAATTGTCAAGTGAAATAGAATAATGCAGGCAAAAATTGTGACATAAAAAGTTCCATCCCATAACAAACAATTTATTATTGTATTACTTCGCTGGCACGTGGCGTACTTTCAATATGCAAAGAATCGTATTTTGAGCACCCTGTGAGTAGTAATGGAGTAGATTCTACATTGATTCTAATTAGAACGAATAGTTGGAAAGCTAATTAAATCAAACTTAAGAATATCTATTATGTTATGTACTCTAAGCGAAGATGCTGTGGATGATATGGTCGAAGTATATCTAAAGGTCATAATAAATCGTTGGTGCTATATTAAACTCCCCTTTATGAAGATTAGAATGTTAAATTAATATATTACAAAAAAATGAGGCTTATATTTAATTCCCTGACGTAATTTAGAAGTCACGAATGAAATGGAATACATTCTTCTAACTACATCCTATTATAACTCATTTTTAATATATAGTCTCCATAATATTTCGTTGCCCTTCAAATCAAAGACGTAATAATCTATCCGCCATTTTCACCACACTTTCAAAGTATTTAAATGTGCCTTAATGCATATGAATACTGCCATAGTAATCATAAACGTCAAAGTTTAACAATTGAGGTGTTTGATTTTTGCACAGGGTGTCCATTAAGTGCGGACCGGACTAATAACTTTTAATAAACATTTTTTTTTTAAACACCGAAACACGTGTAATGATTTTCCAAAAAATCTATTTGGGGGGGGGGGCGACGATCTTAAATGGCAACATAGGTCGAGTGTGGGCTCATTGAAAGGTCTTTTCGAGACAACTTCAAGGTTCTAGGCACAGATGGCGCTGCGATCACTTTTCAGAGGGATTATTTGACTTTTAACATTTCTATACTAGTAACTTTTCAATCCCCCTCCTGCTCCACGTGACCCCTTAGAGGTGGGGGTGTTTGGAAAATCGTTACACGCGTTACGGCGTTTTTAAACAAAAAATTGTTTGTTCAAGTTATTAGCCCGACCGCGACTTAATAGACAACCTGTATATAAAAGATATAATTAATAGGAAAAAAATATATCTTTAGAGAGCTGAAGAATTTTTATGATGTATTAATGAAAGTAGTTTTATCATTATGTTTATATTTTTTCATACCTCTTTGTTGTAAAAGTCAAAATAGCTTCAGTCTTTTGTCTTCGATGGTTTAATATAAATGGTTTTTATTACTTACTTTATTATTCTTCTTACTGAGTTTCACTTGAATCTTAAATATTTTTATTTTATTTAATTATAGAAGTTATCACTGAACCATGTATTTTTTTTATATACCCAGACGAGATTTTATATTAATTAAAGTCTTAATCTAATTTGTAACGGTTATTAAGGTAAGAAGAATAATTTCATTGTTTAAAAACAATTTTTAAACATTACCAGTACAGTAAACACAACTACGGATAACAAGACATTTTTAAAATGTTTAACATACAGTTTTATTTTTAGAACTGTGCAGAATACTATATAAAAGTTATAATAATAATAGTTAAACTTCGCAGATAAGTTCATTCAATTTGTTAAATATTGTTTACGCACATTTATTTAGAAGATAAAAATTTTGTTTATATCTATATCTAAGGTTCAGATCTCGCCGCATATTGACTATTTGGACACAGTAAAAATTTCTGTCACCTGGATGGCAAAGGAACTGGAATTGATGTTTCGCCAAATATGTATCTTATTATTATTTCTTTTTAGTTAGGGGCAAGACATTCTAACAATCATTCCTCACATATATCCGATATTATAATATTTCATGATAATTAATCTAGGTTAATCGGATTCACACCAATTAATACCCGTGCTGATAGCATATGTCAATCATATTAAGGTGTGTCGTTAACTCTGACACGCGATCGTTACCCCTACTATGATTAAATACCTAAAACAAAATGTACAACTACTCTTCTGGACAAGAGAAAGATCTCGAATAATAGTCATTGATTTCACTGACAATTTAAGGTCAGTGCCTAGAAATGTGTATTTGACTCGAACGACGCTCAGTCGAATAAAGGTCAATTAAGATATCTTAATCCATGGAGATTAATAGAATCCCATATAGTAAATCATTAATATAATAATTTGGATTAAAAATTAAGCCCGGGTTCAACTTATAGTGTAAATTACTAGTCATTTTTTTTCTAGTATTTTATATCATATTGCATATCAGTATAATAATATTCAAATGCATTCTGTCACATACATAATCAGGACTATGAATATCTCCGATAGCTCTATTCGTCATTTTTAGTGCACAATAACGTAATAATACAATCAAAAATTAGAATTTATATATTGATCGTCAAAGATAGAAAAGTAATACCGTTGTACATGAAATCATGCTGGACGATTAGGAATCCAAAAAGGTGCTTCTGAATACCGCCTGTGAATTTCTAGTTCTACGAATCTATTCAAAAATAAAATTGACAAATCGCCTATTCTTTGATAAATATTCTATTTGTAAGACATATTCTTTAGCATATTCACCCTATGAGATCAAAATTTAAAACTAAAAAATATAACCGGGAATCTATAAAATATACTCAACCTTTATTTTAACTTTTTCAAGAACGAATTATTCCAGCGATGATATTCTTTTTACAATCGATACATAGACGATGTTCGAGGTTCCTCTGACTGCGAATCTGGTATCATATTTTCATGATACACAATGCCGGATCCAAGATGACCAACAATAATTTTGCCAAATCATAATTTTTACTAATTTTTGGAATGTAGATTTAAATTTAAAAACTGTGAACTATTACAGCGAACCAAAACATACAAAATAATATTTTTACAACATTTTATTCTGCTGGTTTTGAAGTATTCGATACATTTTCGGAAATTTTAAAATATTCGTGAATCCGCGTAAATTCCGAAGAGTATGAGAAAATTCAGAAGACGTCGAAAATATGTATTTTCTTAATCCAATAGCCGCCTATTCGATATAATACTAACCTAACTTTGGTCGGCCAAAGTAGATCAGACATTTTTATTTCGAAAATCTGTCACCAGATTTTTAATCAGGCATCTTAAAAACCCGTAGATGCTAGCTATCATAAAAAATCACATTTTCTTGAAATTTTTGTCCGACGTATTGCATCCGCCATTTTAAATTTTGAAAACCTGATACCGTTTTCACAACCATCATCCTTGGAAACCCCTCCATACCGAATTTCAATGAATAATAGTTATTAGCTCGTCCTAGCATTAATATTTTCTGAAAAATATGAGTTTTGAGTACCAATTTGTTATTAATAACAATTATTTTAAAGAATTAAGCAATATTATTATTTTTTTAATACTTATTGGAATCTTTTGGAAATAAAAAACAAAAAAATCCCAGCAAAATCGATAACGAAACAAAACATTACGAGAAAATTTTGTTGTTTTATTTCCA
The DNA here is from genome assembly GCA_030407085.1 of Trichopria drosophilae. Lineage (NCBI taxonomy): Eukaryota > Metazoa > Arthropoda > Insecta > Hymenoptera > Diapriidae > Trichopria > Trichopria drosophilae. The sequence goes on along the minus strand of CM059584.1, from coordinate 14,684,366 downwards.
TTTTACTTATGCCTCGAAGGTCATGCAAGGTCAAATTCAATGTTTTTAATTGAAACCCCCATTTTGTATTACATATTTGGAATGAGCTGGAAATTTACGTTTCAGTTTCACCTTGACCAATTCTTGACCACGAACTTCAAAGGTTATTCCGAGGTCTTATAATTGTTTTTTAAATGAACCCTTATCTTTATTTAAAGATTTTTAAAAGAATTTCAAAAATTGTCGCAGTAGGGCTACATCCAGCCAATTAAGGCATGGAGTTTGAAAGTCGCTGATTACGAATTTGAAATCAGTTTTTGAAAAAATACAATCGAAGATGACGAACAAAACTTCAATAAATCGACCAATTTACTTTAAATTTATTGTAAAACTAATAATAAGAATCATTCAAAATCAGACTGAGAATATCAGGTAACATCTGGCTTCTAGAAAAAAATCTTTTAAAATGATCTTCAAAGTCTATTAAGCCCAAGGTCATGATTATGGATCAAATTGCACTTGAAGGTTAAATTTTCTACTCTTTCCAAATATATAAAAATATATACGGTTATCATTAAGAAAAATTACTTTAGAATACGTGTATTAAGACCATGACCAAGGTAAATAAGGGTTGTATTGAATAGACAGTCCAAAACTTTGGTATTTAAGATTTTTCAATAAAAATTAATTCATGGCAGTATTATTGAAATAATCCTCCGTGAAGCAATCTCATTGTCAGCCTAAAAAATTTTAAATATTTTTTGAATTTTTAAATTTCTATTTCAGATTGAATATTTATCAAAGCAATAGAAAAATCATATATATTTGAGCGTTGCACTAGAACACGCGACATAGCATTTATGCACTCTTGAAATAAAAGTTTTGAAATTTGATTTTTCATCGTAAATGTTTTTCAATTATCCTTCGGTTTTGTCGTCCTTTCGGGATATTAACCCAACGGGCACGAAGAACCCAAATGTTTCTAAAACGTTTTTAGAATGTTCCAGAAACGTTCCTGAAACGTTTTATGTCTGCAACATGGATGAAACGTTTATAAAACGTTCCGTAAAAGTTGCAGACATAAAACGTTTTAGGAACGTTTCTGGAACATTCTAAAAACGTTTTAGAAACATTTGGGTTCTTCGTGCCCGTTGGGAACCCATTAACGCCCAAAGGACACTTTTTCTTCCTTCATTTCAATCGAGTATTTTGTATCAAAAGTTAACAAAGATTAAGAGATACATATCCTACTATTTTCGAGGTCGCTCTTCAAGGTTCCGAGGTCAAAATTGACTTTCGGGCATTAAGAATTCCAATATGGCGCCGAATTTTAAAAAAATGTCAAAAAAATTGGGAAATATTTATTCTTACCAATTTTTTTCGAGCCCTTAGAATATTGGGATTCTATTGAAACTCGCTGAATAAAGGTGAATAAAATACTTCAATTTGAAGGAAAAATGTTACTTTTATACACTTCATCATTCTAACGACGCAACAATGAAAATTTCTTTGAAATTTTCTAGACGTTCTAACTCAAAAACAACGTTCTTTTTTAATACAATGGTAAGAATGAAAAATTCTCAGAATTCATCTAGAAATATCACGGAATTTTTTTAGATTTTTGTAATAAATTGTTTTTTTTTAATTTTTTCAAATTTGTAATTTATTTTCGAAAAATTCTGAAAAAAATTTAGTTGTCTCTCATGAATTCTGAGAGTTTTTTCTCTTTTGTATTTTTTCTGAAAATTGTTAGTTTTTGAGAAGATGAATTTTAAATATTATAGCTTTGGATTTTTTTTCTCAAAAATTGTCAACATTTGGAAAAAATGTTAAAGAACAAAAAATTCTTAGAATTCATTAGAGAATACAGTAAATTTTTTTCATAATTTTTCGTTAACAAATTACAATTTGGAAAAAAAATTTAAAAAAAAATCTCCAAATGTCATAAAAAAAATCTAAAAAAATTCCGTGATATTTCTGCGTAAATTCTAAGAACTTTTCATTCTTATCATTTTTTTAAATAAAGCTCGTAGTTTTTTTAGTTAGAAAGTCCAGAAAATTTCAAAGAAATTTTCATTGTTGCGACCATTTTGAGGTCGTTAGAATGATGAAGTGTATACAAGTAAAATGTTTCCTATAATTGAAGTATTTCTTCACCTTTATTCAGAGTTTAAATAGAATCCCAATATTCTAAGGGATCGAAAAAATTTGGTAAGAATAAATATTTGCCAATTTTTTTGACATTTTTTTACAAATTCGGCGCCATATTGAAATTCCTAATGGCCGAAACTCAAATTTGACCTCGGAATCTTGAAGAGCGACCTGGAAAATCGTATATGTACCTCTCAATTTTTGTTAACTTCCATTTGATACGAAATAGTGGACTGAAATTGACGCAAGAAGAAGTGGCCGTTGGGCGTTAATGTGTTAAGGACAACAATATAGTTTTTAAATGAATTTTAAAAAGTAAATCTTTATTATAGAAAATGATTTAGCAGAATACAAATTAAAAAAACTGATTCGTCGGAATTATAATTTTTTTCCGCTTGGCTAAGATCTAGGGAAATCGAAGATGCTTGATGATGTAATATACATGCAAGTTATAAACTCTTTATTTATATCATCAAAACATTTCTACAACTACGACGGCAATTACGTTGTACGATTTTGCGTTCTAATATTCGCTGCAAAATTGATTGTCATCGTCGACAAAGCTAGCGTACTATATATATGCAACGATAAAAGGTAAGGGAAAAATATCGTATCTGGCGATCGTCGCTACAAAACAAATGATAGTCTTTAAACATTGTCCGGACCAGACATCAATAAAACACTGTAGAACGCTTCTTTAACACATTTCTATTTGCATAGTTTACAGTTCCGAAATTAATGTAAACAAATTAATTATGGGTATAATAAGTTCTCGGCGTTTAGAAAGATACGACGCCTACGAAGACGATCTTGTGCAAAGGATCCAATCGTTGATTACAAGTACAGCCAGGTACCGAGCAACGTACGGGTATTTGTTATTATATAAATTAATACTCATTTATTAAGAAATTATTCCGATATTTAAAATATATAAATCGCAAATAAATTTCTAAAAATCCATTAAGACTAAAAATTAACGCGTATCCCTGCAAACACGGAAAGTAACAGTTATGTAATACGAGTATTAAGTAATGGTTACATTGTTACATAAATGTTACATAGTTGTTACATAACTGTTATTTTTGTGTTTGCGTATATTGTATTAAAACTGCGTTTTTTCAATGTTTAGAAACAAAAGAACACTACGCTTCCATATTTTGTTTTCTAAAGTACATTTCTAAGAAACTCACCAAAACAATCAATATTTTTTGACAATTGTGTACGATTTTAATGCTGATCTTCGCGATTTCGGAGAATTATGATTTGGCAACACTGCCCCGATAATGAACATATCTGTCAGGTCAGGAGCGTCATATGGGTCTATGAGTGACCTAACCTCGAAAGTTGTATTGAAAGTTCCGGAATATGAGTTAACGCGTCGCCCTATTCTATTTCGGACAGTTTAGCCTTATCTTTGATAAGATATAACTTGAGATTTCCGTATTTCAAATAAGGTAACATAGTACAACTTGTGTGTCGTATAGTAGTGGTATGCACATGGTCATCGATGATCAAGAAGAAGACTATATGATTCAAAACAATCAGAAACCCCCATGCATCCCTGTGGCAAACACTACGAAGCTGGATGTAAGTTGTACATATTTCCCTAAAACAATATAGTAAACATCAAATGCTAAATCATGATCGAAGTGCTGTCAAATAAATTATTTTAAATCCTTACGTTCTGAATTTAAACTATCTTGAGAATGAGACTCAATATAAGATATTAGCAACAACAATGCATTTTTTTAATTAATGTGTAAATTAATTGATTGTAGAACACACGATATAAAGGTTATGACAACTCACGTCAACATTGCAAAGAAAACCGAAACTAATATTATAAACTCATATCGTTATTTTGCATATATAATAAATATGGTCGATTCGTATTTTTAAAGTATATTGGAGTTTTACGTTCAATAAATTCAGAGAGATTTTACTGAAAAGTATTTGCCAAAACAAATATTAGGATAAGAGTTAAGTCTGATTACAAGATTTTATTGTTTGTCAATATTTACCTGTCAAAACTCTTACAAACTTATGATACACCGATTTGGCAGAATGTAGAATATATGGGTCATTCTCCAGAAAAGTGTAATTGTGTCCCCAGTTAATATTTTATCCAAATAATGGAATTTATTCTCCAAACATTTTTTTTTCTTGCGCCTTATACTTTTCTGTAAACATTACACAAGAGATAATTTGTTCAAATCGCATGATAAAATTTTCACATACTGCTAAAGGTCCAAAATGTAAGCCTCCTGGCTGTCGCCATAAATAACACATTTTCGATCACTGTCATTCTCTTTCATGTAAATGATTAAATTTGTTTAAAAGTGGTTATGATCTGTTTTACTTATAACAAACAAATACAGTAGGACCTCTCTTATTCTAATTAGTAAAGTTTTTCAAGATGGCGCCGACCTCTCTTATTCTAATTTTCCCCTTACCCCCACTTACTTTGCTTGTGAGCTTGTGATTCGTGGACAATATTTTTCATTGACTTTTCGTGTGATAGTGGGAGAAGACTTGTGGGGGAACGATTAGAATAAGAGAGGTCCTACTGTAGTGCTGTGAACATTTCACTATAACCTTCCTGAAAATTGTTATGGCTTTGTAAAATGTGTCCCCATGTTTTAAAAAATAAATATAAGTACAGAATACATGCCATTTGCAGTACAAAAAAAATTAAATGTAGATACAGACAATCGTTCTACAATTTCGATTACTTTTAGACTATGGATTGTATGTATAATATTACTGATTTCAAAATTAATTTAAACCCAAATTTAGTAATATTGTTAGAACTAAGGCCTAACTACGTTTATTCCTTGTAAGTCTCCCGTCATATTTGCGAGGCTAATTTAGCATGTTACGAAAGCGAGTAATATCTTAAAATATAAAGAAAAGATTAAACTCTTATGCCTGAAGTGCATTTGATAGAAATTTATTTTGTTCTTATGTTAAGATGGTTAATACGTTGACATGTAAGCTCCCCTGTCATGTAAGCCTCCTGGACAATTGTAGTGATTTATGGAAATTCAGTTCTTATTACAGTAGGACCTCTCTTATTCGAACCTCTCTTATTCTAATTGCCTTTCTTATTCTAATTGTCCAGCCTCTCTTATTCTAATCGTTCCCCCACAAGTCTTCTCCCACTATCACACGAAAAGTCAACGAAAAATATTGTCCACGAATCACAAGCTCGCAAGCAAAGTAAGTGGGGGTAAGGGGAAAATTAGAATAAGAGAGGTCGGCGCCATCTTGAAAAACTTTACTAATTAGAAAAAGAGAGGTCCTACTATAGTGATAGAACGGATTTTTATTGAACTTAACATCAATTTTCTTAACTACTTTCAGTATTAAACGCGCATCATCAGTAATATGCGATAACCAAAACTTTTTTACATCGCTAAAACAACTAAACATATCAATTTATAATTTTCCATAATAATTTTAACTGTTTTGAGTTTTATAAAATAAATATTATTCAGTTACTATTTTTATTCTTACTCTTTATGAGTCACTCATTAGCTAAGAGTGAACATTCCGCCACTTTTATATAAAATTTGCATTAAAAAATTAAATTACTTGCATATTTCATGCGTATCGATGGCTACTGTATTATTACTTCGTATTAATGTAATTAACAAGCCAATGAATATATCTAAACTTTAAATTTTAATTTTTATAATCTTTTATTTTGTGGAAAAAACACTTTTTCGAAGAATGACCCGTATAGAAATAAATAATCCCAGTAATACCAAAAAATTGAATCTAGCTTAAAAATATAGAACATAGTCTTGATTAGTTAAATATTTTATAATAAACAAAGGTTTCTTTTTTATCTATATACAGTAGCCCTTCTCTTATTCTAATTTGTCCAGACAGGCAAGATGACGCCTCCTTCTCGTATTCTAATTTACCGCCAAAAACGTTTGCACTTTTCTAGGATCTTGTCAGGGGTTTTTACATTAATGTTAATTTACACAATATTATTTATTAGACAGATAACCGAACTGACTTATTATTAAATGTTTTTGTTTTTAAAAAGAGTTTTTTTAGGTTATGTTGTATGTGTAAAATTAGATTAGAGGAAGTGAAAAAATTAGAATAAGAGAAGAAGTTAGAATAAGAGGAATTAGAATAAGAGACGGACTACTGTACAATGCACAAAGTTGATTAAGACATCGTTTATATTTTAAAATATCTTCACTCTTTGATAACTCTATGAAAATAACAAAATTATTTGTTATAATTTTATAGATTATTGTTTTGATGAAATATTAAAAATCTTAATATCTTGAGTTTATCTGTGAATAATCAACGCACAGTAGAAGTCTAATATAGATGTATAATATTTATATAAAAAATAATTTAATATAAGTGCAGTACAGTGAAAGTTTACATTGAGCATATTATGAAAATAAATTAACTTTTTTCTTTCTTTACAATAACAATTATACACTTATATTTGAAATAAATATAAATAATCATTCCTTTTAATTTCTATTTATGTATAACAAAGACACAAATAAAAAGACTGTTAAGCAGGTAATACTTGACACTATTTGAACATTTATATCTTTTTGTGGATTAATTGAAATTGTGGAATATAGTAACCCTTACTACAAATATACAAATGTTTTACAAATCAGCATTTATTCACATTATAGAGCAACGATGAACTAAATTTAATATATCTATTCTTTTTTTAACCCTTAAAGCGACACCCTATATAAAAATAACACAAAGCGCCATGTGGGGTCGTGGGAGACCCCAATCCGAAGATAATATCGTCCTGCGTGGACAGTTTTCGTTATTTCGTCTCAACAAAATTACTGGATACTCTCCAAGTATGACTTTACAGCCTAGATAAGTTATCGTGATAAAAAAATTATTGGTGCTTTTTATAAAAAATGAAACACAACGGTGACGTTTTTCACAAAAAAAATCGAAACTAAGCCAATTTGTCCTAAAAATTTAACTTGTGCTTCTTGAAATGTAGCTCTTTCAGATAAAAAATGCTGTAAAAGTGCAGTTTTAGAAGGGAAAAAAATGTAATATTTATATGTGGGGTCTCCCAGTACCCCCAGGGCGCTTTAAGGGTTAATGATATTACATAGTGCTCATTTTATATGTAAAATAAGGAAAATACTTTGTTTACCAGAACAGCGATGTCAGCTTGTCTATAAAGCAGGCATGCAGCTTTAAAAACAAGGATGAATCTTCAAAATCATCAGTGCCTTCTATGATACATAGGAGAGCCATAGGTCCAAACTTCAGCAATGGGGAAAAATGTAGGATAAGTAGTAATTATTTGCCAAATTATATGCAAAGGATTGCAAAGTATGACCATAAACCCTTCTGCGGTACATTTTCCGATGATGGAAAATACCTTCTGGCAACAACTCATGGTACGTCTTCAATTCAATAATTTATATCTTAGCTGCATGGAAGTTTTAAGTTTTATTTCGACAATGAATTCATTTCATCGATTAGATTGTAATAAATGCATGTATAATAATGATTTTTCTTTTGAAAACGTTAAGAGAGGTTTATATTTATTATCAAAGACAAAAATGTAAGTTTTTAATAAAATAAATAAAAATTATTAAATTTAATTTAAAAAAAATAAAAAATATTAAATTTAATAAAAATAAAAATAGTACGCATTGTACATGATGACCAACAAAACGTCATAGAAATTGATCAATTTTCGAAAATAAATTAAAATCATCGATAATTTCTTTGGTATTTTACAGGATATTCTTTATAATGGTTGGAATTGTAGTTACAGAACAGTCATTTTTAATTTATATTTTCATACAGAACTTTAGGACTCCCTTAACCCATTTTTCCCAAAATGAGAGAAACAGGTTAAACGTCACCATCAGCTCAGTTTCTACAATAGAAAGAATTTTTTTTAATTTTTGATAAAAGCATTTCCGACTATTTCGAAGTCTGCTCTATCGATCCTCGTCGAGAAAATGGCAAAAAAACGATTTCTGCAAAAAATTTTTCAAGTTAAAAAAAAATATCATGTTTTCTAGGTCGTTTTTGTTTATTTTTCACTATTTTCTCCACCCAAACGAATTTTAATTAAATAAATGCATATATAAAAAGTGATCCTGATTGTTGAATATAAATAATATACTAATAGAATATATTTTAGAAGCAATGGCCGCGAAACGAAGAACGTTTTTTCCAAATTATTAATTCCTTGAAATATAGAGCACAGGAAGTTTTTTTTTAGTTTTATAATGATGATATAAATATTGACTGATATGGACGAAAATTATACAACAACCTTCCATATAAGAGATCCATTTTACATAAGGTGTCCATTACGGATCCGCCATTGTGGATTTATCAACTAAAAGTTATTATAATTTTCTTCCATAACCAGTCAATATTTATATCATCCTTATAAAATTTAAAAAAAATTTCTATGCTCTCTATTTCAAGGAATTGATGGAATAATAAAAAAAAAATTGCAATTTTTTTTTAATTTGAAAAATGTTTGCAGAAATAATCGTTTTTTGGCCATTTTCTCGATCAGAATCGATAGAGCACACTTCCAAATAGCCTGAAATGTATTTTTTTTAAATTAAAAAAAAATTCTACCTACTGTAGAAACTGAGCTGATGTTGACGTACCTCTCTCATTGTGGACAAAAAAGAGTTAAGGGAGTCCTAAAGTGCTCCGATGATAAAGCAGGCATTTCCACTAAAAACCGTAATTAAATAATGACTGAATCGATCTTTCAAAATTCGAGTAAGAGTTATTCTAATTACTATAGACGGTATTCTAGAAAACACAGCAGAAACTAATTGAGAACTGATCGGAAGTAAGTAATTTTTATTTATTTCCGAAAATTCTCGGTCAGTTCTGAAGTAATAGCTTTAGTAATTTCTAGAAAACCGTCTATAGCAATAAGAATTGTCTTTACAGAGCCGGTATTTTAATCTTTTTATTCAGCTATCTTCCATTTACGTTTTTTAGTGAAACTTGCTAACTTACCGATCGTCCACTCTAGAACCTCCCTCAGGAATTTATTCTAACATCCATAATTTTAAAATGTCTGAATCCATTTTTCAACAATTTTCCAAATTTATTCAGACATGTTTAAATGACGGCTTTGGTAGAGATGTTGACGAGAATCTAGCCAGAATTATCCTAGATTTTTATGATCTGGGTAGAAACTAGTCTATAATATGGGTAGAAATCCTACGAAAAATGTCATGAATTCTAATCGAAATCTACCGAGAATTTCGAATACCTCTTGATCGAACCCCCAACATGGCAGCTGGCTCTCAGCTGATTCGCGTGCACATGCTGTCGAGATTGTTTACAAAGCTGCTGTAAAGATCAAATCTTCATTTCGAAAGAAAAATCGTTTACATTTACATCTCCTCGTTTTCTAGAATCGATTGATTCTTTCCTATTATACAAACTTGATATGATATTTTCAGTTTGCAATTATTGCTTTAGGTCACTTTAAATATATGTTACTGGTCTAGCGGGTTTTCATCTAGAATTCGTATATATTTCTACCGAGATTGTACCGAACAGATCTAGCCAGAGCTAGGATAATGGCTAGCTCAGCCAAATCTCTACCAGGGTCCAGAACCCATTTAACGCTTCAAAGCCAAAGCCATCCAAACCAAACCAAAGTACAATAAATCCTTTGTTATTCCCCACTGCCTATTTTTTCATTATTGGTAAAAATTGCAACGGTTTACGAGCTTAAAATAAATGTACCAAACACCAAGACAGTTTTTGTTCCCAAAATTACATAGGAATTTGTTGCCTCTTCGTGACTCCATAAAACAAGTAAATTCAATCAATACGCGTTTATGAGTGTTTCTTTTACGGTTATGTAGCATTGTTTTAATTTGACGAACCCTAATTGGTATTGGTATTGGTATTGGTATATCTGCATCAGGTTCGGGGTCAACCCCAGAAATCAGCACACTTAGCTGTTTGCCTTTGTATGTTATTCCTGATACTATTCAGGGTTCCGTTGGATATCCAACTGCTTTTAGTCGCCCCGGTAAGCAAAATTATTGTGCAACTTTTCATACCACTTTGAAACTTTGCATACTTTTAGAGGGTATCTAGAGTAAGAATTTCCGAAGGGGAGCCATCTTGAATTTTGCTACAGAACCAAGATGACGGCCTTTTTCGAAAAATCACTATTTATTTTTTTACGACTTTATTTTTAGTTATTTCAAATTGTTGTTTGGTACAAATATGAAAGTTATTTATTATAATATCACAAGTATTTTTATCTTCATGAATTTCAATCAAATTTCAAAATGGCGGCCACTTTACTACATTATTGAGTTATTACTGAACACATAGTATTCTTATATTGTAAAGTAGTAGTATAATGTACTTTTCAATGAAATAAAATTGTATTTTGATGCTGATTACGATTCTGAATACTCAAGATGGCGGATCCAATATGGCGGGCATAGAAACAAAAACAGGCATTATCTATCCTATTTTGTGATTTCTTTTAACATGGATATTAGATGGTGCAAATGGATACCGCTCTTAGCGAAACCAGAGTCGCGACGGGGACGCGGCGGTTAACAACTTTTTTTTGTTTTTTTTTTGTTTTTTTTTTGTTTTTTTTCTATTGTTGTATTTTATTTATCTGTTTCATTTTTTTCATTAATATTTTGACACTTACCTTGGCAGTTTCTACACAGTAGTGTACATGCAACCTTTTGGCGTTTACAAGAGCAACGTAAAGAACATCCATTATAACAAGAACATTTCGTTAAATGAGCTTTACAAGCTTATCGTTATAGAAAAGAATTATCGTTAAAAACAGGGCTACTGACTGGTGCATGTATGTACTAAGCGCCGAGTGCTACATTTCTATCGGACTTGATAGCCGCCTAGCGGTTAAACCTCGAACTATTTTGTGTTTATGTCTTATTATTGATGATGTTTTTAAAGCTAATTACTCGCAATTTGGTATATGGTAATGTTTTTGGAGACATCGATTACAAATCCTATGCTAGATTTACCAAATACAAAATAGCGGATCCAGTATGGCAGACAAAAATTTTAGAAATGTTTCCATTTGCCCAATATTTGTTACTCGGAGGTTAAATCAATCTGACGTTCGATTCCTAACCAGCGACCACGAAACCCCCGAGTAACGATTTTCAACTGAATTGCTTGAATAGAAAAATGTGTGACTCTAAGTGTTAATAATTTATTAAATTATCCGCTATTTTGAAATTTGACCGAAATTCATGAAGACAATAATAGTCGTGATGTTATAATAAATAACTTTCACATTTGAATCAAAAAATAATTGAAACTAACAAAAAATAAAGTGGTAAAAAATAAATGGTGAATTTACGAAAAAGGCCGCCATCTTGCTTCTGAAGCAAAATTCAAGATGGCTCCCCTTCGGAAATTATTACTCTAGATACCCTCTAAACGTATGCGAAGTTTCAAAGTGATATGAAGATGTGCACGATTTTGGCACTTTTAGCGAGTTACCGGGGCGACTATTTGCAGAATCTCAAAAGTTGTCCGAGATTCCGCTCCCTGATTTCCTCCTTGCTCAAAGATGGAGAATCCAGGTATCTCCTTCGAGCCTCCATCAGGGCAGGGCACTCGCATAGGAAGTGAATGGATGATTCCTCCTTATTTTCATCACATCTAGTGCACATCGGTGAAGGTTTCCTTCCTACGGTGTGACTGTGCTTATTTAAATTTCCATGTCCGGTTAGGATTTCGATGGAGATTCTTATTTCTGTTCTGTCCAATTCGATCAGTTTTTCAGCCCATCGGTCCGCCTGCAGCTCTCCTACAAGGCTTTTGGTTGTGCTGCATTCTTTGTTTTTAATCCACTTTCTAACCTGTTAGGATTTCATTTGTCTCTCCAATCTTGAAACGGCAGTGCCACCCTCCCAGTCAAGTCAGTTCCATTAACTATTCTCGACTTGGCAAGGTTGTCCGCTCTTTCATTTCCTTTCCAGCCCATATGGCCAGGTATCCAGGTCAGGCTGAGTTTGTTTCTTATAGCCAGGTTACGTAGGCAGGTCTTTGTATCTCTGACTAAAGCTGATTTGATGACTGGATTGTCTAACGCTCTCAATGCGGCTTGGCTATCTGAGCATATCCATATCGTTTTATTTGTCACTTCCTTCTCCATGAGGGTCTCGGCACACTTGAGGATAGCCGCCACCTCTCCTTGGAAAACAGTTTTAAATTTATTGAGCTTGAGGGAAACAGCTTCGGTCCGCAGTATCCTGCGCCTACACCCTGGTTGGTTTTAGACCCATCTGTGAATCAGATGATGTCATTCCTGGGTATTACTGATTTATTTTTCCAGTCCTCCATATCGGGGAAGCAAACCTTAAAGTTGTTTTCACGTGTGTGGCATGTCTGGATCTTATATTGTGGTTGGTACCACATGTCTCTCAGATTTCCTCGAAAAAGATGGTTAAACCAATCTTGCTTACCTGTCAAACTTCCCAAACATTTGAGTCTATACACGGTTCTCATGGCTTCGCATTTTACTGCCTGAGCCATGGACGGTACGTCCAAAAGGGACCTCATTGCGGCTATGGGTGTACTCTTCCTTACTGAGCAAATGCCCCTGAGGAACATAGCCTGTACCCTTTCAATTTTTGTTGAACTTGGGTCTTTTCCGTCCTCTGCCACCAAATTGGCGCGGCATAGGTAATCCTTGGTAACACAATCTGTTGGTAGATCTAGAGCAGCCGTTTCGGTCCTCGAGCTCTCCTACAATGCCAGAAAGTGGCAATTGCTTTCTGACATTTGTCTTCCAGGTGACCATTCCAGTTTAACCTTTTATCCAGGGTTACTCCAAGATATTTTGTTTCGCTGGCATATGGCACCTGCATCCCGCCAGACAAACCCTAATGGTTTAACAAAAATTATTCACAAAATGAGTACTAGAGAGATATATTAGCAACAAAGAATAAACAACTTTTGCACCTAATTCGCTTTTGGTTTGAAATCCTTTAACCTTTTAGTGTTAACGGTTTATTGTATTGCATGCGATTTTGTTTAGCTTCATGCAAAAGCCGCATATACAAAAGTTGTAAACTTTATTAATCATTATTGTTTAATCCACAAAGCATGGATCTAATTTTCTATAGTGGTAGTAGAAATATCAACAGCTAATGAGATTTTTTCCTTGAACAATCACATTTCTTGTTATATCATCTTTCCGTTCGAAATTAGGAAAATGGTCTCCCAATAGGGTTTACTTAATTTATAACATCCCAAATCAGTTTCTTATGCATATTTTCAAAATATATTTTATCTGCATTCCGTCCCACCCTTGCGAAGGTATGTTGAATATTCATCGACTGTTTAACAAACTGTTCGTTGCCGTATTTGATGAATTGTTGAAGTTTTTTTAATCCGCTTATTAGCTATTCTCCTGCTGCTGAAGGCGGATAGGATCTTCGGCATTGGCCAACATTTGTCCAGCGCCCTTGGGAGGTTGCAAGGTTGCGCGAATTGTCGTGCTTTTTTAAACGTTTGTGGATCAGTGGTACCATTTAGAAGATTTTTGTCATTCGTTTTCCTCAAAACATGTTTTGACAAACCTGTTTCCTTGATCAGGATTTTTATTTTGCAAGGTTCATGTAACCTGTTTACTATCCCTTATAGTGAAACCTATGCTGCTCAAGACACTGTCTCTGACTGATAAATCTCACTGCGTAAGAATAATTGTTTTACAAGGATGAGAAATAGTTAGTTCGATGTGTATTAATTAACTAATATCTGAGATTTTATGTAATTTGCCCGTTTTTTTTTGGTAATTTTTCCGTTGTCTTCAAGAAGAGCCCTATTGTAAGTAAAATCCAAAGAGCTATTATTCACTGTCTTCCTAAAAAATATGGGTACGGAAGTACTAGTATATTGTATATGAGTATACTTGTAATCGTACAACCATTAATCTCAATAATAATATTATTACTGGTGTCTAATATCACTATGGTAATCAGTATGCGACGTTCTGGAGTGCCCAAAATCATCTCCATGGTGGTGTCTACAGCTAACTTTAGTATTGAGTGATTCAAGGGTCTAACATATTACCAGAAGGCACTAAACTCGTCAATTTGAATGCAAAAATAAAAATTCGTAGAATTATTTCGATTAATCTATTACTCGAACTTACATGGTTTGCAAAAATGCGATCCTCTTAGCCTCCACAAATCATCCAAATCCAGAAAAATCAATAACACTCTATTCTATTGTCAGTAATATTTACAATGACCATCGAATACCCGATCAACAAACTTAGAGAAACTTCACTGATTAATATTTACATTAATAGTTCTTTACATTTTATGACTCTTAAAGATTCTTAGGACTATCTTTCTAACATTTTCTCATGATACAGCACTGTTTGGCTTTAGCTTAAGTTTAGTCTGAGGTGATTTTCTATGAATAAAAACTAAGAAAATTCACGGGCTTTATAACTATTAAAAGAAATAAACTCATAATACCGTTTTAACGTAAAGTTCTGATGTTTGCGAGTAACCCCTGAATTTGATTTATTTTGAAATTCCATAAACTTATATTTCCTTCTGGTTTATTGTGTTAGTCTTATCAGTGTTTCTATCTAACAAATTTCGAAATACTTAACTAAACTACTTATAAAAAACCTTTGTTTCGTGTTATTTGACGATCAATAAAGAAATTCGCTTGGTTTAGGCCTACAGAGGGATAACAAAAGTAAAAATAAATGTTACAATTAGCAGCGTAACATGTTTACTTTATGTTAATTTTACTATTGACAATACTGTACGAGATGCTTTTACTGCGCCAAAAGGATAATTTTCGTTTAATCAATTTTGATACATCTATTTTACTATTCGCGAATGTTCAAAGTGGTTATACTATAAAACTGCTGTAGCTTTGGTAATGTACACTACTGCATATTTAACAAAAATAGTTCATTTAACTTTTTTTATTAATCATGTGTTTACTTTTGTAAAATGGTTAGATTAACTATCATTTTCTCTCTGTGTATCATAAACTATTTGCAACTCTGACGATGTGGAAACGAAATTCCAAAACTATAATACGATGTCCATTCCGATGCCATTATTTTCCACTACATTGAATTTTATTTTGCGAACGCAAATATTAAAATTTGAAAAAAGATCTAAATCAAAACCTAAGCGCAAATAACATAGTTATCAATTCTTTCAAATGATAAAATCTTAAGTTTCTGTAACTATTCCAATATTTTTTACATAACCTAATTCAAATAAAACTTATCACAAGTTACTAAATTACTTCCTTTTCTAAATTAATTTAATTTGAAAGTGATTAATAAACGACTTTCAATGTGGAGAAAAATTCGGATTGTTCCCGTTAAATTTATCTCTTTGCAAACTTGGAAGCATTAGTAATTAAAATAGCATCTTTTCTAAATTTTGCAGACAGGCTCATGAGGTTGTACAGTGTCGATAATGGCGAATATAACGAATATAAGAAGTATGAGGTCTCCGCAGTTGGCTGGAGTATATTAGACACTGCGTTCAGCCCTGACGGAAATTATTTTGTATATTCCAGCTGGGCTGAATATCGTAAGTTGAACTTAAACGAAACAAATAATTAACCTGCGATAAATATATTGTTTTTTACAAAAAGTGATCATTATATCCGTATATTTATAAATGAATATCTTCTCCAGTATATCTTCACTATATACATGGAGATTCGAACGTTCGAGAGCCACTGCTATTGTGTTCAGATCATCCCATGTTTTGTGTGTTTTCCGTCGTATTTTCCGGTGATGGAAGAGAACTTTTCTGTGGCGGAAACGATGGACACTTGTATATTTACGACCGAGGTTCTCAAAAGTGCTCCAAGGTACTTTTTAATATACTGAATAAATTAACTGATTTCGATCCAAAATGTAACGCCTTTCATTAATACAATCTGATAACAAAGTCTCTTCACATACGAATTTCGAAACTGGATGTTTGAACAATGGATGTTATTATGTGTTACATTTCTCAATTGCAGGTGAGAGGACATGAAAGTGATATTAACACCGTTGCGTTTGCAGAATCTTCATCTCAAATACTGTATAGTGCTGGAGACGATGGATTGTGTAAGGTATAGTTGTCCAAAATTACTATAACTTTAGTGTTACTACTAATTATTTTTATATATACTCCTATTTAAATAAGTCAGCATCAAAGTCAATCCTAACACATTAATAACACTGAGAGCTTTTAAATTTTATTAAAACTCTTTTCTACTAATTTTAAACCATAAATAATTATACACAACATCAATATTAAATTCCCTATTACTTTAGTTAGTTATATATAAAACTACGGTATTTCTAAGTGTATCTTCATTTGTAATTTCATTTGTAATTTCATTCGGAATAATTTTTCAAAATATACGCTAGATTCCAGAAATACTATTGGTAGGCAAATTTTAAACGATTTTCGTTAGTTAAGATGTTTAATTGCGCTTAAGCGTTTATGTATCGGTGCAGTAAAATTAGAATTTCGAAACTGGATGATTGGGAAATTTTGTTACTGATTATGAATTTGTGACATGATTCTCGAAATCGAAAATGGCGGATTCCACAAGGCATTAAAATTTTCTTTAAAATGTACGGAACTTGGTATTTGCGGGTTTGTTCGATCGGTGATTACAAAGTCGTTCCATTTTGCGCTACTTTTAGTAACTTCTGAATAAGGTTTTCTGTTTAAAATTATAATTTTAAGAAAAGAAATTTCGATTTTGTTGTATGTTTTCCAAAAACTATATAGAGTAAATAAATTCTGAGCACGAAGTTTTGTAAAGCGACTCTATAAATCGATGATAATAGTTGCTGCACTTCGTTTTCTAAGACTAAAATTCCACGGATGTTAACTGGTTCGATTCATTTTTCGAGTGCACTTATTTGTTGTATTCTGTATCTTTTCTTTTATTAAGACACAATTAAAAAAAGAAAAATTGAATTATTTTAACTTAGGGTTCTGTAGTAGGACAGTTTTCTCATTTAATATAATTCAATGATTTCATGGAAAATCTTAATTATTACGTTTTTAAAATTGTTTGCTGTGTTACAGTTTCGCCGAAACAGAGATAAACAAACATACACACGCGCAGTTACTCGATTCCCTGCGAATTTTTCGACGGATTGTTGACATGCGCAGTTCAAACGATAGAATTTAATGTAACAGTTAACGAACGCTCCTTGACTGTTAAAATACATGAGTTAACATACAATAACATTACTGACGTGTAGGAAAGTGCTGGTATTTTCATCTCAAAGTTACCTTTCGTTTTTAACTTTACAGTTACACTTATAGTTTTATAGTTAAAGTAAGAGGCTTAAAATTAGCTCACATTAACTATTAGTAAAAAATTTCTCTCAGTGTAGTGTAGACCATTCTTTCATTACTATAATGTTTAGTTACTAAGTAAAACAGATAATGTATTAACGAAGTGTTGATATTTCAATTCTTTTATATCTCGTTATCTGACTTCCTTAATAAATAGCCACGGAAAACCTGTTAATACAGTAATTAATTAGCGTATAATACACAAGTAATGTTTTCAGACAAATATATTTTGTTTTCAAAATCATTCCGGTATGTTAGTTCAAAAGTATAACAATATCTACAGTGACGCTCAAAAAAATAGAGCTACTATAATAGCAAACGCTAATCTTTTTCGAATATTTTGCTTCGATACGTGTGGCTTTTTCTTAGAAATGCGACCGTTAAGCTTCGCATCACACAATCTTCTTTTTATTGTTGATGTTGACAGTTTTATATTGTGTTCGTTGAATAAAATGTCTTTAAGGCGTGGTGCAGTCAAAAATGGGTCTTTTTTCACTTCTAGTGTAATTTTTCTATCCATACGTGCACAAGTTTTTCGAGGTCTTCCTCGATTATCAATTGGTATTTTTGTTTCTTTTGATTTCTTAATCGCATTTTGAATACGTTTCCGCGAAACATGCAAAAGTTGTGCTATTTTATTCATCGATAAATCACGTTTATATAATTGAAATATTTGTTTACGTTCATCGTCACTTGTATGCTTTGCTCTCCCCATCTACAATAAAAGCAACAACAACATTGCTAGTAAATGAAGGTGGGTGATTAATTATTTACAAATAGTAGTAAAAATAATATATTAGAGTTGATAAAAATATTTAAAATGCTTACAGTTTAAAGTGGCTCTATTATTTTGACCCTAATTATTACTAATCTTTAAATCTATTTTAACAGTATTAGTCTTTAAAACTGGATTATCGATAGCAAACACACTTTGAAACGTTCTGTACCATTGCCTGAAAACAACTAAGTAATGTACTTTGCGCGGAACTCAAGTACCTTAATCCAAAACAATATTCATTTTCACATTTAGAGGTGGCTCTATATTTTTGAGCGCCACTGTACTTAAAAATTACGTCTTTATTCACAAAAATTAGGTGTGGGACCGTAGAGCACTTTCCGAATCGAATCCACAACCAGTCGGAGTTCTTGCTGGCCACAAGGGAGGAATAACTTTTGTAGATCCGCGCGGTGATGGAAGGCACTTGATCACAAATAGTAAAGACCAGACTATAAAATTATGGGATGCTCGTGTCTTTTCTAGTAAAAATGGACTGGCAAACGCTCAAAAAGCCGTTGCGTTCACTAGCGACTCTTGGGATTACAGGTGGCAACGCGTACCGAATAAGTGTAAGTTTCTTTGCATTATATTTATTGAAAGCTCTGATATTATTCAAATGGTATATTTCAAAATTATACAAATTAAAAATATTTGGATCTTATTAAATTTCTCAGTATAGTCAGAATACTGGCAGCTTTTATTCATATATTCGTTACATATATTCTCTACATCACTGTAAACGCTGAACGTTTAAGCGATTTTCGTGAATTTTTAAAATGAAAAAAGCCGACAACTGAATACTTCAGAAAATGAATAACATTTGGAAATTTTACTTTTCTCCTTCATTCGTTCCCCCACCACTCAGGATATCCTAAAGGAAACGAAAAGTTTCTAACATGGCTGTATATAAACAACTAAACTATTAATAAAATGAATACATCATCAATGCACCTACTTCACCCTTCGAAGCATGGTATATATGCTATACCTTTTTGTAATCCATTATTTACATATTTAAGGTAATTAATAATTAATTTTGTTGCAATTTTTTGCTTCCTTACTTCAAGAACATGTTAGGAAACGTAAATAAATACATTTTATAATGTTTAAAAAAATTAAACAAAGGTGGATTTTTCACGGAAAATGTATGTGGAGAAGAAAACGTCACTCAACTACGACGAGACTGGGTACTCGGGAATTTTCAGGGTCATTGATTACGAACCTGGTCGCAGATCTTCGAAATTCAAAATGGCGGATCCAATATGGCTGACTGAAATCGAGGGTGAATCTGACTTGTTTTTATATGTCAATCGGCCATGTTGGATCCACCATTTTGAATTTTGAAAATCTGAGGTCTGATTCGTAATCAGTGATCCCGAAAACTCCCGAGTATCCAATTTCATCTCGATCAAGTAAATTTGTGCAATTTGGTCGGCCATATTGGATCCGCCATTTTGAATTTTGAAGATCTGCGGCCAGACATATATACGTCCTGACAATTTTGGCCATATTTTATGACTGGGGAATTTTTCAAGGGTCTATTACGGCTCAAATTAAAGCTGAAGACTTCCTCTTCAAGATAGACTTGGTCTAAATGATGATTTTTATTTATTTATTTTCGAAAACATTATGGAAAATATGTGTTTTTTATCAAAGTTGAATACTTGTTCAAATGAGGCTCAAAATCTCTACTAGGAGGTTTTTGGGGTCGCTGATTACGAATCTGATGTCAGAAATCATAAATTCAAAATGGCGGATCCAATATGGCGGCCAAAAATACAAAATATTGACCTATTTTTATGAAACTTGGCACACAGAGGTTTTCGGGGTCGCTGATAAAGAATCTGATATCAGTTTTGTGAAATTAAAAAGGGCGGATCCAATATGGCCACCAAAAATACTTTTTTCGTGAAACTTGGTATACATAGGTTTTCGAGGTCGCTGTTCAAGAATTTGATATCTGTTTTGTGAAATTCAAAATGGCGGATCCAATAAAACTTTATTCTTACACATTAGATATTATATATCATTCAAAATAACGTATTACATAAAACTTTATTCGTGCATGTTAACATACATAATAACATTCATTTTAACATTTATATTAAACATTAAGAATCTTCTTTGGTGTGGTAGATCTCAAAGCATGGATCTATGCATATATCAACATTTTGAATGTCAGGAAACTGACATTAGATTCTTGATCAGCGACCTCGAATATCCCTGTATGCGAAGTTTCAATTTGATATTTTTAGTCGCCATATCGGATCCGCCATTTTGAATTTCTTATTTCTGACATCAGATTCGTAATCAGCGACCCCAAAAACTTCCATATACCAAGTTTCATAAAAATGAGTAAATTTTTTTTATGTTAGCTGCCATATTGGATCCGACATTTTGAATTTCTGATTTCTGACATCAGATTCGTAATCAGCGACTCCAAAAACGTAGAAAGTAATGTTTGCAATTTTGCAAATATGTAAAAACTTGGATACGGTAACGGAAAGTCGGGCAAAACGCCTACGCAAGAGGGTTAAAACTTGCTGCGTGAGGGTTTTCGGCGTCGCTGAGTATGAAACTCTTGGCAATTTGTTTACATTAAAAATAGCGGATGCAATATTCAATATATAAAAAATATACTAAATATTGGCATAATAGATCGACATAAAATAAAGAAAAATGAAAATATTATAATTGCGTTTTGTGTGTATACCACAATAGATGCGAAAGATTTAAATGAAAAAACTGAAAAATGACTGAAGAAAAACTAAGAAATACTAAAAAATTACAGAGGGCGATGGAAAGAAAATATAACGTTATGTTAATAGACTTGCATGTAACTAACTATAGTTCATCACACTGATGATAATCACTTAGAACAATTAATGATAAAATAGTAGGATATGAAAATAAGGCGGTGTTACAATAACACCTTTGTGCATCTATAGTATCAAATCTTCTTACTCTGGTTTATAAATGTTTGTTTAGTTTTAGTTGCGAGGAAACCTCTAGAGGATGACACAAGTATTATGACATACACCGGCCATATTGTCATACAAACGTTAATCCGTTGCCGCTTTTCGCCACTTGCCACAACCGGGCAGCGATATATTTACACCGGATGCGGAACTGGACGCGTTATTAGTAAGTTTACACTTCAAATGTTATATGCATCGCACAATTCTATCTGCGCTATAAACGTGCAATTATATTACAGTTTACGACATCCTCACTGGCAAGATTGTTCGATCTATGCAAGGACACAAGACTGTAGTTAGAGATGTTCATTGGCATCCCATTCACCAAGAAATTGTTTCAACGTCGGTAAGTTATTAAACATTGATGCTACTTTTATTTATTTAAACCACAATATTGTTTCTAACCAAAGGATCTTAATCAACTAATAACATTTCGTTATTAATTTTAAAGGTTATGTAATAAATAAAATATTTAAAAAATTGAGACATTAAATTCCAATTTTGTAAGTAAGGATCATTACTAAAGTGATTTCGTTTTTAGTGGGATGGCGTGATTGCAAGCTGGAGATATCGTAACGAATCCGCAATGGACTCGTCGGAATCAGACGACGAGCTTCAAAGAAATCAACGAAAGCGGTCCTCACGGATTAGAACGCAACGCAGGCTTCGTAGCAGAAATACATGAAATTTTTATTGAAATTAATTCTTCAGAGTTGCAACTGGCAATTGGAAAGACTGATACAATATGTAATAGTGGAATGGAAAACACGATCTTCAAGAAAGTAAAAAATGCGTGAAAAAACAAAAGATGGTTATTTCATTCTGGAGAATGAAGCGTTTAGATTAGAACAGAACTAGATTTGATCTATTCGAAACAACGATTTCAGATTTACATATAAAAATAAGAGAGGCATCTGAACCGAAAATTTCGTACAGACTACTACAGTCACTTGTAAATACAAACATGTACATGAAAAAAATATTCCTTGATAAAATACTAAAATTTACTGTTATTTAATGAATGCGTAATTTTCTTTATTTTAGAGCGTTGATTAATTATTAAAGAATGCTTGTTCTTATTTTTTAAAAGGGTATGTACTTTCCTAGCGGACGCGTTACTTTTAGGTTTGTTAAGCATACGCATAACGTTATGTATTATATTAAGTTAAAAATGTTTAATACCGTGCGAAGACGATATTGACATGTAATGTAAATATGTAGTTTTGAAAATGGAGATTGACTAAATAAAGTTAAGTTGTATCCAACTAAAAAATATAAATCAAGGGCATCATGTTTCAAACAAGAGATTTTTTATTTTCAGACTTGAAGTGAAAGTGAAATTCAACAGCAAATCAAACATTTTTAAGGTAAATCTTATTTAATTATTTTCTGTAGTATTTTATTATGTTGATATTTTCTTTCTCGAATTTAAGTACAATTTGATCGTGAACAATTCGTTGTTCCAACCATCGAAAGAAAATGATTTTCCAATTCAAAAAACTTGTTTTTCTTGACTACATTTCTTGATTAGTGTAAGAGGTAACTAAAAGATTACTCAATCGAGCGGGTTGAAATTTTATTCCTTTTGATGGAAGTTTTTAATAAAATAAGCTCTCAACATTTGTATAACTTAAATATTCGGGTAATTAACTACTTTTTTTATTAGTAAATATAATTTGTATGGTGCTCTATATGTTTTCCGAATCGTGTTCTATAGTATTTTTTTTGCAGGGATGGTTACTTGCCAATTCGCTTCGTGCTTGGCACTGGAGGGGATACGTAAAACGACAGCAGCGCTCGAGTAGCAATTCCCGGAACTGAGTACACCGAGTATATGGGCATTGTTCTAGAACTTTTAAACTTTGAGGTTGAAGAAAATTGCATTTTTTTTTAGGCACATTCATGAAATTAATTTTATTGGCTTTAGAATTGATCAAATGAAAGGAAAAACCTTGCATGACTCATTTATACACAATGTATTTTTTCTTTTTTTAATGTAACATGTTACGTTACTCGTAAAATTAGTTTTTAGTTTTGTAACGTTTAATATACATAAAAAATTCAGTTCTTTTGCTTATGGCCTAATTTTTAGAAGCTAGTATATAAAATTAAACGTCTAGTTAATAGTTATTCAAATTTAAAATAATGGATTAAATATGGCGGACTATTTTTACAAAATTTCTTTGATTTTTATAAAATCTGATATGTTAGGGTTTTTGAGGCCACTGATTACAAATCCAAAGTTAGTTTTCATTAAAATTTGAAATCCAAATACATGATTTAACATTAAGGATACTAAAAAATTAAAACGATTTGTAAAGAATAATCATTTTATTATTGTCAAAAATTGTGTTTTTTGTTGTATTAAAAAAACACAAAAGTTATAAATACTTTAATAACTTAGGAGAAAAGATCATAATGATTCCAAAGTACTTAGAAGCTAAATTGTAGATGTGCCATTAAATAATTTGATTTTTCAAAGTGAGTTTCGCTTGGAAATTTAAAGTTTGACGTGGTCGCATTTTTTATGTATAGGTGGCACACATTCGGGCAAAGGCTCAAATTACTTCTTATCATATAGGTAATGTACCCCTATTGTGTGGTTTCTTAAAAACCAATGTGAAAAAAATTATCTAAGGTTGATTGCTAAATTGTCAACTATAAAAAAAAAGTTATCTCGCAAGTTTGAAGGTATATAATTTTATTCCTCAGTGAGGCACATCATTAAGTTAAGGATTTTTCATTTGTTTACATCCCCAAATACTTCCACAAAAAACCACAGACCATAAAAAAAAAGGTGCAAAAAGTTTCAGTGTTAAAACTGAAAAAATGTAGTGAGTGTCGCGCACCAAAAACAGGCAAATTCACTACTTTTATTTACTCTCATTGTTTTCTACATATCTGTAATTAGTAATAAACACTCATTACATGTAAGACGAACAAAAATTTGTTGATCTGTAGTGTTGCAAAGTTATATTTAAAATTTGTATGGTATCATAATGAGCGACAACATAAAGTTTAAAAGTTCTAGAACAATGCCCATATATCGAAAGCCTTTGATATACACAGTAATACGACATTTTTAATTGAAGTTTATGAGTATATTGCAATGAATTATAAATATAAACGTATTCAGAAATTCGTATTAGACCTTTAATGAAATATTCTTATGGTTTACGTTATTCAAATATTCATATAACTTCCAAATACAGCTTTTTAATAGGCCTTTTCGAATTCAATTGTTTCGTACAGTTTTGTACAGAAAACAGAAATGTTTCGTACAGTTTTAACGTAGCGCATGCGCACATTTTGCATAAAATGAACTGTAAACAATTTCGATGTAATTTTACTACGCGTCACGTTGGAAATAAATAGATTAACGTGTAACGTAGTAATAGTACAAGCCGTATGTAAAATAACTTGGTGTTACATCGCAGATATACAAGTAGTATCCCATACAGCACAGGAATTTTCTGTAAGTAAAAATATGTAGTGAAAATACACTGATTTTTTTACAGTACGCAAAAAAAAATTAGTCGTTTACAGGAAATATAGATTAATGAATTTATATAACATAACATAAACATTTTCAAAACGTTTCAAGTCAACAATGGTTATAATAGATTTGTGTAATGTTTTTAAAATGTTACAACATGAAAAGTTTCGAAAACATTACAGAAACGTATTATAAACATTGCAGATGTGAAACGTTTTTTGAATATTACGACCGCTATTTCCTAGAAACGTTACCAAGTTACGTGGTCGATATGTTTCCGCTATATTTCCGTTACATTCTGAAACTAAGGGGAAAAATATGTCTGTTATGTTTCTGTTATCATTCCGTAACGTAACTACAAATACAACTATTACGTGTACGATACAGTAGTTGTTTCCAATGATTTTAGGCACAATGAAATTTACACCTTTTTTATGAGATAGTGGACTGTATTTTTGATCGATATGGTTTGAACCGTGTGTTCCAATGTTCTGACCCCACACTCCCTCTTTTCGACCACCTTACATTAAATTATCGCGCATGTCAGGTAGGGTTCCCCACCTTCGCATTTATAATAATTGCCTAGCCTTATTAATAATACTTAACTACACACTTGTAAGAATACATTATTTATAATATAACACACAAATTTATTTCGCGATTACACACACTGCCCGCCTTGAACGCTTGCGCTTCAACAGACATCGACGTACGCTCTTTACTATTTACTCGCAACTGATTCGTTTTTGGAACAAGGGATAACACATATTTTTGCAATACTTCGCATGGTTTCGCCGCTCGATGTTTTTACCTTTACAACCCGTACCTTGCCGTCGGATCCCGGTATCAGTTCAATAATACGTGCATATCGCCATTGCATTGGTGGAAGAACATCATCTTTTAATAGAACCAATGCTCCGACCTGTAAATCGTTATTCAATTCCCGAGTCCATTTTTTTCTCTGTTGTAATTGAGATAAATACTCTATCGACCATCTAGACCAGAACTGTTGTTTTAATTTTGTTATCAACTGATACCGAGTTACGCGGTTTTCATTAATACTACGGAAGTCAGGTTCAGGTATTTCTGTCATTGGCTGACCAATGATGAAATGACCTGGGGTAAGCGCAGTTAAATCATTAGCATCATTTGATAAGGCTGTTAATGGTCTCGAGTTTAAACACGATTCGATTTGTGAAAACACTGTAGAAAGTTCTTCAAATGTCAATGCAGCATTCCCTACTATTTTATGAAGATGCGTCTTGGCTGATTTAACCGCCGCCTCCCAGAGTCCTCCCATGTGCGGGGAATACGCAGGAATGAACCTCCAAGTAATGCCTATATCTGTCAGGTATTGCTGAATTCGCTGTTTATGCTGTTGATTTTTCAACAAATCCGCCAATTCTTTTAATTCCCGGTTTGCGCCGACGAAGTTTCTTCCGTTATCTGAATATATGGTATGACATTTTCCTCGACGGGCAATAAACCGTTTCAAAGCATTCAGACATGACGGCGTATCTAAACTACTAACGACCTCTAAATGAACGGCCTTTGTCGAGAAACACACAAAAACTGCTAAGTATGCTTTTGCGGTTTTATTTCGGGATACCTTGATTGTGAACGGACCGGCGTAATCAATTCCCGAAATAAAAAATGGTCGATTGGCGATGAGTCTTTCGGCCGGTAAGTCACCCATAATTTGTGAAATGCATTTAGGTTTCATGCGAAAACGCGGAACACATCGTTTTAAAACTTTTCGGACAGTTTCGCGTCCATGGATAGGCCAATATTTCAATCGTATTTGTGCTAGTGTAGCTTGATTTCCTGAATGCATTTGTGAATAATGTTCATGAATGATTATTAATTCGGTAACTTTATGACTTGACGGTAGAAGTAAAGGATGTTTCTGAGAATTGGATATGACAGCGCGATTCAACCGACCTCCCACCCGAATCAATCCGAATTCATCCAAGAATGGATTTAAATCCTTCAGCTTGCTATTCAATGCGACCGGTCTTCCAGCTTTTAACGCCTGAAGTTCGAGGAAAAATGTATCTTCTTGGGTCCTCTTGATTATGCACTTTTCTGCATTATTTAGTTCATCGAGAGTCAGACAACCTTGTTTGCGCGAATTCTTTTCTTTCGCATTGTGGACAAACCGATAGCAATACGATACTACTCGTTTTAATCGCTTCCATGATGATATTCTTTGTGGTAATTCGAACCCTGATACAGTGACAGTTAAAGATGGAAAGATTTTAAGTTTTTCTTCCGGTAGCATATCTTGAGTAGTGATTTTAGTGTTTGGCCACTCTTGTTCAGGCAGTTGTAACCATTTCGGTCCATGCCACCATAGATCGGATTGTTGTAATTCATCAGGTTCGCTACCACGTGATATCAGATCGGCCGGGTTTTCCTTAGTTTTAACATATCGCCATTTCGTTCGTTCGGTGTTATTTTGGATTTCGACTACGCGGTTAGACACGAATGTCTTCCACCTGTGTGCATCACCGCGAATCCAACTTAAAGCGATCATAGAATCCGACTAGTAAATCATATCATCGATTTGTAACTCTAAGCATTCCCTTATCTTTTTGCTTACTTGCGTGATGAGTGTTGCACCACACAATTCCAATTTTGGAATCGTTTGTCGTTTAAGTGGTGCTATGCGAGATTTCGCGCATAAAAGTGACACCTGCACCTCTCCTGCACTGTCAATAGAACGTAGATAGATGCAGCCTCCATATGCTTGCTCGGAAGCATCACAGAATGCATGGAGTTCTGTTCGAATTGGCTGAGCACACAACACAAATCGTGGTATAGAAATGTTTTTAATTTGAGGTAATGTCTCTCGAAATCTGATCCATATACGATGAAGATCAGTCGGAATAGGTGCATCCCAGGAAAGATTATGTTGCCACAATTGCTGCAGTATAATCTTTGCCCGCACTGTTGTCGGACCGATCAATCCCAATGGATCAAATATTTGTCCGATAATTGATAAAATTGATCGTTTATTTACAGCGATTGAAATTCTGTCTTCTTTAACATCATACCGAAACTGATCTGTCTTGCTATCCCAATACAATCCAAGAATTTTTCTTTCTTCATTGTTATTGAATGCCAGATTTTCCGATGATGACTGTAGAATAGAAACATCATTCGTCGCCCATTTACGAAGATGAAGTCCATACGGCGAAAGAACTTCTGAGATTTGATTTCGAAGCGTAATCACTTCCTCGATAATTGCTCCACCTGTGAGAAGATCGTCCACGTAAAAATCACGCTTGATAATTTCACAAGCCCGAGGATACAGTGTTTGATTCTCATCGGCGATTTGATGTAGACTTCTTATGGCCGCAAATGGCGACGATGATAATCCGTAAGTTACAGTTTTCAAGCGATATTCCTGCACTGGTAAGTTTGGTGATTCACGCCATAAAATCCTTTGTAGATCTTGATCCTTTTTATCAATCCATACTTGCCTATACATTTTTTCGATATCACCTGTCAATGTATATTGATGTTGGCGAAACCGAATTACTATACAGAAAAGATCTTGTTGTATGGTAGGTCCAGTCAATAAAACATTATTCAGTGATATACCCGTTTGTGTCTTGCATGAGCCATCAAACACTACCCTTAATTTAGTCGTTGTGCTGTCATCCTTTATTACTGCATGGTGTGGTAAATAGTGTATCCGTGATGGTGAATGAGTTGTATCAGAGACCACTTCCATATGTTGCAGATGCTCATAGTCTCGCATAAATTGAATGTACTGTTCTTTCAATTGGGGTGCTTGTCTAAAACGTTTTTCCATTGAGTATAAACGACGTAGCGCTGCTTCACGGTTGTCTCCTAATTCCAATGCATCAATTCGAATAGGTAATGCCGTTATAATTTTACCGTCTTCATGTCTTCGATATGACTTTATAAAATATTCTTCACATGCTTTCTCTTCTGGAGACAATTGTTTTGGATGTGGATATTCTTCGAGTTCCCAAAATCTTTCGATTTGTTTATGAATCTCGTTAGTTGTAACACATCCACAGAACGACCGAGTCGGATTGAATCGTTTGCTATCAATTGTTACTTGCCCAGAAACAATCCATCCCAATTTTGTTTTCTGTAGGACGGTAAATTACGTCCTAATTTAATCTGACCGCTACATAACAGATTCCAAAAAATATTCGCACCTAACAGCATATCGATATGACCGCTAGTATTAAATGCGGGATCAGCCAAAATCAGGTTTTCAGGAATTTGCAAGGCATGCCGACTTATGTTTCTATTTGGTAGTTGAGATGTAATGTGCTTCACAATCAGACAATCTAGATTAGCTTTAAATGTAGTGATTCGCGATTGCATATTAATCTTTGTTGTACCTAACACTGCACTATTTGTTAACCCAACACCACATAACGCGGCATGTTCTTGTGTTTTCTCTAACCCTAATGCATTAAATAATTGTTCTGTGATTAAATTTGGTTGAGACCCGTTGTCAAGCAATACTCTGCATTTTTGTTGATTCCCATCTTTATCACAGATATATACTAATGCAGTTGCTAATAAAACTTGATCACTTATTTTCGTTTCATTTACTAAACTTGATTGAGCTATATTACACGAAACCTGATTTGAGCTGTTTCCCTCATTACGATACTGACACTTCGCATTACCAATTTCATCAATGTGCAATAAAGTGTTGTGCTTACCGCTGCAACGCTTGCATCCTCCTGCAGTACAGTTTTGCACTTGATGATTAGTCCGTAAACAATTAAAACACATTTTGTACTTCTTAATTTCATTTCGCCTTTCTGTTATTGATAGAGCACGAAATCTCGAACAATTAAATATTTGATGAAATTCATTACAAATTGGACACTTAGGATTTGTAGAATTTACTGCTACATGTGTTTTCGGACTAATCATCATGTTTTTGTGTGTTCTCATATTGTTTAAAACTGTCTTATTACTTGAAGGTTCGTCTAAAATACTTATACGATCCTCCAAAAATTCAATGAAATCCTTCAGCGTGACATCATCCTTTCTTTTAACCGAATCGCGCCACTCTCGTTTACCCATAGCGTCTAATTTAGTTTGCAAAATGTAAACAATCAGAGTATCCCACGTATTAGCTTTCATTAATTCTAACGCACGTGTATGTTTTACCGTCTCGTCTAATAAATACAATAACGATAAATTTGATTCTCTAATAATTACCGGAATATCTATTAATTTTTGAAAATGCATTTCGATTATCTTCTTCGTTTTCTCAAAGCGTCTTGACAATTGTTCCCATGCATTGCGGTAACTATCACCGGCCGTACCAACGGACTGAATTACGTCAGCGGCTTTACCGTCTAATGCACCTCTCAAATAGAATAATTTTTGCACATCCGATAAATTCGGATTATTGTCAACAATTGTTAAAAAGCTGTTACGAAATTCGAACCATTTTTCGAAATCCCCGTCAAATCGAATTATGTTCATTACCGGTAACTTTACGGCGTCATCTAATTGCGCTCTTCTTATATTTAATTGTTGCGTAACAGAATTTGAATTATTCGTTTGATTTAATAAATGAGCATTATTATTAGCATTTATATTTATTTCACTGTTTTCCTCTCTGTTTTCAGTTACTTTACGTGTAATATTCGGATTGTTTACTACTTCATTTACAGCTGTATCGTTAATCCCCATTGTTTCATTTCCTTTTGTTTTCTGAATAACTAACCGCCTTGCTTTCGCTACATAATTTAAATACGTTTCCTCAAATTCTTCGCGTTCGTTATCTTGAATATCAATTTCAAAATTAAGTTCGATTTCTGTTTGAATTTCATTGAATTTTTGCCAAGTTTGACTCATCGAGTCTAACCGTATTTCTAATGCTTCTATAAAATTTTCAGAGTTAAACTCGTCCACAAACTTTTGAAATCGCGTTAATTTTGATTTTTCTACGCCCCTAGCTCTTTTCAATTTCATTAATTCGTTATCCATTATTTTACTTATAATAAATTTATGATGTGTATGTATGTCGATATAATTTCCCCGTAATTTTCAATAATTCCACTGTCAATATTATTCTTAACTTTTCAACGACCTACTTTAACAGTCAACTCGATTCACGCGTCCCTTTACAATTTAAAAATAATACAACACTAAAAAACTAATTTTCAATTGTTTACTTACAAACAACGTCGTTAAATGAATTCATACACACACTCTCGATTTAATTGGAACACACTTACATCTGTTTTTCCGATACAAATTATTCGCTCGCGTTGATTTTGTTGATCCTCTGTTTGATAGCTCGATTGCTGGTTTCCGTTAACGTTAAAAAATGGGCTCCTTCGTCCATGTAATTGCCTCCAGTGATGATTGATTAGATTTCACACTTCTTATGATGACGATACCACGTGTCACTGATTCTTAATATTTGATGCTAACTTGATGATTGCTGATTCCTTATGATATCCGGTAGAATGGACCAATTTGTTTCCAATGATTTTAGGCACAATGAAATTTACACCTTTTTTATGAGATAGTGGACTGTATTTTTGATCGATATGGTTTGAACCGTGTGTTCCAATGTTCTGACCCCACACTCCCTCTTTTCGACCACCTTACATTAAATTATCGCGCATGTCAGGTAGGGTTCCCCACCTTCGCATTTATAATAATTGCCTAGCCTTATTAATAATACTTAACTACACACTTGTAAGAATACATTATTTATAATATAACACACAAATTTATTTCGCGATTACACAGTAGTCCTTCCCTTATGTTGTACAATCGAGACAGGCAAGATGGCCGCTTCTTCCCTTAAGTTGTACTTTTTTCTTTAAAATGTATAACGCATTTTAAACGAATATACAATTAAATATCATCGAAAACTGATTACTAATAAAGAAAAATAAACCATGGAAGCACCTGATACTTCAGGTTCATCAGACGCGAGCAAATTCGTAACCTAACCTCACTTGTGATTTACACATGACAACATTGACTAGGGGATAATATAATATAGAGGAAGGAAAACCTACAACATAAGAGAAGTATACAACATAAGGGAAAACAACTTAAGGGAAGGACTACTGTACCTTCCAGTTACATTTCTATAATAAAACACATTTTATCAAGTTACGTGTCCGTTATGTTTCCGTTGTATTTTTTTATGTAACAAAGCGCTTAACGTTACGTTTCTGCGACTAGCTAAAACGGTCATGGTTACTACATTTAAAGATTTCCGATACGTTTCCGACACATATCCGTTATGTATCTGAAATTATTTCAAATTTTCGCGTTTCTGAAACGTTTCCGATACATTACAGAAAATTCCTGTGCTGTATGGGATGTGAACAAGAATTATAAAAATTCGGCCATTTTTTACTATTTTTACGTTTATTTCAGAAAACCATGTGTTTTCTTATCCTGCATGATCTGAACTTTGAAAATTTAATTGTCGTCGATTACACATCGATTGTAAATTTGCAATATATCAGGTAATTTTACATACGGCTTGTATGTTTACTGCATTACACGTGAATCGATTTATTTCCAACGTGATACGTAGTAAAATTACATCAACTTTTTGTATAGTGTACAGTACTGCTCCCCTTAAATCATACAGTCGGGGGTAAGTAAGATGGCGGCATATCCCCTTAAGTCATATTTCATAACATTCAATTTCAATGGTTTTGCAATGTAATTTTCTGGTACTTTTGGTACATTTGTTAGTTACATTTGTATACAAAACGTTCCGCGACCTACCGTTAAACAGAACGCGTGATTGGGAAACGCATCAGGATTTATAACCTATAAAATTATGACTTAGGAGGAGCAAAAGATAAGACTTACGGGGAGTATATTACTTAAGGGAAGATGACTTAAGAGGAGGACTACTGTATATTGTTCGAAAAGTCAACATAACCTGTGTTTCTGACAGCTCTTGAAGTGTAAATTATTTATTTATTTTTTTTTATTAAGCATTTTAAACCTTATTTAAGGCTTATTTCTGCTACACTGTTATTACATGCGATTTTAGATTTTTAGGTCGCAATCTCTGAAAAATTGTATAATATGACGACAGGCTCTCAGGTCTGGTTTAATTAAAAAAGTGTCTACTGTAAATGGGAGAAAATATCGAAGCCGAGATAGCGCATCCCACATAGAAATAAAATCTCCAGAATATCCCTAGAATGTTACAAATGTTACAATTGAAATATTGCAATTGTAACATCTCCAGAATATGCTGAAAATGTCTCAAACAAAATGTTGCAAATGAGATATTCTGATAACATTTCATTTGAAATATTTTATATATGTATGATTTTCAGAATATCCTAGCGATGTGTTATTCGAAATGTAACAACATTTCAAACTTGATGTCGCCCGAATGTTGCTCAGAAAATATTGCAGAACATTGCAGATGAGACATTCTGAGAATATTTCATTCGAGATATTATATTAGTATTATATGTATTATTATTAGAATATTCTGGAGATGTCTCATTTGAAATGTCTCAGCATATCTCAAATTTAACATCGCTAGAATGTTTTGCGAGAATCATTGCAGAACATTGCAGATGAGACTGGAAATATTTCATCTCAGACTTTCTATACATATGGTTCTTAGAATATTCTGGAGATACCTCGCCTGAAATGTCTCACCATAATCAATATGCGGTCTACGTTTTAGTATAAGTTACTAATGTTCACACGGTAATAAATATATATTCGAGCGTAGCGTAGTGGTTAAGACGTCAGATTAGTAAACGGAAGACCCGGGTTCGATTCACGGTCGGGGTAAATTATTTTCATCTTTCGCTATAAGCGAAATTGTAAAACTATATTCGTAATGACATATGTAATGACACATACATAATAATAAAAATCAAATTAAATATCTATAATAATTAGTTTTATTTTTTAAGCTTTCTTTATGACCGAAATGGCTTCAGAATATCAAAAGAATATCTGTAGAACTTCTCCAGAATGTATATGTTGTATTCCAGAATAACCTCAGAACGTCTCTACAATGTCTCTAGAATATTGCCGATGTCACCAGAATATCAAAAAAGCGGACATAAGACGTTCTGGGAATGCCTCTAAAATGTCCCTGAGAACATATCCAGAATATTAATGTCTCCAAAGTAATATTCTGGAAATGTCATCGGGATATTTCTCTTCTATGTGGGATTTAACAATTTTTTTCGTTGGTTATCGTACCTATTGCATTGCATGATTAAGATTTTCATTTCCAGTTTCACATTTACACTTTGGGTTGCTTACTATTTTGACACTATGTAATGATTCCGCAAGATTGTAGTGGT
The DNA here is from genome assembly GCA_030407085.1 of Trichopria drosophilae. Lineage (NCBI taxonomy): Eukaryota > Metazoa > Arthropoda > Insecta > Hymenoptera > Diapriidae > Trichopria > Trichopria drosophilae. The sequence goes on along the minus strand of CM059584.1, from coordinate 14,650,248 downwards.
CGGCCCTACTCCTATTAATCATGACAATAAAATTCCTACGTAACTGTTTATTTGCGTACCATGGTTGCCTATTATTTCTATAATATTTTTGAAAATAATTTTTCCCTGTGTTACAGCTACTTTGAATACATCAAAATATGCACCAAAATACAAAAGCAAAATAAATTTTTTTTTGGATTCCTTCGCATAAAGGAATTCAAGGAAATGAAAGAGTAGACTTGCTAGCAAAGGAAGTCGCTAAGAGAAGAAATTGTAAATGTCAATACAATATCCTATACAGACCTTTATGTATATTTTTAAAAAGAATCACAAACAGAAACTGACAAAAAAAAGTGTAAATTATGATGAGTGACTCCAAAAAGAACAATGTAAATTGTAATGTGTTTGACTGCAAAAATACACGAAATAATTCACTGGGAACAGAATTCTACGCTTTTTTTTATAGATGACAGTTACCGCAATCTGCCAGCTTATAAAAAATGATGTCGTCATCAAACGGCTGCCATCGACTCCATTTTGAATGTTTTTAGTGTGATTATAATACAATAACAGTATCTATGCAAAAATGTATCGAAAAGTGCTTATTTTGATTGTTTCAGACAAAATTAAACGTGTAAATAGTTTTTCGGGGATGAGGTTCCTTTTGAATTTTACACTGAGAGACCGTAAATAACTGTTTCAGAATTTAGAGATAATCCATGCACAACCATAATAATTCTAAAATTTTATATTAATTTTTGTATTAATTACATTCTTCTTTTGATAGTATTAAATGGAAAATTGATATAAAATTTTAGAATTATTATGGCTGTTCGTCGATTTTCCCTAAATTCTTTAACAATTTTGCAATTTTTGCTATTTCCGGTCTCTCAGTGTATATTTGTGTGTATATAATACATTTATGGGACCTTCCTAGCACAGTGATACAGTCTGAAAATGAAAGTTTTTCAATGATGTTCAAATTTGTACATGTAATCGTCCTAATGATAACAAAGTACAAGAAAAATTATTAAATCTTTAAAAAATCGTCAAATCATAGGATATTATCAATTAACCATTTTTTGTATTTTGTAATTTTAAATATTAATTTGAATTTTTATAATTTATAATGACGAACAAATTAATATATAGATCTCCTACAGGTACTATAAAAATTAAGTGATTGGGAATGAGGTTCTTATCATATATCTAGTTTCTACGTAAACAAACAAAAAATAAACATAACACAGGACCACAAAAAAAAATTTTCAGTTTGACATAGAAACGCGACTAGACGATTTTTATAGATTTTGGGCTCCTGAATTTGAATCAGTGAACAGAATTTGTCCTATACGTCAGGGTTTTTTTATATTCTAGGTTTTAAGTGTAAAAAAATGCTTTTTTATGCATATTTGCTAAATAACGGTATAAAACAACGATTCGACCACAGAAGTCAGCCGGACTAGACGATTCTTATAGATTTTGGGCTCCTGAATTCGAATCAGTGGACAGAATTTGTCTTATACGTCAGGGTTTTTTTTATATTGTAGGTTTTAAGTATAAAAAAATGCTTTTTTATGCATATTTGCTAAATAACTGTAGAAGATAACGATTCGACCACAGAATGAAGCCAGATTTGGTGATTCTTGTTTATTTTTTGGCGCACTGATTTCAAAGTTAGTTTAGTTTATAATTGTAAAAATTGCGTTATTTGGGCTCCAAACTCACCTCACGAGCATGGTTTTTATTTAAAATTTGTTTATGATTCCGTACAATTAATAGATGGCAATATAAAAACTGTGTCGATCGTAAGGAGGGTTTGGAGTCAAAAATTACTGAGGAACTGACGAACCTCGGGGTCCTTATCCTTAAATCACGTCCTCACGATCGTAAGGAGGGTTTAAAGACCAAATAAAGCAATTTATATAAATAAAACCGAGAATATAAAAAAAAAACCCTGACGTATAGGACCAATTCTGTCCACGGATTCGAAATCAGGAGCCCAAAATCTATAAGAATCGTCTAGTACGGCTTCATTCTGTGGTCGAATCGTTGTTTTATACAGTTATGTAGTAAATATGCCTAAAAAAATTTTTTTACACTTAAAATCTAGAATATAAAAAAACCGTGACGTATAAGACAAATTCTGTCCACGGATTCGAATTCAGGAGCACAAAATCTATAAGATTCGCCTAGTAGCGTTTCAATGTCAAACCGAAAAAATTTGTTTGTGGTCCTGAGTAATTAAACTTACATTTCGATACCAAGTATTTAATTATCACATTATTAACTAATACCAGCAGTTAAGAAATGTTTAAATAATTGATCTCAGCATCGATAATGGATTAAGTTGTACAGAAACGATTAAAATTTGTAATGGCGCCGTGAAATTATTCTGACCTTTTGTGATCATCGTGGGTTTTTGAGAATAGATATATTTTGGTTTCCTGAATAACATGAAAAAACATGTTCTACGAAACATTTACTACGAACATAAAAAACATATGGCATATTTTTTTCATAAAAAAACTATTACAAAATAAAATTGTTTAAGAAAGTTTTGAAATGTAAAATTGAAAATCTATATTCAATGATGAGAAAGTTAAAATATTAAAAATTAAACGTTTATCCTGAATTTAAACATTTTCGCTTTAGAGATATTAAGCAATATCTTCCCAGATAGTAAAATAGATAAGAGTTCAAAATAATTTCGAAATGTACACTAAAGATCTCATAATGACATCGTGTTCAGAAAACTCATTTAGGCTTTTAGAGCACATTTCGAAATCATACTGAACTCATTTTTATTTTGCTGAAGATGCACCGGAACTGGAACCCGGGACATTTCCCTTAGTCCAGTCACTAGCCATTTTACCATGAAATTCTTTCAAGCAGCACCGATTTTCCTGAAAATTTCGAGATAGGTTCTACTTACGGTATACTTCAAAGCTGACCTTGTGTATTTACCTCGGAGGGGGGGGGGGGGGGGGGGGAATTCTAAGCAAAAACGTCCTATACAAGTTATTGGTATAATCGATACTTTTTGGCTAAAAAAGGCAAGATTTTTCATGAATATCTCAAAACCGACAAGTTTTAGCAAAAAATTATACAAATCAAAATTGAAGGGAATGAAACAACAAGGAGATTTCGTTGTTTATTTTTTGTTCTATGATCATTAGAACCAAAGTTATGGCTCCTTGAAGAACTCTTCGCATTCTATGATATCGAAAATCAACGTGAAAGCTGAGAAACGAAAAGTTTGTTAAAAAAAACTTATTTTACCCATTTTGAAGTACTTGAAAATAGCTTTAAATAAAGCTTCAGTTAAAGTCGCTAGCATAAAATTTGACAGAGCTATGGTGATTTTAAAATAATTTTCCTAGTTATTAGTAAAGTTAATCGGTAATAAAATTATTACCCTTTCGGCCAAAATTTAAATGAAAAGTTACCCTTCTGCAATTTACTTTATTTAGGTACCAATAGTAGGTTCTAGAAGTTTGGTTTGTAGATGGCTGGCCAAAAAATGATCGATTTACTTTTGGAAAATAAATTCCAATTTCATAAAAAAAGTAGATATTTTTAAAAAATCTGCAAAACTAACGAAGTTACGAAGGAAACACAACAATACGAAAAAGAAGGCCTTTTTATGCTGAAAATATTGATTTTTTAATTAATTGAGTACGATGAAAAATGACTTAATTATAGCCATTTGAAGGAGACAACTAGGTACGAAGACGCTGTTTTCTACGCCCTTTAAACGTGTGTAAATAAAAATGGAAGATCTATAACAAAATGGAAATGACAGGAGTCAAAGAGCTTGAAATGCTGAACAATATGTCGTTTAGAGCGATTGTTTATGAGTGCGGGTCGAAAACCCGACAAATCAAAAAACCGACAGGTCAAAAAACCGACAATCGAAAAGCCGACAGTCGAAAAACCGACAGTTCTAAAAACGACTGTCCTCCTGACGATGTGTCTTTTTTTAATGTGTCGGCTTTTTGACCTGTCGGCTTTTTGATTTGTCGGTTTTTTAACCCGCACCCATGTTTATCTCTAAAATTGTGGAAGTTATCGGGAAAAAACCGAACGTATTTTTCGGGTAAATTTTCGGAGCGAGTAAATTAACGTTGTTTAATTATTTTCTAATAAGAGTGGTTCTTGTTTGGGGCGTGGGGGTGAAAATGTTCAATAAAGTTTTACTTTTATCTCTTAATTTATTTTGACGTTCACTCCACAGTCCACATACAGTAGTGCTCCCCTTAAGTTATCTTCCCTTATGTTATATGCTCCCCCTAAGTTATATTTTTTCGTTCCTCTAAGTTATATTCTTCTCCTCCCGCGTTCCCCCACCACACCTGCCCTGCTTTCCATTACATTCCATTTTTTCACTGTGAAATCACTTTTTCACTTCCCTCAACGTACAATTTGCGATCGTTAATGTTCAACTGATATAACAATTCGTAATTAAATGTACGCATGTGTGCATCTGTATGTACGAACTCATATATGTATGTGTGTGTGTCTAGCGGAAATGCGAGTGGTGGGGGGTGAGGTGGAATATAACTTAAGGGGAGCAGACGCTATATTGCCAGACTCAAGTGTATAACTTAAGAGGAGCACTACTGTTTTGTAAAATGATTTCAATCGAATATAGACCCGAATCTAGAATTTTTTAATTATTTTGGAATAGAGGTGGTTTTTTTTTTGGGGGGGGGGGGGGGGGAACATATTTAATAAATGATAAATTATGTCTCTTAATTTATGTTGACGTTCATTCAAGATATTTTAAGATGATTTCCATCGAATACACGCCCGAATCTAGAAGTTTACAATCGATTCGGGGAGTTTTTTTGGGTTTAAAATAGTTAATAGGTGATAAATTATATTCAAAAATTATCATGAAGATACCTTATATCATCGTCAAGCGGCCAATTGAAAGAAAAGAAAAAAAGAAAATCTATTTTTGTGATACGTCTCGGTGTTCTAATGCGACACCCTCGTAAGTCATCATTTATTTAATAAAAAATGACACTGAAAAATATACATTACTATAAAACTAAAAAAAATATTACTAATAATAATACTAATACATTGAGGACCGTATAATTTACTTACTTAAATAAACATTATCGTTGCTTTAGGTAAATTTAGTATTTAAAACTTTTTTATTAAAGCTATGTTTCTCATTGTTGTAGCACGATGTGGAAAACTGGGTAAACATGAAAAATCAACTATAAATGCACTGAAACTATTGTAACAACTTTGAAGTGACTATTCAAAGTTATGTGTTAAAAATACTTAATTTACCTTCACATTAATAGTTAAAAATATTACACCAACAGTAAAACGATTACGTACGATGATATTGTGCTGCAGACTAACTGTTTAAGCAAAGCATCGGTTTGAACTAACGAGCACATATATTCACCTACACATTATAATTTACATCACTCATAATTTGTTCGTGATTGAAAGTTGTTATTTATATCTTATAATGTTATACGTTAAAATTCGAAAGTATAGCAAACGACCAAAACATTAGACATATCCAGAACTATGTATATTACCAGTAAACATGAGACTTAATCTGAAATAATCGTTTGTAAGTTTTCGACAATTCCTCTATTATTTCATTAAATTGAAATAATTAGAGGGTAATCTCGAAATCTGAAAACGAACATTTACAGCATTTTTATGCTTCTTAATTTTGCAAAGTGATAAATTATATGTCTTAATTTATATTGACGTTCATTCAACTTATTTACAGCTGAATTCAATCGAATACACACATGAATCTAGAATTTTAGAATTATTTTCAAATAGGGGTAATTTTTACCCTTTAAAAATCAAAAGCAACCCTTGGCACATGGTCACCTTTGAGGTCGAGGGAAAGTAGAGCCTATATCTAAATTTGCAGGAAAATCGGTTTTGCTTGAAAGAATTTCGGTTTTTTCGAATTTCCTCTCCATGGAGAGCAAGTAGCAAAAACAGTGACTGGACAAAATTGCCCGTCAAATTTCCGTCACGGGCCATTTGTATATATAGTGTTGTGATTCTTGTCTAACAAAATATGAACATACAAATATTTAGAAATTGTTAACGAACAGTTAACTATAAGACGTAAATGTACGAAGCCTTGCGGAATCGTCGCACTTAATTCTCTTAATTTCAACCTCTCTTGGCATCTGAAACTTTAGGGCTTCGCGAAGCCCTATGCTACGTTCCGCATTCTTCCTTTTTGCATTTTCAACCCGATTTGAACTTGGAAACCCTGGCCCTCGAAGCGCAATGTCACTGAGTGACCTCGTTTTTGTCAGAAATTCAGGTAAGTAAGTTAGATAACTTGTCAATATACGTATTTTTACGCGTTAAACGTAAATCGTACGATATCTTAGAAAGAAAGATATGAATGTCATTCATTCTACATTGAATTACGTCATTCAGAAGTTTTTTGCAATAGTTTGTTTCAAATTTATAATACAGTAGGAAATACTATTCCGCGTTGCCTAATTAAGGATTGAGTTAAAACAGGGTTGTATTATTAAACAATTGGAAATTGTTCATTCATACATACTTTAATTTCATTTATTTCAACGGGCAAAAATGCCACCATAAAGTTGTTACAAAAGAAAGAAAAAAAATAAAAATAAAAATATTTACAACAACCATCCTGTAAGAAAATTAAGGAGTTATTGGCCAGAATCTGGTATAATTTCTGGTCGATTGGCAGATTCTGTCCTACATACTGACCAGAATCTCCTACCAGGGCGACGGTTTCTGGCCAGAATCTGGTAAAGTTTGACAGAATCTGGTGAACAGACGTTTAAGAAGATGTACATATTACTAGATATACTTACAGACATAACCTGAGTAAAACAAATAGATTATTATCTGGTAAAAGCATTGATAAAATGAACATATTTATTCCAAATCAACTCGGATGAACATAAGTTTGACAAAATAATACCACCAGTACTAATATGAGGTTAGGTTATACACTTTAACTCTGGACTGCTGAAACATAATATTGAGCTGTCGCAGAATATGAACATTTTCACCTGCCTTTCAATGAAACTTGTGATGTGTTATTTGCAATGACAATTTTAAATCAGAAGTGTATAGAAAGGTTAGGACACAGAAAGATAAACAGGCATGTATATATCTTTGCATCTTTATATGCTGAAACTTATTAAATTCTGTTTATTCCGTGATTCAGACAAAAATAAAATTTCGGCAGCAAATTGTGATATAGATATGTTATTAATGATATTTTGCACTCTTAACCCTTTCAGTCACGAATTTTTTCCGCTAAGGGTATTTTCTGTAATTTGGTATATAGGGGTTTTCGAGGATGCTGATTCCGAATCCGGAGTCAGATTTTCAAAAATCAAAATGGCGGATCCAATATGGCCGACCAAAATTTTGAAAACAGGTCATTTTCTCTGATATTTGGTATACAGGAGTTTTCGAGGGTGCTGATTCTGAATCCGGAGTCAGATGTTCAAAATTCAAAATGGCGGATCCAATAGGGCCGACCAAAAATTTGGAAAAACGGAATGTTGTCGCATATTTGGTATATAGAGGTTTTCGAGGGCGCTGATTCCAAATCCGGAGTCAGATTTTCAAAATTCAAAATGGCGGATCCAATATGACCGACCAAAACTAAAAAATATTTAGAAATCTTAAAAATATTAAAAAATCTTAAAAATATAAAAAAAATATTAAAAATATAAAAAAAAAATAATGAAATTCTTAAAAAGACAAAAAAAAAATGGAGACCTCATCAGCCACGTCCTCGTTCGTGTCTCTGGTTTTGACTGAGAGTTGGTGCCAATAACATTTGCAAATATACAATAAAAAAAAGTGTTAAATTAAATTATAATTATGAAAGATAGCAATCCACATACAAGCATTTTCATAGAAATCTAGAATATTTCAATTATTTGTGATCAAATACTCCAAAAACTTCAAAGATCAAATTTCTGATAAAATATATTTTGTTTTATTTTTCATTTACCACATCAGCTCGGCCGTTTTAAATTTCGAAAACTTAACATCAGATACGTCATCAACTACTTCAAACCCTCTATATTCCAAATATGAGACAACATGACCGCTTTTTCAAATTTTTGGTCGGCCATATTGGATCCGTCATTTTCAATTTTGAAAATCTAACACCGGATTCGTAATCAGCAGCCTCGAAAACCCCTATATACCAAATATCGCAAAATGAAACCTATTACTTTATCCTAGCATGAATTTCTTCCGAAATTTATGCTTTTTTTAAAAGTAATTTGTTTATATCAATAATTATTTCAAATAATTGTGCAATATTATTATTTGTTAACATTTATTAGGAAGGCCAGGAACAAAAATCCTCAACGAAGTCGATAGGGAATTGTTCATAAACGTTGAAAAGTTAATAGCATGTAGGTGGGACACTGGTGTCCCGCTGGGACTGAAAGGGTTAAAAGTACCATCATTAGTTTGGTAATCATCGGTTGCTTCTTTTCAAGAAAAAATGCATTTTTGTTTCTTCCTCGAAAGCCCACTTGGAGCCCAATTTCACCAGTGTTTTGTATTAACTTTTTCACTACCTTAAAAGCGACTGATTGATATCAAACTACTTGGAATAGTTTCAGAAGAGGAAAATCTACCAAATTTCATGGTCATATTAGAATTTTTAGCACAATTTCAATTTTTATTGTATACCAAATAATGGTTAAAGCACATAAAAATTGAAATTGTGTTAAAAATTCTAATATAACCATGAAACTTGGTAGATTTTGCTCTTCTGAAACTATTTCAAATATGTTGATATCAATTAGTTGCTTTTAAGGTAGTAAAAAAGTTAATACAAAACACTGGTGAAATTGGACTCCGACTTTCGACGAAGAAACAAAAAATGCATTTGTTCTTGAAAAGAAGCAATCGACGATTACCGAACTAAAAAAAATTACTTTTAATGAGTGCAAAATGTAATTAATAACATATCTATATCATAATTTGCAGCCAAAATTGTATTTTTGTCTGAATCACTGAATAAACAAAATTTAATAACAGCATATAAAGATGCAAAGGCTGTTTATCTTTCTGTATCGTAACCTTTCTTTACACTTATGATTTCAAATTGTCATTGCAAATAACAGATCAAAAGCTTCATTGAAAGACAGACACATAAAGGTTATGGTCTACGTATAATCTCGTTCCTTCACCAGATTCTGGGCAGATCCGGGCAGATTCTGTCCTATTTTCTAGGCAGATTCTGCTAAAAGATCTAGGCAGAAGTTAGTATGCCGGCCAGAACTTATGGTCAATTTTCTTACAGGGCATAAGCGCAATTTGCAACATACCTAAACATGGATAAAAAGCAAGAATTTCCATTTTACATTTGTTAAAAAAAATTTCATTCTCTTGTGTTATTAGATAAATATTCCAGCGCATTTTGGATATTGGTGAAAAATAAGGCATATTTATTCGGCTTAATTTTCTAGTAATGGTCTATCATTTTTTAATTCATATTCCTCGTTAGGCAAACAAAAATGAGACTGTTTCTTGTGATCCGACATTACCAGAGAGTATTATATCTTGTAAAAACTATTAATTAAACGACTCACATTGCTGTTACGTTTAGTAAACTGCCAATGTACGTTTAAAATATTTTGGGTTTTAAAGTGATATAGGTTCAATATTATATTTACGTATGTGAAAAGTTTATTAAATTTTTTTAAACAAATTTTTAAACAGCTGAACCATAATAATAAAGAATATATACACTAGTGCGACAGTATTGGATGATTTGGGACTAAAGTTGAATACCACCAAGAAGTAATAGAATTATTTTCACAAAATATTCATTCTCATGTGATATATTTAAACGTAAGCGTAGTATTAACTTTTGTCTCAAATCATCAGATACTATCGCACTAGTGCATAATATTCTTTATTATTATGGTTCATCTGTTCCTCACACAATAAACAGAATTAAAATAACTAAGAAATAATTTTAGGTAGTAATTAAAACATTCTTTATTCCATAAATATTTACATTATTGAATATCTATTACTCGAGACTAAATTAAGGCTAATTTTTTATTTCCATACAGTAGTATGCATTCAGAAAAAAGTTTTATCAATTCAACGAAAATTTGTATAAATCAAAGAAATTATTGCATTGCTATTTGTTTAAACAAAAATCTTAAAATTTAAACAAATTATTTAATTTGCTCTGTTTTATTGGGAAAAATTAAATATATCGAGTGATCCAAATAAACAATCTTTTTAATACAAAAAAATGATATCTCTAATTAAAAACAAATACCTCTTGAATTCAATAACATGATTTCTTGAATTTCTAAAAGTAGTATTGAATATATACACTAGTATGCATTCAGAAAATTTCGAATGCTTCCAAAAGTATATTTCAAACATTTGTAATAATAATCCTTCAATAATAACAAATTGTGCTATAAAACCATCAAATGAAATATTTTTAACGTATTCAAAATGAAATTTAATAAATTCAATAATGTTTTTCTCGGGGTAATAAACATTCAGCTAATTAATGATGAGGTAAAGTAAAAACAATATAAATTTGATCATAAACAATTTATTAAATACAAATACATAAAAGAAATTCTTAAAAAGTATTTTTATCATTTTATACAAAGTATTTTCCAACTGTCAAAAGTTTATAATAGTAATTCATATCACAATTAATAACACTTATCAGTGGTTTATCGGCTTTGTTGCTTTTTGATTCATTTTTCTTTTAATTTAAAGAAATATTGCCTATTATATTCAACTTAAACCATATATTTGTTCAGAATAATGTCCAAAAAAAAAGAAGTGACAATTTTTAGTGAATAAATTAAAAGAAACCATTTTTTTCATTCAATATAAAACTTCCTAAATAAATATGTGGTGTGGATGTTAAAAAAAACGCAAGATGCATAATTTTGATTTTTGTAACTAATATTTTTCTGCTTGATCAACAGCAATTCAAATTTTATTATGAATGGTAAAGTTGGTTTATTTTAAGACTTTCGAAAAAAGAGGACCATTAAAATTGAAAGATTCGATGCGAGGAGATTCCACTTTAATTGTACTCATTTTTTAAAACAATCCAATGTTTGCATTCTTACCATCATACAAAAATTGGTGAGTTTTTCTAACAAAATTTGTTTTTACTTTATTCTAAAGTAAGTAAGTTTTTAATTTTAAATGAACCTTTCCTGTGAGTGTAGGTTTTACATTAAATTATGAAATCGCCGTCGTGACAAGACGTCATTTTAAAAAATCTGTTGATATATTAATGGATAAAAAGTTACGTATTTATTTGCACAAAATTTTTGGATTATTATTAGAAATTTTGGTATGTTATTCTTAAAGAAAAAAGATGGAAGAACAAAAATCCTTAATATTGGAATGGATGAAATACTCCAGAAATAAATTTGTTCAACCACATTAACGATTAAACTATTGCTGGAACTGATTTATTATTGGTTTTTGTCCAAAATAAATATCATCCTTAATAGTCAATGACTAATTTGTAGACTGCATAAAGACAAAACGTGATAAATTCTCCAAGCAATGGCATTCCTTTTTTCTGTAAATTGCACTTTTTCATTTCTTAGAACTGCTATCCTATCGAAAGACACGAGACTAAGAATATGTCGAGTTTGGTTTTATCCTTAATCATCCTGAAGTAATGAATAACCATAGCAAGTTCATTATTTCATAGGAACGGGGTATTTTTTCGTTTTTTAATATTATTAATCTAGATCCAGGCATGCGCCGTTGGAAAGTGGGTCAATGCTAAACACATGCGTCGAGTAATGCAGGATCATCCGTAAATGTCCTTTCAGCAATTACAGACGGCCCATAATTATGGTCTTCTTTCCCGTACAATTACGACAATGAGTTATCCGCGTTTGCGCACTCCTTTCTCGACGAATGCCAATCCGAGATACGCAAATCAATGGGAGGGTACAAAAAATCGAAGAGTTCCTTATACCGCTGATTAATTTCATACAATGAGTGACTAACGTGCAATAATCGCTTTAATTAATACCTTGATTTTGCGCATTTGATGATTGAAAGATTAAAAATTATACTTAAGTAGCGTCGGTGATGAGCGTCACAATGGTTCAATTAAGTACGTAAATTAATCGATGTTCATGTCAGAAATTCAAATTTGAAGTTAAAAACATTTTCAACATTTTGATACATGTTTTGAACAATTTTTAACACCAAAGTTTTTTTAATATAATTTCACTTTTATTTATTTACGTTCCATGATGAGTTTTGATTATTATTGTATGTTATTGATATGTTAATCATTTTTAGATTTGTTCCTCCTGATAATGATCGCGAGTCGATCGAAACGTAGAGGTTTCGTTTTTTTAACAACAAAAAAATATTCGTAGGGCATAAGCCCTTATCTTAATTTTATTTTACATCGACCTACGCAAAACGTATTAATATTATTTGAGTAGTCTAGAATTGTAGTACTAGATTTGTTGTTTAACATTATAAGACGTTTTTTTATTATAAAAGTGTTTCTTTTTCTGATATTATAAAAACGCTATTTTTCTAATGTTATAAAACATTTTATGAATGAAAGAAATAAATACGTATTTTAACATTAATGAATTATTGGCATGTAAACTTTAGTTTTAGTCACAAATTAATTGAGAATATTCTTGAATAATATTATCGTTACCACACGGAGATAATGCTGCAGTTGTAACAACTATATAATAGTTGGGTCAAACACGCTATGGTTGTGTCAGGTTTTAGAAATAGTTGTGTGAAAAAGTAAATAAAAAATGATATCTACTAAATGTTCAAACGAATATAAAATTAGAAAAAAAATATTTGATTCAAGAAATAAATAAATAATAAGAAAGTAACACCCAATAAATATTTTAATAACATTTAAAAATTTTTCTAACATTTATTTAATTTAATGAAACAATAATGTACAATAAATGTAAAATAAATATTTGAATATTTTGGCAAAACATTTTTTATTTAAATAAATGCTATAATAATATATTTTTCTGAAAATGAATGAACAATGAGAAGAAAAACATGAATAAAATTGTGGTTTTAATATTGCTTGCTGATTTGGTAAGGCTACCAGTAGTCTAAATTGTGTAATTTTTCAGAATATATATTAATCTTCTTTAATTTAAGTTTTAAATAAGTCTTTTTGACTGATTGTTATTTTTAAATTTTATTTTACCTTTGAATATTTCTCGCGGGAAATTGTTTAAATACCTGATATCTGAAATGTTATTTTGCCAATCTACGTAAATCCACAAAAAGTGCTTTATTCAACTATGTGTACAGAAAAGAATTCGTTTTTAACAATTTGAATTTTTGTTAAAAACGATTCAAATTTCCAATGAATTTTCATTTATTTCAGATTCCTCGATGCATTCTACCACACTGATATTGCTTTTGACCAGCAAAATATTATTTTCGAATAAAGCTGTCAATAAAGATGTCATTTTTAAGAAAGTTTAATGTGTCAAAGTTAGCATTTTTACAATTAGATTTTTTGTGTCAAAAGAGAACTTTGTTATGAAATCCGCATTTTTCATCATATTTCGATTTTTTTAGGCAAAAGATCATTTTCCTTTTTAATGCAGTATCATTTTTAAATGGACTTTTGGGCGATGAAATCGACATCCCATGGAAAAATGAGTTACATGTATTATACAATTCTATATAATTGCATACAAAATTTATGTATAATTATATACAATTGTTTAGCATTTTTGTCTCTATAAAGTTGTTTGTAAATGTTGTTAAAAAAAGTTATCACAAGACAACTTCATCATAAACATTTCATCCTACAATTTTTCAACAAATGACCATTTCAAGATAACATATATTGAACATTTTAACAAAATAGATTAAGTTAGGTTAGATTAGGTTATAAGGATACGTTAGATTAGGTTAAGTCAGGTTAGGTTAGGTTAGATTTTTATTATACTTTACAACACCAGTTAGGTTAGGTTCGGTTATGTTAGGTTAAGTCAGGTGAGGTAAGGTTAGTATAGATTTTTGTATTATTTTTCGTGTATAATATATAATTGTTATTTTCAATTATTTTATTTAAATGCATTTTATTTCGTTCGTGTTGAAAAGTCGTATGTTGAACTGTCGTATATTGAATTTCTGTGATGAAATGTCGTATGTTTAAAAGTTGTTTGTTGAATAGTCGTAGTACCAAATCATATTACTACATACAATATTTTTAGATAATTAACTTGCAATATGCCTTCTGGAATTTTCGAGTTTTTGTTGGTAAATATAAAAAAAAGCTATAAAGTTTGCTTTGAATTAATTTATATATGATTATATACGAACGCATATTATTATTATATACAATTTTATACAGTCGTATAATATATACAATTATACAGAATCATAAACAAAAATGTAGAGACAAAATTCATATATACTTGTAAGCAATCGTATATATAATTGGCCGTAACTTTGCAAGAAAAAATCTTAGGTGCCCGAATAAAAGCTCATTTTGAAGGATAAGGGTAATACTAAAAGATGCAAATAGTACAGAAACCCATACAAAATTTATATGTTGCATTTTGTACGTAACCTCAACAAAACCAAACGCGTTTTTCGAGCACATAACTTTAAATACCTGAAAATCCTGACCTAATGGACCAATACACAAAATTACATCGGACATGACACGCAGCTACCAAACAACATTTTTTGTAGACCTGTGCAATCGTTTTCTTTTGCTATTTTACTATTTTGCTATTTGCTATTTAACAGAGAAATTATGAGCATGCCATGAATTAACTTTCATTTTTTGTGATTCAGTTCCTTAGGTTCACTACGAATCAGTATGGAATGTCATCAAACATAATGTAATATACAGGGTGTCCAAGAACTGTGTTAATTGAATCTGAGGCTCAAAATTTCAATGGCGGGCATTGAAGTTAAAAAAAAAACTCATTTTTTGTAATCGTCTCGCTTTTAAAACACGTTTGGTACTGACGGTGCGCGATTATCGACAATTCTCCGACATTAAAAGTATTCCTGCGGACTCAATTTTTATCGAAATCGAATCTATGAGGGCGCAAATTCTTTGTCTTTTCAAGATCTACAACTTTTTCTGGTGTGTCATTTCGTTAACTATTAGGCGAAATAAGTTACATGCGAAAAACGCAAAAATTTGCATTTTTTCTGTTCTTGAGGCCATAACTTTAAAAATATTCATCGCAGGTCAATTTCTCTTAGGGATAAATTGTAGGGCTTAAAAAAAGCTTGAAAATGAGCCCTCACCCGTCGAAATAAATTAACAGCCAACCTAGTTATTAAAAAAATAAGGAATAATTTCAATGATCCGACACTCAAATTCTGAGCCTCAGATTTTTCTTTGAAATATCATGGAGAATCAACTTCTTAAATATCGCAACCCAGTTTTTGGACACCCTGTATATTTTCTCGCATAGCCCAACACGTAAATAAGTAAACATAATAATTAATTCTTGAAAGTGTTCGTAAAGTGTCTAAGGAAAGTCTAGAACTAAGAATATTAATGAATAACACAGGTCAACAAAATTTTTACCCAGAAATAGGACTGTACTTTTCCGAAGTTTTTCATTACGCTGAATCCAAATTTGGCCGCAGAATGGTTCTATCACGTCACGATTTTGAGGTATCCTAACCTAAAAGTGCAAAAAATACTGTTTTTGCTCATATTCAGTAAGTTTTTGCGGCGGAACAAAATTATTGTTTGTAATTTGGCATGGACAATATTAAGGTGCTATTTGTCCGCGCTAAAATGCTTTTTTAGTAATTCCTATAGGATTTTTTTTATCGAATTATCGAAGTTTTTGTTAGGGAACAATTATGATTTTTTTACGTTTAAGTAAATCTGAAATTACATGAAAATAACTAACAAACTGAGACCGTCTTTCTTGCGAACAATTATTCTGTTACGTCAAGATATTGAAATATCATAACCTAAAAGTGCAAAAACCGAAAATCATAATCGTACCTTGACAAAAACTTCGATAACTTATTGAAAAAAAGTGGTGAATAACGCTTAGTCGGGTTCTTGCCAAAGTATGTGAATAAGCATTTTGTTCCCCTATAAAAACTTACTGAACATGATCTAACACAGTGTTTTTTGCATTTTTAGGTTAGGATATCTCAAAATCCTGACGTGATGGAATAATTCTGCGGCCAGATTTGGATTCAGCTCATTAACAACCTTCGGAAAAGTATATTCTAATTTCTAGGTATGGTGATTGGGTTCATTTTGTTGGCCTGTGTAATTAAAATACTCATAAAACTACCAGCAATTCACTGTTTATGCTTGAAAAAAAATACTTTTTAAAATTCAAAAATTTATTTAAGAATATAATAAAATAATTTCATTAGAAAGATTATACCGTCGAGTAACAGATTGTTTATATGAAGTGATCATTCCAAGCAGTCTGACAATATTTCCAAGGTTCAAATTTACGATTGCGTAAACGTTTGTATTTATTAAATAAATAAATGTTTATCAAACCTGCACAAAATCAAAGTCTTTGTTGTAAAGCAGTCGATTACCGCCAAAGAATAACTCGAAAATTGTTGGCCAACTTTTATGCAGATGTCATAAAATGTTTATAACTGCAAGATGAGCGACAATTTCGTTCAACGATAACCTCCCTCCGCGCCACAATGACTTTTTTTTTATTTATCATTAAGCCAAATATCGCCGATTTAATGAAATAAAACTAGAAAATTTACATATGTAAAATGATAACTTTGCGGGGAGAATTATATTATATCAAGATTTATCTGAATTTCCTTTTTTGATATTAAATAATAAAAGTTATTATACTTTATCTAAGTACACTAGAATTGACGAACATTAATATTTCTATCCTTTCCAACATTATTTTATTTTGATATGAGAAATTTGTTTGATCGAATCGGAATAATTTGCATTTTTTTTCCTCAAAAAATTGTTAATTGTGGAAACAATGGTGGGTACCAACATTTTTTGATCATTTAAATTTTTGAAATAAAAATGGGGACTTGAAACTGGAATCTTTGGATTGCCAGTCGCACACTCATACTATATTATTAAAGTGAATGGCGTATTGTAGATTTTGACGTTGCTGCTCCGCATTTTGATGTTCGAATATTTAAATTGAAAATAGAGAACAAAAAATGTCGGAACAATGTAACGTGCGATTCCATCTTTACAAAAATTGAGATGAAAAAACAAAAATAAAATCAATATGGAGAACGGTTGTATTAAGTATTAATAGGTTTTGAAAATGGAAAAATAAAACTTAAAAGTAACTGCTAGGAATTATTGAAACTTTAATAAAACAGTAATATGAAGCTTAAAAGTCTTCAATTAACAATTTACGATACCGAAGTATGAATTATGCATTGTAGGTAATAATTAAACGATTAATATTACATTTGACAAAAAACCATTAAATCATGTACGTTTTTTTATGAAAATCACTCAATCATAATGAACTTACCTCAGTTACCAGGAAATTTTTCAGAAAATAAAATGTTTAATTTTTAGCAGAGACATCCTACAATGAAGCGCATATTACATACGAACATTCAATTTTAATTATTTCTCACAATCTTGTTTACCAGTTTCTACACTGCTATCATTTTAACACCTCTAAAATATAATGAATATTGTGAATAACAGAGTGAATAAAAAGAAAACTAAAAAAGCGTTTGATTCCTCAGAAAAGTACGTACTGATATTTGGAATCTTTCAAGTCTAAATTGTTCACTCTGAATTCAAAATTAAATATTCATTATTTATTTTCCCATTCCTTTTGTTATAGCAATTATGTTAAATCGCGTTTTATGTAGTTTCATCCTTTCGAACGTGTGTAATTTAAATTCAGCGTTCTTTAAAGGAAATATTTACAAAATACAAATAGTACGTACCTTTATCGCCTTTAATATAGTAAGAAAATATAACTGAATTTTTTTTTTGTTATTTTATAATTCAACGAGCGGTAACAACATTTTACAGACAGTTTAAGATGCATTCTGTAATTCACAAGAAACGCAAGAGCTATTAATGGAATCATTATAGTTGACTAAAATATTCTTGCAATTTTATCTTATTTTATGGTTATGTTACAATTTTTAATCCCTGAATGTAACTACAACATACGCGTAGTGCAATTCATATACCTTTCGTAACCATCATAGCCCCTTTATTTTCGTTTTCAAACAAATTTAATTACTTAGAATTTTTAAAAGTATTTAAAACACAAAAGTGATTATGTGAAAGATGTGTAGATAAGCGCGCAAATTGCTTCGGAAGTAGTATATTATTGGTTGCAAAAAAAATAACACGTGTTTCATTCTAACTATATTTTGTAAAATTTTTTATTGCGCGTCTGTATCATTTAATGACACCGGAAAATAATGTTTTGTTCCTTCAACCGAGGAAAGACAATCAGAATAATAGTATTGTTTAAGTATTACGCACGCATATTTCATAAATTGTCCTCTTATAAATATTAGAAACACGAACTATTCGCTTTAAAATGTATGGAGTAAAAAGTCGCCCTTCACAAAATATTGAGGCTACCCATGCAGCATATACCTCTTAGAGTGGTCTTCTGAAGAGGTCTTAATAATGGTAATCTAATAAAATGAGCTCTTAACAAAGTCTTACTTATGACTTGGAATAGTAAGCTTGAAGTGGTCTTATTTTTGGAGGTCTTAAATCTCTCTTGTTTTGGACCATCACTTTTTTAGTAAAAAGATCATTAGAGTTGAGATATGTGGTTCTTCCAGAGACAATAGGTGGCAATTAAATAAAAAAATTCTGGTTTCATGATATTTAGCGTAAGCGTTATCCTAATTTTGTACTATTATTGTATGATTTCCATTTCATTGAATGTAATCGTCGTATATATATTGGGTGTCCCAGAACTAGGTAACGATGTTGCAGGAGGTGATTCTCCGTAATATTTCGAACAAAAAAGTCCTGTACCAAAATTGGATCTGAGGCTCAGAATTTGAGTAACGAGCTATTGAAGTTTGGGGAAAAAATCGTTTTTTGACAGTAACTCGGTTTGCTTTGAAATTATTTTAATGAGTGAGGGCTCATTTTGAAGCTTATTTTATGCCCTACAATTTGCTACTGCGATGAATATTGCTGAAGTTATGGCTTCCAAAATGGGAAAAAAGGCAAATTTTTGCGGTTTTTCGGGCGGCGTCAGTGCCAAACGCGTTTTTTGCCAATAAAATCATTGAATTTATTACGTGAAAAGAAAATCGTGAAATATCGAAATAATATGCTCGGATTTTCCGGCAAGTATAATTCATTTTCAGTCTTAAAAATTTTGTTGCATTTTTCATGACCACAATGAAAGTGTTTCATCGTTATTTTGACTCATTAAGAGAGAGAATGAGAAAGCGAGAATATTACCTTACTTCCCTGTCAAGATTCCCTTTTACTACAGCTTCAATCTACTTGCACTTACTTAATTTTATCAAAATTTTAACTGAAAAACCCGTAATCTAACCTAAAATATATGACCAAAATGAATGCACACAGGAGTTTACTATCGGTAGATCGAAATGGATTGCACATTACTTAAACTCGATATTTTCGGTGTCCTTACTTCCAACTGGATTGTAGTGATCTCTAAATTTTCAATAATGTTTTAAACTGTGGCCTGGGCAAATCTGAGTAAAGGCGTTAGATAAGCATGTACTACATATTCGTATGTAATTTTACAACATAAAATTAAAATTTACAATACATGCATTAAAATTCTTTGGTATAATTATTTATTATGTTATCGCGACTTATTTTAATTTAACTTACTATTTACTAAACGTTTTATTTACAATATGTTCGGTACTTCTTAAATTATTCTACATTATGTTAATATTTTAGTTTTATTTTGTATTTTAAGTCTACTTTAGCAAACAGAAATAGGATTAAGAAAAAGTTTAAAATTAATGCAAAAACCTTTCAACCTCATTTTGTAACGGTTAATAGTTGTTTCATCAGGAACTTGTTATCTTTAAGAAAAGACAACTTTATGTCCGAAGACAGTAATAAATAATGTCAATATATTTGCAAGACTGGACAGAACGTAATATATAACGATTAACACCAAAACGTCAGTACACATACAAGCGTCAAAAATACTACCATTGTTTAACATTTTGTATTAAACTTTACAAATAAGTTTCAGTTGGCATTTAAACATGAACATCAGAAGTAAGTGAAATGGAAGATTTACCTTAATTCGTAATTACTTATAGCAGGCATTTCCTCTACAATGACAAAATTAGCATTATACATGAGTACATGCCTCTTAAAAATGTCTTCCAGTGCTTTTTCTACAGATATCTCCAAAAAGACTCAATACACATGTCTTAATTGTGACTCGAAGTGGTCTAATGAGATCTTAAACTTATCTCATTTTACGTCCTCAGGTTTGGTAATCTTTTTTGGTTTTAGAATCTCTGTTTCTTCCAAAGACTCTAGGTGGCGATAGAATTAAAAAAAACAGGAAATTTTCCTCATATGTAGACCGATCGACGATATATCTATCACGAAAGAAAAGAGCTTTTACGATATTTATGAAGCAATATCACACTTTTCTGTTATTACTATTCTTCGATTTCATTCTACTCAAAGAAATTAACGTCCAATTCGATATAAGTAATAATACATTCGATGGAATGAAAACAATTAGAAAAGATTTATTAATTGTTTTATGAATTATCAATGTTTATTATTAATTGTTTAAATTTTTAGAGTTATAACATTAAATTTAAAGAAAGAGGGAGAACCATTTTAAAGTTTAAAGCTCTTATAAGGCTCTTAAAACCGATGATTAAAAAACTCTTAAAGATCTCTCTTAAAGGTCGTTTAGGATGTATTATAACTCCAGCACCTACGTATGTAAATAAAAATATTATCCATACTGAAAGTGAATATATGAACTGCTCTAATAGAAAGTCCATAAAAATATTGATAACCAAAAAAGTGTATCTAAAGGAACCAAAATTGAATATTGAAAATTTAATTTTTAAAATTAATCAGTGTCCTTTTATATTTCCATACACAATAATTAACATAGACTTTTCGGGATTCCTAGAATTCTGACTGCGATATGTGCAAATATTAAACTAAATTTGCTATGCTAGGACCCAAAAATTAAAATAAGTGAATACACATATAAATAAATGAAACTATAGGACTATAGTATAAAAATTTCGATCGTCATACACTTAATGGGACACAGAAGTTTTCATAAAATTTCCGTCTATACTAAATGAACGTCAAGTTTTAATATAATAACAAACATGTGACCAATAATTAATATACAATTAACAATTGTATTATCCGATATTTAGTTATACAATTAATTAATCCAAAAAGCTATTAATTGTTATAACATGCGTTATATATTGAAGCAATTAGTTAATTCGATATAGCGACATTTTAAACAAAAAATGTATTTTCTTTTACAACTATGTTACTGTAACGTAGCTAGTCCGAAAGGCAAACTCAGAGAGATCTTGGAAAAAATTGCCTTTGCTCGACGATAGCACGTCAGCGTTTTAGTAAAAAGCTGCAATCCACAAAACAAACGGTTTTCGTTTCTTTCAAGCTGTGCATGTGGAAGACCTCCTTTCCTTCGACTAGTATAGTAAATGTTATAAAACAATAGTTAAATCATTTTTAAAAAATAGGTATTCCGTGACAACAAATGAATAAAATATTAATTCAAAATTCTTAAGAATGTTATTTGACTTCGTGACCAAAATCGTTAGTTTAGTACCTACACGTGATGTCGAAGCAGCTAGTGCTTGTAGAGGAAATTAATGACGATTTTACGAGCATCCTAACGTCACACTTCGACTTCCCCTTATCGGTCGGAATTCCTAATGAGCATATGAAATTCCCAACTAAAAATGCCAGGCGCCTACTTCCTTCGTAAAAATAAAACCGTTTCGGCTGTCATGGGAAACCCGCTGTATTCGCGTACGTATATTATATTCAATATAGCTAATGCATCTAGGTTTCAGTTCTAGTTTTATTTTAGTGGATGGATATTGTAGTGTCTCACAGAAGAATTCATTTTAAGTTCCTGCCTCGTTAAACACCCTCAAAGCAAGTTAAATGTAATTTATTTAACCTTATTTTTTTTCTAAAGTTCAAGAAATGTAAAATTACTTGTTATGGAGGGAAAATTGAATTCTCATTCTTTAGTGGTAAATTTTGACGCCATACGAAGTGAATTCTCACTCTATTAACTTTAGAGAGTAGAAGCTATTTCTAAAAAATCTTATTTGACCGCATCACGAAGAATTTGAGAATTTATTATTTAGAAATATCGTCGGTCGATTAATTATACTAATTTTAATTAGAAGCTATTTAATTATAAATTTTCGTCTTTTATTCTTTTTTATAACGAATGTCAATAATAATGGGAGTGAAAATTGAGGTACTTTATTTATACTCCATACCAAAAACGGTTTCACTGTAAAAAGTTTTCACTAATTAATATTGAGAATTCGCTCTTTCACTAGAGTGGCTTAATTTTACCTGCATTTTTTTTATATCCGTAAAAATAAAAAGTACACAATACGCAGTTAATCAACTAGGATTTCTCAGTCTAGCAGCACGTAAGGTAGAAATGTTTTACTTCAAATCTAAATATTACTGAAAACTTAGTTCTTAAATAGTAATAACATGATTCTACTCATAAACACCAAACTTAATTTGAGAATAACAACTAGATCTTTTCATTATATGAGAGATATTCGTTATACGAGAATTTCATTATATGAAATTATCCTTTACATCATGAATAATAATTTTAAATGTATGTTTGTTAAAAACGTATTTCTCCGTGCTAGATCTGATTAAATAGATGTAAATTTTTATTAAGCTTATAACCTTTTCATTCAATTCATTCAAGCAATTGTTTATATTTAATTTGATTTTTAGTCTGTTGCTGTATTTTTTCAGTGCTTTGATACTGAAAAGCAAAGATTAGTTCCTCTGGATGGTTCTTCTACAATCTATATGATTAATAACAATAATTAGGACCATGCTGAAAATAATAAATCGATGACAAAATCACCTACACACTGGAAATCGTTAACACGGAAACCAAAGGATTCTAATATATTAAACTCATTTTAAACGATGCCTAAAACGTATTCACATTTTTTGTAATACCTTTAATAATTTTCATACGATGAGTAAATTTTTTTCTTTCTTTTATTTTTTCCTAAGGCATTGTAAAAAATGAAATAGACTAGGGTCCCAATATATTTGCCTTCCCCTCCCGTCTCCTTATATTTGTCAAAAGAAGGGGAGCGCCGCTTCTCCCACTCTCCTCAGTCGCGTTACGTTCGTGACTGTCTGAGGCCCCAGCGCGCAAGATGAGGCAAAAGAGAGCGGCGACAGACAAATATAACGAGACGGAACTGGGCAAATATGCTGGGACGTAAATATAGCGAGACACAAATATACCGGGAAATATAATTTTAAACTGTTTAAATTTCAATGGCAAGGGAACATGATTAAAAGAACCCCATAACCGACATTTCAGTATAATAAAAATAAAACTAAATAATATGCTGGCTTTCTAAAATTTCTTGCTCCGGGTCTCGATATTAAACAGATTTTGGACAACACAGTTTAGATTTCGGTCTCGACATCGAGAACGATACAATCCCGAAACTGATGTTGAATATAAAGAATAATGGCTTATAAAACTTATTATCTACGGATTTAAAGATTTTTTTCAATATTTTTGTATTACGACTGAAACTTTGATTCGAGAGACTTGAAAGTCTTGATTTAAGATTGAGACCATCATCGTTGTCGATATCAAAGGAAGCAATGCAAAGACCAACATGCCAAGATATATTTCGAGACAGTTCTATCCAGAATATTATTGAATTAAGACAGGTATCGACATCTACTGAAATACTTAATTGAAAAGTACAAATAATTAATTAATAAAGATTAATCTGAACTAAGATAATTATTTCGTAAATGTAACTAAACAGTGAGTTAATCAGTGGTAACTAAATATTTAGGGTCAGGGCTTTAAGGTACCGAAAAATATTTAAAAATTTTCATTCTGACAATTTGAGAATAGAATATGTGTAAAATTTTACGCGATGAATCCAATTGCTAGAAAGTTTTTCTGAATCGAAATAAACCAAATTTGGATACTCACAATATTATTCAATAAACATAAGTGGCATTCCACACCAACGGGAGACCCCTATCCATCCAAAAATGTTCTTGACCTAGAGAGTTCTAATAGGCCTTAAAATTTATCTCTTTATGTCTACTTTTCCATGCAGAGTTACCAAAAACGAAATTCAACATGGTTGATTTAATATGGCTGAAAATGTAATCAAAATTCATTAAATTCATTCTAATTTTCTACGCCAACGAAATTTATTTCAACGGAAAGAGTTGTACGAGGTCTCCAAATTAAGCTATTAATGTCTACTTCAAAATACAAAATGAAAAATCTAAATACCCACGATCGCGGGCACATTATGGCTGCTAATTTTTCGAAACTGCTTAAATTCACTCAAACTTTATTACCCGGGTGTTATTTAGGTCGGTGATCACAAATCTGGCACTATTTTTCAAAAATCCAAAATGGGGGGTCCAATATGGCGGACGACTTATTGACAAAATTTGTTTCAAACTCGTTATTCGGGTTTCCTTTTGGTTGCTGAACGCGAATCTGCTGTTAGTTGGCAAAAATTCAAAATGGCGGATTCAATATTGATAGTTAAGTTCCAGGCAATTAAGGCACACTAGTTTTGGTCCAACCAGCCGAGGTTCTAATCACGGTGCCACTACCAAATTTAATCATTCATTACTTTCTAGCTGAAAATTTTCGGATGCTCGAAATTCACTCGAGAAACGAAGCACCTGAAGGTATAAAAAACTACATTATGTAGTTGTGTAGAATAAAATAGATAACGTTTTTATTTATTGATACATATCACTTTTCCGTTTCCTTTCTTCACTAAACGTGGAAATCTCTAACGATCAATTTTGTGTTTTATTCGTTTCAAAATTCGCAAAATTGGCTGTGTTATAGCGAGTTGAATCAAAAACTTTTTACGAATCGACCGCGCAATAGCCAGTGCTGTGTAGACACCATATCTACTCAGCTGTTTAGTTATCTTAGCTTTGTATACATGACGAAATTTACATTGCGCAGGAAATATGGCTAAACTTCAAAATCTAGTTTTCTCCGTGTAGCGATCGAAAAGTAAAACGAGGGGTTTGTCATGAAACACGAAAAATATTATATTGGAAATGATTGAAAATGATAAAAATAAAATATGTATCTATTATAATAAGCGGAAAGATATTTTCCATAAAATGAATGAAATTACAAAATTTTATCGGTCTTCACAAACGTTTTCTAAATACTGCAGAAATAAACAATTTTTGAACTCAAAAATTACAGAGGGCCGCAACAATATTTTGTTGTGAGATAACTTGAGTCAGAGGAAGAGAATCTTCGTCGATTTTGGTAGTTGAAAACAAATTCATTGTCCAATTTGACCCATCAGGTAATTTAGTATTTTAAGATATGTCATGAAAATATTCAGAAATATTAATGGTCATCATTTTTTTTTAAATCTTAAAACAATCCGACGTTTCCATCTGTACTATAAAAAAAATTTTTTTATTTTTCTATCAACATTTGTATCGTGCAGACAAATTTCTGTCTTAAGAAAATTGTCTCTTTATGTCTACTTTTTAATGCAGAGTGGCCAAAACCGAAATTCAAGATGACTGACTTAATATGGCTGAAAATATAATCAGAAAACATTAAATTCAATTTAATTTTCTACGCCAACAAAATTTATTTCGACGGAAAGAGTTGTACGAGGTCTCAAAACTAACCTATTAATGACTACTTCAAAATACAAAATCTAAATATACAAGATGGCGGCCACATTATGGTGGTTAATTTTTCGCAATTGCTAAAATTGAAAAATTCACTCAAAATATACTACTCGGAGGTTACTTAGGTCGCTGATTACGAATCTGCCGCTAGTTTTGAAAAATTCAAAATGGCGGATCCAATTTAGCGAACGAATTTTTGAAAAACTTCGCTTGAAACTCGTTATTCAAGATTTTTTTTGTCGGCGATTACGAATCTGCAACTAGTTTTTAAAAATTCAAAATGGCGGATTTAATATGGCGAATTGTTTGTCAAAAATATTAAAAATTTACATTGAATTTGTGTCTTGAAGGATTTTGTAGGTCGCTGAATACATATGTGACATTGGATATTCACAATTAAAATTCTAGCTGTTTAGATAGAATTGATAATTGTACATTTTTTTACAAAATAATTGAAATCGGTTCGTTTTCTTGTTTCTCAATAGATTTTAATCATTTTCAATCATTTCCAATATAATATTTTTCGTGTTTCATGACAAACCCCTCGTTTTACTTTTCGATCGCTACACGGAGAAAACTAGATTTTGAAGTTTAGCCATATTTCCTGCGCAATGTAAATTTCGTCATGTATACAAAGCTAAGATAACTAAACAGCTGAGTAGATATGGTGTCTACACAGCACTGGCTATTGCGCGGTCGATTCGTAAAAAGTTTTTGATTCAACTCGCTATAACACAGCCAATTTTGCGAATTTTGAAACGAATAAAACACAAAATTGATCGTTAGAGATTTCCACGTTTAGTGAAGAAAGGAAACGGAAAAGTGATATGTATCAATAAACAAAAACGTTATCTATTTTATTCTACACAACTACATAATGTAGTTTTTTATACCTTCAGGTGCTTCGTTTCTCGAGTGAATTTCGAGCATCCGAAAATTTTCAGCTAGAAAGTAATGAATGATTAAATTTGGTAGTGGCACCGTGATTAGAACCTCGGCTGGTTGGACCAAAACTAGTGTGCCTTAATTGCCTGGAACTTAACTATCAATATTGAATCCGCCATTTTGAATTTTTGCCAACTAACAGCAGATTCGCGTTCAGCAACCAAAAGGAAACCCGAATAACGAGTTTGAAACAAATTTTGTCAATAAGTCGTCCGCCATATTGGACCCCCCATTTTGGATTTTTGAAAAATAGTGCCAGATTTGTGATCACCGACCTAAATAACACCCGGGTAATAAAGTTTGAGTGAATTTAAGCAGTTTCGAAAAATTAGCAGCCATAATGTGCCCGCGATCGTGGGTATTTAGATTTTTCATTTTGTATTTTGAAGTAGACATTAATAGCTTAATTTGGAGACCTCGTACAACTCTTTCCGTTGAAATAAATTTCGTTGGCGTAGAAAATTAGAATGAATTTAATGAATTTTGATTACATTTTCAGCCATATTAAATCAACCATGTTGAATTTCGTTTTTGGTAACTCTGCATGGAAAAGTAGACATAAAGAGATAAATTTTAAGGCCTATTAGAACTCTCTAGGTCAAGAACATTTTTGGATGGATAAGGGTCTCCCGTTGGTGTGGAATGCCACTTATGTTTATTGAATAATATTGTGAGTATCCAAATTTGGTTTATTTCGATTCAGAAAAACTTTCTAGCAATTGGATTCATCGCGTAAAATTTATACATATTCTATTCTCAAATTGTCAGAATGAAAATTTTTAAATATTTTTCGGTACCTTAAAGCCCTGACCCTAAATATTTAGTTACCACTGATTAACTCACCGTTTAGTTACATTTACGAAATAATTATCTTAGTTCAGATTAATCTTTATTAATTAATTATTTATACTTTTCAATTAAGTATCTCAGTAGATGTCGATACCTGTCTTTATTCAGTAATATTCTGGATAGAACTGTCTCGAAATAGATCTTGGCATGTTGGTCTGTGTATTGCTTCCTTTGATATCGACAACGATGACGGTCTCAAACTTAAATCAAGACTTTCAAGTCTCTCGAATCAAAGTTTCAGTCGTAGCACAAAACTATTGAACAAAATCTTTAAATCCGTAGATAATAAATGTTATATGCCATTTTTATTTATATTCAACATTCGACAAATGTCGAGACCGAAATCTAAACCGTGTTGTCCAAAATCTATTTAATATCGTAACCCGTAGCAAGAAATTTTAGAAAGCCAGCATATTATTTAGTTTTTTTTATTATACTGAAATGTAGGTTATGGGGTTCTTTTAATCATTTGCCCTTGCCATTGAAATTTAAAGGGTTTAAAATTATATTTCCTCTCATTAAAATATCCAAGTCTGAAGTAATAATGTACATAATGTATAATAATCTTTAGGAACCATGATTACCCACACTGTTAAAAATGTTCAGAAAATTCTGGTTGTTTTATGTTACCGAAGCAACAGAATTGTACTAAAACCTGTAACAGACAGACAAATTATGCAACATTATCAGAAAATTACGAAACTTGCAACAGAAATATGAATATAATTCGTCGAGCGCAGGTAAAGTTAGTTTGGTTTATCGCCACCAGGCGCAGACGCGACGTTACCATCTATACAAAAGACACCCATGATTCCTGTTGAAGAAATTGAATGTTGATTAGTTCATAAGGGATTCCATTATCTAGCTTCAATATATAAAGCATTTTTCGATATACTATGCGTAAAATTTGATTTTACGCACCGCCCTATCTAATCGCATGTTAAAAACGGTGCGTAAAATCGTATTTTACGCACTAGTATCAAAAAATACTATTATATCAGAGTAGCATAAAATTATTATGACATTGATACCTCTGGATACAATGGCAATATATGGATAATATTTTATTATATGCTGGAAATTTATGCGTCAGTTTCAGTTTAATAAATGTTATATGTTTTATATAATTTATTTATGTAATTAACAACAAATCGACTTAAATTACTAAGAATATACGTATATTTTATCAGACATGTTGATTAATTATCTAGTGAAGCCAACGAATTTTTCACCTTACACATTTCTATTACTGTAACAAAAAATTGCTAAATTTTGTTTCAGAAAATTATGAAACGGTAACCGTAAAAAGCTTCCGTTACACGTTTCAGACAATTCCTAAAGAACTTTTTAATAGTGCATGTTTTTGTTAGAAAATAGTTTACAAAAATAATGGGTATTTATATAAAATAGTATTTACAAATTCAAATTATTTTCAAATTTATTTCAATATATTTACATTACTCCCGAAGCTGATCGACAATGATACCGATATTAGCATTAAAGGAAATGACACCAAGACCAGATACTAAATTTCGAGGTTATTTCAGGATCGATACTGAGACATTCTAATCTTGTCTCGACGAGACAGAAATGATCATTTATTCTTATGGGAATCAATTTCAAAAAAATGTGCATGAAATGTCCTTTACAAGGTAGTTCCGAATTAATGTAGGCGCCCTGAATCCGATTTTTTTGGGTAGACTGCCTGAAAGTGGTGCAGTCGATTTGTTATTAAATTTCATGGAACCGTTTTTTATTAATAACATGTTGAATGTGGCAAAAATGGAATTTTTTTGAAGTTCAGCAATTTTTATCTCCGAAAATATGCATTTTTTTTGAGAAATTAGCAAGAGACATTTCCTGTCTAAAATGACTCAGAATCTAACAACATTCTTTCGGACTGAAATTTTTAAATTGTTAAAAAATTAAATTTAAATCTACCCAAAAAATTCGGATTCAGGGGCCCAAAATACATAAGAATCAACTTCGTTTAGGGATATATAATAGGCCACATCACCATACGTTGCTACATTAATTCGAAACTTTTTCATTCGGAATTTTGTCATTCGGAACTTTGTACCTTACGGATAATTGACGTTCGGAATTTTAAACCTTCGAAAAATTTACTTTCGGATGATTGGCATTGGGAATTATTAAAATTCGGAAAATAGTACCTTCGGATAAATGTATTTTCGGAATTTTAACCCCCTCCCGTATGACCAGGTGCAAAACACTTTGAAATAAAGCGATAAATCTAAGTGGGTCAGAAAATAGTGCTTTTGCGCCACTCCAGTGACCGATATAATTATTCAGCACGAAACGAATCTCAGAGATCGAACGCGAATGTTCCGTCGACGTCACAAGGTAGATCGTATTAGCCGACTAGTTCCTCCCGCATTTGTCAAGGTTCTTACTAATACTAAGCACAGGTGTAGGCTAGAATTTATTTTCATGCGGCACGCGAATATCCCGCGAACGAGGTGGTTGCTATATCACAAAGCGAGTCGATAAGACTTATACTGAATCGGTCTTCTCGCAGTCGGGGATCGGTCGTTCGTTCAGTCGCGTATCAGCCGCTAGTTTCGTCGCGTATCTTTTTCCTCGTATGTGTCAATTATTTTCCCTTTGCTAATTTTCGAAAATTTCGATAGCTAATCCTCACTTAATGTTTAGTTTGCTTTAATCGTTTAAGCAGTTCCCACCCTTCAGTGAGGTACAACCCCCAGCACCTAATTCGCTTAAAATCAGTTAACAACTGTGCCAATTTTTCCTCTGACATAAATTTTTTTTTATTTTCGAAATTTGTTCTCTAGAAAAGTGATAGAAGTTCATATTTCTGTCAAATACCATCAAGGAAACTTCTAATATTGCATTTTTTCCATATTAATAATTCATTCCTGATTTTATAAACTGAGATTTATGTAAAATGAAGTCTTCAAATTTTCTTTTGGAAGACAGTAAAATCCTAAAATGCATAGACGGAACTCATAATTTTTATATTTTTCCTTACTTCCTCAATTTTTTATAAGCTTTTATTTTTCATACATGCTTCTTTAAAATTCTACTGTCATGTTACTAATTCATTACTAGTTTCATTCGCCTTTGGAATTTACGTGCGATGTAACCGTTAAATTTTCTTTTTTTAATTCAATACTAAAATGTATAAAAAAATGCATGACTTTTTGCATTTTCAAATTCTTGATCCAAATAAGTCACCTCTTCGATATCTTGTAAGTTCTTGTTTTCATGAATTCTTTTTTTATTCATTTTTTTAATACCAGAAAATTAAACTAAATCTTAATACCTTTTTATTTGAAATATAATTTCCAACTTATTTTTTATTGATTTGTATGATATTCTTTAGTATTTATTTTTTTAATGCAGCAGAAATCTGTTAACCACTTATAATCTCATGACACTCTTGCGATGGTTATCAAATAATATGCCATTTTAGGTTTCAATTATCGCCCACCGCATTTTCGAAATTTTCATTCCTGGCAAATTGCAACAAACTCTAGGAGTCCACTTTCAAGGAGTTTGTTACATTTTTCCTTTCTATATTAACACCAGGGCAATCTTAAGTATTATGGCGTTTTTGTAAATTTATGTTCACTTAATGATTTGTCATGTGGAACACGTGTACAAATGTTATTTTCGAGATATTTTTATAAAATTATATCTTACTTTTGTATTTTTTACTTTGATTTTTAATATGATGTTGTTACTTTTGTATATTATTCATGATGTTTCTTTCCATTACTCCTAATTTTTAAACTTTTTACAATGTAATCTTTTTTTTAATGTTCATTATCACGATCTTTACATAAAATGAATACTTTTATTTGCAAGATAGTTTTATATTCCTTGTGCATAGGTCAGTGTAAATCTTCGTGGTATTCCGTTCTTTAACGTCTATTTAGCACTGTTTTACACACTGTAAATTGTATTGAATCTACCAACCACTTGTTTGTCGATAATAAGTTATTAATTTGTGTTTTAATTAATTTGTCCAGTGCGATTTAGAGTTTATTTAGTATGTGTATAATGTTATTGGTATTAAGTGCCTCACGGTCTACAAATTGACGTTGGCTTTTTCTGTCTTTACTTTTGTTGATTTTTGGTATTTCTTAAAAACATCTTTTTTCATCGATTTTTTACTTTTCGGCGCGTAATCCAACAAAAAATCTTGATTTACGATAAACCATTGAAATAACGATTTCACAGTGAACAAATATTCCATAAATCATCACAATACTTCAAAAAAGAAATGTATCAAATCTCCAAAAAGATGTCTCTTGACCATTCTTGTTATTTCTTGTTCAATTGTTTTGGTCAAGAAACCACAACTTCATTTTAAAAATTTAAAATTTAAAAG
The DNA here is from genome assembly GCA_030407085.1 of Trichopria drosophilae. Classification (NCBI taxonomy): domain Eukaryota; kingdom Metazoa; phylum Arthropoda; class Insecta; order Hymenoptera; family Diapriidae; genus Trichopria; species Trichopria drosophilae. The sequence goes on along the minus strand of CM059584.1, from coordinate 14,618,125 downwards.
TCTAGTTAATTAGCAATAATTTTATATCAGGAATCTTGTGTGTTTTGATTTAAAAGTTTCAATATATTGAATTGTTTCAACAAACTTAATTAATTACTTTTCCTATTTATTTTAAGTTAGTACTTATTTTTAAGTTTGTCAAATGCCACTTAAATTATGGATCAATAATGAAGGCGTATAAGTTTAGGATTAACAATAATTTCGAAATCCATTGTACGAAAAATAAATATATTATATTAAATACAGCAAAAATAAAAAGATAATATAAAATAATTTGTTTATAAAATTAAATTTAACTTTAAAATTAATAGAAACAAAAATAAAAACCATTCAAATTTTAACATTAAAATATTTAAACTCTAAAATAGTTTTCATTGAGATTATGAGGAATGATTTTTTAACTTAATTTTACTACTTTTTATGGTGTGTTTGTGTAAAAATCACTAAAACGTATGCATACACTCAGTATATTAGAAAAGTGAATGATCATCTATTAACGAATGATAATATTAAAGATTAATCAAATCATTTTTTATGCTAAAAATGTCATAAATAAAGCATTCTATACTTTCCAAACGGTGAATACTTATTGAATCCTCAAGATTCCTCAAATACTAAAATTACATTCTAATATTTGTGAATCACAAAGCTAAAGTATTGGTATTGTGATAATAAATGTATTGCAATTTTTTCCTTTTTTTTAAAGTATATTATTAACCGTTTCATCCTAAATCAATTTCGGGGTCTTATATTCTGATATACTATCACTCAATGAAATATGTATTAATTATCTTAATTAATTTCACAGATTATGCTAATCTAGACCTTATCATTTATCTTAATAAACGTAATTATTTTATTGCACCAACAGATCAACACTGCGAATAATTATTAAACATTCAATTCCCTGAATAGCATTTAATTTGCTTAAAACATTTCAAATTAAATAGAATACATTTACTTTCACATGTATGTATAAAAAATTATTTAGTAGTTTATGTATATATAATATATTACGATGCTGGGTCAATTACCTACGTGTTTAATGATGTTTGCAAATCAAACTATAAATAACATAAGTTCAGCTATTTATGTATTGATTTTTCTATCAACTTATCCAGAATTTAATTAACAAATGATAACTTACAATTTGCTTATTAACCGTTTTTTACATCCTATAACCATAATCAAACCATATTTTAAGGACATTTTTTAATCTAAATTTTTAATTTATTGAAACACCTCAAATTTGCGAAGAAATTAAGAGGAGACACCAACATGACGGCAATAGTTGAAGCTCCTATTTTTGAGGACATCGGAAGGCGTCAAGCAGTGCCAATAATTCATACAAGAGGAACTCATTATGAAATTGGATTTGACATCGTAAGTAAAATATTAAATAACTCAGATAATTTCAAATTATTTTGAAGAACTGATTTACAGGAATAAACGATGTTTGTTTGCAATAACTTGTTGGGTTTAACAAAATATTAAAGGCACTTTATCAAGACAATTTATCAATACACTTCTTAATATTTATAAGTCCACTTTGAGAAATAATCGACATATTATATGTATTAAATAGATATTATTAATTCGACATGTATCGACTTGAGCTGGATATGATACATATTAAGCCGCTTATATCGTTAATAATTTAGTCAAGCGCCGTGGTACCCGATGAAATTTTATAATTTGTGTTTTAATTTGGAATAAAAAGAAACAGTAAAACATGAATCATCTGCTTTATTAATTCACGATTTGAAGTGAATGATGTATAGTGAAACACGTTTCGTAATATGTCGTTTTGTAAAAGAATAAATGTCATGGGATTTATGAGGAAAAACAGATATTATTTTACTAACTTACTTAGGCATTAAATTATGTTTTAATTTCTTAATAATCGTATCAACCTAAAAATGTATTATACTATAAGTAGACTTTGTTTTACAATATTAAACTGTATATTTGATAATTTTCTTGGAGTTACATTTTTCTGATTTTAAGTAAATCAACAGAGAACTTATTTAGCAGATCACAAAAAATTGTTTTCGCTACAGTTCAGTAAAATCGCTGTCAAATAACTTGCACAATTTAGTATTCATGAGTTTATTCTTTACATAATAATTGTTTGTTTCTTCAAATGAGAGTGGTATTCATATTTTCATAAATTATTTATATTTTATCGGAAAATCTCATTTCAGTACAAGATAAGAAAAAAAATGTTAGAGCTGAAGAGCATAGTTAATTTGACATATGTTTAACTTGGCCAAATTATAATTGTTATTAAATGAATAATATAATACGTGTATACTACATTCATACTCTACATAACTAGAATGTGTTATAGGCAAAATATGGAAATAATAACACTTGAACAAATGTGAATTATTACATTTTCATTCCACTCAAATACAACGACTTTTCGTATATCGAAGTTACATAAATTAAAAAACGCAATAATATTATTGAAATGGTACAACTTTTTGTGGACTTTGATTAATCAAAAATACAGCTGTAAAAATCAGTCGTAAAATTTAATGAAGTAGTATATCGTGCTGTTTTTGTAATAAATTCATAAGTTTCGGATTACAAAATGATTATGATGACGTCAAAATATGTGAATTTTTTTAAAACAATATATTACAACTCATAGGTTATTCATCCAAATAAAATGTTCACTTCTTTATCTAGATTGCTCATTGTACGTGTAAATTTAAAATAAAATTTACCTTTGCTTCTAATTGAACAAACGAATTTATGTTAATTCAATGATAAGGCCTTAAGTTTATAGTTTTCACAATCTTACCTTTATGAAAATAACATAAAGCAGAAGGGCACATGTAAGAAAGGAAAATATCTTCATAGGTTACTTTCATATTTTAACCTTTACCAGTGAATGGAACATAAAATTTAAAAAATTGAAGGTGCTCCGAAAAAGATTGGCCCTGACATTTAAAACTGATGAATACCGATTGTTTATACTTAAGAGGTACAATCTATTTTTGATTAATATTGCACAATAAATTCCTTTCGTGTATAATATAACCTAACTTTTTCGGGCTCTTTGATCTTACAAGTAATGGTTTCATAAAGGTTACATCTTAATTAATTTCTTCAGTGTCGTTTGCAGTCTCCTTTCAAATTTTCACGATAATAGTTTACAACAGCGTGAGTTAGCATTTTCTTTTAACGTTCATATTTTAAATATTCCCGTTGAAAATAATTTCTTTGTTGATAGGAATTAATTTAATTAATAAAATGATTGTGAATAACATTTGTTGTATGTAGGAATCTATTCTGGAGAATTTTAAGGTAACATTTTTAAATTTGAAAGTACATTCAGATAATATGCATAGCAACTGTTATGTAACAATTATCGCCAATATGTAAATACTTAAATTTTATAATACAAGACCTTTTTTTTCTGCTTGCATAAATCAAAATTGAACTAATTTATGCTTAATTATTGAATACAAATTACAAATTTCCACGACTAAATCGCGACTTTATGGATATTACACTATTGAAGAAGCATTGGAATCAGGTACATTGTGCATTGCGTATATTACCTGTTGATTAAAATTTTGAATTTTCAATTGACTTAGCAAAATACATAGAAAAATATAGTGCAGGACCTTATGAATCTAGTAAGAAATTCTTCAAAATTTCCGGAAAACATGCTGTGAATGAAAAAAATCAGGATAATGCAAAAATTTAACTATTCTTTTTAAAATTTCGTGTAATGAAATAAAATTACGATTCGACATAAAACAACTTTGCTAAAAAATAATAATAAATGTTTTCTGGAGACGTATCACTACAAAACTCGGCAATAATCACATTTTTTCAGAACCCTTGAGTTGAAAGGTGACTATTTTGTAATGTTTTTTTGTACAATAACTTGGATAGTAAGTGTTGGATTTCAAAAGTTTCTTGTAGTAATGTAGTTGGAAATTTTATTTTTCTTGAAAATTACAATTTTAAATTTATCAGCTTAAAACTCTGTGCTTATATGCTACTTATTCCGTTTTTACATATGGTAATAAAAAGGTCATTAAATTTTTTGTGTTCAAAAAAATACTACAAAGTTTAGTATTTTTAAATAGAACATTGTATGACTTTCCCTGTTTTTAACGTAAATCTAATGACAGACTTATTTCCCACTAAGCGAAAGTTTACTTTGGCTTAAACGTAGCCTAATATTTACTTCAATTAACCTACAATTTTATATTCTTACGATACTTTTTTAGGTTTTGAATCAAAATAGAAAGGTTCTATTCTTGCTGCATATTAAACTGCACAAGTATAGATAATTAAAAATAAAATGTTAATCATCATTACCGAGTGCAGATGAACTTGTAATTGTAAAACAATTTTATTTTTATCTACTAGTAAATATTTAGTATTGTGTCATATCACTTAAAACTATCTAATAGGTGATAATCTGTTTGATGTACCGCTGGAAACGAGATAGAATGAAGAAATAAACTATTTTGTGGTGAACTTTGACACATGAAGAATATTAAAAAATGATTATCACACTTTTCGTTATAAGTAAACAATGAAGCGAATTTACTCTGATTTTTACACTCTCTATTATCCTGAAACATCGTGTTATATTGTTCTTAGTTCTAGTTATGAATGGAGTTGTCTGTAAGAAGTTTTCTTCGTGTAGTCGAACTTTTAAGAAATATCGTAAAGACTTGAGTTTAGAATATTCACTTTTAATTATGATTGAATTATGTCAATAAAATAATTTGTCGTTAAATTTGAGACTTGCTCTCATAATTAGTAGGTATGGACCAAATCCTTTTCGCATTGTTGAAAATCATTTTTAAAGGTAATGTTAGTATGCTTATCGTTTTTATAATCTTCTAATCACATTACTTTACATATTTATATCTTTTTTGAAAAGCATTAAAGGTGGTTTTGTAAATTTCAAAAGAAAAAAAACTCTGAATTCATCTGTTGATGGTATGATTTTCTCATGATCATAATTTCTTCAAAATGTCACGTGTCAGTGACATTTCTTGAAAGTATATTCACTCTATATCGAGTGAAAATTGAGATGCTCTAGTAGATTCTCACTCGTAGTGAATAAAAACTCAAATTTTCCAGTGTAAACTTTTCTGAGTGGGATGAAAACCCAATATAAAAACGTGAATTCGCTCAATTAACAGAGTGGCTGAATTATCAGCCCATAAAGAACAGAAAATATGGAGAGTAAATGCTGAGTACAATTATTGAATAGCTACTAACCGAGCCCTAATAAATCTTAAGTAACTATTCACAAGTTACTTACTTCCAATCGTAATGTGCGAATCTGCTACATAATTATAAAGTATGCAGCAGCACTATTACTATACTAAGTAGCACTAATACTAACAAAAAAGGATATTCAATACTAGATTGATTCTATATCTGTAATATTTTTGTTTTTAAGATTAGATCCAAAGGGAATCGTAAAAAGCAAATAAATACCAGCTTTTCATACTGCTTTTTACTGTAAAACCCGTAAGAATTATTGTATTTATATAATTTCTTCTTAAATATGTACTTATATTCGGGATTTAACAGAAATAGTAATAGCAATGTTATTGCTTCCACATAAAATTGTATAATAGCGTAGTCTCATTTATAACAATTCCAACTTTAGAGCGTAATGTGAAGAATGCTCCATTTAGACACCTTAGTACGCCCTATAGTTACAAAAGTACTTTACAAAACTACATTAAACTATATGATAAGATACGATCGTGGACGAGAAACTAGAAATACTATACGAATTACTATTACGAAGTTTCTCGTAAGATCAGGTATTTTAATAATCCACCTACAAATGGGAGTCTGAACCGTAATGATTGATTATCAGCGTGAATGACTGGTTAATTGGAACGGATTCATCTAATAATTTAGTCACGCTATTATGCAATACATTTTGTCCAAGTCGTTTCTGATTTACCTCATGAAATGTACTTAAAATACATTTTTAACTAAGAAATTTTTATCTGAATTACTTCATTTTTTTTATATTTATAGGCTGCAATGAATTTCATTCATCTTTGCCCTTCTAACACATTTTATAATTGAATACAATTACATTATGTCACTGAACAAATATAAGAAAAAAACAAAGACAAAACAGTAGGTTCGTTGTTAAGAATTAAATCTGCGTCACTCATTAATTTCAAACGACTAACTAAACCGGTTGCACAATAGATATATGTAACCGCTAATTACGCAATGCATTTAGAAGAGAAACGACTTTTTTTAGTACATTCAAATTTTATGATCTCGTAGAGGGTACCAGGCGTGCTTCGGTATAATACAAATGCCATAAATTACAATAGTATAGACACGATTTGTTATTAAGGGGTAGTGAAGTGGACGACCAATTTATGCAAATAAAATCCTAAATTATAAAAATGGCACAATCATTTTTCAAAATTCTATATGAGTTATTCTAATTACTATTTCTGATTTTTCTGCAGATCGTGCGCAATTATTTAAAAAGCTGTTCTGATGCTGGAATTCCGAAAAATAAAAGGATTTTACAATTTTTATTACAATATTATAGACAGACACGTTTTAAATAAACTGTAAGAAAATGGAAAGAAAAAATTAAATGTTTTCAATATCCACAAGAATCTCGTGACACGAGATAAAATTTAAAACTTTAATAGAAAATGCATTGAAATTTGACAAGCAGTTTTTGAGATTAGAGATTACTAATTGAAAATTATATATTTATTAATTAATTACGCTCATTAATTAGTATCGGATATTAATACATTTTTATTTCTAACTCAACCTTTTACAAGTCGACATTGAGATTAAACAGTTAATTCACACTGCAAATCGTTTACATCGAAATTGACTATCTTATAAACTAGTCAAATCTGTTTAAAGATGTACGATTAAAGTAATAAAAGACGTTGATTTACGTATAATTTTTAAAATCAATAATCTCGAGAATTTGAAGTTATTTTAAGGGCTAAAGCTGTTTGGATCCCATGTCCTTCGACAGTAAGGAATACTGATATTAATTAAAGTGTACAGGTATTAGTTTAGTGATATAATTACAAAATATAACACTTATTTATTTCAGTCGTAAAATATAAATGTCCACATTACAAAATTGTCAAACGACCATATTTTACATATTGCCGGCCGTAAAGAAACTGATATGTTCAAGGGCGAATACTACTTATGGAATATAAAAATTTGAAATATTTCATAAAATATTACAATATTGGTAGCAGTTCCTTTTTTCATTTCCGCACATAAATCCTGGTTGGAATTCTGTTAATAATTATCAATCATAAGAACGGTTTGCTACTAGAAAATATTAGGTGCTTTTTGCCTCATACCGTCGAAATGATATTCGACACGAACATTTTCAAAAAAAAAACGTATGTGCTCCCGTCATGCATAGCTGATATATGTATATCCACGTGGTGTCGCAAAATTGCTGCGTTACATAACGTGTCAGACCGATCAATCAATGAAATCTTCAGGACAAAAATTACCAATGCTAATTAACCTGCCCCGTATGTAAGTTTCATCGGTCTAAAAATTCTTGGAATTCTAAACCCGTATTTCGCATCAGATGCAGATAAACTGCTTTAATTATTTATCTCATAATCTTGCACTTGATCGTGAAGAAATGACATAAGTGTATTCGCTGGTACACATATAATCATTAGACCGTATTAATAACATGCATTGAAAACTGTGTTGAAAGCATTGCGCTGAACCCTGACTGATATCTAAATTATTGGAAATCCCTCAGCACTGCATATATATCATGTATTAATTAAATTTGATTTTATGGGACCTTTACAAATTTATTGAAATGAGAAATTTGATATTAAACGATGTGTGATTTCAGGAAGTGTACAATTTGTGTAGTCTACCTATTAAAAATCATCTGAAAAAATTAAATCTCAATTTAATAGAGTAAAAATGTATCCCTTAAAAAAACTGGCAAAAAACACTATTTTCATACTAACATATCTGAATAAATTATTTAACAAAATTCACTTTCAAGCGCTCCGATTTGTAATTGCTACTAGGAATTTTAAACAAAATTTACAAGAATCACTTCTTATGAATTTTACCTCGCTCTTTCGAAATTTGCTAACAAAAATGCAAAGCATGAATTTCTACAATATTATTAAAAAAAAATTAAACTTTCTGATAATAGTCCTGCAGAAATGATTAATTTTTTATATAATAATTTACCAGAGAAATGTTCTATCTTAAAATATCGCGTCCGAAATATCTAATTATGAAAATGTTAAAATGGATTTTGAAGATAATCATGAATCTTAGAAAAGTCTGATATCAAAAATTAAAAATGACGGATGATATTTTGAAATTAGTTAGGTTATTTTAAAACTTGTTTATTTGCAATTTTCGGGGTTGCAGGATTTCTAATGAGAATTGCCGAATATCGCGAATATAAAGAGCCTCTATTTTTTTTATTTTTGATTTTAATACTTTTTATAAAAGGTATTTTATATAAATTGAAAATAAAATACCTTACCTCACTATACGCTGCATTTGAAAGTATACGTAAGATTCCATATCAATGTCGCAGAAAAACTAGAGTAATAAATTTCAAAACAATCTGATGAATTTAAAAAATGCCATCAGTCAAAACAGATCGGCCATTTTACATTTTGAAATTTGACAGATTGATATTCCCATGGTAAGTCTGTAAAACAGCTATTGCTGTGGCTCTCCCTTTGGCATTTTTGTATTATTTATATCCTGTAGTCGTTTTTGTAATTACCAATAAAGACGTGATTATTATTATTATTATTATTATTCAATCACCCAAAAAGTACCTAGACCCATTAAAATAACAAATTTGTAAAAATAAGCTGAGACTGATTACTCGTATTTATAGAAAATACATTTTACGTGCATTTTGTTGAGCCGCCGCCCAAAAATTTTTTTAAATTCATTTCGCGATTTTCAAACTTTTATACTATACTCTCGGTTTCAACTATACGAATAAAGTAATCACATCCAGAAGAAAAGTGTAAAAAATATTCATTTATTTTGTTAAAAATTATAGTAATGATGTAAAAATTCATTTCTTTGCATTTTTGTTAGCAGATTTTGAAAAAATCTAATATGTGAAAAATTACTTTTTTACATTTTTAGTAGCAAAAAATCCCTTAAGGGGTCTGTCTAGTAGCTCGCGCCGAAAAAAACGCGATTTTCGTGATTATTTCTTGGGATACTGGATAAAGGTGATGATATAAAAGTTATTACGCTTAGTAAATGCACTCTTGAAATACATAAAAAAATTTTGTTCTTTTATTTTATACATGTATTATGACCAAAAACGTCAACCAAACGCAACACCTCGAAAAGTAGGTAGGTCCGCCTTGTTGATAAAATCTCGGAGCTGTGTTGTCTGAAACAAAAAAATCAAAGTGCTTTAGGTTTGGTATGACAATGGCAATGTCCCCTGTGAATTTTGTTCAATTATTTTAAAAAATAAAAAAATGGTGAAGAAAAAACAAAAAATTTTCAAAAAACCGTTTTTTTTTGCTGATTTTTGAAAAAACAATATAGTTAAATTCAAAATTTTTGAAAAAAATTTATAGGGGACATAGCGATAGGTTTAAAGAATATGTCGTTCAAATTTCATAAGGATCGGTCGAGTAGTTTCGAAAATTTCATCAACAAGGCGAGTAAAAGCGTTGTTTCGAGAAAAACGCGTTTAAAGTTTTTTTTTACATGAAATTCTTAAAAAAAAATTACTTACACCTAGTCAGCGATGCCTGGACCGTACAAAATTCCTTATCACACAATATTTCTTAATATATTTACTTTCGAAAAAAGTAAAAAACAAAAAACCGATTTTTCAAAAGTGAGTTACTAGACAGACCCCTTAAAACGACAAGATAAGAATTGAAGGTTATCAACGATCATGATTTCACTTTTTACTTATAATATTTTAATTTTACTCCAATGTTTCTATTCTGAAATAGTCTGCACAATTCTAAAATATTGCAAAAAAATTCACTTCCCACAATGGTGGCAACTATAGACATTTTTAATTACTTTTCGATTTTTGGATAAGACACCCATAAAAAAATCTCAAAATTAATAAATAAAAGATAAAAAAGAATCCTGAAGAATTTTCATAATGGCAATTGATTTAGTAAACTAAAAAGACTTATCGCACATTTCATCTTGATTCATCCTAGTCTTATTTTACTGTTAGTTACATAAGAAAACTTTACATTCATTCATTGTTTATTGTTATCAAAATTTTAAACGGGAAATACAAAAATGTAACTCATTTTATTGGTAAATCATTTCAAGGACAGAAAATGCAGGTAATCGCAGAGTTTTTATCAAACAGATGATTTTAAAAAGACAAGTGAATTTGCTTAAATACAGGGATACAATTGGCACGACTGTTGTAATTGCGGTCAAGGACAAGTTTGTTGATAAGACATACGCAGAAATAAAACGTTTCATTATCATTTCTGCTATCAAAGATTGCAAGATTCAATATCTGACAGAAATACGCACTGCGGGAAATTACAAAGACGCAAGATAAACACACTTTGGAAAAGAATGAATGAACAGATATCTTGTACAAATGATTGCTTTAAACGTAACACTAAGTTACTCATATAAATTAATTTAGGAACAATGAAGAAATAAAAAATGCAATAATTTATTGCTGAGTTAAACAGTAAATAAAGAATCTTTCGGCAGTTGAGATTCATATTTTGAATGTTAATTGTTTTGATTATGTTCCCATTGCCAGTGACAGTATATGTATACTTAATTCCTTAATTATATACTCATTTCCGAAGTGCGGAATTAAAATCCGAATTTGAAAATGATCCAAAGAAAACCGCCAAAATAAATCAGACAGACATACACAATGCCAAAGACCAACAAAGCAGGTATTTCTATAGAAATCGATCCAATAATGTACTGATCATCGGTGTGATCCTCGAAATTGCAATTTAGGAGATTTGGTTACATGCAAGTATTTACATGCAGAGGCCATGGTACGAATAAGTTTCGACCTAAATACCTAGAACCATATATACGATTACAAAGGTAGAACCTACCTACCCGCTTCGTTCACATGAAGGTAACCTACAGCAATATGTGCACCTGCGAGGAATTCGTGCAACCCTGAATTGGAATCAGCTAAACAGAGACGGACAATTCATTAAAATATATGAATTATTCAATTGTCTAAAAATAAAATGTAATTTTCGCTGAAATATCTTATACTCTGATAAGACGCTACTATTACTCCGTGCTAAAAACATTATAACCAAGAGTGTGCATAGAAATAGTAGGAAGACATACAATAGTAGGGGCAGAACATTTCATTTTGCGCCCGAATCTGGCTAAAAATATATTCCCGACACGTTAATGTTTCAATAACAACAAATAAATGAATAAAAACGAAGACTTGTTTAATTCAGAAACGTTTGGTAATCACAATCAGAAATTATCGTCTACCTTTAATATTACATGCTTATTATTATAGATTAATCCCACATTCTAAACATTATCAAATATTTGTTGATTGCGACGTTTAGCTGTTTTTAAATCCTAAAACGGCTGGCGTAACTTACAGTATAATAAAGAGTTGTAGAGATATTTGAATCCTTTGGTATACATTTTGAACCCCATGTAGAAAATTATTAAAAACACCTTCAGATAGGTGTAGAAATTTGGTCCAACGGACTGCATATTTTCTTTTTAGATAGAAAATTAACTCTGAGTAAACTGTTTGACCATTACTTTTTTGGAATTAAATTTTACTCAAACAGTTAATTAATTTGTGGTTTGTTATTATCTACATTGTCCTGTTTAGATTTACATTAATGTTTAATTTCTTAAATGTAGAACTAATCTTTCATTATACTCTTAATAGTAATAATTAATTTAGTCAATGAAAAATTGTATAAACTTTGTAAAACAAATATTTACTGACGCTTTTGCTATTTTCGTGCCTTTGCACTTACAAGTCGAATGTATTGTAGAAATTAAAAAAAATCAACCAGAACACAATTTTAAACAGAATAATTTAGATTGACAGGTTACAACTATAATTTTCCTGTATTCATACACTCAAATCGTAGATAATATTAAAATTGAATAAAATAAATTACCCATTCAACTAAATAGATAAAAAAAACAAATGTCACAGTATATTACAATCACAGTTTATTCAACTATACAACTCTTCCAGAATGTTGATCGCGTTGAAGGTCGCTCATAAACATTGATGACTTATTTTTCCAAGCTTTGAACTTGTGATTGAACAATCACTAACACTTGTCCATCATCATCTTAAGACACGCCGCACCCTGAGAGAGATGAATGTCCTCATTGTGAGTTCACGCTTTAATTACATCATCGTAAATAAACAACATAAATTGCATGTATAAATACGTCAAATGCATTAAAAGGTTCTGAATATGACGTACGCATAAACACACATGTATTTATAAACCAGTTTTGTTGACTACGTTACGTAATTCGTCAGATTGATGTGTCTTGCATATGCATTGTGAACGCATATTATTATTGATTTTGTGTATTTTTTCAATGTTTACTGTTATTAATGAATGAGGACTTACTAAGTAATTGTTTAATCATTTTTAATTTCTTCGTATACATTTCAAAATTTATTTTTTAATTGCAGAGCTCGTGTTTATCAAAAGCCATCCGTCATTACAAAATGGTTCATATAACAAAAGAAATCGGCTTTTTTATTCAATCATTTAGGGTACTAACTTTCTCCTACATGTATATACATATTTTAATTGTAAAACAATGAAAGGACCAGTATGAATAATATCGTTTTTGGACCCTCCTTAAATCGCCCTATATAATAAAAAATATTGTATCTCTTTGCTGTTTAACGACTTATTGAATATAAGTCCCCGGTCATCATACTTTCACAAAAACTCTGAATGTATAACGATGAAAATATGTCAGAGCGGACGCTTTTCAGTGTCAGCCTTAATGACAAAAATTCAAAATGACGAATCCAAAATAGCGAACATTTTTAGTACTTGATTCAGTTCGATGTGTTATAAATTGCCTGTTAGGGGATTTTCGGTGCGCTTGACATATCGAAGAACTGCTTTCGGTGATTATCAGGCATATCAAGGAGATACAAATTTTCATAGTATCTGTCTTATTGTAGAGGACCCAACAATCAGCCTTATTGACACATAACCTTACACTGCATCTCAGTAGGTAGCGATGTATTACCAAAGTAAAAAATGTCATAGATGAACGCCCAAATAGCATACCATACCCTGCATGATTGATACATTCATAATAAAAACTATATTGTCGACTATTTTTAAAGGTGTTCATATAATGATGTAGGTAAAATTCTCGAATATTATAAATTTTCAATAATATTGATAAATAAGGTAAACGAAAGTAGTTGCCCACCTTACAGTTTCAGTCATTAATGTAAAAAATTATAGGTGATATTTATATTTCCTCAGTGGATGCAGTAAGTACTATGACGAGATATAAATTTGGCAAAAAATTTCAACATTAAAGACCAAAATTGAAAGGTAGCCGACTACTGTAAGGTGACCGACAATTGTACCGTTTACCCTACATATTAATAATGGCTCCACGTCTTTATTTCACATGACAACTAATCACAAGACAAAATAGAACACGATAATTGATCGCACGACGAAATATCACATGGACAAATAACCATAAACAAAAATATCAATTAGGCAAAAAACCAGCTCAAAAAAATTGGACATTACTCCCGGAAATTCATGTCAGTCTTTTTCCGCCGCCATTCTGGCATTAGGACATTTTGGCCCCTCTGGTTTGGCGTCGGATGTTTTGGCTCCGCCATTTTGGCATCAGACTATTTAACCCTGGTTATTGTGGCGAGAATTATTATAGATAAAATTTCGTTTACTAAAATGGGGGAGAGAGAAATGGCAACGTCACGAAACTAACCTAATCTAACTACTCAGAATTCTGCGCACCACTAATAGTGCTTAAAAGCATATGGGTGCCCTAAAACTAACCTAACCTAAACAGTCAGAACTCTGCTTACTCCTAATAATTCATAAATGAATATGGATGCACGGGGAAGTTTGTAAATGTGTGATATTTTGTTGATGTGATATTTTATCAATGTGATATTTTATCATTGTGATAATTTGACGTGTGATCAAATGTCCGTGATATTTTCTCGAGTGATTATTTGTCCGTGAAATAAAGACGTGCTACCTTAATAATAAATGGATTAAGAAATTGCCAAACGAAAATTTTCTACATGAACCAATGAATACCACTGTACTAGGGGAAAAATATGCATTTCCCATGTCAAAGAAATTTCCTGGGCATAGAAGATGTTGTAACCGGTAGCACGTCTTTATTCCACGGACAAATGAGCACACGAGAAAATATCACGGTCATTTGATCGTATATCAATTTGATATCACGGTCAAATTATAGATTTTCATCACAATGATAAAATGTCTCGCATAAAAATATCATATTTGTATTTCTTGCTCATATTAAGCTGACTTTACTTCATATTTTCATTGAGAGTATATCACAAAATATAATATATTTATATATTATGATGGCTAAAATGGTCATATTAAATTGCGAAAATCTATAATATTTTCTTTCTGATTTCAATACTACTATTTAAATGCTAAAACTAACTAAAAAACGTATTTGTACCAGTCCTCTTATTTAGATAGTACCAACTTTTTATTTTGTTACGCGTGTAAAAAAACACTCTTATACTATATATAACATTATAAAATACAAACATTTTATACACTTATTATTAATTTTCCCGTTAGTGAACATCTCGTTCTTGTGAAAGAATTAAAAAAAAATATTTTAATAAACGCTAACGACTTAAATTTTTGGCTCAGAGATAGCGCACTGGACTACGGAGTCGTAGGTCGTGAGTTATATGCAGGGAACAATATTTCGAAAACGATTTTCAGCTCGCAGTTTGTAAGACGAGCCACGTTATTTGTTTACGTTTCGCAATGTTATTTATCTGACGTGGTGGTGGTTTCTACAGCTCCTACATTTCATGCACATGTGTGAAGTATGGCGCCATCTTCTTACGTCGATCTGCAGCTTTCACAAATTTAAGGAATCAAAATTTTATATTATATATAAAGTTTTTTGCCCTCACTGACTGCCCAACTAACTGACTCATTCACTGATGATCTGGTGATGAAAGTGAGCACTAAGTTTGCTTTATGCAAAATTTCGCGTGAAAGGTCACTAAATTGGTCCTGAAAGGTTATATAAGGAAAATTTTATTTTCACCCAATCGTGGTCTAGTTCGGTATGTTAGGTAAGTAAATTAAACAAACAGATATTTCCCCGATACTGGATATTCCCCCCCCCCCCTTCCCGTCAGAGGTTTCGTTACTTTGAAATATATACAGGTACATAGTGTTGGCATATCGGATGATGATGATTATAATGATGACGACGATGATGACGATGGTGTTGAAGATAATGATGACGATGATTACGATGATGACGATGATGACGATGATGACGATGATCACGATGATCACGATGGTGACGATGATGACGATGATGATGATGATGGTGACGATGCTGCTGATGATGATGACGACGACGACGATGATGATGATGATGATGACGATGATGGTGAGGATGCTGCTGCTGCTGCTGCTGATGACGATGATGGCGACGACAATGATGATGACGATGACGACGATGATAATGATGATGATGACATTGATAGTGACGAAGCTGCTGCTGCTGCTGATGATGATGATGATGATACAAATTAATCATAGAAAATGTACAAAATAATTTCATAATAGGACCAGCAACGTAGGCAGGGTACAGCTAGTTGATGTTATAAAATTCTTCAAAAATGGCGAAACAAAAAAAAAATTGATTACACAGGACCACAAAAAATTTTGTTGGGGAGTTTCCTTTAATCAGAGGTAGTGGATCTTATAGATTTTGGGTCGCTGAAAACGTATCCGTTGCCCGATTTAGTTTAGTATAATAGATATTTTCATCACAATGGGACGAAAGCAGCAACTTTCCTCCCGCAAGCGGGAGGAAAGTTTCTTCTTTTCCTCCCTGTTATGAAGAAAAATCGTATACTTCCCTCGGGAAGTAAAAAAGAATGCCTCAGACTACATGTTTTTCACCCTCGGCTTCACCTCGGGTAAAAATTACACGCAGCCTGAGACATTCTTTATTTTACCTCCCTCGTTGAGTAATATACTATAGAGTTTAGTATAAAATTGATATAACAATAATTAGGCCATCATATTATAATTAAACCATTAAAAAAAAATGCAGGAAATACCAAAATAGTATTTATTTGATCCGAATTTGAAAATATGGAGGTAATATTTAGAGTAAACGATAAGTCCAGTATACATCCATGAACCAAATAACCTGAATTAATACAATTTAATGAAACACATATCGTTGGGAAAACAGATTACGCCAGACTCTATGTGATTTAAATCATCTTGATTTAGAATATTTAATTAATTAAATCAACGTGATGTAAAATAAATGTGTATTTGCTAATAATTTAGGTGTACTAACTTACCAAGAGGTGCAGAAATGTACGCTTTTACTTCATAGACAAGGAGCGTTTATTGACAGCAATGTTTATATTATAAGAAGTATCTTGCATGATTTTTATCATATCCATAAATATAATTAAACAAAAAACTGAACGTCACAGGTCCAATTATGTAGACAGCAATACCAGACATGAGTGACATTGAAACTCTAAGAAGCGTATTAATTATACGTAATTTGTAATTACACGGCGATAAACCACGTGACTGATGCTCATAACGCAAGATCAAAAGCTGTTAAAACACAATGATTTTAATCGATAACACAACCATCCTTCCTATAATGCGTGGAAAAAGTGCAGAATTTAACAAAAATCGAGAAGTATTTAAGAAGTAATGATATGAAACGATAATTTATTTCGGAAGAATATAAATTTAATTAGCCTTTTTCCCTAGGAAACTGAATAAAAAATTGTATATATTAAGAGATCCATTACAAAGACTGATGGATGTGTGTTTACACTGATATACAATCACATTCTATATACGCCATTAAGTCTTGAACCTAACGTGTAATTACTTGATTAGAGAAATTGTAGACGGATTGCATATTTCATTACATAAACATTACACGAGCGTTACGCAGAATAAATGCCATTTATTGACCAATGTCGTTCGTTGACCGTTTCTCGCTTCGCGCATTTAAACTGATAATATATATTTATTTCCCAGATGGGAACTTCGACCTTCAGTATTCTCCAAATAACCGTAAAAAATTAAGTTTTTAATTTATGAATATACATTATCTACATAATTAACTCAATTAATCAGGCACATAAATTGGCAGCGTGCATCAACACATTGAACCACAAATTTTCGTTACGTAGAATTTATGTAACTATAGAGCGTTTTTGGATTCGCAGATTATGAATCCGGTTTCAAATTTGCAGATTCAAAATGGCGAGCACTTAATTGTGAAGCTGAGATAATAGCAATAAAAATATATGCTCTAAGATTTTTGGGGTCACTGATTAACGGTGACAGGTTTTTAAAATGGCGACCATCATGACATAAACATGGAAATTCAGTGAAATTGCGTATCCCAGGTTTGGGGATTTATGTTTATGGATATCTCTACATTTAAACGGTTAACATTATGGATCCACTGTTTTGAATTTTTAAAATTTCTGACCGGATTTTCATTGGCATCTCCAATGAATTGTTTCGAAAAAATTTTTATTGTTTCATATTTGCTTATTTATACATCATAAATAAATATATAATTTTATTTTATACATTTTTCCAGCACGCTATATTGGTCTAAATGCGTTAACTCCAATTTAAATAAGCAAAAATCAAAGAAATCGTGGTGGTAACATTGATTACAAAGCATTCATGTCAATTTCTTATTGGAGTTTTTTTTCTTCCTGATGATCAGTTCAACGACACAATTCTTTTTTGTACCTCGATATTTCGAATGTTTGGCAATAATAAATTATATTATTTAATACATTGGAGAGCAATTCTAAATAGCGGTTATAGCTTACAGTAACATGTAAAACATAGTATCAGTTAAATATTGTATTATTTCATAATAACATATGAATCTATAAAAGGGTTAGCTTATCCGCGTAAAAATAAAAAAGACTTTAGAAGATCTCAAAAAGATCTTTCATAAAAATGTCACTATTCAAGATGTATTTGAGAACTTTTTAAGACTTCAAACTACTAGTTTATCAAAATCTTTTTGAGATCTTTATGAGATCTTTAAGAAAAATTTGTACTATTTTTTCAGATCTTTTTAAGACTTTCTTTTCACAGCATGATTTTACGAAAACATAATTTTATTAATCTTATCGAGATCATTTCAACATCTTTTTTTATCTTTTTTAGATATGAAGAAAATATTTGTAATAAAATGCTGAATTCTCTTATTTTTTACTAAAATTAATTATTGAAGATGAATTTTAAAGTAATTACATTTTTTGCTTACTTTCCGGTCTGATTTCTAAACCTTCACTTTATAATATGGGTCAATATTTACAACGAGTCGAAGATGAGAAATAAACACATAGTAGGCGTTAATACAAGCGATTCATGTCATGAAGACAGAAAGTTTCATATTACTTGTTGATAAACTAAAATAGATAAGATAAAATAAAAAGCTCTCAAACACATCTTGAATAGTGACATTTTTAAGAAAGATCTTTTTGAGATCTTCCAAAGTCTTTTTTATTTTTTTTATTCAAATTAAACGGGCCGGAGGCCCTTGGTGGAAAAATACATTACATGGTTCGTTTCGTAAGATACAAAAGAAGTTCAAGAGAGTTAAACAAATTTGAATCGCAAGTTGCATCGAAATAATATAGTGACGGTTAACAATTAAATAATTGCAAATTAAAATTAGTTAAATGCAGACGAATTCCCGATTTAAAAGTGCCAATAGATTCGCAGTCACGCAAGCGAAATGGAACCTTATTCCACTGCCGACGAAGACGATCGACGGAAGAATAAAACCCGTAATTAAAAACATTAATAGGTTCTAAAATAACGCGCGGATCGCGGAAATTATACAAAATAGACCGATAATTAAAGAGAGATGTGATATCACAACATTTGAGCCAATTATGCGCAACTTTAAAAGCGAAAATAAGATCATAGAATTCATGTAACTAGCGTATAGACATTAAGTTAAAAGTTCGCATACTTGGCTCAAAATTGTGATCGATATAACTCATGGGGTTATTGGTCTTGCTAGAAATATATCGTAACATTTTGTGTTGGGCCGACTCTAACTGATTAAATGCTACTTGAATGTGTGGAGACCAAATTACCGAGGCATAAGTGAGAATTGGAACAACTAACGTTTTATAAAGGTATAAGATAGTTTTGGCTTCAGTAAAATCGAATGTGGACCTTTTTATAAAACCAATTAGACGGAGTGCTCGAATAATAATATTGTTCATATGACCAGAAAATGTAAGAGTTTTATCAAAAAGAACCCCTAAATCAGTCATGGAGTGAACTCGATCCAATAAAACGCTGTTAAGTGTATAATCATACTTGAAACAAGTTTTACCTCTGTAAAAAGTGATAAGGCGACATTTCTGGATATTAAGAGGCAAATCGTTATCAAGTGACCATTTGTGAATGTTATTTACATCTATTTGGAGTTTCGAAGCATCCAATGGGCTTTTTATTGTGTAGAACAATTTAATATCATCGGCGTATATAAGGCAGTCAGAAAGATCGTTTATAAAAATATTAAACAAAAAAGGACCAAGATGAGTACCTTGGGGAACTCCGGATGTTGCCACAAAAGTATCAGAGTAAGCGCCGGCGATTTTAACTGACTGAATTCTGTCAACCAAATATGACTTTTGAGCCAAGAAAATAACATGCCACGAACCCCCAAGTTCCAAACCTTCTGAAGCAAGAGACCATGGTTGACTGAGTCAAAAGCCTTGGAAAAATCAAAATAGATTGAGTCAACCTGATAATGATGTTTAAAGGATGAGATGATATAGTCGCTATATAACAGAAGATTTGTCACTGTGGAGCGTCCAACCATGAAGCCGTGCTGCTCCTCAACAATGAATCGAGAGAATTTGTCGGAGAAATATTGAGCAAGTAGGTAGTCAAATATTTTAGAAAAACAACTAAGAATTGAGATAAGTCTGTAGTTTATTATTTTATGTTTGTCACCAGATTTTTACGCGATTATTTTGATGTCGTGTTATTTGAGAAACTTTTCTTGATCCACATATCCAACATTTACACGATCATTTACGTACCTCTGCGCTTCTTGGCCTTTTAAACAATTTAAGATTTATAATTAGACACATAATGGACTTAAAATGTCATCACAGAAAACACAATAAAAAATATTTAAGGATTGATAAATAGTGAACAAAAATCTAGTATTATCCTAAACAGAATCGAAACACGACATAAATTTAGTGACAAAAATACAAAAATTCTTGCGAAAGACAATAATTGGAAAAAAAGATGTAATCTTGAAAACGTTTCCAAAATCTGGCCGCAGACTTACTCCATGACTTAAAGATTACAAGGTATCCTAACTGTTATTACACATTTTTTTTAGCGTTTTAATACACTAGTTTTGCACATTTTTTAGGTTGCATTTTAGGGCACTTTTATTTTCAATAAAAAATGATTATTTTTATATTTTTCTAGATGTTTGAAAATTTAAGAAAACTTAAAATTGCACAATCTTAAAGGTATGAGCAAACTCAGTGCCATTTGAACGCGAAAAATTGCCGTGCGTATATAATCTAAGAACATGATCATGGAGTGTTTTAGACTTTAAAGTTACAAAACTTAAAATCATGACGTGATGGAATGATTCAGGAAAGTACACTCAGGTTTATGAGTAAAAAATGTAATAACCTGTGTAATTTAATATAATTTCTATCTTGTTATTGTATTTAAAAAAAATTAATACATTCATATTTCATAATGCGTAAATGTTAAAAAAATCCTACAAATTTTCACCGGTTTTAGACTTTCGAAAGAAGACCCTAGTTATTCTAAAAATAACAGATGTTACATATTTTTGGTCCTCCGTTAAACCTTTGCTTTAATTATATATGAAACTAACTCCTGCTCTCTTCGTCTTATCCCTTTTAATTTGATAATTATTTAACAAGTTGCCTGCAACCGTTTATTGATTGTCCTGTATGTAACAGTCCGTGAAGTTAATTACAACTTCATAACAATAAATGTTTGTTCCTCAATATCCTTTGATGGGTTACAACGTAAGAAGCGAAAAATCTACATTAAAAAAGTTTTCGACCAGTAATTGACCAGGAAAATTTTATTTCAAGTATGTATTGATATAGAATATTGTAATCCATTAGTCGTTGCAATAGTCGTTCTTTTAGTAGGATTGCACTAATGGAAATATTAGATTTTGAATATTTTTCTTTTTGTTTGTTTCATAAATTTTACTAATAAATAAACGTACAATTTCTTGCCTGCTTCAAACTTACCTTTTGTGAAATCTCATTTTAAATAAGACATATCCCAGACAGCAAAATTGAAAAGAGTTATTGCGAAATGTGTTCTAAAAGATATCAGATGTTTCACTTTCTGAGGGTTTTCTGAACATGATGTCATTAAGAGATCTTGCAGGAACTCATGTTCAGAAACGCGTAAGAAAGTGGAATATCTGATTTCTTTTAGAGCACATTTCGAAATCATTCTGAACTCCTTCTTATTTTGCTATCTCTTCATACAATCACTTTTCTGAAAATGTAGAATATTCGTGTACTTAGATCTAAATTTTTAAAATGGAACACTCATCGACGCAATACAAATAATTTCATCAGGATTAACAGGCATTGAAAAAAAATTATTTCTAGATTCTTAAGTTACCACATGATGGAATAGGTTGGCGCGAAATGTGACCAGTAATTCGACACCTTCGTAAGTTGATTGATTTCCTAATAAGTCATTTCGAAACATATATCTTGCATATTATTTTTATTCGCATAATATATGTAAGAATATTTCAAGTTTAAATAAATTAACTGTTTAGTTAGTTCTAAATCATTATAATTGTGACATTTTTTTATTATGGGCCCGAATATGCCAAAAAGAAATTCGTAAACAATATTCTTTGGAAAATTTTCAATATTATTAATGTCTGCAGTCAAGAAATTCTACATGAATTATAAGATAATTTAAAAAGCTGATCTAATTCTTATATCATGCATTATTCAATTTTGTTATAACTTGACAACATGGACTTTAAAAATAAAAATATTTAAGTTAAGCAAACAGTAAAAAGTCAAAAAAACGTACTGAAATATATTACGATATATGTTTGTATTTTCCAACATATAATTTTCCAGAATCGGGGAAATTTCTCCACTTTGGTACGGAATACGAACAATTTACAAATTTTGAACTATAAAATTAATAAAAATGCAAGATTTACGAACTCTGATTTACGCTTAACAAACATAGAATTTACGCCTCATATCCTGCGTAAAAATAAAAATGACTTTAGACGATCTCAAAAAGATCTTTCTTAAAAATGTCACTATTCAAGATGTATTTGAGAACTTTTTAAGACTTCAAACTACTAGTTTATCAAAATCTTTTTGAGATCTTTATGAGATCTTTAAGAAAAATTTGTACTATTTTTTGAGATCTTTTTAATACTTTCTTTTCACAGCATGATTTTACGAAAACATACTTTTATTAATCTTATCGAGATCTTTTTGAGATCTTTTTGAGATCTTTTCAAGATCTTTTTTTAATACTTTTCGGATATGAAAAGAAATATTTGTAATAAAATTCTGAATTCTCTTATTTTTTACCAAAATTGATTATCGAAGATGATTTTTAAGGTTATTACCCAGTTTACTTGCTTTCCGGTCTGCTTTCTACTCTCTAATTTCCTTGGAGTGAAAATTGAGCCATTCTTTATTAAGAGTTAAAATTTCACTCTATGATGAGTGACATTTCACTCCATGAAGGGTGAAACGAAAAGAACTCACTCCTGAAAGAGTGAAATATCACTCTCAATAGAGTCAGAATTTCACTCTTCGTGAAAGAGGGTCTCAATTGTCACTCCAAGGAATTTAGAGAGTAAAGATCAACTTTATATTACGATGTCAATGTTTACAACGAGTCGATGAAAAATAAAGAGTTTGCAGGATTTAGTATAGATGATTTATGTAATGGAGATATATCATTTTTTCGTAAAATCATGCTGTGAAAAGAAATTTTTCTTAAAGATCTCATAAAGATCTCAAAAAGATTTTGATAAACTAGTGGTTTGAAAGTCTTAAAAAGTTCTCAAATATATCTTGAATAGTGACATTTTTAAGAAAGATCTTTTTGAGATCTTCTAAAGTCTTTTTTATTTTTACGCGTGATGGAGGTTCCACTTCTTTCAATCAACAACCGAGTCGTAAAACTCTTATTTTACGCTCTCGGTATGAAAAGTACTATGTTCGTGTTATTTTGTTATTCTAAAAAATATTTTCAGAACCTTATAATGTTATTTTATAATGATTTGAGAACCTAATAAAAGTTATTAAACAAGTTATTTTTACACGATTGAGTATTTGTTACTAGTCTAGGACAATACATCTTCCTATCATAACCAATATAAAATTTAATCTTGATAACATTATTAATGCTATTACGTTTCTAAACGCTATTAATTATTAAAGTTAAAAATTTGTCTTGTATTTATAAGAATTATCAGCATAATTTTTTTCGCATTTTTGCGACAACAGAAATGCAATGGTATAAGACTAATGAAGGTGCCATCAGAAAAGAATGTCACTCTTTTAAAAGTCGAATTTTAACCCATTAACGCTGGGAACGACTCGTTTCCTACTTCAATTTCAATCAAGTGTTTCATATGAAAATTAAAGTTCAAAAAAATTGAAATGTATGTGTCTCGTTATTTTCGAGATCGGTCATTTCAATGGAATTGTCAAAATTGAGCTATCTTAATTACAAAAATAATTATAACGATTTAAATGTCAAAAAACGAAAAAATCGGGTCTACTAAAACATTTTATTACATACAAGAGTATTTGCCGGAAAAAAATTCTTTCAATAAAGGTGAAGAAAATTCGCTGATTGAGAATTTATTGTCAGTTTAGCATAATTTGTGATAACGGACATAAAATAACGTATATAGTATACTAGAACCTCGATTTAAAGACCTAAATCCAGAATGACGACACGTCATCTCACTGGCGCAAGATACCAGAACCCCTAGATCTAAGTTTCTGGAAAAAATGAAAATTTGACACTCAACCCTTATTTTTTCACTTCTTTCCTCCACTTCAACCCCTATTTTTCAACCCTTATTTTTCACCCCTTTAGAATGTTATAAAATAGAAATTGAGCTTGAAAACAGAATCAGCTGTATCAAAATCTCCAGATCAAAGTTTTTGGAAAAAATGAAAATTTCACCCTCAACCTTATATTTTCACTTCTTTATTACACTTCAACCCTTATTTCTCACCCCTTTAGAATGGTATAAAAGAAACTGAACTTGGAAATGGAATCAGCTGTATAAAAAACCACTAGATCTAAGTTTCTAGGAAAACTAAAAATTCCACCCACAACTCTTATTTTTCCACTTCTCTACTCTACTTCAACACTTATTTTCAACCCTTTTAGGCTGTTTTAAAATGAAAACTGAGCTTAGAAATGGAATCACCAAATAAAAAAAATACGTAGATTTAAGTTTGTCGAGAAACTGAAAATTTCACTCTTAACCCTTATTTTTCACCCCTTTAGGAGGTTGCAAAATGGAAACTGAGCTTGGAAATGGAATCAGGAACACAAAAAAACTCATAGTAATAGATTTCACGTATTTTAGTGGATGATTCGATTCTACCAGAATTGGAATAAAAAGATACTGCACCAGTTAACCGGATAATAGCTCGATAAATCTAGGAATTAGAACGGAAAAAAATGAAAGAAGAAATTTTTTGACGTAGATAGGTTCCAAATATGTACTAGAATATAGAATCATGTTTTTAGACCAAAGTTTAATATGGCGTCATTTCCAAAATTTGGAATCATTAATTTTTTCACATTTTCTCGATTTGCCGCCGTATTTTTCATTTCTCTCTAAAAACGGTAACAAAACAAATTTATGCTGAATTAAATTCTCTATCTATTTTGTCTGAAAAACTTTTGTGAAAAATAATTATTTATTACTAATAATAAGCATAGAAGGTAAAAAATTTGGACATTGAACGAGTTTTTTCAATTTTTTGACCATTTTTATTAAAAATAAGTTATAAATTTACATAGCAAAGTTCTAGAGGACAAAATTCCGTACAAGTTTCGTAAAAAACATTTTTTTGTAAGACGAATGTAAAACGGCCGAGAGCACGGTGAAGACAGGCCGTGGGGAAAAGTTGCTTAACCCATTAACGCCCAACGGCCACTTCTTCTTGCGTCAATTCTAGTCCAGTATTTCGTATCAAAATGTAAGTTAACAAAAATTGATAGGTACATATCCTACTATTTTCGAGGTCGCTCTTCAAGATTCCGAGGTCAAAATTGAGTTTCGGCCACTAGGAATTCCAATATGGCGCCGAATTTGAAAAAAATGTCAAAAAAAATTGGGAAATATTTATTCTTACCAATTTTTTTTCGAGCCCTTAGAATATTGAGATTCTATTGAAACTCCGAATAAAGGTGAATAAAATACTTCAATTTTAAGGAAAAATTTTACTTTTATACACTTCATCATTCTAACGACCTCAAAATGGCCGCAACAATGAAAATTTCTTTAACATTTTCTGGACGCCCTAACTCATAACTCAAAACAAAAAATGATAAGAATGAAAAGTTCTTAGAATTTACCAAGAAATATCACAGAATTTTTTTAGATTTATTTAAGACATTTGGGGATTTTTTTTTAAATTTGTTTTCCAAATTGTAATTTGTTGACGAAAAATTATGAAAAAATTTAAAGTATTCTTTAATGAATTCTTATAATTTTTTGTTCTTTTGCAAATTTTTCCAAATGTTGACAGTTTTCAAGAAAGAAAATCCTAAGCCATAATATTTAAAGTTCATTTTCTCAAAAACTATCAACTTTCGGAAAAAAATACAAAGGAGAACAAACTCTTAGAATTCATGAGAGAATACACTAATTTTTTTCAGAATTTTTCGAAAATAAATTACAATTTTTTAAAAATTAAAAAAAAATTCATTACAAAAATCTAAAAAAATTCCGTGATATTTCTAGATGAAATCTAAGAAGTTCTCAATCTTACCATTGTATTAAAAAAGATCGTTGTTTTTGAGTTACAACGTGCGGACAATTTCAAAGAAATTTTAATCGTTGCGGCCATTTTGAGGTCGTTAGAATGATAAAGTGTATAAAAGTAAAATTTTTCCTTAAAATTGAAGTATTTTATTCACTTTTATTCAGAGTTTCAATAGAATCCCAATATTCTAAGGGCTCGAACAAAATTGGTAAGAATAAATATTTCCCAATTTTTTTGACATTTTTTTCAAATTCGGCGCCATATTGGAATTCCTAATGGCCGAAACTCAATTTTGACCTCGGATCTTGAAGAGCGACGTCGAAAACAATAGGATATGTACCTTTCAATTTTTTTCAAATTCGATTTTGATACGAAATACTTGATTGAAAATGAAGTATAAAAAATGCCATTTCAGGCGTTAATGGGTTAATTATGTTTCACTCATAAAATGATTGGATTAACTTGTAATTTAATCTAATTATAAAAATAACCAATGCCTTAGGTACATTAGTAAACAAGGATGAAACATGAAGAGAATTATTTTGTAATTATTTGGGATATGTATATTATTGATTTTTTAGTTCAGAACTATTTGTAATATATGAGCAGTATGGGAAATTAACACTGCATAGGAAGAGGGACAACTACATGCATTACCTGATATTCCTATCCCTTGTGACAAATGTCCAGATTTTAGATAGTCAATCAATCTGTACACAACTAGTTAATTTTTTTATCCACATATCATATCTATGCGGATGTGAACAATTTATTTATTATCAAATTGGAAAATTACCATAAATATATGATAAATTACCATGGTATGAGGAAATTACCATACAAGGATTAATTAATTACAATAAAAGTATAAGAAATTTCCAGTAGATTTTTCTTACAGTGTGTCAATACATTGTCCGTAGAATACGGTCAAAATCGTCCTTATTTTGAAACAGAAAATATGAATTTAATATTTATACACTGAGAAAAGTGTATTTTATCAGTTACTATCCGTTGGCTTTTAAAAAGTGTATTGTAGCCATTAAAAGAAATATTATAACTAGTAAAATCCTCCGTCTTTCAGCATTTGTTTTTGACAGGTTATACGAAATTGTAATAAACTCTCCTATTTTAAAAGAATGTTTTATTATGACTAAAGGAAGGCATTTTTAATATTTTAATTTGCTAGATAAATTTCCATAAACAAAAATTGCTTTTAGTTAAAGAGAAAAGGTTAAAATAAACTGACATATCGGTTAGAATAATATAAAATCTTCGTCTTTTAACAGGTAGTAGAAAGATGGCAATCCCTATGCGTAAAATACTATATTTTACGGGGCATAAGAATTCTAATACAGGGTAAAAAACACTTTTCTCAGTGTCGCATTACATCTTGACGAAGGTGACCGCTCGAAATCCCCGACGACAAAATCCCCGCGACAAAATCATCGCGTCAAAATCCCCAAGTACAATAATCCCCGAAGTGAAAATCCTCTACTCCTATAATCCCCGACTTCAAAATCGCTTTTCACAAAAAACTCTGAATTTACAATTGAAGCTGTATCAAAAGTTGATATTGTTTATTTTGTATTTAGAATTAAGATATGTTACAAGGTTAGGGTAGGTTAGGTTAGGTTAGGTTAGGTTAGGTTAGGTTAGGGTAGGTTAGGTAGGTTAGCTTTTCTCTGCTGTGGGATAGTGAAATCTTCCGCCACTTTGGTTGATCTTTGGTGGGACGCTTATTGGCCGAAATTGTGCTACTCGAGAGCGCTACACCTTTATAATTGCGGCCGTTGACTGAAGGTAACTTGTAATAAACGTAGATGTTTTGAAGGGTGATTTGGATGAAGAAGGGGATTTTGAATTCGGGGGTTTTAGTGGTAGGGTATTTTGAACTTGGGGATTTTAGTGGTAGGGGATTTTGTCGCGGTGATTTTGGTGCGGTGATATTACATAATATGAAGTATTTCAAACGTTGATTACATTATATAAGATTTGAAGTCGTGTCTCGAAAAAAGTTTTTTTTCTCCTTCTTAATTCTTAATTGATTTTATTAAGTGAATAAGCCCAGATCAGTCCTGTAAAATTACTATACTTAAAATAAAGTATTTATTACACAATTGTCAGTGTTAAATACAGTGTTTTAAAAATATTAACATAAATTAACTTATGCATGACAATTACGCAAAATTGTTCGTAATTGGTCTTGTCTAAGTAGACAATAACACCTGTAATTATGATATCGCGATTAAGTGCATTTCTTGTTTGACTGTCGCGAATAACTTTTTTGTGCCCATTATCACTAATCAGGGTATACGCTGCAGCGTTCGAACGCAGATAATGGCGGCATTGTTATTGCAAATAAACAAAGTTTATTCTAGAGTAGTTTCGTAATTCCTTAATCAAACTTAGGTTGGATGGTTCGCAGGGTCGTACGTTCGCGCAAATGATACGCGACTATGTCGAGCGTTATCGGCCCTTGAACGAGACCTATTTACTACTGTACGAGACCCAGGAGGGTCGCAAAGTCTACGAGGAAACTTTGGCTTCGGTAAGGACCCAGTTTCCGCAGTATGTTCGAGAAATTGAGGGAACTGCCGATGGCTCCAAAGTCCCGTTTTACAAGGTTGGTAATTTATTAAAGCATTTTTGCATTTGCAGGACAAGTAAAACAATTTTCACGAAAATTTCTCATACTAAAATGACGAAATAGTAAAGTATTACCTTTTATCGTTTAAAAACGTTTATAGTTCTTAAACTTATTTAATATTTTACACTTTAACCACTTTTCGCCCCAAAGTGTCCATTTTGATCATCAACTTTGAACAACGTGTTTTTACTCTTTTGTTTTTTATTTGAAGGTTCTTAACTTGTTTGGATTGGAATGCTTTAACCTTAACTATATTTTGTTCAAATAACACTATTTGTGCTTCCAAGGATTACAGTATATTTTTTAATTCTGAATATTTATTAATAAATAAATTTGAAAAATGACAGGTCAGTATTAATAATGCAATAAATATATATGGGTGATTCTCAAAAAACAGGGCATTTTCAAGAATGAAATTTTTTTTTTAAGTTACTGTAAAGTCGTTTTTTTTTAATGGATTCTTGCTTATTAGCACCAAGTTAAGTTATTGTTAAAGCAGTCACGCTAAAGAATTATTTTAAAGGAAAGGGGAAGGCTTTTACTATGACGCATTTTCATACGGCTATATAAACCAACAATTGCTTGTTAGAAACTTGAAAAAAAAAATAACTCTAAAGAGTCAAAAACATAATGTACATATCTGATTTAGTGCATTTTTGTGAATAAATGAAAATTATTTATTAAGTAATAATTAAAAAATTAAGAAAAACACTTGAATTTTTTAAGAAGTTTTAGACAAAATAAATTTATTAAAGTTAATGTGTCGTTGGTTAGTAACTACAATGATAATATTATATTCATAATTTTCATAAATAATATTATTTCATAATAAACTTGATTCATAACGTTGTAACAAATATAAAGTTTAATTTTGTGGTTTTTTAAATTATATTTAAATAAATGTCTAAGAGGAAGAGAAATATAAATGTTATTTAAGATTTGAAAAATATTTTCTGCTACGGGTTACACTTTGTTCTTGTTTCGTACCTGATACGCCAAATGTTTGGTAACAACAATGAAGGTGACGGCAATGAAAATTTGTAAAAAAATCCAATTTTATATATTTAAAACAATAATAAATTAAAAAACAAATTGCCAGTAACGTTTATTCCTTTAATCTTTAAGTTTTCATCGTTTTTTAATTGCTGTTTGTATCAAAATTCCAAAATTAGGACGGGTGACGACAATTAATTTAATAAAAATACGTGGTATTTTTATACAGTTTTTACTTGTTCATGAGGTAAATATGTTCTCTTTTCAATTTTCTATGGAGGATTAGTAAAGTGTAGTGTTTTTTCTTTGATTTTCTCATAAGTTTTAGTAAAAAAGTTAATTATTTCCAGTTCATTTATACCAGTTTACGCATTGTCGTTACCTCATAGAAATTTCTTAAGACATTAATATTTCAATAATTATAAGTATATATTGATTTAATTAAATATTATACAGAGAGAAATTGTACAGTTTGAGCTGTACTATAGAAATATTATTTGAATAAATTAAAATAATTCGGTTTCTTAATAGCGCTAATATGTTAAAGTTTTGAACTTAGAGGTTTGGACATATCAAAAATGCTACTTTTAGTCATTAAATGTCATTTTACACCAGTTTTTTGTAACAAAAGTATTATTTTTTCAAATTAACATGGGCCAGGGATATTTATTTAACATTTCTATCGAAATTTAATAATTTATTGTCAAAGTTTTTGTAAGATATAACGTAAAGACACGAAAATGCCCTATTTCCGGAGAATCACCCATATGTCCAATTCCATGAAAAATATGCCTTAATTTGACACGATTTCGACGAATTTTTATATTGCATTCACGCTTTTAGTTTTACGATTTCATCATTCTATGGACTATTAGAAACCCCAAACAAATTTTACTCACCCCCACTTAAAACTTGTGACATACTTTTTTTGATCACCGAATTGTTAAATTTAATCGAAAATTCTGTGCAATTAATTACACCGGCCCACAAAAAAAAAGTGGTCTGTACTTTTAATCGGACCTATACTAGTTTCCATGTATTTTGAAGTGCTGAATCCGAATCTGAAGTCCATTTAGCCCGTAAAACCCCGCAATTTCGAGTAAATCGCTAAAAATAGCGATGTGTTAAAATCAATTGAAAATTTTATGCAATTAGTTATCGACATTTTTACTCAAAAACAGATATCCGACAACCAACAATTGTCAGTAAAATTTAGTTTTTATTTTATGCACAATCAGGGGAAGATTAATTCAATTTATTACATGACCTTTTTATTTTCGAGTTACTTTATTATCATTACTACATGCTGTACTCGCATACATTCATAGCAAATATTTTTGTAGTATTATTCTGTTTAAATGAAATGTAAATAAAGACATTGTACGGTCAATGAACTCAATAAACTTTTAAAGGCAAAATATTGATTGAATTATTTTTAATTCTAATAGTATATTGTGTATCAAGGGCGCGAAAGTAAAGGCGCTGTTTTGACGAAAAGATTTATTTAGTTCATTGACCATACAACGCTTTTATTGACATTTCATTTAACTTGCACGGTAACGTACAAAATTTATAAATAATATTCTATTTATTGTTATAATTAATACATTTATTTTAGAAATCAGTGATTGATAAACATCATATGAAAGTGGCGTTTTTTATATTTTAAGATTGTGAATCCTTAGTTTGGTTTGTTAACAGTTTGTTTTGAAATAGTTCCCGATACATTCCAAGTTAACGAATGGATAAAATCAGTTGTTAGTTGATAATTCTTTATAAATTTTTGTTGTTTATTAACTATTTGCAAAAATTGAATGATTAATCACTGTTATTTTTGTATAATTATTCTGGAAACTAATTTTGAAACGATTCATTTCAATTATAAAAAATTAACTAAGAAATCTATGATGTAAACAATATTATTACGTCGTTTTCATTTAATTTTTCCCTTATTATGTACAAAACCAAATATTTTCAAATTTGAAACTCGCATAAAAACCAGCTGTACCTTAAAATAGTAATTTATGCATCGAGAGCATAAAAGTGTTTTACGCCGGTGGTAAGAATAGTATTGTTGGATTTGGTGGGTATAAAAATCGCTATTTTTAAAAATAATAATTCAGCAAAATTCCGGAAAGTGGCCATTTTACGCTTACTCAATCAGAGCTAAACGGGCTTTGGTTTTAGACTTGCAGCATTAATGTACGAAAGATACATAATGATCATTTCAACAAATTTTCCAAATTTTTGCGAACGCAGTAAATGCGATTTTTCACAATGTTTCGCTATGTTTTGCGATTTACACAAAATGTCGGGGGTATTTAGTTTGAACCGACTTCATTTTCTGATTCAGGTCTTACTCTAAAATACAAAAAAAACACACTTGATCAAGGTCAGAAAAATTGTTTTCCGAAATTTCTCGTATACTTTAATGTGATTTTTCGCTGTTTTTTTTTTTGCGATTTACTTGAAATTAAGGGGCTTTATTGGCTAAATGGACTTCAGATTCGGATTCAGCACGTCACAATACATGTAAACTAGTAGGTCCGATTAAAAGTACAGACCACTTTTTTTGTGGGCTGGTGTAATTAATTGCACAGAATTTTCGATTAATTTTAACACTTCGGTGATCAAATAAAGTATATCACAAGTTTAAGTGGGGGGTGAGTAACATTTTTTTGGGGTTTCTAATAGTCTATAGAATAATGCAATGGTAAAACTAAAAACGTGCATGCAATATAAAAATTGGTTGCAATCGTGCCGAATTAGGGCATATTTTTCATGGAATTGGACATATCGATAATTGGCTTATTCCCTTCAAATTTATAATAAATTTCAACACAACGTTTCGGCTCACTAGGAGCCCTTGTAAATTGTAAGATGTTATAGAAATTTTAGTTGATCTCAACTTTTTTCTTAATATCCCAAACAGCAAACGTACAGAAATAGTTAAAAATGACCCTCACAATTTCACAATGTGGTCTACAAAAGGTTATTTTATTATTGTCATCTAAGGGTTGTCCTCTGCGACTACTGTCAATGTCTAAAGGTAATTCGACATATCTGAAAAGTTATTTGCACTAGAAATAATGTATTTCCTGTTTTTCATTTATTGTACGTATATGTGTGGCTTTTGACGTCGATTTTGTTATTTTACTGAAAATAATGGGTTGGAAATTATTTATCCTTTCTCTAAATGGCATAAAATGATTAGCATTTATAAGCCTAAATCTTATATATATATAAAAACCTAAAAAAAATAGATATGACACTTTATTCAAAGTTGATGTTTGAAATTGACAAATGAGGACGTAAATTTATAAGAATGATAAAATTCCTCTTTTCGTTTATTTTATTTATCTGTCAGTATTTACAGTAAAAGTACGTGATAAAAATGAACTATGTGATAATAATTTGTTAGGTAAATATTATTGTAATAGTTTCCAGGTAGAAAATGAATCTAGTTTCTGGCCAGTTTCTGCCCAATTCACTTATTTTACATGTTAAAAGTATAGAGAACTGAGCAGTGTAAGAACAAAATTGGATGAATTTCTACGATATTTGTGACATTGATTATATAGGTAAATCCACAGAACTTTTAACTTTACGCTTTATGAAAAAAAAAATTTTTTTCGGTGGCACACATTTACAATCAACCGGAGGCCACTCCTAAACATATAAAATGTAGAAAAAACGACACGTTACGACTTTTAAAGGATTGTTCCAGCGCAATCAGGTAAAATGAGACCTAAAATTATATCTTCGAACCAAACATATTTCTGTACGCGGAAAACAGATGAAATTTGTTACTCGCGGTTTTTTAAGTAACTGGTCACGAATCCGTCAACAGATATTCAGAATTCAAGATGGCGAATTTAATATGGAAGACCGAATTTCTAACAAGTTACTCACACAAGCTCAAATTGGGTATTAGGGGGTTTTCTTTCTTTTTGCTTTTATGCTCATAATATACAAAATTTAGCAGCAAACATTTATTTAACTCAAGTCAAGGCATTACAATGCAGGCAATCCTGAAACAAAATTTTAAATAGGTATAACGTAAGTTGTCACTAGTACCATATTTATTAATTTTTAACCAGAAAAGATGAAGCAAGGGAGCTGAAATACAAAGTTACCCAAAGTTACATTTTCATTATTTCTGGAGCAAAGCTATATATAGCGAATCTCGACCGATGAGCGACCCCGAATACACAGTTTCAGCTGGTTCAAGCAACTTTTTAGGAATTTGGTCCGCCATATTGTATCTACCATCTTAAATTTTTAATATTTGTCAACGTATTTATGATCAGTTACCAATAAAACCCGCGCGTAACAAATTTCAGCATTTTTCCGTGTAAAGAAAGGAGTTTGTGTGATAAAGAGATAATTCCATGTCTTGTTTTACCCCTGAACATCGTATTGTATTTCTGGAACAAGTTCAGAGTATTATTATGACACATAAAACTATAAATTACGCCAATAATCGAGGCATTTAATTGTGTATAGTTCGTGTGCCTGACAAAAGTGCCATTTTTCAGCAACAGTTACGCACGAAGGCTATAGGTTGTAATAGGCACAGAATTGAGATGAGACAAGGCACACCTTATTCCTTGGAATATGTCACTTATTATATCATCAATTAAAAATTCCCAAAGTACGGAGCCATAATATTGTTTGTTCCAAAAGTTATTGTTAGAAATTAACGAAAATTCAATTTTCCAGAAATCTTCTGCACGCGACTTTGGACGCATGTCATTCTTATTAAGCGACAGGCACACTTATTTTTCAAGTATCTTTGGCTTTTATAAAGTGCCATTAACCAACGACATGATTTTCAAATGAAAAGAATACACGTTCCAAAAGTTACAGAACAAAATATTTAAAAAAATACGATTTGCACATAGCAATTTATTCAAATTTTATGAGCTTTCGTGTTTCCTTTGGTTTTTTAATCAACTATCATTGCAAAGCAAATAACTGTACATTGAAAAGCATATCCTTTTTAGTAAATAGTAATGTTTTATAAATATTTCTGTACAGCTTATAATTTACGTGAATCTTAAAATAACATGAAAGTCAAAAGTTCTGTGGATTTGCCCATATATATGTATACAACGAAAAAGGAAGACATCTTTATTAATATTCTTTTCAGAAATACTGTTTGCAATTCAAACCAAAAACGAAATGATTTTCACTGCATTTTTGCATTAAATACAAAAACATTTGTTACTCATTTCTCCTTTCATAGCATTAATATCCTACATTGCATTATTTTTTAAATAAAAACCGTAGACTACTGAAATAGTAATTTCATCCCTTCAATATTACTTTTTTAATTTCGTTACATTTCTTTTATATTCACTCAAGTCAATCCTGATAATTTGAATTACCGTATATAAAACTAACAAGGTTAATATGCACTGGCAGTAACTTGGAATTATGCATGACGCTAATCACCATTGTATTCGTAAAATTAACAATGACACATTATAAATTCCGAAGCATTTGCAATCGTAGAGAAATTATTACGGGCAAGGAAATCGAGTGTAAAAATTTATTATGGGCACATTCTGGAATGAAATTAGAAATGAGAATACATTGAGATGGACTGATTGTTTCAGCTCTTCCTGATGCACTTAGATGACATCGTGCCGAATGCTGCAAATGCTGCGCATGGAAACACTGAGGCAGTTGGATGCTCGTCTATTATGTGTAATCAACCTGGACAGGTAATTTTCTCAGGAAACTGGTCATCGCGATCGTCATCAATCGAGAACATATAAATCGGTTCATTACAAAAAAAAAACAGAAATATGCACTGAAAGTTATTAAAGAAAATTATTTGTGGAAAATATTTTATTAATGACATATTGTGGAGTAAATCGCAATACAGCGAGAATTATATTTTCTTCGATAACATTAAAATATTTGATATATAAAAATAATAGCTATTACAATTAACAATAAAACTAAATGTTTTTCTAAATGTTTACCTCAGTACGATTCAGAGTTATTTGGAGATTTTTATTGCAAGAAGTTAATCAAATGATTGATAACAAAATTTTTAGGATTTTTTATTTCCGAACCCGGGATCTTTTGATTGCTGGTCGAATGCTCTAAAAAAATTGGGGAACCAATAAAGATATTGTACAAATATACCTTTTTAACGCATTTATGAGTTTTTTGAAAGAATATTAAATTATAAAAGTGTAAATAAAATAGGACAATTGAATAGGGAAATCAAATTTGAATACAATTATTTCTGAAATTAAATTATAAAAACGTTTGTTACAAAATTTGTTTCAGCCGGACCAGACAATTTGATCTATTATAAATATTTTGATACTTTTGTTTTATAGCCTTTTTTACTACTAAAATTTTATTTGAAAACAGTAGTTAAACATTTTAATAACTAATGGATTTTAATGTATGATGATTCCCTTTAAAAAAATTATTATTTATAATGGGATTTTCCAAAATAATTCAAGTCTGTTTAATATTAAAAAAAAGTTTTTCATTTATGAAGAAAATTTCAACAATAAATAAGAATAAATGAACGAATTTAGCGAACTCTTAATTTAATCAAGAACTGTAATGAGGATATCCCCAATATTTTAAATTTCATTATTACAAGATCAAATGCGTAATTAGAGATTACGAAAACCCACGAGTTTCAAGATAATCCGATGAATTTCAAACAATTTATCCACCATATTGAATCCGCCATTTTTAATTCGGATAATTTAACGTCGGATTATTAATCAGTGTCCTCAAAAACCTCTCTAACTAAAACTAGAAAGTAAATATAATTTCGCGTGGAATGCTCTTTTTTGAACGAAGATGGATGAGAGTTTTAACGTTTTTTAAATTGATCACTAAATTTGCATATTGGAATTTCTGATGGCTGAAACTCAATGTTGACCACCGAATCTTGAAGAGCGACCTCGAAAATAGTAGGATATGCATCTTTCAAATTTCTTGAATTTTGATACGAAATTCTTGATTGAAATTGAATTTTAAAAAAATGGCCATTTCGAGCGTCGGAAAAAGAAATATTTTCTACATTTTCATATAAAAAATGGAATTTACTTCCTTATTTTTGTTGGGAGGATATTAACATATTTCTTACAATATGACAATAAAATAGAAACACCATTCCTAAAAATTATGAAAATTAAATATTTTGTTATTTTTACAGGAGATTTTGGGTCACAATGAAGATGCACTGTCTGAAACTTTAAATCACTGGTATCTTGTTGATGCCCACGTGATTGAACCAGGATTTCGAGAAGAAAAATTCACTTCGTTAAGTTACGCTGGTTTTCTTCCAGGTTATACTATGGGTTTTAATCAATATGGGCTTGTTTTTAGCATCAACACACTAAGTGCAAGTACCCTCAGGTCGGGAAAAACACGTAAGTTTCTACGCCAAAGATGCCTTTAATTTTCGATTTTTACTAATGCGTTAATTGGAGTCCGAGTATTAAGCTTACTCCAAAAAACGTAATTTTTTTTCAATACATTTTATTTATAGTACAAAACACGTTGAGTAATCAATTTTTTTTACATATGAAAGCACATATATAAAATTACTTGAAAAATTTTTTTTTTTAAAGGGCAGTCCTGAAAATGGCTGCTGAAACTCATCTGATTCGTAGATGGACATCATTTCTTGGAAAAAAATGATCTGAAAGCAAAAAACAAAACGGTTTCATGTTCTGTATCGAATTGGCTATGGCCTCAAACAGAATGAAACATTTTCAATGAAAAAAAAAAACAAAATGGTGGACTTTTGATTTTTTTTTACCCTTTTTTTCACTTTTAAGTGTTTATAACTTTTTTAAATAATAATGAATATTTCTGGTTCTGCTTGAGGCCATAGCCAGATATCTAAAGAGTAAAATGCCGTTTGGTTCATATCGATAAGTGCAATAGTTTTGAAATGAGAGTGTCATCCATGCGAAAAAACGTGGTTCAGAGAAAAATCAGTTCAAAGTTTTTATCCGTGAAAAATCGTAAAAAAAGTGAATTTTACTCACATATCCATTCTAGCTTCATACACAACTCCTTTCTGGTCTTCGTAAGCATCATTCTGAAGAATTTTGCCATTTCTCAAAGCAGTTCTGTGTTCCTTAGACGCTTCAGTAGCTTCTAGCCCAGCTCGATCAACACGTCTGTTATTGGCCCTATCAGCATAGTGCCTTGATTCTGGGCCGATTCTGACACCCATAACTTCCATAACTTTTAATATGGGTGAAAGCCCTTCATTGAAAATGCAAGCAGCACTGAGAGCAGCAATTTCAAGCGTTTTTTCACAACAAACTTATGTTTACCGGCTATGTTCCAAATACATGAGTTGTAACTTTCATTATTGTTTTGCGTGTTAGCCCCTAAACATCTCTTGATCAACTTTTCGTCGGTTAGTTCTTCATAAATTGGCTGTAAAAGATCTGGAATTTCCTGATCGAAAGCTGGAGGATGGTTGTAATTCTGTTTTGTAGCTACTGCCTTTTGATAAGCGCACCATGATTTTACCGCAGCGCTCCCCACTCTTTTATACCTGCTTCTCGGTCTTGCTGACTTTCGGGACTAATTGTATACTATCTCTACGAGTATACAGTAGCAATTTATGAAAACAAAAATTTCTTTTATTTTTTTAAGATTGTTTGGAGTAAGCTGGCCTTATCGGTTTTCTATTAGAGCCGCGCTTTATTAGACAGCTTAGATGCCTCTATGGTAGTAGATATGGAAGTGAACTGCAATTTATTTGGGAACCATGCTAAAGTTTTTCATCTCAGGGGTTCTTCCATGTTTATAAAAATAATAACACAAAATAATAAATCTTCATTAATACATTTGCTAAATACTTTATTGTCACTACACACAGAACGAGAATTTTTTCCCCCTCCGAAACAATATATGAGCATATCTCTAGAACTTTTAAATTTGCAGGTATTAGAAAACTAAATTTTTTTTTCAAGGGACATTGTTAAAACTAATTCTGTTGTCTTCGGTATTGTCCAGATAATAGAAAATAACTCGCGTAACTCATTTTTATCCATTTTTAATCCACCTGCGCACGAGTTTCTTTCCACAAAAGCGATTTCCAAATGCATACATTTTTCCTATGGCTAGATTTTAGAATGCGTTAGGCTTGTTTTAGAGTCGCTGATTACGAATCTGAACTTAAAATTTCAACATTCAAAAAGGCGGATCTAATATGGTGGACTAACTGTTTAAAAATTATTGAATTGTCATAAAAATTGATACCTGTGGAGTTTTTGGGTCGCTCATTACGAATCTGAAGTTCAAATTTAAAACTTTAATCATTTCTTAGCGAGGAGCGAATATTGTTTTCCGGGCCGAGAGTCGAATTTTACGTGCACTACTTTTACAGGGCACTTCACGAACACTGGTGACGAAAATGATACTTTTTGTTCTTTTAAACGTGATCTCACAAAATTGAGGTTGTTGGCTAAAAATTAGGAATCCAAATTGAATCCCTTTGTGCGATCCAACAGTGAGGAATACAAAAAATCAATAAGGATAATATTAAGAAATGATCATTTGATTGTTGTTAAACTCATTGTAATTCATTTTATTCGAAAAGTACAAACATAGTAAAGAAACATGTTTGACTTAAAAAAAGAATTATTATTTATAAAAAAAGTATTGTAAATTTATAGTGTTGAAGAAATGTCGAGACTTCTTTTTTTCTAGCATGATAAAATAATAATTGCTTACGAATCACAAATAACTATTGAAGTCAGGATATTTTGTCTACAAGTATTCAAATATTTATGAAAATTTACAATTTGTTTAAATAATAATTGTTTAAATAAATTAATTCCTTGTTTCTTTTCATACACTCGATTGCTGCTATTGAATCCCTTTAAAAAAAAAACATTGTTTATACTGATTATTATTTAAACAAATTATAAATTTTGAATATTTTTAGACATAATATCTTAATTTCAATAGTTACTCTTATGTAAATACTTATTGTCAAATTCTTAGTTTAAGATCTCAAAAACTTTTACAAAGAAACTTACATTAAAATCTAAAGATTTTAAAAATATTTCGTTCGCCATATTGCATACATCATTTCAAATGTATGACAACTGATTTCAAATTCGTAATCAACGACCGTAAAAAAACCCAGATGTCACTATATACTAAAATCTGCCAATTTAAACAAATTTCGTGCTGCATATTGGATCAGCCATTTTCAATTTTTTGACAACACCAGATTCGTAATCAGCAAACCCAAAAACCCCCAAGTTACAAGTTACAAGAGAATCCGATCAAATTTTAAAAATTTCGCCCGTAATATTAGATACGCCATTTTGAAATTAAAAAAAAATGCCAGATTCCTAATCAGCAATTAAAAATTTGGTTAGGTTTTGAAAAAAATTGTCTGA
This sequence comes from Trichopria drosophilae, assembly GCA_030407085.1. Lineage (NCBI taxonomy): Eukaryota > Metazoa > Arthropoda > Insecta > Hymenoptera > Diapriidae > Trichopria > Trichopria drosophilae. The sequence goes on along the minus strand of CM059584.1, from coordinate 14,577,660 downwards.
TTTTCACCAATTTTTTTAACGCTTCGTTCTCCCTTAAAATAATGTTGTTTATGCAAAATCTGTAATATTTTAGGTTTACTCTATTGGTAAATATGTAGACTAAAACCCCTACAAATTTCAGCCGGATCGGTCAAATACTTTTTTACGTACAGCTGCAGCCATTTTTGAAAAAGTGGTTTCGAGAAAAACGCGTTTAAAGTTTCAAGACGATAAAAGTATGTGTTTTTGCCACTTACCGATTAATCAGCGATCTCAGGTGCATACAAAAGCCCTTCACGTTCTTCGAAAAGTTGATTCGTTTCCAATTGCAGTTGTTTTATTCCGAAAATGATGTCTAATGCATTCATGATTCTTAATATCGACATGAATCCACCATTAAACACTCCAGCTGTGATGTAGGCTGCTATGTCGACAATTTTTTTACCGGAATGCAAATATTTCGGTGCTAATCGCCAAACGGTAAAGTTGAAGCTTTCGTTGGCGTTCTGCGTATGTCCTCCCAAACATCTTTTCAATAGATCTTCTTTGGATAAATGTTTATAAATTGGCAAGAGATGCTCCTTCATTTCTTTGTCAAGCATTGGTGTTAAATTTTCGAGCCTTGGGCCCTTATTTAAAGTGACAGCTTTCTGTCACTTGCACCAGCTGTTTACGGCTGTTCTCAACTGTGAGCTATATTTCCGAAATTAAATCACAGATCGACGTGAAATTTGGTCAAAGTACTTTCAAAGAGTACTACTTTCGAAATATGCAATAAAAAAAAGATTTTTTGACGGTTTTAATTGAGGTGGTCCCCTTAAGGCATCATAATAGTAATTCTGAATATTTTCATGCAATTACACATTATTTTTAACCATTAGAATAGTAGTTGTGATTGTTTACTATAAAAAGGAAGACTTCTTTACTAAAAATTTAGCAATTCATCAAAAAGTCTATTTTTTCTGTAACTTTAAATGCGAGTTCAGTAATAATTAAAAATTATAACAACGAAAAAACTTTCTTCTAGACCGCTTTAATTTTAAATTAAATAATAATTAATACTTCTCGGTATTACATGTCATTTAACTAAAGATAATAACAATTTTTAATTAACATATTTTTTTAGTTTTCGATTGGAAACACGAAGATGGTATAAAGATGAACAAAGCCGGTTTTTGAATGATAATCGCGACAAAACCTTCAATTTGGAACATTCATATCTCTATTTAAAGTGATTTAATCATAAATGGGTTTTGTGTCCCTCTAGCGACTATCGTAGAAACTTTTCTTTTTTATTATCCGAAGAAGGGGGGAATGCGTTAAGCACCGTAAGGGAGTCGTGCGAGACTCCCCCGTGTGTGGAACTCACCTGTTATCCGACACAGGCATACCCACTAAACCCTAACCTTCTTACCCGACCGACGTTCAAGTGACCACCGCGGAACTAATAACAATACTTCGCGGTGGCGTCGGTTATTGAACAGATACTTGATCCCAGTAACTGCCGCGTCCTTCCAGTAAAAAAATAAATAAATACTTTGCATCTCTTTCGTCGTCCGGTATTTAAAAGCTGACGTCTTGGCGACCCCTGGATCCCATTAAATAACAGAGACACACATCACAGAACGATGTATTCCGCAACCACTGGCGCCCAGTGGCAAATAAATAAATAGGTTAGACTCTCAATTGCCTGCCCTTCTCTTCATCGTGCTTCTTGTGTCGAAGGACCGCCTCGACAAAATCGGCAGTCCTTGCCCAGGTGTCTTCATTTTGTAGCATCAGCCGGATGATATTATCCGGCGTGAATTGTCCAATCTCTTCTTCTAGATCGTAGAAACTAGTGCCTATTTTAAATAATATACATTTCGTCCCAGGATCCCGTGTAGACTTTAAATGCCAATGTTGAAAAAATATGTCATACTCGTAAAAAGAAAACAATTTAATACGAATAGTTTAGTCTAATAATATATTGTTAATTAATCTAGTTTAATGTGCTTGCAGCAAGATATTTTCTAACACGTGCCTTACTCGGAGTTGAGAATTTCTACCAAGCACAGCAAACCTTGAGAAACCATGGTTATGGCGCTGCGGAAGGTTTTTCTGTAAATATGACCTTCTTGAACCAAGAAGGGGATAGAATGTTCCACAATGCTGAAGTCGGCCCTGTGAAAAAAAATGAGTCTGATTCACAATTATGCATTCTCACTGCTAGTCCTGGAGAACACTTGTCCCATTGCAACAAGTAAGAAATTTTACGATTTATAATTTGCTTTTCAAACCAAATTCATTAAGGATGACATTTAAAATGAAGATGTCAAATTAATCGTAATAAGCAGAAATCAATTTGATAAATTCCAGATACTTACGACTCAAAGTACCTGAAGTGACAGGTTTAATAATCGATAGCAGTACCCACAGAATGAAAGCGATCAACCGACATCTCCCTCCAAAATCTGCCAAAGATGTCATGGAAATACTCAGTGATCAGAGCGGTACTGAATTCCGAGTTTACCAAGACTTCGGACCTGGCGATCGCGTAAAAACTATTTGCACCGGTAAATTAACGATCGATCATTATTTAAAAAATGTTTATATTCTAAAATTTCATTTATAAAAGGAAACATTAATTTACAGGAATTTTCGATTGCATGGAAAGAACTTGGTCCATCTATACGGATAAACCAAACTGCAGCGAGCCCGTTTTAGTTATTCCCATGTGGATGAACAACAACAATGTTACCCGAAAATAAGAACAGTGAAGATTATACAAACGTACATTTATCCAAAAATTATAATTAAGATCACACTCTCGCAAACATACTTTGCTAACGTCGCATTTAAGAAAATGTAGATTTCATACGAATGAGCTACCCATCATTATCACATAATTCTTGAATACATCATATATAGTTTTTATAACACCAGTGACGTGTACGTATGTAACCATTCACTTAAAGACTATTAAAAAGGTATTTCAGTATGGTTTAACGACAGTAAGCAGGCGGCATAGTGACTTTCGGTCGTTTGTTGGCTGCCATTTCTGAAAAGAATTCCTTGATATCCTCCTCTCGGACAATTTTTTTATTTTCTGCAAACTTTTGTAGGTACTCTTTTAACCTCTCTTTCATCGTGTTGTATTCTTCGATGGCAGTTAGCTGCTGGACGTGTCCTAAGGAGGCCAAGGCTTTCATGCCTTTCTGGTACTGAGTTTCTCTACTGTTTGCCTTATTTGCTTCCTCGTAAACATGCACGCTGTCCAATGGATCCAGGAGGAATGATACTTCGTGTTCTTCATACATCTGAGGGACGGTCATGTTATAAATCTTATTGTATATTGTTACGTAAATTTCAGGGTTCGGAAGTTACTTTTTCTGTAGCCAAGTCACGGCGTTACTTTTCTTCATTGGTAACGAAAATAGTCTACTAATTATTAGTAGCGCGTAACGAATTTAGTCGTTACTTTTGTCCATGCTTACACCACGATTTTAAATTAGATTGGTTAGAAGATGGCAATCAAATAGGAAAAGCTCTACAAACCTTGGAAAATGTGTTAAAGTACGAATCATGCCGAGAACACAGTTCCTGAGGAACATTCCAGAGTCGAGCATGAAGGGTTCTTTAATTTTAAAAGAACTTAAAAGAAATATTACTTACTTATAAGAATTGGACATAAATGGTTAAATCAACAGAACTTTTGACTTTTGTTACTGTATTGGTTCCTATAGATTTTAATAAATAATAGAAAATTTGAAAAAATTAGACCTTATTTGGGATATAAAAAGGCAAGTTTACTCCAAATTTAGTGAAAAATTATTTTTTTGTTTGCGTGAGAAAAGAATTAAAAACGAAAAACGTTTTTATTTATTTATCTCGAAAATTTGGAGGTTATTTGAAAAATGATGTATACAAAAGTTTTACATCTTTTTAATATCTACAACTTGCCCATAAAATATGTTTTGATTGGAGGTCAACTTTCGTCCGAACTAAAAAGAACTTAAAAATTCTACGTTTTTTGATACTTTATCGAGATTTTTTTTAAAAGGGCCTGTTAAAATATTTTAATTTTAGTCATGTTACATTGATATGATTGCATATTATCAATTCTATCTACAAAATTCCATATGCATGACACTTGCAATTAAAAGTGGTTCAGGCTCACCGCGAGACTGCTTAGTAAAGGAGGACACTTATTAAATCCTATTGTTGTTAAAAATAAACGCAGTATTAAATAAAGTTGTCAACATTGTTAATAAAATATTATTAATATAAAATATTATTAATAAAATTTAACCCTTACTCGCCAACTTTCTGCAGAGTTACATACTTGCCCTACTGTGATGAATTCATATCGTAATGAATAAAATTGTAGCAAAAGTAAATTATGCAATATTTTAGTGATAGAAAGCTCACTTTATAAAGTTGTGAAGATCAAAGAGGCAAAAGTAACATGCAGTACATAATAAAAACCTCAAATAGTTCAAAACAATTTCTCTTGAGTATAATTTGAGATAATTAATTAAAAACTATTATATCCGGGAAATAACAGAAAGTAACGATTTATGGTTACAAAATTTCCACAATAAGTAACAAACATGGATACTTTTAAAAAGTAACGTTTCCAAACCCTGATAAATTTTAAACTTAACACCATTTTTACATAATGTTAATATTAACCTTCAGACTGCCGGGATTTAGAAGAGCATATCGCCCTCAGAAAATTGGTACTTAAGGTACCTCATATCAATGATTGATCATACGCAAAGTGTAAATCATGAGGTGCATCAATATACAGTAGGACCTCTCTTATTCGAACCTCTCTTATTCTAATCGTTCCCCCACAAGTCTTCTCCCACTATCACACGAAAAGTCAATGAAGAATATTGTCCACGAATCACAAGCTCGCAAACAAAGTAAGTGGGGGTAAGGGGAAAATTAGAATAAGAGAGGTCGGCGACATCTTGAAAAACTTTACTAATTAGAATAAGAGAGGTCCAACTGTATTGATTCTCCGGCAGGAAACGGAACTGCTAATGTTAAAAATTTCAAATTTTTAAGCGTAGAAAACGCTTCTTTCTTTATGAGAACATTATATAAGTTAAATTTGTAGATTTAATCAAATTTGAAGGGTTGATAGTCAAACTTTAAGGGCTGTTTTAAAGATATTTCACCCCTTTAGACATAGGATTCAAATTTTATTTATTTTATAGTGCAGATACACTTTTCCGAAGTATTTTTCGACGTTGAATCCAAATCTAATGACGAAAATTCAATAAATTAAAAAACAACCCCTGAAATATTCAAGTTTTATTTATTTTGTGGTGTAAGTACACTTTTCGACGCTGAATTTAAATTTTATGTCAAAATTACAATAAAACCTAAAACAACCCTTATAATGCGATAAAAAACCACCCCTTTAGATACAGTATTCAATTTTTATTGATTTAGGAGTGCAAATACACATTTCCGGGGTATTTTTTGGCGCTGAATCCAAATTTTTTATCTCAATTACAATAAATCCTAAAACAACCCTTATAATGGAGTAAACGTACAATTTAATTATAGTCTGAAGGAAACAAAATAATGACCACTTGCACAATGTAGAAAATACAGATTTAATGGATTTCTTAAATGACTTTAATAAGTGAAAATAATAATTAATTAATATAAATTTTAGTCTAAAAATAAACAATATTGATTTTCCGGCAGTCTAAAGGTTAATAAGTGGAAGTAGAGGGTATGGTGATAAATAATTATTAACAAAAAATTTTAATACACACCTTTTTACAATTATCACAGGAACAAAGTGAAGATCTCCAGCCCTCAACCCAGAAACAGCTTCCTTCTTTATTAGGACAGAGATCGGCAGGAAGTGTACAGTTTTTCGTTGTTGCCTCAACTTCTACTTTATCTTCAGAGATCGATTGATCTTTCTTACTATTTTTTGTAACTAAACGTAATAAAATGTTTCTTTGATTTTTTCATAATAAAAGTGAATTTTAAATTGATTCAATACAATAAAATGTATATTTTAAAGTTTTACATAGTAGTTAATAAAACTTATAGTTTATTGATAAGAAAAAAAGATTAATGTTATAAAATCATACCTGACAAATTAACTACATATCTCCATAAAAATTCGTGTTTTTTCATACAAGCAGCACAAGTCATTTCGCTGTAATCGTCGTCGTTTGGTCGATCATCGCTGTTACCTAAATGCTGAAAAAAATGTTAAAATAAATAAATTACAAAAATTGTTCGATTCAATTGATTCATTTCATGAGTGCTGAATAACGGTACACCGTCATTTCATCACAGGGCTTTTCAACAAACGACGATTCATCGCAATAATTCAATAAACAACAATTCAACACGCTACTTTACAACATATGAAAATTTCAACACAAACTTATCATCACAAAAATAACAGAAATAACAATTTATATAATTCCAAACTCCCCGCTAAAAATTAACAACCGACAATCTACTATCATCTACTGCCTACAAAGTATTTTCATAATAATAATTTTTATATAAAAATTTCTATATACAAAAATATCAATCAGGATAATAATTTTATTTGATATTGCATTATTTTGATATTTTTGTATATAGAAATTTTATATATATTATTTACTTCATTACAGTAAAATAATTTATTATTATAAAATGTTCATATAAAAATATAATTTAATATTAGGAACTATTATAAAAGTCAAAGAACAAGAAAAATTTGAGGACTTTATAAAAGTCAACAACTGGTTTGCAGCAAATCAACAGTTAATATAAAAAAAAAAACTAATAACTTTCGGTTCCTACGCTGATAGTACTCCAAATATACGAGAAATTAAATTAAATAATAATGGCCATCAATAAAGCTCATCAAGTACTCCAAATTGTTAAATGCATAAAATAATTTAGGGATAGAGCTTGACTATAGATTAAAATGGACTCAACATATAGAACTTATTATTAACAAACTTCGATACCTAATTTTTGTTTTCAATAAGTTAAAAAGGATAATTCTCATACAAACATTCTCAGTGATGTCAGGAGTTCCTTAGGAATCTCATTTAGGTCCTCTATTATTTAATATTTTTATTAATGATATTGTAAATTGCATTTCGATTTCAAAGGTTTTATTGTATGCAGATGATATGAAGATCTATCGTGTAGTGAAAACTCCACTCGATGCTTCGTGTTTACAGGGTGATCTTAACCCTTAAATGCCACACGTCTGTAAAATCTCATATATGACACACGGGGTCTTCGAGACCCCATCGTGAAAAATGTCTGTTAACTTTTTTATTTTTTGATATTTATTTCTGTAGATTTTTTTCAATATCGTTCAAAGCTTTAGAAACTGTGTAAAATGCTTACATTGTTAAAAATTCAATTTCAATATTGTATACAAAATAAAGTGTGCGAAAAAAGTAAAAATATGGGTTTCCAGAAACAAATTAGTATCACATTTTTAATTTTTAATATTTTTACTTAAAAATTGAGTATAGTACTCTCGAGATATGTCACTGTAAGGAAAAATTAAAATTATATTTAATTGTTTAAAAAAAGGTATTTATTTTGCAATGTGAAGTGTGATTTATTGTGAAAAAAAATACATCATAAATAAAGTTGCAGCTGTACATATTCTTATTAAATTTTATTGAAAAATCGTTTTAATTGCAGAAAATGTTTACAGTTAATATAAAATGTATTATAAAAAAAAAAATAAAAAAAAAAAAATGTCACTCTGCACCTTTGCGATCTTTGGATATGCCATCTTAAAAGGTTATAAACAAACGCAATAACAGACAATAAAATTGTTACCACCTTACACGATTATATTTACCTTCAAAATTGGTAAAACAGTATTAAAAAACAACAAAAAATATCACTCCAATTTACACAAAAAAGCGCGTTGATGACACAGGGGGGTTCTCCGGACCCCACTTTAATTTTGAATCGCCCGAAATAGTCCCTGCGACAGAACTGACTACTGATAAGTGTGAAGAAAGGTAGTTCAAACCCACAACTGTAATCAGAGAGAACAATGAGTTCCATTTTTGGCAGGAACATTTGACAATTTGTCATTGAAAAAGGTCTGGGGTCTCCCGGACCCCGTGTGGCATTTAAGGGTTAATAGTATTTCTGAGTGGTGTACAGACAATAATTTATTCATTAATCCTTATAAAACTAAAATTATGCGTTTTTCTAAACACTAAGGTTGTTTGAACTTCCAGTATTCATTGCTTAATTCAGATTTAGAACAAGCATTTATTATAAAAGATCTGGGGGTATTGTTTGACCCACGTCTGTCCTTTAACGAACATGCCAAATATGTTGCTAGTAAGTCTTATAGTACACTGGGATTTCTAATTCGTTCCACTAAATCATTCAAAGACACTAAAGCAATTATTACACACTATAAGTCTCTTGTCTTATCACAATTAACTCTGGACTCCATCTACTCTCTGTAACATCAACTTACTGGAATGAACACAACGGAAAATTATCAGATATTTGTCATCTAAAACTAATAATCCAATGTCATTTTATTCGCATAGTTATCTGTCCCACTCGGTGCTATTTAATATATACACCATAAAATCAATTCACGAACTCAATGATATTTTGCTTATTAGAAATATACTGCACGATAGATTTTCGAATACATAATTGAAAAATTCCTTTCTATTTCGTGGTACATTTTATGCACATCGATTTTATAGACATTTATAAAAAACCTCGAAATCAAATTTTTATTTCAATTCGCTGATTCCTAGACTGACTAGACAATGGAACGGAATTTCTCATTATGCTATCGACACTAATAACTTCTTTTTATTTTATACTAAATGTCGCGAATTATTTCTGAAATATGTTAATTAATTGTAATTTGTTTATTTATATGTTATATGGTGAAGTGATCCTCCACATGCTATGTAATTTCTTCTAAGGGCAATTTTGCCCGTTTGTTTTATAATAAATAAAATAAATAATGAATATTAAGACACTATGCACAATATATTTTACAATATCGACATGTGGAATTGTTGCCTGGGGAGGTGCATATAACAAAATTATACGGAGAGTGCAATCACTACAATCAAGAGTTTTAAAAATAATATACAGTAATTACAGGAATCAAATTACAACATCAGAAATATTTAAGCAAGCTCAAATAATGAACATCAGACAACACTACTGTCACACGGCTTTAAGAACATATATAAAGGACAGTTACTTTCAATCAGTGAAATTTTTAAAGAAGACGCGTATTCACGATAGAGAAACTGTAAAATTTCCAAATTGGAAAAAAACAAGCAGCAGAAGATCCTTTTTATATATTGCACCTATCATTTACAATAAGACAGAAAAAAAACAAAATAAGACAGTTAAGATCTAAAGACAAAGCAATCAAAAGCTGGATACTAAATAGACCTGATATATAGAAGTTTTATGCGGGATAACACTGTACTTCGCAAGCACAAGAACATCATCGAAATCTACTACGCCATTAATTTTACAATATAATGATACAACATCTGGATGCAGACGAGCTAAGCTCAAGCATCCTATAAATTTTGCGAAAAATTTATCTAAATTGCTATCATACACGCAATTAAATTACACAGTGGAAATATTATTTATGTGTTATAACAATCATATCTAAATTAGAATTAATGTATGATAATGTATACTACATTGTATTACTGTATGTGTGCAATAAATATCAATATTAATTATATGTTATAAAAATGAAATAATATTAATTATTATATATATTTATATTAATAAGTATACTTATTTCTAAATACTAGTTTTCACATTTTCAATATTTCACATTGCTCTAAGAAGCGAATAAACAGTCACTGATGCCATTTTCGAACAACACACTGCAGGCGTTAAAATTACCGAAAAGAAAAGGAAAGTTTATAAAAATTATGATGAAAGAATAAAAAACTTAGTATCTAAATTTGACAAAACTACTAATAAACGCGAATATTTGCGTGGCATAGCGCATAATATAAAATTGTAATTAATTAAATCAATTGTGATGAAGTGTACACGTGGTGAAATTTTGTTTGATGAAATTTGTGTGATGAAACTGTAATTTTGATGAAACGACGTACAACGCTGAATAACTAATCGTTAAATTTCTGTAACTTTTAGTATTTAAATTACAAGAAAATAAACAAACCTTAGAATGGAACCAGTCTTCGCATAAACCACACTGCAGCATCTCGTCGGTATCATTACCTTCGGGGTCTGGGTAAGGACGTGCGCATATGCAATACACACCATCGAAATTTTGATTATATTTATTTTCATCGTTTAACGACTCCTTTGTCTGAAATTTAAAAAAAGTGCTATTCTATAAAATGTAACTTGCAAAATGCTTTCTATCAAAATTATGATCTTTGAATGACATTTCATTCAGTTATAAAATATTGGACTTTCTAGAATTAGAAATAATCTAAGAATCTTAACGACTTTCTTAATTCTTGTTGCTAATTCACTGAACTACTTTTGCTTAATCAGATTTATTTTTTAACTTGATTTTAAGTTTTACCATACTAACATTTTTTATTTTCAATGTCTGGATAATTTTATTCATTCTCCGAACATGTGTATCTTTATAATAAGTTTTGAAGGCAGGATACTTACATACGAAGCATTCCATTCCAAGTGGGCCACTTCTCTTTTTAAAGAAAAAATATTCTCAATTTTACTATGCGTAATCTTTTTTGACATGTAAATACACAGCTTTTCACTGTTGGGGACCAAAATAGATGCAAAATTAAAAACTAATGGCACAATTTGCAATTATGTTATTTTTGGCTCTTGTCTTGCTTGAATTATATGAACAAAATTACTATAAGAAAAAATATTTGAGATACTAATTTTGTAGATTTTTTTATGAGTTTTTTTCCCAGTAAACGAAAAAAGATTAAATGTGATTCAAAATTTTTAATCCCTTTTTGTTGGTATTGAAATTAAAACAATTCTATCTTTTTTAATCCCATATAACCCCAAATTAATAAATTAAAAAAAAAAGCAGATGCGCTTCAACCGAGAATCGAACCACGGTCCTCTGCGCAGCAAGTTCAAAGCGCAACCACTCGGCCACACACACTGTTGTGAAATAATGAAAAAATAAGGAATAGTTGAAACAGAAAGTAGAGAATTTTTCTAAAAGTTTATACTTGTGGACCATTACTATTTCTAATTTACATTAACGATGTATATAATGTAACCCAAAATGGAACGATAATCAGTTATGCAGATGACACTGTTATTATTTATAAGGAAAATTCGTGGAAAAAGTTGTTGGAAGTGATAGGTACTGATTATCCAAAAATCTTAAATTGGTTTAGTATCAATCATTTAACTGTAAATACTAATAAAACAGTAGCAATGCCTTTTGGTTGCTATACGGACAGTCTTCCAGTATTTCTAAATTAACATTTAAGAACCTTAATATAGAAATTAAATGTATTTCGAAAACAAAATATCTAGGTATCATTATTGACAACCATAGTAAATGGAACCATCATATTGACTGCGTAATGAAAAAAACTAAGATATATGCTGTACATATTTAGAAAACTGAGGATGATGATAAACCGTTCACAGTTAATGATGGTATATCATGCATTGTTTCTATCGATAATGACTTATGGAATTCTTGGTCGGAGAGGGGCTTACGATAAAATAATTAGGAAACTGCAAACTTTACAAAACAGAGTTCTAAAAATTATATCTTTTAAAGGCCCATATTTTCCTCCCGAATCATTATTCGTTGATATGAACGCCTTAACAATTCGAAAACTATTCTATCTCAGATCAACTGTGCATTGTATAATTAATAAGGAATTTAATAAATAAATCTTTCTTTCTTTTCTGACTCTTTCGTAAGTGAAATGTTCTTTGGTTGTATTTGTATTGTATGTCAGATTTAGATGGTGTTAAATAAATTAGACAGTTGACGTTTCGCTCATTTGTTTTGACCCTCTTCAGAATATATTTCTGTATATAAAAAATTACAAAATAATATATATTATAATCATAAAATTACAATAATAAAAACTTTTTTTAATTATTTCTGAAAAACTTGTCAGTATCTTTTGTTTTATGGTTTTATTGGGATTTTGAGTTTGTTTAATTTTGTTTCGGCTTACCTGTAATTAATTGTTGTGTTGATATTTTGAGTCGGTTTTGAATTTATGATAAATTGTTGTGTTGATGTATTCTTGAGCCGGTAACATAGAATTAACACAGGACATAATTTTGATTTTTCAAACGTCGAAATTCTAGCAATAGAAAGAAATAAATACAAAAGAAAACATATGGAAAACTTTTTTATCAAAAATAACAACAAATCAGTAAATATCCGCTTTGAAAAGTCAAATTTACCAGACACATATATACCTCTACTTCAAGTTCAAAATTAAAAACAATAAATGTAAATAGAACGAAAACGAAATGTACACAGAATATTATGTAATCTGAAAAACTATTCAGTCTCCTTTCATACAATAGAAGCACAAGTACGTGAATATTCACACAAAATCCATTTTTATTCATTCTCTCTATTTAAAAAAAATACAGTGAAATTGACTATTTTTTCTTTTTTTATTAAAATTAATAATAATGTTTTTTTTGTTTACTGCTTACTGAGTGAAAACTCATTAAAATATTTTTACAGTGCATAAATTCAAAACCGGCTAAAGAATACATCAACACAACAATTTATCATAAATTCAAAACCGATTCAAAATATCAACACAACAATTAATTACAGGTAAGCAGAAACAAAATTAAACAAACTCAAAATCCCAGTAAAACCATAAAACAAAAGATACTGACAAGTTTTTCAGAAATAATAAGTTTTTATTATTGTAATTTTATGATTATAATATATATTATTTTGTAATTTTTTATATACAGAAATATATTCTGAAGAGGGTCAAAACAAATGACCGAAACGTCAACTGTCTAATTTATTTAACACCATCTAAATCTGACATACAATACAAATACAACCAAAGAAGGAATTTAATGTTACTGAAAATAAAATTAATACTAGAAGTAAGACACTCGGTAATGTGGTAGCCCACAATTTTAAGAAGACTAGGTCGGAAGAGCTACTATTATGTAGCGGCTAAAGCCTATAATATAAGCCTTCCCGAAGTGAAACTAATAAATTACCAAAATTGTAAAAAAGATTTTATATGCGTACCTAGTAAAAACACCGGTAAACAATATTATTAAGAAGCTGTGTCTTAAATAAGACTTCAATTTATTATGTATATCAGTATTCAACAAATAGGTACTAAGATTTATCTTTAATTTAGGTTAGTAATAATTAGGTTTAAGGCGTTATTTGCTGCTACGGACAAGGGTTATTACCCTTATGTAGCCTTAAACATTTTTCTTTGCGTTATTATGTTTCTATTTTATTTTATACAATAAGTTTAATGTACAATTACTGTAAATGTATCCAAAGAATTAGAAATAAATATTGTTATTATTATATATCGAACAGGCTAAAATACATTAAATACCACAATTCACAGCGAAATTTCACTGAATTATTTACTTTAAAAACAATCAAAACAAAGAGTTGGTCTTTTTCTGCGTGTATATAAAATAACATATATGCATAAAACATTTTTTTAATCTTTTTTTCGCGCTCGAAAATATGTTGTTTCAAATTTTTGTTATATGAAACAAAAGTTAATTTACATATAATTTTATGAATTCGTGCATCTATTCAATGATTATTATTTATGTTTTTAATAATTTTATCATAATAGTAAATGCAGTATTCACTGAACACAATTCCAAATTTGGTATTCGTTGGGATAAGTTTTAATGTTTGGAATCGTTGGTATTCAAGAGGATCCAGAATATATCTTTCGCAATTCTGAGCTGGAATTCATAATTAATTTAAGGCCATGGTTATTCCAGGGAATTCATTAAAATGAGTTTGAATTCCAAAATATGGAATACAGTGGAATTAATTTTGAAGTGGTAATTGATAGATTTCGAGGGGATTCTGTAATACATTCTTTTATACCATATTTGGTATTGAATGGTATTTTTTAATGGGTGGAATTTGAGGGGATTCAATGAGATATTTTTTAATTCCAAATCTTGTATTTGCTGGAATTCATTTTGATGGCCGTTTGTAGAACAGCATTTGAGAGGATTCAATAAGTCAAAATTCTTTTCATAATTGGGGTTTTATTAGGATTAAAAATCATTCCGATACCTTTTTTGAACAAAATGAGATAAAAACAATCAAATTTTAATCTCCATTAATCCCCTTATAATACCTTTCAATCTTTTTTCGTTTACTGGGTCATAAACATATTTATTAAAAATTGTATATGTGTCAACCGCAAAAGATCATTTATGTCACTGCTACATAAAAACTGTTACAAAGTATTTATAAAACAATGTATGCATACCCGTATTTACATGTATGCCATTACGTATCAAGTACGCGGCTAGTTTATGTAACATTTATGTAACAAATGTTCTCTCTCTGCATTTGAATATGTGATCTTTAAAAATTATGTATCAGATACCTCACGAACACTAAATAACCAGTACATAGCGATTGTATGTAATGTTTATACAACAAATGTTCGCTCGTTAAAAAATCTTTAAAAATAATGGATTTGATACATAAATAACGCTGTTTAAGCGGGATGTAACATTTGTATGTAATATTTACATAACACATCTTCATTCACTGAGAATTTTTTCACATTTTGTAGTTGAGACAACACAAATGGAGATACTTTACTGCGAAGATTATATGTTATGATATATTTTCCACAAAATAAAAGATTATAAAAATTTAAATTTAAAGTTTAGATATATTCATTGGCTTGCTAATTACGTAAATACGAAGTAATAATGCAGCAGCCATCGATACCCGTAAAATATGCAAGTAATTTAATTTTTTAATGGAAATTTTATATAAAAATGGTGAAATGTTCACTCTTAGCGAATAAGTGACTCATAAAGAGTAAGAATAAAAATAGTAACTTAATAATATTTATTTTATAAAACTCAAAACAGTTAAAATTATTATGGAAAATTATAAATTGATAGGTTTAGTTATTTTAGCGATGTAAAAAAAAAAGTTTTTATTATCGCACATTACTGATGATGTTTAATACTGAAAGTAGTTAAGAAAATTGATGTTAAGTACAATTATTTGAAATATAAAATAACTTAATTATTTTGTCTTTAACTCGTCATATCTTTTACAATAATTGGAATTTTTTAACGAAATTTTTAGGGAATATGCACTATTCTATCTACAAACTAACGCAATTCATGGAATTCGTGAAAGAGACGACCCGACGCGACTGCATTACAACTTTCAATTGTTACTTGAAAACTACAACTCAGATTAGTCTATAACTTTACAAAAAACTTCTTTGAACCTTCCTTGAATTTTCGGTGGGAAGGAAATTGCGATTTATTGAAATTCCCTCAACTCCCTAAGTGTTTAAAGCTTTCAATGTCAATTTTGTGCAGTAAAACAAAAACCAATTTTTAAAAAATTTCCGTAATAACTAACCATAATTTAGAAAAATACGTTAGTTTGTAGATAGAATAGTGCATATTCCCTAAAAATTTCATTAAAAAATTCTAATTATTGTAAAAGATATGACGAGTTAAAGACAAAATAATTAAGTTATTTTATATTTCAAATAATTTCGTTTTTTGCGATTATATTAAAAACGAAGAGGGATAGAAATTTTTTATTTTAACAAAAAATACAAGTACAGTAGGACCTCTCTTATTCGAACCTCTCTTATTCTATTTTCCTTTCTTATTCTAATTGTCCAGCCTCTCTTATTCTAATCGTTCCCCCACAAGTCTTCTCCCACTATCATACGAAAAGTTAACGAAAAATATTGTCCACGAATCACAAGCTTGCAAAGTAAGTGGGTGTAAGGGCAAAATTAGAATAAGAGAGGTCCTACTGTAATTAATTTTCCTATTAAGATATCTAATGAAAACTTTAAAATTCGAAAGTCAAAAAATTACGAGCCGAGGGGCCAACAAATTCTCTGGCGTTTCGCTTGTATTCCCTTTTGATCGCCAGGGGTTCAATTAATATACTGCTGTAGTGTTAAAAATCAATGGACGAAAAAATAATAGAATTAGAACCCCGTACTTTAGATAATAGATTTTACTCTAGGATAGAACTCTTTCTAGTACTTTCGCGCCCAATGCAATTCGACCGGATGTATATGTCAAATTGCAACACGTCAACATTTTGACAAAGTGTTGAAAAGAATTATCCTTGCTTTATTGAAATTCGTTAGAAAGTATAGTGTCGAATTGAAACGCGTTGGAATTTTTACAAAGTATTCAAAAGAATTATCGTTGATTTATCAAAATTCGTCCGAATGTATAGGATCGAACTGAAACGCATCGAAACTTAGACGAAGTATTGAAAAGAATTATTATGGCTTTATTCGACTGGCCGTATTGGATCAAATTGAACCACCTTAAAATTTTGACGAAGTATTGAAATTAATTATCAGCTTCAATTATGGCTTTAGTGAAATTTATCCGGATGTTGTGCGGCAAATTAATATTATTAGTTAACGCGTTTAGTTCAAAAACGACAAAATTTGTCGCCAGTGTTCATCCTCCGTAAGTTTATGGATATCTTTGAGATATTGTTATGAAATGCAGGTTTTCGATATCACTTTCCATTTTTTCAATATCCCCACTTAAATGGAAGAAAACGTGAAAAAAAGTGAAAACTTTTTCAGAAAACTGCAATTTTTATTGCAAAGAAGTCTTGGGATAGGGTCCAGCCACAAAATACTGTGGCATAATGAGTTTTACTTAAAGTTGGTCAATGTGACGATTTAAATTACAAAATGGCGTCCTCTCAATGACGCTATTGATTCAAATTTTTTTTGTTTTTTGCATTTTATTAAAATATTTCTGATATCTTGTTAGATTGAGGGGACTGAATACTAATTTGTTATTAAATTTTGCAAATTCAAAATGGCGGATCCAATGTGACTTCGAAACCTTCTATATACCAAATACCAGATAATTTTTTTTTAAATTTCGTTTAGGCATATTGGATATGCCATTTTGAATTTCCCAAATTTAATAACGGATTTGTATTCACCAACCTCAAAAATAATCCAGAAGAACATATTCGTCATAATACACTACAAAATACCAAAAATATTTTAATAAAAAGCAAATAAGAAAAAAAAGAATCCGAAATTAATAGTGCCATTACGAGGACGCCATTTTGTAATTAAAATCTTAATATTGACAAACTTTTAGTAAAACTCATTATGCCACAGGATTTTGAAGCCTGACATGATTCCGAAACTCCTTCGCAATAAAAATTGCCGTTTACTGAAAAAGTTTTTTCTTTTTTCCACGTTTTCATTCATTTAAGTGGCCATAATGAAAAACTGAGAAGTGATACCGAAAAACGGACATTCGAAAAGAGCATACCCAAAAACTATCGGAAACCTCCATTTCATAACAATTTCTCACAGTTATCTTTAAAGTTAAGAAGGACGAAAATCGGCGACAAATTTTGTCGTTTTGGGACGAAACGGGTTAAATGAGTCAATTTCATTTTCGATTGATTCGAAATAAATGGAAGTCCTTCTATTCTAATATGGCGCATTGTATCGTATTAATGGAATTAAAACGAATTATATAGAATTAAAATAAAACAATTTCAATTCGAAAATGGACAGATTCCAGATTGAAAATTTGTTTGTTCTATTATTTTACAGTTGTTGGGATTATACATGGCTAATGCTTTTGAAGTATACACACTGTAAAAAATGAAAATGAAATTTACAATGCAATGGTAATTTTCAATCATGGAAATTTGGTAATAACACTACGTTGAGCGTTGAAATTTTACCGAAGTGAGGTTAGAGGTTTACCGCCGCATTGTAAATTTACAACGTCGAGCATAGGAAAAATACTAGACGGTTGTACTTTCACTACGTCAAACGTAGGTAATTTTTCGAGCCTATGTTGGACGTGGTAATTTTACAAATGAGTAATATATTACAAGATTTAGGGAAAGTCACTGTGTTCCACATAGTAAATTCACTGCGTTGAAAGTGGGTAATTTTTGAGTCCATTCTCGATTGTAATTTTACACGATTTTTTTTTTACAGTGCAGGTGCCCTAAACAAATTAATATAGAATACTACAGAAATATTTAAGAACTAAAAAAATCCAAAAATGAGAGACCGTAACTATTTTTACATAAAATTTTTTTTACTGTAATACCATTTCAATAATTCAAGCAAGATAAGAGGAAAACTGGCATAATTTCGCATTGTGCCATTAGTTTTTAAGTTTACTTTTTCGGTTGCTAACAATGAAAAAATGAATTTTCACATCATAATAGATTGCACATTCTGAACTTTTAATTTTAAAAAGCACACTTGGCAATGTCGGTTTTATGATTCAATGTTAGAATTGTTAATTTATGTAAGTTTATAACCTATACAGAAGGCGACTTAAACTACAGAGAGCACTTTGAATTCTACTGATTTGAATCGAGTTAAAAATACGAATTGAAATTCAATTAATCATTTTCATGGGTTTTAATTCATTTTAATTCACTTGAATTCATTTCAATTCGTATTTTTAACTTTCTATTCGTTTACTGGGGACTTATTTCTGATAAGGTACTGTAAAATAAACATACCGGATCTAAGCTGCAGGACTTATCGCCAAACTTTGAATTTCCACAATCGCACCTAAAGTGTCTTTTGGTATATAGTTCAATAAGCTCGTGTCCCTCGTGGCAATGAAAGGAACAAGCGAGACAAACAGCAGCTCGAGTCTCTTGCGGACAACAAGTTTTACAAGCGTACAGGGCCTGCCTAATGTATCCCTGAAAAGAATTGGTACCAAAAATTTACTACAATGTTCTTTACAACGGAACAAAGAGATTAAATTTCTCTAGGTTATGTTAGCACTCACCTTGTTGTAGGAGCAATTTTTGTCATCGGAATCGCCTAAAACGGCATTGACATCTTCCTCAAGTTCGTTTTCTTCCTGGAGGACGTCCAGCATCGTAACGGAGTTCTCCTCGTCGATCGTTGTGTTGGCCGATGCGTTATCGCTCATTTTCGAAATTTTGAAGTTTACAAAGTACTCAAAAACGAACAATTTCGCTATTTACAGACGACTAAGAAGTTTTTCAAAAAATTTACGGATACTGGGAGGAAAATAAAGTAACGTTCCGAATGAGAGAGCGTTTTTCCCGACGCGGGATTCGAACAATTTTCTAGAATTTTGACAAAAGCTTCGACAGTTCGTCGCGAGCGGCCGAATTACGAAACGTTCGCTTCGTTCCCGCTCAAAAAGATTTGTCTGTCGACGAATCGCGTGCCGCCGTGACGGGTCGCTACTGTTCTCTCGGGGGTGGGATTTTCGAAAATATTGATTTCGACATTTTACCGGGGATAATCGCCGAATACATAATATAGTGTATGTAAACGAATACGCGCATATTAATATATATAATGTAGTCTACAGAAAAGTCAATGTTCGAATATATAGTACATAATTTAATTACGAAAAGTGCTTGGGAACGTGCAAATTTTTGCCACGCTGCACGCATTATGCGTTCGTTGGATATTGAACCATATATCGCATGCAAAATTTTATACAGTATGTGTCTCGTAATGTAATTGGATACAAAATTCCATAAATTAATATTTTATTGTATGGCAACAATGTTTACGGATTTACCACCCTACTGAAAATTGTCATGATATATCATATGATATGTCATGAGAATTTGTATTATGACGTCATATGACATATCATATGATATATGAATTGCATTTATTTGGTTCTATAATCGGATATAAATATTCAACAGGCAATAAACAGCCAACCGCCTTTATTTTTGTTCGTATCCGACTTCTTCTCCTTCCCAAAAGATATGTTATATGATCTCCCATATCCCAGATAACAAAATATCGCAATGAAATCACGATGAATTCACGCCTGCGAAATTCTATCACGGATGAATTCATGAACGCTGCGTAATGCGACGCGTATTGCGTCTCATAGTGAAATCACGCTCGTGATTTCACGTGAAATGCTTCTCATGATGAGCTCACTATGAGTCCTCGTGTGCGTAGGTGTAGAAAAATCTGCCCATAAAAATCTATAATAAATAATAGGAAATATTCTTTTGGTTAATACGAAAGAATTATAAAATAAAATAGATTATTATGTTCTGAAAGGATCATGTGGACTTCAATTACGATATGTGTCATTATAATTTATTCTGAATGGGCTGGGCACTTCATAGTCGTGAATTGCAACTTAACCTCAAACTGACAAATCAGTAATTATACATTCTGTTATGTACTTTGGTTTTGTCCAGATCTACTGTAGTTTGCTTTTTATGTTTGAAAGGTATGTGATGTCATTTTACCATCGTACAACTTTGATATGGACGATAATGTAAACGAAAAAAAACGAACTTTAAGTTGAATTTACAACTATGAATCCGGTCCTAAAAAAATATATTCAAGCATTAATAAAAGTTTAATTGTCACTTCCTTCTAGGAATAAATAACTTTCATTTACTTTGTTAATAAATAAATACAAGAAAACGCAATACAGCGTGTGTCACTCATGTGGGTTCACACAAAATGTGTAATGTTGCCGGTAAATGCCGGGCGACATTTTCGTGTAGGTGGCGCTCCGCTCGAAGAGAGAAGACAGATAACGGGGCTCAAGTAATGCACCTATGCGCATGCGCATGTCATTCAGATGCGAATCACGATGAACTCACAATGTGCATCACGCGTGAATTCACTGTGATTCGGAGGTGAGAGACGTGCATGTGCAGCACGGAACTGCCTATCATGAAGGCTGCACAATGACATCATATCGTGAATTCACGTCGTGAGCCCATCGTGAGTCGCACCCAATGTTATCTGGGATGTCATATGATCTCCCATATGATATGTCATCCCAGTAAACGAAAAGGGATTAAGGGCTTTTATCTTTTATTCTTTTTTTGAACATTCGGAATTGGCAATTTTCCAATTCCTTTATGGGAATTCACGCGTGAGACATGTGAATTCCGTTGAATTCTGATACGCAACTTTTTATTCCGCGCATTTCCATTGAATTCCCTAACCTAACCTAAAATAATATGGATTCGTTGGAACTGTCAGGAATTAAAATTGTAATTTTTAATTCCGCGCAATTCCATTAAATTCCCTAACCTAACCTATAATGTTTACATCAATATTCTCAGGGATTCCTTGGAATTCATGGGAATTGCAAATTTAACTTTTCTATTCCAGTGAATTCCATCCAATACCTTCAATAAAGGGATTCAACGGAATTCAAAATTCAGATCCCTTTCCATTTGCTGGGATATGATTTCTCATGTGGTTTCTCATGTGATATGTCATATGATATCATATAGTGTCATATGATATGTCATATAATGTCATATGATATGTCACATGATATGTCATATGACATGTCACATGATTTGTCATATGATATGCACATGGACATGATATACAGCTGACAATTGAACTTATGTGGGATAAGTGGGTCATGAACAAAATTGTGTTCTGAAATCTGATATAAAATCTAAAGTCAATTCATACGTCTTATGATATGTCATATGATGTCATAAGACAAATTGTCATATGACATGTCATATGATATATCATATGACAATTTTCAGTAGGGTAGTACAACTAAGTCTCGCTCTTTATACAATGATTGATCAATAAAGACATTATTATAATGATATGAGTGGTATTTCGCAATATTAATTGTAACACATCATTCTTCTATGATCGATTAAGGTCCTATAGAATGAAAAGTTTTTCTATATTATATGAATTCACATTCGTTATTCGTTAGATTTTCAAGCTAATTACTATATTAACATCATGTAAATATACAATAGATTTATATTTCTAAACTAAAATTTATATAGATCTTTTTTATTTTTGTAAATAAATTAATTGTAAATATGTGAATAATTTTTATTAGGTTAGGTATCTAACATGGTAGAATAAGAGAGGTATTGCAAGACGCGTGTTGGAGAAGGGGAAAGACCAATATAGATCAATGCTGATTGGTTACTTCTATACCTCTCTTATTATAACATGTTCCCACTCTGCCTCAGCCGATCAATTTAGATCAACGTCGATTGGTTGCTTTTGCGCAACCACAAAGTTGATATACCTTGCTTTTTATACCATGGGTATCTAATGCACTAATGGAATGACGTGTTGAGATTTTAGAAATTCATTAATTTATTTTAGCATGTTTATAATTAAATTTTCATAGCACACAATCATGTTCGTCATACATCATAATCATACATTATATCATCGCATGTTCGTTAATCGCAATTATTATTACTTATACGCGAATTACATTAACCACTACCGTTGAGATAAAATCAATCTTCTAGTTTCTTTATTTAGATTTTTTCTTGATTCTTTTTCTTCGTCCAAGTGCAATCTGATCCATGTCATATTTTTTCTTAATATATTCAATAAAAGAACTCATAAGGGCTATTGATTTGTTCTTTTTTTAATTGAACGTTCATCAAAGTCAATATATAAGTAAATACCTGTTCACAGGGGGTTTGTTGTAGCCAAAATACCAATTATGGTTAATTGTTGAGCTCAGCATTCTCCATCGTTGGACTCCTTCTTCGAAGACTCCTGGTGATAGCTGATTGCTATGTACCTCGTGGTTCCATCCCGATGACCATTTCTTTTCAGGTGAACGTTGAGGATGATTGATGCAGGATCTCGATGTAGGTAATTTCCTCCGAGGACGACTCGTTCAGTATAAAAACTTAACTTACATATCGAATATCTCGATATAAGTATTTTCTTTTAAAAAAATGGAGCTCCTCTCGCTTGCGAATCTCGAACAGGAGTTCCTGATATTTCATCCGTTTTTCGTCTTCCTTGCTGACTATGTTTGTCTCTGCTGTTGCAGAGAACTCGGTGACGAAGATGGATTTGTCATCGAAGTCAACAAGGACGATGTCAGGCTTATTGGCTGATATTTACTTGCTCGTCGGGAATGAGTAATTCCAGCATATTCGGCACGACACATTTCCGACTACGGATTCAATACCAGTGGGGACGTACGGCAAAACTGGGGTTGCATCTGTTAACGAATGGTGGAAGGGCTTTGAAATAAAACGCGTGATTTGATCGGCCACAAGAAACTATTTAAAATTTATTGCGATCAACCGGTGACGACCCGATCGCGACGCGGACTTCCTAACCCGACGACGTCCCGAAACGTACCCTCTCAACCCGATCGTCACTTTTTCACATCTTAGTTCGATCTTTCAAACTCTCGAACATTTAAATAGACTACGACGTCATATTACACATCGATATCATACTATTCGAATTACAAATAATTGTATCGAGATCGTCACCATTTCGAAGGGCCTTTTACATAATTTACCTAACACGCCTGCTTCATTTTGAGAGGTACCCCCATTCGGGTGTGCAATGAAAAAACCTACGCCGGGTACCGCAGATGATAAAACATCGATTCCGTCCGTAACAGCATCAATACCGTAGGTGCTGCGGAGATGATAATACAGCACTGGGAAAGCCGCATTTTGACGTTGGATGTATGCTGGGACTGCATATCTTGGACAGGCTGCCAAGAGATGCATTAGTGTCTCAACATGACATCCACACGATCTACAAAGCGTACTCAGCACCGCCTGGTGAAAGATCTCGGATTTCAAGCCGGCTGATCTTAAGAACGAGAAGGTTATCTCTACCCACAAGCCAAGTTGCTGGACATTTCGAAAGAATTGTCCTTGCAATGGCTTGTCGATATGCCTTCTCTCCAACATACAGAGTTGTTCCTTCCGTATGTTAGACCTGAGACGCACTGGGCACAGATTGATGACTGATTCAGCTTCCTGTGCACCACTACGTCCCACGTTGAAAACCAGACCGAGGTTTCGCGCCGTTCATTCCGCCACGTTACACAAAAACGCCCCACTTCCCCTGAATTTCATGCTGATAAACTAGCATCATCAGGGGATCCTCCGTTCGATTAATCACGTCGCAAGTCGTTTCGAGGACTAATCTATCATGCATACACTCAAGGTTCAAAAGTCCACGACCTTCTAATTTTCGGGGCAAATACAGTCGTTCCACGGAAGATCTTGGATGCAAACTGCGTTGCATACAAATCATCTTCCGCGTGCATCGGTCAAGACCTCTTAGCTCGTCAACGTTCCACTTAAGTGCTCCAAATGTATAGAGCACTGGTGAAACGGCCAACATATTGATGGGTGTCACCTTATTTTTCCCCGTCAATTCTGATGACCAGATCTGACAGAGAAGGCGCCGGTATTTCTTAACGATGTTCGTTTTAGCAGTCTGCACATCGTGGACATGCCTCTGAAGCACTCTCAGGTATGCGTAGGCTTCCTCGGCGCTAAGTTTTCGACTCGTTGTTAATGGAGTCTGACCTTTCTCTGCACACTTGTCCAATCCGAATTCCATGCCTATATATCTCGAGTATGGGAGGGCGATGTTCAGAGATCGATGTAATTGATCCTCGCCTGATGCGTATAATTTGAGATCATCCATATAGAATAAATGGGTGATCTTATGTACACGTTCATCAGGCGGCCCACACATGTACCCTTGAGATTGCCGGAGAGCAACGGATAGAGGCAATAGTGAGATGCAGAAGAGCAGAGGACTTAGAGAATCTCCCTGATAGACACCTCTTTGGAATTGAACCAGTCTAGACATGGTTCTACGCATGCCCGATGTCACGACAAAGCTCGTTTTCCAAAGAGGCATCAGGTCTTCTACACTTCTCACTATATTTGGCGTTTGAGCAACAAGCTTAAAAGCTCGTGCGATGTTGAGTCATACGCCTTCATGTAATCCAGCCAGGCTATCGACAGGTTACGCTTGTACTGTACTGAGCCCTGACAAACACACCTGTCGATAAGCAAGTTGTCCTTGCAGCCGGATACACCCATTTTGCAGCCTCGATGTTCTACTATCCGTTGCCACACCGGTTTCACGGATTTCTCAATACGTTCGTTCAAGATGTTACTGAACCATTTGCATAACGTATTGAGACACGTAATTGGTTTTTGGTTTCTCGGTTCAGACAAGTCTCCCGTCTTTGGGATTAGTGTCGTACGGTCCTCCACCAGCCAGTGCGGAATGGGGTCTCCATTTATATAAGAGGTGAATATTCGGGATAGGTGTTGATGGACAAAAGTGAACTTCTTCCACCAATAATTGTTCTGTAAATTCGTCACATAAATCGGTAAAGATTTCAATACCTGGAGTGTCTGCAATAAGCCTGGATGTTTTCTCGTAGATGCTCCCCCAGAATTCCTCCTCAACTGAGGCCATCGACGGAAACTCGCGGGAGGCTGCTATGCCCCTCCCCCCATTATACTATCTAAACCTTTGACCTATTAATACCTAAATAACCTAACCTAGTCTAACCTAAACTGATCTGTGGACATTTCAGCGTATCCCATTTCATCCTACGCCATATAATCATCTTCCATTTAATCGTATGGACATTTCATCGATTGGGACACTTCATCGTCTAGGATATTACTTCGCCCGGACATTTTATGTAAAATTTATTGCAAAGTTATCACACATTAAGAAAATTTATTTGCCACAATAATCCGACAGCTTTTCTGTGGTTAGAACGAATCCTAATGTGATGGAGAACATCTGACCCGCGAAAGATCGGAAAAATCATAAAGATCGAGAAAGATTAAGGAACAACCAGAAAGATCGAAGAAGGCCGAGAAAGATCGAGAAAGATCGAGGAAGATCGTGAAAGATCGAGGAAGATCGTGAAACATCGAGGAAGATTGGTTTATTTTTATTATTTTTGGGAGCAACAATTGAGCAACAAATGCCATTGATATGGCATACAATTGACTGTTGCTATATATTTGGGTCATATATATATGTTTTCAAACTTTGTATTTGGTAGCTTTATCTTATGCTAGCGAGAAAACGGGATATTTCATCGCATCCCATTTTATCGTAGCCCATTTCATAGTCTTCCACTTGATCGTCTGGACACTTCATCATCTGGGACACTTCATCCTTTGTTACCGCAACATTTTCGACCAAATGGGATTGTTAAAACAGGCTTTATGATAATAATCAGTAAACAATGTAAATTCGTCGGGCTTCAGAGCGACAGTAGCAACTGTTAGTAAATGCATTCATTAAACTCGACTAAAATATTTTCAAACGCACACTGTTCAAATAATTTCGGTTCCTAAATAGCGGGCTTTTTGAAAAAACAATTTCTTTGAAATTGTTAAAAATGCTAATTTTATATGTTCAATATATGAAAAATATTAAGAATCCGCAAATGTGTGAAAAAATCAAAAACAATATAGGGGAACTTGGAAGAACATTCTGTAGACAACAGGATACGATCCTGGGACCATTCGATTGTTGAAGATATTTCTGCCATATTGAAATGTTTATAAAAGGCAATTACCATAAGTTGCTACTGTAGGTCATAAGAGTACCATATTTAAAGAGTTTAATGGTTATTTTGGAACGAAGATACTGAAAGCAAATAACTTAACTTTTCTATTTATTTATTTAAATTAAACGGAAATAAAATTAAATATTAGAAAATATCGCATCTAAGTAAATAATTCGTTATATATTAAGAACTTAAGAGTTTGTAGTCCTTATGAAATTGTTGGATCATTCAGGCGAGCAATGAATAAATCAACTCCATCAACGCGAATAATGACTAGCGATGGTCGGTCGACTTTAATCCTCAATTTGTGATTTCTGTTGAATGTTTCTACACCTGAAACACAGCACACTTAATAAATTTCTGAAAACATTATATTTAAATCTATACACATTACACAAAATGGATGTTTAACACCCTTTTTCATTCTATCGATAACAGAGAAAAAAAGTTATTAACTGAAGCAAAATTTTCGTTAAATAAACGGGGTACTATTTTCAATGCTAATGGTAGGCATTTGTCTCATTTAATTTCATGATATAATATACATTACGTGTTGAATATAATTATAAAACATATTTTCTTGTACACTTATGGGGCATTCCATGACAAGTGGTCCACTTTTTTTTTAAAGAAGTAATATTCTTATTTTCAGCGTGTGGATTCTTTTGTGACATGAAAATACAGTTTTTCACCGTTAGTAATCGAAAAAGTTGCAAAATTGAAAAGTTATCGTACAATTTGCAATGATGAAATTTTTTGTTCTTGTGTTGCTTGAATTATGTAAGTTCGTAAATTATGTAGTTCGTAAATTGTTACTTCTGCGAATGTAACATTGAACAGAATGAAAAAAAATTAAATGATAACCCTACAAATGAAATGGTACGTCAGTACCAGATCACAAAATGAACATAAAATTATTTAATTTTTGAAAATGAAAAAAAAATTCATTTGTGTGCGATAACTAAAAGCGGAGATAATCTAGTTTGAATGTAGAAAGTAGCAGGCCCCTGGTTTACATTATATTACATTCATTTTAGGGGCCTTATTTTTTATACGTGGTTAAAAATCCGTTCTTACGGGTACTTATGAGATTTGGCACATATTTTTGAATATATATGTTTTATTCTAAAATAAGGTTTTCCTTGAAATTTGTCAGAATTTTAAAATGGGTTTTTAAAAAATTAGAACAAATAGTAATTTTTTGTTTTTTAGCTATTATTTGAACGTAAAATTTTAAATGAATGTTTTTATGTGAAAGCTCGTCCAAAAATCTACAAAGACAGTATCCCACATAATTTTTTGTCCTCACAGCGATTCTGTTTAAATTATTCGAACAAGATGATAACCAAAAATTGCATAATTGCACATTGTGCGATAACTTTTCAATTTTGCAACTCTATCAATCGCTATCTGTAAAAAACTGAAAATAAAAATATTACATCTTTAAAAAAAAAAGTGGACCACTTGGCATGGAATGCCCCTTAAATACGGAAATCGAACGTAATTTGATAAACTAGTTAAGTTTGATTTTTAGTCATAATATGTTATATAGTTTAGTTAGGATTTTAATATTAACAATAATACATTGAGAAAATTTTTCTTGCATAAATGCCCGTAGTGTCTGGTTACAGCTGGATATACTCTTAAAATGTCAATATTCGCTTAATTTTCTTGAAAAAAATTCCATACTTTCGAGGAAATTCGGGCTCAGGTATTCTAATTATTTGAAAAAAATATTGAAAATGTTCTCAGAGTATATCCTGCTGAAATCAGCCACTATGGAAATTTTCCCCATATATTTCCAAGATAAATTGTTTAGTGAATCTGGGATAATTGATTATTGGATTAAAAATATGAATTCAATAAGATAGTAGGATATAAAATTTATAAGAAATAGTTACTTGTGGATAATTAATTATTCTTCGGTGTTAAGTACATTATTATGTCCCTAAACTAATTCTAGTTCTTGTGTTTATACAACATGTCAAATTATATTATTAATTTTTGTTATTTTTGAACTTATACAGTAACAATAATTATATTAGCTTACTTGTTACGGCTGCTGCTTCAGTTCCATTCTCATTCACTTCAATAATTGCTTTTTGACCAACTTTAGCAATTGAGAGAAATTTGTCCGCAATTCCATTGAAATTAGCAGCGTCTGTAAAGATTTGGCCCAGCCCCACCTAAATCATATTCATTAACGTTGTTTTAATTATTTACGTAAATGTACTTCTTAAAAATATTATACTTATATTGTAATAAATAGAAATCTTTCAAAGTTTTGTTTCTTGCTTGTAACCGTTTCCATTACTTTGGTATTCATTTTTTCATTTTTATAATCTAGAAAATTAGTTTGGAAATTTTGGTTTACATAATTCAAACAAACTGAAAGTCATATATTTCGAAATTAAAAATTTAGACAATATTCAAAATTCTCAAAAAATGTCAACGACAACGTTGTTTTAGTGTAAATCATTTGGCATGTTAAAAAGGATGTTTCGATTTCTCCTCGTTTCGGTTTGTCCAAAATATGAATCCAAATCTAAGTACCCGGAAAAAACAGTTTTTAACGACCCACGCAAATGCGTATATAAGTATATGCAATAATAAAACGTAAAGGCCTTCAAGTTAACTAAAATACTTTTTAAATAAATTAATTCAAATAATAGGTGGTTATAGTTTCGGTTGGAAATATTAAAGATGGTTTGTGAGGTGGCGCAAATTGGGAGCATTTGTTTGGAAACTCCCTGGTCGAAAAATTCTATTTCCAACTAAAGTTATGCCACCTGGAATAATATTCCCTAGCGGGAGGCATTCTTGCAGTGATTATTAAGAAACTTGTTACTCGGAGGTTTGTGATTATGAACCCAAAGTTTTTCAAAATTTTAAAATACAAAAAAAGACGAAGGCTCTTCACTTTCTCGATGATAAAGTACATGAGTTTTAGAAAAAGCACAAATTCGAAATGTAAATTGAAATAGAAAATAACGAAAATGTCGCGTTAAAAAGTAGCTTTATTTAATATTTTTCATTCTATCTACAAATTCCTACAAAAAGAAGAGAAATAAAAACTGCAAAATATTGATTTTTTTATGAATACGCTTGAAAAACACCCGTGTTTATTTATAGAATAATTAAAAAGTTTTGTTTTTCGCGAATTAAATGTCCGATTTTGCTGCTACAAGATTCTATTTGTAATTTTACTAGAAGTTTTGCTCGACTTTGCATACATCATAGAGTCCTAAATAAACATAAATATACTAAATTTCACGAAAATCTGTCATTCTAATTTTTCTGAATGTATGTTTTTCAATTCAATCCAATGGAAAATTAGTCTGCTATATTGTATCCGACATTTTGATTCTTATGGCAGATTCGTACTTATCGAACCTGAAAATACCCGAAAACAAAAGTGAGGAATATTGAAAACGTTCGAAAATTTCGGCAATAATCATGATGACTCTAAGTTAAAACTTGCATTTTATTTATATCAATAAATGTGGCATCCTAAACATATTTTACACATTTAAGAATTTAATCGTGAATATCTGATGGTCAATTGTAACCATACTTCGTGTGTACTATAACGAAAAATGGCATTATCCGTTAATTTGAAAATAATTTACCTTTTCCAGCGTCTCTTTTAAGTCTAAGGTACTTTCAATCTTGAATTTCGGTAACGAAACTTCAACAAGAAATTTCACAGCTGTCTTATACAATGTTCTCTTCTTGAGCAAGTGTAGATTTTTCTCAATAAGTGGTAAGCCGTCAATTGCATTAGGAACGACAAGGGTCATTGTTACACGTTTGTTTTTCTGTAAAAATGAAATGTATTCGAATTTTTGTTTTGCTCCTTCTCTGGAATAAAATCAAATTCTTAAAAATCATGGATAAAAACGATACTATCAAGTATATTATAACAAATTAATTAGTTTCAAAGTATTTTTGCTCCAGGATATATTTATTTTGCTTCCTAGGGAGAGAATGTGCTACTTTGCTCCCGCAGTATAGGGAGCAAAATAGCATTTTGCGCAGAGTATGAGAAAAAACATTCTACGCCCACTCACTCAATTAAATCACTAGATTTCATTTGCGGGAATTTATTTTTTAACACCAACATCATTTCTCAATTATTGATTTACAAAGTAGTCGATACAAAATTATTTTTAATTTTTAATTTTTTGTTCTTAACAGAACGTATTCTACACCGAAAAAGTAACATAGTACATGGCACTATGTACTTTCGGAAGCTTTTTGAAAATTAGATAATAGTTACACAGAGAGAAAAAGAAGGTTAACGGAATCATAAAAAAATGGTAAAAATAGTTATAAAGTGTAATAATGGTAAAATTAACAATGTGGAAAGTTGTAGCTCGCAGAGTGTTCCTTTTGCAATTCAGAACATTGTGCAGAGGGCCATACAATAATTCTTTTTAGTAAGGAAAGAGGATATTTTTTTAAATTTATTTTATTATGTCCATGTCACTATTCGGTAATGTTTGAATGACTATTTAAGTATGAAACTGAAGTACCGAGTATCTGAGGTTATGTACGCTGATGCGGTCTTAAATATCAGGAAATGGTAAACGGAACAATATTATATGATCTTGTTTATTATAGAAATGGTTAAATTAACTACTTTTTGTTATCAATTGTTTTACTATTATGAAATAGTTCCATTAACCATTTTTCTTCTTTATGTGTAATATACAAACTTTACTGTTCTTAACCTAATTATATTATATATATAAAAAAATAAGGAAAAGTAAATACTAATAGTATACATTTATTTTTAAGTTTATTGTTTTAAATTCTATAAAAATTTTGGATAAACACACGTGTAACGAAGTCAAATATTAACGAAATATTTTGAAACTAAAACGTTTGAAAAAGTATAACAGTTAATATTTGAAGTAAAATTATTGTCAAGGTGAAAGCAAATTTCTTTACTTACTATGAATTCTGTAACAGATTATAAGCATTCTAATGTCCAATATTATCACAACTATTACTAGTACAATATACCGTATGCACGTAATATTTACCCCATATGGAAGTACGACAAAACTCGCGGGAAGATCGCGCATTTTTCCAGTAACCAAAATTGCCTCCATCTTCATAGTTGGTACAGGCTTGGATGTTTTTTCATCAAAATAAAACGGACGGTTTAGTGTATTATCTATGCTAAATGGAAACGTCCAATTTCCCTGGAAGTATACAGAATTCAAAACAAGCATCGCATTCGATTTTGGAACTGAATCTGAAAATCAAAACAGTCACTTTGAAGAAAGGAAACTGTTGTATTAAATATACTTAGAGCTCTAAAAATTAACTTACCAGAAGTAACAATGTCCTTAATTTTATGATTCGTTTCTTGCTCAACCCAATTATTAATGATATTCGCAGCCTTCTCTGCATCTTCAAAATCCAGCATTTGGATCGTCGAGTTAAATGAATTCTCAAGCATTTCTAGAAATTTTGCTTTTGGAAAAATGTTTTTCGAAGTAAAAATTTTACTGACAGATTTTAGTGTAACTCCTAAAGTTTCTTTGGACTGTAAATAAGAAACGGGTTTGAATATTTCGCCGACATACACTATGTTCTTGAGGTATAAACTATTCTTACTGAACATAATAGAAATACGGTCATCCTGAATGACTTAGAAAACCATAACTATTAGAGATATGTTTATATTATCTTTTCGCCTTTTTTCGACATGGAATAGGTATGACATCATATCTATGAATGAATCTTACGTTTAAATTATGCAGAAGTGATGAAAATCCAGTAGTTGTCGCTTCATCATCCAGTGTCAAATGAAGACCTTCCCTAAGGATTTTTTTGGTTTCGCCTTCAGCACCAAAAGATGTCATAGCTAACGCCAAATGAACACTTAATGGGGAAGTCACGAGATTCTTGTCTTTATTCAACTCAGCTATACCCTGATATAAACAAATTTAAATCTGTTTCAATTATACATTCCATAAGTATGATGTTAATTCACTGACATGTGAACATTGCCTTATAAAGCTCTGCTGAGAATGTGTTTACAGCACGCAGAATAGGATTGGCAGCTTCATTGTAATTTTCTGTAACAAGCGATGCTGTGCCCATTTGGGCAATGCATAGCAGAACTACTCCGATTATTGCTGAAAAAGAAATGGCGGTTCAATACTAGAAAATAATTGTGATTTTATTATCCAGAATTTTTGTTATATATTCGTTAGTTTGACATTTTTCATTCATCTTAGTGGGTAAATGTAACAATTAACTTTTTTAATAATTATTTTTTAGCAATAAATTCACTAATTCTGTGTGAAAGAGCATAAACGTCAGATACTTACGTAATTCCATATTTCTTTTCTCGTCGTACTGTTCTTCCAAAATTCGAAGAAATAAATGTTACTGCGTGGTAAAAACGATGATTTTAATTTATATACGAAACGCTCCTTCATTTTTTTATTCACGCGCTAGAATTGCAGATACGATTGAGTTATGTGTAAATATGTAGATATTTAACTTTTATCATGACGTCACGGTAGATTACTACCTCTTAATCATTATTTGCATAATATTTTTGATATGCAGAGTAGTTTTTGGTTAAAAAATGTCTTCAACTTATCGATACTTGCAACAAAAAAACGCAAATTAAGTAAATGACAGCGATTTGTCTGAATTCGAATTTTTTGGGTATAATAATGCCTGAAAGTGATACAGATAATTGTTATTAACAAATTTTGTTAACAATTTAAAAATTTTAATTTTTGGGTACGAACAAAATTATTTAGATTCTTTGGGTCATTTCCAACCAGACCGCCTTGAGAGGGGTAAAAATTTACGCCCATAATACGAATATGATTTTTTTGATTAAGTAGATATGAAAAATGGCCAATATTCAATGATTTTTAACAATAATAACTCAACAAAATGTCTAGCTTAATAGTTTGGTCATTTGGTGTTTAACAAGTACTCTTCATTCAAGTACTTCTGTATACTTAAGGATGAACTTTGCATTAGTAAACAGTTGAAATGTTTCTCGGGATGTGCGGTCCTTGTACCTTTTTTGGATGTTGGTATTAAATAAAACTCCACATAAAATATGTTTCGGCCTCCATATGGGTCAGTATGACAGTTTCAAAGTGACAGTTTATCGTAAATACGTGTTCTGCAACATCTCTCTGTTTCGTTCGGAGTTTTTTAAAACAAAACCGAGATGAAACGACCTAAAACTTGTGTATCACAGACTAAGATATGTAATTTCGCGTTGTAATCGCCACTTATATTCGATTCTGAAGATGGCCCATATGGAGCCCGAAATGTATTTTATGTGGTGTTTTATTTAATACCAACATCCAAAAAAGGTACAAGGACCGTACATCCTGAGAAACATTTCAACTGTTTACTAATTAAATCAACGGTCAAGAAGATAGAAAATTTTAAATATGATAAACTTTGCATATCGAATATTGATTACCTTATTTACAGAACACGTTCTTTTACTCAGAAATATAACCACCTCCCGTGCATCTTCGCATGACCACCATGCCAGTGCATGGATCCATAGTTTTTTAGACAGAATTAGGACTGTTTAAATTTGAAATTGGCGTGTTGGAGAACAAAGTTGATCCTTTTTGAGAGAATAATATCATGCGATGCTCTCCTCTTCTCCTTCCTCTTTTTTTACATTTGTTATCATACTAATCTACGCCTGTTCTGATTCGGGGAAGACTTCTAGAAGTATCCATTATCAGTGCAAAAAAAAACAAGCAATGATAGATACAATATTGAATATATAAATATAAGCCTTTTTTAGATGCGGCGTTGATATAGTTTTACGAAAAGAAAAATTAAATTTTGAATATATCATAAGATAAAGACACTTGGAATTATGAAAAAGAGTTATGTAGTAATATCTCGATGCAAACTGTATTGCAGAAGATTTATAATATTTCAGGTTTTCATTAGTAAGAGTGTTGGCAAAGAAAAACAATATTTTTGAAAAATTAGCTAACCATAAAAAGCATAGTTATGGCGATGTTCATAAACATAAAACAAGAAGTTTACTCAATGCGAACATCACTCACGCCAGTCTTAATGTTAAGAAATGATAATAACCCAACGGACACGAAAGTCCCGAATGTTTCTAAAACGTTTTTAGAACGTTCCAGAAACGTTCCTAAAACGTTTAATATCTGCAACATGGATGAAACGTTTATAAAACGTTCCGTAAAAGTTGCAGACATAAAACGTTTTAGGAACGTTTCTGGAACATTCTAAAAACGTTTTAGCAATATTTGGGTCCATCATGCCCGTTGGGAAGTGTAGGCGAAATCACCAGTTAATTTCGACTTCCAACTATCAGATGGATACAGAAAGATGCTGGAAAACCAAGCAAAGGCGCTTTAGTTTTTGATTACCAACTTCTCAATTAATCGTGCCACGGGCAAACAGTGTTAAAAGCACAGGAGGGAAGGAAAGGAAGGAGAATAAAAAACCCAAGATTTTCAAAAATGACATGAGAGAACGTAGATCATGGTCAAGACAGTATTTATTTCAGTACACCAGGAGCATACAAACGGAAAGCAATCTTGCAGGAAAATCTACGAATATTATTCATGTAATAAGGAAATGCGAAAGAATTTGTTAGATAGTAATGAATTACTTATCAAATAAATTTCATACTATTTCGATAATTTTGTCAGATAAATTTAGAATTAAAACAATATGTTTTTTTATTTTTACTTTACAAGCTTATGATTTCGCCAAAACACAGTTACACATGCATGCACACCCAGTCATTTTTAACATTTTTCGAATTTTGCGACGCTGGCGAAATAAATGAGAAAAAAGAAAGTTTCGACCCTTGCGGAGATTTGAACCCGGGACCGCTTGACGCCAGTTCGCTTTTAAGTATCTTATATTCATAAGTTTCAGATTTATTTCTTCAGTATCAACTTTTTTTTTGCTTACCTTTCTGTAATAACGTTTCGTTACTGAATACTAAACTAAAACATATATTTTAAATCTGTTATCAGTAACAACAGTTTTGCCTCCATTTTTGAATTGTGAATCGTATACGATTAGCGGTCGATAGTAATAGCAGATACTTTCAGTATAGTCACACATTCAATGTTATAAAATACGAAGTATAAAGTTTAACGCGAGGTACATGTATAATAAAAATTAGACCAGGCAATATAAGTTGAATTTAAATTATTTTACAAATGTTATTTTCAACTTCACATATTACAAAATTTTTTGTACAGAATACTGCTTTAGTATTGCAATTAATTGCTACTAACTCAAGCATATTTGATTTTTTTATTTATTAAAATTAAACATATACGAAATTAAATATTCCCGTACTAAGTAATGCAAATATCGCACGTAAGTATATAAATAAGTCGTTAAGTATCCAGCACTTTTATAATCCATATTATACTGTTGGGTCATTCAGACGAGCAATAAATAAATCTATTCCATCCACACGAATAATGACCAGCGATGGACGGTTCACCTTAACCGACAATTTACGCATTCTGTTGACTAACCCTTCACCTGAAATAATTAGAAATATATAAAATCAATAAAAGAATGAGTTTTTTTAAAATACTACGTAATTATTTTCAATCCTATTAACACACGACAATTTTAATTTAATAACAATAAAATATTCACAATAGGTTAAAAAAATTATAAAAAATATGCTCATTCAGTGGATTGCATATTATTGAAAAAATTATGAATAACATATGCTATATAGTCTGTACAGTATTTTAATAGATTAATTATTTAAAGAAAACATCCTCCTATTGAAAAATAAAAATGTTTTGTAAGGAATCCTATTTTCAATCATTCATTATTCGATGCTATAATTTAAAACAATATTAAATTATTTAATTCTTCTTCCCGCATGTACATGTTAAATCGTTTTATATCTTCCATTTCCAGTTTTGGATTCATAATAATGACATATCGACTTACTTGTTACAGCCACTGCTTCAGTTCCAGTCTCATTGACTTCAATAATTGCTTTTTGACTAACTTTATTGATAGAGAGAGATTCTTTCGCCATTCCATTGAAATTCGCAAACTTTGTAAAGATATGACCGAGTCCCACCTAAATCGTATTAAAAATGCGAGAATCATAATGTATACGGTCTAATTG
Source organism: Trichopria drosophilae (assembly GCA_030407085.1). Lineage (NCBI taxonomy): Eukaryota > Metazoa > Arthropoda > Insecta > Hymenoptera > Diapriidae > Trichopria > Trichopria drosophilae. Next base: position 14,540,915 of record CM059584.1, on the reverse strand, counting down.
CATTAATATTTTGTATTTACGAATAATTGAATATATTTTGCTATATTACTTTGATATTAATTTACCTTTTCCAGCGTTTCGTTTAAGTCTAAGGTACTTTCAATCTTGAATTTGGGTAACGAAACTTTAACAACAAATTTTATAGCTGTGCTGTACAAAGTTTCCTTCTTTAGTAAATGTAGATTTTGCTCAATGAGTGGTAAACCGTCGATTGCGTCGGGAACAACAAGGGTCATAGTTACACGTTTATTTTTCTGAAACAATCAAATGTTTTCATTATTTTCAGGTGTTCTCTATTGAAATGGGAAATACAGTGGAGAGGTAGGCTTTTGTTTAGTAAAATTAACTAGTCAGTGATTGTCGAACAAGGAAATAACTATTCCTTTAGGATAGGTGACAGGCGCTGCATGTTTAAATCTAAGAGGACTTTTTAATAGATTTTACTTTTAGAATTCGAAAGAGTTAGAAATGGCCGTAGTAAATTCAAGAAAGTATATTCATATAATATTTACCCCATACGGAAGTACTACAAATTTGGCGGGAAGGTTTGGCACTTTTCCAGTAACTAAAGCAGCCTCCATCTGCATCGTTGGTACAGACTTGTATGTTTTTTCATCATAATAGAAAGGACGGTTCAGTGTATTTTCTTTACTAAAAGGGAACGTCCAATCACCCTGGAAGTATACAGAATTCAACAGCACCATCTCCTTGGATTTTGGAATTGAATCTAAAAATTAAAACCGGGTCAATACAATATTAACGATGAAATTATCGCCCCTTTTCGCTACGCAGCTCTGAAAGGTTACTAACCGGAAGTAATAATCTCTTTGATTTTATGATTGGTTTCTTGTTCAACCCAATTGTTAATGATCTCTGCAGCCCTCTGTGGATCTTCATGATCGATTCTTTGGATACTTGAGTTAAATGAAGTTTCAAGTATTTCCAGAAATTTTTCTTTTGGCGATGTGTTTTTGGATGTAAAAATTTTATTGGCAGATTTTAGTGTGACTCCTAAAGATTCTTTCGACTATGAATAAGAAAATGGTTCTAAATTAGGTTATTTAGGCAATTTCATTAATTTGAAAAACTTGACTCTAACAATTCTAATCATCGACAAATGTCTGAAATGAAAATTGCTTTGAAATTATGATATAAAAATATATGAGTACTGTTAAATACAAAACGGTTCAAAATTCTTCAACGTAAAATTCTACTTCGTTGTTTAGGATAACCATTATTTTATCATATATTCCTTTAACAATCCCATTTTAGTCGTACTGAAGTTTGTTAAAACGTAGAATTTCTCATATTACCCAGACATCTGACAATAAGTTATAGATGAAACTTACGTTCAAAATGCGCATAAGTGAAGAAAATCCAGTAGCTGTCGCTTCATCATCCAGCGTCAGATGAAGACCATCTCGCAGGATTTTTTTTGTTTCACCTTCAGCACCGAATGACGTCATAGCTAACACCAAATGTGCACTCAATGGAGAAGTAACGAGATTCGTGTTCTTATTCAATTGGGCTACACTCTATAAATTGAAAAATTATCAATTGTTTTAATGAAATATTCCACAAGTATGATCTCAAGTCACTGACGTATGATCGTTACCTTATAGAAGTCAGCCGAAAATGTGTTTGTAGCACTCTGAATAGGTTTCGCACTTTGGGCATCATTGTCAACAACAGGCAATGATATGCCCAATTGGACGATGCACAGTACAACTATTCCAATTATTGCTGGAAAGAAAATGTTAAGACGTGAAGTGAAGACGAGAGAAACTTGTCAGTGTGTATGAACTATCATACTTGAAAAGTTTGCAGTTTGAAAATATAAATCTTATCGGCGAAACATAATAATTACTGTAAAAGGCAATGCTTAAATTAATGCAATAATTGCCACTAAAATATTAAGTAAGAAAATAGACTGAAAATAAGATGTAATATAAAGAATACTTAGTCAAGGGCAGTCTTGTATACATAAATATTCAAACTCAGATAAATAATAACCAGATACTTACGAAAACCCATGTTTCTTTTCTCTGGGTACAGTAATTCTAAAGTTTGAACCAATAAATTACTACAGTTGCAGACGACGTTTCCAATTTATATACTAAATGCTTCCTCATTTTTTATTCACATATTACGTAGAATTGCAGATATGATAGAGTTAGTACAAACTTGTAGATATTAAACTTTTATAATGACGTCAAGGTAGATTGAAACACTAACTTAATCGTTACTTAATTACTCGGATATGAAAAAACAGCGTTTCATTGATGGGATATTTTCCACGTATTATTACTATAACATGATAATGATAAAAATATGAATAACGTGACGTTGTGCCATTTCGATCTCACTGTTCTTATCATTCATCAATACAGAAATTAAATTGCATTCTCTTAAATTTTTGATGAAATTTATTTTTAGGACGATTGTAATTATCGTAGGAGCGGAGGGTTTAATTAATCAATAAGAAGGCTTTTTATGTACAAATTGAAACTGTTGTTGCAGTTTTCTGAGGTATCAACGTTACTGAATATGTATATATTGATTGCCAAAATAACATGTCCTACACTTTATTGGAAGTAATTATTGAATACTTCAATAAATAAAATTTCCATGTCAATGGTATGGAAAAAAATTCTTAGGTAGCTTATTGTAATATTGCAGGTGAATATGCAGAAGGATTTCCCGTTTTATTGTAAAATTGACCAAAACGGAGCGAAATTTCGTTGCAATAATTTAAGCATGTGATAATTTAAAAAAATAATTTATAAAAAAGTTCTATGACTTTTTTTAATCCGTATTGGTTGTTTTCAAAAATGCTTGAGGGCGGGAGGTCAAGGTGTTTACACTTTCTCAAGAATATTTTGTCATCAAGTTTCCATTCATCAATCATCCATTCTTGCCAAATGTACGATGTTATAAGAACATTGGCGTCCGTTGTTTGTTTCGGGCTCCTGTACTAGCTTTTTTTCTTAAACTTGTTGCTTTTTAATTTTATGTATGTCTTTTATGTTTTATGGGCTAATCATTTTTCAATTTGACCCAGTACTTCATAACAGAAAACATTTATTTCATTTTTAATAAATATTAATTTTACCGCAACAAATTAACCGATCCTTTGCATAACAACTTTTTATTATTGTTAACATGTTTTGAATATCTTTCTTTCGCCTCGAAATATACATCATTTTTATTATACTTGAATACTTTTCACAAACCAGACGAAAAAGGGAGATATTTCAGTGTACCCTACGGTCTACACCTTACAATTAAATTCATAGTTTTATGAATAAAAGAATATAATGGGTACTTCAGAACCTGCAATGTAGGCCAAAATCGTTATTTTTGCGCCTTTAGGTTAGGGCACCAGATTTGAGAGATTTTCACTTGGAATTCGGACTCAGCGCACCAAACTCCGTCGGAAAAGTATTTAATTAATAATTATACATTGCGACTTTATTTGATTGTATATAGCATATATCAATTGATTATTGAATATTATTAACTCATTAGAATTAATAATATATCTTTAAATTTCCATGCATAATTCGTCTTAATAATGTAAATTTATCTGCTATACCAACTGATGTTTTAATTCTTAATAAAATTACCAGTAGAATCTGTCGGAAATAAAACTGATAACTTTTTTACCAAACTTTTTTTGTTGATTCTCTTTTCAAATATGGAAATTTACCATTTAATGAAAATAGGTCAACGCAGGCATACTTGGTCATTTGTTTCAACAAAACTATTTATTTAACCATTTTAGATTTTCAATTATTAATTTTGTTACATTTCCAAGAAACTGCCGTGCATATAGCGAAAGTGGCATTTCCCTAACTGCATCACATAATATTTAACTCGGGTATAACGTATTGTATAAACCTGGGCTAAAAAAGATTTATGTGTTATGTATAATTCCAGTTTACATGGCCGTGGGGAAAACGTATAGAAAACCCAGATTTTATACGGAAATTAGCTGGTTATTATACACACTTTAAATTTATACCCAAGCAGCAAAATAGGGCGAAATTACCTCTTTTCGACCTTCCATCAGGGCGAGAAATTTTCTCGACCACATCTTATTTACCTAATATAGGTAATACGTACCTTTGCACGTGGCAAGCCTGCCTGTGTACTTGTATCCTTATATAGTCATGCCGTGGTATAGTAATGCAATACTTTAAAGCTTTCGTCAGAATACAAAACAAAGGAAATAAATATGCAGATTATGTCAGTTTTCAGATAATGAAATTAAGCATGGTATTAACGTTAAATTTACGTGCGACGGAAAATTTTCTGTTCAGACTTTTATGCTACCTCGTTAAGAATTAACTCGCCGTGAAAATAAACAATTTAAAAAATAATTAATTTACTGTGGAAAAATCGGCAATTTTATTTTACGCTTAAATCATCTTGAAATATTTTTTATTTAATTCGTAGAGCAAAAGTGATAAAGAATATGTCTTATTTACATTTACAGAGAAAATATAACAATGGAATTGAAGTAATTAGTTTCTCGCGAATTTTAGAGGTTAGACTACATACTAATGGCGGACATCAAATTATGCGCCATTCTGAGTTTGGACCTAACAGTAAAATATTCGACCTGTAAGTCAAATTTCCTTATTTCGGGAATTTTTACTCCAAAGTTCACAACATATAGATTCTTCGGTAAATCGATCTTCGATACAATACGTATTTTGACAGTGATATTTTGCCAATTATTGACTTTTCTTCGACAGCGTCACTTTCAAAATTAGTGTCATCAGCCGTGTAATTCTTCCACTTGTAATGGAGAATTACATAGTTCGCTCGTCGTGAAATCGTCGGTAACATCTTCAGGAAAATTGCCTGCAGGAACATCTGTAGTCGAACATGTCGATTGTACAATATCGCGACTGGTACCTACACTACCTACATTTGTCTCTGTTTCACTAAACAATTTCTTGTTTTGTCTATGAAACGTCGATGAAAGTCGGAACGGTCTTTTTCGAGTTATTGTCGTTTATAAACATTTACTCAGGATGGCCAGTACTGACGCATATAGTCTGAGGTTAGGTTGTTTTCGTTATTTTGTTCGTGTCGTCGACTACAATCTTATTAGTCGAAATGCCTTATAAGTAATTTTCTGTGGTAAATTCGACTCAGGTCAAACCTGCTGAACACCATTAGGTCTTAATTTTAACCTGTTAGTCAAAATATAGACTTATATAAGGCATATTGATCAATTAAGACATTTCGCTCTCGTATTCGAAAAAAGGAAAACGTGCAAGGTCATATTAACTTAAAAGTGGGCATGATATCGACTTATTTGTTTATTCCGCTTTGAAGACATATTTTTGGTTCAGATTTGGTAATTTCGACCTAATATATAACTTTGAAGTCATAGGACTTTAAAGGCATTTCTTAGGTTATATTTAGGTGATTTTCGACCCGCGTTGAGATCTTGAAACTCAATTCGTCTTATAGGACAATTATTTTGTCGAAAAGTGGTAAATTTTACTTGATTAGGGCATTCTGACTTTAGCTTGGTCGAAATGACTTCACTTGTTGCTTGGGTATTCGTATACGGTAGCCCGTGCGGTAACTATTACGTACGGCAGTCTTAACCTAAAATTTCTCAGCGTGTCTGATACTCCTAGCTCCTTTTGCTCATGTAACTGCCTAGGGATTCAACGTACGTAACTGACCTATTTCAACGGTCCAAATAATCGAAGAAAATTCGGTAGCAGCGATTTTTTATGGGGGGCTACTTCATTGCTTGGATGGGATTCTAATCTGATAACGGATCGTGTAGCCGGCAAACAAATAAAGCAACATAAAAAATTCAATAACCCTTCGATTCGGCAGGAAAGTCTGAAGCATGAAGTAAGAGATATCTCTTACTTCATGGTCTGAAGAAAACAATGCATGTGTCATGTGAGATTTTCAAAATAGTCTATTTTAAATTCATTTAAGTGAAAATCGGCGAAAAATTTTCGAAAATCATTGCAAATTTGTGCCTATAACAGAGTTTACACGTTTTTCGACGGTGCTTTCGGGTGATATTATTTCCTAACTTTGTGCAACTCATTGGGAGACATATTATAGACCCAACTGCGTTCAATTAGGTTCCATAGATCAAGAGTTATCCGCAGATATTTCCCAAATTAGTCCATTTCCGGCAGACTGCTAATCCGATAACGGATAATGTAAACGGCCAACGGATAAAGCTACAGCAAAAAATCAAGAACTCTGGGATTCGGCGTGAAATTCTAAAGAAAACTTTCCATGCTTCGTGTCAATATATTCAAAATAGTCTATTTTAATTCCATTTTAGTGAATAATCGGCCAAAAATGTGCGATAATCACTTCAAATTTTTACCTATAACGGAGTGTTCACGTTTTTCTTTGGTATTTCGGGTGATATTACTTCCTGATCTTAAAGAACTCGCCGGTAGATGCATACTAAGCCCAACTGCATTCGATTCGGTCCTATAGAGGAAGAGTTATCCTAGGATATTTCCGAAATTAGTCCATTTTCGGCAGACTTCTAATCTGATAACGGATCGTGTAGATGGCCAACGGATAAAGCTAAGGCAAAAATCGAAAATGCGTGAAATTCTGAAGAAAACAATCCATGCGTCAAATGCGCTAAAAATATATCGGATCTCCGAATTCCGTGACGATAGCGAAAAAACGTATAAAACATGTTTTGAAGTAAGGTAAGGGTGTGGTAATAAAGCTTTCAACTGGTGTATTCAGTTTTACTTCATGCATTATATTCTCTTAGTTGCGATATTTTCAAAATTTCTAAAAAAACGCCAAAAGTTCATGAACACACTTTATTCATGTTTCATGAATCTGCATTGATACTTTTCTTTCACGGATGAGACAAAATACAACTCAAATCACCAAAATGAACCAATTCCAAATGATGTAAATAAGCGAGATCAGAAACTTCGATCCTGTGACGAGTTTGTTATTCCTTAATACTCGTTCGTTTACTTTACTTAACAGCTTTTAGTTACCTATAACATAAAACGAGTTCGTATTGTAGTTTTTTTTAAGTGAAAATTTGCGCTTACGAGAACATTCCCAATGTAACATAACCAGAAACTGGAAAAAAGAGTGGCACTTATGAGAACATTCCCTATGTAACTTAGGTAGGAAAGAAGGGCAGTGGAGGAGGGGGTTCCTTAAAAACGACCCAAACAGTGTATGACGTGTATACACGTCATGGACCGTTTAGGAGAATGGATTAATGTACCTTTGGTACATTTACTACTAACGGATTTTTGGGGTTGTTGATTACAAATCTGAAGACAGATTTCCAAGATTCAAAATGGCGGATCCAATATGGCAAACCAATTTTTAAAAAAAATTTCAAATTCGCTTGAAAGTCGTTACTCGGAGATTTTAAGGGTCGCTGCTTACGAATTTGATGTCAGATTTACAAAATTGAAAATGGCGGATCTAATATTGCGAACCAATTTTTTTGAAATCTTCAATTTCGCTTGATACTCGTTACTCGGGGTCGCTAATTACGAATCTAAAACAAAATCCTCTGAATTCTTTTAGAATCCACTAGAAAGTCCCAGAATTCTTTAAAAGGATTGAAAAAGGGTGACAAACCCATATCGTCAGTACCAAACGCGTTTTTCGTCAATTCTACGACATTAAAAGTGTTCCCGAACTCAATTTTCTTTAAAAACGAACATATGAGGGGGAAAATTCTTCGTCTTTTCAAGCTCTACAACTTTTTCTGGTTTGACATTTCATTAGCTATTTTGCGAAATGAGCTAGATGCGAAAAACCGCAAAAATTGTCCTTTTTTACCATTTTCGAGGCCATAACTTCAGAAATATTTACCGCAGGAGAAATGTTCTCAAGAATGAATTGTAGGGCTTAAAAAAACTTGAAAATGAGCCCTCATTCATTGCAATAACTTGAAAAGAAGCTGAGTTATTGCAAAAAAAGTAATTTTTTTTCTAAATTTCAATGGCTCTTCACTTAAATTCTGAGCCTTAGATCCAATTTTGGTACAGGAAAAAGTTACTTAGAATCAACTCAGGAATCTACTCTTAGCCGGTTGGCGCAGACAAAAGGATCACCTTTTGAAGACATCCAAAAACATAAACAAAATATAGTGGCGTAAAAAACTAACAGCGATTTGATTAAAATTTGAGAGCCCAAAGGTTCTGTTTTTTTTTTGTATTATTTATTGCGTTATTGGGTTAAAAATGAAGATGGATTCAAGAGGATTGAAGTTTTCGATGTTTCGTTTTGCTGAGTGGCAAAAATTCACGTAAACTTTTAATTTACTTATCTGAGATACAACGATCTTTTAGCGAACCTCTTTTAATAATAATAATAATATTTATTCAGGTTCATTTATCATTACATACATATTTTGGGGTATGTCCCAGGTACATAACTGTAATTGCAAAAGTACTTTGCACTTGTCCGCAATCTGAAGAGCTGTTGAACACAAGACTGATAAAGACTAGAAACTGTTGTGTGTCGATTAGGTTCACACAACAATCACAATCACTTAAAAATACCAAAATAAAAATTAAAATATAAAATATATAATCTATATCTTCCCTAACTTCGGATTGAGTAACACAAAATAATCTATGTTAAATCAAAATTTACGATTTAATAATACACAAAAATGATTTAACAATATAACGTCCTACTTTAATAATACTCCGTTATTTCAGTGAGTTTAAGCCTAATGTATTTGTTGTTATCCGCAGGAACGAAGACTCTATTTAACTAATCAGCGTGTTTGGAATAAAGCCAATTTTTGATATCTTTTTTTATATTGTTATTCTTGACAATTTTATCTCGGATATCATGTGTTAATAGATTTGTGTCCTATATAATCGAAAACCGTCTGACCAATTGTCTTTTTTTTTATTACCCCGCATTACTTAATGAATGGTGCACGAAATTCCATGTATACAATTTTTTACAAAATAATACAGAGTATAAAATAGTTTCCTTACATCCAATAAATTACTTGCAAAATAGTTCACTTGTGGGAAAGGGTTTGAACAACATTTTTTTAACAACTGTATTTTGCAGGATTTGGAGTGGAGATATTTTACTGAAATATTTATCTGAATGTTACTAAAATATTTCTCTGAAAAACACTAAAATTGTTCTGAATTTTCTTGAATTACACTCAATTACTAACAAAATCACTGCACTAGAAACGTTCGGAAATTTCAGCGTATTTTATATAAAATGTAGTAAGTTTTCTGAAATAAGCAGATATTTTCCTGCATTCTACTGAAAATTCTAATGTATCTTTTATTGAAAAATAGTGAAAATCTCTTAATAATACAGATTTAATATTGACAATGGAACAATTATTTTCAGGATAATGTAATTCGATAAAATGTAGTGATTTTAAATTTTACTAAGTGTTATTCTGAGCTATTTCATTTAAAAATTCTGGAATTGTACTGAATTTGTCTGAATTCTGCTAAATTAATATCGAAATTGGTATTTTAAAACATTCATGAAATTAGTCGATTTTAATAGAATTTTGTACATTTGTTAAATTTGACTAATATTTCTGCAAATGAAATGTTAAGAAAATGATCCGAATTCTTCATACAATTTTCATACAAAGAATTATGAATGTCTTTCAATAAAAGTAATAAATTTGATTAAAATTGACTGAGACTTGAAAAACCTTCTACAACACCAATTTTTATATTAATTTAATGGCATTCGGGAAATTTAATACAATCTTAATATTTTCTAGAGAAATACTTCACATTGTTTATGTAGTAAACTTTCGAGTTCATTTTAGCAAGGTACATATTGTTGTATTATTTTACTCTGTATAAATACCTGAGTATTGTTTTATACAAAATCCAATTTCGAATATAAAATCTGTATTATTAACAGTTTTTTTGGAAACATATGAGGGATAAATTTGTAATTATTAATCATTTCCTAAGAACATTATACAAAGTTTCTGAATAATGCTAAAAATACATGAAATTATCTGAAAAAAATGTAATAACAAATTACTAATTGTTATAGAATATTTTTAGAGACATTTAGAAAAATTCAGTAACTTTCAGTATTTGTGCAAAACGATTTGTTAAAATTTTCTGAAAATACCTGAAAGTTACAAAAAATAGGCTCTAAATTTGTATTGTGGCTTCTGTCTATTTCAGTAACATGTAGGTTGTTTCATTAACTTTTCAGTATGTTTTTAACATGTCAATGTAATTTTTGCAATTTTCAATAACATTTTACTGAATCTTATTCTGAATTTGTCTGAAAATATCTAAACTTGCTGAACTGGAGTCCCAATTTCGATATTAATTCAGATTGAATTTCAGCAAAATTGATCGTTTCAGCAAATTTCATTATTTTTTCAGCAATATTTTTCCACAAGGGAAATATATATATACCCAAATATACCCAAATAGGATAGCTGCCTAGGGCTACCAGACGATGTTTCCGAAAAGTAGGACCTAGACCTACAAAAAGGAGGACAAAAGAGGACACTCAAATGCAGATAAAAGAGTACAAAATTAGGGCATTTCAAATTTGCATTTTACTACATTTTAAATATAATAACTTTTACAATAAACATTGTTAGATTGTTATTAAACAAAAACACTTATTGATAGTTGAAAAATAAATGATTCAAATTATTAGTAACAGAATTTATATACTCAGAGTATATAAATTATAATCTTTTTAATGCTGTTGAGTCTTTGCAAAATAACATTTTAAATTTTAAATATCTTTTCAAATAACTTGAAATACTGATAAATGTCTGTATTGAATAAAAATAAAAAATTAAAAACTTTTTAGATTTAAGCGGCATATTTAGTTGACTTGCCTACTTCACGTAGTAAATTTTCATTTTTAAATGCGAAATCATAAAATTTAAAACAGTTCATATTTCTAAAGTTGTAAATTGTTTGTATGATTCCTTTAATTGACAAGATATCTAATCGATTTCTACCCTTACTCCATTGACTATTAATCAAAGAAAATACGCGCTCAACGTTTGCGTTATGAGCTGGGATTGCAAAGAAAAACTGGGCGATTTTTAGTAGTTTAGAATAAACATCCATGCATGAACATTTCATAAAAAATTCGGTTCATAGTTCGTCAATTAACTTGTGAGTATTATTTTTTTTTTTGGTCAAAAAGTTTTTCAACGTATGTTCGAAAATTGCAGAATTGATCAAAAAGTTTGGAGTCGTTTATAGTAACTTCCTTCAGGGTCAAATATTCGATTGATGCAGATATATCTTTCCATTCAGGAACACTCCTGAAGTTCATCCAGTTAAAGCATTTCAGCTCTTCAAAAGGTGCCAGCCAAGGTTCTATGTACTCCAAACAAGTAGTATACATTTTAAGGATATCCTCTTCAACGGTTTGCGTTTCTATTTCGAGTCCATTTTCCTTAGCTTTTCTGAGAATCTGTTTAACAGACAAAGGCAAGAAGCACTGGGAAATCCTATCCTGCAATGACTTTTAACATGTTTCTAAAACGTAAATAACTTCTAATACTGAGTTTTTTTCTCTTTCAATACTTGCTTCGTGAATGTGAAACATCGACATCAAAGAATGTACCGACCAATGATAGCATTCTCCAAAATCACTATCAAAGAATGTACTAAGGACTTTTGGTGGTTTATCAATGGACAGGAAATATCACTTTAAAACTGGAAACATTTGTAGAAATCTCTCGACTGCCGGGAATAATGAAAGCCATCTAGTTGTTGAATGTTTCGCTAAAACTCTGAACTCAGTATCAACAAATTCGTAGAAATCTTTTAATTCTTCTGTTCGGACTGTGTAAATGGAAAAATAATTGTAGACTTTTACAATTATTGATTCGACATCAATCGGTAAACAATTCGTCCCTTCATGAGTTGTATTATTCAGAATGTGACCAGGACACCCTACACCAATTAACTTATCTGTTAGAGATTCTTTCAATTTTGCATACACATTCTGTTTAAATTTCCTATAAATACCACCGAAATTGGTATTGCAATTATCACCAGAAAAAGCAATGCACTTTTCTTTTAAATGAAACATATTCAGTACTTCCATTAGCATTGACGATATAGTTTTAGATGTTTCATTTGGTTTATTTTGAAGATCAATTACTTTAATCTGTATTCCCCCGTTTTTATAATAAAAATAATGCAAACAAATTGGAAACATTTTTGTCGCGCCATGATTACTTGCATCTGTTAAAATACTTAAGTAAGGAATATCAATTAAATCTTTAGTTATCATCCTAATAGATTCTGGTGCCAAAACTTCATTAACAGTGGCTTGTGTTTTTGTTCTGGCACTAGACATTTTCTGAGAAATTTCAGAATCCTTATAAATTACTTTGTGAAGTTTAGTTGAACAATCTGTAGATTTAAACGACTGATGATGACAAACTGTGTGAAAATCCAGTGTTGTTTCTCCTGCTCATGCGAATTTTTCATCGTTTTGATTAGATTTTTTCACATAACTGTCTAGTTGAGCAACTTTATTCCGACTTTGTAAATTTATTTTATGTTTTTTTGTGGCAAGATGAGCTTCGATGTCAGTAGTTCCTTTGTTGCCTATATTTAAATCGACATTGCAGATTAAACAGTGCCCTGGCGAAAGTTCCGGATAGGAATTTAATCCGACCGAAACCGGTGCTATCCGAGACTATCCGTAATCTGTCCCCTGTTTAATCCGAATTTAATCCGGGTCACTTTGTCATTCCGTTCCAAGCCATGTCATACCGGAAAATTCTATCCGTTTTCATCCTCAGTCATTCCGAGACACAAATGTAAACCGTTCAATTCCTCAATTTCGATCCGAACGAATCCTGAGTCATTCCGAATCATATTTGCAATCCGTTTCATTCCTCCATTTCAATCCGAACGAATCTTCGGTTATTCTCACTCGATTTGCAATCCGTTTCATTCCGTGAGTTCAATCCTAACGAATCCTGAGTCATTCCGAAACACATTCGACAGGAATGGCCAGGATTGGACAGGGGACAGATTACGGCATGAATGGATATTTATTTTGCAACTCTGCATTGAATTTGCACTTTCTTCGAGACATGATGCTAAAGTGAAAAACATTACATACATGTCTACGGTTTATATAACCTAAAAATATGCAACTCAATTATAACAATGCGATACGAAGCAAGAAGAGTGTACACTATAAATATATAATTTAAACATAACTGATGGTATTAAAGTTGTGATTATTATTGAATACAAAGAGAAGGAAGTTTCCCTGATAGCCAGATGCTGAAATTTGTTTGTATCTCTTCCGTACATACTCTAACATTGAAAAACGTACAAAGGAATTTCAGCATTTTTACAGCATTATGAGAGCATAACGTGTTGAAATCTGTTTTCGTGTTTCTAAGGGCAAATAGCTCACTCACATTACTCTTAGTATGCTGAAAACAAGTTAATGAATTTTTGGCATTATGACATCATTTTGAGAAAAACTTTAATCTGGCTATCAGGGTTGTTATTTAAGGAGGTTCACCAGGTACCTATCGAGTCAAATATGGAACGGACGCCAATGAGACATTCTTTTACAAATCGAACACTCCATATTGGGTACCATTTTTAATTTGCTTCTAAATTTTTTTATGCGTTCCTTTTATACAAAAAAAAGTCGACACGTGTTTCTGGATTTTTTTTTTAATCAATATTTTCGAAAATATGGCGGTTTGAAATTTGTAATACTCTCCAATTCTGCACTTTTTGAAATTGCCATAACTCCGGTTCTATTTATCCGATTGACTTCAGCCGGGGCTCATTTTAAAGGTAATGAAATTGTCTTTATTTCTATTCGCGTAGTTTTTAAAATTGTTGCTAAAAAGCGATTGTTATAAACAATTGAATATTAGAAAGTCCATTTACTGCTCGAGGCCGACAGTAAACAAATTTTATTATTGCACCATTGAATTCCTCGGGAAATTTCCTATAAGAAACATATTTTTCCAGAATGGCGATTTTACATCTACTATGTCAAATAAATTAATTTCCGACGGCAGATTACGTTCCGTAGCGCGTGGCGCTATGGCAAGACGAGAGAACACGCATAACAACTGTTACAAGACTGGAATAGACATGTGTCGCCAAATGTACAATTAATGTTTTATAATATTCTAGTAGTATTTTACATCTGTTATTAACATTTGCCGAGAAAATGTGACATTTTGTTTTTACGTATCATTGTTAATGCCACTGAATATCAGTTTTGGTTTATTTAAATATTAATCGTATTGATATAAAATGATTTCTTATTGTCTTAAAATTTATATAATAACAGTCCATTTTAATAATTGTATTTTCACAGAAAGTTGCGCGATGTTTATATTAACGGTTTTCTCCTGTTTCAAATGAACATTTTTCACATTTTTAATGCTCTTAATTGTGAATCATATCCATTTTTTAAGTTTCAAAATTAATTTCGAAATTAATCGTACTGAATTATATTGATACAATAGTATAGCTTAATTACAATACGATAATTCTGTTCATTTTAATGTCGGTATTTTATTGTTTCGTGTTTATTTCTGTCGGTACAGACACGTTCGATATATTGAGAAATTAATAGTATTTCAGAATATAAATTTGATATTACATGCTTGTAGATGCACAATTTAGATGGAACACAGCAAACCTATGTTTTATAAATAATAATAATAATATAAATACTTAATAATACTTTCAAATTATTAACAACATTATTATCACTTATGACATATGACTTTTATTACTATTAATACCACACTAGCAATGTTTGTAACAATTTGTACCCTTTACTAGAAGAACGCATGTACTGCGCAACTCGTTGCGCGTGTTCTCTCGTCTTGCCATAGCACCACGCGCTACGGAGCGTAATCTGCCGTCGGAAATTAATTTATTTGACACAGTAGATGTAAAATTGCCATTCTGAAAAAATATGTTTCTTGTAGGAAATTTCCCGAGGAATTCAATGGTGCAATAATAAAATTTGTATACTGTCGGCCTCGAGCAGTAAATGGACTTTCTAATATTCAATTGTTTATAACGATCGCTTTTTAGCAACAATTTTAAAAACTACGCGAATAGAAATAAAGACAATTTCATTACCTTTAAAATGAGCCCCGGCTGAAGTCAATCGGATGAATAGAACCGGAGTTATGGCAATTTCAAAAAGTGCAGAATTGGAGAGTATTACAAATTTCAAACCGCCATATTTTCGAAAATATTGATTAAAAAAAATCCAGAAACACGTGTCGACTTTTTTTGTATAAGGAATGCATAAAAAAATTTAGAAGCAAATCAAAAATGTCGACCAATATTTTTTACGAAATCCGTTCGATTTGTAAAAGAATGTCCCATATGACTTCGGTGGTATGCTTCCTAAGACGTTGCCGTCCGTCAACATAACCAAAAATGACCCTTTTAGCTATTTATTTATTTTATTTCTCGTCTCTTAAGATAGGAAGAGACGTTTTTCTTTCTGCAAATAAAATCTCACAAATTTTTTTATCAGTAGTATAAATTTTACGAAAAACTCAATGTTAAAGAATCGTGAACATTTTTATTAATTTCTCTGCTCTGAAGGTACCTAGGGGCTTGAAACTTTGCAGGCATTAATTTCTTTCATTGTTTAACCTACTATAATTTTTTCGTTAAATTCTCAATGTTAATTCTTTGACCTGGTGAACCTCCTTAAAAACGCACTACACACTACATAGGAAAGAAACGAACACTCACTTTACAACAATAGAATAGAATGTAGAAACAACTTCAAATATGTGTTACACCTTTGACGTGTCAGTTTATTATTAAAATGTTGTTTAGTCGAGTGAGTTAAACAGCAAATGATGAGGACAACACTTAGTTCGGATTGAGATTAAAGACGTTTTATTCTTGGCGGTAAAAGTTCGGTCGATACTACGGGAACAATGGTAATGTAGTATGTACCCTTTTTGTTAAAGGTACTCACGGGAACAACGATAACTAGCGTCACCTGTAGAGTGGTATAGAAACCGTTTTACTCTCGGGCCTTGCGTAGTTTCTCTCCTTCTGTCGATAAAATCGCATGCGACGATTATGTAAATTGCGTATTTTACGTGGTAAGTATGTACACAAGTAAAAAACCGGACACTCTGAAAAATGTTATTTTATTATTTTACAAGTATGTACAGATTTTCAGACTTCGCGAGAAAAATCGAGTTAAACATTATGCGCATGTTCAGTCGCGCTCGTGTTTTGGTTATGTTCGATATTGTTATGCACATATACATACACATGTTTGGCATAAAGTTACACAACACCAGTGATGGGATATCGAGGATTTTTCGCGCACCGATGTGCGCAGGTTGGGCGCGATTGGCGGCTGGAGGCACAGTCGAGCGACAGCGGAAAATCTATAGTCCTTGCGTGTTCATGCTTCGAATAAATGACTGCGGCTAGCAGTTTATCAGCAGCTTCGCGGCTCATATCGTAAAGGGTGTAGTAGCCGAGTGGTTAAAGCGCTCGACTGATGAACATAATTTTTGTAGTTCGCGTACTCGCAGATGCATTTTTTTTTTTTATTTTTATAATTATGTAATATAATTTATTGCAATTTATTAAATGCTATTTAAATTATTTATTGTATATTTTTGAAAGGAATTTTTAATTTTTTAAATATACTTTTTAACCTAACTTAAGTTATTTTCTGTAACTTATTTTGACGAATATGGCGTTAAATAAAACTGAAACATGTTTTCTCTACTTTTATTTATGTAGTTGTATATTACAGTTGTATTAAATAAATAAATTTCTTCAGTTAGGAAGATATTGCCAAAATGTTTTTAATTCTTTTTTATCCGCCAAAAATGAAATTAATATGTCACAATACTTTTTACGTATATAAAATAGTAGCTTATATTATACAAAAGAATTGTGAATAATACCATACCCATCTATTTTCCAATACTTGGAATGTTATTTTTACTTACTCCAATTTTATGAAGCTTTAAATAATGCTTAAATATTTAAATACATAATTTTCCAAGGTTATAAAAATATTGCCACAGTTTTTCACTTCTTATTTATCCGCCAAAAATGAAATTGATGTGTAATAATATTTTTATCCGATTCAAAATAGTAACTAATATTATGCAAAATGATCTGTAACTATAATGAAACTATACCTATTCAATGTCCATTATTTGGAATATTGTTGTTACTAAGTCTTTTTTATTTAGCTTTAAAAAAATGCTTAAAAATAATAAAAGTTAAAAAAGCATTTGGTAAAAATAATATTATAATTTATTAAATGCTATTTAAATTACTTATTTAAATTTTAAATTAATTATCTGTGACCGGCAATATTATATAATACATTTTCCAAATTAGTAGTAATAAATAAATAATTTTCTACAGTTAGGACAATATCGCCAAAATGTTTCTATTTCTTCTTTATCAGCCAAAAATTTAATATGTAATAATATTTTATGTTTAGTATCATAAAACATACATATATCTACATTCAGACCTCTTAACAATATCATGGTCATTCATACGTTGCGATTTTCCAATGAAAAAAGGTATTAAAAAATTCTATGTTTAAATACATTTAGAGAACTGGCTAATTAAGAGGTAATGAACCTAGTAACTTATTTTATGTAAAATTATCTGTAACTAATGCAATTACACATATCCAATGCCCAATACTTGAATAATTGTTGTTTAGGAAGTTTAACCCATTTCAAACAAAATATAAAAATAATCAAAATTAAAAAATACCACGACAAGGACATTACAGAACTAATAATAAAAAGGGAATATAATAGCATATATGAATACAAGTAGCTGGACATAAGCAATATTTATGTAAAAGTTAACGTTGTCGAGTGATCTAGATGACTGAAAATCATTCGATATTTTGCAGGTTCGAGAACCGCTGGATGCATAATTTTTGTTTACCTAATGATTAATTAATTTATTGTTTCCCTTTTTATCATTTCACTAAAAACCGTTTATAAAAAATTCCTGAATCGATTTTCAAAATTCAGACTCTGTAATGAAAATTCTAATTACTGCGGACGGTATCCTAGAAAATATCAAAGAAATTAAGAACGAGAATTTTCGGAAATAAGTAATTGTTATTTATATCTGAAAATTCTCGGTCATTTTTTAATTAATGTCTTTGGCATTTTCTAGGGTACCGTATATGGTCATTAAAATTGCTCTAACAGTGCCCGAATTTTAAAAAAAAACTTTCAGTCATTTTTTTATTTACTGTTTTTAGTGGAAATTCCTACCTTATCGTCCAAGCACTTTAGAACTCCCTGAAGGAGGATATAAATCCACACAATGATAAAACAGAAAATTACACTTAACATTGTAAATAAACAAATTATAAAAATTTAAAACAAATCTATAAAATGTAGGTTTTCCAATTTTTTTCTGATTATCCGCATTAATGGCCTAATAAAGAATAAATGCACAACTTAATATTCTCATAAATTTACAAATTCACATAAATTTATAAATTCTCTAACAATTTGTAATAAAAGTTAAACAAAAATTAAGATTGGCACCGAATGGATGACATATTTTAGAACCGTTTCAGTTGAAATGATCACGTTTAAAAGAATATATAATAGAAGTAATATACTAAAATAGATTCAAATTTAAAAAATATCGATGAAATAATAAAAGTATAGAAAGCGTGGTATTTAACAATTTCTGTCATTAATAGTAATTCGCATCAATAGAATCAAATACAAATAAAAGTAGAATCAAAGTAAGTTACGAAAAGTCTATAAAATTACGTGAAAAAATATATTTCAAGAATTACAATATCTTTAAACACTTACAATATTTTAAAAAGTATATAATAAATAATTTAAATAGCATTTAATAAATTATAATATTAACATAATAATAAAATTAATAACAAAAAAAAAACGTGCACTCGCCAGTACGCGGTCTTCCAACGTCATACATACGAGGCAAGCACTCTAACCAGTCGACTAAACGAACTTATTTGAACTTGTTGTCGCAAAGCCGTTGATGAATTACTGCTGCATTCGTATTATATATTAATTAATTTGATTGTGGCGGATAAATAAGAAGTAAAAACCTTGTCGCAATATTTTTCTAACTTTAGAAATGTTTTTGTTTATTACTGGTAGTTTAAACAATGTATTATCTTTTCATTATTATTTTTACAAAATCGTTTTTTTTTAATTTTTATTATTTTTCATAATATTTTTAAAGCTTCATAAAAAAGATTTGTAAAAACAAAGTTCCAACTAATGGACATTGAATAGGTATAATTGCATTACTTACACATAATTTTGGATAACATAAACCACTATTTTATATACGTACAAAAAAATTATTACATATTAATTTGATTTTTGGCGGATAAGGAAGAAATAGAAACATTTTGGCGATATTGTCCTAACTGTGGAAAATTATTTGGTTATTACTACTAATTTAGAAAATCTATTATATAATAATGCCTGTCACTGATAATGATGATTCTCAGAAATAGAAATATCACCGAAATAAGTTACAAAAAAGATATCATAATTACGAGAAAAAATATATTTAAAGACTTTCAATTTCTTTAAACAGTTACAATATTTTAAAAACTATATAATAAGTAATTTAAATAGCATTTAATAAATTATAATATTATTTTTACCAAATGCTTTTTTAACTTTTATTATTTTTAAGCATTTTTTTAAAGCTAAATAAAAAAGACTTAGTAACAACAATATTCCAAATAATGGACATTGAATAGGTATAGTTTCATTATAGTTACAGATCATTTTGCATAATATTAGTTACTATTTTGAATCGGATAAAAATATTATTACACATCAATTTCATTTTTGGCGGATAAATAAGAAGTGAAAAACTGTGGCAATATTTTTATAACCTTGGAAAATTATGTATTTAAATATTTAAGCATTATTTAAAGCTTCATAAAATTGGAGTAAGTAAAAATAACATTCCAAGTATTGGAAAATAGATGGGTATGGTATTATTCACAATTCTTTTGTATAATATAAGCTACTATTTTATATACGTAAAAAGTATTGTGACATATTAATTTCATTTTTGGCGGATAAAAAAGAATTAAAAACATTTTGGCAATATCTTCCTAACTGAAGAAATTTATTTATTTAATACAACTGTAATATACAACTACATAAATAAAAGTAGAGAAAACATGTTTCAGTTTTATTTAACGCCATATTCGTCAAAATAAGTTACAGAAAATAACTTAAGTTAGGTTAAAAAGTATATTTAAAAAATTAAAAATTCCTTTCAAAAATATACAATAAATAATTTAAATAGCATTTAATAAATTGCAATAAATTATATTACATAATTATAAAAATAAAAAAAAAAAAATGCATCTGCGAGTACGCGAACTACAAAAATTATGTTCATCAGTCGAGCGCTTTAACCACTCGGCTACTACACCCTTTACGATATGAGCCGCGAAGCTGCTGATAAACTGCTAGCCGCAGTCATTTATTCGAAGCATGAACACGCAAGGACTATAGATTTTCCGCTGTCGCTCGACTGTGCCTCCAGCCGCCAATCGCGCCCAACCTGCGCACATCGGTGCGCGAAAAATCCTCGATATCCCATCACTGCACAACACAGGGAGTTGTCGTCATGTTTCAATGTTTTCCTTTTTTCACAATATTTACATGAATTTGAAAATAACATAAACTCGCCTCTCTTGCGTCATTGAAAATGAGTTCCACAACAAAAACAATGAGACGTTCCGTACAGTCGGTATGAATGACATTCGTCAATTTTGCTTGACACAGTTCTCAACACTCTTTTCTCCTTCATGGTTTAACCTATAACAATCGAAATTTACTTTACACAATTACACTGAATGCTATAATTTCAATTAGTTTTGATAAATTTCATTTATTATACATGTGAGTCGATGTGTGTTTGATTCTTATTAGGAGGATAGTTTGAAAAAAACTAACCTACCGTCTGAGTGGGTCACTCGTACATCAAACAAGTATCCGGATCGTGTGTATTACTTTAACATTGTTACCAACAAATCTTCCTGGAGTCCACCAATGGGACTTGAACGTACATCAACAAAAGTAATACTATTTTAGTAACAATATTTTATAAACTGATCTTAAACAATGTCTTTGAATTGTGTATGTTTATCCTTTTATAGATTTCCGCTGCTAATGCAGGGAAAGGAGTAAAGCGTAAGGTAGTGGAAGATGAACCGTCGGAAGAAGATGAGCGACCGGAAGATTACGTACCTATCGTAGAAAGACCTAAGGCAAAAGCGAAACGGAACATTGTAAAAGTTAAGAGTAATCCTGAAGTAATCGAGACTCCTGCTATGAGAGCTATTAAAGAAAGAATGTTGGAAAAGAAAAAAGCTGTCGCAAATGGAAACAAGCCAGGAAGACGGAGTATTCAACCTAAAAATGTAACGCCAAAGAATGTGCCAAAACCAGCGGAAGAGACTAATTTTACTCCTGCGATGCAACAAGTGTACGAGAGATTGCAGCAGCGACGTTCGTTAGGAGCTAACGTTAAGTGCAAGACGCCAAAAAAGAGTAACTGCGGTAGCAGCAGTGAAAGTACTACGAGCAGTAGTACATTGTCGTCTATTAGTACAGATTCGTGTATTTCGAATGCTTCTACCTTAGTCGCTGTTAATGATACAACGGAGATCAAACAGCCAACTACGAGTGCCCTTCGTCGGCCATTACCTCAGAGGACATCGTTGACCTCCATGAGAACTCGAAAGCGTTCAATTGCAGAACCTCCAGTTTCGTCTAATGCCAAGCCTTCTGCTCCATCTCCAAAAAGTACGAGATTGATACCTCAGAAACAAAAGACACCAGGTAAGAATTTTTTGTTGTATTCGTTAACTCTTTCAGTCACGCAATTAGGATAATTTAGAAAACATTATAATCGGTATTGAAAATAGGGTTTCTGGGGTCGCTGAATACGAATCGGGGGTTAGATTTGCAAAATATTAAAAATTCAAAATGGCGGATCCAATATGGTGGACGACTTTTTCAAAAAATGATTCAAATCACTTGAAACTAGTTACTCGGGGGTTTTTGGGGTCGCTGATTACGAATCTGCTATTAGTTTTCATAAATTCAAAATGGTGGATCCAATACAGCGGACAATTTTTTCAAAACATAATGTATCCGCCATTTTGAATTTTTCAAAATTGATATCGGATTCGTAATCGGCGATCCCAAAAACCCCCGATTAACAAGTTTCAAGTGATTCGGATCATTTTTTGAAAAAGTCGTCCGCCATTTTGAATTTCTGAAATCCAATATCGGATTTGTAATCAGCGACCCTAAAAACTACAGAATAACTTGTTTCAAGTCAATTGAATCATTTTTTTTTAAAAAGTCGTCTGCCATCAATATGACGATAAAAATGCGGATCAATAAATCCGCCATTTTGAATTTATGAAAACTAAAAGCAGATTCGTAATCAGCGATCCCAAAAACCCCCCAGTAACTAGTTTCAAGTGATTTGAATCATTTTTTTTTTAAAAGTCGTCGGCCATGTTGAATCCGCCATGTTGAATTTTTGAAAACCAATATCGGATTCCTAATCAGCGACCCCAAAAACGCCAGAGTAACTAATTTCAAGTGATTTGAATTATTTTTTTTGAAAAAGTATTCCGCCATCAGTATGACGATGAAAATGGCGGATTTAATGATCCGCCATTTTGAATTTTTGAAAACCAATAACGGATTCGTAATCAACGTCTCCAAATCCCCAGAGTTACAAGTTTCAAATAATATAAATCATTTTTTTAAAAAAGTCGTCCGCCATCAGTATGACGATAAAAATGCCGGATCAAAATGGCGGATCATTAAATCCGCCATTTTGAATTTATGAAAACTAAAAGCGGATTTGTAATCAGCGACCCCAAAACCCCAGAATAACTAGTTTCAAGTGATTTGAATCATTTTTTTGAATAAGTCGTCCGCCATCAATATGACGATAAAAATGTCGGATTAAAATGGCGGATTTAATGATCCGTCGTTTTGAATTTTTGAAAACCAATATCGGATTTGTAATCAGCGACCCCAAAAAACCCAGAATAACTAGTTTCAGGTGATTTGGATCATTTTTTGAAAAAGTCGTCCGCCATATTGAATCCGCCATTTTGAATTTATGAAAACTTATAGCAGATTCGTAATCAGCGACCCCAAAAACCCTAGAGTAACTAATTTCAAGTGATTTGGATCATTTTTTGAAAAAGTTGTCCGCCATATTGAATCCGCCATTTTGAATTTATGAAAACTAATAGCAGATTCGTAATCAGCGACCCCAAAAACTCCAGAGTAACAAGTTTCAAGTAATTTAAATCATTTTTTTGAAAAAGTCGTCAGCCATCAATATGACGATAAAAATGTGGGATCAAAATGGCGGATTTAACGATTCGCCATTTTGAATGTTTGAAAACCATTATGGGATGTGTAGTCAGCGTCCCCAAAAACCCCAGAGTAACTAATTTCAAGTGATTTGGATAATTTTTTGAAAAAGTTGTCCGCCATATTGAATCCGCCATTTTGAATTTTTGAAAACCAATATCGTATTCCTAATCAGCGACCCCAAAAACCTCGGAGTGACAAGTTTCAAGTGATTTGGATCATTTTTTTGAAAAAGTCGTCCGCCATCGATATGACGATAAAAATGTCGGATCAAAATGGCGGATTACATGATCCGCCATTTTGAATTTTTGAAAACCAATATCAGATTTGTAATCAGTGTCCCCAAACACCCCAGAGGAACTAATTTCAAGTGATTTGGCTTATTTTTTGAAAAAGTCGTCCGCCATATTGAATCCGCCATTTTGAATTTTTGAAAACCAATATCGGATTTGTAATCAGCGACCCCAAAAACCCCAGAATAACCAGTTTCAAGTGATTTGAATTATTTTTTTGAAAAAGTCGCCCGCCATCAATATGACGATAAAAATGTCGGATCAAAATGGCGGATCGATAAATCCGCCATTTTGAATTTATGAAAACTAATAGCAGATTCGTAATCAACGACCCCAAAAACCCCCGAGTAACAAGTTTCAAGTGATTCGGATCATTTTTTTGAAAAAGTCGTTCGCCATTTTAAATTTATGAAAACTAATAGCAGATTTGTAATCAGCGACCCTAGAAACCCCTGAGTAACTAGTTTCAAGTGATTTGGATCATTTTTTTGAAAAAGTCGTAGCCATATTGAATTCGCCATTTTGAATTTTTGAAAACCAATATCGGATGTGTAATCAGCGTCCCCAAAAACCCCAGAGTTACTAGTTTCAAGTAATTTGAATATTTTTTTTTAAAAAGTCGTCCGCCTTCAATATGACAATAAAAATGGCGGATTTAATGATTGAAATTTGAAAAAGTCGTCCGCCATTTTGAATTTTTGAAAACCAATATCCGATTTGTAATCAGCGTCCTCAAAATTATCAGTTTCCAATCAAATCTGATGGGTTTTTATACTTTTTTCATCCACCTCAAAAGGTGGTCCATATATCGACGACCGTGACTGAAAGGGTTAATGCATATTTATACGGTAATTGAAATGCAGTTTATTCTACACAGAATTATCAGAATCTATCGTATCGAATGTCTCAAACACTCGGAAACCCATGCCTGTCATCAAAAAGAATTTAGCGAACGAAAGGCTAGTAAAATTCAGGAAAAGTCTTCGAGCCGAAAACATAGATAAAGTGATCCCCGGAAAAAAGACAGACAAGATAGAAAATGTTGGAAAGACTCAAAAATTTCAAGGCGGTGCTGCGTTAATGGCAGCAATTAAAAAAGTTCCGCCAGAAATTAAAACCGAGGAAAATCCGATCGATGGTAATTGTTATTAATTGTACAATTGTCGAGTGCATAATTTCGCGTTTTAATTTTGTTTTATTAAAAATTTAGTTACAATGCCTTCTTATCATATAAATGCAGAAGCACGATTCAAAAATCTTGAAGAACGAGTGTCCAGGCAACAGCGCTTTGAAGAAAGCAGAGCGCAGACATCAAAACCAGAATCTGTCGAAAGTAACGAGGAACCGAACGAAATGTGTTACGAGGAAATGGAATGGGAGCCGATCGAAGACGAAAAAATAATGTCCGAGGTATGAAAATATTAATTTCTCGTTAATTCTGTTTCGATACAATTCTTTAATGTTATGTACAGGTTTATGCGGTAAGAACCGAACTCTGCACAACTCTCAGTTCTTGCAACGTAGATCAAGTTCCAGAAAACACATTGAAATTACCAAACGAGCCTAAACAAATACAAGAATTGTACATCGTAATCGACACGAATGTATTTCTCTCGAATTTGCAAGCTGTCGAAGAAGTTCGAGACACGACTTTCAAGACATTTGGTAGGCCATTCCTCGTAATACCATGGACCGTCATCCAGGTAAGGTGAAAAATGACTATTGCAAAGATCAATTTATACAAGTTATTTCTTCCAGGAATTGGATTACATAAAAGACGACAAATCTAAAACACAAATTGACTCCTTAAAAATGAAGGCAAGGAGGGCAGTGAGATTTCTCAACGATCATTTCAGTACGAAACATCCTAGAGTTCTCGGTCAGACACCGATGGATGCTGAGAAGAATCGAGAAATCTTTGCTAAAGAATGTCCCGACGATGAAATCTTGCAGACTTGTTTACAGATACGAAACTTAACAAATTCTGTTGTTCTTCTGTCCTACGATAAAAATCTCTGCAACAAAGCTATGATTCACGACGTAGCGACTTTGGGACGAAACGATCCTTTCGAGAAAATTGATTATCTCTTGGCCAGAAACAATGAATTTGGTACATTGTTTAGTACGCTTAGTAACAGACTAGATAATTCGTCCACCAGCGGAATTACCATCTTACAAGAGGAACTAAGAATTGCTGAAGACATAATGGAGGAAGGAAAGGCTATCGTAAAAACTATACTTTCAGTGGTAGGTATTACACAGTCCAACAAAAATGTTAGAATTTCACGTTACCCTATTCGGAGTGTTAAGCGCCGAAGTGGTGAAACGGGAAAGCTCGGAAATAGGGAAAAACAACATGTCGAACATGGAAGAAAACGCATTTAAATCGAAAATATCAAGACAATGGTGTCGCGTACCAAATTGTAAGTGGTCAAATGAAAAGAACTTGTCCTTACATTATTTTTCCAAAGATAATAAACTTCGGAAGCAGTGGTCTATCGCATGTAAAATTGGGAAACCAGTTACGCAGTACATGCAAGTGTGGGTTTATGGTACTGATACATCGCAAAATTGCTTTATCGATACAATACTATACATTTCCTTCGCTTCTGTTTTCAACTTACGCCATTTTTGTTTCACATCCGTAGAGTAGCATGGTTAGAAGTGGGCCACCCGCAATTTTTGTTTTCGCGAGTAACTTGACCGCCAACTGAATATTTTGTTTTTCCTTTATCAACAATAGCTCAGTTTCGACATTTAGTGTTTTTATATGAATTAATCAAGTGATTCGATGAATTAATTTGAACGCTTTAGCGATCATACCACCAAAAAAACTGAAACCGACTGGCTATGAACCCATCGACTACGACAAATTGCTTTGTACTATTGAGGCAAAATAACAAACAGTATTACACATGAAAAATGTTTTTTACAATACGATTTATTACAAAAATTAATTATTTAACATAAAAAATCAGGGTGCGGGTCGAAAAACCGACAAATCAAAACGCCGACAGGTTAAAAAACCGACAGTCAAAATACCGACATTCAAAAAGCCGACAGGCAAAAAACCGACACTTCAAAATGCCGACAGTAAAAGAACTCGAATTGTCATAATACCGACAGTCAAAAAACCGACAGTGAAAAATCCGACATTTCAAAAACCGACAGACAAGCAGCGATACGTAAAAAAGCTGATAGTAGAAAAACCGAATGACATAATACCGATATTCAAAAAACCGACAAGCAAAAAATCGACATTTGAAAAACTGAAATGTCATGATACCGACATTCAAATAACTGACATTTTAAAGAGCTGACTCCCAAAAAGCCGACAATCGAAAAGCCGACATTAAAAAAACTGACACTTTAAAAATTGACTACCCGTTTGTCGATGTGTCTATTTTTTTATGTGTCGGCTTTTTGGCAGTCTATTCTTCAAAGAGTCGGTTATGTGACTGTTGGTATTATGACAATTCGGTTTTTCTACCGTCGGTTTTTTGTCTTTCGGCTTTTTGACGCGTCGGCTGCTTGTCTATCGGCATTTGAAGTATCGACTGTCGGCTATTTGAATATCGATATTATGTCTGTCGGTTTTTTGACCTGTCGACTTTTTGATTTGTCGGTTTTTCGACCTACACCCGGTTTTTCTACTATCGGCTTTTTTACGTATTGCTGCTTGTCTGTCGGCTCTTTGCCAGTCGGTTTTTTGACTGTCGGTATTATGACAATTCGGGTTTTTTTACTGTCGGCATTTTGAAGTGTCGGTTTTTTGCCTGTCGGCTTTTTGAATGTGAGTATTTTGACTGTCGGTTTTTTGACCTGTCGGCTTTTTGATTTGTCGGTTTTTCGACCCGCACCCAAAAATCATCGTGCTTGATCCTGTTACTTGTTTTAGATGAAAAACTTTGGTGGCCCACTTCTGTCTGCAAAATCGTGAAATCGCAAATTTCTCTTTGTTTAATTAACAATGTAAAACAATATGTTAACATTAAAAAATTTAAAATATGTCTTTGCCATAAGTTAGCTAATACATCTCTCTACAAATAGACCCATTAGTTTTCAAAAATATTAACTTTTGAACATCCTGCAGCATGAAAACCAAAGTGTGGCCCACTTCTGTCGATGCTACTCTACAACTTGCACTCTCTATTTCGCAAGTGGGAACTCTAAACAAAGGTGTACACGCTTATATATTTCTTTATTTATCGATTTGTTTTACTTTATTTAAAAAAAAAGGACCTGGTCGGTACCATTCAAATACATAAGCATTGCAACAGAATACTTGCATTTTCCGAAAGCCCCAGCTTTATAAGAACATTTGCAAAATATTCTTGGCTCATTATTTTCATTAATAACAATTAATTTCATGAGGCGATCCGGATAGACAAGAAGTCTGTAAACAAAGTCCTATAATTTCGAATCTTTCAGCCGATTTTTTCGTTAAGCCACAAAACATTAGGTGTTTTGCATTAAGCACTGCTTCTCCTTCAACGTAACAACTTGAACCAGGTCCTACGTACTCAATAATATCGGAAAAACTTATTAAATTTATATTTTCGACCATTATGTAGATATAAAAATTTAAATGTCACCCTATTTCAAAGCCTCACCATTTTACCGCTTTGATCCATGGTGGCGCTTCAATCAACCCCTTAAGGGGAGGCACCACCTTCAAAATCAACTCTATGAAATACACCTTTAGAAAATTTGAAACTATTGTTTCTTTTGTCATTTTTGACGAGGAATTCAGTGGTGCTAGAATAAAAAGCGTAAGAAATTTTTTTGACCCATAAATTGTAGTTTAAACAAAAATTTGTTGTTTTGAAATAATGCAACTACATTTTTGTAACTTAATTTAAAAATTCAAAAAAATTAGGGTGAACATAAAAACATGTTTTCTACAACCTCTCGTATGGATTTTAAAAAATAAATTTTTTGTAGAGAACAACACAATTTTTTTAAGCGTAAAAAAAAAGTTTTACATTTTTTATTCTAACACCACTTAATTCCACGTTAAAAATTACTCTAGAAATAATTTTTTTGAACTCTAAATTTTAGCGCGAAAAAAATTTGTTTTTTTCGAAAAAATGCGTCTACATTTTTTTTAATTCATGTAAAAATTCAAGAAAATTAGGGTGAACATGGAAACACATTTTCTACAGCCTCTCGTATGGATTTTAAAAAATTCCGATTTTTTCGAAAAAGAAAATTTTTTTTTTGGGTCAAACAAATTTTTTACACTTTTTATTCTAGCACCACTGAATTCCACGTCAAAAATTACTAAAGAGATAATTTTTTCAAATTTTTTAAAGCTGTATGTCATACAGCTGATTTAAAGGTGGTGCCTCCCCTTAACACCTCGAATAAGTAAGGTCGATTCTGGTAGGATTTTTGCTCCAGAATCCAAATATGACCGTCAAAATATCCAATTGGTTCTAGTTTTTGAGATATTGAAGGTCAAACGTGTCAAAAAATCCGATTTCAGGCATTTTGAGCATTTATTCACAGCTCTAAAAAATTCTGTTGTTCCAATAGTAAGAGTCAATTCTGATAGGAGTTTTTCCACAGAATCCAAATATCTACGCCAAAATATTGATTTGGACCGACTTTTTGCCCAAAATTGAAAGGTCGAAAAAGTAAAAAATCGTGTTTTAGGACATTTTCACATCTATACTTCAGAACTCGACGCAAAATATCAAGAAAAGCAAATCGGCGGATCCAATATGTCCGACGAACTTTTAGAAATTTGAATCACTTCAAACTCATTATCATTTTGGAAACTTTACTTTGTTTTTCACCAAATTGAAGGTCAAAGGGGTAAAAAATCGTGTTTTCAGACATTCTTTTCTGTTTTTCTAGAAAACTAGTTAACCCTTTTCCTCCCAAAAGTCCGGAATTTGTACACAACTTTCAACGATGTAACTTTTGTTCCAAAAAACGTTAACAAAAATTGAAATAAGTCAAAATCGATAGATTTCGACCTCTTCTTTCAAATGACGTGGTCAGAATCAGCCGGAAATTACAGAGAAAAAAGTTATGATCATTTTTTCGAAAAAAAATACTGATTTTTTCGACGTTATTTCCCAATAATTGCGTTTTTTTGACATTGAAAAGGGCAGTGCTGATCATTGCAAAACGTACTAATCGCGTCTCTTTGCTCAGACCATTCTTCTCGCGTCGGATTTTTTTCAAAAAACAAAATGGCGGCTTCAAGATGGCGTCTCTAAGTTGTAATTTTACATTTTCTCCCACAAATATTGATTATATGACTGCGTTACGGTTCAAATCACGGAGAACTGGGATGAAAAAGTAATTATTATCATTTGCGAATACTTAGTCCTATCATGATTCATTCATAACCTCAAATTAGTCGTGTACAATGGGTTACTACCGATATTTTGTCTGATTTTCACTCAATTTGCAGGTCGCAGGTCAATCCACATCTTATAGTGCAACATAACTTTCAATATCTGCTATATTAATTTACAAAATACAAAACAAAACACAAAAATAAAAAACAAATATTTCCTCATTGCCTCCACGTGTTTTGAATACAAAAAAATGAAAGTAATAAAATTAAAATAAAAAAAAATGAAGAAAAGTATTTTAAAAATAAAAAAAAGTCGAACTGTACTAAATTTTTAGGTTATAAACCGATAATTAATCGGTCATAAGGGTATATGGTCATTTTTAATTTCACACATAAGTAATGTTACAGAAACGTCGAAAATTGTGTGAAAATTAGACAAATAATCGGTATAAACCCATGGTGTCTAATTAATTTGAGGTTATGAATAAATCATGATGAGACTAGGTATTCACAAATGATAATAATTACTTTTTCATTGCAATTCTCCTTGATTTGAGCCGTTACACGTTCAAATAATCGATATTTGTGCGAGAAAATTCAAACTTACAACTTCCAGACGCCATCTTAAAACCGCCATTTTGTTTTTGAAAAAAATCCGACGGGAGAAGAATGGTCTGAGCAAAAAGACGCGATTAGTATGTTTTGCAACGATCAGCACTGCCCTTTTCAATGTCAAAAAACGCAATTATTGGGAAAAAACGTCGAAAAAATCAGTATTTTTTTCGAAAAAATGATCATAACTTTTTTCTGTGTAATTTCCGGCTATTTCTGACCACGGCATTTGAAAGAGGAGGTCCAAATCTATCGATTTTGTCTTATTTCAATTGTTGTTAACGCTGTTTCGAACAAAAGTTACATCGTTGAAAGTTGTGTCCAAATTCTGGACTTTTGGGACGAAAAGGGTTAAGACGGGTGCGGGTCGAAAAACCGACAAATCAAAAAGCCGACAGGTCAAAAAACCTACAGTCAAAATACTCACATTCAAAAAGCCGACAGTCAAAAAACCGACACTTCAAAATGCCGACAGTAAAAAAACCCGAATTGTCATAATACCGACAGTCAAAAAACCGACTGGCAAAGAGCCGACAGACAAGCAACAATACGTAAAAAAGCCGATAGTAGAAAAACCGGGTGTAGGTCGAAAAACCGACAAATCAAAAAGTCGACAGGTCAAAAAACCGACAGACAAAATATCGATATTCAAATAGCCGACAGGCAAACAGTCGATACTTCAAATGCCGATAGACAAGCAGCCGACACGTCGAAAAGCCGAAAGACAAAAAACCGACGGTAAAAAA
Source organism: Trichopria drosophilae (assembly GCA_030407085.1). Classification (NCBI taxonomy): domain Eukaryota; kingdom Metazoa; phylum Arthropoda; class Insecta; order Hymenoptera; family Diapriidae; genus Trichopria; species Trichopria drosophilae. The sequence continues at coordinate 14,509,469 of CM059584.1, read as the reverse complement.
ACCGAATTGTCATAATACCAACAGTCACATAACCGACTCTTTGAAGAATAGACTGCCAAAAAGCCGACACATAAAAAAATAGACACATCGACAAACGGGTAGTCAATTTTTAAAGTGTCAGTTTTTTTACTGTCGGCTTTTCGATTGTCGGCTTTTTGGGAGTCAGCTCTTTAAAATGTCAGTTATTTGAATGTCGGTATCATGACATTTCAGTTTTTCAAATGTCGATTTTTTGCTTGTCGGTTTTTTGAATATCGGTATTATGTCATTCGGTTTTTCTGCTATCAGCTTTTTTACGTATCGCTGCTTGTCTGTCGGTTTTTGAAATGTCGGATTTTTCACTGTTGGTTTTTTGACTGTCGGTATTATGTCAATTCGAGTTCTTTTACTGTCGGCATTTTGAAGTGTCGGTTTTTTGCCTGTCGGCTTTTTGAATGTCGGTATTTTGACTGTCGGTTTTTTAACCTGTCGGCGTTTTGATTTGTCGGTTTTTCGACCAGCACCCTTATTTGCGTCGCATTCTATAGTATAGACGTAAAGAATATCCTAAAGCAATCTTTTTTACAATTTTGACCTGGAATTTGGACAAAAAATAAATCCAATTCAATATTTCCAAATATATATTTCGATTCTGTGAGAAAAATTATATGAAAATTGACTTTTACTAGTGGAGCAACATCATTTTTTGGTATCTGTGAACAGATATTGAAAAATGCCGAAAATCACATTTTTAACCCCTTTGACCTTCAATATCTTAAAAACTGGAGCCAATTGGATATTTTAACGGTCATATTTGGATTCTTGAGCAAAAATCCTATAAGAATCGACTCTTACTTGTAGGGCAACAAAATTTTGTTGGGCTGTATTATCGACTCTTACATTAAAGTAAGAATTTGCATTAAATTAAAGAGTTTGCAGGTGGTAGCGGAAGAAATGGAGTTGTTGTTCGGCGAGAAATGGGAACTTTACACCACTATTCGACCGCCTTGGTCTGTCATTGATGTTTTGAAATGTGCGAAAAAACATTGGATTGCAGCCGTCAGCCAGTCGTTCTTCAAAAAAGGTGAAGCGATTATCAAAACCATTTTAGAGTTGATAAATAAATCACCGCCCGGAGGAAGGAGGTTGAACGATGTCCTCGATTTCCTTGAAACTTGTACAGACTTGATGCAGACGTTGAAAGTTGAAAAGTATCCGGACATGGCATCTCGAGTGAACAATGGTCTTAAGGTAAGTTTCTTTGTCCCATTATAAAACGTAAATTTAACGTTTTATCGATTTTAGGATCAGAAGGATCGATGTAGGAAAAGTATCACAGAGTTAAACGATAAGAGGTTAGAATTAACCATCGGAAAGGAAAACAGCGAAGCTAGACAGGAACAACGAGCCATGGTCGCATTGGAAAGCTTCGACAAAGTTTATACTTTCGCTCGTGATACCTGGTAAGCAATGGCTTATTAAAACAAATGTGAAAATTATTTAATATTTGTATAATTTAGTGGGAAAGCTGCAGAAATGGTCCGAATGCCATGTACTTTCAAGTATAACGAAAGTTTACCAGGTCTGACAAATGAGCTTGTCGAAAGGTTGTACTCGGAAGTTGCTGCAAATTCAAACAGACTCCTACAAGTATTAAGCAGGTAAATATTAAATGTTTTATAAAGTTAAGAGAGATTTTTTATGAATTTTCTTCAGTGCGTTAGAACACTCGACGAGTTTAACTGCGGATCACAGAGTCATTTTGGAGTTACACGACATTCTGACAAACTTTTTACCGGACATCAATTTGGCAGACGAGATGACTTTGTCACCTTTGGATATTTTGTGCTGCGTGAAACGAAAGAGGCAAGTACTCAAACAGGGACTGACGCAACTTCAGGAGCTCAGTATAAATTTTTGTCGTATGGCAAGCTTTCGATGTACCTGAATGGTATTTGGTTATTATACATTTATTTTGAAAGAAAACTGTGATGTTTACTGCGATGTTGAAATTGATATTTTAAGTTTTTGATCCGATGTTAGCTTAGCGTATCATCTGCGGTCGGAAAGAAATTCTCGATCAAGCCTCGATTTGTTTCAGGATAAGTAAGTTATTAATTGGTTTCTTAATCGTATAATTTTGAAAAGTACATGCGATATAGTTAAACTAAACAAAATTGTTAACAATACTTGACGCATACGAAATTTGATTGTGTTTATTTCGTACCAGTTATTTTTTTTTTAAAGACAGAAGTAATGCAAATGAAAGTTAGAGAAGAGAAATAACTATTTAATGTTATATTTATTGAAAATAGAAATTTGTGTGTCGATAAGAAAATTTGAGGAACATTTTCTTAATAGAAATATAATTTTCTTTTTCATTATTTTTGAATTTAATAAAAGCTTAAACAACATAACCTTAAAATATGTTTTGTCACGAAATGGAATACAAAGACAAAAAAAAACAATTTGAGATCAAAATTAAGTTTAGGCATTTACAATTGTTCATAGAAACGAAAATGTGAATTAATTTAATTCCATGTGATTTACAATAACAATTATAATGGTAGGATGAATTTTGTTGTAAATCTTTGTTTTTAACTTGTAGCAAAAAACAAAGTCGAGGCTTTTATCATTTGTGTAAATATGTAGAATAATTAGAATTAGAAAATGGTAGAAATACGATGTTAAGAAACATATTTTTATATGTTATTAATTGCAAATTATAAACGGATATCAAGACTAATGAGCAGTCAAGTGATATAATTTAAAATAGTTAATGTTAATTTAGATGTAAAAAATGTACAAGCAAGTTATAAACGAGATTGAAAGTTTCTGGCCAGGCCAAAAACTTCTATAATAATTTTGTGCCATGTGCAGTATTTAATAAAGAAATTTTAAGATTTTAGTTAAGGAGATATTTATTTAGTTGGTTTTTGGTTTGACAAGTGATAGTAAATAAAAAGGTAAGTAATATTTTGTGGTGTTAAGCATTTACTATTTAATCTTTATCATTTTTTTATGACCATTATTTTGTTGTATTATTGTTTGATTCTTATAATAGTTAATAAATAATTTAGCTATAAACGTTTTTCGACCGTTGCAATAAATTCAAAGTAATGGTGAATTTATTCGATTACGAAAATATGAAACAACTTGAAAGTTTTCTGTAAATTATTTGTCGATAATTTTTTTGTGGAAGTGACCAAATTTAATACTTTTTCAGACAATAGTTATAAGCATTTTTTAACCAGTTTTTATGGCATTATCGTTGACTTTGGGAAGAAAATGCATAGAAGCTTTCTTGTAGAGAATTTCATCCTCTATCTTTTTTGTTTGAAACATTTTTTAATCAAATTTGTATTTTTCAAAATAAATGCAAAAAACTACAAAGAAACTTAATTGGAGCTAACATTAGGTAGTTTTTTGCATTTATTTTAAAAAATACAAATTTGATTAAAAAATGTTTCAAACAAAAAAATATAGAGCATGAAATTCTCTACAAAAAAGGTTTTGTGCATTTTCTTCCTAAAGTCAACGATAATGCCATAAAAACTGGTTTAACCCATTAAGTCCTGAATGGACGTTTTTTCACTACAATTTTCAACGGTTGTATTTAGTGTGAAAAAAGGCTCTAAAAAATTTGAAAGAAGACATATCTGACGTAAAATTAATTGAACTTTCAGAATCTGTTATTACATTTTTCAGAAAATGCAACCGTGAAAAACTATATTCGATTTTTTCAAAAAAATCATGCATTTTTCAAATGAATTTTTTTTTCATTTCGTCTTTTCACATTGAAATTGTTTCAGAATTCCTCTAAACGGTAAAGAAATCGTGTCCTCGAGACTTAAACTTTAAGATGTGCCTATGTCCATTTTGAAAATAAAGGTAAAAGCATCCAAAATGGCGACCCAAATACAAAAAAATTAGCGAAAAATTCAGGAATTTTTTATTCAAAGACGATCGACTTTAGGAAAAAATGTTACAGAACAAAAAGTTCTTACAATTATTCAAAGAATACGCTGAATTTTTTTCAGAATTTTTTAAACACTTTTTTCATTTTTCAAAATCCCAAAATTTTGACAAATCGAAAAAGTCGTCAAAAAATTCTAAAAAAATTTTCGGGCATTCTTTGATTAATTGCAAGAAGTTTTTCTTCCGTAACATTTTCTCCTAAAGTCTACCATTTTCAAATAAAAAATTCCTGAACTTCTCGACAATTTTTTTCGAATTTTTTTCGAAATTTTTCTCGACAAGACTTTAGGAGAAATATTTTACAAAAACTTTGACAATAAAGTATTAAATTTCGATAGAAATGTTAAATAAATATCCCTGGCCCATGTTAATTTGAAAAAATAATACTTTTGTTACAAAAAACTGGTATAAAACGACATTTAAAGACTAAAAGTAGCATTTTTTATATGTCCAAACCTCTAAGTTCAAAACTTTAAAATATTAGCGCTATTAAGAAACCGAATTATTTTAATTTATTCAAATAATATTTCTATAGCTCAAACTGTACAATTTCTCTCTGTATAATATTTAATTAAATCAATATAATTATTGAAATATTAATGTCTTAAGAAATTTCTATGAGGTAACGACAATGCGTAGGTATAAATGAACTGGAAATAATTAACTTTTTTACTAAAACTTATGAGAAAATCAAAGAAAAAACACTACACTTTACTAATCCTCCATAGAAAATTGAAAAGAGAACATATTTACCTCATGAACAAGTAAAAACTGTATAAAAATACCACGTATTTTTATTAAATTAATTATCGTCACCCGTCCTAATTTTGGTATTTTGTTACAAACAGCAATTAAAAAACGATGAAAACTTAAAGATTAAAGGAATAAACGTTACTGCCAATTTGTGTTTTAATTTATTATTGTTTAAAATATGTAAAATTGGATTTTTTTTACAAATTTTTGGCGTATCAGGTACGAAACAAGAACAAAGTGTAACCCGTAGCAGAAAATATTTTTCAAATCATAAATAACATTTATATTTCTCTTAGACATTTATTTAAATATAATTTAAAAAACCACAAAATTAAACTTTATATTTGTTACAACGTTATGAATCAAGTTTATTATGAAATAATATTATTTATTAAAATTATGAATATAATATTATCATTGTAGTTACTAACCAACGACACATTAACTTTAATAAATTTATTTTGTCTAAAACTTCTTCAAAAATTCATGTGTTTTTCTTAATTTTTTAATTGTAAATTCGTTTTTTTTAATGGATTCTTGTTTATTAGCACCAAGTTAAGTTATTGTTAAAGTAGTCACGCTACAAAATTATTTTAAAGGGAAGGGGAAGACTTTTACTATGACGCATTTTCATACGGCTATATAAACCAACAATTGCTTGTTAAAAACTTGAAAAAAATAACTCTAAAGAGTCAAAAACATAATGTACATATTTGATTTAGTGCATTTTTGTGAATAATTGAAAATTATTTATTAAGTAATAATTAAAAAATTAAGAAAAACGCATGAATTTTTGAAGAAGTTTTAGACAAAATAAATTTATTAAAGTTAATGTGTCGTTGGTTAGTAACTACAATGATAATATTATATTCATAATTTTCATAAACAATATTATTTCATAATAAACTTGATTCATAACGTTGTAACAAATATAAAGTTTAATTTTGTGGGTTTTTAAAATATATTTAAATAAATGTCTAAGAGGAAGAGAAATATAAACGTTATTTATGATTTGAAAAATATTTTCTGCTACGGGTTACACTTTGTTCTTGTTTCGTACCTGATACGCCAAATGTTTGGTAACGACAATGAAAATTTGTAAAAAAATCCAATTTTACATATTTTAAACAATAATAAATTAAAAAACCAATTGCCAGTAACGTTTATTCCTTTAATCTTTAAGTTTTCATCGTTTTTTAATTGCTGTTTGTATCAAAATACCAAAATTAGGACGGGTGACGACAATTAATTTAATAAAAATACGTAGTATTTTTATACAGTTTTTACTTGTTCATGAGGTTAAATATGTTCTCTTTTCAGTTTTCTACGGAGGATTAGTAAAGTGTAGTGTTTTTTCTTTGATTTTTTCATAAGTTTTAGTAAAAAAGTGAATTATTTCCAGTTCATTTATACCAGTTTACGCATTATCGTTACCTCATAGAAATTTCTTAAGACATTAATATTTCAATAATTATAAGTATACATATTGATTTAATTAAATATTATACAGAGGGAAATTGTACAGTTTGAGCTGTACTATAGAAATATTATTTGAATAAATTAAAATAATTCGGTTTCTTAATAGCGCTAATATTTTAAAGTTTTGAACTTAGAGGTTTGGACATATCAAAAATGCTACTTTTAGTCTTTAAATGTCATTTTACACCAGTTTTTTGTAACAAAAGTATTATTTTTTCAAATTAACATGGGCCAGGGATATTTATTCAACATTTCTATTGAAATTTAATAATTTATTGTCAAAGTTTTTGTAAGATATAACGTAAAGACACGAAAAAGCCCTGTTTCCGGAGAATCACCCATATATCGAAATAATTATTTTCGTATCAAGGGCGTAAAATAACTTATGCGCCTGTAGGTGAAACGTCGAAATTTAATGAAAAACTATAGGGTAATTTTTTTGCCGAGGTGACCAAATTCAATACTTTTTCAGACAATAGTCATAAGCATTTTAAACCAGTTTTTATGGCATTATCGTTGACTTTAGGAAGAAAATGCACAAAACCTTTTTTGTAGAGAATTTCATGCTCTATCTTTTTCGTTTGAAACATTTTTTAATAAAATTTGTATTTTTCAAAATAAATAAACAAAACTACGAAGAAACTTAATTGGGGCTAATTTTTTTTAGTAATGGACGGATGGATCTGTGCCAAAATCTAATCAGATCTAAGATCCAAGATACGTATTAAAAAAAAAATGTATGTCATTACGCTTATCCGTTCGCGAGTTATCGCGAGACAAAAAAACGGGACGTACGGACGTACAGACGTATGTACGTACAAGATCACGGACACAAATTTTTTTATTGTTGATTTGGGTTCCTTAGGGTCTGAAACGTCGACATTTGATGAAAAACTATAGGGTAATTTTTATGCCCGAAGTGACCAAATTCAATACTTCGTCCAGACTTAGTCTGGGTCGAAGTAAGATTACAATATGCAAAGTAATAATAATGATAGATGGTGTAATGATACAAGGTGAAGCGTTCCGATAGTTTCTAAATAGACCAAAAATAATGGGAGCGTGGTAAATTACCATTTGTAAAAGTACGACTTCGTGATTGAATTAACCGTGGAGAAAAATCCCGTGGCCAATATTCTATGTAAAAACGGGATGGAGTCCTAATATTTAGATGTCCAATTGACGTCCGTCCGTGTGCAATAAATCTCGTGTCCAAACAGAAATGTGTGCAATAGGTCAATATGCCTCATGTCCAAACGGCACAGTGAGCAATAAATCTTGTAAGGGAATGTATCCATGAGTGGACCACGTTTTTAATTTAGTGTAAAAAGTTAATTAAATAAAGGAATTTTTAAGTTTTCTATACACCGTTAGGTAGATATAGTCCCAAGGTATAAATTAAATACATTTGGTTTACTTTCTGCAGTTAAACAAAATTTATTAAACGAAGGGACGTTTTTGGGTTAAAAAAAAATTGTATCCATGAGTGGACCACTCGTTCAAATCGCCTTAGAATGGCTAGAAACAGCAAGAATACAACGAAATTCTAATTTTCATATAATAATTTATTTATTTTGAACACGTTTACTGTGTGCAATACATGGAGAAAATGTGAATAAAGGTTAGGTCAATATAAAAAAGAAACTTTGTGAAAAAACCATCGAATCAATCATTTTAATATGTATTCCAGTTTAATACAACACTTAAACGCTACTTTAATGACTTATTTATATTCAAAAACAAAATGTTAAATTACACTCAGAAATTACGCTTCCGCACCATAACCTTCACACTGATAGAAACTAGAGACCCTCTAGTAATCACACTGAGCTTGAAGCATGTCTAAGCCCGACTAAAATGTCAACCATTTGTACAGAATGACTGGTACACTATTCCAGTTTAAAAACCCATGTTTATTTTAATCGTAACTGATCCCGTTTTTGAGAAATTCAGAAATCAATAAATTCTGTAAGTTTAAATTCAGCTTACGTTAATCATTTAAGTTATATATTTTTCTTCACATGAAAAATTAGTGAAATTTATTACTAGAGGGGCTTCGGGGTAGCTGAATATGAATCTAATCTCAGATCTTCAAAATTCAAAATGGTGAATGTAAGATAACGGACAGAAACGTGAAAAGTTCCTTGATCAAGAAAAAACTGGGGATTTTTGTGGGTGCAGATTATGATTCTGATAATGGAAAAATGTGAATATTAAAAATATTGATATTTTTCCGTCACGTTTTTTTATTTAAGCTATATTATATTGTTATTATAAATAATAATAATAAAAAATAATAATATGACAAAATCGAAAAAGTTTAGTATCAGCCACGTACAGAACGATATTTTAAGGGGAACCATCACCGATTTTTCAGCAATATCAAGTTGTAATTAAAAAAAATTAATAGTATTTTTTGTCTGGTACTATTGTGGGTGAGAAATAACGTGAAAAAGAAAAAAAATGAAAGTTCTTTTTTCAGCATTTTTGACATTGTAATTTTTCACAAAATTAAAATGTCGCAAAATCCATACCCTTATTTCTTCCTGAAAGTTTGAGAAACGGAATAAAAAAGGAGCCATTGAAAAATATTGAAATTTGTGAAAAAAGAAGCATTTTTAGTAGTTTTGATAAGATTTTGGATTGTATTTGCGAAAGGTTCATACCTCCAATCTCTTTGAAACTCCGTTTACCAACGTAACTTGGTGCGCTGAACACGAATATCGTAGTAAAAATTGTCGTTATGGTCACATTCAAGGTCAAAACACATACAAATGCGTTATTTTTGTCATTTTTTCATTTATTTTTAGAAATATAAATATGATGAAAAAGGGTTTTTAACACAATATGTAGATCATGAAATTCTCTACAAAAAAACATTCAGACATTTTTTTTTGTCACAGCAACGGAAACTCCGTAAGAGAGGGATAAAAATAGTTCTAAATTTTGACCAATATTAGAAGCAAACGGTAGGCTTTTGCAAAATTTTAATTTTGTGAAAAATTACAATGTCAAAAATGTTCAAAAAAGAACTTATTTTTTCTTTTTAACGTTATTTCTCTCCCACAATAGTGCCAGAAAAAAAATATTACGCATACGAGTTACATATATTTAATTACGCAGTAAAATTTAGCATACTTCCTGAATGTAATTCCGACAAGTTTGTTGTCAGATTTATAATCTGGAATTCCAAAAATCTCCGAGTGTCCAGTTGGTCATGTCAGATCCGCCATTTTGAATTTTTAAAATTAAAGATCACATTCATACTCAGCGACACCGAAACCCTCATGGCAACGAATTTTAGCTATTTTCCATGTTAAAAAAATATATAACTTAAATGATTCAATCTTACCTGCGCAGAATTTAAACGTACAGAGTTGATTTCTGAATTTCTCAAAAACGGGATCAGTTACGATTTAAGTAAGCATGGTTTTTTAAACTTGAATAATGTACCAGTCATTCTGTACAAATGGTTATGGTTGACATTTTCCATACCAAAAGTGGTCCACTCATGGATATGGAAGCCGAAATTAAAATGCATGACATTTTTTCGTACCATTGAAATATTTGTCAACCATTCAGATATGATGAATTTCAATATTTAATTTACAAGAAAAAAATAAAAATTACTTTAAAAAAGTAATAATTCTATGTTTTTTAATACTCAATTGAACTGAACGCAAAACTTTGACGTTTTTGAACAGTACATTTCTACGAGCAGCTGTACTGAACGCGAAAATGCATGTAGTGACTTAGGGATCTTATTAAAAATGGTTTCGCAATAATACGCATCTGTTTCAACCAAAAATTTGATATTTCATTTTTAGTTTGATAAAAATCGGAAGGGTGGTAAATTCTCGAAAACACTTTAACAATATATTTTTTAAACTATGTCCTTCATAAGTTGGAAGAATCTAAAATATTTCTTACCATATAATGTAACATGGATGTAAATAATAATAAAACAGTAGTCACAAACATACATAGTGTTCTTTATTTAAACCACATTTATTAACAATCCCATAATCTGTGAACTTTATAATACATCATATATACATGAATAAACTGTGCTCTGTAGCATATCTTTGTAATTATCATATACTTAGATTTATGTAAAAGTAAGGATAGATGTTAATATTAATCGTCGTCGCATGCTTAGTAAAACTTGCACAGCCACGCCCAGAAATACATTTTAAAATGTTGGGTAATTGAGTAATTTCATTTTGTATACCATTGTTCGTCATGAAAATTATAACAATAGTTTTTTTATATTAGGACATGGCATGCGCAAGCTGAAACACAAAATAACTTGTCGAAAGTCTGTGAAAAATTTTTTAATACAATTTTTTGTGAAATTAAAATGCAGTAGCTCGCAGTGCTGTCTCCTGGTGGTTCAGCTTCAGCATGGAAAATCCTCATACCATTTGCTTTTTAAATTTTGTAAAGGATCTTCTGGTAGAAAGTTTGTTGGCAAATCTAAATGAAAGATGATTAAACCCATATTTTTGAGTGAAAATTTCTAATTTAGATTAGAAACTTTTACTCCATGAAGATTTCGGAATGGATTTACAAAATGGAATTCTTCCTACATTTTTTTCTGGGGAACATTAGAAAGGCATGAATTTACATTATGCTGGAATTGGTTCAGTCGAAGGTGGTGGTTGTACTAAGGTATGATAAAGTAGAGGGAATCCCTCTTTGGAGGGTTGAAGCCAGTTGTCTTTGGCATAATGTACATGTTTGGTCTCCACCATATGGAAGGTGTAGGCATGTCGAGAAGCTTGGCTGCGATTGGCGTTTGAGAAATGCACCACTTGGCCATGGATTAGGACGCAGGAACCTTTTTTTACCGGAACTGCTCGAAAGCTGCTCAACTGATAACATTGCGCAGAATTGTCGTAAACTAAGAGATCTTTGGATTCTGGATCTTTGTTCCTGACGTAACGTCGGTGGACTCCGCTCGTGTGGGATCCGGGTGCGATCCACAAACAACCGTTTTCCAAAGTGGCGTCTTCAAGGGCGATCCAAAATCCTACGAGTTTCACTGGATCGGTGTACAAGTAACTGGCATCTTGGTGCGTGTCGACTGTAATTGGAAAAAATGTCGATTGATACATTTGTTTTTATTCAAAAGATTATAGTTGTTTCAAAGTATTATCACTAAATAATTATTCAAATTTCTTGTAGATTATAATAATAAGCCATAAATAAAAAATAACATTTTGAAAAAAAATTGAGTTGGAGTTTATTATGAAATTTACGAAAAATTTGAAAAATCGCATGTAATACGCTATATAAACGTTCATTTAACCCTTTACGTCACGTTTTACGGGCTACCGCATTTTTTCGCTCAATTTCTATCAAAACGAAACGGGTGTTAAATTGTAGTTCTTTTTAAGCTCTACAACTTTCTCCTATACAAAAATTCACTAGCTGTTGAACGAAACGAGTTGGAGGCGAAAAACCGAAAAAATAAGCGTTTTTTTCTCTTTTTATCGGCTCTAACCTGAGAAATATTCATTTTTGGTCAAAGTGTTTTCAAGATAATTTGTACGGCTTGAAATTAGCTTCAATATTGGCTAATATATCATTGTCAAAACTTAAGTAGAAGCCAAGATATTACGAAAAAACCGGATCAAACTATTATTTTTTTTATTTTAAGGTTTTATATAGCTGTATTGAGATAAAAAGTCACCAAAATAACTTCGTAAATATTTTTTTTTCTAAAAATTCAATAATTTTTGTAAATGTTTCACTACTTAACTCCACCATTAAGCGTGTTATAGAAAAATACGTCAGTTTTTATTTTGGTAACTTTTCATCTCAATACAGCTATATAAAACCTTAAAACAAGAAAAAAATAATAGTTTGATCCGGTTTTTTGGTAATATCTTGGCTTCTACTTAAGTTTCGACAAAGGATATATCAGCCAATTTTGAAGCTAATTTCAAGCCCTACGAATTATCTTTAAAACACTTTGACAAAAAATGAATATTTCTCAGGTTAGAGCCGATAAAAAGAGAAAAAATGCTTATTTTTTCGGTTTTTCGCCTCTAACTCGTTTTGTTCAACAGCTAGTGAATTTTTGTATAGGAGAAAGTTATAGAGCTTAAAAAGAACTACAATTTAACACCCGTTTCGTTTTGATAAAAATTGATCGAAAAAATGAGAAAAATACCGTTTTTATTTTTTTTTTAATATGGCGCACCACTTTTAAAAATCTGAAAAAATTGACCATATAGATTGGCCTAAAATACATCTTCTTGAATTTTTTCAAGAGGGCGATTTGTTTTTAAACGCGAGAAAACATGTTTTGAATTTTTTATGAATTTCTTAAAAACGTTTCTATAAAGTCAAATTATTGAAAAAATTTTCGTAACTACACTCTAATATTATTTAGACGCATGAATTTTTCTGTAAAGATTTCATAGTGCAGCTACGAAATAAAAAGTAAAAACTGAAAATTTGCGTTTTTTCCTATAGCGAGCGCAATTTTGGGGATAGGGAGTTGAAAATTTCTGAGAATTATTACTTTTCGACATAGAAAAGGATAAAATTTCATTCATCTGAATCCCTACTGGGGTAGATTGGACCTTCCTATCCTGCTAGGCCCTTTCTTGAACATTTTTACTCGTGAGTTTTCGAGATGGCTAATTAGGAATCCGAAGTCAGAATGTTGAAATTCAAAATGGTGGGTCCAATATGTCTGATAAAAATTTGTAAACCTACACGAAATTAGACAAAACTTGGGGGTTTTCGAGGTTGCCGACTACGAATACGAAGTCAGAATTTTTACATTCAAAATGGCGGATCTTTTAACGTTTTCTGTTTTTTTCGTGTTTTGACACCATTTTGGATATCTTTACATTTTTTTTCAAAATGTTAATATGCACATTTTAAAGATCCAATGATTCAATCTAAAAAGGACATAAAGAAAAAAATCATTTGAAAAATTCATGTTTTTTGGAAATAATCTCGTATATCCTTTCAATACGTAACTTTTCAACACAAGTATGTGTTCACCACTAGATAACTTCATCATAAACATTTCAATACACAAACATTTCATCATAACATTTTTCAACAAATGACCATCTCAGCATAACATATTAAACATTTTAACAAAATAGATTAAGTTAGGTTAGAGTAGGTTAGAATGTGACGTTAGTCAGGTTAGGTTAAGTCAGGTTAGGTTAGGTTAGATTTTTGTATTATTTTGCGAGCAATTCCACGTGAGGCGGATCAGTCACCTCTCAGAAATGTTTGTAATTTTGTTTATAGATAGTTTTTGGTGAAATATAATGTTCTGCCAAGTGATTTTTTTTAATTTAAAAAATCCACCGAGTTATAAACAAGCCAAGATTTTGGGAACTTTTTATTAAAAAAATCATTCAAAAAATTATTTTCTCAAAAACAGGATAAAACACATTGTTGCTGATGTTTTGTATAATACACAAAGACTAGTTCTACATAAATAGCAGTAAAAATTTAAAAAATACGACATTGTGAGCTCACAGCTGGGATTAACAATTTCGCCGTAAAAGACATTTAAAAATGGATGAATAAACAACATGATAGTTTGCGACAGATTACGAGTCGTATTGTAATGTTATTTTTACCTCGACGACCTTCGCATTGCCGATATTAATTTTCGTACAAAAACTGTTTAAAACATTTTTCTGAGTGTATGCATTAGACTCTGATGATTAGAGCAATGCGAAGACAGCGGCGGAGCAGTAGTACATGCTCCATAACTTTTTATGCCCATATTGATTGTTTAAAAAATTCATAAAAAATGTATTGTCAAAAACATAAGGGATAAACCATCTTTTTATAATTTCATATAATTTTATTGAAAACTACAACTTATTACCCACAAATTTTGTATGAAACATTTTTCGATAGAACTTACAGGAAAAAAACTATGATTTTTTTAATAAAAAGTTCCCAAAATCTTGGCTTGTTTATAACTCGGTGGATTTTCTAAATAAAAAAAAATCACTTGGCAGAACATTATATTTCACCAAAAACTATCTATAAATAAAATTACAAACATTTCTGAGAGGTGGCTGATCCGCCTCACGTGGAATTTGGTCGTATATAATATTTAATTGTTATTTTCCATTATTTTATTTAAATGCATTGTTCTTGGTTCGTGTTGAAATGATTATGTGATGAAATGTTTGTGTTGAAATGATTGTACATTGAAAAGTCGTATGTTGAACTGTCGTACATTGAATTTCTGTGATGAAATATACTATGTTTAAAGGTTGTGTGTTGTATAGTCGTAGTACCACTTGGGTTGTAAGTACATTTTGCCTTATATTTGTCTAAGTAAATTGACTTAATTTTTTAAAATTGTACAAAATTAATCTATGGAAGTCATATTTTCATAAATTCAACGGAGTCACTTAAATTTTATTATTCGGGCAGAATAGTCCTTTCGTACCATGGGCGTAAAAATAATTTTACAAAAATAGTTTCAAAATAGAGTTTTACGCCCTCGGCACCAAAAGTACTACTTTCAGAAGGTGTAAAAATGATAATTTTACATACGTAGCAAAATCGTAATGTAGTATATATCGGACGTAAAATGGCCATTCGTCTTCTGAATGGAATAAAAATGTTATTTTATATTAATCCAAATACCTTATATAAATGATATATATATTAAATTTTTCTGAGCAGTTCCTGCTAATTTATGATGCTATTCTAAACATTTAAATTCTTAGTGCTTATAGTTTTGAAACGAATATTAAATTGAAAAAATCAAAGTTGTATTACAGATAAAACTCTCATTGATCTACTTTGAACGAATTATTGCTATTGGGGAGTTTCAAGGGTAAACTGATTTGTGCAAATTACATAGGTGACAATTTCATAACGTAATATTTTGACACTGATAATAGTAGATGAATGGCGTAATGTTTCGAGGAAACATCGCTACAAAATATCGAATAAAAGTTAATCTTATTAGAAATTATCAATATTTAATAAAAGTTATAAAAAAAGGTGAATAATTTCATTTAGGAAATTCATCGATATGTCTCAATTATAAATATTCAAAATGTGACGTTGGAGTATTTTTTTGTTGTTTGAAACTGATTGCAATTGGTTCACTAAAGTGTTTTGTTTATAATACGATTCTAAATCTTACATGGCATTTTTTGACCATTTATTTATATTTTATTAGATATTTTATTATCTAAGAAATTGTGCAATAATTTTTTGTAAGCATTAAACAAGACTTTAAATTTGTTACCATTAAGTATAATAAATACTGAGTAAATATTTAGAATATTTTTTAATAGAAATAACAAAAACTGTTCATATGTAAACATATAGTTTCCAAATTATCATCGTTACATTATTAACGTCTCAGAAAATTTGTACAATTAAATGAAATGAAGTCGGATAGTAAAAAATACTTTGTTCGCTCCTAAAATTCTAGCTTTTAAAGTTTAATTTTAAAGCAGCAGAGTATATTTTGTTCTTTTCACTGTTATAAAACAAAAATGGTCGATTTTGATGTTGACTATTCGGGAATTAAAAATTAATTTACTACAGCAGGTACGAATTTAAGACAAATATTTTAAAGTACCCGGACATTTTCAAATTGTCTTTCACCCATCAACTTTCAAATTCTTATTGGCTAGTGTAAATATACTATCAATACTTTTTAACCAATTAATGGTCAAAATAATGGAGTTTTTGTTATCAGCTACAAAAATGAAAAATATTATAAAAAAATTCAGATTTTGTTGAATTTATTAAACGAAATGTTTAAATTATTTTTAAACTAAAATTAACATTATTTGTTTTTAATTTGTATTATATTTTTATAAATGTCATCGGACAATAAGAATCAACTGAATTGTAACTACTATATATGCGAAAGAGGTGAAAGTTTGTTTGAGAAAATGAAAATCAATATCTGCTCGTATGAATCAAATATAAAACTGAAGTGTATTCTGTCTTTTATTGCCATACCTGTTATTTGAATTTCCACGAGAATCGTGCTGTATATATTGATCCAATATTTGTCATACTTAATAAGTTATGTTGCTTTGATTAATATGATAAATTTATTTTACATATATTTTGAAATTAAAATAAGAGGTTTAAAAATACCTTCGTTTCTTCAAAATCAATTAAATGGTTTAACACTTACATTTTTCTTTTTATAGTATTGATCTAAAATCTCTTAATTAATTTTTTTTTCAAATTCAAATGGATTTTAAAAATTAAAATATGTTACGGTAAAAATGCAATACAATTTGTTAGTCGAGAAGTTTTCTATCGTAGATGTATCCCACCACTGAAATTTGAAATTCAAAATGATGAATCCAATATGACTGATTATTTAGTAAGTCAAATTATTTTGAATTCAATAGAACTTTGTAATTTGAGGTTTTTGAGTTCACTGATTATGAATCTGACTACTGGCATTTGAAATTCAAAGTGGCGGATCAAATGTTGCGTACAAAAATAAAAAAATTTACATGTTAATTTTTACACTTTGTTTCGGGGTTTCATGGTCGCTTATTGCATATGAAACCTTAAAATTTTAGTAAATCGAATTTGGTTTAAAAATATTTCAAGGTTGACCAAGTTTGTCTTTTTAATTTTTTGCTAGCTATTTTCGGTTTGTCATTTTAAATCTTTAAAAACTGACCACATATTAATAATTGACGACTCAAACAAATCGGAGATATTTTAAACATTTTTTATATCATTATTTAGTCGTAATTAGATTTATTGTAAGAATGTGATTTTTTTCATTTGTTCTTGTAATTATGTCAAAAATATAATTGTATATATTGAAACACTCGTTCGTTTATGGTTAATTTTTACTAAAGTGTAAAATGTACTGCATATTTACAAATAAATATAATTAGTAAATGATATTAAGTAAAAAATATTAAGTTACCTTTTGAACCGGTACCAGGATTTTTGAAAATATACATAGACTGACATATTGCTGGTTCTTGCAGCTCCAATTGGTATGCGATTTCTTTCACTCTTTCATCAAAAGTATATTTTACGAACGTTGGATGTAATTCGTGCAACGCGTGTCCTACCTGTATAAACAGTACAAAATTAATAATTAATAATAATTGTAAATTAGTATTTTATTAACCTATAGGGGAACATGGGATAAGAGACAAGTAGGATTTTACTGCTTTTTTTATAAGGGCAATACTTATAATTTTATTTTAATTGTTTATTGCCAAATAAATTGACCAATTATAAATTTTGAAGTATTTTCAAATTCTCTCGCATTTATTGCAGAAATGTTTTACGTGTTTATTTATTTATTTATTTATTTGACGGGATTCAGTAAACAAACATGTTATACCAAATTTGAGCTAAACTCAAAAATAACATATATTTCTATTGACTGTGATGAATTAAATATAATTGAGATTTGAATTACATGGGTTTGTAGGCTTAGTTTTACCTTCTTTTCATTTTTTAATTATTGTGTTTAGGATAAAGGGAGCGGCGCAAAGTGGTATTGTGGTCCCGTTTGGCTTCATATTTAAAGAGGTAATTTCATTCTTTTTTTTTTCAAGAAGATAATGGTTTGCATATGTAAAAGGACGTCAGAGCATCAAAATTTGATATCGAATCAGTTATAGTCGCAATTTCAACCATTTTAACCCATTAATGCCTGAATGTCCAAAAATCGTAGAGTAACTTTGAGCTAAAATCTTTTAATGAAATCGCGGAAATTTCTATTTGGCATAAGTTGTTCTAGACGTTTTCGGGTGTGCTCTACACGATGCGAACATTTAGAAAAGTTAAACATTTTATTTTGTATTGTTTTTTGATAAATTTATATAAAAAATAGCGATTTTTACGGGATTTTTTCGTAGAAAATCACCATTTTGGAAGAGAAAATAAATGTTTGTCATATTAAAATTAACTAAAAACGTGTCACTAGTGTTTGCACCAACAAACTATGGATGTAGGTTTTTTTCCAAATTTTTTGTCCAAAAATAGAAAGCTTTGGAATGCAAAAAATATCACTAGTGCGGGCATTATCAGAGTTGTTCAGTTTTTGATCACTATTATAATACCCGATTATTCACAAAAATGTCTATTCCGGGTTTTGGAGGCTGCTGATTACAATTCTTCTGTCAGAAACGGAAAATTGAAAATGGCAAAATTTTTTGCATTCCAAAGCTTCCTATTTTTGGAAAAAAAATTTTGAAAAAAACATCTATAGTTTGTTGGTACAAACACTAATGATACATTTTTAATTAATTTTAATACGATAAACATATATTTTCTGTTAAAAAATGGTAATTTTCTACGAAAAAATGCCTAGAACAACTTATGAAAAATAGAAATTTCCGCGATTTGATTAAAAGATTTTAGCTCAAAATTACTGTACGATTTTTGGACATTCAGGTATTAATGGGTTAATGACGAAATATCGATTCAATGTGTAGCATTGAAATACATAATTTTTTCTTGCGCTTATAAAAAAAAATACTTTACCTTAATACCATTTTGCAGTATTTTCGCTAAAACCTTTCCAGAAGTCATTTAGACGACACGTCCCACTTTGCCCCGTGATTTTCACATTTCTCAAAATAATACCAATAATAACAATGACAATTTTCTTTAGAAAATGTGTATGCATGCATAAAACACAAAACTTTATAATTTACATATTATGATCCTTAAAACTTGTTGTAAATAGGAAATTTAATTTAATTTCTTATATTTTTACAAAATTTTGCTTTATAACTTGATATGCAATTATATTAATCTCCGTGTGTATTTTAAATCGAGTAAAGGGCAATTATGCTTTTCGAATTATAATGTTGAAATTCTGACTTCCGATTCATAATAAGTCATCCCGAAAAACTACAGGTACCTTGTTATAAATAAAATTCAAACAAATTCAAATAATAAAAAAGAAATACATTTAGAAACCACGAAATATGATTCTGGTTACTTAATATGTATTTTTAAGATTTAGATGTTAGCCCAAGTGTACCGATTTTTTACGTTGACTTTGATTGTTAACTGTATTCATAAAATGTAGATTTATCTATGCCAATCCTTATATCTTATTTATAACCTCTATTTTTTAATGTCTGTTGAAAAATGAATTGCATTGTGGCGTTTCACATAAAGAAATAAAAAGACACGCATGATTCTTGTTCGGAATGAAGCTTGAAAATACTCCAATCCTGTGTTTCGGACTGAAAAAGATGGCTTGAGCAGAATTTTTCTATCAAATCCCATTTTCGAGAAAATCAATATTTTATTCTAGTTCTTTTCACGATATATCTAAGAAATAGTATTAGAAATCGTAAAAAGAAAAACGCATGGAACAACTAGAAATCGTAAAAATTTGAAAGATTGTTTAAAAAATTAATAATAGCTATTTTCTCCTCAAAAACAGAAAGACATCGAATAAAATTTTTGTTGTATGTTGTACATATGATTTATTATCTATAAATTCTAGAAAAATGTAAAAAAGTGGAGTTTTTGAATAATAATTATTGTTATTGTTTACGAAATTTTTCATTTCTCAAGTATGAAAAGTGCAACAAAATTAGCCGAGTCGCGATTGAAAAGCTGCAGGGAAATTGAGTAAATTCCTAGCCTCTCTGAATAAAAAATATGCAAAAATCTTGTTTTGTCGAGAAAATCTTCAGTAATTCGAAAAAAATCGAAAATAGGAAGAAAAACGTGTTAAATATACATAATACTAAGATGAAAGTATTATACCTGCAGATAATTTTTAAAAAGAACAAATAAAAATAACCCATATAATAATTTTTTGCATCCTTTTCTATAATACTAACTTTTATTTTCTGGTTATAACAAAACAAAACACTAAAAACTTCGACCAATAGAAATATTGTTTTTAATGTAAGAGTGTCAATGCAGGTACCCATAAATGATCTGCACAACTTCTTATTTGTTATTAAACATTTGACTGAATGTGTGGTGCTATAAAAGTTTGCACTGATTACTTTCATATCACTGTAGTACTAAGTTACATCGTGGTAAATGTTTGTTGTTTTATGAGTGCTCTTATTCGGTTACAAGATAACACGAAGTGTAAATCCAAGATTACATCAAAGATTATTTTATCATTTTCTGTGAATTTTGCTATCACTTGCTGATATAATGCAGTATTTTTATACGCTTGTATTCAAGCTCAATAAACTGTCTTTCGGATTTTTTTTTGTATATTACGAAGGTTGTGTTTATATAAGTTTAATGAAGGTGGTCAAAACACAAACGACTAGTTTGAAATAAAATTCTTTATTCAAGTTTGAAAGTGTTGTGGAAGATTATAAACAAATTTTTACAGTTATATGTTCTTTCTTTTGTAATTTCCTTTTTGAACACTTTTTGACCTCCATTTCTATTTTATCCCATTCCCCTTGTACCCCATCTAATTCGTAGGTTAAGTAACTTATTACATTTTTGTCAATACGGGCAGTCAGAAATGTTTTCAAGTGTTTCCTAACCGAATAATGTAAATACAACTACGTGTGTATTTTTATATTAAAGAACACTGACTTATGTTCAAAATTAACAGAAAAATTTTTCCCCTAAGATACGAATTGACGAAGTTATGGTCAGTTACACTTTGCACGGAGAATAATGGCATGGAAGGCCCCGGAAGAATATGAGGCTCCGTGCTATTCAGGGGCCTTCTTTTTGGACATCTCTTTTTAAAACAATTTTTAATGCATTAAACCTTTTCATCCCCTGTTTTTTTTCAATTTCATCACTTTCTTCATAAGTAGTTGTAATTTTCTGTGATTTTTTAAACTTCTAATTAACTGGCCAAAAGTGTTAAAATAACAATAAAATTTTTGAAACGATTTTTCACTAAGTTAATCATGGACTAATTAAAAATAAATATTTCCACGAGAAAACCCATGAAAAAATCAACAAGTATGCAATTTTATTCGAATTTAACGTTTGTTTTTGGTATTTTTTGTGATTTATAATATATTATTAAATATTTTCGTTATTTCCGGAAAATGTCAAATTGTATTCAACAGTTTAAAAACTGAATATCCTGTTAAATTTTCAAAACTCTTACTTTTAACACTTCTGGCGCTTTTATCGATTTCGCACCCTAGGGCAAATTTTTCATTCGCAAATAATTGATCGTATCGTGTGGGTTACATGGATAATATTGAACGTAAACACTGTCTTTAATAGATAACGAGCTATTCGTCATGAGTTGATTACTTACTTTATTAAGAGAAACTGCAGGGTCCACTTTCAATTTACCATCTTCCTCCAGTGCTTCCGCTTCGAAAAAGTAACTTACATTATGGCCGCTGTTTAAAAAATATTGTTCCTTGCTCTGTAATGAAAATAATAATCTAATGTTCAAATTTGTTATTTTGTTTTGTGCTATCAACGGCAGGTGTACTCAAGTAATTAAACTACTGAGTTTTTTTCTTCAAAATGATAATGTATGAATCCTTTGAATACAAGAAAATGGAGAATTTTTTAAGAAATTACAACTTTGACATAGGATTTGAAGGTCAACGATCAATTTTTAATGAACAGGGCTATTTTTAATCACTCAACTTGTAATCACAGAAATTTTAAAATACTTCATAAAGTAATCGTATATGTTTGCTAAATCACACGATAAACATTTAAACATTAAACAATAAAATTTTCAATTATTATTTTGTAACGTGAACTCTGTACCTGTTGTGCATCCACTGCACTAAAAATTTTTCTTTCGTTTTCAGGAGGTAAGTTCTTGACGAATTCATCCCCGCACAATTTCATCTCGTCTGCTTCTTCTGGTTTAAAAAAATTCTCCAGTACAACGAACCCATCTTTATAAAACTATAACATAAATTTCAGGAATTATGTGCAATCTTTTCGAAAATTTACTTTTTATTTAAATGTTAATTCTCGTTTGATGCTTTTCTGAATAGTGTGAAAACGTGAAAGAATATAAAACGCGAAATTTTTAACACGATTTGCTGAATATTCTGCAAAAAAAGGAAATACTGATTTAATCGTTAAATTTGTAAATTCAACCAGATATAGTTGAAATGGTGTTGACTGCATCAATCATTTCAGGTTTGTTATTTAATGGTGGGTAGAATTATGACTTTCTTAGGTCCAGGTGAAGGTCAATTGAAGGTCAAATATGGAGAATGAATTTTATCATTTATACGTTTCTTGGGTCGATGAATCCGAATCCGGTGTCCGTTTGACATCATAAAGTCAAAGTGAAGGTCAATTGAAAGGTAAATATGGACAATTATTTTTATTTGGAAGTAAAATAATATATCAATATGTTTTCGGGTCGCTTGATATGTTTGTGCCAAGTTAATATTGCAAATACATTTAAACTAAAATAAAATTGATGAAATATGTTATTGACAAAAGTAGGAATAATAACGTTGAATTATTGAATAAAATTGTAAATCATCCTCCATTCACAGATTATTTGACTACCGTTAATTATAGGTTTCGAATTCAAATTCAAAATCACAAGTAACAACAATTTTTATTGGAACGAATCATGGAATTCGTTACATGATATCAGTCATTTTGAATTCAAATTCTATATTTATAAGCAGAAAATTCAAATACACCACCAGTCATCATATTTATGTTAATGGAGTCACTTTATACGGCTAAATTTAACGTTTCAATCTAGTATCGCGATTACCATTTAGCACCATTGCTAAAAATTCAACCACTTATCGCGTTACCTGCTACATAATAACACGGCGTAACAGGCAAAATATACATTTATTGGGACATAGTAGACCTTGAAGGGTATGAAAATCTGAGGAAAATGATATGGTTGTTTTTTCTCATACACTCCAAAAACTCATTTCATATTTAAAATTTTTTTTAATTTGTTTAAAAAGTAATTCACAGCTTCATTGGTTTTTACTCGATTTTAAAATTTCTTCTTTATTAGGAAACAGAAAGTATATATCTTTGCCAGACAATGTTATTTACATGGATATCTTAAAGACTCGCAAAGATCTAAACGAATATAGGGTAAATGGTACAGTAGTCGGCCACTTTACGTGAGCTATTTAGGATTTAAAAAATTTTACAAACCCTTGATTTTCCTTTACGTTACGGTTTAACTCGTATCAATAAGTATGTTTAAGCACAATTAATAGCAAAATATTGTTTTTTTAAAGGTTTCTGAAGAGTGGCCGACAACTGTCTGCTTCACTTGGCCGACTACTGTCGTTTTCGATACTTTTCAAAAACACAGTTTTCTAATACGTAACAAATACTTTTTGGTGAATATTACTCCGGTTTTATTTAAAGACAACCCTCAAGACCAATATTCTTTCGTTCAAAAAAATAAACAATACTCATTGCACTTTTGAAATTAATTTTACCAAATACATTATTTCAGATGGCCGACTACTGTCAATTTTGATAATTTTTTAAAATGTAATTTTTTGATACCTAAAAATTATTTTTTCATTATTATAAAGTATGCATACTAATATTGGACAACCCCTAAGACAAATTTTCCAATGTTAAATTTTTTCCTATTGTTTATTTGCGCTTTAAAGTCAAATTCACTGAAATCATAGCCTTAACTGGCCGACTACTGTACCATTTACCCTATCTTAGAATTTTTCATTTTTATTCAATTTTTTCAATTTTGACAACAATTTTACGATATTATTTGATTATGAATAAAAATTTCGACATCATATCTTGAAAGTATATGTAATTTCGATTAAAATGACTTTTTGTTGATTTGAATTGGTTAAAATTTTAGTTAAGATTTTACGATTTTTTAAATTTTAAGCAAAATTTGATTGGATCCTTCATTTTCAAATTTAAAAAACTAAGGTTGGATTCTTAATCAGCAATCTGGAAACCTCCCGAGTAACAAGTTTCAAGCGAATTTATAGAATTTAAACTAATTTCATTGCCATACTGTTTCAGTCATCTTGAAATTTGAAAAATTAAAATTGGATTTATATTCAGCGCCCAAAGATATAAATACACATTATCATGTTACGTTCTATAATTTCGTAAATTAAACCTTAAAAATGTTTTCTTTCTAAAAAAAAAGCATTTCGGACTTCATTTATTTATTGTAAAAAATTAATTAGTTTACTTCGACCGTTTTGTAATCGATATCATTTTAATCGAGTTTTGGTTTTTATCGGTCATTCAGAATTCAAAATGGATAGAAAAATAAAAGTTTTAACATAAATTAAGGTCAGTTGGAGGACACAGATTTTACCAAAAATAAAATAAAAAAAGCTAGGGTGTAATAGGAAGGCTAATAACTTTCTTGGGTCCAGTATCTAGTCTATGATGAGTTAAACCAGTGAACTGTTCAGATTTCGAGGCAATAATGTTCCTTATGTGTTCATTTGATCGTGTTTGCAGAGGTCTATATATCTGTCCAGTGTACGATTTATCACAATGAAAAAAAAGGAATTTTATATATCACTTAATTTTTTAATAGATAACTGATCTTTTCGTAGTTTAACCCTTAATCCCGACACATGGGTCGTTTTCAACCCAGAGTAAATTCAAAGTGTACTTTATAAATTGCTCAACTGTAACATTTTCAAACTGTAGGACATACACTACCGTGCAAAAGTCTTTGGACACCAGATTATTTAAGGTTTTCGTCGCCATATTCGTTTATCAACGAATGAATATTTCCCAAAAATACAGTCTTGAACTTGTTTATTATAGAAGACACACATTCAACACCTATATATGGGTGATTCTCCGGAAACAGAGCATTTTCGTGTCTTTACGTTATATCTTACAAAAACTTTGACAATAAATTATTAAATTTCGATAGAAATGTTAAATAGATATCCCTGGCCCATGTTGATTTGAAAAAATAATACTTTTGTTACAAAAAACTGGTGTAAAATGACATTTAAAGACTAAAAGTAGCATTATTGATATGTGCAAACCTCTAAGTTCAAAGCTTTAAAATATTAGCGCTATTAAGAAACCGAATTATTTTAATTTATTCAAATAATATTTCTATAGTACAGCTCAAACTGTACAATTTCTCTCTGTATAATATTTAATTAAATCAATATATATATATATATATATACTTATAATTATTGAAATATTAATGTCTTAAGAAATTTCTATGAGGTAACGACAATGTGTAAACTGGTATAAATGAACTGGAAATAATTAACTTTTTTACTAAAACTTATGAGAAAATCAAAGAAAAATCACTACACTTTACTAACCCTCCATAGAAAACTGAAAAGAGAACATATTTACCTCATGAACAAGTAAAAACTGTATAAAAATACCACGTATTTTTATTAAATTAATTGTCGTCACCCGTCCTAATTTTGGTATTTTTATACAAACAGCAATTAAAAAACGATGAAAACTTAAAGATTAAAGGAATAAACGTTACTGGCAATTTGTTTTTTAATTTATTATTGTTTAAAATATGTAAAATTGGATTTTTTTACAAATTTTCATTGTCGTCACCTTCATTGTCGTTACCAAACATTTGGCGTATCAGGTACGAAACAAGAACAAAGTGTAACCCGTAGCAGAAAATATTTTTCAAATCATAAATAACATTTATATTTCTCTTCCTCTTAGACATTTATTTAAATATAATTTAAAAAAACACAAAATTAAACTTTATATTTGTTACAACGTTATGAATCAAGTTTATTATGAAATAATATTATTTATTAAAATTATGAATATAATATTATCATTGTAGTTACTAACCAACGACACATTAACTTTAATAAATTTATTTTGTCTAAAAATTCTTAAAAAATTCATGTGTTTTCCTTAATTTTTTAATTATTACTTAATAAATAATTTTCAATTATTCACAAAAATGCACTAAATCAGATATGTACATTATGTTTTTGACTCTTTAGAGTTATTTTTTTCAAGTTTTTAATAAGCAATTGTTGGTTTATATAGCCGTATGAAAATGCGTCATAGTAAAAGTCTTCCCCTTCCCTTTAAAATAATTTTGTAGCGTGACTAATTTAATAATAACTTAACTTGGTGCTAATAAGCAAGACTCTATTAAAAAAAAACGAATTTACAGTAACTTAAAAAAAAAAATTTTTCATTCTTGAAAATGCCCTGTTTTTGGAGAATCACCCATATAGCAATTACATGAGACACGGAGTAAATTACATCAAACTTTCTTTTCGACAAAAAAATATAAGACTTACAGAAATATGCAGATTTTGGTACATCTGAACCAGAGGAACGGCAGAAATATTTCTTGACACATTGACAATAAACAAACGACGATCAACATTAGTTTTAAGTATATTTTGTATCAATATTGTCATACTCAGTAAGCCCAACCTCTGAGACATATAAGTCTAAAACGACATTTAACATAGCGCATTGTTACTGCTGTAGTCAAAACATATTCAGATTATTTCAAAAGCTGCTATCACCTACTTCCGTTAATATTCAGAGCTTTAAATCAAATATTTCTTACATTTTTTGCTTATTATATACGAAAAATCAAGTGTCCAAAGACTTTTGCACGGTAGTGTATTTGGCCCAGGTAGTGGAAGGAGAAGGCTTTAAAATAGCCGTCGCAACTAAGGGTTGCATGCTAAATTATTTTGGAATGCTGTGGAAACAAATTCGTTAAAAAACAATATCGTTACTTTTGACATTTTTGACCAGATTTTCGGAAAGTCCGTAAGGGCAACTAATTGTTTTGATAAAATGCTCGTTATTGTTTATACTTGAATTATTTGTATTGATTGACTGAAAGGAATCTAAACGTTTGTTAATACATTTTCTAACTAGTAATAAAGAGTAACCATTTTCTAATAATATATTTTCATTTTTAATTTAATCACTAAACCGTAGATCAAACCGATTTTTCGAGACATAGAGTGAGTGGACGGATAGTGGAGGTATCTTTCTGACCAGTTTTTTAGATTTCCATTGTCTTGAATTATGATCTTGGGGTGAAAATAATTAATTTGATTTTTTTTGCTCAGATTCTATTGTAAACTTAAGCTTGTTTTGAGTATACAAATTATTGAACTCTTGCAGGATGATCAATTCTTAGTTTTCGGGAATGCATTTCACGGTGGTCTTGAAAAATTTGAATTGCTTTTGACACATACCCCGTTAAAATCTTGCGAGAATGCATTCTGTAGCACCTACAGAATTGATGTCAATTGAAATCAAAATCACGTATTGAGCCGTTTTTTTCCTATACACATTTTTCGTTTATTAAAAAAAAAAATATTAAGAATTTGAGAACTTCAAAATTATTCAACAGACTGCCGGAAAAAATCCATATTAATTAAAAATAACACGAATCGAGTTAATTTGTTACAAAAATATTATTATATTTAATCGTTTATTTAGTAATTTCCTGTGGATGACCTTACTATTAATAATAATTAAATTTAAAATTAAATTTAAAATTGGAAGTTATTTCTTGGGTTTTCGGTCTCTTGTACTAAAATAGTATATTACTCAACGAGGGATGTAAAATAAAGAATGTCTCAGACTGCCTGTTTCTCACCCTCGGCCTCGCCTCGGGTAAAAATTACACGCAGTCTGAGGCATTCTTTTTTACTTCCCGAGGGAAGTATACGATTTTTCTTTCCTCCCGGTGTGAAGAAAATAAATATTTTGAAGGTAAGTAAATAAAAATAAATATAAATAAGGTTGTGATGTCAACCAACGAAATATGCGATAATAAAATAATATTGAACATTAAATTTTTGGAGATATTAATAAAATTGTAAATATTTATATAGGTATACTTTCATATACTCAGTTTCAATTTGGATTTCGATTTGGTCGTGTAAAAATATTTATAAAAGGTTTAAAGTATTTTTATAAAGTTTTTTTCATCTGAATTCATCGAAAGTCAATAAAAATTAGTTCAGATAAAAGTTACGCGTATCATGATGAAAATTGAACAAGGCTGTGCATAATGTGTTTTAAAAAAAACTGCTTTAAAAAAATTCAGTGAAAATTTAATAAAAATGATTGAAAAGTGTGTCGCGTACAACTTCAAAGTCGATGAACGATTACCGTCAGTAAATTGTCCCTTGTGCAAGATTTCTACCTATGGACCCAGCAAACAAAAAATTGGTATAAAATTTCCAGATTACACAAAATTTACGCATCCTTTAAAGACTTGACCAAATGTCCAAAATTTTTTCACTTGTACGGTTTGCAAATTAGCAAGACAAAATGGTTTGCATTTTCGAAAAAAGAAATTAAAAAAAAAACACAAGTTAAAACAAATTGTTCTAAGTGTCTCTCTGAACTAAGCAAGGGTAAAAAACAATTGTGTTAAAGCAACGAAAGCGAAGAACATCATTAATAATGTTGAACAGTAGCTGCTCAAAATTATTAAAAAATGTTGACACTTTTACGAAGGAATCGTGAATTTTCGAAGTACGTAGATTGTTTCTTAAAATTAAAATTGGTCGTTGTTTCTCTGAAGACTTGAAGCCTTAATTAGCCTTAGAAGCCTTAAATTTTGGGCATTACATACAAAGATTTCATGGCGCATACATAGCTGCCTGCTTGAGAATAATTCCCAACACTCATATTCTTTTTGAACACGTTATGGAATTCTCTATATCCAGACAAAAAAGGCTTAGGTTATTATTCTATAATATATATATTCTATAGTACAAAATGTGAAAAGCGAAACTGATAAGTATCCCGTGGCATTATTGAACGCTGCATACGAATTTAATAGTTTACGTATTTAATATAAGTACAGAATTAATAAATCAATTTATTTACTTTATAATTATTGAACACGATTTTTTATTTCTTCCATGTACAGTAGGACCTCTCTTATTCGAACCTCTCTTATTCTAATTGTCCAGCCTCTCTTATTCTAATCGTTCCCCCACAAGTCTTCTCCCACTATCACACAAAAAGTCAACGAAAAATATTGTCCACGAATCACAAGCTCGCAAGCAAAGTAAGTGGGGGTAAGGGGAAAATTAGAATAAGAGAGGTCCATCTTAAAAAACTTTACTAATTAGAATAAGGGAGGTCCTACTGTACTTTGATAGGTTTTATGAAAATTTTTTTTGGCCAATTAATGTCAAATACGGATCCCAATGATCGATTACATGTAATGACATTCTATTTTATGGTTAACAGTTGCGACAACTTTTGAGATTTTGCCAAAATTCTTCACGCTTACTTTTGAATATAAAAAAAATACGTTTAAAAAAAACGGCTCAATACGCGATTTTGATTTCAATTGACATCAACTCTGTAGGTGCTACAGAATACATTCTCGCAAGATTTTCAGAATGTGTCAAAAGCATTTAAAATTTTTCAATACCATCGTGATGTAAGAATGTCATGGACATAAAAAGGTGGATTTATATTCAATTTGTTTATAATGCATTCCGTTACATATTCAAGGACTAGATTTGCGAGAACCGGAAAAAGAGGGAAACCCTCCGGAATGCCGTAGTTTTGTTTGTAAACAGTATTGCGAAATGTAAAATGTGTCGCATATAAATATTGCGAGTACAAAATCTTGTTGTTCTAATAAAGTGAATTTTTTATATCATTCCATTTATTTTGAATGCTGGAAAGCATTTTAATTCTGAATGGCCGATAAAAACCAAAACTCGATTAAAATTCTATTCATTTGTTTATTATAAAATAATTTAAATAAGTTTTATCGACCATTAGTTTTCATAACAGTTGTGATTGTTTATAGTTTTTTTAATGATTGTTTGGTTGTTTATAGTTAATTTTACCATCTAAATAGAGACCTCGACAAATGAAGTAGCCAAGCCTAACTGTAGACACAGGTTGAGTCTTCTCCTACTATTTAGTTAGTAGTTCCAACTATATCGTTTTTGACGCGTATATTTTGGAATTCTGATATAAGATTCGTGATCATCAACTCCAAAAACCTTTACATAACAAGTTCGATTCGAGAATGGATTGAGATCGAAACACGTCTGTAGCAAAGCGTCTCACCTGGATGAGATCCAAAAAATTGATCGAATAAACATAAATTATGTGAGTAAAAAATAACGAAGATAATAAAAAATATTGTCAAATTTACTATTTTGTAATGTCTTAACAATCTTAAAATCGTTGAATCAACTACAGCTGAAGAATTCGATACTTTTGAAGAATGCGTTGTTTTTTTCGTTTATGGATAAACCTTAGATGAGACACATCCTCGCGAAAAAAATGGAAATAAGTGTTTTTTAATGTATTTTGGCCTCCTGATTACGAATATGACAACAAAAAATGGCGGTCGGACGTACCGAAGCCGCTATCTTGAAAAAATAGCCAAAAAACATGTTTTTTTTCAGTTTTTTGCATTTATTTTGAAACATTAATTTGACGAAAAAATGTTTCAAAAAGTGTAAAGCACAAAATTCTATATATACATTTTTTCATAGTGTTAATGCTAAGCTCGAAAATAAGTGTTGGAAGTGCTTAACGAGGATTTGGGCACATTTAGCATATATTATATTGGTTTATATATAATGGTTACATATACACCAAATGGATGGTTGGAGGTTAGGTTAGTATAAAAAGGGGGGTCTGGGGCGGTTTTTTCGTCAGATTAATGTGTTTCAAAATAAATGCAAAAAACTGAAAAAAAGAACGTTTTTTGGCTACTTGTTCAAGATAGCGGCTTCAGTACGTCCGACCGCCAATGTTTGTTGACATATATGTAACCAGGAGATTAAAATACGTTAAAAGTGTCTTATTCAAAATTTTTTTGTAGGGATGTGACTCTTCCGAAGGTTTACCCATTTATGATTTAAAAAATATAAAAATGTTACAATATATTTATAAAAATCCTCCTTTAATACAATAATTACAAGGAATGCATTTACAAAAAGCTTTAAAAATGACTACCACACTCCGATTTTCATAAATTGGAAAATTTTGATTACATGGAGAGAAAATAAAAAGCTATCCGATAATAGGTAAATGTGGATCTGTTATTCGCGGCCCTTCTTTTTCCGACTGTTGAAAGAGCGGAACGAAATGGGACGTCGATTTGAGTTCACCGTTCGATGTTGCAATTGTGCCGAGTCACCTTTTTTTTATCCCATTCTTATTTTTAACGCGTACTTATCTGCCAATCTCGCCGCGACGATGGGGTCGTGTCGGCTATGGATCAACTATGCGTAATTAAATGTATTTTTATGTGCAATAAAAACCTCTTCGCTACTAAAAAGCGCACTTAAATGGACGATCGATGTTGTGTGCTATAATGCACGAAAATGTGTACCTTATACTTCGGGGAAAGCTATTTTTCTTGGACGATATACGAAATGACCATAGCTGAGTGTTGCACTAACTATTTTTTCGATATTTAAGGTTATGATGTATTAAAATCTATTTCTGACATTAATTTTCATAAAAATCAGCTTTAATGCCTTGAAACATCACTAGGCGGCGACCTTGCCACAATATTTTTTTCACAATCGTAATGATTCTTTCATTATATTATATATAACTTAACGCTATTATGTTCATGTAAACAAATGATGTAGTTACAAAATGCTTAGTGAATATAATTGTAAATCTTGAAAACATAAAAAAATACTAATGTTTAGGTTATATTTCTCTACGTTTTATTCAACATTTCAGACGAAAATTTGGAAACGATTGCAGGGCTTTATAGAATGAAAGTTCGTTATTTACTATTATTAAATTTGTCTATGGTCATGGAAGAATTATTTCGTTTGCGTGAAAATTATTATGACATGTGCGCAATCTAGCGGTGTTTTAGGACATCAAAGAACTTTTAAATCCGATTTTTAATCATATAATCACAATTTACGTTTCCAATTATATTTTTTTTCAAATTTGGTCAAAATTGA
Organism: Trichopria drosophilae; assembly: GCA_030407085.1. Lineage (NCBI taxonomy): Eukaryota > Metazoa > Arthropoda > Insecta > Hymenoptera > Diapriidae > Trichopria > Trichopria drosophilae. The sequence continues at coordinate 14,477,406 of CM059584.1, read as the reverse complement.
TTTGCCATTGTCTCGAATTTTAAAGCTGGTGTTTGTATTGTGTACTTGTCGATGACGAGCAATGCGAAACGCCCCGACGAAAATAGTCCATGTCGTATATACACGGTACGGTACATTTTTCACTCTGATACGAACGGTTCAACAGTGACAAAGTCGGTTTCCTCATTCCGTGTCAAGTCAATGAGCCAAACAAAGTTTAGCCGTGCAACATTGACCGCTAAGTGGACGTGTATTGTTACACGCGGGGTAATTTTTGAATCTGATATTTAAAACAGTGTCATAGTAAAACTGGCTTGCATTCCTAGTTGAATTCTTCGTTTATCTTATGGTAAGAAGATCATTTTTACATTTCATTAAAATTTAATGCTGTTAGTAATGCTTCTACTGGAACGGAACTCTGTTACTGAAAATTTGTATAAAAAAATGTTGACAAATTTTGTTGAAATTATTTATTGCTGAAGTACGTTATAAAGTGAAAAATGTTAGACAAGAATTGTTATTATTATGATAATGTTAATGTATTAATATGAAATTAACATTGTTTTAAGAGTACGGTATCCCCCGTCCTAAGTTATACAACTGGTTCTTTCAAAATGACGGAATATTCTCCAAAGTTATAGTCCCTAACTATCCCCACTTTCGCATCTTTGTTTATATCCGTGCAATGGGTGCTTCTGTCTGTGAGTGTCGCGAAGCGAGTGTGGCTCAGCGAAACAATGTAGTGGGGAAAGGTGAGGAAGAGAGTGGTATAACTTTGGACGAGTAAATTCTATAACTTTGGGAATACATATAACTTTGGATGGTATAACTTAGGGTGGGTACTGCTGTAATTTCTTTCATTCTATTAATCGGAAATTTATTACTCAGGGAGTTTCAATGTATTTGCATCCATTATCAGATTTTCGAAATTCAAAATGGCGAATCTAATATGTCAAGATCCGAAAATTTCGCTAGTTAAGTAAAAATTCGTTACTCGAAAGTAGGTTTTCGCGTTCTCTGATTACGAATCCTTTGTCAAATTTTGGAAATTGAAAATGGTGTATTCACCATGATGTACCAAAATGAGTAAATTTTTGTGGTTATCTGTTTTGTTTTGCATAAAAATATTTCATGACATTTGACAACTTTGTTAATTTTTTTTTTATTTTGCCATTAGACTTAAAATTGGTAATAAACAATTTCTTACAAAACGTGCAGTTTCTACGTTCTGAAAATAAGGTGAAATTTTCCATTTTGCCCATCATATTCATGTCGCTTTCTTGAATTTAAGATATTTGCCTTAAGGTTCATAATCATTGGCCTCAAAACACCCAAATTAAAACGATCGAAGTAAAAACCACCAATTTAAGAATAGCTCATTCGTCATATTGGATCCACCATTTTGAATTTTTGGAAACGGATTTCTTATTTGTAATCAGCAACCCCAAAATACTCTGAGTTATATAATTACAGCAAAAATAAGCCATTTTTATAGAACTCTTCTTTGATCCGCCATTTTGTATTTTTAAAATTTAACTTCAGATTCATAATCAACGCCCTAAAAACAGGCTGCATAGTAAATTGCAAGTAAATCGTACGACAGGAAAAATACTGTGTTAGAAATTAGAAAATACACTATTGGAAGCTACATATGTTCGAAATCGAGAAATCGACAACGTGTATTCTTTGTATTTTTGCCTCCTGAAAACGAATATGGCAATCAAATTAGGCACTCGGCTATATCCTGGCTGCTATCTAGAAAAAACCTTTTTTTTTACCTTTTCTTGCATTTAACCTAAAATATACGAATTGTATGATAAAATATTTGAGACAAAAAATGTAGAGCACGAAATTACCTACAAAAAACGTAGGATATATTTTTATCGTAATCGTAAAAGAAATCCCGTAAAGTAGTGATGAATGTAACTACTCATAAGCGTGGTTTGAAGAAATGCAATTCACCGCTCATTTACAAGCTTTCTGTTGATATTACGAAGAAAATACTTACCTTTTTTGTAGAGAATTTTATACTCTACCTTTCTTCTCTGAAATATTTTTTCATGCAACTCGTATGTTTCAAGTTAAATTATTATATTCGTTTTTTATAAGGCAAAAATACATCGAAAACATGTTTCGATTTCTCGATTTCAATATATTTTTCCTGACGTACGAATGATTTCCAATTCAGTATACAGCTATTTTTGAGGCCGCTGATTACGAATCTATAGTAATAATTTATAAATACAAAATGGAGGAATATAGAGGACGAATTGTACAAAATTTGTCGGAAATGACAAAATGTTATTTTCCAGAGCTAAGACGAGAAAAGCGGAATCTAAGAATTTGTTCACAAAAAGTTGTTAACAATAGGTGCAATATTTATGTAGCAGGGTTGAAATGCTAAAAATTGTGTTATCGTGATGAAGACCGTGGTTTCGGAAACGACACTAATCTTTACTCATGAGGAAATATAAACTTTGAGACGTTAAAAAACTACAGAATATTAAATTATCAAAATTTTACAACATGCAGCTGAATAATGTCCATAGTTAAAACATATAATTAATCTGTTGAAAATTTTTATTTATAACGTTCAATAATTTTTAATAGTAATAATACTCAATGATGCTGTTTTAGTGAAAAAGTTAGGTCAACTTTCAAGCTCTCGATTATGCATAAAAAAACGTAATAATATATGCAAATTTACAAAATAATTTACAAAAATTTTGGACAACATAAATATAAAAAAAACATCAAAATTCCTTTGAAAAACTGTAATATGACATTGGCGACTATACTGATCCTTTCAGTAGAATCACCCTAATATTAAACGTTTGAAGATACTTCGATTTATTATTCTACATTTTAACAATTGCCCTTAGTCTTGTTAAACACGGCCATAAAAATTTGGACGAAATAAACTCATAAAATGCATCGTAAAATAATGTATCGAAATATTGATCTTGCGTATACTTTAATAGTGGGTTTTATGGTTATGATGTTGTTTAATTTTTAATGCTTGCATAAAACGGATAATGCTTTCATTAAATTCTTCTTATATTGTTGAGAATTAAATTTTTTTCTGGAATGTAATTTAAATAAAAATGAAATACAAAGTTCGGAATAATATATATTTCTAAGAATAATTTCTTTACAAATACATTGCTAACAAAATATTTTTTCTATAAGAGTAAAAAAATGAGGGGTCGTTTCCAAGGGGATCTTATATTTACGCTTACTTTTGCGTTTAAGGGGTCCTTTACATTTATTGCGTTTACGTTTCCGTCAGAACCAATCAGAACACTTGTTTAGAGCGATATTTCTTGTAGAAAGGAATCTTTTTCACATATATAAATTAAACGGTTTTCAAACACACAGAGAGAAAGAAAATATTCAATGGCACCATTTTATAATAGTAAAAGGCATTTTTATAAAAACAGTAGTCTAAGTAACTAATTTCATAGAAAAATGGAACAAGAAACTGGTTCATTTACTATTTTTCGGTATTTAAAGCATTTGCACATAACCTCAAATATCAACTATATAACCGTATAACCTTTCATGTTGTTAATCCCACTATTTATATATGTTAAAATCGTTTCTACCATTTCTTCGTGGTTTCATTCCATAGAGAAAACTCTTTTTTCTTTGATGTGACGTTTGTATTATGTTGTACGTGACCATAGAACGACCATAATAAGTTTTTAGAGGTTAGGGTGATTTTAGACGGAAAACAAAAATTCTCTTATAATCTTGGACAGATTCTTGCACTTTTGGTTGAAACTCGGAATTATTTTTATCATATTTTCAATATGGAATAAAATCACAGAGAAGAAACAACAAATTTCAAGTTATCGGTGCTTTTTAATTTATAAGCTGTTGTTTTTGTTTTAGAAGATATTTAAATTCAATGTTGACTATGGCAATCGAAATAGTATACTTTAAAATGTAGAGCAGGTCACTTTCCAGTCAATATTAATCCTCAATTTCCCTGCTATAGATGAAGCTCGAAAATAAATTAAAAAAGTGTATTTATAGGACTTAATAAGTTAAGTGAGAGAGAACACAGTAATTGTCATAATTATTGATCCCGTTAATAATTATGTGCTAAAATATATAACTTATATTATTATATTAACTTCTATTTTATACTACTGTAAAATCCCGGTATATGTGCATCTCGCTATATTTACGTCCCAGCATATTTGCCTGGTTCCGTTCGGTTATATTTGCCTGTCACCGCTCTCTTTTTCCACCACTTTTTGAGCTGGCGCCACAGGAGGGGCCTGCTGTAACGTCACGAACATAACGCGATTCAGGAGAGTGGGAGAAGCGGTGCTCCCCTTCTTTTGGTAAATATAACGAGGTGGGAGGGGAAATCGAGGAACCGAGCAGGCAAATATACAGGGACTCTGCTGTATAAATATATATATATCATATTATATTTATACATATACATCGAAACCGACATCTCCCTGATGTACGTTGGTGCACCTGGTGCCTACGAAGAACTGGACATCTAAAATCTGAGGCGAAAAGCCGGACAACTCGGTTTTGTGACGAGGAACTGGACATTTCGTGATGTGCGACGAAAAACCAGACATATCATAATTGTGAATAGGAACTTCGCGGTAAGATTATCAAAAGTACGGTTCTTCGTCGCAAATTCTGAAATATCAGGTTCTTTGCCTCTAAACTTTCAAAATGTTCGGTTCTTCGTCTTCCGTTTGAGATGTCCGGTTCTTCGTACCAGCCATCGACATTAATCTACCGCCTATTTTTTTAGCGAATTGTAAAAGGTAGTAAAATGTCAAGTTCTTATGTATTTGTAATTGTAACCAGAATAAAATTTGGAATTCATATTTCCTATTTACCGTTTCCTACTCTGCATACGAAATTAAGTTAGAAATAAAAAGTTTCGAATGAATAATCGTAACAGTAAGACGGCAGCTAAGATTTGAAATATTTGTGATTTTAAATAACGGAAAGATACTCTAAAAAATGCTCTTTACACTTTTTGTCGGTAGTTGCACAGAATTGAATTCCTGTTTGAAATGAAAAATCGTATGTGTTTTAAAGAAAGTTCAGACGAGCAGCTAGGATTTGAAGTCAAAGTGAATTTCAATCACAAACTGGTTCTAAAAGATACACTTTTTGTCGGCATCGCAGTCAAACTTTATTTTGCTTCAGGACCACCATATACTGCTTTCGGATCTCTTTTTCGGGCTTTTTTCTTGAATTTGTCCTATTACTAGGATAAACATAACTAATTGCCGTCAGAAATCATTATTAATGACACTTTATTTCTTAAAATCTGTAATAAACGATTACGTTGGAAAAAATGAGGTTGTGGGCTGCTCTGCAATTTTTCATATGACGGTCGTCTTTCACTGATACAATGGAGAATATATAATTTTAAATGAGTTAAAAAGTGGATCATAAGCCTAGTGGAAAACAAACCATATATTAGGTAAATATTAGACAGTTTTCATATTTACTATGTTAAAGTTATAGGAGAAATAGATAGTGTAAGAAAAAAATGGATAAAGTAATACAAAAATAAAAAAATCTATTAACTGAAGTCTCATCAGAAATATATTCGACTGTTGTCAGAATATAATCCGACGCCGTAACCGGAACCTTCCAACAAACTGAGGAGAGTAGACATAACCCATGACCAAATGATCAACATCATGGTAGCTTTCAGTTGCACTAATATCAATTAAGATGGCAGCACCATCTACGGAAGGGGAGGGGGCGGGGGTATTGGACCACTTTCCTCAAATAAGTAATTCAATTTCATCTCTTTATTTATGAATGCATTCTTAATATATCTGAAGATATTAACCAGTAACATCCGGGTTAAATCCTATTCAAAACCTCTAATAATAGTAAGGTTAGCAATAACGGTAACATTGCTATATCTTCCAAATCATTGATTTGTCTCCGTGTATTATTCATGTGAAACATTGGAAATTCTACTATTCTATTATTGTATAGTTTTAATCTTTAGTATTATGTAATGCCCGAATAAGAATACTCAAAATTAAAAGTTCCTTTGTATTTCTAATGGTAAAATTGTAACAGTTTTCCCATTTTTTCATCAATTTCTTTCATTTATATCCTGGTGAAGTAACTTATAGATAGTTACTCAATATCTGATATTAAGGACAGATTGTCATCTAGCGATCAGAAAAAACGATAATTTTCTTGAATTTTTTTTTTCATGGTAGGTTGAAAATGATCAATATTCTAGTTGTTTTGCATATATTTATCAAGTATTTATGTATAGAAATACACTTTTGCGACGCTTCATACAGTAATAGTATATTACTCAACGAGGGAGGTAAAATAAAGAATGCCTCAGACTGCCTGTTTCTCACCCTCGGCTTCACCTCGGGTAAAAATTACACGCAGTCTGAGGCATTCTTTTTTACTTCCCGAGGGAAGTATACGATTAGGGAAGATAAGCGGCATCTTTCCTTCCGCTTGCGGGAGGAAAGTTGGTGCTTTCCTCCTGGTGTGAAGAAAAGGGAATTTTTGTTGATTACGGCCAGAATTGCGGTCAAACCAATCATCAAAAACGGAAAACCAAAAATATTATTAAAATATATGCTATTTGTTGGAGCTTAAACCTACAAAATCGAAAAAATAGCGAAAAGTGCAAAAATGATAGCATTTGACTTTTCAACATCGTTTTTTACGTTTTTGTTCGCACTTCAACTCTCACAATAAAAACTAGAAAACACATGAAATATCAGTCGCATTTAGGTTCAAGCTCCACAAAATATCATATGTTTTGCGAACATTTTTGGGTTTTTCGTATTAGACGATCTGTTCGATCGCAATCGTGGAACTAATCAACGTTGCTTTTTAAGAACATTTTTTTCACGCGGTGACATTGCAGCGCGCATAAAAAAATGTAAATCACTATTAATCGAAAAACATTACATTTGTACTTAAATACTTGATAAATATGTTGCAAAAAATTAGAATCCCACCATGGGAAAAAATTCAAGAGAATTATTTTCGGGTAGTCATATGAGAAACTGGATTTGGTAATTTAATATGTGTAGCTTCAATTTTAACTATGCGATGAAAATTTGTTAAAATTGAAGGGAGATCTCGCCGTTGTTTGATAAGTATGGAAAATGGCGGACCTCGATAAGGCACTATTGGTATTTTGCAATAAATCTTCACGACGTAATCTGGAAATATAGGGGGAGATGGAGGTTTTACGAGACAGGGAAGTTGATGAATTTTAATTTAGTCTCTAGTGAAAGGCTGAATTAGTTTTACTCATCATTCAGAATGATTAGAATTCCAAGGTTATGAGAAATTATATCACGATGGCATCGAGTGCAAAATAAACGATTTTAATTTTACTTTTTCGAAACTGTTATTATTAATAATACTACATGAAAGTTTTCTGTTCAATATTTATGTAAATGTGCATTATTTGTTAAAGCATATTTTATAAAGTTTCATTGATGACGTATTTTGTAATTATTATTATTTGTTCAAATAAAACGCATAAGAATTATTATTGTTAGTAAAAGTAAAGACTAATTGGAATCTACAGAAACTTAAATAGAGCTAAACGCGACGAGAAGTAACAACGAGAAATCGCATAAAGAATGCAATTATAAAAATTGCTCAGTAAAAGTTTACAGTGACAAATCCACAGACCAAGCGTAAATTGAATATGATCCTTTTGAGATAAAGTAGATACTAAATTATGCTTTTGAAAAAAAAAACTGTTGGAAAGTGTTTCATAATTTATAAAAATCATAATAAAAGTTAATTATTATTATTCGCTAAATTTAAATGATTAAAAATATGCTAAAGTTGAAAGATAGTTACTAATTTAAGTATGAAAATTATTAGTTTAATGAAAATTGCATTCCTGATTCATTAATCAAATATAGTATTTCAGAAATAGTTAATAAATGATGATGAAGTCTGTTACGACTTCGGATTTATTAAGGAAGTAATATTTGTTTCATTTTGCTTGATAAAAATTATTAATATTTTATTTAATGACTTATTTTTATCCTAACCTGGAATTGCTAAGAATAAGTTTATGTAAAAGTTTTCTAACTTGGCAATACCCACAGGCTCTAACCTGGAAGTGATAAAATAGTGTTTAGAGGCTCTAACCTTGCAAGTATGTTAATTTTGTTTTAAATGTTTCTATTTCATTAATCTGAAGACATGCAAAAACTTATACCTCTTTTCAAAATTTAACATTTTTTAGAACCCATAGGCTAAAGAGAAAATTTTCTAAGAACAATTATGTTTTAGAATGGGTCAAAGAATAAACAGCCTCACATTGTTTCAGATTGAAATGTTTACAACTTTTACAATTTTTTATTTTTTCAAAATTCCAAAAATTCAAATATTGAAAACAATTTTTAAAAAATCTATAAAAAATGTATCTAAACAATTCCAAGACATTTTTGTTGTAAGGAAATTTGCTCTAATGTATATAGTTTTCAAGAAAATAAATGATTACTCTTGGAATTTAGAAAAATTTAATAATTTTTTTTTATCTACGGCGTTTAGAGACCATTTCCTTAGAACAAAAATGTGATAGAATAGGTTAAAGAATACTCTCAAATTTTGTCAGGCTTTTTAAATGATTTTTTAAAAATAATAATATAGATTTAACGTAGGTGCATTTAAAAATTAAAATAAAATAATTAACGGCTTAGACCTACATCTAATTAAAAAAAAAAACACTCTAGTCGTAGTAACTGTCAAATCGAAATTGTATTAACTTTATAGTTATTGAATATCATTTTATCTTTCTTTTTTTCCATTACCTTTTTTCGTTGTTAATTTCATGACTAGTTGAGATTATAAATATTTCGATAAGGCCTAAAGGTTTGTGACTCCGAGCGATTACGACGGAATGTGTTTGAAACGTTTATGAAATTTCCAAACTATGGCATTTTAACATTTAATGCAATTGGTAGGTCTAAGTCGTTAATTATTTTATTTTAATGATTTTTGTTTTTTTGGTTTTTTTGAAAACAAATTCTAATTATAAATTTTGACAAAACTCGTAGGTATTCGAATACATTTTAGCTCAGGCAAAACAAAACTGCAATCAATAACTGTTCTGAAAAATGCTTCCTGAAAAAAAATCACGTTTTTACGTTAAAATTATCTATACATTTCAACTTTTAAATTGTTCTCACCACCATTCGAAAGAGCAAATTTATTCTAAATTTATTTCATATCGGATATAAGCATTAAAGTTGGTGTACATTTCCTATGAATTTGGGCATTAATTAGTTAAGAAAGTGCGGGCGTTACTTGTCAACTTTTCGTAAGAGATAGTAGAACGTTTTCAATCATAACTATTTTACATTCATTAGCAGTGAATAGTTTTTCGACTACTATTGGGCGTTTTATAAATTTATGATGATTTGTAGTAAAAGTTTCCTTGAGTAAAATTTATGTCCATCTAATGCGACATTTTTAGTCATTATGTTTTCCAATACACAAACTGTCTTAAAAAAATGTATCGTTTGGTTGTCCAATTGGATTTCGAAGTTTTTTGGCAGTTTCTATGTGCTTTTAATTATTTGGTTTCTTTGTGATATAACGAATAGTATAAGGAATTGATAAAAATAAATATTGCTTTCCGGTCGCTTTATTTTATATAGTTTTCAGACAAAAATTATTTTCTTATTGAATCAATCTGTAAGAATATGTAAATTGGGAAACAAAAATTCTTTTTCTTAATATACAAGAATAAAAAAATGAAAATGCAAAGGCGAATGAAATTTTTCATCGAGATATTGTGAATATAAATTTTTTTTTAATGTCGGGCAAAACACTGATTTTTGTTTAACAATTTAGTAATGCAATCGAAAATGGAAGGTATTTTTTTCTAATATAGTGATTATTAAAAGGAAACTATTTGCCATCTTACTTTTGAACACACAGAATTGTTTACATACCGTTTGATACTAACATTGGTGGTATAAAACCATATAAAGATAAATTAGATGAATTACACCAAAGTTGTGATAGTTATTTGATTAATTGCAAACAATGCGAAATGGTTTATACAGGTGAAACTGGAAGACTGCTAAAAAACATAATTAGGGAACACAGACAATATTTTTTGGATGAATCTGAATTAAAAGGCAAACACATATATAATCAATCAGGACATAATTTAGACTTTAAAAATTAAAATTTTAGCCACAGAAAGAAACAAATGTAAAAGAAAACATTTGGAGAATTATTTTATTAATCAATATAAAAACATAGTAAATACCCGTTTTGAGATTTCAATGTTTACAGAAGCATGTTTTTCCTTATTATAAATTTTTATTTTACTATATTGATACGTCTTCAAATTCTGTACTTTTAATTATTGTTTCTTATATTTTTAAGGTTATTGATTAATAAACATGTGCCAGTTTTTCAAAATTCAAAATGGGGAATACAAGACACTAGACAATACATGGAAAAATTATTAGTTTTTACCACTCTGCAACGGACAATTCGAACTTTGGAGAATTGACAAACAATTATAATGGTTTGTTTTTCAGTAAAGGAAATTACATTGAAGTAAAAAAACTCTAAAAGTTCAGGAAAACTGATAATGAATTCATAATCAGCGGTACCAAAGTACTGATTTGCATAAGCTTCGTTCAGTTTTTCCAAATATTGTCCTCCTTTTTCCTTATTTTCCTTAATTCAATATATTATTCAATATATAATTCAAAGTGTTGAAGTGTGCGTTAAGTTTTTATCTTAATAATACTTAAACATTTAATTGCTAGATTCAAATACTTTGTAGGATTAACAATTTTTAAATTTTTCAATAATTGCAATATACTGAAATATTTAATATTTGAATGAAGGTACCTGTGAATTAATTGAATAAACCAATTTAAATTATGATATCTAAATAATCTATTGAGAAGACATAAATTAATCGTAGTTATCATATCATTTTTCGGATGGCACAGTAATTAACTCATTTCAATGCTAAAACGCTTTTCGAATGATTGGTCAATTATAATTTAGTCATTGCCCTGACGACATCCTGCCAGTAACTGTTGATTAATCTGTGTAAATTACGTGGTCCAATTTCATATCTGATTCAATTAAATATTAGGTTTTGGTATTAATTTATGTGCATTTATTGAAACGAAATAGACAATTTAAACAACGATTAATTAAATTTTGATATGTTACAATAAGTTCGTTTCAATATAAAGTTACGATAGTTGTCGAAGTCATATTTTAATTACATTTCTAAAAAATGTTAACGAAATAATTGTTATTAATTTACTGCAAAATTAGCCAGCTATCAAGTGACAATTTATATTAGCAGAATAATTGAAACATTAAGAATATTAATGATATTTTTTTGACAGAAAGGATTTATATAAAATAACATAACATATGTTGCCATAGGTATAAACGGTAAACGGATTATCAGTTTAAGCAAAAATATCACATTAGGTTTAATAAATATAAATTAATTAAAAAAAGTGTGGATTTTCGTGATTTTTTGATGATTTTGAACCACCACAACAGGTTGTTCAAAATGTTTTCTTTTATATGGCCAACGGTGGATGAATTCGACTTAATAAAAAAGCCAACAATGGATGAAATCGACGAAGAAAAATAAAAGAATAACGTCTACTTTATAATGGAAACATTAAATTTTACATTTTTTTTAAAATGTTGAAAAAAAATCTACTTCTGGAATTGTAGAAGAATTTAATCCTTGGTTCAGATTTTTAGAAATACTGTGAGCAGAAGTATGAAAGAATAAATAGTCAATGCGTTAAGTGTTTGGGTTGATAAATGTATAACACGGATTAAATAAGATAAAATTGTTGGGTTTTTTAGCCATTACTTACGCGAAATTAACGACAAAAGATAATAATAATTAAGAGAGTAAACATTTCTCGTTTTGAATACTTCATTATTCAGAAAAAAAACGTTGTTTCCCATTTAAAATCAAGCTTAAACTTCAAGTCCCGCATGACACATGTTGATTTTCAGGAAATGTCAAAGCATAGGTTCAGTTTTTTTGTACAAAGAAACAAAATTAATTAAACCCCCTGTTTAACCACACTATAATACATGTTTTGTGCTCATAAATGGACAGTACTAGTACAAACAGTACAGTTTTTTAATGTTTTTTTTTGAGGTTATTAATGAAATACGCCTAACGGTCATTATTTTTCACTGTATATTCCGCGGGTCGAAATAAAAAGAAATAATGCGGTGAAACTCTACATCGCTATAAAAGCTAATTTCTTATGAATTTTTGGGGTTGTGTTTGAAATTTGACTATTTTTACTGAAGATTCGTGTTTAGCAACTCAAAATACGCCGGATTAGTGTAATCTGGACAGAAAGGGAACATTTTTTTTGGTCTTTGTTAGTATTACATTGAAAGAAGCTGTTTTTCTAATACTGCAGTTCGGTAAGAAGAATTCATTTAACTCTGGCTACATGAAAAAGGTAAAAAAACATAACTCTGTTTGAGTACATCTTATTAAAATATATAATAAGATAATTCGAATACCACAATCACTTCTGATTCGCTCATTTTTTGCTTCAAAAATATTGTTCGCATAAAGATAACAATAGTAATAATAATTACACAGGCCAACAAGAATTTAAGAATTTCATGTTGCCCTCTAAGTAAGAATTTTGCCCCAGAATCCCAATATAACCACGAAAATATTCAATTGGCTCTAGTTTTTGAGATGTTGAAAGTCGAAGGGGTAAAATCAGGTTTCAGACATTTTGAGAATATATTCAGAACCTAAAAAAAGCTTTCGTCCAACCAGTAAAAGTCAACTCTGAATTCAAATATGTACGCCAAATATTGATGTGGATCTAGTTTTTGACCAAATTGAAGGTCAAAGTGGTAAAAAATCCTGTTTTTTGTGATGTAGTGTATATTCATATTAAATTGACTTTAATAAATGGAGGTACATTACGTCATTAAAAAATAAAAAAGAATATAAACGTAGAGATATATCACATTCAATACAATTACAACGAAACACTGAACTGACATAAAACTGCAAGACAAGAATAATAATAAATATAATATTAAACAAACGCCATGGCCATTGAAAGTACTCGAGGATTGGGCAGACATCAAAAAGGTGTATTTTAATAGTATGCCACAATTAATATGATATGATAAGCTCAAAAAGGCAAAAACTGAAAAAAGAACAAAAAATAGATGAAATAAGAAAAAAAGAATAATTTTATAAAATGAATAACCTTTAACTTTACTAATCGTATAAATAAGATCGTATAACACCACTACTAATTATTCGATTTAGTTCTTTTATTTTTTAAAATTGTCTTTTGAATTTTTGTTGGTCCTCTCTAAAGAAATTATAATTCTTTTGCTGATTGCAAATTTAATCTGCTGTCAGGGTAGGAAAAACTTTTTCAATTTTTATTTTTATTTTATAATATAGAGTGGATACGAAATCATCAATGAGTAGTCTTTTTATTACCTCTCATCGTAGTAAAAAATGTTTGTTAAAAAAAGAGGTAATAATTATTGCGGGATTATTCTATAAAAAATCATAATGTTTGCATTTTACAGTAAAAAAAATGTCGAATTAAAAGATGCAATACATCAATGAAAAGTTTTTTTGGGTATTTTTCTTTATTAAGGATCCTCTTATAAAAAAAATTAGATTGAGCTGAATGAAGTTAGAGGAAAAATTGAAAAAATCGTCTTTATATGTTAAATTTCAAACCTTTTTTACGCTTTAAATAAAAAAATTGAAAATTTTGAAAGAGCCCCAAAAAACACAATTTAATACATTCCAATTAAGTTCATTGTTGAAGGCTGAGACAGAACACATTAGTAAATGAAACATATGGGCATTGTTCTAGAATTTTTAAACTTTATGTTGTCGTTCATTATGATACCTTAAAAATTTTAAATATAACTTTGCAACACTACAGATCAAATTTTTGTTTATTTTAAATGTAATAAGTGTTTATTACTAATTACAGATATGTAGAAAACAATGAGAGTAAATAAAAGTAGTGAATTTGCCTGTTTTTGGTGCGCGACACTCACTACATTTTTTCAGTTTTAACACTGAAACTTTTTGAACCTTTTTTTTTCTGGTCTGTGGTTTTTTGTGGAAGTATTTGGGGATGTAAACAAATGAAAAATCCTTAACTTAATGATGTGCCTCACTGAGGAATAAAATTATATACCTTCAAACTTGCGAGATAACTTTTTTTTATAGTTGACAATTTAGCAATCAACCTTAGATAATTTTTTTCACATTGGTTTTTAAGAAACCACACAACAGAGGTACATTACCTATATGATAAGAAGTAATTTGAACCTTTGCCCGAATGTGTGCCACCTAAACATAAAAAATGCGACCACGTCAAACTTTAAATTTCCAAGCGAAACTCACTTTGAAAAATCAAATTATTTAATGGCACATCTACAATTTAGCTTCTAAGTACTTTGGAATCATTATGATCTTTTCTCCTAAGTATAACTTTTGTGTTTTTTTAATACAACAAAAAACACAATTTTTGACAATAATAAAATGATTATTCTTTACAAATCGTTTTAATTTTTTAGTATCCTTAATGTTAAATCATGTATTTGGATTTCAAATTTTAATGAAAACTAACTTTGGATTTGTAATCAGTGGCCTCAAAAACCCTAACATATCAGATTTTATAAAAATCAAAGAAATTTTGTAAAAATAGTCCGCCATATTTAATCCATTATTTTAAATTTGAATAACTATTAACTAGACGTTTAATTTTATATACTAGCTTCTAAAAATTAGGCCATAAGCAAAAGAACTGAATTTTTTATGTATATTAAACGTTACAAAACAAAAAACTAATTTTACGAGCAACGTAACATGTTGCATTAAAAAAAAATACATTGTGTATAAATGAGTCACGCAAGGTTTTTCCTGTCATTTGATCAATTCTAAAGTCAATAAAATTAATTTTACGAATGTGCCTAAAAAAAAATGCAATTTTCTTCAACCTCAAAGTTTAAAAGTTCTAGAATAATGCCCATATATATGACAGAGTTCTACGTTTGTAGCAATATTAATTTCGTGTAGATTATTTATATATAAATTATAGGAGAGACATTCAACGATTTTTTAGTGACCTACCTATTCATAATACAAGATTATTATTGAATGAAAAATGATCAAAGAATTGTTTTTTTTTATTTATTACCCATTTATTTTCTAAATTTTTATCATACTAATGAAGAATTCACATTCTTAGATTGAAAGTTCATAAATTATCATTGGATGTGTTAGAAAACAATTTTCGTAAAGATGTCACGCATCGATACGTTAAATTGTATTGGACGTTTGGGGCACTTCTTCGTGACCTATTTCAAGGCACTTTCCGTGCGTTCACAAATCAATGTCAATTCCACGCGAGGTTACTACTAAGAGTCTAAATCATACATTAAACGAATTAAACTGAATAAAAATTCAATTTTTATTTAAATTAAACAAGATTTACAAAAAAACTTTTCGTGATTATTAGAAAAAGAAGAGTATAAAAGGAACTATTATTTTCTAAAAATGTACATCAAAGTTTCATAAATTATGTAAACTATAACAATGTTTGAGGCTTTCTTTTTTTTAAATGATTAGAAATTGATTCATCTTCGACAAGTGAGATAAACTGACAAACATTACTGATGTCATTATGTAAACATCTTTCGGAGTCGAGTCAGGAAACAAAAGAATTGTTAATTGATAAAAATGGCACTGCCGATACTTACAAAAATGTAGAGATAATACGATGACATGTAACAAATTATTATCTGACACCCGACAAAATATTTTTGGATTTTGCTTCTACATCACTCCAAAAACTTGCACAAACCGATTTTTTTTTACAATTTTTCGATATTTTGACTCGGAACAAAGAATATTTGAGCTTTCGAACACTTGATTTTATATAACGATTCAAAATTTTGTGAAATATTCGACATTACCTGTTTTGAAATGTCCTTCATGGTTTTTTATCCAAAATGAGTTTGGTCGGACACTAAAATCTCGGGAACGTGTTAGATGGTGAAAAATATCGTTTCCGACTTGGAACACGCACTCGATGTGTCCATAAGCTTTGGCTTGTCGACGATCCGGGTATATACGACTAGTAGCGGCGATCGGACCGAATGCGATGAATCTGTCGGACGGCGATTCCGCGGGTGGCGACCCGCCGCGGAAAGTTAGTCGAGTGCCAGATACCCGTCGGACGTTTAGTTGCGCCTACTATCTTATCGAAGGGGCCGACGACGACTATTTACGCCCGTTACTTGCGACAGAGCTCTTTTCACACGCGCGTTACTATACGGTAGGAAAAGTACGACTTTCGATTGTAAATTCGGATAAGACCGGCGCTTTCGAGGTTTTACGACCGCTTCTTTTCACTGGCTTTGATAAAACTAGGCGCTTGTCATAGAGTCGTAAATTTTTTCGATTTAAATCAACGGTTTTAGGCTAGTCTGAGAAAATTTGGATTGGGCAGTGGAGATTTTGAGACGGAAGCTACGAGTTTACGCTTAGATTCTTCTTATCGGAGAGACTTTTGATGATTTATGGGGATGTACTTTATGTATTATTTTTCATGGCTACGAAGGCTTTTTTAGAAGGTTAGATTTGAATCGAGTTTACTAAAGAAATTTAGAGGTTGCTTGAGAACATGAATAAAATTTTCAAGAGTTTATTTCACCCTTTGAAGTGAAAAGAAAACACTTTTTCAAGCAAATTACAGTAGAGTCCCAGTATAATTGCGTCTCCCTATATGAAGGTCCCAACATATTTGCCAGGTTCAGTCTCATTATATTTATCTGTCGCTGCTCTCTTTTTCCCCCACCTTACAGGTTAGCGCCGCTCGGAGAGCCTGCAGTGACGTCACGCGACCGATCGGAGTGGGAGAAGCGGCACTCTCCTTCTTTTGGTAAATATAACCAGACAGGAGGGGAAGGCGAGGAACCGAGTGGGTAAATATACAGAGACTGTACTGTACTTGATTTTTCTTCAGTTTATCGTCAATCGTTACATCTATAGTGGTACCCTTAGACTTCCATCTTTTTTATTCAGTTTTGTCGATTTTAATAACATATGTAATATCAATATAACTGAGTATACTATAGAATTGGTACATTTAATTCAAAACCGTGAGACGGGTCAATTGTCAAAAAAAATCGTTTTCGAGAATACGGTATTACAATGCGTAAATTAACAAAATATATTTTTTATGTTTAGAGTCACTGAATACCAATCCGGTAATAGATCAATATGACGGATTCATTTTTTACCCTTTGGAGTATATATTTTTCTCTTGAAAGAATGCAGATATATTCGATCGTAGGTATTTGGGTTGATTAAGGATGTGACATTTGAATTTCAACATTTTAAATGGCGGTGCCAATGTGTCAGAAACAATTTGAAAATATTGTTTGAATTCGAATAATCAAGAGCGTTTCTTCATCCATGATCCTGAATTTGATTTTACACTTACAAAATTCAAAATGGGTGATCCAATATGGTGGATGAAATAGGTTGAGTTATTGAAGACATTATTTTAGCACAATTTTTAGTACAATTTCTAAGAATTTTTATCGAAATTGAAACTCGAAGTCTGTCAAATTCAGGAATCCGCAGGCGGGCGACAAATATCAGGTACCCTTCAAACATCAACAAACCTCAAAAACAGATGTGAAACATATCCAGCACATCTCACCCCAATCAGAGGGAACCATCGAGTCATCCTGCTCGATCGTCAAAGAGGCTGTAGTCAAAGATAAGGAAATAGAAGTAAATAAATTTACTGGTGTATTATCAAATTTCTACGTTAAATGGGAATCTTTAACGAGTGATCCATTTATCCTTCAGTGCATTCAAGGTTATCGAATTCCTTTTGCTCGTCCACAAATATGTATTCCGAGACCATTTAAAATATCTAAAAGTGAAGAAATCCATGTAAAATTTTCTATTAATGGACTGTTGTCAAAAGGGGCAATTGAAAAATGTAATTCAACTACTGATCAGTTTATTTTTTCTTATTTTCAAGCAGATAAATCAGATGGGAAGAAACGTTTTGTCTTAAATTTAAAGAAACTTAACGAGTACATGGATACAGATCATTTTAAAATGGAAAACGTAAACGTAGCGTAATAAAATTAATATCGCCGGGCACTTCTATGGCTTCAATTGATTTGAAGGATGCCTATTTATATATATCAATTCATTCCAAATACAGAAAATATTTTAGATTCCAATATGAAGAATAATTATTTTAATTTACTGTATGTCATTTGCATTATCGTTCCTTTTGTTTTTACAAAAATTATGAAACCTATACTAAGTGATCTCAGATGTAAAGGACATATTTCGTCAATATATTTAGATGGTATCTTATGTATTCAGATGTCATACAAACTGTGTTAAATTAATGTAGAAGAATCGAAGAATTTGCTTATAAAGATGGGATTCATAATAAATGATAAAGAGAGTATGTTGATTCCTCACACTAGTTGTGAATATCTAGGGTTTGTCATAAATTTGCAAAAATATTGTCATGAATTAACGGATAAAAAATGAACTAGCCAAATTTGTTACACTAATGAAATATACAAATGAATATTCTATTCGACATTTTGCACAATTCATTGGATGTTTTATTGCTAACTGCCTCGCAATTTGTTACGGGCCACTTTATTGTAAAAATTTTGAACGATAAAAACAGTTGGCCTTAGTGGTTAACAATGGAAACTTTGATTGGACTATGAAATTGTCGCAGAAACTAAATTCAGACTTTGATTGGTGTGTAAAAGCTTTAAAACATTGTAATAATCCTATTAAGCAACTGGTTGAGGAGCATCGTGTGATGGAGAATCGACAGGCGGATTGTGGTCTCTCGAAGAGAGGAGATTCTACATTAATCTTTTAGAATTATTAGCAACATTTTTGTCCTTAAAATTGCGAAATATTATTGCGTGTTGACAACCACACTGGTTCTCAAGCAGGGGGGAGTTAAATGAAAATGTACTAATATTCGAAAAACGTAGAATTATCGGAAATTGTAACAGGAATCGAAATTTTCTAATAAAAAAATCGTAGCTGATCACGTTTTCGAAGTAAACGTATACCATATGGACAAATCCATAGAACTTTTAAACTCAGGTGTACGTGAGAGAAAAGGTAATTTATATTTATATTGGAATAAATGTACGGTATAAAATATTAGTAAATATTGGTGCCTATGAAGTATTAGCCCGATCACTGAGATTTTGAACTGATTTCCAGAATACAAATGAACTTAAATTATTGATCAATTTCACGTGTACATTGTTTACAAATGTCTGCTCTTAACAGTTTTTGTTGGTGGCCGTGATAGTTATGGAACTAAATCCAATTCAATTAGCTTCTTTATTCAATTATTAAATTGTTCTTTATTGAGAAATTCATGTGCTGGTTTTCAGAAGGAGAGTTTATGGTGTAGAGTTTATATGTTAGTGTACCGCCAAAATGTGTAACAATATTTTTGTATGTTTTAAATTTGTTCAAAGTTAAGAGTTTTAAAAACTATAAACTTATTTTTGTAGTTAACAAGAAATCGAAAATATTGAGACTTCTTAGAAGTGTGTGCTTCACATAGTTTTAAAATGAGAGCACTTCAATTTTCGGTTGTCGAAACGTAACTCGCAAAGAAAAAACACTTTTTACTACAGCACATCAACAATATCATCTTTGGGCGCGTAGATCATATTGTAATCGTTTCGTCGACTCTGTTTACATATAATAAACATATTGGCGCTACTGAGATATTCAAACATAAGGCTGCAAAGGCTTAATTAATTTTTTGATTTAGTAGGAATAAAATGGACATTTAAGGCAACTTTTCACACTTTACTGAGTCAAAAAAATATTTTGGCATCACCGGCGTAAAAGTCATAATAACTAACTGTAAAGAAATAACTTAGTTCTCAGTTGTTTCCGGGAATATTTTCAATGCTGTTAATAAAAAAATTCTTTTTTTTATCAAAATGAAAAGTTGCCTGAATAGTGTAGATTTGCCTGAATATACATATGTAGGTACGTTTATTTCGTAAACGGGATCAGCTGTGATTTTCGGACTAGAAAATTATGATTCCTGGGACAATTCCCGATAATTCTACATTTCTCGAATATTGGTACATTTTCATTTTATCCGCCCCTGCTGGAGGACCACTGTGCAACACAACCGCAATTTCGTATATTAATAAGATGAGTGGTGTTAAATTACCTGCTTTTCATAATCTTGCTAGTCAAACATGGCAATGGCGTGAACAACGTCGTATATGGTTATTTGCCTCTTACACTGCTTCAAAGGATAATTTTGAAGCTGACCGACAATCACGTATTCAAAACATAGATGCAGAATAGTAGATCGGAGGTCATGTTTTTCCAATATTGTAAGTCAACTTGGTACACCGACAATTGACTTGTTTGCTTCCCGAATTAATGCAAAAGGTGAAACTTTTTGATCTTGGCACCCAGATCCTAATTCTTACGCTGTTGATGCTTTCAATATTCCATGGAATAATTTTTATTTTTATGATTTTTTGCCTTTTCCCTAATACTACCAATTATTAGGAAAATTATTATTGATCGTGCAACAGGCATTCTTGTGGTACCTAAATGGACTACACAACCGTCGTATTCCTTATTTCTCGCCACTCTTACTGGAGAACCGCTCAGATTTTTACCATTTAATGATTTATTACTTTCTCCATGTAGATCAATCAATCATCCTCTGACGAGACAGATTACCTGGTTGCAGGGAAATTGTCAGGAACTCATACATAAAAAGAAATATTCCAGAAACGGTCATTCCTATTTTGTTGTCCCCACTTACAGATTCGACTTATAAACAGTATAATTCAGGCTTAAAATTATGGTTGGCATTCTGCAACGAAAAGTATATAGACCCATATTCCGTCTCACCTCGAGATGTAATCGAGGATCAGGTTGTCTGCAACGCAATCACGTGCTTTACATGTCAATATGAGCAGGGTGTGTGTTATGAAACTTTGAACTCAATGCGGTCAGCCATTTCACTTAAACCTGACAATGAAATTGGAAAAAATAAACAAGTACTGACATTTTTTAAAGGAATCTATGAATTAAGACCTAGTAGACCCAAATATACTCACACGTGGGATCCGGAAATTGTGTTGAATTGTATAAACTCTCCTCCAAATGAATTACTAGACTTACAAGATTTTACGCAGAAAATGGTTACACTCCTTATAGCGTTAAGCACCGCATCCAAACCTTTACACTAATTGTACTTAGTCAAATTCGAACGACGTCGACTACAATCGAAATTACCATTCCAGACAGAAGTAAAACTTCAAAAATTGGAAATTATCAACCACTTTTGGTTTTGCCTTTCTTTAAAGACAAACCTAATTGATGTGCAGCAAGGGCAGTTCTCGCTTATATTGAAAAAACTAAGGAGTTAAGAACAGATGTAGAGAAACTATTTATTACCATCAAGAAACCACATCGTGCGGCTAGTACACCAACTCTCAGTTGTTGGATAAAATCTTTGTTATCGAATTCCAGTATCAACACTGAGATATTCTCAGCTTACAGCACCAAATATGCAGCGACACTGCCTTTCTAAAAGGAGTGGATATAGATAATATTAACCGTACCGTCTGCTGGTCGGAAAAAAAAATGGTTTTCGCCAAATTTTATAATCGTCCTGTACATCAAAAGAATACCATCTTCGCGAAATTAGTATTGCAAATTGAATCATACATATGATTAATTAATTGTTAAAGAATTGTTATTATGTGTTTTAAATCACATTGCCATTACATAATTCTGTACTAACCATTTCTGTTGATAAACCCAAAGAAGATTGATGGTACTCTAAACATCTACATGTAATCTCGAAAACGAGGCTAGAATATAATTGTACGATCAAACGAACTTTCCTTAAGTGAAGTTCGATCGTGATTATATGATAGCCTCGTTGAGAGATAGTAACCCTCCTAAAATCCCTCCCTGTTCAATCTTCATTTAATTTTTCTCTCTAAACTAATGACAGAAGAGAATAAGGGTTAAGTTGGCAACAGAATTCAAGTTCTTTCTTTTAAAAGAACTCTAAAAACGTGACACAAGGGCTATCATAATAATCACGATCGAACTTCACTTAAGGGAAGTTCGTTTGATCGTACAATTCAGAATCAAATGTACATTAAATTTCATGACATTTTTACCAGTGTAGACATCTGTTTATTATTAACTTTTTACATTTCTTGGAGTCGCAATTCACTTTTTATGAAGTGAAAATTGAGCCATACTAATGAGAGAGTAAATTGTCACTTTTAATGAAGCGATAAATCACTTTATGAAGCGAAAATCTACGTAGAGTGAAAATTCACTGTGAGAAATAAATTTCATTTTTTCATTAGAGTAACTCAAGTTTTATTGCCAGAAATTTAGAGAGACTATTTAAGCGATTTCACGTGAAACCGGTTAAAAAAGTCGATGTCATATAAAAATTCAGTTAAAATTTCAGTCAAAAATAAAATTATTTGCGCGAGTTCAGAATTTCAAAAAATTTTTTTCATAACTAACAATAAGCCGAGTTTACGTGCATTGATATTCAACAATTTTATAATAAAAATAAAATTTGATTTCATTTTTGACCGCAAAATCGTCAAAACAACTTTTTTCGATAAACGTGAATATTTTGAAAATGTTATTTTTTTAAAATCTGACCCAATTGGTCCGATGAAGACCTATATTTGTCCGAATTTTTTGTTTTCATTTTTTTAATTAAACAAGTACCCACTTACTGTGTTCATAAAACACTATGCTCATATTGGCAAACTAAAAAAATCATTTTTTCTCTCTTCCATGACGTGGTTTCACATAAAATCTTATCAAATATCAGTGTTACAATTTGTTCTTCTATCGAAACCTGTAGAATTATAAAATTATAAGTTTTCCATTAGAAAAACTAATTGATAAAATATAATTAAAGTACGTGGAGAATTCAAGAATAAGAGACTTTTCAAAACAGAACAAAAAGTGCCTTGAAATGTAACTTGCAAGTTTCTTACACGAGTGTTTTCCAGTTTTTCACCGAAAATCATTATTTTTTAGGGTGCGGATCGAAAAACGGACAAACCAAAAAATCGATAAGCCGACAATCAATAAATCGATTGATTAAAAATTAACTTAATAAATTACGAAAAACAGTATTTTTATCTGTTGGCTTTTTGACTGTCAGTTTTGTGGTTTCTCGGTTTTTCGAACCGCACCCAAAACAGTGTGCGTAACTGAATTGGGTGCGTGTCGAAATATTGACAAAACAAAATGCCAACAGCCAAGAAACCGACATAAATGACTTTCTTCTTGTCCATGTCTCTATTTATTATGTGTCGGCTTTTTGATTTTTCGATTTTTCGATTCGCATTCATTTAATTATTGGATTTTCATGCTGTTGGTTTTTTAACCCTCGGCTTTTTCGTTTCTCAGTTTTCCTGCGAATCCAAAAAATTGCAAAAATATTTTTAATTTAGGGAAAATCGGGTTTTATCGACCTATTATACTTTTTGTTATTTTGTTGCATTTATGGCTATGCTGGTTTGTAACATTTACTGTTTGGTTGTCCATAGCAAAAAGCGCAAAAGACGAACGATAAAATCCCCGTTATCCCAAAATTGCCTATATTTGTGTAATTTTCGTAAATAAAAGTCTCTCGTGAGTGACAGAAAGTATCGTTTATAATCCCAATAATTTCAAAACATAATTATAAAAACATTTTGTAGTATATATTGTTTTATTATAAAGTAATCATTAATTTGCAACTGTTCTACATTCACTGCAATTATAAATCAGCACTAATTTCCACTACTATTCCACGTTTACATGCAACGAATAATAAATAACGTCTGTTAAAAATAAGACCGTTATTTCAGAATTTAAAGTAAATTCACTTTATGAAGTAATATTAGATCGCGAATAATACAATGGAAATCTCAGCTCGTGTTCTTTTGTCGACGTCCTTTCATCTTGTCTGCTCAGCAGAATCTTGAACGACTCGACTGGCACTTGGAAGACGAAGTCAAATCTTGCCCACTCGAAATCCCCTGGTAATAGTCCAACCGTTCCAATCTTAATTCAATTTCAACTCCAATTAACAATGTGTGCTAACATTCCTTGTCAGGAAGACATGTCACCGAATATATGGTTTTCCCGTTGCAGGTACTATACGATTCGTTGCACACGATCTACATCTGGAACGCCTAGTGTTATAATCGAACATTTAGAAAAATACAGAAATCGTTTGTCAAAAGTGAACGAACAGTTCTAAAACATCATACTTCTACTTTCTGCACGATTCATTTGTAAGTAATTGAGCAATCACTTACAGTTCAATTGGTACAAATGTGGAAAATTGTTATGATATATTTCCATATCCAAATTTCAACAAATAAAGTTTGAACATTCATTCATGAGAAATTTTACATCAATCGACCCAATTTTCTAACTAGAGGCACCAATTTTTCATGCATTCTTTGGTGAAAATGAATACATTGAACAATTTTATATTTTTGTTTTAACGTGTATTTTAAAAGCTAGGTTTTTAGGAAAAAATGGATTTCTGCCAGGGATCTGTTAAAAATAAATATTTTCTTAGTTAATGCAAGTATATCTTTTACTTGTGACTATGCCAATAAATAATTACTTACATACAATTTTTCTTCATTGTACACGTAAAGAAATATATGTTACTGGATAACATCAGTGTTTTATCGGATACAATATTTTTTCTCTGTGTAGTTGACAAGAATTCTAATTAATTAGCTGCGATGAATAAAAATATATCTTTTACAGTATAAAAAATATAATAATACTTGAAAAAATGCATTTTCATATTTATGACTGCAACATAATTTATATACAAAATGGCAACAATGAAGACAATAGCTCCTGCCAATTATCATTGATACTATTGCAATAATTTATGTTTGTCGTAAAGAAAAATATTTTTGTAACGTAATTAAAGAATTGGCTGCTTTTAAAAATTGAATAAACTTTGATTCAAAAAATAAAATATTCGGATCCGTTCTATGAATGGAGGATTCTACAGATTTTTGAACGACAAAATCTGAGTGTTAAACACTGTGTTGGCCTAAGAGCAGCTGCTGGTCGGAAAACGAAGTAAAAAACCGACAGATAACAAACTGACAGTCATAATGCCGACAGTCAAAAAACCTACACATAAAAAAACATGTCATCGACAAGCGAACAGTAATTTTTTGTTTTTTGATTTGTTGGGATTTCGACCCGCACTGTCGACAGCGTTTGAAGAACAATTTTTAAACATTTCAGCCTGGCAAAGTCGGACTGCTGATTAAAATTAAAAAAAATCTGCGTTGAAAGTCGTTTCGACAACGGTAACACCTGAATTTCATTACTAATATAATTTTAGTTTGAAAACGTAGAAAAAATGTAACATTTTAATAAGTTTATATTGATAAAAGTATGATGAAATTAAAAAAAATGGATTTCACAAATATGATTGTTGTAACTGAAAAAGGAAACCAAATTTCATGAAAAATTACTAAATTTTTTATTTGTCCCGCCGTTTTGTATCCGATATTTCAAAAATATATCATGTTGCAAAATTAAGAACCTCAAGAATCCCTACGTAACGAGTAATTCAGTAAAAAATCACACAACAGATTTATTTTTATCAAGTTTTTTTTAACTATTAAATTATTTATTAAAATTATGGAAAAAAGTTTAAATAATTAAATTTTAAGAACAAGTTTTACTTTTATACGAATTTATTGTTTACCATTTCATCCTAACGTCCTAACATGGAGCTCTGACTGAAAATTTATTTGAAGGACTTCCGGACTCCACAACTTGAAAACTATGAGCCTTTTTCAAAATATGCTAACAATAAAAAGTTTTTAGAATTCATATGGAGTTATATCTTGACTTTTTTATAAAAAAAACTTGGGACAACCAGATAATTATCTATTGCGATGCGATGATGTAACAGAAACTGACAACTCGTAAATATTTGCCGTATGTCAATTTAACAAAATGTCGTTTTGATATTTATTTGACAAATTTAACTTGACTTTTCGAGAGAGTTAACAAAAGAATTTCAACTGTGCAGTATGATACAAACACACATGGTGTCGGAGTGTATTAGGGTGGACGACGAATTTTTTTTTCATTTTTGAACCGGGCACTAGCGATATAAATTTGCACTATAATATAAAACTCACCCTCAATTTTTTGCGATTTTTGTAAGGTTATACTATTCGTGAAAAAAATAAAAGTTAGGTGTAATGGCAGCACAAAATAAGCGTGTTTTGTTATTATTTCGATTGTTTTCGTAGCAAAAGAGAATTTACATTTGACAATCGTAGTATGACTTCCAAATGGATGCTGAAAACGATGGAGTCACCGCATTTTTCATGTCCCATTTTCGACGAAAGTGAGGTTAAATGTGTAAAAATATGCGTCTTTGTAGAAAAAGAAATTTCTCACTTTTCTTGAAATTGGGATGTGATACGAAAAATCTGCTAGTGCCATCGCTTTCGGCGTAAAAAACCGTTTGGAAATGATACCACGATTGACTATAGTAAATTCTCTGTTGATACAAAAGCAAATTAAATCTGGTAAAAAACGCACATTTTGATCTATTTATACTCACTTTCTTGAAAATGGGATGTGACAGCAAAAATCTGCTAACGCCATCACCTTCAACTTAAAAAATCCGATCGGAAAAGCCCTGTCTATATGCTCTAAATATGCCGAAAAAATGCCAGTTTAAAAAAAAAAATATTAAAGAGTATTTGAATTCCTATTGGTTGAAACTAAATTTTGAGCTCGGAATATTGAAGATCGACCTCGAAAACATCAGGAACATCATCGTCGAGATCGAAATTGTACGAAGCTTTCTTTACTGAATCATTCGTAATATATAGTTTAAAAGGTCACTGAGTTCGAATCTGGCATGAGATTTTCAAAAATCAAAATCGAGGATCTAATATGGTGGATGATAAATTGAAATTGTTAGGAAATTCTCACAAAAATAGTTACCGTAGGTTTTTAGGTTTGCTGAATACGACTATAGCATCAGATTTTCAGAATCAATATAATTTTCATATTCACTGTCTTCACTTTCATCGCCACTTAGGATTTCAGCAAATTCCATTGTACATTTTGTCTAATAGAGACGGGTCAGCAATTACATTCGCGGAAAACAGACACTCCCTTGTATCGATATTTTTTACAAAAACGGAGACAACACTATCCCGCAAAACGATTTTAGCTAATGAATTTTATTCACAAAAATACGGGTTTTTGTGGATATGTTTATTTGTAACAATTGTATATAATTGTAGATTCACAAAATATCATTATTATTATTAAGTTTTAGTATCCCTTTAACTGAAAATGCAAATAAATAGTTTCTGCATCAAATATGAAAGATAAAAAAGAAGACTCAAAAGAGCGCCACTGTAGTGGTGTCACTGACTCAAAGGGTTAAATAAAGGTACGTCTTATGGAATGGATTAATAAGATTATTCTGAGTATTTGAAATGAAACTTTCATTTAAATAAAACGAACCTCGCTACTATTCCGCATTATCAAAAACTATCAATTTCTTTCCGTAATTTCTATTTTATGGCGCGTTACAAAATAAATTAATTAGTACACAAACAGAAAGGGTAAGCTATTTGTTTTGTACAATTATTGAGATACATATCGATGTAAAATGCATTGTTCGCATCAGTTAACGAATCTGGGCCTGTGTGAATTAGACGCGAATGTTATCTTACGAATCGATGTTGAGGCTGGGAACAAGGTTAAGGACGGTAAACTCGGTAATTCGACTAATTATAAGTAGCGTACGTATTCAAAAAGGAAACTTAGCGACTAACTCTACCATTGATAAAACAAATGGAATTCCGTGTAAACAAGATTTTTAACGATTTGTATTGCGCCATGTTATTTTATTTATTGTAAAAATTAGCGAAATGTATATTTCAGCTTTACCATAAAATGAATATCAAAAGTTGATTTGAATATGCTTAAACAAGATTAACCTCATTCCGAAGAAATTTTAATTAAATTAAGTATATCATTTGTTTCATAATTCTCACGAAATATATTTATTTACTTTTAGGATACTTAATAAGTGAAAATAACGACATATTTATGAAACTAATGAAATATTAAGTCCAATTTTAACAAAAAATAATTCTTCGATTTAAACAAGTTTTTTGTTCTATTATTTATTCAAAATTGTTAATCTGCTACTTGGTGTTCTGAAATAGAATTGATCTGTTCTTCGAAAATTTTAATATATATCAAAGACGAAAATACGTTTGTTACTGGTTTGGATAGCATATGCACATATTAATGTTAGAAAATGTATCACACTGACTTGAAATTTGGAGATTTCAGAAATCGCTGAAAGAGAAGCTGAAGTCAGATTTCAAAGATTCAACATAACGGATCCTAAATAGCAGACGTATTATAAACAATGTATCGGACTGGCTTAGAAAATAAAAGGGGTTTTGATGCTGAACAAGAATCTAAAGTCTGATTTTAGATTAATTCTTAAAATTCGATTTTTATAATCCGATAAATTTTTTAATTTCATTCGGCATATTTGATCCGCCATTTTAAATGTTCGAAATCATACTTCATTTTCATTTGCAGTGACCCTATAAACTATAAGTACCATTGTATTTGTCCCTATGCTCAGTTTTTTATATGAGGTTAAATTAACAAATTAATTATTGCTAAGAGCACAAAATTCAGCAGATTTATCAGGGAGAAATGAAGTTTTTTCAACGTTTCGCGATGGGTTTTACAGGATGAAAGTAGTAGTCTCAGAAAACTTGCTAATCTTTTGGAAAATAGAATTATATCCGAATATTATATGATCTTAACAGACATTTTAAAATGTTTTTAAAACTTTTACTTTTGGCAAACTCACGTGAACACTTTGGAAAACATTACGTGCTGTAATTCTTATTAAATAAGATTCAGATTCAGAAGTCCAAAAGCATCGGAAAAGTAGTGTCGGTTTCTAAATTTTGTTGGTCAGCGTAATCATAATGTAAATTTGATAAAGTAAACTTCATTTTTTCTCCTTTCTATAATTTCTTAAATATATTTTGTAGTGATTTATTGCAAGCAACAATATCATTATCTAATAAACCCAGATTTTTCTGATAGAGGTATTCTTTCATTAATTTTTTTTATGATTAGCACAGATGCCATGTAAGTAATATAAAGATTCGTACCAAGATGGTAGCGCATGTAATATAAATTAGATATAATCCCGTCGATTGGAAAAAAAAGTTAGGACAAAGCGCCACATTTTGGAAAAAAAGAAAATCCAGTTATTAATGCGTCATGTTGGAATAGTGATGGTAATGTTGCATGTTGGTAATAAGTACATTAATTAACCGAACGAATTATTCGAAGCAAAAAGTATCGATCATTATCCATAGTAGTGGTGAATATTACCATATATGGAGTTCAATATCAAAGTTTTCTTTAATTTAATCAATTTGGCAGTTACTATAACTAACAAAGTGTAGTTTAGATTCTAATGAACTATGAAGAGGTTTCGAAATGTAGTTAAATTTAGTGACAATTGCTTTTAGTGAATGTAAAATATAGTAATATATTTTTATCATTGAATGGCTGTTACTTAAATTATGTGTTTCTCCTACGCTAATATTTCTAGATAGAAACCCTCCCTGGTAGAAATTCAGTAGAAATATTTTGTTAGATGATTGTAATGGAAAAACTAAATTCTGTTAGGTTGAAAAATGGCATGTTATTTATGAATTTAGCGTCGAAAATGTTTGAGCTAGAAGATGGAACTATTATGAATAATTAAATTTCAAAATGGCGTCTTAAAAATGTCTACTAAAGTCAAGTTTTTTCATAATCATAGTCCCATGTATTCAATCGATTGACCAGAATGAAATCACTTCAAACTTGGTACCCTTTTCTTTAGAACCACCGCGATCTAGCAAAGTATTATTATTTGAATAGAAGAATTAATGAAAACCATAATTGATATATTATCGAATTACTCTAAAAAATTACATTTAAAAAAGGCTGAAAAATTTAAAAACAGCCTGCATTCGCTAAATGCACTGTAAGTTTTAGTTCGATTTTATTCTTTTATATTAATGTATAAAGTATTAATTTATGATTAAAATAAACTTAAAACGGATGAAAATATTTTGATTGACATTGACGATGTAAAGGTATTTCTTAAAAGTTTTTGCAACGAAACAGTGATGCTGTGACTTGCAGTAGTTGCTAATGTCATGCTTCAGCCAAAAAACAAATTATTTATCTCTTCAACTAATGAGTTACTTACGTTGTAAGAATATGGTTTGCACTAATATAATATTTTATAGAATATTTCTGTAAAAGTTGTACATTTCTATCAAAGTATAAAGGTAGGGGTGATTCTACTTCCCTTATTATACCATTTTTTATTGAATGTTATGACAATTTTTTCTTGAAGTAGTTTTTTATTACTGAAGAACGTTAACAAAGTGAAAATGTGTACTAAATTTGTCACTCGGGAGTTCGGTTAGTTTTGAAGTGGTCGATTATAAATGATCTTTAACTATGTGAAATAAGAGAATTTTCCAAAAATTTGAGAAACAGCCAAAGTATGACGTTTGTAACATGTTACGGGTCCCTTTTAATAGCATCACCTTAATATAAAACGTTTGAAGACACTTTGATTTATTATTCCACAATTTATAACTAATTGCCCTTAATTTTAATACACACGACTAGAAAAATGTGGACGAAAGAAACTAATAAAATTGAATGAATCCTAACATAATTAACGTAATGTAATAGTTAAAACTCTATCTTATATATGTATACTATCTAATATATGTATATTGCTGTATCTATAGAATTGCCACTAATCTCTATAGTATTGCTACAAAATATTTGTCTTAATATAATAACACCGAATTTAGACGTTTATAGTGTAAAATGTTTGATCTTTCAATTTTTATAATCACCGAATATATTAAATTTATTTCTAGTTAATGCTTATTACTGAAATAAATATAACATTTTCCTTTCGTTGTAACATGATTGGCTAGAACAACTACGTCATTTAAGTAAGTTGTAGAGAAATTGACAACCATATTCGTATCTTTAATAGTTTCAAACCATGTACGTGAGTGTAAACTTATAAACCGATATAAAATGAAACATAAAATCACCGATAAAATCTGTTATACCTAAAGGCTCATTTGTCTCTTGCAATTTATAAATTATCCTTACTGAGAAACCCTACGTAACAAATGTACATTACAGGGAGCGAGGAAAAAGTGCGCCTGAAAAAAACTAATTTGCTGAATTCGTAACAAGTATTACAAGGTATATATGGAAAAGCGTATCTAAAGAAAAGAAATGCGTAAAAAAAGAAAGTTCAGTAATGCAATGCGTAAATAAATGACCTGCTTAAATGATATGGTGCAGATATTTTCCGTGTGCCGTTATCCGAGTAAAAAAGAAAACGTCTCTTGAAGAGATCGCGCCGATGATATCTCATTGCCTGCACACGTCGAATCCAAGACGAATGCGAGACCTTGTAGAATAAAAACTTAGTTCTGAGAGATTTCTCCAAGACACCTTCCGAGACATCGTCGCAATATGACTCTGCAATCATTTTTTGTCCGACGTGTGTCCGTGGACTTTCCGTCCATCGGCCTTACGTACACTTTGAAAAATGATGACCTGACCTGGCGCTGAATAGAAACTCTTAAATAGTTATTACTGATGTTAATCATTATTTAAGTTGTTTGTCTAAGTAGTGGAATTATAGTAGAAAATTTAGGAATAATCTAATTAATCACAAGGTTTTGATGTCTCTTACTTTTTACGTTGGCATGTTTTAAAGTTCTTAATTTAATCTTGAAAAATCTAAACCACCTTAATATTTTTAAGTGAAGTGATTGTAAGAAATTATGAGAAAAAATATCGTTTTCTTACTGACTGTCAGTAAAACAATAACAATCCTTTCAGTTTTTAGTACATTTGAATGTGGGCAGAATTTCACTTGGAAAATGATAAAAACAACCTGATGATACCTTTTTCTGACGTCAATACATCGATTACATGGCTAAATAACACTAAATGAATTCAATTAAAAAATTTAACACTCACGATTTCAACAGAGACGTTAACAACAGAAAAAAAATCACATGCACTGTTAATATAAACTTGCTTTAAAATGTATCTAAAACGTACTGTCCAATGAACCTAAAAAGTTACTTAGTTCCCTACTAGGCGGCGCAAGTAACCTTGTACTCTATCCGCAAACAGTAACGTACTGGATTCATCTCAAATCATGCAGGCAGTTCATAAGGTATGTGAAGAATCACTATTGGGATGCAATATGTTATTCTACTTGAAAAATAAAGAAATTCGTATTTTTTTAAATTGTCTTGAAGCATTTTTTGAAATTTTTATCCTTTTGCAAACGTCTTGATCAAAATCTCGCACTTCCTCAATTTTCAAGGGTTCCAGTCACCTGCAGGCTTATTTGATTCAATTTTGTTTTCTTTTTAATGACAGATGGCTCTAAATGAGAAAAGTCGATTACTAGTAGAAATAATTAATTTGTTTTTTAATTGTTTTCTCAAAAATGGCCATATGATTTTCTTCCAAATTTTCTGTATTTATAGATAATTAATCATATGTACTGCAACAGAATCTGTATTTCAGCAAAATTTGATTTTTGTTTATATTATTTATTTTATTTGTCAAAGCTCTCAAATAAGAGATCTTTTCTGAGACCATATATTTGAGCGGTCTTATAGAACTCATAAAAACGATGCACAAATCGACTTTAAGAGCTCTTTGTAATAAGTATTTAAGACAATATAATTAGCTAATTTCTGGACTGCACACATTTATTCGCGTTTCGTTCTTTATGCCACGTCAATGGCATCTTGTACGTGATTGAATTTTGCATTATTTCAAATTCGTTTCTTTCTCTAATTCTTTCTTTAATTTTATTCGAATTGCACTCCAATTGAAGTAAAATAATCACCCAATACAGAGTAGCTCTCCTTTCACGTTTACTTGGAGCGAATTCTCACACTTTAAGAATCAATCACTTCAAGAAAAACGTCAAAACTGTTTACAAAAATGATGAAAATGTTGCCACTTTAGAAGAAAAAATGCAACTTATTTCAAAGAAAAATTGTTCGAATATTACAACTTCACGTCTATTTAACTAATGGGTCATTCCAAGTCAATACAGCCACATTTGAAATCCACCACAATCGAGTTTGTTCCTGATTTTCTTACAGATGCATCTCTGTGAAACAAACATTGGCAAATATTTTTCAGTCTTTCAATATCATTCGTTAACGAGTGAGAAATTTTTCAAAATTTTGGATTTTTAAAAAACTTATATTTTCAAAAATTTATAACACGGTTGCTTATCGTATACAGTAACAAATAAGAAATGAAATAGTTTGCCTTGAAATGCGCATTTATGTGGGTATAAATAGAAATTCTGCTGCGAATTGTTTACATACTCTTTTTTTAATACATTTAGTATTTTTGCCAATGGGATATTTTTACTTTTGTTTTTCTAAATTCACAAAAAAATTAATTTTGTTACAAAACTCCGTAAATTGTTTGTTGTTTTCAATAGCTTTTTGGTGAATTTATTAAAACAAAACTAAAAATGTTCCATTAGCAAAAACCTTAAATGGATTACTTCAAACATAAAGAAAAACCTTTGTAAACAAAGTGCAAACCAATTTTCATTATACCTATATAAAAAAGCAATTGAAGATGATCAATTTTTTATTTGTTACTGTGCGATAAGTAACAACCGAATGATGGAGAATTGAAAATGTTCAGTTTTTTAAAAATCAAAAATTTCGAAAAATTCTTTTATTTTACCGAAATGCATCTGTAAAAAATCACCAACAAAATCGATGGTGGGCGATTTCAAAAGCTGAGTTGATGTGGAATGATTCTTATGTGAAGATATGTATGTTTAACCAATAATGTCTGAATATGGTAAATTTAGTGAATGGTTTCTCAATGCACTGGACCAAAAATGGTGAAGTTGCATCTCTTCGCATTTAGTAAACCCGAACGGAACGTGCGACGTATAACTCAGGAAATTGACATCTGATTAGTCTACTATTCGATTATTTATTTACAATATTAAAAAAATATTTTTAACACTCCGGAAATAGAACTCGCTTTTGGTCCTTGAAGTGAAATATTAGGGCGCAAATTAGCGTACCCCATGGCCGTCGTATTAAAAAATCTCGCTTCGAATATCGGTAATTGCGCCCTAATTGTTACATAATATACTCATAAATTTTCATAATTTTTATTGCAAATTTCACTGGTAACACTAACAAGTAATCCTATCCAAGTATGTCTCACCGATTGGAATGAAAGTTTGCATACGTGTAGAGTATCGAAAAATATTGGGCACGTAATTTTTTTTTGGGCCCTTAAATCGTTTTATGGGGTAAAAACTACCCCCTGTATGATACGTTTGTATATATTTATCACATTAACTGTTTAATAACGCAGCTAAAATAATTAAAATGATTGCAAATTATACAGCATTTATTGTTTTTGAGGTCGCTGAATACGAACCTGGTGTCATATTCTCAAAATTCAAAATGTCGGATTCGATATGGCGGATGAAACATTGGAAATGTTGACATGCACATGAAACTAGCTACTTTGGCGGTTTTTGGGGTCGCTGAATACAAATCTGGTGTCAGATTCTCAAAGTTCAAAATAGCGGCTCAAATAAAGTGGCGGATGTTTTAAAATTTGTTATTTTGTTGTTATGTCACAGTTGTGGCCAACTACTAGTGACGGAATAAAATAAAACTAACCTACGATACAAGTCAAAGTAATTATCTTTTTTTTTATTTTTAAATTCAAGCGTTTAACAATAATTATTTAAAGAAACTATAAACAAATAAACAATTTTAGAAATTGATTATGCCAGGCGTTTCGTCCGCCATATTGGATACGCCATTTTGAATTTTTAGAATCTGACACCAAATTTGTATTCAGCGACCTCAAAAACCGCCAAAATAGCTATTTTCATGTGGATTTGTTGTCAACATTTCCAATGTTTCATCCGCCATATTGAATCCGACATTTTGAATTTTGAGAATATGACACCAGATTCGTATTCAGCGACCTCAAAAACAATAAATGCTGTATAATTTGCAATCATTTTAATTATTTTAGCTGCGTTATTAAACAGTTAATGTGATAAATACATACAAACGTATCATACAGGGGGCAGTTTTTACCCCCTAAAACGATTTACACGTATGCAAAGATTCATTCCAATCGGTGAGACACACTTGGGTAGGGTTACTTGTAAGAACTAATTATTTTTTGGATTTAGAAAAAAGCATGTTCCGTTGGGGTCCAAAAAATTCTGAAAAAAACGAACTTTAAAAAAATATAGAAAATGGCGGATACTTCAACAATTGAGGATGATGGGAAAATTCTGTGAACGGATTTGAATTGAGCATACAAAAATACGTTAGAAAAGTATGACCCTGATGATTTCGCAAAAAGAAATTTTGTTGACCTGTATAATTGGACCCCCATTGTCTCTGAATCGCATGTACAAGGGACTAATCCACAACATCACCTGTAATAGCATCAAAAGATTTGATAAAGAGACCATAAAAAATGACATAATTCATAATCTTGGATCCCATCAAGACAAACAATATTTCCAAAAGACACCTCTAGATCCAGATTTGAAAAAAGTGAGATTGTCATCAAGTAAGATCGTCAATTCGATCGGAATCTAGCCCAACAAGATTGTTTCTGCACCTAAGGCCTTTCACCTGAGCAGTATTAATTCGTATAGCATCGTGTAATCTCTGTCAGATTGACAGTCTTTAAAAAAGGCCTCAGAAATTGCTGGTCAGGATCGAGGGAACGCACCAACAGCATCCCGTGCTGATGATAGCTTCGTACCACGGTTACGGTCTGCATCGGGCCTCGTTGCAATTGTCCCTCACCATCACGATCTCGGTGGGGGGGTTCACGGGGGGAAGGGGGGCCGATAGCCCACTAAGTGGGGGTCCCGTGCAGCTGGGAGTGATGGTACGTACCAGTCGCCTAAGAGCGATTCACCTGCGTTAGAGTGTGTATACGTGCTCTCCTCGGTTCCGAAAGAGTTCGGAAAGTGCGCGTGTGGGGGCCAGACGTCCGTCGGAGGCTGCGGTTATAGAAAGCCACAGCCGGTTCCGCGTGCCGATCTACCAGTTGGCGACATCCTGGTGGATATCGGAAAAACCAGATGTAGTGTGCGAGTTTTCCAAAAATCAGGTGTCCGGTTGTGAAAACCTTCCTTGGTGCGGTCAGTGCAAAAGAGAGAGGAAAATATATAGAGTAGGGAGTGAGCGAGAGAGAAAGAGATGTGCATCCTCTTAGAGCGTCGATGCTAGGCCGCTATTCGACCTCGGCCCCGTACTGGAATTCGGTGTCGGCACACCTGTGGAGCACCGGAGAAAGAACCACGTAAAAAAAAAACAAAAATGTATAGTACAGGTCCACTGCATATTTTTGTAGGTCCGATTTCACTTGCGGGAAATTGCCGGTAGTGTAATAGCTCCGTGATTTTTCATGCAACAAGCGCGACGTGAGATTTTTTAGTTTCGATCTGGAGGTTCCTAGTGTTTCGATCAGGATGTCTTACGTCATGTGTGGGACGATGACGTCGACGATTTTTTTTGGAAAAAATTGAGGCTGTTTGAATCGATTGATGAAAAAGTAAATCTTCAGTGAAAATAACAATCACCCCATATGGAATGAAACTATTCGGAGCGTAGATGATGTCTATTTTTCTGCCTTGTAGGAATTTGAATTTATTCGGATACTGTGCAAAATCTGAAATAGTTAAAAATTCAATTAGTAGCCATTTTTACTAATAAATAATTAAAACTATTATTTATTACTAATTCTAAAAATTATTAAGCTAAAGTACTTCATCGAATTTTACGAAGTATTTTAATATTTTCTTGTAAAAAAATGACTACTTTAAAGTAACCCATTTTCTATTTTAGATTATTCGTGTTTAGTTAATTCAGATTTTGTGTTTACAGAACGTTTACAAAATATGTCGATTTGTTACGATTACAGCAGTGAGATAGAGATTTATTTCGAAGCGTTTAGTGAAATTAATTAATCACAGTAGAAAACAAATGTTTACATATTTTTATATTCCAATTAGCCCTATAATTAATTTAATAAATAAATAAGTTTGCTAGTGTTGAAGACGACTAAAGTGAACGCAAATAGCAAGTGTACTTTTAGCCAGAAGTGTACGAAATTACAATAAATCTAAATCAATAAAATACGACTAATGACAGAAGAGTGTTGACAGAAAAATATTGAATACTATATAGTAACCGAATAATTAACTACCAAGCAATACCATTGAAATTCGGAATAGTAATTTCTAGAACTAGTAGTAAATACTTCGAATTACTTTTAAAATTAAGAACAGTTATTAGCAGAATTCATAGTAACTAATGATAATTAATGTTGAAACTCATTGTAGTTATAAGAATAGTGAATGCGTGGAATTACTATGAAAATTATAAATAGTTAATATTTAAATGTGTAGTAACTATCGATATTTACTACTGAAAATGCGAATAGTTGTACGAAATTGCATTAGTAACGAATAATAACTATGTTGATAGTTTTCATTGAAATTTCAAGCCACTATTAAACTACTACTATTAAAATAGTTGCTATTGAATCTTCTGAATAATCTTCGAACCGATCACGTACAGTATTATTGTGGTTTGTAATAGCTTTCAGTAGTTAAATTCAATGATCTGTACTTATTACTATTGTGGGCGCATCTCAAAAACGCGACAAATCATTAAAAAATCCAGATATTTTAAAAGACAGACTTCATTTGTTTTTTTAATGTCTATATTTTGACATTTCTAGTTTTTGAATGTCTGTATTTTTAAATGTCTGGTTTTTAAATATTTGTTTTTCTTAAATGGCAGGTTTTTAATTGTCTGTTTTTGAATGTCGGGGTTTTGAAGTGCCTGTTTTGCGATTTGTCGAGTTTTTTAGGTGCACCCATTAATGTTTCTTTTCCTATAGAAAATTAATTTAGTTGAAATCATTTTTTCACTTCCAGAATGACCATTACACGAGCAAATATTCCAAAAAAGATACCTATTTTTTTAAATTGTTTATTAAACTGTGTATTAAAAATGTTCTCATTTCAAAACAATGTCAAATTTCATTGAACCATGAAGTTAGTATTGAAAAATTAAAAAATAAATTCAGTAAACTTTGATATTTTTTTGAATTCTAAAATTTCATATCTATGTTCCATTTTTTTCTGTGTAAATAGGTTCTCCTTAATTCTAATCATATATGATTAAGTATAGAAAATAGAATATTGAATTTAAAGTAGTTCAATCATTAAATGAATTGCGACAGTTTTTACTAATTTTATAATATGTTATAGTTAAATTAGCAGTCTTTTCACTACTGAAATTTGCGGAGGGGTCATCGATCTAATTTCGAAAAAAGTATTAAAATGAATATTTTTTAACCCATGGTTCGTGTAGAAAATCCGTCAGTCGGTTATAGAATTGTAAATATCCTTTCAAACTGACGACAAAAGTTTGCAAATAGTACTAAGTAATCGAAAAATCACTTAATTTTGCTACTTTGCAAAAGTAGAAGAAAGTTACATTAAACTTCAACAAAAAATTTGCATTTAAAGAAACTGAAAATGTTTCGAACAACATATTTTATTGTATTTAATGCGCTGTTTTAATACAAACATAATAATAATTTTTATTGTAAAATTCAAAGTTAAAACATCTTCAGAATGTATACTTTTATTATGCACCGGTAAATGGTACTCTTTTTCGTGCGAGTGAGCCGCCTTAATCGGCGCATTAAAATTAATACTATATAATGTCTCACTTTACTTTACGTTGGGTTTACAAAAATCGCAAAATCATAATAAAATAAAAATAAAAATCGATAAATCAGGTGTAGTGAGGTTATAAATACGCTTCCATATTTACTACAAAATTTGTTAAAATTATCTGTAAAAATAAAAGAAATGAATTAATAATGGATCTACTCACAAGGAAAATATATATATGTGACACATATGCTAAATAAATGCACTTTCGTAAAATATAATAAAATCGCCCTTTAAACATCTGCATTTTACACGCGAAAAATAAGATAATTGGAAATATTAACTAGGCAGTTTTTAGTTACTTTTACTATCTAAATAGTGCCAAATTAGATAGCCAAGTCTACTATTTTAATAGTAAAACGAACTATTTGTTAGTTTTCCCATTATAATATTAATTTTTATCCATTTTCAATCACATTATAATACTCCATAACCACTTTCAATTGTCCTGAAATGTGGGTCCTATACTATTATTATAATTTAATACTACACTACTACATCTTCTTGTAATATTCGATAATATAGAAATGGAAATTTTAATGGTCAAATGAATTAGTCTACATTGTGCTATGTAGCGCAATTAAAGTCTTTTAAATTAGTATAGCAGAGTAAACTATAAATGCATGGTACTTTGACAGGTGACTTTGACAAACTACATAGCCAAGAATAGAATTTAAATAGTAAAATAAATTAAAAAGTGTTAGTTTTACTATTTAGATAGTAAAACAAACTGCTTCTTTTTTCCTTTTATTCTTAGTTGATGTAATAATTTGTTAACATATTTTTTTTTGGCATTTACAGGTAAATTACAAAACGGGAAAATGAATAGTCATTATCGAAAATGCAGGTACCAATAGTTTCCTGCAGGCTTTTGTGTAAGACTATAAAAACTAAACAGCTGCCAGAATTACTATAAAACTGTAAACGCCTTAATTTATGAAGATTCTAGTAGAATAATCAAATAATTAGTAATTATACACAAAGCTATTTATTGCTATTAACGATTGTGCAGTACAGAATATATTTTTATAAACTTAGAATCGACACTACTGATTAAAGATAGTAAGTAATATTAATTGTATGAGAGGTGTAGCAACGCATTCATTTTTTTATGTTTGAAACCCTTTTTTGTCTATTTCGAATACTTTTGAATACAAAAAAAAATGACATTTTAAATATTGATGTTGAATACACATGAATAAAGAAATAATAAGTTGTAAACGGTATAAAATGTAAGGAATGCATTTCAATCCCCAAAAAGTATTCAACGAAATTCCGAATACTTTTGAATCCAAAGAATGTGATACATATAATGTTTAAAATTATAAAAAGTGAAAATGTATTTCAATAAAAAAAAGTACGGGAATTCGGAATTATTTTAACATATTTGAATCATTATATTAACCATTTCGAATACTTTAAAAATCTGAAATTAATGAATGCATTTCTATACTTGTGGAATATAATATTTGAATTCTTTATTTTTAATCCAAAAATGATGTATCTTTGAATTTAAAAAATATAATTTCAACCCCATAAAAATACAGGCTGTTATTTTTGCACTAAAGTGTATATAATTTAATTTTGAAATATTATTTTTAACTAAAATTTAATAGAAATCATAACATTTTCTTTACAAATGTTATTTGTGTATTCAAATGGATTCATCATTTTGAAAAACTTTTCTTTGGATTTGAAATTATTCAAGGTGGACAAAATCGGGATTGAAAATGAATAAATTCTTATTCATTATGAATTACTAGATAAATACTGTGATATACTGGGATAGGTGATAAATCTGACCTATAGTAGCTTAAACTAATAATTAAAGATAGTCGGCAATAGTTACTGTAATACTTTATTTCGTATATTGACTCTTATCAAACATAATAATCTTGATATAAAATTGAAAAATTGGTAACAATCTTTCTTACAATTGATTCCGTTTCGTCTGGTTTTGTTTGTCATCAACACTCAGTACGCAAATAAATAGAATAAATAAGTACCGTATAATAGGATAAAACCCATGTTAAAACATCGACTGAATTTTGTTAAAGAATTAATTTGAAAAGTATACCTCAAATTTTTGTTTGTTTAATATCCAAAAAGGACTGAGTAATAATTACTTAATCTTGGGTTCGACAGAGGAAATCTATTAATTTATTGACATTAATTCTGATATTAATTTCTCAAAAACCTTTTTTAAAACTATTTTTGATCGAATTATAAAACCGATATAAAAGATTAATTAGTAGAAATACGAATATAAAAACAAATTCTAATCTGAATCAATTGATTTTAACATTTTTATGAAATGGAATTAATTGAGTGAATTTGAGAAAAAAAAATTGTTATTTTTGTGGCCTGGATTATAAGCATCTAAATTATTTTTTGTGTCGATGATCACAAATTCGAAATCAAATTTCAAACACTTCAAATGGCAGATCCAATAAAGCGATCGGTATTTTTTAACTTAATGGGACTATTTTGAAACTTATTACTTGAGAGTTTTGGAGTGATATGTACAAAATTCAAAATCGTTGATGCAATATCGCAGGCGATGTTTTGAAATTGATTCAATTGTTTTGAAACTTATTTATTGATGGTGTTTGGGTTCTTTGATTTAAATCCAGATTAGTAATCTGGCAAATCTGAAGAAAATGTTCGAATATTTCCAGTCTAAAAAGCCTTTTATTCTATTTTTGTAGGTATTTTTTCGTTTATAAAACACTTTTTATAATCTTTAAAATTATTTTATATAAATTGAATATCGAGTTTACGGTCTTTTTTAAAGCTGCATTTGAAACCTTAAGAAAGATTAAATATCATCGGCGTAAACACAAAGCGAGTAATATGTTTATAGAGCCAATCAGCTTGAATTTTAAAATACCGATCATTATCATGTATCAACAATGTGTATTTTAGAAATCTGACTTCAGATTGCAGAGACCGCAAAATTCCGAATATCTAGTTTCAAAACAGACTGATAAAATTTAAAAGAATATCTTCAAATAGGACCATCTATTTTGTATGTTGAAATTTGACTTCAGATTCATTCAGATATCCTAAATATATTTAGATACTCAGCGTCATAAAAATAAAAAATTGTTATACTATTAAGCATGATATTCTATAGTGAAATATTGCTGTAATTACTTATTATATATATGAACAAAAAATAAATTTCTGAAACAAAATTTCCAATAACTTTTATTTATATTCAGTAATGAATCTATCGGTTATCCAAACCAGATATGTCTGAATTTTATTGATTAATTAACATTTAATTTTCATATTTTCCATAATCGTTCTTACTATTCTTTGAATTAAATTCATTAGAAAATTTGTTTAGAAAATTTTTTCATTTTTCATGGCGAAGAAAATTAACTTTTTACTAATCTGATATTAAATCAATAATATATTTTCGAACCAAAAGTGGGTTTGATAAATTCGTTGGGACTAATTATTTTTTATACTTTACAATATTTTTGTTAAAAGGATATCTTGTACATTTTTCAAGATTCAATAAATGAATGTTACAGGTTTTAGCGGGGCTAAACAACATAGTATTGCTAAAAAATATGATAAATTGTATCTATGTTATGATGTGTTTGAATTCATGAAGTGAACTAAGTACACTTCAATACATTAAATTCAAGTGAATGAACAATGGAACTTTGATTATTATGAGAGTTTCTGGCTATGGTATTTGACCGATGCTAAAAAATTTTTCAATTCATTTTTGTTCTTTTATTGCAAGACCGTTTGTTAGTAGAACTTTTAGTTTACTTATGGTAACATTTTATGTAATTAATAAATGTTGGAAAAAATGTTTAAAAAATTCCTTCCAAGAATTTTTTCTTGGTTATTTTATGTAATTGTTCATAATTACTACATTGAAACGTAGATGGTATCAGTTCTGTTAGACAAACGTAAAATAAACAAATAAACGTCAAATACAGTACAACAGCCTTTATTGTGTACAATACAAAGTTCCATTTCCCCAAATACATATACATTGCAAAAGTAAGTTCTTTATTGATGCTTTGACACATTTTGATGAAAATAGTCTAAACTTTACGATTATTATGTAATTTTCAGAACGGCGTGATTGGTCCCCTACTAGAATTAGCCAAGTATCACTACTTTCTGAATAAAACTCATTATATACTATATGCTTTCTCATAACTTAATTAAAACTGCCTAATAATGAACGTCTGTGTTTTAAATGGCAAAAAGTTGATTTTTCAGCATGGGTTTAATAATGTGGCTAAGGATTGTATTATAAATAATATGTACTGTAAATAAAAGTCATAATAAATTATCATACAATGCAAGAAAAATTATAAAATGAATAAAAAAATGTACAGTAGGTGCATAAATCACGTACGAACTATCTACATTATCATTACAAAAATGCGTATCTGTATACTAACATAATTCTGGCCCAAATCGTGGACAAACACTGATGAGATTATGTGTTTTAAATATTCCGAATAATACCTACCTCGAATGTGAACAGAATCTATCCAAAATTTATCTATTCAAAAGCTAACTAAAAAATAGCCATAAGATTGTTACATTTCCAATGGGTAACTGGCCGAGTTTATTGTCCACAAACTGTCTAGTATGCGTTTTATTAGTAAAAACTCGAATATAGGCTCAATTTCTACCAGGGTTATTATAATTAAATCGAATATGACATGTGTTTTTTAAGATCGGAACAGAAGAAAATAATTTGTTAATCATTTTTAAATTAATTATTGATTCCGGAACATGCGTTTTCAAAGACAATCTTATTGAACTGGAATTAGTGAGGAATGCAATCGTTTTAAATCAGTGCACATCATTTATATATCCTATTCAACCAGTCACGTATGAAGTCTATAATTTTGCGTTCTCTAATTTTCTTCAAGTGCTGTCGTTCGAGTTGAATATAATTCGAACCTGTCCAATGAATGACGAATGATCCACTGTGTGAAGGTGATATGTACATACATTGTTAAAAGAACAATAGCTTAAGTTTTTCCACCAAACTGGGTAAAAAAGTGGATCGGGCCACTTAAATGCGCGAATGATTAGCAGAACGGAACCGGTTCGGTATGCAGTTTCTGAATTACTTAATTACAATAGTTTCGTTGAAATATTAAATAGTTTGGGTCTAAAAATTGTATATATAATAGATATTTATTTTTTTAAATTTTGGTATCTTGACTGAATAGTTATATTAAGTACATTCCAAAATTATTCGAAAGTTATAAAACAAACGAAATATTTTTCACTAAATATTTCATTGGTAAAAAATACTTTCTATTAATATAAATAAAATCAAATGATTGTTTCAAGGATAAAGAAAATGATAATTAGCTAAATAAAATAAATGCAATGTATTAAAAGTAAAAATTCTTCTTTGCGAAAATTTTGTGCAGCAAGAAAATGAAATTGAGAATTCGCTTCGTTATTAAACTTTCGTTGCATTTCCATTCCATTAAAGTGAAATTTCATAGCCAGTAGCTTGTAGAAATTATTGAAGTTGTTCCGTTATTATACATTCAAGCAGATGTTTATATGTTTAATAGCGTGTCAAGAATTTACTTGAATAGAAAAAATATGTTTTTGAATTTAAAAAATAAAAATAAAATAAAAAATACTGGCAGAACAACCTGCTGAAAATTTTTCATAGTCTTTGTGATAATTTTTTACATGGATATGATCATTTTCTTATATGATAAGAGAAATTGTACAAATTTTT
Source organism: Trichopria drosophilae (assembly GCA_030407085.1). Classification (NCBI taxonomy): domain Eukaryota; kingdom Metazoa; phylum Arthropoda; class Insecta; order Hymenoptera; family Diapriidae; genus Trichopria; species Trichopria drosophilae. The sequence goes on along the minus strand of CM059584.1, from coordinate 14,432,538 downwards.
CACTCATATTCATCTTTTCATATTCATGTAATGTGATAAAATAATAAACAAGGTATATAAATTATTTTTTAGAGCACTAGATGGCGCTAAAATCCAAAAGTAGTGCTGCGTATTGTTTCATCAGTTTCATTCTCCTCTTATCACTATTCTTAGCAAATTTCATAAACGAGATAAATCATGGTCGATTCCAGTTATGGATTTGTGCGCCCCCTGTAGTGTACTTTCAAGAAACTCACTCAAAACATTCCATTTACTGTGGAGTTACTATAACAAATTTGATTTTTATATTTATATTATGGAAAACATTCTATAGTCGTATTGAACAATTTCAATACACTTAGAGTATCTTTTTAGAATATTGAAAAATTCCCACATTTGTATGTCAGTTTTTAAATTATTGTTTGAGATTTAATTCGATTTATATGATCTAATACGATTTGAATGATATGCCCATGATAATATCTACTTTGTTCTGAACGTTTTTCCTGTATTATGATTTTCAATAGTTAATATATGTGTTACTATAGTTACTATGTTTTTGTGTGGTTAGAATAGACTATAGTTGCCATATTACAAGATAATTTGTAGGAAATGTTACTATTTTTCAAAGTAATTTTATATCAAATGTCCAATGAAAATACTATTACTTCTCTTTCTACTTTTAATATAAAGAAGAATACACAGCCAAATTATGCAATACCAATTAATTATTAAAAAGATATAATAAAATATGAAAATAATTTATGGTGTTTTACATTTTATTCTGCGTAAGTGTAAAATAATACCTATTATAAACCATTTATTTTGATAAATAAATAGTAACCAATAATTCCTTAAAGTTTCTCCAAATAAAATGCGAAAAGTTTCAAGTGTTTCGTTTCATCTTGAACAAATGTAATTACAATATCTTGCATAGGGAGTATGAAATGATTATTTAAAATCTAATCAATCGATCAGATTATGATTATGTGGGTGTATTTATGAATTTAGTAAATAACACTGACGTAACATCCTGCATAATCCTCCAAAACGAGTTATACTACTTCATTAATTGTGATAAGAATTTTCAAGAAATGTGAAACAGGAAGTGTTTTCATGATTCCTTACATTGCCATTTAAAACAGATGTATTTATAGAGGATGTGTAATTATTTGTTTTAACTAATTTATCATGTTTTTTATTTTATTCTCTCTAAATGTGAGTAGTTAATTTACTAAAGAGATCATTTTTTAAAAATAATTTAGCATTTAATTATGTCCTTGTCAGATGGCCTGAGAATAAAATCAGGTTTTAAATATTTTCTGACAAGGATCTGTGATAGTTCTTAAATATTTTACACGCGTTTCAAATTTCGTGAAAATTCTATACAATATTATTAAAAAAAATTATTGGGAGCTACTAAAGTTTCAAATAATGGATATGATGGTTTTTGTTAACGATTGGTGCGTTTAGTTATTAATTTGCGTTCTTAAATTTTTAGTTTTTAAGCAAATTTGTGGCCTCTTGTACACTAGTAATAAAAAAGAAATAATTAAATCAATAAAGATTAGTTAAAAGTTAGATAATCAATTTTTCGAAATTCGAGCTCTGTGTTTATTTACCGATAATACGCGATCGATTCTCAATCAATTTCTGTAGCATTTTTCAGAAGACTGCATATACTAATTAGAATTACTCTTAGAGTGTCTGAATTGAAAAAAATCGATTCAGTCATTTTTCTGTTTGTAAAAAGATTAATAAAAAAATAACGGTTAACAAAAATATTTGATTTTGTATTAATTCTCACTAGAATTAGCGATTTTTACATTAATATTTGAAAGGCATATAAGAACAAAAACTCTTTTTAAAGTGACATTTACCTGTTTTTCATATTTTGAAAATAAGAAGGTTAATTGTTAACAAAATTTCTAATAAATCCTATATATTTAAAAATGAATCAAAAATATTACTTTTCCTTTCGCAATATTCCTGTTTGAATAATCTGTCCAAAGTTTTAAACAAATGCAGTGGGAATTAACACAGTTTAACTAACGAAGTACTAGTTTACTTAATTTTCTTAAGTGTCGTAAGTTATTATCTACTTGATCTATCTTTTAGCTTTTTGTTAGTAGTTTCCTATTAAATTAGATTTTAGTATTTTTTATGGTAGATACTTTTCTTACTGCTTGAACCAAGTCTTCTAGACTGAAAACAAATTTTATATTCCTGTAAGTTTTCACTGCTGTTCAAATAAATATTTACTTAATTACAATGAAAAAAAATTTACTTGACAAATTCAACTACCATTGAGAAGTTGAGTCGAGAGTAGTTAGAAGAAATACTTCTTCTGTTAGTGTAACTTTGTTGGTGTTGTTTACTATTTTTACTTAAGTTAAAATTATTTACCAGTAAACGAAAATGTATTCCGAATGCTTAGAGATCAAGGAATGCGATGCTATGCATAAAACTCAAAAAGGCATTAATAAAAAAGCCACCGACAATACCTGCACTAAAAAAATGTCCAAAAAAATTCTTAGTTGATTTGACTCCTTTTTAACTACGCAGAGTAGTTCGATACGCTCCAAGAAAATGTTCTAAGTTGCGTTTACTACCGTAAAGAAGTTAAAATGTAGTTCTGCTAAATTCAATTAAAAATATATCGCTCCAGCATGTTTAATAGTTTTTAGTGAACTAGGTAGTTGGACTGTGAAAAATGTTTTTAAGTGTGGTAGAATTAACTTCCAAAATGTCGTTTCCATATCTATATTTTTTGTTGATTTAGCTCCTTTATGGTTGTAATTATAACCTATACAATTCTGTTGAGGATCTATTGAAATACTTTCAGTTGTTAAAACGTAGTCAAATCAACTAAGAATATTTGTCAGTGTATACAGATGTTTTTATTTGTATTAACTTTTTTACCATTTTTTTCAGTTGGGGTAAATAATTTGTTTTTTATTGCAATAAAATATAATTTATGAATAATTTTAGTTATAATTTAGATTAAAAGAATTTGTTAAACGGTTCTAAATAGTGTTTCTATGTGTAAACATAACCATCAAATGAGCAAAAATATAGACATGAATTGCTTTTCGAGTTACTGCTAATGAAATTTAGAAACTGATTTAATTATGTCTAATATAATTTTATTTCGCGTAAATCAATTTATAGTTTGAAAATTAGGTTTCAAAAATGTAACAAAAATTCTGACGAAAAATTGTTTGTTGTGTATTAAAATAAATATAATAAATGAATATTTCTATATGGAACTAAATAATAATCAACCTTAATGACTATAAAATAATATTTATGGACTTGAACGATTGTAAAGAAAAAAATTGTCGTACGTGAGGAGCTCGTAAATATGATACCGAAGCGCAAACTTTCATCGGATTGCACGTATCATGTGAATCGAAATTGCCCGATAGCAAATCTTAATAAAACATCCTCTCGTAACTTTAGATCATGCCATATTATTTTGTTTAGGTTTATTTTTGTTTATTCTGCAAAAACTAAATGCAAACAATATGAAACTGTTAGCTATTTAAAACAATAAACGGACGAAAAGTTGGCGCATTCTATTAATTATTGAAAATGAGTTAAATGCGTTTCGCTTTACAGGTTACGAGTAATCTGAGACAAGTAATCTGAGTTTATAAGCTTAACAAACTGCACTTTTCAAACTTTTACTTTTTCAAAGAACTTTAATCATATGAAAAAATAATATTACTTATGAGAAAACTAGTTAGTTTTAGGATAGCATTACTAAAAATGTTTTAAAAATTATTTATCATCCTACTTTATGTATAAATGATTCTACCAAGAAACCTTTTATTTTACCAAGAAATATTTCTGAAGATTTATTAATTTTTTCTGGGTTTTCCTATAAAATGTATTTAAAACTGTATAATTTTATGTAATAGATTTTTTACTTAAGGTTTTCTAATTGTTTTGCAAATCTTCGAAGGCAGTAAATTATGAAAATCATTTCTTAACTATAGTTCACGATTATGCACATAATACCACTGGCTGTCTTTATTTCTAACTTGTTTTCTCGATAGTAATATTTGTTATTTTTTTTCATATGATCTGGATCATCAGCAAGTTTTTTTTTTCATATTAATTACAACGGTCGAGAATATTTTGAAAACTTATTAATTTGCTGTCTATAGTTGTTTATTGAAGAAATAAAAATTAATGTGTTTAGCCTAATAATCATTTTTTATGAAAACTATGAACTTTAACGAACAATTCCTTACAGCAGAAAAAGTCTCATAAGTGGTTAAAGATAACACTGAAATTATTCTAACTTTTTAATTTTAGAACAAGTTACTGTTCTATGAAAATTTGGTCGAAAGTTTACAATATATTCAATAAAACAATTGTTTATTTTTAAGACGGCATTTGTCATATCCTTAGATATAATCATTTTTGTTGTGACTATATATATTTTTAAGTGGAGACATCAAGGACATGATTTAGATATACAAATAATTGTAAGGTAACACGGTACCGATTTTTAAAGGTAGATACAATTAGAAATCAGCATTTTTTGTTTGGTTAATTTATTTGGTTAATTTTCGATTTTTCCGCAGTTAAAAATCATGTTACAAAGACCCTTCTGCAAGACATAAGATACAATGATTCCCAAATATTGTTTCATCCCTGTCAATATATGGCTGCGATTCAAATATGAATGGAAAAATTTGCGTCTTGTATGCGTTAATGGTCTAAAAATCTCGGCGTCTAAATGTTTGATAAAAAACTACTTAAATTATCACATTTCTTCTTAAATCTAATGATATTATGGTTTAATTTTTTTTTTAAATAAATCTTCATTTACGAAATATCCGTTGTAAATATAATTTGTTAGTCTTCTTGAAATAATTTTCCTTATATGCGATTTTTCTACTCTTAAAAAAAGTGTAAAATTGATGACATCTTTGACTTCTGATGAGTTTCAAAGATATTTCTTGAATTTCTTAATTTGTTCTTGATGTTTGTTAGAATAACTAGGTGCATAAAATTCGGTAAAATCAGTCAATTGATTATAAAAAATATGTTTGGGAAGGAAATCGTTGATTTTACATCTCAGTAGTAATATTTTTCTGATTATATTGATACCGTTAGTCTCTTGTTCTTTTTTTCCAATCCTTAACAATAAATTCTGGGCCTAATTTACTTGGCCGAAACCTTAATACAATGTTATTATTATAATACTTAGTTATTCTGAGTTCCATACTTAATTCTGCACGGAGAAAAGTAGCCTTGACATTTGACTTGAAATAGAAAGATTTTGATGAGATTTTAAAATAAATTTTGCATAATTTCAAGTACAAATTACTTGACGACAGTAAAAAAAAGTATAATAATTTTTACCAAGAATCATTCAAAAATTCTCGTAGTAAAAGTATGTCCCTGCAAATTTATGCCTAAGTTTTTATGAATAAAGTAGTGATTTACTAAATTTTTGAAAGTGACTGTATTTTAATTGTGAATTTCTCTCATTTAATAGAAAACGACGTGCCGATTACGTGGAGGAAGAAGAAAGGTCGTATAAGGATGGGCCCACGGATATTTTCGTGTTTCGCTCTCGATCTTCGATGAGGTTGGTGAGAATTTCTCCTTTCATTTTTTTAGAAGCATCTAGACAATATGGACGCTGATATTCACGTTTCAATACATAATGCGCCGTTTCTATTCACATGTGCGGATAGTTACGATGTTCTTAGATTTTTCCCATGGCATAATTTCTCGTTGGTACAAGTCAATCGTGAATATTTAAAAAATTTTCATTAAAACTGAATTTAACAAAAAAAATCGTTACATGGACGAAAAATATTTTGATTAGGACAAGAAAATACAACTCAATTTATTAACAGTTTTTATTTTATGTTTGATATTTGAAATATATTATATAAAAAAAGAGACTACTGTTGATTTAAGATTGTTCACTAAAAAATTGGTTTTAGGAAAAACTGTTTTTATTTTTTTGTGTCGACAATAAATTACTTTTTAAAAGCATGATACTCTTCTGTAGACGTGATTTTCTGCGTTTATTACCTTAGTGAGATTAGATACTACAAGTCACAGCGAAGAAAAATATTTAGTTGTAGTTTGAGAGAATTTTACACTGCATTGTCTAAGTCAAATTGATCTATTGTTCTTGAAGACAGTTAAAGTGGTCGATAAAGGTTGAATAACTCAAGTTACAATTGATATTTTTAATCCTTGAAAAAAATGAAATTGAGAACGGTCTATTTTCAAGAAATTATATTCTCAAAATGAAACCAATTCAATTGTATCGAACTAAATTGTGTATATTTAATCTAAAGAACTATTAAACAAAATTTAGCAACTTTCAAGCATGTAAAAATTTTTTTTATTAATGTAGGTTTTTAAGGATACACTTTTGTTCGATGACGCATGTATCGATTCTTAACTCATTTCTAACATTGAAAATTGGTTCATATTTATACACAAACTATTTATTAGCATCGTACTGAATTATTTACTTTATGAAAGTGGTCCAACACAATAAATAGGAAAGTTTTATATATGTTTTTGGAGTATCTTAATAAAACAGAAGATAATTAATTTAGAATTACCCCTTCGAATGTATCAAAAGTATTTAGTTAAGTTATATTAATACGATAATCCTTGTTAATGAAAATTTCTTTTATGATAAATCTATTTAGATAATTCACTCCAACTGTTGACGTTATCTTGTTTTACTGCTAACTGTTTCAAGTGTATAACTTTTAGATATTAGGTTTATTTCTGATTTTATAAAAGTTTGTTACTACTATTATTTTACTTTCTATTTGCCTTCATTATTTATAGTATGTGTTCTATGTATCGTTTTCGACGTTTTTAATGTGGTTTTTGGAAATCATTAATTCTAATGAACTTGAAATCATTTTATGAACTCGTAGTCATTATAATATTCTACATATTTCATAAAATATTAATATGAATTAAGTGCAAAAAATTGGTTGTTATAATGTTAATACCTTTAACAATCATTAAGATATCGGGAAATAATTTAAAGTAATTCACTACTCTTACATTGTATTCTCTAATCGTAATCATTGTTAAAGGTTCTATGTACATTTATAATTTTCAATACTTAATATATAGAACTATTATGGCATGAAATAAGCATCGCAGTCATAAAACTCAGCTTAATTTAAGGAAAATTAATTGTGGAAAATTCTGTCTTATTGATTAAGCTCATGGTTAAAAAACTCTTTAAATGTTCTGTTTTGAAGTTGTTGTATTTGAAAATAACCTACTTGGTTAAAAATCGGTATTTATTTGCTTAGATGAATTTTGAGGATCATAAATATTGAATTTACTAACTGAAAGGTTAAAATAAAATAATTTCGTTTAGTTTTTAATTATTTAGATCATAAAATGTAAAAGTTTTTTACCCACATATATTTTATTTTCACAACGATATTTATATACCTCTCTCTAATGTTTTGTTTGGAAAATTGTATTTTATCTTGTTTTATTATCATTAATAGTTTTCTTGAATTTTTGAACTGTTGATGCAAAGCCTGTATTTTTGATACTCCAATGGATTCAATTTGGTCGATACTCCATTTAAAAAAACCTTTTATTACAACAACATGCAGGTATCTGACGACAATAATCTCTAAGATACTGTTGACGTTTCTTTGTATAGATATATATAGCTTAGACTGTCAAAAACATCGAAGATTGACAATTTTAACGTAGAAACAATTATATAATTGATGATAAACTATGACGGAATTATGTAACTAATAATTTTTAAACTCTTCAAACGTATTCTGATCCACAAATCGAGTCTCTTCAGTTTTATTATTTTAAGAATAAAAAAATAATGAACCGTATAAAAAATGTTCAATGATTTGACCTTGTGACAATTGAAACCTACTTCCAACTAATTTTTGAATAACACTAGAATCTTGCATACTACACTGAGAAAAGTGTATTTTATCAGTTACTATCCGTTGGTTTTTAAAAAGTGTATTATAGCCATTAAAAGAAATATTATAACTAGTAAAATCCTCCGTCGATCAGCATTTGTTTTTGACAGGTTATACGAAACTGTAATAAACTCTCCTATTTTAAAAGAATGTTTTATTATGACTAAAAGAAGGCATTTTTAATATTTTAATTTGCTGGATAAATTTCCATAAACAAAAATTGCTTTTAGTTAAAGAGAAGAGGCTAAAATAAACTGACATATCGGTTAGAATAATATAAAATCTTCGTCTTTTAACAGGTAGTAGAAAGATGGCAATCCCTATGCGTAAAATACTATATTTTACGGGGCATAAGAATTCTAATACTGGGTAAATAACACTTTTCTCAGTGTAGCTTTCCCAAAACTCCAGATACGTTGGCACACATCAAATACTTCGATTTCATTTTAGTTGGTCATTGGATAATTATTTACTTAAGTCATCTCGTTATTTATATAATTAAGTTTTCAAAACCAATCAGCTACGATAAATCCTAATATATACACATATTATAATGCTAATAACTATGGTAACGTAAGGACATTTCTCCGTTGCTTTCATAGCCTTAAATATTAGTTTTCGTTAATTCTAATATGTGTTTGAATCCGCGCATAGTTCAAAGATTTTTAATGTTTGCACTGGAACTATTCTTTATTGAATATTGCCTATACTCTATTTAAAAAATGTTAACGAGTTCTTGAAAAGAAGTCGACCTAAATTTCAATAACTAACTAGAAACATAGTAAATGGAATGCATTCATCATAAGAAATATAATCTGGAGATATTAATATATCTTTTCAATTAGTATCCTTCTTTATGAATTTTCAGTACATCCATTGATTCGTATATTGATTTTCTTATCTTTATCTTCTTTGTACACCGATATCTCTACTCGTCTCTTCGGTTACGTGCCCGTAACTTCCATGAATATAATTTTGTTTTAAATTCATTTTTATACTGTAAATTAAAAAGTTGATATTAAATGTTTATCAATTTTTTTTGTGCATTGAATGACAAAATACAATTTAACTGTAATAAATAAGATGTATGTTTCTGGGTCTATGAAATGTAAGTTTTTATTGAGAATGTATTACTAACCAGTAGTTTTTTCATATTCTATTAGGTTTGAAACCTATTTACCGGTTTATTAACCCATTAATGCCTGAAATGACAATTTTTATACTTCATGTTCAATCAAGTATTTCGCGTCAAAATCAAAGTTGAAAACAATTGAGAGGTACGTATCCTACTGTTTTTGAGGTCACTCTTCAAGATTCCGAGGTCAAAATTGAGTTTCAGTCATCAGAAATTCCAATATGGCGCCGAATATGAAAAAAATTTCCAAAAAATTGGGAATTTGTTATTCTTATCAATTTTTCTCGAGCTGTTAGAATATTGGAATTTTATTGAAACCTTGCATAATGATGTATAAAATAGTTGAATTTGAAGAAAAAATTTTACTTTTATACCCTACATCATTCTAACGACCTCAAAATGGCGTCAACAATGAAAATTTCTTTGAGAAATTTCTGGACGCTCTAACTCAAAAACTACGAACTTTAAAAAAAATGCCCAGAATGAAAAGTTCTTAAAATTCATCAAGCGATATAGTGGAATTTTTTATAAATAAATTATAATTCCTAAAAAAAATTTTGAAACAAAATTTCTCAAAATGTCATCACAAAAATCTGAAAAAATTCCACTATATTTCTAGATTAATTCTAATAACTTTTCATTTTTTTATAACATCACGTAGTTTTTGAGTTAGAACGTTCAGAAATTTTTCAAAGAAATTTTCATTGTTGACGCCATTTTGAGGTCGTTACAATGATGTGGGGTATAAAAGTACAATTTTTTCTCAAAATTCAACTGTTTTATGCACCATTATGCATGGTTCCAATAGAATTCGAATATTCTAATAGCTCGAAAAAAATTGATAGGAATAAATAATTCCCAATTTTTTTGATTTTTTTTTTAATTTGGCACCATATTGGAATTCCTGATGTCTGAAACTCAATTTTGACCTCGGAAACAATAGGATATGTACCTCTTAATTGTTGTCAACTTCGATTTTGATACGATGTACTTGATTGAAAATGAAGTATTATAAAAAATTCCATTTCAGGCGTTGATGGGTTAAGCCGAAATCATAATACATATTTCGTAACATGCAACAACCTGAACTTTATGTAAAAATACTGATTTTATGACGTGGATTAAAATTTGTTTTTACGAATGAAAGTAACATTCTGTTTCTATTTAATTCTAAATTTTTTTGCCAGCTATGATCTAAATTATTAGAGGGATAAATATTTTTATGCGATCCTTTCAAAATGTATACATTTTTCAGGAGGCGCTATTTACATTCTGCCGATCATTTTTCTGTCAAATTTTATTCAGGGCGGCTGAAAGTTTGAATTTAAGAAACCAAGTGATTATGAAAATTAATTTACTAACATAATTTTGATATATAAAATAGTGTTAAAGTTTTTTTTCTCAGGATAGAAAAATGACATTTTCGGTACTATAGCCGTAAAATCTGATTTTATGTCAAAGAACATGACCCATCCGGACTAAATCAAATTTTTACAGCTTTCAGTAACGAAAAATAATATTCTACATACGGTCGTAAAATTTTCTGCCCGAATGTGATACCAGCGTACGAGGACCAGCAAAGCCCATGGTTTTACGGCCTTGTAACGAAAAATACTATTTAAGGTGGCTCGATCGTGCACGACCGGAAATTCTTGGGTGACCAAGGTGGCACCTAACCTGTACCACCTAATTTGTTGTGTTAAATTTTATTTTCCGGCAAAGTTAAGTCCATAACCCATTCTTAAATATCGCCTAAACGAACAAAAATATGGTTTAAGCATAATATATTACAATTTAAAATGATTGTGACGGATTTTGGTTATCGATCGAGCCACCTTAAATGTTACCCATATATTAGAACACCAATATCTTAGAATAGGATATTTTTCTTTGTAAACGCAAATTTGCAAACACAAATTGTAAATTTGAGCATGTCATCACTATCTTTTCAAGTGATTTACATAAAATGAACCCAAAGTCACTTTTATCTAATGTTACCGGAAATTAAATGAAAAGTGCAATTAAAATTATTAAAAATTTCCTATTTATTAATTGTTGCAATATGCAAACGAAATGTACTTTGTCTTAAATGAAATTCATTTAGACACGATGAAATATGAGTAAAAGGAACTTAACAAAAACTTTTAAATCTGGTCGAGTTTCAAGTTCAGTTATGATTAATAGTGTTATAATAGTAGATTACGTGTCAAGGCCTGTTACATATTAGAGGGGCATACTAACGCCTGTGATATGAATAATTTTTGTTATCCAAGCAATGTGATAAAAATCCATTTTGGAGCAGAAAAGTAATAATTTATATGTCGGTTTAAGTAATGCGTATTAACTCATTAAGTGCTGAATGCACATTTTTTCACTACCGTTTTCAACGTTTGTGTTTTATCGAAAAATAGAATCTAAAAAATGTTCAAGAAGTCACATCTGATGTATTGATGATTTACCTTAATAATTTTCGAAAATCGATGCAAATAATCAGACATTTTTCCTTATATATTTCGTGAAAACTAATTAGAAAATTTGTATGAATTTGCTAAAAATTACTAAATATTATTATGGTTTAGTTATTACGATTGTAATTCAGGTTTTAGCTATCAAAAGTTTAAAACTTAATGAAATAACTATTAGTACTTCTCAATGACAACTTATTTCGCATTTAATCACATTTACACTTTTCTTATAGACTAAAATGAATAATTGTGTGATTAAGGTCGCGAGATAGCTGCTTGCTTTTAATTTCCAGAAGAGGTGGAAATATTGCTTGTTCTTCATCAGTCATTTTAAATGTTGATTGTTTTGCTGATAGAAATTGTAATTGCTTTCAAGTCATCATACATATTTCTGTTCTTTGCACGTATTGTGGAAAATCAGGGACAAACAAATAATTATAAAATATCCTTATTGCATTCGCTTAATTGGTTACGATTGTAGATACATTTTGTGATTCATTAGTTCATCAATTGCACAGGAAGTCACCTGTTATTATATGATGCTATTATTATTTTTTGATATTAATATTATACAAAATTTAGTTCCATCAGGATTATAAAATATTTGTATGAAACTTGTGAGTAGTACATTAGTTTTAATAGTTAGATATTCAGTACTCGCAAATTACGTTTTCTATATATTGTGTCGAAATGATTTCTGAGAGTGGACAAAGTTAAAATTATTTGAATGAAACACAATTAGTAGTCTACTAGAAAAAGCTCATTTAATTAGGTGATTAAAATTTAAAAAAAATAGGAAAATCCATGGAAATAGCAAAATATGGTCCTATTTCAAATTTGTACTTTAGTCATATACAAAAGTTTATCGTTGGATAATACTACCTGATTTACTAATATTATCATTGTTTCTACCAGTTTTTTAAACAGATATAGGTACCTTAATTTACACACCAAAACATTCCAAAAGTGTTTTAAAAGTTAGGAAAAGCTGAAAATATGTCTAAATATGTCTCCTTATGGAAGAAAAAAAGAAATTAATCATTGCGATTAAAATCTATATAAAATTAATTCACATCATGAACAAATATGATAATAAAAAGGTTTGTACTTGTTTTTGCGACAAAAATTTTATCTGCGAAAATTAAAACAATAAAATCTGCGAAACTAGCAGAAAGAACCAACACCTTTTTGGATTGTCAGAAATATTCATCAATTTAACAGAAAATTCTGCCTATCTTGTATGAAAATATCTGTTGTCTATTTTCTTAAGCCTGTCGATAATTTTTTAGCGTTAGTTTAATTTAGTTCAATTAATAATCAATAATCAAAAGTTAGTTAGTTAAATATAAGAGTTAAATTCATAAAATTATGAAACATAAAGAATTTTTTGATTTAAAAATACTTTCTTCAGTATTTATACAAATATGACTTAATTGGAAAATATTTTGTCAACGTTTACCATGGAATCTTTAAGACAGAAATCAATTAATTTCTGTTTATTTTGTTTTCACAATTAAGATTTTTACTACACTGGTGCCGATATTGATCATTAATAAAAGTCTTAAAAATAAAAATATTTTGTGATTTTTTACTTATTTCATTTATAGGTCTTCATTACATTCTCATATTCCTTAAAAATACTATGATAAATAACGTATTGTCGTTTGAATTGCGAACTTTGCAATTTGTAAATAAAACATAGATTTTTATCACTTTTATACAAACATAATTAACGAACTTCCATAATTAGATTAATTACAATTATGTACGCAATATAATTCAGTGATTAGTTTGTATATTATTTCTAATTTAACGATTCAATTACACGTAAGAACGGTATTTACGTCGAAAAAGTATGTCAAATGATTCACATGCCGTCTTATCTTATTTTCATTGTTTATGTTTGCTTTTAGAATCGCACTGAGTTAATTCGCTTTTTGTGGATTTTTGGAGTTATCAAAAATGAACAACAAATGTTTATACTCGCAATTACTAATTCAGTTTACTTTATTAAATTCATTGAACTTACTATTTATGTACTCGTAATTATGTTAGCATTAATGACGCGCACCTCGTAAAGTGTTGAATAAAACTTAAATAACTTGTTCGCAATAAAAATTGCTTTAATGCGCATTTGTTTTATACTCAAAAAAAAAAATAGTTAAGATAACCAGATGATTAAATAGACCCTTGTTTTTAAAAAATATACTACGGTCGTATTTACCCAGAACATTTATTTTAGTGTACCCTGACTCATATTTTAAGATTTAAATCGTTAAAACATTTGGGTTGTAAAGATTTCTTTTGAACTTAAAGTTAATCCAATAATTTGATTGGCTACAAGTTCTCTTGATCTTATGTTACACAAAACTTTGATTATCACCGATTTCGTGTAGCATAGTTTCATGTTTCTTCATAAATTTGATATAGAATTAAGTCCTCTTTCACCATTTAATTATTATTTAGAATAAATGTATTACACCTGCATGTAGTTAATGCAATTATTCTTCAAGTTTAGTAATTGCCTAAAATATTGCATTAATTTCTCCGTACATCATAAATAATTAGATTCAGATCTGATATTGATTAGCTAAATATATGATTTATTGTTAGGCAAAATTTAATTGTTATTTTAAATTTGTCTACTCGAGTTTAAATAAAAAAATTACTTAAATGAAGTTAGAGACTGTTTTATTCAGAGTTATTTGCAAATATGCTCGAAAAACATTTGTAATTGTTACAGTGGTGCTCTTTAAATCAGAATTAGTAAGAAAATTTTAATTTCAAATAAAAAGTGAATTATTGTGAATTAGTTAATTTTTCACTAACTACTAGCAAACAATTACTAATATATTACCAAAATTATACTAATCCAATAATTGATTAAACCAATTGAACTGTAAAAAATAGCAGTTCACTGACGAAATAGTAGACTTTTACTGTTTATTAGTAAAATGGATTACTAATATAATGACTAATCTGTTTTTCGTTTATGCATTAATAGTTTTAAACATGTTGGGTATACCTCAGAAGTTTTTTAGATGTTGCAACTATTTCGAGCATTTGTTATTCTATAAAATTTAAATGGTAAAATAATTATGTTCCTAAAAGAGGTTTGGACGGAATCTCTCGATTTTGGTCCTCAGTTGTTAAAAAATAAATATTTGATAAAAAATTGCAAATATCTCTGAATATAGTGAAGACGAGTTTTTGGCAATCGAAGTAAAATGTAGTGTAAAGTGAATATAAAATAATTGCATAGGTTGATTAATCCATATATATCGTCTTGTGATGAATTAAAGATGGAATTGCAATCTACTATTTTTAAATTCAACAAAAATTCTCAACTGTCAATGGTCAATGATGATTTATATAAATGTGAATATTTTACGAAGTTTTGATTGCTGTCAAATAAAAAAATAAGGATCCAACATTGTTATATTTGATGTGTCGGGGCTCGAACTTGGAAACTTTGATTTACAAACTAATCATCCTCTAGGAAAATTGTATTTATTTCAATATCTCGCAATGATCCAATCATATTCCTAATCGAAAAAAACATGCACTCTACTAGACAAAGTGCAAAAATAAAATTGTTAGTTAACCGCTTAATCCTTTAAGGACCAATTCTGCACAATTTGCACATGGATTTTAGCATCGTTTCATTTATAAAAATTTTTGTTTGAATATGCATCCGTTTCCTATTAGTTTTGAGGTTACTCTTTCGAGTGGCCTGGTCATCACTTCGAAAAATGACGTTTAACACATTTTTTTCAGAAATACTAAAAAACAGCAGTTTTGAAAAAAGAATGTAAAATTTTTCGAAAGTTTGATTAGTATTATTCAAAAGAGGGACCCTAAAGTTAGTCGGAAATGGATGTGTTTAAAAACTGAAAAACAGCGGTTTTTAAGAAAGAATGTAAAATTTTTCGAAAGTTTGATTAGCATTATTCGAAAGAGGGAGCCGTTAAAGGATTAACTCCCAAATGTCATAATTTTTCGATGAACACTCAGTTTCTTTTCATACTGAATTAACCGAAAAATAGGACATTATCTGACGTAAAACATCATGTTCTTTCAGAATATCACTTCAGGACTAAAACGGATGTCAAAAAATTAGCATCAGACAAATAATAATTCTTTTCCATTCTAGTGAAAATAATTTTAGATCTAAAATTTGTATATAAGTACACATCTTTTTCCATCTAAAAAAGAGTTTTCTAGTCCTAAATTTCAAGACACGTTGGGTCCCGAATACAAAATGTAATATAGTGAACCTGAAAATGGCGTCCGAAATGACAAGAAACTAATAAAAAATTCATCGAAAATTGATAACATTTGGGACTTAATGAGTTAATATAATAAAAAATTAAATGTACTTTTAAGACAACATTATTTGGGAAAATTATTCATACTAATCTGAAAGCGTAGAGTCTTCTGACTATGCAAAAGTAACTTCTAGAATTACGTAAGATTATCTAAAAATATCTCTTACAACAGATTTAATCATATTTCTCATACAATTTGGAAGGATTTTTTGAAAATTCTCAAGTCATGCGTCATTTGATGGTCCAGCCACATGAATTTTGAACTTCACGAACGATGAATCGTTCCTCTTTAATCCAAATTTTAATTTCAAAAGCAATTTACAACATTTTTTTCCACCCGCTCCTTAAATTTTTACGACTCCCGTTAACGATTCGTAATTGCTGTACGGAACTCTTTCGCCTGTAATTATACGCAGGTTGATGTACGTGCCATCGGTCACACGAGTTACTGGCATGCGTACACGCTCACATGCGTACAGCCCAGTAGTAAATCGAAGGAATTATTCGTCCGACGACTATTCCATGAATGGACGTTTCAGTAGGAAAAAGAAATCAAAGACGCACGAAGGTGTGGGTGTGTAATTGAAACCGGAACAATACAACTACGGGTACGAAACGCCTACGAACATAGATCTGTATTTACGAATGTAGTCGAGTTTTTCCATTTGTAGGTGTTGGTTGCAATGTCGAGCAGCAATTTTACGCAATTCATTTCCTACCACGTTGGATACATACGAGGTAAAAATGTTGGTGCTGTTTCCTTGACGGAATAGATTCGGCTTATGTATATGCACGAGCAATGTTTTTCGTTAGAGACGGAAGCATATTTCTGAAAAAAATGGTCTACATTGTATTAAAATTTGTCAAAAATTTATTAGTTTAATTAATAGGTTCTAATGACGAATGCATTAGAAGTCAGGTCTTATTTAATTTTGATCCGGGCCAGATCGGATTGTACTTTGGTCCTGATCAATATTTAGACATTCTCAAATGAGTTCTAGGAAATGTTAGGTTCTCTAAAAGCCCAGATTGACATTATGTGATTTGATATCTGATTTATACCGAGTCTTTCAAGCGATCCTAATCATCCACTCAAAAGCTAAGAATAAGATATCAAATTGAAATAAAATTTAGTATTGACTAAATATGTGATTGCTAATTAGCAATTAAATATTTAATCAGTTTAATTGCATATTAGTTCGTCTAATTGAATGATGATACGGACTGAAAAACATTTAGTCAATTCAGTTAAAATTGGGTCAAAGTTATTCAATATTTAGTTGTTAATAGGCAACCACATATTTATATTTTTCTGTTAGTGCGTAGAATAAAAAATTGTTTACAAAAGATTCCAGAAATGGTGAATTCAATCTTTGAATGGTTCATCAATCTTTCTAAATGCTCATTATTAAAAAGGAGGTCGCAGTTGTAGTTAAGAAAACATGATTAGAGTAGAAATTCTGATACTGTCCTCCTCATGCTCTGATCAGATTATCTGGCAGGGCCTGATCGGGGATGTAACGATTGATCTGACCAGAACTTGCTCTAGTATCTGTCAAGCGTCTTGTTGATTAACGCAAGATAATGAAAAATAATAAATTTGTGTTATTCAATACTTATTTAACCCTTATTTGCCCAAAATGAGAGAAGCAGGTACGTCAACATCAGCTCAGTTTCTACAGCAGAAAGAATTTTTTTAATTTTTGGAAAACACGTTTCCGACTATTTTGAGATGTGCTCTATCGATTTCCGTCGAGCAAATGGCGAAAAAACGACTATTTCTGCAAACATTTTTCAAAATAAAAAAAAATGTCATGTTTTTTAGGTCTTTTTTTAAATTTTTCACGGTTTTCTGCATCGAAACGGATTTTAATGAATGAAATGCATATATAAAAAGTGATCCCAATTGTTGAACATAAATAAGATACTTCTAGAATATGTTTTAGAAGCAATGACCGATTCAAAATCTAAAATAATATTCTATTAGTATACCATTTATCTTCAACAATCGAGATCACTTTTTATATATACATTTCATTGATTATAATTCGTTTCGATGAAGAAAATCGTGAAAAAAATGACCTACAAAACATGACAATTTTTTGTTTATTTTGCAAAATTGGTGCAGAAACTGTCGTTTTTTGCCCATTTTTCAGATTGAGCATACTTTAAAATAGTCGGAAATGTATTTTCCAAAAATTATAAAAATACTGTCTACTGCAGAAACTGAGCTGATGTTGACGTACCTGCTTCTGTCATTTTGGGCAAAAAAGAGTGAGGTAGCTATTGAGCATCGATTTTGAAGTGATTAAATAAAAGTATTGGGAAATAAAGTATACTTAAATTAAAGAAAGTTACTTAGGTAACAGTATTATTAAGGATTATTAATTGCTTAAATTTCAAGCTTACATTCGCAGATATTTATTCATAGTTTTTCGATAAATGGTATTGGTTCATTTTTTCAAAACTTTATGAACTGATTATTTTGTACTTAATGTAGACAATAACCTTTACTTGTCAGTTTAGTGATCAGAAACTAAATATCAACGCCTGATAATGCATTTTCTATTGATCAGACATTGATCAGGCATGCTGATGAGCTGGTGGTAATGCATGCTTTATTAAATCTTGAGCCGAGACTCGTCATTTATTAATCAGATTGTAAAATCAAGTGTCTTATTTCAAGATAGTTTTAGCATTTATGAGAAGAAAAATACCTCTGTCAAATATATACAAAAAACATATAAAATGTTGAAAATGTGTTTGCAAAATCAGCATTAACCTTTTTTTCTCGATCTGTATTGATTTTTGTAAAATTTTATCATGTTGTTTTTTAAAATTAAAATCGTCGTTGATTATATCGATTTTATCGCAAATTCAAATTAACGAATTTAATATGTTGGCAATATTTTTATCTATTGGGAAAATATGTTTGTCTATTATTATGCAGATCACCGATTGCAAGAAATAAATTTACCTCCCCTACATTACTCAACTTTAGTAACACATTAATCAGATTAAATACCTTGTAACAAGATTTTGTTAAAACTCGTTGAATCACAATTTCAAATAATTATTGTAAAACTTATCACATATTAAAAAAGTACGTGTCTACACTGTATAAGAAATAATCTGTTTCGTGAAATTGTGAAATAAAATGATACGCAGTATGTGTTAACTTTGTAGTTAAAAATATATTGCAATAAGCAGTACGTAAAAAATGAAATTATATGCAAACATCCTATCATTGGTATATTTTCGCTATGGTATTTTTTTCAATTCCGACTTATCCCGTATAAATGCAAAAAATATACATACATTCGCTCGTACATTGTGTACACGCCCATTACAGGACCAATGTATGCACATTATATGTGACATAATCCTTATCTATAGCACCTACAACACGTTCTCCGTATTTATTTAATTATATGGAACGTCGAACGTAAAAATGATCGTTCAACGAACCCTGCATTTTCAATTACATTTTTCAATATCCTGTTTGTCATTTCTAAAGGTGTTATATATATTATGCAACGCATAAAAAAAGCCATTACTTTTACGTATTTCTCACGCTATTTTTATGGCCGAGAACTTTATTTTTATGGATATTGTGTTATGTAGATGAAGTATTTTGTTCGCGACCCAATTTATTCCAGTTCGTTCGTTAAATGTTGATACTCCACTTTGACGGATTTTCTTGTCTTTCGTACCGGCAAATTTATCGGGGTAAATAAAAAGACATATTTTTGGGGTTGCGTTTATCATCATTTTTGAGCCATTTTGATGTGGTAAGTCATAAAAAACAAGAATTTTCGATTTAAAAAAGTTCAACAAGAAACCTCTATGTAAAGTAATGTTAAATACGAATTTCGAAAGATCTTGAGAAAGAAAGTGGCATTCTTTCAAAATATTTGAGTTCTTTATTTTCAATATTAAATAATTACGCGAAGATCATGACATTTCGCTTTAGAAACAATCGACATTTGAAAGTGGTGACTTGCAAGATAGTGTGAGGAGTGAAATTATTTTGAAATTCCCTTAAAGGTCCATCCGGAAGCTAGTTTACAAAAATGAAAGGCAAAATGTTAGTGCTTGTCTTACGACATATGGGAAAAGGGTGCTGTTTTCCATCTTAACGGTTTACGAAAAGAGTTTGGGATTATTATAGATAATAACTGAAATTATATAAAAAAAATATAGGTTACTTTGATATGTTTTTGTGTCGTTGAATACGAGTCATTTTGTTTTTCAAGATTAAATAACACGTCTGATGCTTAAAATATTTTTTCTACCGATCCTTGCAAAAAACGTATTTGAATCCGTTTTCCAAACAGTTACATAACAAGATCATGAGGAGGATATTTGTAAAATCTTAGTAAACTTAGAGACCTCTTAAGAACTTTGTTACGGTACGATTCAAGTTTTCTAAGTTGTTTTGAAATTGAAAAGTTTCTGCATGAAATCCATTTCATGTAAGAACCAACTAATGAATATTGACAAACTTGAGAATTTGTTTGAAGGATAATAATTTGCTTGCATTATACAGTTCAAGTTAATTAAATTTAATAACTCTATGTAGACTTAAATTGGTTTTGTTTATGCGATAGAAAATTACTCTCTGAATTTGAAACATTAAACATAATGGAGATTTATTGACTACACTGGTTTCTAGTTATAAAGCAGCTCCTGATGTCAATTTTCAACAGTAATCATTTAGACACAACAAAAATGGTTAATTCAACCATAAACAAAAGATAGAAATGATTTTAACATTTAATAATGCAGCAGAATTAACGAAGTCGAATGTTGTTTACAGTACGTTACTTTTACAATTCACAATATTGTAAAATGTATGATAATACTATTTTACTATACACGGATGATTAAAGTCACTATATCTAACAGTACACCTCCGGTAGTTGAGGTTATGTACTTACTCTGTTGCATATTTAAGGATCGGGAAATAGTAAACGGAACTATACTAGAGTCTTACTTACAAGAGAAATAGTAACTGTCGATATGTAATATGTTTTCTCTCTGTAAAGTTGCAATCCGAATGTATCAGAACGGTGTGCGAAAATATCGTATTTCCTGTGCTGTTGTTAGTGCGGGAAACGTTATTTCCCGCCTACAATTATAACAGTGCAGGAATAATACATTACTCAACGAGGGAGGTAAAATAAATGGCTTTGCCTCGGATAAAAATTACACGCAGTTTGAGGCATTCTTTTTTACTTCCCGAGGAAGTAAACGATTTTTCTTTCTGGCCGAGAAGATAAGCGGCATCTGCTTTCCTCTCAGTGTTAAGAAAATATGATTTCTCACACTAGGGGAGATAAATGCCGCTTGTTACGCACGTGTGATAACTTTCCTCACTATTAAAAAGTGCCGAGTCACTTATTACACGTTCGTGAAATCGCATTTTCCGCACCATTAACGAAACATACTATGACATAGTAACTAGTAGCGACTATGCTCTCTGTATAATATGAATAAGTGAAAATTCATTTAATAAGTTATAAGTCGTCCACATAGAAAAATAAGTGCGTATACACTCAGAAATAAGTTGATATTCACTAATTGAATAAGGATGAGCGACTTACAATTTACAATAATTAGATTTTCGCTTATTCAAATTTAGAGTGTAGTTCAATAATAAACGAACAGTGTCGTGTAGGTTTACCTAGAAATTCTTAATAATAACTATTCAGTACTGTAGACAGGACTACTAGATAAATTATCTTTTATATAATACGCCTTATAGTAAACATCGAATAGGAACGTGTGATGCTATCCGTACGTTGATATTAGTATCTTCTAATTCCTTTTATTAGTAAATAAAGCAAATTATTCTTTATTTTAACTTTTTACGGTCGCATTATAAGTGTCTTTGAGATTTTTTTTGTGGTAGTAACATGCCGTCATAGGGTTAAATCGACCTCGGAATCGGAATCAGCGAATCAAGAAACATATTATAGACATAGTCTATGTTATTGTAGAGTAATGAAAATTGTATTGTAATAATCTACCGAGTAAAATGTGCTATTACATATACAACAAATCGCGGTTTATGGCCACTACTATTGCTATTGTGAATTCATACTATTAGAACAATCAGCAATGAATACTGACATTTAAAAAATTGTAGATATTTATTATCTTATCTTATCTTATTATCTTATCAACGGGCAAGATCCCCTTTTTACTAAATTTTTGTAAATCAATTTCGATTCCTTAAATTTGCAAGAGCTGCAGTTCTTTTCAGAGATGGCGCCATACTTCACATTTGGGTATGAAATGTAGGAGCTGCAGAAACCTACACCAAGTATAGCAACGGTCATGATGGTCACGATTCGATTTCCGCCAGATAAACAAAATTGCGAAACGTAAACAAACAACGCTGTTCGTCTTACGAATTGCGAGCTGCTGCTTGAAAATCGTTTTCCATATATTGTTCCATGGACGGGGATCGAACTCACGACCTACGACTCCATAGACCGCTTGAGCCACGAAGCCGATTATTAAATAAAAACAACATTTATTGATGAAAAGTAGCACTTGTTACATACAAAATAAAGGTTTACGGACTTTATTCCCCCGTGAAAATTTCTGGATCTAAATATTTTATTTTTGTTTATTCGTCTATTTACTATCATTTTTTTTATTTTTTTTTATTTTCTGTTCTAAAAATATAATACAAAATGTACTTTTTGAATTTTTAGTTGGAAAATATTTTCATCATTTTAATATTGGGAAATAGGAAAATACATCGCACATAACATATTGTGACAAATCAGATGACATTTAATATTATTTTTCACCGTAATTAATGACAGATTGGTATAGAAGAATTTTAATTGGTTCCAGCATTTTACATTACCTTTTACGACCGACTATTCTGCATGAAACACTTATTTTTAAAGATTTATCAGCAAAATGCGTATTTTCATGACTTCATGA
The DNA here is from genome assembly GCA_030407085.1 of Trichopria drosophilae. Lineage (NCBI taxonomy): Eukaryota > Metazoa > Arthropoda > Insecta > Hymenoptera > Diapriidae > Trichopria > Trichopria drosophilae. The sequence goes on along the minus strand of CM059584.1, from coordinate 14,409,692 downwards.
AACTTTTGTTCAAGAAGTGCCACCTTTGCACACATTGTATTGTAACATGAATTCTAATTTCAGCATTAGCTACGATACATAGTATCGCAGAGTTTATACAAAGTAGCATTTATTTAACACAATACCGAACAACAAAAGCATATAATGTTTCTGCCCATGAATTTTCTAAACTGTTATGTCATTCAGTGAAATAATACTTCATGAGTCGAAATCTGTAACATTTACATTTTTTTTTAATTGCGGTATGTGTCATGGAAAACTATCACGATTTTGCGTTTTACAAAGTTTGAGAAGGTACGCATATATCATGCTTGTAGCATATCCAAAAGGCATCTTTAAATATTTTATAAGATGTCCTAAAAGAGCTCTCGCAAACTTTACGAAAAAGTTTTTTTAAGAAAAACGTCTTTACGAAAACTTAAGGTAGTCGAACCTCGGGATATAGTCCGTTTGGGAAAAATATTAAATACCGCTTCGTTACCGGCATTCATTTGAGATATTTTCAAACTACAGTTTATCCCGGAGGCTCTGTAACGTAGAATGAATGTTTCTTGTGTTACAGGCTTACAAACGGGAAATAATTTCTTCGGGTTTTCGCGTCCATCTGATTTTGCTAAATAACTACAGACATTTCATATCTAAAGAAGTTGTAGATCATTAAACCACGAACAATTTGAACTCTAATACAATGCGATTTAATAAAAACTGAGACCAGGAGAGGACTCTTAAAGTCACACAATTCGGGGAAAATACGTTTTCCGAATTTCAATCGTTCTTAGTTCCGTGCTTTAGTAGCAACGTATTAGAGGACAAATTGTTCGTCATTTCAAGGCCTACAACTTATTTTTATGTGAAATTTAGTTCGCTATTTAGTGAAAGAGATAGATTCAAAAACAGAAGAAAACTGCATTCATCTGTAGATTTAATCTGGACAATGTTAAAAATCCTAAGGAATTAGTCTGGGGTGCAAATGGGTTCGTTGAATGGCCATCTAAGATGATTTTTATATGAATTATCAAATACATCTATATTCAAAAATGACGTAAATTGTTTTAAAATATATAAATTCAATCCAAAACGCTAATCCATCAGTTTTGTAAGTTAACTTTTAAAGTGTTCTACATTTCAGAACCAAATTTGACTTAACGGATCCCTCGATCTATTATGTTAACAACGTAAACGATGACGAGTAGATTTCAAGCATCGCGCAATCCGCTCCAAAATCCATCAGGAGCATATGGCGGTAAAAGGCGTTTAAAAAACGTTGTTAACCAGAATATTGAGAAACGGTAAAATAAGTACGCGCCGATTTAGAAGTCGGTCTTGAGACCACATGCGACTTGACACACTCAGCGTCAAAATAACGAGTCCATAAATGGTGCGACAAATCGGCGGTTCTCGTATGTGGTCGGCCTCTAGATCGCTCGTTAAAGAGTTCCGAATCAAGTCCTGGTTGAAATACGAATCATCGCTGTGTTGTGAGAGAAAACGGGTTTTGCGAGTTAAAATTAAATTAGTCTCGTAGGTGGATATCAGCCATATTTTCCTCATGGCGCTAGTTACACGAATCCAGAAAACTTGCACTTATCGTATAATTTATGATAAATCCCAGTTCGTATCTCTGAAATATGTCGTTTTATTAAACAATTACCAGTCGTAATAGTTACTGAGTGATTTCCTATTTGCAAACATACTTAATAAAAGTAAGTTAGATGGTAGTCGCTAATTCATTTACGTAGATGCAGTCTGCTGACAAAATTGTTTTGATCCTTGGCAAACCGATTTTTCCAGACTTATACGAACGGTGTGGGTCGAACAACCGACAAATAAAAAGATCGACACTAAAACAACCAACAATCGAAAAGCCAACAGTCGAAAAGCTGATGGTCAAAAAGCCGACACATCGAACTGTAGTCAGTCACTTTTTGAAGTGATTCTTTTTAAAAATTCACATGCTTTTGACAGCCAATGCATTCACTTACGTTGTTATTTTTTAACGCCAAAGAAATTTGTGATGATTTATGGAGGGAGGTTACGTTTTTGTCTGTTGACATTAGTCAATGATTTCTTTAGCGAATGTCTAGGATATTAATATATTTTCAATAGGAAACTAGCAACAGTTATCTGCAAATTTTTTATTACACACGTTTATTAGCCGAAAACTATTATTAATGATAAATTCCATCCATGATTACACAAAATGCCATTTTCCTAAACTTTATGATGTTTGTTTAACAAAAATTTAAAAAACATAAAATATTTATAAAATTCTATTTTCAGCAATATTCTGTGTTCATCTTTGATAGCATCGTATTACAACGTCTGATTTTGATCGCTTACAGGTTATCTGTCAGGAAAGACGAAATTCGAAACCTATGTTCCATCTCTTTCTCTGACTAGTCGACGGTGGTATTGTTAGCTGAGCCACGCCAAGAGGAGAGAGACAGAGAAAGAGAGTGAAAGAAGATGGGTCAAGCGTGGTGCAAGGAAAGGTCCACAAAAACCCAAGATTCGAAATCGCCACTCGATAGAGTCTTTGTTCGGTGTGCTCATAGAGTAAGTTTATTGCGTTTTTCCCCTTTTGTCTCAAGTTATTGGAAAGCTGCAATTAAATTATTGAAATGCAGACAAACCTTTTTTTTAATTTGATAAAATAGGTCTATTTTTAGTCATTCTGTTAAAGAATTAGTAGAATTTTACTACTTGTTAGTCTCATTTTACTGAGTGAATTTATGAAGTGTCGTTTAGTAACACTTAGTAAACTATTAATTGAAGGAGCAGTTTTCATCAGCAACTTAATTAGTTATTTTTACCTATTATTGTAATTAGTAATGTAATAATGGACTACTAATTAAATTAGTCAAATACAATTCCGAAAAAGTTGAGTATTTAATATGAGCAAATCTACAGAATTTTTAACTCGGCCTCAAAATTTTTTTGTTTGGTTTAATCAGATCAGGATTACTGATCATAGGGCTAAATTAGTGAAATGTCCTGGCTCAAATATGAAAGTTCTCTAATTTGGTCAAAACTAAAGTGTTCTCACTGTTAGTTTAAGTCAAGAGTTATAAAATTTAATAAAATATTTTTCGAGTTAGGCAATATCGAAATTTTGATATTTATGAAAATGGATTTTTTGGTCTATTTATCATATTTATACGTATGATTTACTCTTTTTCTATAATATATTTGAAAATCAAAGTGATATCTTTCATAGATTTCAATATTTCTGAGTAGACAGGTTTACAAAATTGTTGAAAATTCGATTTTGAATAATATTGAAATAAAAAATTTGACCTTGATTTCAAGGAAGAAATTTAAACTTTTGATTAGCACAGATAGATAAAATACCTTATCGCATTTTTTATTAGTGCAAATACTGAAACCGAATTAGTAATTGAAATAGTAAACCCCAATTATTAATTGAATAGTAGAAGCATTCTACTAATGGTCGACAACCTAATAATTTTAGAAATTTAAATATTAAAGCGATATATAATGACTAATATAGTAAAATAACGTTATACTAACCGAATTAGTTAAAATCTGACTAAATTCAAATGTAGGGAACAACTCAATTTTGTTATTTTCTATTTTTATTTCGAGTTTTCAGTTGTAGCAGGTTGATCAGTTCACAGAGAGAAAAATATTGTATCCGATAACATACTGATGTACATGTAACATGTTGATGGTACTGAATACCATCCGATGTTATGTTACGATCAATATGCTATCCGTTAACATCTATTTCTCTCCGTGCTGTATTTCGTAATTTAATTGAAAAAATGTGAATGCCGAGTGCTCTGTTGCTGTTGGAGTAATTATCTTTGTTTTATTTTCCAATGCCTAGCGCATATGCATGCAATGCACTTTTAAGTTCAGTGTACTTTTCACAACGGTCAATTTTCTTTGAGTACCGGCACTCCTTGGACTTTAATGCCACACTGAAATAATTAGCTTCGATGCGCCAAGTTTGACATACCATTGTAAGAAGCTATTTTTATGTACAGATAATTACGTCGTGCAATATTGCCGATTTTTTAATGAAATTTTTTAAATTAAATATTTATATCGTGATTAAAATCGATTAAAAATTTGAATACGGGAAAACATCTTTAAGGCTTGTGGATAACGTTCCGATCTGTGACGGTATTAAATTAGGGTTACTTGTTTAGGTTTAGTTATACTAAATTCTTCTGTTATTTAGTATTGTTAGTATTAACTACGCGACTTACGAGATGCAACAGAAAAGATTTTATTACTATCTTTTGAGCACTACTCTTTAATCTCCATAAAAAGGAAATTTAGTGAGGCCATATATCAATACTACTTGATGTAAAGTTTTGCTTCAACCTTTTAAACCTTAATTAATTAAAAACTACTTATATATAGCAAAAAATGTGTTACCGTCAAATAGTAAGTTTTTTGCTAATAAATAGTACAAAACTACTAATTTATTAATAGAATTCTATCGAAATTGAAAAGTAGACATAAACTTCTTTAATTTAGTAGTTCCTAGAATTATTAATAAATTAGTAAAAGGTTTTAACCTTTTATTAGTAAACATTATTACTAATTGAATTATTGACACTTTTTTCATTAGTAGTTCTGAACTAATTCAAATTTAGAGATTAAATAAAATGACAAATTTTGCTGAAAAAAAACATAAATAAAAACTCTAAAAACCTAAATAATTAGTATCTAGACTCAAGCAAAACACGCAGAGCATACTTCCTAAGGCGATAAATTACGACAGAGGTTCTTTTATCTGTGCTAGTATTTTCGATGCAATTCTGATTTATCTGCGGGCTGAACAAAGTAGTCGACTAAAGTCCAGAATGAAAATATTTGATCTATTCAGAAACGTCGTGTGCGTAGATGAAGGCAATTTGCTAAACTGTACTAGCAAGTGCGTATCGTGTTGTATAATCAACGACATTCAGTTCGAGTTTATAGACGCAGTAAAACCTCGGTGAAACGATTGTATGCAAAACTGAGCCATTATAAGCGACGAATGATGTTCATAATCGTGACGTAAAGGTTCCCTGAATAGAGAAACATTGCAGCGGTTTGTTTACATTCGTAAAAACGAATTAAATGAATAATAATGCTTTATTACACGCTTGTAAACATGAACACATTAAAAATAATTCTGGGTAATATCAAGGGTGTTAATTCAGTTACCTTAAATAAAATTTATAGTAGGATAAAATGTGAAAGATGGATTTGATATAAAATGACAGACAATATTATAGTAATTTTGATTCATAGTTTTTAAAAAATGTTTGTATGAGGTCGGAGTAGGTATACCAGAAGTAAGTATTGAGCTGAAGATTGAAAGTCCTTACAAAGAAAGAAGGATTTCTAAGACTTTCAACTATTTTCACTTAATGGTTGCTGCTATGAGGTATATCTAGAATTAACATATCGATTTAGGAAAGAAAGAGGGACAGTGGAAAATGTTAAGATCTTGAAGCATGTAGTGGAAAGGAGGATGAAGCAGAAGAAGAAAGTGCGAGCATTTTTCATGGAGGCAGTAGTTGATAGAGTGGATAGAAAGGTCTTTATGGGAACTGATGAAGAAGAGAGGGGAGAGTGAGGAGTTAATAGATAGGATTATGGAGGTATTGGCGGAGAGGAGATGTGTTGTGAAGTTAGGAGAAAAAATATCAAGGGAGTTTTGGGTAGAGAATTAAAAGGAAAGGGTGGGTGAAAGGAAGAGAAAGGAAGGGACGAATCCGGGTGAGAAAAGGGCAGGTATAGTCCACGGTACAGTGGATAGTGCGACAGATATAGCAAGGCGGATGTTGGGGAAGGGGAAAGACCTATTTAGATCAGAATATTGTAACATGTTCTCAGTTGCAGAGGAAGAAGAAAGGCCAAGAGACATGATAAGGGGAGTGAAAAAAATGGAAGGGAAAAAGCTGGAATTAAATGTAGAAAAAAATAAAGTAATGGTGTTTCAATATAACGCGAGATGGAGAATGAAAGATTTTGGTGATGGGGAAGGAAAAAAGTAGAGGAAGTGAAGAAATACAAATATTTAGGGTACGCAGTAACTAGGCATGGATGGCAAAAAGAACACGAGAAAAAAGATGATAAAAGCTACACGGAGAGCAGTGTTCATAGACTTATACGGTGCCACATGTGTAACATTGAATAATAGGGAATAATTACTATGATTCTCTGGTGCTAGCATCGTCTTTTTCGGTTATAATACCTACATATGTATCATTACGAAACGACAATACGCGGTGGAGTAGCGTCTTTTTCGGGTTACCAAAATGCAGTCACATAAAATAGTAGTGTTAGCAGGTTACTTCTAGGGGAAATTTTTTACGTTACCTGTCCAGAGTTGGGAAAACTGTTCTCCGTGTAGGGGTGAGTATGGAGTTACGGAGAGAGGAAATTGAAGGGGGACGTAAGGTCGAGGTTAAAACTGTTTGACGGGGTATATAGTAAGAAGGAGTTAATAATAAATATACGGCGGATAGAAGCGATATGGGGTGCGGAAAAATTTGAGGAAAAACTAGAAAAAGGAGGGGAAGGGGAATTTGAAACGAAGTGCATTATGGAGAAGAGAAAGGAGGAATGAAAGAATGATCGAAGTGAATGGGCAAAAGAGAGTGTGAGAGGTCGAATTATTCATGGAGAATAGGCATGAGTGAGGAAAATAATCATGAATGGAGAGAGAAATGGCAGCGAATGAGATATAGAACAAGCGAGAAGGGAGAAAGTGAGAGCGTCCAAGTCATGTGCAAGTTATGGAGGAGTGAATGGGATACCAATGTATATAAAAATGTGTAAGAGAAATGGTGGAGAAGAATGGTGGAGATGTGGAAATGAGGAAAATGTACTGAATGAATGAGGAGAGAGATAGAGAAAATTTTGAGGAGCAACTGTGGCTATGTGAGGGAGAAAACAGCGAGAGATGTGAATATATTAAATGAGGGAGAGAGAGAGAGAGAGAGAGAGAGAGAGAGAGAGAGAGAGAGAGAGAGAGAGAGAGAGAGAGAGAGAGAGAGAGAGAGAGAGAGAGAGAGAGAGAGAGAGAGAGAGAGAGAGAGAGAGAGAGAGAGAGAGAGAGAGAGAGAGAGAGAGAGAGAGAGAGAGAGAGAGAGAGAGAGAGAGAGAGAGAGAGAGAGAGAGAGAGAGAGAGAGAGAGAGAGAGAGAGAGAGAGAGAGAGAGAGAGAGAGAGAGAGAGAGAGAGAGAGAGAGAGAGAGAGAGAGAGAGAGAGAGAGAGAGAGAGAGAGAGAGAGAGAGAGAGGAGAGAGAGAGAGAGAGAGAGAGAGAGAGAGAGAGAGAGAGAGAGAGAGAGAGAGAGAGAGAGAGAGAGAGAGAGAGAGAGAGAGAGAGAGAGAGAGAGAGAGAGAGAGAGAGAGAGAGAGAGAGAGAGAGAGAGAGAGAGAGAGAGAGAGAGAGAGAGAGAGAGAGAGAGAGAGAGAGAGAGAGAGAGAGAGAGAGAGAGAGAGAGAGAGAGAGAGAGAGAGAGAGAGAGAGAGAGAGAGAGAGAGAGAGAGAGAGAGAGAGAGAGAGAGAGAGAGAGAGAGAGAGAGAGAGAGAGAGAGAGAGAGAGAGAGAGAGAGAGAGAGAGAGAGAGAGAGAGAGAGAGAGAGAGAAGAGAGAGAGAGAGAGAGAGAGAGAGAGAGGGAGAGAGAGAGAGAGGTGTTGATAGGTGTTGTTTTGTAAATGTACATTTTGTACATGCCTAATAAATTTATCTATCTACAAGAATTAACACTTCCATTTCGTGCATTTATAATATTTTTTTGTTAAAAAATTGAATAATTCATAACAACCAACTTTTCAATTTAAATTAATGTTTTTTTACTCATTCAGATTTAAGAGCAATGCAATTTTGAAATAATAGAAAACTTTTAGGCCTAATTTAATTCTCTATTTAACTGATTCCGTCCACTTTTCACAACAGCATTTCTTTTTTAACCGCAATCTTAATTTCTTTGAATTTCTGAAGTATGACAATATTTCTGAATTCTTATATTATCGTGTTTTTGCAAATTGACGTCGAAATAATGGATTTGAAATGTTGGATTGTTTTAAAATCATTGACAAAATTCTTCTTTTACTACTTGATATTGGTGCAGTCCAACAGGTCCTCAATTGCACTAATTATATTAAATATGGTAAAGTAGTTAAATGAAGTAATAGTGTAGAAATTCAACTCTTGATCGTCGAGAAATCCTACTTTATATTTAAAAGTATAAACATTATACAAATTTAGATAATTTTCCTTAAAGTATGAAACGTTGGAAAAAATATCATTTTTTCCATGTTTTTTTCAAGAAATCGAATTTGAAACAAATTCTGCGCATCCACGAAATTGTATTATATTAAATCAGCGGATAGAAAATGGAGATCAAAATGGGGAGATTTCAAAAAATATTTGGTATAAATTTAAGACTAATTAATAATAATCGATTAATAATTAATATTACTACTAATTCATTAGCAGAATTCTAGTAATACAATAGTAGACATTCACTTTTTTTATTTAGTAGTTTGTAACAAGATTAATTGAGTAACATTATGTATTAATCACTAACTTTAACAAAAATCATATAATTACTACATCCACATGCTTTACCTACTAATAAAATTGTTCTTTTTACTAATACCCACATTACCGTTTCAGATATTGAAATTTCCAAGTCTGTATTTCCTATTTCAAAATTTTCAAAATATATCATAGCACATTTAAAAAAAAGTGGATAGTTCACTATATATCTTTTACATAGATATCGTTTTAGTAGGTAATCCTTTCGTCATTTATATTACTCTAATAAGAATATCGTTGTATTTGATTTATACTTAATGCAGTACTTTTAATTTGTTATGATGAATTTAAATACAACATATGAGAAATTTTGGTACATATTTTGTACCTATTTCATTAAACTATTTTGTAAATGTGTTTTATTCTATTTTAACATCGCACGTTAAAGATACAAATTCAATAACAAGAAAAGTATAAAAAGTAATAAGTAGAAAGTGGTTTAAATAATAAAATGACGAATACTAGCAACTAATCAGTTACGATTCATTTACTGCATTTTATTGTTGATATAACCAGTTTTCTGTTTATAGTGACCGATATAGTAATCGTACGGTAATTTACACATGTATTTAAATGTAATTCGCATTACGTGTTATAAATATGTATGTTTAGTAAATGTGAAATAAAACTGGAAAATTAAATCCTGTAAACTGTTATGAGATCGATAATTTGTGTTTTCCTTATTGAATGATTTATTTTTTATTTTATTTATGTAATGGATATTTATTTATTTTACGGTTCGAGAATATACTCTCCTTAAATTTATAGTAATAATTACTTGCAGAAATTAATATATGGATTTGAATCAATTATGTCATTTCGGTTTTTAGTACACAAATAACTTTTACGCATATACAAATGTTTATCCATAATTTATCTATTGTATGTAATCTTTTATATGATTTTTGTTAGAAATAATCGAGAGTTTTGAAATTATTAATATAAAAAATACAAAAACATGTTTTAAACCGCATAGTAATTCATAATAGGATTGAAAGTAACTTTTAATCTTCTTTCTTTAGCAATGTAATTGTTCAAAATGTTTTGGTTAACCATCGAAAATAATCGAATTTTTTTTTGTAATATTTTTTATATTTTTTTTTAATTATAGCCTAGTTATTATTTCTGCGTATATTCATTAAAGATCGACTATTGTCTCTAGTCTGAAAACGTCTATTATATTAGAGTCGATTTTTTGCCTCAAGCGGATTTTTTCCATTTAAGCTAATACTTTGTTTAATGCAGTCATCCATTAAATTTCTAACAATATTTTCTATGTACAAAAATATTTCTGGTAAAATTAATTTAAGATGCGGAATATTATAATATAGAAATATAAGTATAGCTTCATTTAAACCATTTTTTTTTTGTTTTCAAAATGATGACCTTCACGTGAAATAATGAAACAGATACGGAAACATAGTCGGTATTCGAAAATGTGGCTCTTTTGTATGTCTTCGATATTAGCAACGTTTGACTAATAACCAGAACGAGGTCATACTAAGATAAAATAAACTCGTGAGCTTAATACGAATAACATACAGTCAAATATTCGAATTTAGGTGACTGTCATGGAAGTTAGCTTTTCGTACTTTTGAAGTTGGTCGAGTTAGTACTGTCTAGGACCAATAAATTTAACCGAATGCTTTTGTTCGAAACACGTGGGTAATTTCTTTAAATTACCAGATCGTAAAAATGGGAGTATTTAGTGAATATCATTATGTTGTTTGTTAAAGACATCGTGACAAATTATTGTTCCCGTAAAATTACAATATATTTTTATTTTATTACTAAAACTAAATATTTACACATTTTAATTCCTGCAAATAACATTTTTTTTTAGATAAAATTAATTTTATGAAAATTAAATTCGAAGGTTTCTGAATTTTCGTTGAACCGTGGAGAAAATAACTTTATTCAAGCAAGTATTTACAAATAAATATATTTATTAAAATTATATAAATATAAATCAAAATTAAAAGTTAATCAAGGGATCACATAATAATTTGGATAAAAAAATTTCTTCTCATGTTCCCCTTGAACATTTTAATTGTTAAAATTTGTTACTAATAAGTACACATTCATATTTTAAACACTTTTTAAACGATAATAGTCGATATTATACTCATTTCTTAAATTATTCAGACAGTAGCTTTTTATTCGACCGATTTAAACAATTTTTAGTTATTTGAAATGTTAATAATACACACATCCACAAAGTATTAGAATTAGTACGAGCTGTGTCTATTTAAAATGATCGATTTTTCTGTAACAAATCTTACTATAAATTACAATTACATTAATTAAAAAAACTCGACGGAAACGAATATTTTTCACACTTTAAAAGTGCAGGAATAACCTGTGAGATTAAAATCGTAGTAAAAGATGAGCAAAACTAATTTTAAAATGCAGTGTCAGAAAAAATTCGAAAAGAATTGAAATAATTTGTATTTCTGTTGAGAATTCCATTAAACTCTTGTATAATTTTCGATTAAATCAATAAATAACTTAAATAACAATGAAAAAAATTGTTATTTCAATAAATGAAAAACTAACATCATTAAACAAATTTATTTCCTTTAGAAAGTTTTTTAATTTGTAAATGCGGAAAAGAAACTATTACGACTGTTATAAATAATACTTTTTTAAACGAGAATTAATCCCTTCCTTTTTAATAAATTCTTTCTTTGTAATTAACGTATATTTTAAAATAATATTCGCTATCTACAATATTATTTATTAAAAATAATATTTATTTTTGTAATAATTCTTTAGAGAACATTATTTCCTGCTACTACAATGGCTTCTTATTTAGTCTTGTACATGATTTCCATGTTGACGAAACTAACTATAAATTCTTCATGTTAGTATACGACGCAACTGACTCAGCTACTGATGATCTAATCTTTAAGTCACATTTTACACCATTTTCATGTTTAAACGAATATTGCTGAAGAGTATTTACATAGCTTTGAAACTTTTGAAAAGCAAAATGTGAAATTTGAAAACGATAAGTTATTGTTGCATTAAATGACATTCGATATGGATCAATTTGATTCGTGTAACTTATAGAAGAGATAGAATTACAGATTAACTGAATTAGAAATTCCAACTAACAATCAGCCTGTAATCGTACTAGTATGGAATGTACTATTTGAATTAAGTAATTACGTTCGATACTTCGTTTAAGATTTTAAGACTGAGATGTCGAAGTGTAATTGAAGTGGCCTCTTAGTCAATTTGCTGGTATAAACGTATATCAAGACTATCAATTACTAAATAAATTCTGCTGGAATTGCTGCATTCACTTTCTGAATATTAATTGAATTGTGTTTATCAGATTAGATTGCAATTTTATTTTTTTTATTGTTTACGAAGTATACTTAAGCTTATTTTACTTTTTTCAATATCCTGAAATTATCAATCTGTACATTTTCCTATTCATGTTAACCTTTTATTTATTCTCCATATTTTCTCTAGAATCTATAGTAAATTCAAAGATACTATACATACAAAAAAAAGGCCTTCTTTTACCAACCCTTCGGAGTCGAAATTTTATTATGCAGAACTTCAGATACCATTCTAATTAATTCGCTTCTATTTTTCCATTAAATAAATGCAATGCTTCGGTAGTTTTTCGGAGTCTGTTTCTCGCGGCCTAAGACATGAAACTTGATTTTGAATATTTTGAAATGCTTTTTCACCTACGTGTAATTCATTTTTTTTTAAAGAAATATTATCAGGAGAGAGCGTTCAAAAATTAAAAAATCTATGTAACATTTATTTTTTACCTTTCTGCATTTAACGATTATTTTTAATTTGTGTGTTTATTAGGGAGTGATATGTACAGCTTTTTGAAGCAAAAAAATAGGACCCAAGATTATTTTTGTCATAACTCGAGCGCGCATGCTAGGAACTTCTATAAAAAGCAAAATTAAAGATTTTTTCAAGCACCTCAAAAAAGGCTATGAGTTTCCCTAAAAAAATGCATTCATTTTTCCTAATTTTACGTTGAAACTTTCAATTTCGGCGTTTGATGAATACGAACCAACGTTCAACATGTTGCCTCGTTTGTGTGCAGTGTAGAGGCACATTTTTAAATACAATTTCTATTGGTTTTGTTTTTATAATCTACTTTTTTAATAAGCATGATTTTTTCTGTACAATGCTTTGAGTTATTTCTGAAGAATAGTCGGAAAAGGTGGGTTTTTTGTTTTAAATTTGACTCTTTCACTCGAATGAATTACTCGAAAAGTACTGATATACAGAAAAAACCTTCTAGATCAGTTGCTTAGAAATAGTCAATCTACCCATTCAATTAAAAATTGTTTACCCCTGAGAAAAACAGATTCCTTACAAGTTTGTTTTCAAATAATGTTATTAGGTAATGTTGGTGAAATAAGGAAGCTAGTTGATTTTGGTAATAAAATCAGTGCAAATGCAGGGAAGCGAAGGTTTATAGTATTATTTTGTTTACAATTTTGGAGAATGTCTGAACTCATAAAAGTATTTGAATCAACAGTATTCATAGTATTTATCACTCTTTCATACGTACAAAGAGTACAGTACTTTCAATTGATAATAAAACACTCTCGATATCTTATAGAATCAACAATTTAGTTTTATTAGATTAATCAAGAAGTCCATGTTTGGAGGGACATAAATAATAAAAGAAAATTTAATTCTAACAATTCATGTATTTCTCGCATAAAAAGATGACTTCATACTCAGTTTTCCTTCAAATGCTTCCACGTCGTTACGAAGATGTTACAGGATAGTGAAAATCATGTGTTACGATGTTATGAGATAAGTATTTTTTGCTTCGAAAGAAAGTTTGAAAACTTCAATAAAAATTTCACCGACAGTGAAAGCGTGAAACTAACATTTTTACGATAAACTTATGCATTTTAAGTAAACAATTGTGCTTAAAATAAAAACAAGTTATAAATGAAAGTTTCCTTATTTAAATTCTAAGAAAGTATTAAATAAATTCTTAAGTTTTCTAATACCACTTGTATTTAATAATAAATATTAAAACTCTCTCGCGGAGAAAAAGAATCCTGCGTTTCTGCAAATCTTAAGACACACAATTTGAAACATTACTTAATTCATCATTTCCGGTAGCATATCGTCATCTATAACGACTAAATAATAATGATTCATCAATTTATAGTCTAGTACTTCTCACGGCACAGAAATTAGAAATCGTTTCTCGGAAAACGTGTACTTTTGAGTCCTTTTGCATTTCTGTAATGTGATTTTATCTACCTTAATGTTGATGACATAAAATTGCTGTGTACAAGAAGGATTTTATCAAAAAAACTCATATCTAATAGTCAGCGTATTACTAAATTTGTTTACCCTCCCACCACATGTAGGGAAACGTGATTTCTCCCTAGGAAGGTAATATTTATCGGAGGGCGGAAATTACGTAATTTAGAATTCACATTAGCTGTTTTTATCAGAACATCAGAAATACAATTGTTTGTACGTCTAAAGAATACTATAGTTTGACGTCTGCATACAAAAAAAAGATGGAAGTTGTCACGATGGATGTGACATGAGATGTTCGTGACTCGTTAAACAGGTCTGTTTTCAAAGTTGTGTACCTACAAGATTCTCGTTACGTCACTTTCATTACGTTCGTTTTGCACCGGTCATTTTATATTCGCCAGTTTGTTACGTAACATGATTGTTATTATTGCACTCGGTGCAGAATACGCCGTGTTGAAATTGGAAAAATTGCATCTTCCACGGCTTGACGACGGTATCGATAACGCGCCTTCTTGCCGGTTGAGTAATTCAAAAGGCTAAGGTCTTTCATTCGTTTGGCACATAAATTCATGATCGTTGAAATTCGTGTTAAGATTTTAACATCAATATTTTGATCATTCTCTCATTAAATGTCAATTTGATTTTTCTGATAATTTTGTAAATTTGATAATATGATAATTTTATTATCTGTATATGTTGTATCTATATAAGTCTCATTAAGAAAACCAAAACAGTTTTGCTTGCAAATACGGTAAGAAAATATTTAGTTCAAACTCCCATTCCAAATAAGATACATTAATATACAGGAAAAGTTCAATATTGGAAGAAAAATGTACAGGGATATATATATATATATATATTCTAATTATTTCTATAAGGCCTAGTAAACTTCATTTTCCATATATTTCCCGCCCAATACAGAACGGGAATTTTTCCAACGAAGATTGTCTGGAAATTTACTGGAAATTAAAAAAAACGTTACCAAAATTAGATTTGAACCGCAGATATTTGAAAGTATGAGAGACATTTAAATCGAGGAAGGTATAGGTTTTTTATTTATTTTATCGGAAGAAATTCTGATTTTTTTTATTATTCTGGTCTAAATTGCACAAAAGGGAAGTAAATAATTCCTTGATAGAAGTGTTACGGAGCTTTTTTTTTCTAATTTGAGATATTGCATCTAATATTATATAGACAAATTTCAATTACTTCAAGTAAAATATCTTATATTAAGTTTTAGTTCCCTAATATAATGTCAGAATTGTAACTTTCAAAATATCTGATTCATAGACATTTTTTTATTGTTAATTTATGAAGTACTCGATTTTGACATTAACAATCTTTTTCTGTTTTTAGATTTACCCTGGTCTAAAGGAAGAAGGCTCTGTTTTAGGTGCCACCCAGAGAGTTGCAAGGTAAGGAAGTATACGATTTACTATAATAATTTTATTTACATTAAAAACGATAAGATTGCTGTATACTGCCGTTTCTTTTCATATGAAAATCAACCTCTGTCCCAATCCGGCTAAATTTTAATTCAATCATTGTATTGATATAAATTAAATGGATTATCCCAAAATTATTATTCTGTACTCTTTAAATTCCTTGAAAGGAAAATTTAGCCATTCTTATTGAGAGTGAATATTTCACTCCATGAAGAGTGACATTTCACTCCATGGGGAATAAAAGAAATAACTCCTTTCAAATTTTTCAAAATTTGTAGGCGGGTTCTCCGATTTTTTTATAAATTTGAGTCACTGAAAATGGTTAGTATAAAGACGTCTTGCTAGTAGTTATTAAAAAAAATTGTAAAGTTATGAGAATGTACATCCATGAGATCAAAGTAGTGTTTTTACAAAAAAAAAATAATCATGAATATTTTTCAAAAGGTTGCCATTTCATCAAAAATAAATATCTTAAAATTATTTTCTTGTCTTAAGTAGTATTTTCAATGATCTTTCAAAAAATGTTGAAAATTTTGAAAAATGTTAAAAATTTTCTAAATGACGACCATATTATGAAAATAAAAAAATTAGCGGAAATTTAAAAAAAAAATTGTTTTGCCAATAAATGGATGAATGACGAATCATTTCAATTACGTTTGGACGGTTCTTAAAGAGGTAGGAATTTTTCCTTAAAAATTGTATAAATTCGTTTTTTTTTATATTAAAGAGAAAGTGTTTTTTATTTGTTTTTATTAGTCTTTAACTAACAAATTTGTTCAACAGCCAATTAAACATATTGAAAAAGATATTAAATATTTTAAAAACAATTTAAAAACAAAACAAAATTGTGTTTTTAGAAAATTGAGTTTTTTTATTTTTCAAAAAATGGTCGCCATTTTGTAAATTTTCAAACGTGAAGATCATTGAAAATGATACATAAGACGGAAAAAAAATATTTATTTTTTGTGAAATAGCAGCCCTTTGAATGTGTAATTACCAAAAATTTTTAGTCATAGATAGTGTAAAATTATATTTTACATCGATAGTAAGGGAATAAAATATGACAGGAGTTTTTGATCTTTTACGCCCTTGATAAGAAACTATCTATTTCCGTGCATTGATTTCAAAAAGCGAACGCTTTAATTATTGAAATTTTCTCACTCCACTCATTTTAAATGTGAATTATACTAAACAACCTACCTAGACAGAAAAATAAAAATGAATTTAGGATGACTTCCAAAAGTACTCTAAAAGAAATCAGATATGTCACTTTCTGAGCTTTTTCTGAGTTTCAGATCGTTATGATATCAAGTTCAGAAAAACCTTACACATTGTTTGTCTTGGTATTCTGAAAAATACAAAAGTTAATAAAATCGTGGGAGAATTTCTTTTTAAAAATTTATTCGCAGTTTCTAAATAAAATCCTTAAAACTGCGACAAACTAAATGCAGTTGCGCAAAGTGTGACCGTTTTTTATATTTTTTAAATGCATGTTGCGCAGACTTTCCTCAAAACTTTTGTTCGAACAAAAACTTTTACGCACATGTATTAAAAAACTAATATTATCTGTTGAGGATTTATTACTTTAAAGAGAATATAACTTGAATTCAGATTTTATAATTAGAAAAATGTCGGAAAATGCTACTATGTGGCGGAATATTTGAAAATATTAAACTATAAACAATTTTTAATAACTGAAATGAAGGAGAATTAAACTGAACTTTAATAGCTCGTTTGTAAGGCTATTCATCAATGAAACATAAATCGTTAAATGAGAACATTATTTATTTTTTAAAATACATAATCATTATTCTTTAAAAATAAATAGAAATAATTGCCATGTATTTTCTATGAACATAATATCAGTTTTCCTGTTCGTTGTTTCGTATTGGCAATAAAAAACAATACTTAAATATTTAAAAAAGCACAGTCAAATGGTTTCGTGACCCAACTGAAGCTCGGAACGTAATTATATACCGTTCTTCGTCAGTAAGTCACTTGTTGAACCTCATTTCCGTTTGTATCATTGTAAAGGGCGCTCGTTAACGAATTCTCGCGTGATAAAATACGTTTTGGAAACGGGAGTTTTTGGATATATTTTCACTCCGACAAATCAGTAGTTACTTGGCAACTGAATTGATATAGGTTATAAAATACGTTTGGTTTTTTTACAAGAATTCCGCATCTTACTAGTCATGTTTAAGGAAAAAAACTGTTTAACGTAAGGAAAAATAACATACTTTTATATTTTAAAACAATTTAAATGGATAAACATATACCGGATTAAAAAGTATGGAGATTATCTAATTGTTGTGTTATAACTAGGTTTTTACAAAATTTAGGTGCGTATAATTTATAATATTTTTTTAAATAATATATTATTTTTATTTCTGTTTGTATTTTAAAAGTTTCGGAAATGAGTAGTGAATTTTAAACGTTTTCAGAAATTTGTCGTGATGTATTTTAGTATCTCTTATTACTTAAAATCCGTTAAAGATTAAACGTGTTCAATTTGCACAGGGATTTCATCATTGTTTTTTTTTACACAAACTTTTTTTAAATAACTTTCGAATAAATTACTTTATGAATTATCCTTATAATTGCTTTATGAATATCAAGTACATTCGAATTATACTTGTCAAACTTTCGAAAAATGACGTTTATCACACTTTTTTTAAAAAATACTGAAAAAAATAAAGTTTTCACGATAACACCTATCCTATCAGCAATGTGGTCCCGATTGTTTTTCTTCAAAAGTATACATATTTTAGTCCGACATGAATGTGTTTATTTAAAAAAAACATTTTTGTATAAATAAAACGAAGCTAAAATCAATGTGCAAATTGTGCACTTTTCGTCGTGAAGGATGAATTTAAGTTTAGAGGAAAATTTCTTTAATTAAACATTTTTTTAGTATACTTTATTTGGATATAATTAGTCTGCAGGCCGAAGAAGTAACAGCTGTAAAACGATTTACTTTTTGGTCTGGGATAATTTTTAGAAATGTACATTAGGTAAAAGTTAACATAAGAGTAGATTTTAAAAGGCTTAAGTGATAAAAATGTTTATTCCTGGACAAATCGGTCGTATTTTAATTTTTGTAGATTCTAAATACGATAAAGTGGAACGTAAAAAATGTTATTAAATTTAAAAATACTTGTTGTTTATATATTCTTTAATAAAAACGATAATATTGTCTTGATTAAATTAGAGTACTTTTTTCATTAATTTAGGATTACTTTAGTAAATATTTCCAAAGAAGTGTCTGGATTTTCAAGGGCGTTTAGTCTGTTTATATTTAAGAAATACATTAATAAACGTAAATCAAAACTATCTATAACATTTTGAGATGGTAAAATCTGTGAAAAAAAAAAGTTAAAATAAATTGATTAATTTACATTAAAATTTATACCAATACTTGCATACAAAGAAAAAAATACAAAGAAACGATTAAAAAAAACAGCAAAATTAAAGAGTAATCAAAAAAGTCACAGGTACTTAAAAATCAATTTTATTATAATATTCACCTCAAATTTTTAGTACTGTGTTTTTTAAATTTAGAAAAATACTTTTGAAGTTTTTTACAAAAAAACTCTAAAATTTTGTGTAAAATATTATTATGATATGAATTTAAAAAAATCTGTTTAAATCAATGTTAATTTTGCGTTGGATGTCGCGAAACAAATCAATACTTGACGCCGCAGTCGTTGAAAATGGCAATGGAAACGATGAAATTCAGAAAACCTGGCGGACAAGGTTTTGTTTGTTTTACTTAATTGTTTTTCTGAGTACTCGTGACCGGGATGTGCAATCGTCGTGACGATGGCGCGTGCAGTTGTAAACCTGTCACACGCAATTCGCGTAATCTCTGTTTCCATCATAGGCATCTCGTCATTGGTATCAGCCTCGGTCACTCCCATTTGAACAAACATTTTCAATTAATTGGTAAACAGAAATTATTCTAGTTGATAATAATGCCTACTTCAATAAATCTAAAAAAATACGCCAGAAAAGTGATTAGTTCAGGGATCATCGATTATTTGAGATGTTCGAAAATGCAAAAAGATCGAATAATCGAGTATAAATTTATGTCAAAGTTTTGAAAAAAAATTGTGTAAATATGAAAATAACGAACGGAATTGTTAAATGAATTATTTGAAAAGTTTCTTAAAAGTTTACTAAAAAGTGTTTATTAAGAAATTATCAGATTTTATTTGCTTGTTGATAACATTAAAAGCATTCGCCTATAATCCATACTAGGTAGATATTAATATAGATAATTTATATAACATTAAATGTATTTTTTACTTAAAAAGACAATAATTAATACATTAATAAGCGGAGTCGTAATGTCCTACTAACCCAAAGTCTATTTAACTACAGTTAAAGTATGTTTCTAACCCTATTTTCTCTAATCTTTAAATTCTAAGCGAAGCAATTTTTGTGCTACTGTGTCATTTTTATGACATAAAGTAAATATAAAGAAAATATAATATTAAGAATAAAATACACTACCCAAATTGTAATATACGATTGATGTGAATACTTATTTTCTTAATCTGCAGACACCAATCCAAAATTATCATTATCGGTTAATTTTATTAAAACTTTTATTTGGCCACAATTCAGTCATTCCTTGCAGATGACATTTACGAATTTCTGAATTTAAAATGGCCGTTTTTAATAATTGTAAAACGTTTAGTCGAAGTACACTTAACCTAAAATTAGTAAAACAAATAACTGTTTGGTCAATGCAGTTCTTCTCGTTATTGACCTTCTGAATGCAATCAGGAACCTCCATGTAACCATCGCATCGAATGTAGCAATTCCTGACTCCTACACGTATACTTCACCTTGTACTTCATTTGCTTTTTTAGTCGAAGATGATTTTACAATTTTAATTGAGCATTGCGAGTTTTACTGACAATGAGATCTGGATATAATTTTAATATTACATAATGTACAATTAATGTCACTAAAAACAATACATGGAATAAAATAGTTCGAAGCGGAAGGTCAATTAATTGTCGCAAAATTTTAAGAACTTTTAAAAAACTTTTTTTAATCAGCCTTGTAACAAAATACGTTTACTTCTTTTAATATTTCTGATAGATTTGTCAATATCTACTTTCTTTTTAAACATTTCATTTCTGTTAAACATTTTCACGTTTCACTTCCAAATTTAAGTCACAATAAAAATTTATTCAATATCGTCCAACTCGGTAAAAATTAAATAGTTGGAACTGCTAAGGCGTAGGATAGTAGGATGATTTAAATTTGGAAGCGAGATATGTGAATGTTGAACATTGTGTGGAACAGTTCTTTTTAAAATTTTGATACAATTAATGAGAAGTGAGATTTCCGAAATGGGATCAGTGTACTCTTTAAGAATACTTTTGACCCATATTGTAATATCGTAAACATGTATCGTTAAAAATGAAGAAATGGTATAAAAAGAAATATTTCTAATGTAGACAAAGACATTACATCTTAAAAAAATAATAACTCTACAATTCCGAACAAAATATGGTCTTAATGCCTAGAATTTTATGAAATGTTCCCTCCTTTCATCACGTTGGAAATAATTGTTACAGTCGGACAACATTAACATCATTTTTTTCCTGTAGTTTTGGAGTGTGCTGTTTTCAAATTTAGACTTATTTTTCGGTATGACGAATAAATTTTTCAATATCGACTCAGAAACGTAAGAAACAAAGATTATATTATTAGCCTCTAAACTATCTAAAAATTATAAACAAATATTCTTCAATGTGTAATTAAATGAATAGATCCATACAAATTGTCCTTTTATATTTCGAATTTTAGTCAATATTCTAAGTTTGTTAGTGTACGCACATTAATACCTACTTCCTCAGGACGCACTAATATTTACTTACAATTTTTGTTTGTGTACCTGAGGAATAACTTTTTCGATTTTTCATAGCTTGAAATGGGGAAAACCCTCAATTGTGGCTTTAAGGTACAACACAATAAAAAATGTGAAAACAACTTCCACCAAATATAGAGATCAACTCTCCCAGATTTAAACGTAAAGTTTGTGACCGACAAATTTTGTGAAATAAAAAAATTGCGATAGAAGTAGCGGGCGTCAATCGATTCGAGAACTTCCGACGCGTGATTTCCGGATAACGTTTTACGCCCAACCTGCAGGACCGATTGGTTAATAAATTGTCCTAGCCAGCACATATATATGTACCGCAGTAACCACGAGAGAATGGCAAATGTTTTCATAGCGCATGTAAATAATGTTTCCCATTGTTTCTTGACAGTTCCGAAATCGGGTACGCGGGTTCACCGCCGCGGGCCAACCTGACCCGGGGTCAGAGCATCGATTCCATGGACAGGCCATTTCATCCCAGCGAATGGGTGGATGTTAATCTTGAAGTCCCCAGCACGCCCAGGACGAACTCTGTTCTCACGAATTTAACCGCCGACACGAGCCTCTATCCAACGACGACGCCGACTTCCAGCTGTGAGTGCACATTACTTTTTATCAACCCTCCAATTCCATGATTACAGAAATTTTCTGTCGTTTGTCCTTTCCATAATGAAATAGAACTAATTTTTATGGTAAACTTTCGGATGACGCATCTGTTCGAAATCGAAAAATCGACAAGGTGCATTTGATGTATTTTGGCCTCCTGAAAACGAATATCATATCAAAATTTGGCGCTCGGCCGTATCTTGGCCGCTGTTTCGAAAAAACATCCAAACAACGCGTTTTTTTTTTAGTTTTTTTGCATATATCATAAAAAGTATGAACCTTGCGAAAAAATGTTTCAAACAAAAAATGTAAAACACGAAATTCTGTACAAAAAAGGTTGAATACATTTGTGTCCTAATCGCAACAGGAAGCCCGAAAAATAGTGATGAAAGTGAATAATTATTTGTCTGGGTGTCTTATGTTTGTAGTAAAGAGGGGGTCTGGGAGGCGGAGTCTAGTCTAACCTCCAACCATTCAGATAGCATATGGGTTTTATTATCATCCATAACTCTGTGGTTGGAGGTTAGGTTAGTATCAAAAGGAGGATCTGGGGGCAGAGCCCCCCAGCACACAAGCATCTCTAATTCCACGTATTGTTTGAGGCAAAGGTCATTTGACTAAAGAAAATAATCAACTGTAAATGGCAATGATAATGTGTGGACCTAGGGATGCTTGCGTGTTGGGGGGCTCCGCCCCCAGACCCTCCTTTTTATACTACCCTAACCTCTAACCACAGAGGTATGACTCAGGAGGCCAAAATACATCGAAAACATGTGGCCGATTTTTTTATTTCAAACAGGTGCGTCATCCGAAAGTTTACCGTTTTTATTGTTTAAATATCTACAATTATGATCCACAGGTTCGAATTTGAAAGATGTGACACCGGTACCCCCTCCAAGGAAAAAGAAAAACAAAAGTCGACCATTGCCGCCAAAACCTGATGAGAGTTTTGAGAGCAATGGATTCATCAACTTCAATGAACCTGTCTATTCATCAGTGAAGAAGACGCACAAATCCCAGTATAATTATACCTCAGATGAGAAATCTCTTGATACAGAATCAAGTTTTGAGGTTAGTTTCCCTACACATTTACTCTTTCTTTCATTTGTGCCTATTAATCGATTAATTCAAATGTATCAAATATGCTTCGTTAAATTTGTAATCGTTGATACTTTTGATTTAGAATGAAAAGTAGAAAAAATTTTCTACGTTTCGTTAAAAGAAGGAAATATGAACGTTTATAGCGAGAATCTAAAAATGTCAACACATTTCAGATATAATGGTTTGGCTTCGTATCGGAGATACACGGTGTTCGATATTACTTATCTGGTTCTCTTCAAATTCTAGAAAACGAACGGAAGCGAAGAAATAATTTCAAGAGAGTTTCCGAATTGGTGTCAAATTGGGGATGACGAGGGATATACGAGGTCACGGAGAAGGCGCTCGTTGCAATCTTCCTCACCGCCGAATAAGGACTCGAGAAAACGAACAAGGTCGCACGATTCGACCGAAAGCGATAGAAGACCAAAGAACTGCAGTACCGCAAGTTTACCGGATTTCAACGAATTACAGCGAAATAGATCCGAATGCGAGAAACTGCCGGATTTGTCGATTCGTAAAGACGATGTTACGGATACTTCACGCGATGAAAATTCATTCAAGGTAACGTACTTGCGTTTGAAAAAATCGTTTGAAACATTAGAAAACACATTATAACAATTTTTCAATTATAAATTTGTGGTCATTATAGTTGAGAATATTTATTTTTTTTATTTTTTTGTTTACAAAATAAATGTATGACCAGGTATTTGCCTTACCTATTGATAAGAGCAGGTAATTCCCGAATTTCAGTACTGACTTAATATTATTCTCGGGATGAAATAACTATGACCTTGAGAGATCATTCGTTATGGTCGTAAATATGGTTGAGATAAAGTCCATCACTTGGTTGTAATATAACGTCCATTCGGACAGCTGTGGAATACTTATAATAAGCCTGATAATGTGGTGTTCCAAAACCAACCTTGCCTAAGTACTTGTCGGATAAGTTAGTTCATATAGTTCTAATAAAGATGCACAGTACTAATAAAAAACTTAATATTGTTCTCGGGAAGAAATAACTATGACCTTCAGAGATAATTTATTGTGGTCCAAAATATGGTTATGATAAAGTCCTTCACTTGGTTGTGATGTCACGTCAACTCAAGGAATTATGGAGTACTTATAATAAGCCTGATGATATGGTGTTTCAAAACCAACCTTGCTGAAGTACTTTTTGGCTGTGGTAGTTTATATTGCTCTAATGAAGTTACAGTTTCTCCTGATGGTTACATAAACGATGTGCTGTTCTTCTTATTAGTCAGTTATACTTTCCTAACAAAAATTACCACGTTGAATCACGAGAGTGATAAAACTAAGTTTGCTGCAACTCTCACAAGACTCTCGGTTCTAGTTTCAGTAGTAATTCTCCACTCCAACAAATTATCAAAACTAATGACTGGATCGATGTTAAACTATATAAACCCTATTTTGTCGAGGTCTGTTTGTTAAGGGAGTTCTATGGTAAATAGAATTACCATCCAGATTTCGATGAAAATTGAGAACTTATGTGGTCTTATGGAATGTCATCTATTTTTCACTATATCAAAATAATTAACATTGAGATTTTATTGGGATTTTTGTTTAGTAATGGGAATATTTTCTAGGGACGTATATCGATTTTGAGCAATATCTTTTAGTACCTGTGGTGGTTGAAATAAATATAATACTAAATAAACTTTGTACTTTATTTTCATCTGATGTTGTAAATATGACATTTAGCGACGTTTCATTTACATGAATCTTATCTACAATATTTCCGCACATTACAGGTTATATGGAAAGTTAGATTTGGGCTTCAAACTGCATAAAGTGAAACTTTATAAGTATTTGTTTTGACTTTGGTCTATGAATTGACTAGCTTAGTATCCATAGTACTTCCTTTAGAATCCGACGTCAGAATGTTTTAGTCTGTTGGTTTTTCGACCCTCGAAAAAAAACTGGTTGTCATTAAGTAATCATAAAATGTACCATAATAAAGTAAGATTAGAATAATAAATGCCTGAAAACCCAGTATAAAGATACAATTAACAGTTTAGCCTATGAAAATAGGTATTTTGGCTTTATTTTGAAATCGTCATATTCAAATTAAATTTTTCAAATGCTATATTTTTAACGTACTTAAAAAGTCGTCCCCATTTCTGACGTATTAGGAAAAAGCAGCCTAAAAACAACAGAAAATAAAACTTTTTTTTTGTAAAAAAGCAGCGATATTTAATTTCCAAGTGGTCATACCAAAGTCGTTACGTAATTTTAAAAAGCGACCTCAAAAATATGCTTCTCCTGTCTACTGTAGTTTTGAAATTTTTGCAAAAAAATGGGCACTTTAAGCATATCTCTTTATAGACCAATGATGTACATCAAATTAATATGAAGTTTAACAGTACTTTATAGTATTAACATGAAATTAAAACAAATTTTGATAGGAAGTTTGTTTATTGCCGAAACCCCATTTTTTCATATGATGCATTGAAAAATGCTGCAATACTCAGTAATCCGGGGTTTCTGAGGACGTTGAGTTTAAAGTTTAAGTTACTTTATAGAAATTCTAAATAGCGGTTCAGTACGGCGCTCTAAGGAGTTATGTTATTATTAAACTGAAACAACCATATTCCATCTTAAATTTCGAACAATGAGAAATTTGTAACTAATTATGAAAAAACATCATCACCTAATTTTAGGTGACATTGATCGAATTTAACAAATCCTCTACAATAGATACACCAATTTGATGTTTTGAAATTTAACCTCAAATTTGGACTAAGCGTCTCCAAAAAAAACCCAGGATACGAAGGTTAGAGTGATTTCATTCTGGTCAGCCGATTCAGTTTATGATTTTAGAAAAAAGTAATATTAATAGTAATTTTTTAAATATAATTTCTTCTAGTTGTTCTTTGTTCTAGTCTAAACATGCTTGACGCGATATTTCTACCCATCTGAGATCTTGTCATTTAGGAAATGATAAAACAATGACGATGCTTGAAAAGGAACTAAAAAATATACCTTTGGTTAAATTAATTCCTTTATTTTATTTATTTTTAAAATTGCAGTATTTATTCGTACACCATTTGAAAAGCGAAATTTAGGCAATAAAAAACACCCATTCCAAACTTTATTTTATTGTGTTTTAATACGAAAATGTACTTTTGAACATATTAAATTGGTATATGCTTCGTACTTAAAGATGACGTTTAGAATAATTCCATTTTTTTCAATTGGAATCCCGTACTTTTCCACAGTGAATGAAATCGGCAATTTTGTGTTTGAATGTGACTTTGAAAAATAATGTCTGCAGTGTAATATTCATAAATCATTGTATGACATTTAATGTTGGTGAAGGTCATGTTCGATTATTATTCTTTACATTTTCGACATCAAACGTACAGGGTCCTATTTGAACAATTGTATTTGTCCTAAAATGACCTTGACAGCCATTCGCAATGTCAAATCATCGGATTGTTTGAATGAAATCCTACAACTTCGATTCAAGTCGTTTATGTTATATAATTTTAAGTCCATTTGGACAAAAGGCACACGGAATTCAGTCATTACCGATGCATATAAAATGAATCGTAGAAACCAAACTAGATTAATGCTTAATTAAACGAGATTGATCATTGTGTGTTCTCCGTTAATATTCCAAATGTAATTTCCCCTTTGAATATTGGTAATTACACTTTGATTTTATTAATTCATTTCTTTTTAATGTAATAGACCGTAAAATTACTTTCAGAACCTATCGCAAGACTCATCTAAATTATCTTCTTCCGAAATTCGAAACGAAGACTCTTTCAGTCCACCGCCGAAGTATTCAATTTTTGCAACGAACCCGTTAAATTTTCAAGAGAATATTAAAACGTCAACCCCAGTAAAGAGCTCGATCGTCAATGAGTCGAGATTGTCAAAGGATAAGGATGGCTTTATCGAGGAACTTGGAGACAGGTAATTTTATAAATAGAAAGATAAGTAGTAAGAAGAGTAATCCACATAAATGCTAATTTTCATTTTTGTTATAAATAATATACAATGTTATTTTGAGTAGTTTAAAAAAATGTTTGATAAAATTTAAATGTTTCGATACATGGATTGAATTGTTGTTAAATTGAAATTTTCATTTAATATTTTTTAATAAGGGATAGTTTAATAGATAAAATATAAGCAATATTTGTTGCGTAGAAGATTTCGTTTGTTTCTATACATTTAATGTATCATCGAGTTCAAGGCAGATTAGGAAGAGTGCAGAGTAAATAGCTTTTATGATACAATTAAAACTGATAAGTAACATTATCCAGAAGAGGTTTCTTATCTGTACCGCCATTGATGTGGGAGTAAAGTTACTCGTATCTTGATTAAACTAAAGTTTAGGTACACGATGAAAGATCGGCCGTATTAGCTTATCATTCAGAAGTTGCGGCGAGAGTCGCGCAAGAGAATATCGGATCATTGAAATTTGTCAAAGACGCAAATTAATCTTTTTTGAAAATTGTTTGGAAACAGTACTAGTCGTGTCATTCTGGAGTACGCTTGAGGAAAAGTTTTTTAATTTTAGGTCACCAAAGTTCATCGGCGCGCACTCGGTGGATAATGCGAATACGCTCGTATCGGATAATGTTGCGGGTGGTCAAAGCAAAGGACTTCGGAGGCTCGAAGACGCCGGATTCGAGTCGCGAAGCTATCTGTTTTCCGATGGATCGAAAGGTCCGCATATGCGCAGCGAGGTCTTTTACGAGACTGAAGTACAGGAAAAGCCAAAACGACACCCGGAAGGTAAGTAAAGGAAGCTGTTACAAAATATCAATAATAACAAAAATAATGTCGATGATGGCTGTCGACTAAACGTGGAACCACATTAGATTTTGACAAATTTGTAATTTAACTTATAAATTTAGAGTATGATGAGAGCTTCAACCCGTACGTCATAACCTTCTGAGGATGTCCTTTGGAGCTCCTCAGGGCGCTCAGATGTCCACTTATATCGTCCTATTAAGTTCCTCCAGACATTCTGCTCTTTGAGGATGTCTTGAAAATAGTTCAGCGATAATAAATGCGGACACTTGGAGGTTCTAAGGACAGCTTTGGGATGATGTGATGTATGGGGTATAAGGCAGTAAGCTAAGTGTAGTAACGGCCTGCACCTTATTTTGTTCGAAGTAGATGCCGACTGTTACTACTTAGGTTGCTGTTGTGCTTTTATAAACTTCCTCATGAGATAGAGGCAGACAAATTGCTAATTGTCTCTATGTCACTTAATTTCTAAACAAATATGAGGGATGTAATTTACTCAAAAATATTTTTATTTTTGTTTTCCATCCTTAATTAACGAGTAGAAGTAGTATTTTTCGAGACGTGCGGAATGCTTGTTCGTCGCGTCGGGCTTTCTGATTGCCAACTATTCGAGTACGTGACTGGTCCTAACCACAATCGTTCCATTTCGCAGATGTTATCGAAGGATGCTCCGATGCCGGGAAGACCGAATCAAGGGATCAGAGAAAGACGCTATCTCGACGACTGTCCAACGAGAGCGAACCGTTCGATAGTTTCGAGGAGAAGGAACTTCTACCGGAGGAGTTACGTCGGACTGCTCATTCCATCGGGAAAAGCGTCGGCCTAAATGTACCTCCACTCGAGAGGACCATTTCTGAAGAGTCCCTACCGAAGGAAATGTTGGAGGAGGACTGCAGGTCTGACCTTTTCGATGAGAAGCTGACCAAAGACGCGGAAAACCTTATGAAGAAGGTCGCCGTGGCAGGTGACGACTTCGACGTGGTCAAGACTCCACCACCAAGTCCTGAATCCAGGATCGAACCTGATATACTGGAGAGCGATCACTCCACGTTGTTGAAGGTATTGAAGGATGAGTCGGAGGAAATGAGTCGCAGATCTATGACGCCGACTCTTTCTGAACTCGAGTCAGCTCTTTCAGGAATATTGGAAGTGAAAGAAGATTCGCCAAAAAAGGTAACGTTATATTCATTTGAAAGCCATGGTGAAGTATTTCAACCGTGATGAAGCAAACACCAGTATTGATTGTAAAACTAATTATTGATCTCTGTATACAGGCACGCGAATTGGAAGAACAAAAGAAATTACTGGAGGAAGAAATTATTCCTATGGAAAAGAAAGATCAAACAATCGATGATTTCTTCTGCAAACTCGATGAAAAAATGGAGAAACCATCCATAACCGGTCAGGAAAATATGCCGATCAATGTTCCGAATCAAGTGGACGGCATAAAGATCATCGCTGTCGATTTGAAGAACAAACGAAATGGCGAGGCAAGGATCAATCCGTTCAACGATTTACCCAGAGTCGATGCAATGGGTAAAGTTTCACCAATATCCGAGGAGCCTCCAGAGAAGCCGGGGAGACTCCACCGGACCAGTTTCGAAGACACGACCATCAATGTTCCTCTCGTTCCTACACCACCCCGACGGAAACATCGAACGAAATCGAACATCCTGAAGGAGGATATTCGGGCACTCGAGACAAGAGATTCCGCGATTTACGCTAACGACCGTCTCATCTGAGAATGGAACGTGGACATGCAGCATTGTTTATTTACGACCTTATTTGTCGAATACACAGAACTAAGCTGTGATATACATGTTATTTAATCCGTCCGCGAAAGTCACTTGGTACGATCGGTGATGTAACTGATGTTATAATGTTTGCAGGATCTCTGTTTGAATTCGTACGTTATTTGTCGTCGATTTCTGTTGAAATAAAAGGTATAAAATTTGGTTACGGATATTTTAAAGTTTATTTTTGATATCATACTTTTATGAAATAACCAGTTGAAAATTAATACTTTGCTCTTGAAAGTAACATAATATATTTTAAGAAGATATATTTCAAATCTACAAGCAATCTTTTCGAAATCCTGCAAGTCGATGATAACACTTACACCAACCTTATCATCACCATAATAAACGTTACACGTAGTCAGTGACATTGGAAATGTATTAAACAACTAGATTTACTTACGTTATTTTACGTAAAAAAATATTAATACAAAAAATCAAATTATATTGTAAAAATCCCAATAAATGCCAAAATAACATTATGGAACGTCTGTGTAATTGTTACGTACTACACGTATGGCTGTCGCACAAGAATCATACAATTGTTACACAAAAATTATGTAACTATAATCTGTAGTAAATGTTATGTAAATGTCACGTTGTTAAATAACTTTTTCATTGGGATTTAAACGCTTTCCTATTCTTGTTAATCTATGTAAGAGCTTGCATTAGGAATCATTTTCTCGTCGTTGTACATGTGCTTCCAATATAAGTAGAATTTAGAATTTTCAATTGCTGGAAAGTCATTTTTTTATAGACACCTCGAATTTATCTAAAAGTTTCTTTAATATGTATACGATTCTTTGCTAAGTGCGGAAGAAAAATAGATTTATAAATAAATAAATAAAACGTAGAAATAGATATAGTCAATTCAATACATGAATATGTACAAAATTCCTTCTGCTGCTCTAAAAGTTTTGAATTAAAAAATTTTAAAAAACCCTTGTTTTATCGATTTGTTAGATTTATAGAGGATTTCTAAGGAACTAAACTTATCATCAGCAACATAGATTTCTGAGCATGAATATACAACCGTGTATCTGAATTGGTTAATTCAATATGTCGGATGGAATTTAAAAATTTAAGAGTTAATCTTAAATTTGCTTCGCTTGTTCGACCGGAATTTGAGTCCTACTATCATCTTGGTCTCAGGTTGAGATTCAAAAAAACTAATTACAGTTTGAATGTCGACTTATGAAAAATTAAAATTTTTAATTTATATAAAAATAAGGCTTTATTTTTAGGAATTTTTTGATAAAAATTCTTTTAGTTACTCTCTTTATAAATGCGCTCTGATTGTTTTTTTTTTAACTTTAAACGTAAAAATAAATTTTACGCCCATGGAGGAAAGAAATATTTAACAGCTATTGTATCAGAAAATAATGTTTCAATCTCAGATGTAAAATTTTGATCCTTATGAACCTTGGGCGTTTCTCCGCCCCTCACGTTTTGTCACCGAGGCGTAAAATTCCATTTTACGCCTTGATATAAAAGTATCTACTTTACTCTTTTCTTGTTCATAATCAAACCTAGACCTCTATTTTATAATCTAGTATTTTGTTTATTATTGTATCAACGAGCGATATCGTCCTTTTTACGGAACTTGAAAAATTTTTGATTCCTTATTGTTGTGAGAGCTGCAGTTCATCTTCAGAGATGGCGCCATACTTCACATTTGTGTATGAAATGTAGGAGCTGCAGAAAACTACACCAAATACAGCAACGGTCATGAGTCGATTTCCGCCAGATAAACAACATTGTGAAACGTAAATAAACAACATGGCTCGTCTCAACAAGCTGCTGCTTGTAAATCGTTTTCGAAATATTTTTCCTGGACGGAAATCGAACTCATGACCTATATGGGTCACGAGCACCAGTTCCACTCAAGGGACCGTAATTTAACTATTTCGGTTATAACTGGCATAACTTTCTTTAGATGTTTAAAAAACTCATTGATGCAGAATTTCAAAACAATACTAAAAGAATCAATAAAAACAAACTTAGCGTTAATATTAATACATCGTTATAAGAATTTATTAATGGAACTTCGAACTACGAGTTAAGTTATTCAAATTCTCATTCTTTTTCTGTATATATCTTTATATATGTTAATTATTACGTGTTATTTCTGTATTCGAGTCTAATTAATGGCATTGCAGCTGTTGGACACTAAGAGCAATAACATAAATGAAATATCGAATAAAATATGATTATAATTGTAAACGAAATGGTGTGCATTTAATTGTGATATGTGTTTTGTAAAATGTTATCGGTACCCGTAAAACACGCACCATGCGTTTCAAGTAAAAAAATTAAAATGATAACTATACTATTGATTAACACGAGTGTTGATTCGGATTTCGTATTGCCAAAGAAGTTAAATATGATTTGTATGCTATTTCCCTCGAAGTATAAAATATACAAAATATTTTGGCATTAATGCATTGCAAAATTGTTACAAAACACTTATAAAATATACGGGTTACTCTGTACCTCACCTGACGATTATTTTGCAAAAAGGAAGTAGGTTAAAGATTTTAAACAATTTCAATGTTTTATACTCTTTCGGCAATACTTGTTTTACGTCAATATGCAATGCAGATTGTGTAATTTATTGTGAGCGTTTATCAGGGGAAATTAAACCTTCTTGATGTGCATCTCGGATAGTACTAATAAAGGCCATGTTCGTTGTTGAACACGAAGAATTTACCTACGTTATTCGTAGTAAACATTTTAAATGTCTTTATTTCGATTTATATCGAGATCGTTGACATATTATTCAGGAGGCATTATTGTATTTAGATCAAGACAATCAAGTTAATAGTTATATAGGTAATATGTATACAACATTATTTACGATTTTTTTTCAGAATCTAACGATCGTAAAAAAAGAATGTTTATCTAAGCCTTGATTTTACTCCATCCGAGCATAACTGAAATTTTCATCAAATTTCAGGTAACATCAAATTTTTGTATAATTAGTAATGTTTTTCAAACTTGTCTAGCTATCAAATCATTTGAAAGATTATTTACGTAGAAAATGTTCCTTAACATAATTGCAACTTGTTTGGCACTGAAAGCTCGGCATAATCGTTTAACACGAAGAAAAACATTGCTTTCAAGTGCTAAGCCACTCGATTTCCATTTAATGGCCGTCTAAATAAACAAGATACCATCTAATAAAGAGAAAATTGAAATTACTAGAATATACAAAAACGATTGTTTTCAGATAAAGACGTGCGTATTATTTATTTAAAAATGTTGAATAGGGAACCAAAATATGAGCCTTATATCCTCACATAAGGAACCCTACTTTATAACCCGGTTACATATACGTTGCTAGTGAGACATCTACGAGCATGCTCAGTGTGATAAATGCAAAGAGACTTTTGACATAGTGGGGGTTGAGGGGGGATATGCGTTTGGACGGAGGCGGCCATTTTTGATAGAACGAAACGTATGCATTACGACGGGGACCACTGTAGGTTACAACCTTGACATTTAAACAAAACATTGTTATAATATGAAAATAAGGTTTCTTGAAACGTGCCTGAAAGCGTAATGTTACTGTAAGATGGTGATAATCTTACAGATAACTGACAATTACACTTACCATTTGAAAAAACTGACCGACTTAGTTGTTGTTATCTCCACCAGGTGTTATAGCAACGTTTGCAGCTCTCCTCGGCTCCCGAAGTGGAAATAGGTTCAGACTTATACATATAAATAAGTATGGGGAAATAAAGTATTTTTTTTCTATTGTAAGATAAAGTATATTAAGTTATTGTACAATTGGTATGTCTACTCTAAAATACTCGTACTCGAAATTGCTGTGAGTGTGTAATTTTATAGATATATGTAAATCCAAAATTATAGATACAATAATACCCTCGCAATTTTTTTAAATGTTAACCTTAAATAGACATTACACAAATGTTATAGGGTGATTATACAACAATAATATAACATTATCCTGTAACGTCCATTAATAAGATTGGTCGATGATTCTCATGTTAATATAACTCTAGTATAAATGTATGAGAAGGTTTCTTAACCTCCATATTGTAATATAACAACCTTACACTTGAAAGATTATTATAACTTTAGAGCAACATTCATATTGTGCGAGAGTAGATGATTTAAGAGTTAAAGTATTCAACAAATTTTGTTTATTATAATATTATTCCCAATTCCATTCGAAATATTTTGAAAATTAAATAAATAAGAACAATATAATTATAGTTTATTTGCTACATCTGATAATCTTACTTTAGAACTCAAACAGCAAAGATAAACAATAGTACAGAATTACCTTGGAGTGTGCCCTGTAAGAGGTCAGATAAGTCACATGATTTTTTTTTAAATTTCATATGATTATGTGATCACGAACTCAAGCTCACAAAAATCTCACAAAGCGATGCATCTAATTTCTTTCAGATCATGCTGCACTAATTTTTATTCAACTTTTTACATATTATGGTGGTCTTTAAGGCAACAAATTAATTGTTGGATTCTACACGCTGCGAAATGATCTGTTTAATTAGCAAAGTGGATGAGAGACGTTACTGACATTCAGTTAAATGCTGAAATTCTGGAAAACGAGTAACATACTCTTTTAAAGCAGGTTTTAAGACTATTTACAAATAATTTTTCTGATGTTTAAGAAAGAATAGTATATTGTATATCTAGGGCGCAAAGGAAAGGAGGGGCTTGTCTGCAATGCCTTCAGTCTCGCCCGTCATATACACGATATTTTTTTCGCACCTGAATAAACTGCGGCCTTATGTAATGACCGTGAAGTACAAAGCGGCCGCGAAAAAGTGAAAAGCGCCCGGCGGATCCAAGAAGGCACAAGCGCTTGAATACGCTGAATACGTTTCATGTCCCATGCTGTAACTGCTCATAATGGCGCGGTTTCTGTGCAGGTGTGAAAAAAAGTTATTTTGGTATCTACTGACAATTAATTGAATTCCCATTTAATTCGTGATTTAAATATCATAAAAACGGGATACAAGTGCCTCTCACGGATATTCAGAAAAATAGATGTCGTTCGCATCTTTAAGGTTGACCAAAAAAAAAATAATTTGATTGAAAACCGTGTTACCATGGGTACGTGTAAATTACTTCCGAAATAAATACATTAAATAAATAATTGGCGTAAATAAGTGTCTTGTGATCCATATTGCTAATAGGCGAGATTCGATTGCATCATTTGGAATTTTCAAACAGTTCGTTAGACCTGGAGTGTGGTCGAGCGCTACTGGAAATCGAGGAAACTTAAAACCACTTTCCGGAACAGAGAGTAGCACTCCAGTTTCAAAGTTGTTAACGAGTGTACGCGGGGACATTTCGGGTCCATGGACGTCTCCAATCCGCGATCGATGTCGAATCACTCGTTACGATTCCTATTGCTGCGTCATATTTTACATTTTGTGCCATTAAAAAGTAAACAAGAGTGACTTAAAGAACACAGTTTGGTCAAGACGTTATGATCTATTTCGGTATAGTAATTCTACTACTTTTACTAAATTATTTTAGTAAAATATCTACAAGTACAATTTAAAAACATCAGGTTCCCATTCCTGCACAATTCTTAGCCTGTACTGAAAAGTTACAACAATACTATTTTTAATCTAACAAGTTCCCATTCTGTTTCTAATTGTGAATTCTATCCTTTATTCAAACTCATTCTTGATATATGTCATTATTTATCTGCTATCAGGTTGGTAGGATTAGTAAACGCTAAAAAAAATAACAGCCAAATTGTAGCTTACCTCGATATCGCTGGATTTTCATAATAATGAAAGATGCAACTGCTTTATCAATATCCTACTAGTATAACGAAGACATAGTAACTACTATCTGATTGCAATGGAAATATTTAGAATATAGCAATGTAAAATTGATAATGCAAGTTAAGATCGTTGAATGCTAAGTATCGATAACGCCGTTAAACGGTGAAAATGTGTTGCAAAATGTGTTTATAAAAGATGTATTGCAGTAAAGTCAAATCTTATTGACTTTACGCTGCTAGAAATTACGCCTACATTCTAACCAGTATTTAGCTAATAAACTTGCATACTAGGCGGGTTATGAACAATAAACTTGGTATGTTAGTCATTAAAAATGTAATAATTTTAGGACTTTTTTTAGTTAACTTCTTCAAAGGTAAATTTTGGATATATACTATACAGTTTCTAGATAGGTATTAACCGAAATATTTAAAACACCTAAACTCATCAGTTTTTGTCCGGGTTTTGGATCAGAATTTTGCTAGCATCTGGATACGTTTTTTTAAATGCTAATGTAGATAGTTTCTACATATTTTATCCATTTTCTTTCCACTTTTTTGTGCATTTTGGGGTTATTGTTCATATAAGCGCTTTTGTAAGAATTGAAACATTTTACACAATTTTCATAAATGGAACGGAAGTGTGTGCTAGTGATGGCACAGCTGAACATTGATCGCTAAACCTTCTCAATAGTAGATATCTATGGCAGATCTGCTCAGTGGGTGTTGTCACGGGATTATAGCAATCTAGCTTGCGTTTCTTCATACGTCACAGAAGCACTTGATGCCTCTCATCAAGTTGACGCAATATATCTGGACTTTCTAAAGGCGTTCGATTCCGTTGATCACGGCATTATGGTGGACAAATTGCGTTTTTCCGGCTTCGGGGGACCAACTGCTTGCATGGATTTATTTCTATTTGATAGAACGGTATCAGGCTGTCCGAATAAAGGGATATATTTCCAACTTTTTTGAGTCTTCATCGGGAGTTCCACAGGGGTCTCATTTGGGACCGTTACTATTTATTTTATTTATAAATGATTTGGGGAATGTTATATCCCATTCCCAATTTCTCTTTTATGCCGATGACCTGAAACTATTCAGCATTGTTAAGTCTCCCTTGGACGCCTCTAAAATGCAGCGTGATCTCGAGCGAATTAACGATTGGTGCCGCTCTAATCGACTTTATCTTAATTTAAATAAATGCAAGATAATGCACCTCAGTAAATCACATTCTACCTTCCGTTTTAACTATGCCATTCAAAGGCATGATCTGGCTTGCGTACAGGATATTAGTGATCTTGGCGTGAGATTTGACCATGTGGGATCGTTTTTCGGGCACCTACAGTTGGTAGTAAATAAAGCCTTCAAATAACTCGGTTTTCTTAAGCGTGCGACTAAGAACTTTACTGATACCTCAGCTATCATTCACTTATACAAATCTCTAGTTCTGCCACATTTATTATACGCCTCATCCATTTGGTCCCCTTTCACAAACCGTGACGTTAAAATACTTGAATCCGTTCAAAGGAAATTTCTGAGATATCTGTCCTACAAAACAACCAATCCAATGCATAGATTTTCACACAGCTATTCACAAATATCTACCCAATTTCACATCTCTACAGTCCACTCAGTTCATAAAGTAAAAGATATCATCCTTGTCAAAAAAATATTATCCGGTATACTCTCATCGCCTGAGGTGTCTAATTATTTTACATCTCGTAGGCTACGCACTCTCTTCGATTTTATCGCCCGTTAAATGAGTCCAACTGTAGGTCCAATATATTGTATTTTTCCGCAATTAATCGTCTTAGGAGAACATGGAATGCGCTCCCACAGCAATTCTTAACAATTGATACCATATCTTTGTTTATCAATGCCTGCATGAGTGAGTTCCTTGTCGTGTACTCCCCTTAAATTTGTGTTGTACCAAGTTTTACTATGTTTTATAGTTATCATGTGGCGTGTCATTTTTATTTGTAAACATTATCATTACCGCAACGGTTCTCCACGCTCTTTTATTGATTTTAGCTAATTATGTATACTAAATGTGTGCGTTGAATTTTAATTTTTAATTATTTTAATTGCGTTATTTTTATAATTTGTTTTTATGATCTGTGTACTTTATATGTATTTTGAGGGCGACTTCGCTCGTAAATAAATAAATAATAATAATAATAATAATAATAATAATAATAATAATAAATTTGCTAGATGCACACACGCGCTGGTTAAGCGGGAAAAAAACATTTTTGTGATTTTTATGATTTTCGTCAATTTCAGTATTATTCACCGTAATAACATGATAAAAAATCAATGTGGAAGAAGGAATAGATATATTTTTCAGATAAATTTTAGATAGTTTTTATCCAGTTTTAATGTAGATATACAGAAAATTTGAAAAAGATATTTGCAAGCATATTTTCAATAACTTCTCTGAAAGGTTATTACCAAATTTATCCATTAACAACTTTGAAACGTAATTAATAATTGTTTATTTCCGACCATTTGAATTAAATAATCTATGTGATGGAAATTCTTAGAATTTAATAGCCAAACCTTGTAACGTAAACAATACACCTACGATTGTAAACAGTTCGTAGCATTTCATATGCGCCATCCTCTAATAGTACATTACGATACAAGTGCGCTAAGTAGGTAATTCGCGCACGAGCGGAGTTGGCGCCCGAGCGTAGCGAGTAAGCTAAGTAAATACTTAGCGCACGGTGCACGAATGTTCTACTTTGCACACGGAAAACAGTGTGCTAATTGAGCACTTAGCGCATGGAGTTAAAAAATACACATTTATTTCATACATGTTTTTAATAATTTGGCTGAATAGTTATTACGCAGGAATTTTAGAGAAATAAGAGAATAGCTTCAATTCATTTATTTCTGTTGAATATTTAGATTTACTGATTTGTGGTTAGTTATTGTCTAGTTTGTGGACATTTCTGCTGTATACAGTTTTAAACCATGTAACTTAGCCAGAAAATAGACTGTCTACTAATAAAACTGGGCTGAATTTCTATCACGGGACAGTGTGACATATATAATACATATGTCGGATTGCTCATGTATTTGACATATAGCGCAGGGTTTTCGAATCTATGCTTCAAGTTCTAGACTATATTTGTTGCCGTTGTGGCTACCGATTGAGCAAATTTGGAGCAACAAAGTTCCTAACTGTTAGGAAATAAATAAAATGAATAAGAAAGTTAACCCTTAGTTCCGACGGCTATTTTAAAACCTTTTCCGCCCACTACCTGGGTCAAATATGTCGTGCCACTTGAAAATGCTTAGAGTTGTGCAATTTATAAAGTACAATTTGAATTTTCTCTGGGTCGAAAACGACCCTGGAGTCGGAATGAAGGGTTAAAAATGAAATCTTAGGTTATGATGGAGGAACTTGCAATTTTGTAAAACCTATAATTCATAACTCAAACAAGATCATATTAAAAACAAAGAAACATCGACTAAACCGGAGTAAATGACAGCCATTGAAGATGCCTGATATCAAGGAGCAATAGTTGTGAAAGCTCTTTCGTATATCGAAGTTGATGCCAGTCCATTGATCAGAGAAATTGAAAATTTCCACCAACATATCATCGATTGTTGGCATCGTTGATGTGCAGTTCGACAATGAACTTTCACCTATTCTTAATACTTCGTAAGAACAAAACCGAAACCTTAGACTAGTTTTGGAACTCTCTACATTTAGGTGATGACACCGGATAGAAAACAAAATGTTCAATCTCATTCATATTTCCAGGATTAACATCAACAACGTACGTCAGCCAGAGGTATTTTAAACCGAAAAATAATCTGCGGCCATCATCTGTTCCATTTCTAAAGGATGCCCTTCGATCCAATAAATATACTACCAAGCTTCCAATGTGATATATTCTAACTTAAATGATATCATCGTCGTGTCCAAGAAAGTTTGAGAACCATATCACGGCGAGTCCTAGTGACGCTGCTTCAAACTATACTTGAGATCAGTCTCTACTTTTGAATCATTTATTTTCTAAGCACATGTAATGAGCACTTAATGTCGTTGTAACTATCAACCAATCAATCAATTTATTAACCCGTATATGAATAATACAATTCTTTTGGGTGGAGTACACTTAAAATATAAAGCTATAAAAATATAAAAAGTATATAAAAAGATGGACGGAACGTTTCTTTGCGGCGTCAGGTTACCAAAACCGAGAATTGTTGACAGAAAAGTTCGAGTAGAGAGTTAAAATGTATTATAAAATGACAAGCACATTTTTGTTTTTAAGTACATATAGTGACCACGCAATAACCGAGCGCAGGTTCGCACAATAAACGTTGGTACAGACGCGGATGCACGAACGAGTATTAAATAACAAGAAAGAATAAAAAAGAACTAAGTTGAAATACATGTACCGATACTGCAGGAGCAATACATCAGTAGTCCATAATTTGCTGTCTTCTCGCAAAGCAATTTTTAACAAAATAAAATAATACCTTCAAAGAGACTAAATCATCGGAGGTCAATAGAATGACTAAGACACCTGCCCGATTCCGCAACGTAGGTTGGCTGTACAGGCTGACTCTTGAAGGATGCGAAAGCGGGCATTCGGACAAAATATGGATTAGTATATACATACTAGTGAGTCTTTCGGTTCCATGTTACATAAGGTGCAAAGAGCCGTTGGGTTATACGGATGAAGTGTGTCGCCTATACCGAGAGAGCGAGAGTGGATCGTGGCTGTTCGTATTTGTATTTTCAGTCTAAGGTGCGGAAGATGGCAACGGATGGGATGTAAAGTTGCAAGGCTGTCAGTAAACTGTCTAAACATAGACATCTGAATAGACTGCGAAGAGCAATAACATTGTAAGTCACTAGTACGTAAAGCTGAGGCATAAACTTCACAGGTTGAGACTAAAAGGGACTCCCAGTTTTCTGAAGTTAAATTGACCCAAAGGCCGTCATGGGAGGACGAACCGAGACCGCCTTAGCTGAGAGAACCAGTTTAAAACCGGCTCCTCCAGTCCGCCCGCACTGCGTTCGAACAACCTGACTAATCCCATCCACGAAATACTATCTAACGGTTGACGCAGAAGCCTTATAACTAGGAGAAGTGCGCTCCTGACAATTTCCACGGCGATAGGGTATAAGCCAAACTCCAGGCGCAACAGATACGAGGGTGTCGATCTGGGTAACTTGAACCATTTCTTAAAGAAGTCAACTTGTACGGATTCGAGATTTTCTAAGTAACGTAGGGCCCAGCTGGGGGACGCATATAATAAAGTTGCTAAGATGGAGACCGAATATAATTTTAGGGCAGCTTTACACGATTCACCTTTCACCGAGGCCATTACAGACAGGATTGAAGCTGTGGATGGACGAGTCCTGGCAATAGCAGTCTCAGTGGCCTTCAGCCCTTTTGCCGACGAGGAGACGATTGTTCCCAGGTAACGGTATGTTGCCTTGACATCTATTTGATGGTCTTCAAACATACATTTTCTAGAGGAGGCATCAAGAGGGCCTACCCTTCTAAATACTAGAACTTTGGTTTTTGAACTGTTGAACTTGAGAAAATTTATTGAACAGTAAGACGCCAGCACCTTTAGTTTGGACCTTAATCAGCTAGAGAATACGCGAAAATCGCCAAATCGTCGGCATAAAGAAGCATCATAAGGTCGTAGGTTAGCGAGTAATCGACGCCTCTCAGTCCGTTTTCCCGAAAAAAAGCTAACTATATCTGAGATATAGGTTATAAATAACAATGGGCTCAGTATTTCACCCTGCAGGACCCCTTCGGTGATCCTGACTGTATCTGTGGCAACTTCGACACTGAGTATTAAAGATGTTGCAGCGTCATAAAAGAATTTGAGCAACCGCGCCATTTTAGCACTCACCCTTAGGTTAAAAAGTTTATATCAGAGCTTGTCATGAAGCATAGAATCGAAATCTCTGCGGAAATCAACAAAAAGAACAAAGCACTTGGAGGCTCTTTTCCTCAGTTGTATTTGAAGTGCAGTCATTAGCGCAAAGATGTTGTCCTCCGCAGAGCGCTCCCTTCTTAATCCAGACTGTTCGTTTGGAAGTACGACACGTAGTAAGAGCCAGGTCACCAACCTACCTGCTATTACCGGCGTGAAAATTTAGTTAGCGCGTTTGTAATAGCTATCGCTCTGTAGTTATCAGGATAGGAACGATCTCCCTTTTTGAAGAGCGATGAATGTCATTGTAACTATAAAAATATCAAATGTATATTATGTAGTATATACCAGGGACCCGTAACGAAAGTAACGAAATTATAACTATACCAAAAATACATGGGATACCGAAAAGGAAACAAAATATTTCGTTTCGTTATCCTATATTGACAATGAATAAGCGTTATAACGTTACGGGTCCATGGTATATACTCCTCATAACTGTAAATAACTTCTAACTTGCCTGTGCTGCATATACATTTAATTTTCATCAATCTATCATAGATATTCTTTTCAACTATTGCAGGGTAATGCTTCTATAGTTTATAATTATAGATGTATATTCGGTAGCAAACACATATGCGAGTATACTCCATTATCTCGTACCTTATTACACTTCATATGTTTGGATATTCACAGAATTATTTAAATTTGAGTTATTGGTGATATAGAAATAATCTCAATCCATTTAAATACTGAACATGGTAGTGAATTTTACTCTCTATTCATAAGAAGCGCCAAACTGTAACATTTCTTAAAACTTATGTGAGCTAATTAAAATACTCTAATGTCGTACCATAACGTATGATTAAGACAAAACATTGTTGCATATGGTGAATCTAAGAGGCACAGAGAATTGTGTTATTAGATTTCCTCGGACGCAGTTAAAACTTGAATATCCCAGTTTCCAAAATCGGAAATAATTGTGCGTTTTTGCATTTTGAAAATGATAACAAAATATACAAGAGAGGACAAAGGACAGGAAATTTTTCCCCGCGTTAATGACAATTATAGTCTGTTGCGGGTCGGCTCTTGGGTGGAGAGGTACAGGACAAAGACGGTACATGACAGAACTAGATACACAACACAACACGGGTGCGGGTCGAAAAACCGACAAATCAAAAAGCCGACAGGTCGAAAAACCGAGAGTCAAAAAACAGAGAATTCAAAAAGTGACTTGTCCTGACGATGTGTCTATTTTTTTATGTGTCGGCTTTTTGATTGTCGGTTTTTTGACCTGTCGGCTTTCTGATTTGTCGGTTTTTCGACCCTCACCCCACAACACCCACCCAGAACCAGTTCCCTACCCTAATATCGGTACCACCAGCAGATTCGGCGGTCTGTGCCATAGCGAGTACGACGCGGGGCTTATCCGCTTATCCCATCTTTATCCGAGATAAGACCCACGACGTACCGACCGCGGATAAGACGCTGACGGTACCGATAACTGCCAACGGGGTCGGCAGCGGTCCCGAATTCGTACCTTCGCCCAGCAAGGTTCCCCGGTTATTCCACACTGGACATAAGCAGAGAAAATTGCACGGACGGGGATTCGAACTCGGGACCTTCGCGACGTTCAGTTCGTGCGGACACAGACTGACGGCTTAGCCCCGCACGATCATCAGGCCTTAAACGAATGAGTAAGGAAAATATAGAGCTTTGGTGACGCTTAGCTATGCAATAAAATATACAAGACATTGATATATGCTCAAAAATGAGTCGATTTATTTAAATTAATTTACATGTATGTATTATTTACAATTTTCTTATAATTATTAAATAAAATATTCACATCGAATATGCTATATCCTCCGGATGACTGAGTTCTTATGGGTCCTTAGATGCCTGGTCACGTGATCCCGTCTCAAAAAACCTTTGCCGCATATGCTGCATACATGTGGTTTCTCATTAGTGTGCAGAATCATATGTCTCTTTAGGTCCGATTTATGGACATATTGGCACGTACATAATCTGCATTTAAACGGTTTTTCGGCCTGGTGCTTTTGAATATGCTCGAGGTATGCATGTTCGGCAGAATACCTTTTCCCGCACTTTGGACATTTGTAATTTTTCTCGCCGACATGGCAACTCCTGAAATGTTGCAGCAAGTACGTTCTTTTTTGGAAGTCCTTGTTGCACTCCGTGCAGCAGAAAACTCCAATTTCTGTAAGGTAGTGGGACGCCATCTCACCTTCCCGCTCGTCGGTAGTCCGGTGCTTCGTTGCCTCCTTACTTTCTTCTTCTGGACGGAGTTCCCATTGGAACCCAATAGTAGGCCCCAGGTTTTCTAAACCGTATTCACCGTGCAGGTCTGCGTCCTTAACTGCGTATGCGTCTTCGAATGCTGGTGCGTATTTGTCCGAAACTAGATGACTTGTCGGATGTTCCATGATGTGGGAATTTCGACGTTGATGTCTTTGGAGATGAAATGAACTGACACTCACACTTAGAGGGTTTATGTTGGACTGACAAAGTTGCAGCAAAGGTCCCTGCCACTGCTCTTCGAAAAGCAATTTAGAATTTATTTGGTGTGGGGGTAATAGATAAGCCGTCTGTGTGTCAGTGACGTCAACAACATTGAACTGACCACCAAGGTATAAGCATTTTAATATGGCCGGAAGTATATAAAGATTAAGTTACTACGACCCAGACCTTAGGTCTAGACGAAGTATTTAATTTGGTCACTTCGGGCATAAAAATTACCCTATAGTTTTTCAACAAATGTCGATGGTTCAGACCCTAAGGGGCCCAATTCAACAATAACAAAATTTGTGTCCGTGATCTTGTACGTATTTGACTCGTACGTAAATGAATTTATTTTGAGTATTGTATAATTTATGCTTTTCCTGTTCTTCTTGATTGTCAAATAATTCAAACTCTTCTGTATGATATTTCCTTTGTTGCTGTAAAACTTCATCTTCCGTTTCAGGTATATGGTTCAGCTTTTTTAATGCTTTTACAAATTCTTCAAAAGAATGTCGCAATTTAGATAAATATATAAATGAAGTTTCCCTTTTTCCTTCGTTCAAATCATCTAGTGTTCCAAATTCATCTTCACTTTCGGAAACATGATCCTCGGGAAGCCTCACGATAATTTCCTCCAAATTATCACTCGCTATTACAAGACCTTATTCCACAGATGTGACAGCTTGATTTGTAATAGCTGGATTTTCTTCAGAATCCATCGGAACCTCCAAAGAATCAAAAATCGAAGCAACTTTAAGATGAGGGAAAACGCTTTCTGATTGATGAAATGCTGGTGGATGATCTTACTTCAAAGATGTTCCTTCTTCCAATTCTACCTCATTCTCGAAATTCGTATTTCCTTCATAAACTGTTTG
Source organism: Trichopria drosophilae (assembly GCA_030407085.1). Classification (NCBI taxonomy): domain Eukaryota; kingdom Metazoa; phylum Arthropoda; class Insecta; order Hymenoptera; family Diapriidae; genus Trichopria; species Trichopria drosophilae. Next base: position 14,365,101 of record CM059584.1, on the reverse strand, counting down.
AAGTTCTTTATAGAGGGAGTACCTGCTACAATCCAGATGTCTGCTGAGTTCTCAACCGAGTATGAGACGCAATAATGCAAAAACTCCCGCACATTTCCTTGATTTTTCAGACGTGGGAAACACATAAATAACTTAATTTAACAGAATTTGGTCGTAATCCATATATTCCTATTGTATGCCCTAGATATGCTACTTCTGGTTTCAAAAATGCGTATTTATAAGGAGACAAAGAAAGATTTACGTCTTCTAATCTTTGGATACCTTTCGAATTCTTTTGCCATGTTCTTCTACGTCTTTCGCAAAAACAACTATGGCATCCACATAAACAAAGGTTTCAACGCCCGTTAAACCTCTTAATACATTATCCACGAGTCTTTGAAAGGTAGCTGGGGCACTTTTTAATTTTTCAGGCATTCGAACATATTCATAATGTTCACTTGGTGAAGAAAACGCTGTTTTAGCTTGATCTTCTGGGTTCATTTTAATCTGCTGAAATCCTGAATTTAAATCTAGCACTGAGATATGTACGGCTTCGCCTAAGTGATCTAATATGTTTACGATATCAGGTAAAGGGTATGTGTCATTTATTCATTCTTTCATTTAATTGTCTAAAATCTATCACTATTCTCCATTGATTGTTTCCATGATTGTCTGTTTTTTGTACTATCCATAAAGAAGAATTATAAGTTGAAGATGGCTTTAACATTATTTGTTTCTCCATTTCGTCCTTATGTATTTTTGGAAACCTATTAATGTAACTAAACGTGGTAGGTAAAATGTCACCTGATAACGCAAATACATTAGGAAATTCTTTAATTAAAACAAAAATATGCTGCTTTTCCTCATCATTCAACTGTTCTTACCGTAAACTATTAGTTACTTCAGTTATACGACTATTTAAATTCTGTAATTCCTCTCTAGTATCTAAATTATCAAAATGTTTGGAGGAATTTCTACCTATATATCTTTTTCTAACGTATTCATAGCACATATTTGAAAAATCCCATTTTTATCAGGATTTACTACCGCTTCTCCTATACAAACACATTGAACAACTGGAATTCTTTGCAAATAGCCATCACCTATGTCTGAATTTATTTCATCTAATTGTATAAGACGCCTCATTCTAGCCTTTAATTTATAATTTCGTATGATGGTGTTTTCTTGTATGAAAAATTATTATAAAAAAATAAAGTCATTTCGAGAGTAATTCCTGATACATATATAATATTATTAGCATCCATTATTTCTTCCGGATCTAACGAACTAATTTTTACAATGGAAATCTCCGCACCTGTATCAACCAAAATTGACCATGGCCTAATTTTAGTTGTTTACTATTTACATTCACTCGTAAATTTATCTCTTTAAAGTCTACAACTTTCATAGACTTTGTTGATCCACAAATTTTATTTTTGTTGGACGCGAAACTGTATTTTTCGTTGGAATCATCGGTGCATCCATCTGATGAGTCAACTTCAAATTTAAAAGTGCATTTCATTTCTTTTCTATACGATTGTTGTGAAAAATGCCAAATATATGTAGCATTAGGGGAATTTGATGTATAATTACCTCCATTATTATCATTATTTGCAAAGTAACTTCTTCGACGATCTCCTGTAAAGTAAGGGTAAACATTATTCATTTGATACGGCGTCATAACATAAGGTTGAAAAGGTCTATAAAATCCATATGAAATGGGTGGATAAATTCGAATTACAGTGTCGACAATAATATGGAGGAACCGGCGCATTACATTGAAAATAATGATTCATTCTTTTACTTGGAAAATATTGATATTTCAAAGGTCTATGATTGTCACTGTCCTCTTCGGTACATTTTATTATTGGAGGTTTCAAATTTGTTCGTTTTGCACAACGGGAAAATTCTGAAAATTAGTAGAAGGAATTTCCTCGCTATGTTCGCCCATATTTTTTTTGAAAATATTATATTCATTTTATGCGAATCCTTTAAAGATGTAATTTCACAAGATAAATGACTATTCAAACGGTTATAACAATCACTAACAGTTTCATTTCTTTTCATATAACTACTTTGAATTTCTTGTACATAAAATGGATAATCATTACGAGGAGAAAATCGAACCTTAAGGTGTTATTAACTCATCAATTGTTTTAACATTTTTCCGATATACACTATCACGCACGGCTCCTTGTAATTTACCTAATACTGCTTTAACAAAATACGTTTCAAAGTCCTCTGGGATATTCGCACAAGCAGGTTCACATCTTGAATAAAAGTTTTCAGGGAAATATTTTTACCGTCGTAATATGTAATGCTCTTCATTGCATTTTGCAAAACCAAGCATTCAGTCATGGACGCAATCATTTTATTTGTGACGTCCATATTTGTTTGATCGTCCATTGCAATAAATAAATTAATAAAATTTTACTTATTTAACTAAACGGACTTAATCTTAGAAACTTCCCTTGTCCCAATTTTGAATTAATTTAATTGAATATAATGTTGAATATTCAATTTTTCTTTTTTCAATTTTACGAATAAATATTTCAATGTTCATCAATAGAACTATCACTTATAAACGACGAATGACGTTTCTCCAAACAATGCTTAGGTCGCTTTGGAATTAAACATATTTTTAAATAATCTTATTTATAATAAAAATGTTTGAAAATCAAATATAATTTCAATGGCATAATCTTATGAGTTGAACTTATGTCTTTTATGTTTCATGCTGAACAAATTGGCTCAACCAATTTATTAACTCTAGCCAGCAATCAATGGCCTGTGTCTCATAAGTTTAATAATCGTCGACCTTTACAATAACTCAGACGATTATTAATGAACATAGAATAAAGCGAAACCACGATTTCGTTTTAGATTATACTAAAATCTTACACAATGAGAATAATGTTTCCGAGCGAAAAATCATTGTTTGTGTATGCGTACGCTCGTTTGTGCACCGCAAAACGATTCTCAATATAGATTCATCGAACTTTAGTACGTCAAATAGTACTTTTCGGTCTTTGACCGTAAAATTTTACGGCCGAGGAGCGAACATTATTTTTTGATACACTGTTCGCAAAAGTAGGCACTGTACCGAATGTTTTTAGTCCGTAATGTGCAGAGATCAGTCCGTAAAATCACACTTTACGGACTAAAAGCAGTCCCTTTCACCCTTCAAACAACAATTTTTATTATTAATGTTTACAGTATATATCAGCGTGGTGAGTAACAAATTTTTTGACTGTTGAATTTTAAATTTGAAGTCCGAAAAAGTTGACCCACACCTGTAAGACACCAAAAATAACCCATAAACGACTAAACCCATTAACCTCAAACCCCGAGACTCCATAAACCCGTAAAACCCTAAATTCTTTAAAATCCCTAAACCCCCAAAATACATAAACCCTAAAATCCATAAACCCTAAAACCCATAAACCGAAAAAATCCTTCAATCTTTAAAACCCGTTAATCTCAAAACCAATCACACTCAAAAACCTAAAACCCATGAACCCCAAGGCCAAAAACGCCAGAGACTCTTCCTATTGTAAAATTTCAATGTGAAAAAATTGTTTAAATCTGAAAAAATTTAAACGCATGCACAGAGAGAAGTGTCTTTTACTCAGTATTAAAATTCTTATATCCCGTAAAAGATCTTATTTTACGTATAGGGATAGCAATATTTCTATTACCGGTTAAAAGACGAAGATTTTAGATTTTTCTAACCTATATCAGTTTATTTTAGCCTTTTCTCTTTAACTAGAAGCAATTTTGTTGACCGAAACTCATCTAGGAAATGAAAATATTAAAAATGCCTTCTTTTAGTCCTAAAGAAACATTCTTTTAAAATACGAAAGTTTAAGGGCAGGCTCCTGTGTTATTTTGACCCCTCGAAATTTTAATGATTGAAATTGTTCATATTTTTTTTCTTGCTCGATTTTGAGGTCAAATTCATGTCAGATTCTTAGAAAAAAAACATTCGAAGAATTCGCCGAAAAAAAAATTATTTTTTTGCAACCATAACAGATATTTTGAAACGCTTATGAGTGGTTGTTCGAAATGTTGAGAAAATCATATAAAAAAATTCCCATGGAAAAATATTAAAAATTGTAAGAGAAGATAGATTTTTAAGGTTCAAACCAAGGAATTTCAATCTACTGAAGCTGCAGATGAATGGAAAAACACCCTGTTTTTATATAGAAATACATTTATTTCAATACTCATGAACATTCATGACCATACTTTCATGAATTTTTCAGAAAAATTTCCAAAATGTGTGTGTGTGCGTGTGTGAGTATGTGATATGTGTACGCGTGTTCTTATTCACGTGTTGTTCCTGATTGTTCTTGATTATTGAATAAAATACATTTTAAATTAATTTTAATTAAATATTTTAGATCTCTATTCTAAATTTGAATACGATAGTCCTAGAATATAGGATGAAAAGAAGAAAAATAGCTTCAATTCCGTTAAAACTGACGATCATTAGATCAAAGAGAAAACATAGTAATAAAACGTTTATCCAAGAGCTTTCATAAACTACTGAAAGATACAACTGTATTGAATCCTTATAACACTCGAATATGCAAAATGAGCCAACAAATTGGTGACTTTTATCGACCTAATGATCGAGAAAAAATGCAGATCGCTATTAGGAGCTCAGGTAGCCACCGGATCCGTGAATCACGCTGTAATATATTCTTTGCAAATGAAAATGCATACGTCACAGAAACCAGATGTTCCTTGAGCATAAATTGTATTGTTTACGGGGTCGCTGATTACGAATTTGTTCTCAGATTTGCAAAATTCAAAATGGTAGATTCAATGTGTCGAACCAAGAAATGAAACCAATAATCTTGTTACTCCTTATTTGCACCTCTAATAAGCCATATTGGATTATGTGTTGAAGAAGATGGAATTTTATGCCCAAATTCTGAAGGAGCACTCCCAACAATATTCATTATTGCCTGCAATAGTGATCTGCAATTTTTAAAGTCGTTACACCGGTACTCAAATGTCAACAAGCAAGTGGCAAAGGCAGCACTAAAAAAATTTGCAAACCACTTGTGGTATTTGAGTGACGAACTTGTTTCCTTAGCTTTTTTCGATAAAAATGTACCTGACCTCATGAAATTAGAAATGGTGGAAGCGCTGCAACGTGAGCCTACTGATTCGTCAAAACTACCTGCTCTCAACAATAATGATAATTGGGAGGAAAAAAAGTTATCAGATTTTGGATCGTCACGAACGTACAGCTTTTTTGATCGATTCAAAATTGCAGTAAATTTTCTACAAAAAAATCCGGCGTTGTGGATATGCGATAAAGAATACCTTCAAGGTCAACAGATAGTAAAGAACTTAAAAGTAACTAACGATGTTGCTGAACGGGGGGTAGCACTGGCGCAGGCGTATAATGGACATTTGACAAGAAGCAAGGACGGAGAACAACATATTTTGCAAGTAGTCTCCGAACATCGACGCAAATTAAGAAAACTGCAATAAAACCAATCTAAAAATTGATTTCAGTGCTACTGTTACTAGGTAAGAAGTAATAAATTACAAACTACTATATGTACTGTACTTGGTGTTTTTATTCTGCGCACGATAAATTTCACTTCTCATGAGGATTTGGTAATGAAAAGATCAAAATTTTTATGAATATTTGCGATATTCAATATGCCATTTTCAATTTTGCATTTTTGACATTATATTATGGGGAGGACGGGGCTAGGCGGCGAGGATTTTTTAAATGTCTCCTATTTCACTCGCTATTCCGAATTTCGAATTACGTAAAGTAGCATATGATAGAGCTTTTTATGGCTTATTATTACCGTATGATATTATTGGCGTACATCCCATTGATACCCAGCTGTAGCTATTTTAAAAAAATATTAAAATCCCGGGGTAAAACGGCCAAACCCGGGTAAAGTGGCGAATCATTTGGGGTAAAATGACGAATCTCCATTTTTAGCGTTTTTAAGAAAAATAACACAAAATAAAGAAAAAATGGACATGTGAAAATGCATGTGTGTTTATTAAGCACATATTAAACACAAACTACAACAAAAGATATAACAAATAAATAACAATCATTCAGATTCCGCATAGCTGCAGACTACGGCAGTCGCGCGACGCTTGCTGCTACGTTTCGGTACCTCTATTTGTTTTTTTTTGGCCTTTTTTTGTCGGTAGCCAGCATCTTTTTTGTCGCGACTTCTTTTTTTGCAGCAGCGGTTGCTTTTCTCTTTTCGGCAACATTTTTTTTTGCTACGCGTCCATCTTGTTCTGACTGAATTTCTGCCAACGATTCGTCAGACGTTAAAATTGTGGATTTTCCTGGCCTTCGACCACGTCGTATACTTTTTCGCGGCGGTGCTTTAGGAAACGGCTTTATGGTTTCGAGCACGTTTTCAAAACTCTGAACAGAGTGATCAACCGATGTTGATGAACCGGAAGGAGAATCTTCTTCCATTTCAACATCTGATTCGAAATTGACCTATTGTTGTAACCGATTTTGTGGCAATTCTAAGTCCATCGCTAGTGGAATATTTTCAACATCGTTTGTAGGATTTGGTCGATCAGTTGTCATGCTTGGCATGAAATCAATATTTTGAAAAATTTGACGATTCAATGGCCAAATTCCAGTTGCACGAAAACCAGAAATTATGTTGATTTCTGTCGCACCAATTTTTAAATCTTGGTCAAAAATTGAAGGCAAATCGTAGATTTACATTGTACGGCCAGGGTGAGATTTTACCCAGTCTTTACATAATTGATTTGCAGCGGTTTTAAAGGGTCCAAAAACACTGACGTCGAGAGGTTGCATGCGATGGCTGCAGTGTGGCGGGAAGACAAAATGTGAATGCCGTTTTCTCGGCAAAATCTTAACACTTGGAGACTACGATGTGAGCCGTGATTATTCAAAAACAACAGAATGGGATTTGCAATTGAACTTGGCGTAAAATTTTTGAATTTTACAACGAAATCAAAAAAAATGATCGCTGTTCATAAATCCTGAAGGATTTGAACCTCCCCAACAAGGATTTGGACCGCTATTCAAAAAATGCGCCTGGATTCGTACTCGCGGAAAAATCAAATACGGTGGTGCTTTATCACCAGATGCATTGACAGCTAATGCCATTGAAACAAGTGTTCCTCGTTCGCTCGACGTTATTTCTCCGACTTGTTTACGGCCACGGCGACTCACGACACGATCTGGCTTATGAACCGTTGTCAAACCTTTCTCGTCGACGTTCCAAATGTTTTGTGGTTCGAAAGAAATATTTTTCACAACTTTATCATATAAATTGAAGAATAGAGACACATTGGCACGATTGAATGCAGAGGCACGCGCTAAACTAGTGGCTTCTGGCTTTCGCAATGATAATTATGGATGGCGATTCAAAAATCCTTCAAACCAATCAGGTCCAGCCTTTTCATCTCGTGTCCAATTTAGAGGAATTTTTTTTTCAACTTTTTCGCAAACATGAATGCTAGCTCGCGTCCTTCGATAGCTGACAGGCCATAATAAATATCGGAAGATTGCAACATATACGATTCTAGAGAACATTCTTCTTCGTGTGTGAACACAAGCTAAAAATTACAAAATCATTATTTAGAAATAAATTTTAAAAGAATTCGAAAATCGCTATTAAAATACACCACGATGATATCCATGAGGCCGAATAAAGAATTCTTTTGTTCCTGTAACTTTTTCCTGTTCGGATGTAATTGGCATCGATTGTTCCGAATTTGGCGTTGATGCTACCGCTTCTGTATCAGCATCTACTAAATTTTCATCGAATTGTTTATTTGTATTTGTATTGTTGTTTCGATGATGACGCAAGGTTGTTTCCGGGATGCCAAATTGACGAGCAGCAGCAAAAACTGGCATTCCTACTTCAAATTCTTTAAGAACACTAATTATTATACTTGAATCGCGCGCTTCACTTTTTCTTTTATATTTCCGAACCATTTCTTCCGAAATAAATGAAAACCAAACAAAACTTTACTATAATTATCGAATTATTATAAAAGACGTCTGGTCTGGCGCGACATTCCATTCAATACTGCCGTTTATTTCGATTATAAGAAGAACTATTGTATTGACATAATTTCCTTAATCCGGAAAATTAATTTATAAACGTCAACAAAGCCCTTTGTCATTCATATCTACTGATAAACAACGAATAACAATTCGCCACTTTACCCCGAGAAATTTTCGCCACTCTACCCCGATGCATGTTTTTGACTTTGAGACACAATATCTCAGCAACGAATAAGTAAAACACAAACAATTTCTTTTTCATTATAAACGGCATTAAATTCTCTTTACTTATACGGATTTCAAATTAAATTAAAAAAGTGTTATTTGAGGTATATTTGAAAAATAAGAGAAAGCCAAAAATGAATTTCGAAATTACAAAAATATAATAGTCGTTAAAAAACGGCGGTGAGTAAATGAAAAATAAAATATCATGCCTCCAAATATGGAGGGTGACAAGATACAAAAAATGGTTAATGACATATGAGCCTAAGTGTTATTTTATTCAAGATATTTAAGATTCGCCGCCTAGCCCCGTCCTTCCTAATCGTCGTCTTGGAACCCATGCAATTTTTTAACTTTCTAATTATCCTCTCCAAATATGCTCTCAAAGTAGGTTTACATGGATTCAGCGCCTTTCAAAATTTCATTAATCATATTGGATCCTCCATTTTAACTTTTGCGAATCCGAAAGTAGATTCGTAATTACCGACCTCGAAAACTCACGAATACCCAATTTCGTTAGAATTGAAAAATGTGCATTTTTGTTCGCCATATTGGATCCGCCATTTTGAATTTTGCAAATCCGAAAACGGATTCGTCAGCAGTGAAACCGAAAACCCTCGGATACCCAACTCCGTCCGAATCTAATAAATTTTCATTATTTGGTCCGCCATATTTGATCCGCCGTTTTGAATTTTACAAATCTTAGATTAAATTCGTAATCAGCAACCCCGTAAATACCAAGTAACGAATTTTAAATAATTTCCATTAACAGAAAAATTCTTCAAAGGATCATACTTCAAAGGATTAAATCTTTTTAACGGACGTCAGTTTACTCGGTACGATTTATGGGTCGGCCACATGGAATTAGGTTGAAAGAATAATCCCAAAAATTTCTTTGGTACGCAAATAACTCACCGTTAAACGGTGAAAATGTGTTGCAAAATGTGTTTATAAAGGATGTGTTGGAGTAAAGTCAAATCTTATTGACTTTACCCTGCTAGAAATTACGCCTACATTCTTACCAGTATATGTATAGCTAAAAAACTTGCATACTAGACGGTTTATGAACAATAAACTTGGTATACGTTTGTCATTAAAAATGTAATAATTTTAGGACTTTTTTTTAGATAACTTCTTCAAAGGTAAATTTTGGATATATACTATACAGATTCTAGATAGGTATTAACCGAAATATTTAAAACACCTAAACTCATAAGTTTTTGTCCGGGTTTTGGGTCAGAATTTTGCTAGTATCTGGATACGTTTTTTTAAATGCTAATGTAGATCGTTTCAACATATTTTATCCGTTTTCTGTCTAGTTTTTTATTCATTTTGGGGCTATTGTTCATATAAGCGCTTTTGTAAGAATTGAAACATTCTGCACAATTTTCATAAATTTGCTAGATGCACACACGCGCTGGTTAAGCGGGAAAAAACATTTTTCTAAAAATAGTATTTTCGTTAGATTTTCAATTTCAGTATTATTCACCGTAATAACATGATAAAAAATCAATGTGGAAGAAGGAATAGATATATTTTTCAGATAAATCTTAGATAGTTTTTATCCAGTTTTAATGAAGATATAAAGAAAAATTTGAAAAAGATAATTGCAAGCATATTTTCAATAACTTTTTTTTAACTCCATGCGCTAAGTGCTCAATTAGCACACTGTTTTCCGTGTGCAAAGTAGAACATTCCTGCACCGTGCGCTAAGTATTTACTTAGCATACTCGCTACGCTCGGGTGCCAACTCCGCTCGTGCGCGAATCACCTACCTAGCGCACTTGTATCGTAATGTACTATTCGCAACAGTTATTACCAAATTTACCCATTAACAACTTTGAAACGTAATTAATAATTGTTTATTTCTAGACCATTTGAATTTAATCTATGTGATGGAAATTCTTGGAATTTATTGGCCAAACCTTGGAACGCAAACAACACACCTACGATTGTAAACAGTTCGTAGCATTTCATATGCGCCATCCTCTAATACACATTCATTTCATACATATTTTTAATAACTTGGCTGAATGGTTATTACGCAGGAATTTTAGAGAAATAAGAGATTAGCTTCAATTCATTTATTTCTGTTGAATATTTAAATGTACTGATTTGTGGTTAGTTATTGTCTAGTTTGTGGACATTTCTGCTGTATACGGTTTTAAATCATGTAACTTAGCCAGAAAATAGACTGCCTACTAATAAAACTGGGCTGAATTTCTACCACGGGATAGTATGACATATATATGTCGAGTATACATATGTCGAGTTGCTCATGTGTTTGACGCGTCGCGATCGGATCGTCACCGGTTAATCGCTAATAAATAATTAATATTTTCTTTCGGTCGATCAAACCGCGTGTTTTATTTGAAGCCCTTCCACCAGTCGTTTACAAAATTGGTGCATATGGCGTAGGATTTTCGAATCTATGCTTCAAGTTCTAGACTATATTTGTTGTCATAGTGGCTCCCGATTGAGCAACTTTGGAGCAACAAAGTTCCTAACTGTTGTTAGGAAATAAATAAAAATGAATAAGAAAGTTAACCCTTAGTTCCGACGGCTATTTTAAAGCCTTTTCCTCCCACTACCTGGGTCAAATATGTTGTTCCACTTAAAAATGCTTACAGTTGTGCAATTTATAAAGTACAATTTGAATTTTCTCTGGGTCGAAAACGACCCTGAAGCCGGGATGCAGGGTTAAAAATTAAATCCTAGGTTGTAATGGAGGAACTCGCAATTTTGTAAAACCTATAGTTAAATTCATAACACACTTATTTTCTAGCGATAGAATTGGTTCAAACACGATCACAGTAAAAGAAAAGAAACATCGACTAAACCGGCAGTAAATGACAGCCATTGAAGATGCCTGATGATAGGAGCAATAGTTGTGAAAGCTCTTTCGTACATCGAAGTTGATGCCAGTCCATTGTTCAGAGAAAGTGAAAATTTCTACCAACATATCATCGGTTGTTGGCATCGTTGATGTGCAATTCGATAATGAACTTCCACCTATTCTTAATACTTCGTAAGAACAAAGCCGAAACCTTAGACTAGTTTTGGAACTCCCCACATTTAGGAGATGATACCGGATAGAAAACAAAATGTTCAATCTCATTCATATTTCCAGGATTAACATCAGCAACGTACGTTAGCTAGAGGTATTTTAAACCGATAAATAATCTGTGGCCGTCATCTGTTCCATTTCTAAAAGATGTCCTTCGACCCAATAAATATACTACCAAGATTCCAATGCGATATATTCTAACTTAAATGACATCATCGTCGTGTCCAAAAAAGTTTGAGAACCATATCACGGCGAGTCCTAGAGACGCTGCTTCAAACTATACTTGAGATCAGTCTCTACTTTTGAATCATTTACTTTCTAAGCACATGTAATGAGCAGTTAATGTCGGTGTAACTATCAACCAATCAATCAATTTATTAAGCCGTATATGAATAATACAATTCTTTTGGGTGGAGTACACTTAAAATATAAAGCTATAAAAATATAAAAAGTATATAAAAAGAGGGACGGAACGTCTTCTTTGCGGCGTTAGGTTACCAAAACCGTGAATTGTTGACAGAAAAGTTCGAGTAGAGAGTTAAAATGTATTATAAAATAACAAGCACATTGTATGCAGTATATAAAAAGGCAGTTGGTCAAAATACCTGCGACAATTTTTTGTTTTTTGTTTTTAAGTACATATAGTGACCACGCAATAACCGAGCGCAGGTTCGGACAGTAAACTTTGGTACAGACGCCAACGCACGAACGAGTTTTAAATAACAAGAAACAACAAAAAAGAACTAAGTTGAAATACATGTACCGATACTGCAGGAGCAATACATTAGTAGTCCATAATTTGCTGTCTTCTCGCAAAGCAATTTTTAACAAAATAAAATAATGCCTTCAAAGAGACTAAATCATCGGAGGTCAATAGAAAGGCTAAGACATCTGCCCGATTCCGCAACGCAGGTTGGCTGTACAGGCTGACTCTTGAAGGATGCGAAAGCGGGCATTCGGACAAAATATGGATTAGTATATACATACTAGTGAGTCTTTCGCTTCCATGTTACATAAGGTGCAAAGAGCCGTTGGGTTATACGGATGAAGTGTGTCGCCTATACCGAGAGAGCGAGAGTGGATCGTGGCTGTTCGTATTTGTATTTTCAGTCTAAGGTGCGGAAGATGGCAACGGATGGGATGTAAAGTTGCAGGGCTGTCAGTAAACTGTCTAAACATAGACATCTGAATAGACTGCGAAGAGTAATAACATTGTAAGTCAATAGTACGTAAAGCCGGGGTATATACACATGTTGAGACTAAAAGGGACTCCCAGTTTTCTGTAGTTAGATTGACCTAAAGGCCGTCATGGGAGGACGAACCGATAGCGCGCCTTAGCTGAGAGAACCAGTTTAAAACCGGCTCCTCCAGTCCGCCCGCACTGAGTTCGATCAACCTGACTAATCCCATCCGCGAAATACTATCTAACGGTTGACGCAGAAGCCTTATAATTAGGAGAAGTGCTCTCCTGACAATTTCCACGGCGCTAGGGCAAACTCCAGGCGCAACAGATACAAGGGTGTCGATCTGGGTAACTTTAACCATTTCTTAAAGAAGTCAACTTGTACGGATTCGAGATTTTCTAAGTAACATAGGGCCAGCTGGGGGAGGCATATAATAAAGTTGCTAAGATGGAGACCGAATATAATTTTAGGGCAGCTTTACACGAGTCACCTTTCACCGAGGCCATTACAGACAGGATTGAAGCCGTGGATTGACGAGTCCTGGCAATAGCAGTCTCGGAGGCCTTCAGCCATTTTGCCGACGAGGAGACGATTATCCCCAGGTAAGGGTATGTTGCCTCCAGAGTAGGCATCAAGAGGGCCTCCCCTTCTGAATACCACAACTTTGGTTTTTGAACTGTTAACCTTGAGACAATTTATTGAACAGTAAGACGCCAGCACCCTTAGTTTGGACCTTAAATCAGCTGAAGAATAGGCGAAAATCGCCAGATCGTCGGCATAAAGAAGCATCATAAGGTCGTAGGTTAGCGAGTAATCGACGCCTCTCTGAGATATAGGTTATAAATAACAATGGGCTCAGTATTTCACCCTGTAGGACACCTCCGGTGACCCTGACTGTATCTGCGGCACCTTCGGCACAGAGTATTGAAGATGTTGCAGCGTCATAAAATAATTTGAGCAACCGCACCATTTTAGCACTCACCCCTAGGTTAAAAAGTTTATAACAGAGCTTGTCATGAGGAATAGAATCGAACGCTCAGCGGGAATCAACAAAAAGAACAAAGCACTTGGAGGCTTTTTCCGCAGTTGTATTTGAACTGCAGCCATTAGCGCAAATATGTTATCCTCCGCAGAGCGCCCCCTTGTAAATCTAGACTGTTCGTTTGGAAGTACGTCACGTCGTAAGAGCCAGGTCACCAACCTCCCTGCTATTACCAGAGTGAAAAGTTTAGTGAGCGCGTTTGTAATAGCTATCGTTCTGTATTTATCAGGATCGGAACGATCTCCCTTTTTGAAGAGCATGAAGAGCGATGAATGTCATTGTAACTATAAAAATATCAAATGTCAGGTTGCTCAATATCAATGTTGTGGTCGATGTCGCGGAATTCAACAAAAATAAAATATTTTATAGGTATAGGCGTGGAAAATAACGTGGTAAAATATTTTTCCAACATTTTCAAAATGGCGGCCGTGAGGTCATATTCACTGAATTTCTTTAAACTATGATGTCTATTTTTCTAATTATCGCTTTTAAATGGGACTACGCGCATTTTATTCACAAAAATGAATACTTATCTCTAAAAATAAAACAATTTTTTTTCTTTTTAATTTGACTAAAAAACGGTCCAAAAAATTTTTCAATTTAAATTTTTGCACAAAACGCATAATTTTTTTTAAAATCCGACATCTCATTTTGTAGAAAAACCTTTCAGCTGTCATTAAAACAAAAAAAAATGACGAAGGCTTTTTTCGTTTTCGAGATATGATTTTTTAAAGAGCGCAACTGCGGCTTTCGTCGGTGCTCTGAGCAGCGCGTCAGGTGCAGTTCGGAGCGCTATCACATTACACATTAAATATTCGTTATTTATATAGAGTTCAGTTTTTAAACTTATATTGTTTATTGTATTGGTTGTATTTATGTTGATATTATATTTTTTCAAATATTATTTTTTTAAACATATATTGTGTATATGGTTGTTAGGTTGGGTAATCTAAATTAGTTTTCGGTTTTCGCGTTACCCGGGGCCAACCACGTGGTGGTTCCGAAAATATGGCCCCATTTTTTTTTGCATTTTTATTTTTAAATTTTTTTCGATCGGAACGCTCAAAAGTTTAGATGATGACGTTAATCGACACGAATTATAAATTACTTTGCATAACCATATTTCAGATTTTAGATTAAGCCAATCAATTACATAACTCGTGAGTAATATGACGAAATTCTTTATTCTGAAGTATTGACGCATGACCCTTTTTCTCGAAAGGATTGCAGCAACGAATCAGAGGAGCTATAGTAATTAGAAGGTAAGTTTAGTGCAAAACTTACTGGAGTGTTAATAATGCATTCTTTTATAAAACGGAATCACATTTTACTCACAAGAAAAAAACGGTCCTCGATAGCGCTCCGAACTGCACCTGAAGCGCGGCTCAGAGCACCGGCAAAGCCGGAGCTGCGGTCTTTAAAAAATCATATCTCGAAAACTAAAAAAGCCTTTGTAACTTTTTTTTTGTTTTGATGAAAGCTGAAAGGTTTTTCTACAAAATGAGATGTCGAATTTGATAAAAAAATATGCGTTTTGTGCAAAAATTTAAGTTGAAAATTTTTTTGGACCGTTTTTTGGTCAAATTAAGAAGAAAAAAAATTGTTTTATTTTTAGATAAAAGTACTCATTTTTGTGAATAAAATGCGCGTAGTCCCATTTAAATGCGGTAATTAGAAAAATGGATATAAAAATATTTTACTACGTTATTTTCTACGCCTATACCTATCAAATATTTCATTTTCGTTGAATTCCGCGACATCGACCACAACTTTGATATTGTTGACATGGAATGACTCATATACCAGGGACCCGTAACGAAAGTAACAAAATTATAACTATACCAAAAATACATGGGATACCGAAAAGGAAACAAAATATTTCGTTTCGTTACCCTATGCTGACAATGAATAAGCGTTATAACGTTACGGGTCCCTGGGATATACTCCTCATAACTGTAAATGACTTCTAACTTGCCTGTGCTGCATATACATTTAATTTTCATCAATCTATCATAGATATTCTTTTCAACTATTGCAGGGTAATGCTTCTACAGTTTATAATTATAGATGTATATTCGGTAGCAAACACATATGCGAATATACTCGATTATCTCGTACCTTATTACACTTCATATGTTTGGATATTCACAGAATTATTAAATTTGAGTTATTGGTGAAATAGAAATAATCTCAATCCATTTAAATACTGAACATGGTAGTGTGAATTTTACTCTCTATTCATAAGAAGCGCCAAATTGTAACATTTTTTAAAACTTATGCGAGCTAATTAAAATACTCTAATGTCGTACCACAGCGAATGATTAAGACAAAACATTGTTGCATATGGTGAATCTAAGAGGCACAGAAAATTGTGTTATTAGATTTCCTCGGACGCAGTTAAAACTTGAATATCCCAGTTTCCAAAATCGGAAATAATTGTGCGTTTTTGCATTTTGAAAATGATAACAAAATATACAAGAGAGGACAAAGGACAGGAAATTCTTCCCCGCGTTAATGACAATTATAGTCTGTTGCGGGTCGGCTCTTGGGTGGAGAGGTACAGGACAAAGACGGTACATGACAGAACTAGATACACAACATAACACAGGTGCGGGTCGAAAAACCGACAAATCAAAAAGCCGACAGGTCGAAAAACCGACAGTCAAAAAACAGAGAATTCAAAAAGTGACTTGTCCTGACGATGTGTCTATTTTTTTATGTGTCGGCTTTTTGATTGTCGGTTTTTTGACCTGTCGGCTTTCTGATTTGTCGGTTTTTCGACCCTCACCCCACAACACCCACCCAGAACCAGTCCCCCTACCCTAATATCGGTACCACCAGCAGATTCGGCGGTCTGTGCCATAGCGAGTACGACGCGGGGCTTATCCGCTTATCCCATCTTTATCCGAGATAAGACCCACGACGTACCGACCGCGGATAAGACGCTGACGGTACCGATAACTGCCAACGGGGTCGGCAGCGGTCCCGAATTCGTACCTTCGCCCAGCAAGGTTCCCCGGTTATTCCACACTGGACATAAGCAGAGAAAATTGCACGGACGGGGATTCGAACTCGGGACCTTCGCGACGTTCAGTTCGGGCGGACACAGACTGACGGCTTAGCCCCGCACGATCATCAGGCCTAAACGAATGAGTAAGGAAAATATAGAGCTTTGGTGACGCTTAGCTATGCAATAAAATATACAAGACATTGATATATGCTCAAAAATCAGTCGATTTATTTAAATTAATTTACATGTATGTATTATTTACAATTTTCTTATAATTATTAAATAAAATATTCACATCGAATATGCTATATCCTCCGGATGACTGAGTTCTTATGGGTCCTTAGATGCCTGGTCACGTGATCCCGTCTCAAAAAACCTTTGCCGCATATGCTGCATACATGTGGTTTCTCATTAGTATGCAGAATCATATGTCTCTTTAGGTCCGATTTATGCACATATTGGCACGTACATAATCTGCATTTAAACGGTTTTTCGGCCTGGTGCTTTTGAATATGCTCGAGGTATGCATGTTCGGCAGAATACCTTTTCCCGCACTTTGGACACTTGTAATTTTTCTCGCCGACATGGCAACTCCTGAAATGTTGCAGCAAGTACGTTCTTTTTTGGAAGTCCTTGTTGCACTCCGTGCAGCAGAAAACCCCACTTTCTGTAAGGTAGTGGGACGCCATCTCACCTTCCCGCTCGTCGGTAGTCCGGTGCTTCGTTGCCTCCTTACTTTCTTCTTCTGGACGGAGTTCCCATTGGAACCCAATAGTAGGCCCCAGGTTTTCTAAACCGTATTCACCGTGCAGGTCTGCGTCCTTAACTGCGTATGCGTCTTCGAATGCTGGTGCGTATTTGTCCGAAACTAGATGACTTGTCGGATGTTCCATGATGTGGGAATTTCGACGTTGATGTCTTTGGAGATGAAATGAACTGACACTCACACTTAGAGGGTTTATGTTGGACTGACAAAGTTGCAGCAAAGGTCCCTGCCACTGCTCTTCGAAAAGCAATTTAGAATTTATTTGGTGTGGGGGTAATAGATAAGCCGTCTGTGTGTCAGTGACGTCAACAACATTGAACTGACCACCCAGGTATAAGCATTTTAATATGGCCGGAAGTATATAAAGATTAAGTTACTACGACCGAGACCTTAGGTCTATACGAAGTATTTAATTTGGTCACTTCGCTATAGTTTTCACTACCCTATAGTTTTTCAACAAATGTCGACGGTTCAGACCCTAAGGGGCCCAATTCAACAATAACAAAATTTATGTCCGTGATCTTGTACGTATTTGACTCGTACGTAAATGAATTTATTTTGAGTATTGTATAATTTATGTTTTTCCTGTTCTTCTTGATTGTCAAATAATTCAAACTCTTCTGTATGATATTTCCTTTGCTGCTGTAAAACTTCATCTTCCGTTTCAGGTATATGGTTCAGCTTTTTTAATGCTTTTTCAAATTCTTCAAAAGAATGTCGCAATTTAGATAAATATATTAATGAAGTTTCCTTTTTTCCTTCGTTCAAATCATCTAGTGTTCCAAATTCATCTTCACTTTCGGAAACATGATCCTCGGGAAGCCTCACGATAATTTCCTCCAAATTATCACTCGCTATTACAAGACCTTCATCCACAGCTGTGACAGCTTGATTTGTAATAGCTGGATTTTCTTCAGAATCCATCGGAACCTCCAAAGAATCAAAAATCGAAGCAACTTTAAGATGAGGGAAAACGCTTTCTGATTGACGAAATGCTGGTGGATGATCTTACTTCAAAGATGTTCCTTCTTCCAATTCTACCTCATTCTCGAAATTCGTATTTCCTTCATAAACTGGTTGAAGTTCTTTATAGAGGGAGTACCTGCTACAATCCAGATGTCTGCTGAGTTCTCAACCGAGTATGAGACGCAATAATGCAAAAACTCCCGCACATTTCGTTGATTTTTCAGACGTGGGAAACACATAAATACCTTAATTTAACAGAATTTGGTCGTAATCCATATATTCCTATTGTATGCCCTAGATATGCTACTTCTGGTTTCAAAAATGCGTATTTATAAGGAGACAAAGAAACATTTACGTCTTCTAATCTTTGGATACCTTTCGAATTCTTTTGCCATGTTCTTCTACGTCTTTCGCAAAAACAACTATGGCATCCACATAAACAAAGGTTTCAACGCCCGTTAAACCTCTTAATACATTATCCACGAGTCTTTGAAAGGTAGCTGGGGCACTTTTTAATTTTTCAGGCATTCGAACATATTCATAATGTTCACTTGGTGAAGAAAACGCTGTTTTAGCTTGATCTTCTGGGTTCATTTTAATCTGCTGAAATCCTGAATTTAAATCTAGCACTGAGATATGTACGGCTTCGCCTAAGTGATCTAATATGTTTACGATATCAGGTAAAGGGTATGTGTCATTTATTCATTCTTTCATTTAATTGTCTAAAATCTATCACTATTCTCCATTGATCGTTTCCATGATTGTCTGTTTTTTGTACTATCCATAAAGAAGAATTATAAGTTGAAGATGACTTTAACATTATTTGTTTCTCCATTTCGTCCTTATGTATTTTTGGAAACCTATTAATGTAACTAAACGTGGTAGGTAAAATGTCACCTGATAACACAAATACATTAGGAAATTCTTTAATTAAAACAAAAATATGCTGCTTTTCCTCATCATTCAACTGTTCTTACCGTAAACTATTAGTTACTTCAGTTATACGACTATTTAAATTCTGTAATTCCTCTCTAGTATCTAAATTATCAAAATGTTTGGAGGAATTTCTACCTATATATCTTTTTCTAACGTATTCATAGCACATATTTGAAAAATCCCATTTTTATCAGGATTTACTACCGCTTCTCCTATACAAACACATTGAACAACTGGGATTCTTTGCAAATAGCCATCACCTATGTCTGAATTTATTTCATCTAATTGTATAAGACGCCTCATTCTAGCCTTTAATTTATAATTTCGTATGGTGGTGTTTTCTTGTATGAAAAATTATTATAAAAAAATAAAGTCATTTCAATTGAACCGAATGTTTTGATCGTTTCGAGAGTAATTCCTGATACATATATAATATTATTAGCATCCATTATTTCTTCCGGATCTAACGAACTAATTTTTACAATGGAAATCTCCGCACCTGTATCAACCAAAAATTGACCATGGCCTAATTTTAGTTGTTTACTATTTACATTCACTCGTAAATTTATCTCTTTAAAGTCTACAACTTTGATAGACTTTGTTGATCCACAAATTTTATTTTTGTTGGACGCGAAACTGTATTTTTCGTTGGAATCATCGGTGCATCCATCTGATGAGTCAACTTCAAATTTAAAAGTGGATTTCATTTCTTTTCTATACGATTGTTGTGAAAAATGCCAAATATATGTAGCATCAGGGGAATTTGATGTATAATTACCTCCATTATTATCATTATTTGCAAAGTAACTTCTTCGACTATCTCCTGTAAAGTAAGGGTAAACATTATTCATTTGATACGGCGTCATAACATAAGGTTGAAAAGGTCTATAAAATCCATATGAAATGGGTGGATAAATTCGAATTACAGTGTCGACAATAATATGGAGGAACCGGCGCATTACATTGAAAATAATGATTCATTCTTTTACTTGGAAAATATTGATATTTCAAAGGTCTATGATTGTCACTGTCCTCTTCGGTACATTTTATTATTGGAGGTTTCAAATTTGTTCGTTTTGCACAACGGGAAAATTCTGAAAATTAGTAGAAGGAATTTCCTCGCTATGTTCGCCCATATTTTTTTTGAAAATATTATATTCATTTTATGCGAATCCTTTAAAGATGTAATTTCACAAGATAAATGACTATTCAAACGGTTATAACAATCACTAACAGTTTCATTTCTTTTCATATAACTACTTTGAATTTGTTGTACATAAAATGGATAATCATTACGAGGAGAAAATCGAACCTTAAGGTGTTATTAACTCATCAATTGTTTTAACATTTTTCCGATATACACTTTCACGCACGGCTCCTTGTAATTTACCTAATACTGGTTTAACAAAATACGTTTCAAAGTCCTCTGGGATATTCGCACAAGCAGGTTCACATCTTGAATAAAAGTTTTCAGGGAAATATTTTTACCGTCGTAATATGTAATGCTCGTCATTGCATTTTGCAAAACCAAGCATTCAGTCATGGACGCTATCATTTTATTTGTGACGTCCATATTTGTTTGATCGTCCATTGCAATAAATAAATTAATAAAATTTTACTTACTTAACTAAACGGACTTAATCTTAGAAACTTCCCTTGTCCCAATTTTGAATTAATTTAATTGAATATAATGTTGAATATTCAATTTTTCTTTTTTCAATTTTACGAATAAATATTTCAACGTTCATCAATAGAACTATTACTTATAAACGACGAATGACGTTTCTCCAAACAATGCTTAGGTCGCTTTGGAATTAAACATATTTTTAAAGAATCTTATTTATAATAAAAATGTTTGAAAATCAAATATAATTTCAATGGCATAATCTTATGAGTTGAACTTATGTCTTTGATGTTTCATGTTGAACAAATTTGCTCAACCAATTTATTAACTCTAGCCAGCAATCAATGGCCTGTGTCTCATAAGTTTAATAATCGTCGACCTTCACAATAACTCAGACGATTATTAATGAACATAGAATAAAGCGAAACCACGATTTCGTTTTAGATTATACTAAAATCTTACATAATGAGAATAATGTTTCCGAGCGAAAAATCATTGTTTGTGTATGCGTACGCTCGTTTGTGCACCGCAAAACGATTCTCAATATAGATCCATCGAACTTTAGTACGTCAAATAGTACTTTTCGGTCTTTGACCGTAAAATTTTACGGCCGAGGAGCGAACATTATTTTTTGATACACTGTTCGCAAAAGTAGGCACTGTACCGAATGTTTTTAGTCCGTAAAGTGCAGAGATCAGTCCGTAAAATCACACTTTACGGACTAAAAGGAGTCCCTTTCACTCTTCAAACAACAATTTTTATTATTAATGTTTACAGTATATATTAGCGTGGTGAGTAACAAATTTTTTGACTGTTGAATTTTAAATTTGAAGTCCGAAAAAGTTGACCCACACCTGTAAGACACCAAAAATAACCCATAAACGACTAAACCCATTAACCTCAAACCCCGAGACTCCATAAACCCGTAAAACCCTAAATTCTTTTGTTAAGGATTTTAAGTGAATCGACGAATACGTTAAGATAACAAATCTTGAACCTTTAATGATTAACACCGAAAAATACATAATGAAAGTGATAAAAAAGCACACAACTCGTACGTCGTACAATGGCTACAAAAAAAAAGGATCGCGAGCCGCGGCGTTCCAGAGCGTTCGACGATGTTCGACGTCTTGGCGCGTTTTTGGTGTGAGAGCCGGGAGATGGGCGCGCCCTCTTCCGTGCGCTGCGCCTCGACTGCCCGTTCTCCCCACCACTCTACCAAAAGCCCGCGTAACTAGGAATTCAAGAATACGCTTGAAACGGAAATGTAGCGTTTTTTTTTTGTTACTTAATTAACTTCAACACTCTCCCTAAAACGATACATTGTTAGTACTATACTGCCGAATTTTACGACCTACTCAGTTTTGACAAACTCGTCTTTCTTAACAAGACCGAGTCCTGATCTAAGATTCAAAAATTGCCGCTTTGGCAACGCCTTTGTAAGTATATCCGCTACTTGTTCATCGGTTTTAATATACTCAATTTTAATTTCGCCTCTCTCATACAAATCACGCACTAGGTGATATTTCACGTCAATGTGTTTACTCCTCTGATGAAATTGCGGATTTTTAACAAGTTTTATAGCACTCATGTTATCTACGAATAAACTAAATTCCTGATTTCGAACATCACACTCAACTAACAATTTCTTTAGCCAAACTATTTCTTTACCCGCCGATGCCGCGCTCACATATTCGGCTTCTGTCATGGATTGTGATATGCAACCTTGTCGCTTACTTTGCCACGTTATAGCGGCATTCGCGTATTTACATAAAACTCCGCTAGTTGACTTTCTCGTCTCTACATCCCCAGCAAAATCCGAATCGCTATACGCTTCAAATCGACCACCTTTTTGATACAACAATCCTAAATCTGTAGTACCTTTCAAATAGCGTAATACTCGTTTTACTAGCATCCAATGCGTATCACTCGGTTTTTCTAGTGATCGTGATGCAACATTCACTGCGAAACTGATATCCGGTCTGCTTGCAGTTTGCAAATACATTAAGGAGTAGAAACGCAGTTGGCATTGGAAAAGTTAAATTTTTCCAACAAATCTTCAATATACTGCTTTTGACTGATAAAAACAGATCCATCTACCAACTTAGAAATTTCCAATCCAAGAAAGCTGGTTACATTTTCCGTAACACTTGTTTTGAACTGTTTTCCCAGTTCATTAAGAAATCGATCTGAAAGATAATCATGTGTCGCCGCTAAAAGTCCGTCGTCTACATAAATAGCAAGAAACATTTTCTTTTCGTTCTCTCTAAAGACATAAAAGCATGGATCAGCTGTGCTTTGTTGAAAACACAAGTTTTGATAAAGTCAGAAAAGTGCTCTGTCCAGCAACGAGGAGCCTGCTTTAACCCATACAAACTTTTGAGTAGCTTGCATACTCGCGATGACCCATCATTAAAGCCTTCCGGCTGTTTCATGAAAATATTCTCCTTTAAAGCTCCATAAAGGAATGCTGTTTTTATATCAAATTTTCTGAGCTTTAAATCATCGCAAGTTGCAACACTCAACAGTGTTCTTATCGTATCGAAACGAACTACAGGACTAAACGTTTCTTCAAAGTCAAGCCCCTCGGTTTGTGAACAGCCTTTTATTACCAAACGCGCTTTATAACGTTTTTTACCATCCAAGTCTGATTTTATCCGAGAAATCCAATCACAACCAATAACTTTTTGATTTTCTGGCCTTTCAACAAGCACCCACGTCCCGTTTTCATACAGCGATTTCATTTCGTCATCCATAGCTTCTTTCCACAAAATTCTATCCTGACAGCTAGATGCATCCTTAAAATTTAAAGGTAAAGATTCTGCATGATACAGCACAGCACAACCAAAACGCTCCGGCTGCTTGATCGATTGTCTATCTCTTAAATGCCTTTGATTCCGATTGGTCTCATCTGAAAAATGCAGAGACTCTGCTTCGATCCGCGATTTTTCAGTACCGTTCATCCTGTCAGAAGATGAGTCATCTTCTGTATCGTTCGGTTCGACAGAAGATGAGTCATCTTCCTCGACAAGATTTGAGCCTTTCGAATGTGCACCACACAGCTTCACATCAACATTAGAGCCAATCAATTCCTCTTCCTTAAATACAACATCACGACTCAAAACAACGTCCCTTTTTTCGGGTACATACACGCGATACCCTTTGCAATTTTCAATATAACCAACGAAATATCCCTTTTGTGCCTTTTTATCTAGTTTTCTTCTTTTTTCACTCGGAATGTGAACAAAACATTCTGTGCCGAAAACTTTTAAATTTGATACAATTGCTGGTTTTCCATTCCACAATTCAAAAGGACTTTTATTTCCTACTTTACTCGGACCCGTTTTATTTATAGTGTAAACCGCTGTATTTATGGCTTCTGCCCACAAAAACAAGGCAAAACGGATTTCGAATAGACCATCGATCGAGCTGCTTCGACTAGAATGCGGTTTTCACGTTCCGCAACCCCATTTTGCTGTGGTGTGTACGCAACATTTACCGAGTGTTTTATGCCTTTACTGCTTAAAAAATCAGAAACATCACGGTTAATGTATTCTTTACCCCCGTCACTATGAATTTCCTTTACACTTTTACCGAACTGATTTTCAACTTCTGCGCAAAATAACTTTATTTTTCCAAAAACTTCCGATTTTTCTCGCATAAAGTAAACTCGTCGATAACTTGAAAATTCATCCTTGAAAGTAACAAAATATCTCATTTTTCCCAAAGATTCAATTTGCATAGGGCCACAAACGTCAGAATGTACAGTTTCGAGAATTTTTGTAGCACGATCGATCCTCTCATGAAAAGTTGACCTGTGCTGTTTTCCATAAGAACAACCATCGCAAAACTCATCATCGAGAACTACATCTATACCAAGATTTTTCAAAAATACTTTTACGTGTCTTTTATTTTGATGACAAAGCCTCTCGTGCCACAATTGAAGAGTATCTACTTTATCGGCGACAAGACATTCTTTCGGCGATAATACGCGCAGATTTACTTTATACAGATTACCCGCATCCGAACCCGTTGCAATTACTTTCCCGTCTTTTAGAAAAACGCACTTTTTACCGCGATCGGTAATAGAAAAATTTACATCTTTTTTGGCAGTTACTTTTACCGAAAACAAATTTTGTTTTAAACCCGGTACGAACAAAACATCGTACATACAACCCGGAATCCAGTCACCGTTTACATTTGTTTCGATTTCTACGTTACCTTTACCATACGCGAGGATTTCGTCGGCATTGCCAATTCGTATCTTCATGGGCGTCTCGAAGTTCTTGAATTCACAGAACCATTCCTTGTGATGCGTCATGTGGTCCGACGCGCCCGAATCTATCAACCACAAGTCGCTCGTGTCGTCAATTTCACCGCTGATTGCGCCGCCGAATCCCACGAATGCCTGCTTCGCTGTCGTGCTTCGCTGCGCTATGCATGTCCCTTCCTGCATTACCGACGTCTCTTTTCTTTTCGGACAATCTCTTCTCAAGTGACCTTTTGATCCGCAATGATAACAACCTGTGCAGTCCTTCCTCATGTGACCTCTCTTTCCACATGTGAAGCATGAAAGATCGATATTTGTCTTCGTTTGACTCGCATTGTTGCTAGTTTTCTTAGAAACGCCGAAATGCTTCATTTTCTTTGTTATAAGCGCCACCGACGCGTCATCGGAATTTCGTTGATCTTGAACTCTCATTTCTTCAGACATTAATCTCGCTGTTAGGTTTTCTAGAGTTTTCTTCGCGTCTTCAACAGAATCCCATGCACTATGGAAGTAATTATACTTCGTTGGCAACACTGAGAGTACACGCGTTATCAACATCGAATTGTCCATTGTTCCACCGAGACTTTTCATTTTTGCCGCTAACTGTTCAAGCCTCGACAAATTATGCGCGACACTTTCACCCGATTCCCACTTGAAATCAAAAAACCTTTTTTGAATCAACGATAAACTTTCGTCCGACTTCATGTCGTAAACCGCATTTAACTTTGTCCACATTTTTCGTGCACTAGCGCAACTCAAAAGAAGATCTAGAGGTTTTCTTTCAACCGACATAACTATCAGTTTTCTTGCCGCTTTGTCTGCTTTTTGGAAAGATTTAAGCTTCTCGTCGTAGCCTTGTGCACCGGCTTCGGGTTTAACAAGCGTGCCTTCACACACTTTTAACAAGTCTTCGTCATCTTCCAACAATGTGCGAATTACGAACCGCCACTGATGCCAATTGTCTTTATCGCGCAACTTATCAACCTTCACGTGTGATTCCATTGTTTCAAACTTTTCACAAATTTGTTTTCGCGTATTCCGACCGGCTTCCTGGGCCCATAACCTGTTAAGGATTTTAAGTGAATCGACGAATACGTTAAGATAACAAATCTTGAACCTTTAATGATTAACACCGAAAAATACAAAATGAAAGTGATAAAAAAGCACACAACTCGTACGTCGTACAATGGCTACAAAAAAAAGGATCGCGAGCCGCGGCGTTCCAGAGCGTTCGACGATGTTCGACGTCTTGGCGCGTTTTTGGTGTGAGAGCCGGGAGATGGGCGCGCCCTCTTCCGTGCGCTGCGCCTCGACTGCCAGTTCTCCCCACCACTCTACCAAAAGCCCGCGTAACTAGAAATTCAAGAATACGCTTGAAACGGAAATGTAGCGTTTTTTTTTTTGTTACTTAATTAACTTCAACATCTTTAAAATCCCTAAACCCCCAAAATACATAAACCCTAAAATCCATAAACCCTAAAACCCATAAACCGAAAAAACCCTTCAATCTTTAAAACCCGTTAATCTCAAAACCAATCACACTCAAAAACCTAAAACCCATGAACCCCAAGGCCAAAAACGCCAGAGACTCTTCCTATTGTAAAATTTCAATGTGAAAAAATTGTTTAAATCTGAAAAAATTTAAACGCATGCACAGAGAGAAGTGTCTTTTACTCAGTATTAAAATTCTTATATCCCGTAAAAGATCGTATTTTACGTATAGGGATAGCAATATTTCTATTACCGGTTAAAAGACGAAGATTTTAGATTTTTCTAACCTATATCAGTTTATTTTAGCCTTTTCTCTTTAACTAGAAGCAATTTTGTTGACCGAAACTCATCTAGGAAATGAAAATATTAAAAATGCCTTCTTTTAGTCCTAAAGAAACATTCTATTAAAATACGAAAGTTTAAGGGCAAGCTCCTGTGTTATTTTGACCCCTCGAAATTTTAATGATTGAAATTGTTCATATTTTTTTTCTTGCTCGATTTTGAGGTCAAATTCATGTCAGATTCTTAGAAAAAAAACATTCGAAGAATTCGCCGAAAAAAAAATTATTTTTTTGCAACCATAACAGATATTTTGAAACGCTTATGAGTGGTTGTTCGAAATGTTGAGAAAATCATATAAAAAAATTCCCATGGAAAAATATTAAAAATTGTAAGAGAAGATAGATTTTTAAGGTTCAAACCAAGGAATTTCAATCTACTGAAGCTGCAGATGAATGGAAAAACACCCTGTTATTATATAGAAATACATTTATTTCAATACTCATGAACATTCATGACCATACTTTCATGAATTTTTCAGAAAAATTTCCAAAATGTGTGTGTGTGCGTGTGTGAGTATGTGATATGTGTACGCGTGTTCTTATTCACGTGTTGTTCCTGATTGTTCTTGATTATTGAATAAAATACATTTTAAATTAATTTTAATTAAATATTTTAGATCTCTATTCTAAATTTGAATACGATAGTCCTAGAATATAGGATGAAAAGAAGAAAAATAGCTTCAATTCCGTTAAAACTGACGATCATTAGATCAAAGAGAAAACATAGTAATAAAACGTTTATCCAAGAGCTTTCATAAACTACTGAAAGATACAACTGTATTGAATCCTTATAACACTCGAATATGCAAAATGAGCCAACAAATTGGTGACTTTTATCAACCTAATGATCGAGAAAAAATGCAGATCACTATTAGGAGCTCAGGTAGCCACCGGATCCGTGAACCACGCTGTAATATATTCTTTGCAAATGAGAATGCATAAGTCACAGAAATCAGATGTTCCTTGAGCATAAATTGTATTGTTTACGGGGTCGCTGATTACGAATTTGTTCTCAGATTTGCAAAATTCAAAATGGTAGATTCAATGTGTCGAACCAAGAAATGAAACCAATAATCTTGTTACTCCTTATTTGCACCTCTAATAAGCCATATTGGATTATGTGTTGAAGAAGATGGAATTTTATGCCCAATTTCTGAAGGAGCACTCCCAACAATATTCATTATTGCCTGCAATAGTGATCTGCAAATCAAGGAATTTCAATCTACTGAAGCTGCAGATGAATTGAAAAACACCCTAATCTAAGATTTGTAAAATTCAAAACGGCGGATCAAATATGGCGGACCAAATAGTGAAAATTTACTAGATTTGGACGAAGTTGGCTATCCGAGGGTTTTCGGTTTCACTGCTTACGAATCCGTTTTCGGATTTGCAAAATTCAAAATGGCGGATCCAGTATGATTAATGAAATTTTGAAAGGCGCTGAATCCATACCCAAGCAGCAAAATAAGGAATTCTGACCCCAGCCATAGTTGAAATGCCCTATTTAGTAATAAATAGCCAAATTACAACCTAAATTATGTCTTCTATAACTCCCGAATTGGTCTATGCCTTATTAGTCCAAATGCCTTCCATTACCTAATATTTACCTCAAATTTACCGTCTTTTTATTCCCCACGTACCTGAAATAGAAGTCGATTCGACGTTAATCAGGTCAGGGCCGTTAGGCATTTGGACCTATTCGGAAGCCGAATTGACGTAATTTCGACCAATTTCGACCAATCATGAGATTTGAGGTTAAGCTGTCAAATGATAACCCAATTTCCTATTTTCGTATCTATTTATTATCATATAAGTCCCAACAAGTACATTATTACTATTCTTACAGTTTTTTACGATGATCTGCCAATGTCGTGTAGGAGCACTATTGATGAAATTATTACTGCATCTTTTGAGATCCGACTTATGGAATTTGTCAGAGTATATAATCACAGTAAACCTGTGGTAATTTTATGCTTTTGTATATTAAAACAAATCAATACGATCATCAAAAAACATTTTAGATCCTATAAAATAGTCGATGTTGAGTGAGAGCACTAATGATGAAAGAATTGCAGCAAGTTTTGAAACTTGACAGACAGAAATAGTCAGAGTGTAATTACAGAATGTAGGAACGATTCTAAGATGTCAATTCGAACATAAATAGCAATATTTATCAGTAGTCATATATTGCAACGTAGTACACAACATTTTCTTTTACTTTTCTATGAATATGCTCCTATTTCAGCTTCGTAATTGAAAAGGCGAAGTAAACATTTCACTAGGATTGTTCTCAAACAACCTCAACCATTTCACAGAAGATAGATGGGTTTTTGATGATAGTATTGACTTGTTTTAATATACAGAAGCACAAAATCACTACAGATTTACAGTAACTCCGCTCTGATAACTTTTATAAACCTAATTTCAAAAGACGCAGTAATCTTTTCATCTGTAATGCTCTCACATAATATCAACATATTCACTTTACGGAAATTGTATCTTGATGATTGTATTCATTTATCTCAAAAAATAAAATCACAAAACTACCACTGATCAGCCATTGTTCTATTTTGGCAACTTTTATATATCAGATTTGAAAAGACGCTGTACTTATTTCACATCAAGCACATTTTTTCAAACTTGACGTACATAACGTACTAGAGTAATACTTTAGTAAATTTGTGACGATTGCAATATTATTCTTTTATAAGAATTCAATAGTACGTAATAACAGCCCTTTCGGTTCTGTGAAATCGTCAATGTCGTGTGTCAACACTCCGGATAAAAATATTACTGTATCTTTTAAAATCTGACGTATAAAAGTTGTCAGAGTGTAATCACACTAAATCTGTGGTAATTTTAGGCTTTGGTATATTAAATGAAATCAACATGATCATCAAAAAACAGTTTAGATCCTGTAAAAGAGTTGATGTTGAGTGAAAGCACTAATGATAAAAAGATCATTGGGTGCATGCAGCACAACGCACTGCACATCAATTGGCACTACACTTAGCAAACACATTTGACATTTAACAAATGTTATTTTTCCAATAACTTTTGAATGCTTAAATGTGTTTGCTGGATGATACACCTTTGACAGATTAACCTCTTTCAGTTTAAAAAATATATATATATGATTTAAGGTTAACCTGTCAAAAACAACACTTACAAGAACACAAAGACCTGTACGGAAATACAATTCGTATTTTCTTAATCGCGTTATAAATAGCCGGATAAATATAATCTCTGTAAATAGCTTACGCGCGCGTAGCTATTTTGCAATTAAGTTTGAGCTGTCAAAGATAGTCAAAGTGTCGAGAGTCGTATCGACCAGTTTCGAACTCCCACCAAGGGGTGGCGCATAAGTACTGTATGGAACATGTGCATTGCATGTTCTGACATACTGAAACTTTCTCACAAGCTCTAAGAGCATAAGTAGGTCCGTATATAAGAAAGCAAGTTTCATCGTATTACGAATATTAGTATGTATGCGTACGTGCGTGCGAACACTGATAAGTGTATATCATATGGCGTCGAATAATTATAGGCATGTATAGGTATAGGTGTGTATCTTAGATCATATAAGTGAGTTTGTTGTGATTTCATGAAAATACTTATTTCTGAGTACATAATAACCTAACCTAGTACGAACCCGTAAGTTGCGTTGAAAATCCGCTCAGAAGTTTCTTTTTTAACCAAGGCATCCACTAAGTCGAAAAGTCTAAATTAGGTCAAAATTACCAATATATTACTAATATTCGACTTCTCATAGGTCCGTTCTCCCGAATTGGTCTATGCCTTACTAGTCCAAATGCCTTCCATTACCTAATATTTACCTCAAATTTACCGTCTTTTTATTCCCCACTTACCTGAAATAGAAGTCGATTCGACGTTAATCAGGTCAGGGCCGTTAGGCATTTGGACCTATTCGGAAGCCGAATTGACGTAATTTCGACCAATTTTGCTGCTTGGGTATAACCTTACTTTGAGAGCATGTTTGGAGAGGATAATTAGAAATCTTAAAAAATTGCATGGGTTCCAAGACGACGATTACTAATATAATGTGAAAAATGCAAAATTGAAAATGGCACATTGAATATCGCAAATATTCATAAAAATTTTGATCTTTTCATTACCAAATCATCGTGAGAAGTGAACTTTATCGTACGCAGAATAAAAATACCAAGTACAGTACATACAGTACACGGAGAGAAATCTGAAAGGATAAAACTGTAGGTATTCCTTCCCCACTGTACTAAGAGTTGGTGCTGGTTCTGCACCATGTGTCGCGTGATATCAATGTCAGAAACCCACAGTCTCAGACTGTGAAAACGCTTAGGATGAGACTGCAAAACTGCGATGCTTTCTTCGAGGCTATCTCCCCCCTAAATTTTACTTTTTAGACTAGGGCTCTCCGGGACTTTATTGTAGGAAATTTTAGATAGAGCAAAAATTTACTAAACCGTTTTTGTAGAGGAGGAAATTTCCTACAAAAAAGTCCGGGAGAGCCCTAGTCTAAAAAGTAAAACTTAGGCGGGAAAAAGCCTCGAAGAAAGCATCGCAGTTTTGCAGTCTCATCCTAAGCGTTTTCACAGTCTGAGACTGTGGGTTTCTTACATTGATATCACGCGACACATGGTGCAGCACCAGCACCAAATCTTAGTTCAGTGGCGAAGGAATACCTATAGTTTCATCCTTTCAGATTTCTCTCCGTGTAGTTTGTAATTTATTACTTCTTATCTAGTAACAGTAGCACTGAAATCAATTTTTAAATTGGTTTTATTGCAGTTTTTTAATTTGCGTCGATGTTCGGAGACTACTTGCAAAATATGTTGTTCTCCGTCCTTGTTTCTTGTCAAATGTCCATTATACGCCTGCGCCAGTGCTACCCCCCGTTCAGCAACATCGTTAGTTACTTTTAAGTTCTTTACTATCTGTTGACCTCTACCATTTTGAATTTTGCAAATCTGAGAACAAATTCGTAATCAGCGAACCCGTAAACCATAGCATTAATGCTCAAGGAACATCTGGTTTCTGTGACGTATGCATTTTCATTTGCAAAGAATATATTACAGCGTGGTTCACGGATCCGGTGGCTACCTGAGCTCCTAATAGTGATCTGCATTTTTTCTCGATCATTAGGTTGATAAAAGTCACCAATTTGTTGGCTCATTTTGCATATTCGAGTGTATAAGGATTCAATACAGTTGTATCTTTCAATAGGTTATGAAAGCTCTTGGATAAACGTTTTATTACTATGTTTTCTCTTTGATCTAATGATCGTCAGTTTTAACGGAATTGAAGCTATTTTTCTTTTTTTCATCCTATATTCTAGGACTATCGTATTCAAATGTAGAATAGAGATCTAAAATATTTAATTAAAATATTGTTTCTAAATTAATTTAAAAATTGTTTAAATTAAGGTTTACATAAAAATACATTTTCTAAATAACTACGGATAGATTTATAAAAATTCAATTTTTTTTTTATGGATAAAAAAAAATTTGTACTATTTGTATTCTAGCACCACTGAATTCCATGCAAAAAATTATTATAGAATTATGAATTAATTTTTTCACATTTTTTAAACGTGCATTTCATACAGCTGATTTTGTTGCCGAAATCTACACTTAAAAAATCGTCAAAACTGCCTGCTCTCAAAAATAATGAGAATTGGGTGAAAAAAAAATTATCAGATTTTCTGTCGTCACGAACGTACAGCTTTTTTCATCGATTCAAAATTGCAGTATATTTTCTACAAAAAAATCCGGCGTTGTGGATATGCGATAAAGAATACCTGCAAGGTCAACAGATAGTAAAGAACTTAAAAGTAACTAACGATGTTGCTGAACGGGGGGTAGCACTGGCGCAGGCGTATAATGGACATTTGACAAGAAGCAAGGACGGAGAACAACATATTTTGCAAGTAGTCTCCGAACATCGACGCAAATTAAAAAACTGCAATATAAAATCAATTTAAAAATTGATTTCAGTGCTACTGTTACTAGATAAGAAGTAATAAATTACAAACTACTGTATGTACTGTACTTGGTATTTTTATTCTGCGTACGATAAAGTTCACTTCTCACGATGATTTGGTAATGAAAAGATCAAAATATTTATGAATATTTGCGATATTCAATGTGCCATTTTCAATTTTGCATTTTTCACATTATATTAGTAATCGTCGTCTTGGAACCCATGCAATTTTTTAAGATTTCTAATTATCCTCTCCAAATATGCTCTGAAAGTAAGGTTATACCCAAGCAGCAAAATTGGTCGAAATTACGTCAATTTGGCTTCCGAATCGGTCCAAATGCCTAACGGCCCTGACCTGTTTAACGTCAAATCGACTTCTATTTCAGGTAAGTGGGGAATCAAAAGACGGTAAATTTGAGGTAAATATTAGGTAATGGAAGGCATTTGGACTAATAAGGCATAGACCAATTCGGGAGTTATAGAAGACATAATTTAGGTTCTAATATGGCTATTTATTACTAAATAGGGCATTTCAACTATGGCTGGGGTCAGAATTCCTTATTTTGCTGCTTGGGTATGGATTCAGCGCCTTTCAAAATTTCATTAATCATATTGGATCCGCCATTTTGACTTTTGCGAATCCGAGAGTAGATTCGTAATTAGCGACCCCGAAAACTCACGGATACCCAATTTCGTTAGAATTGAAAAATGTGCATTTTTGTCCGCCATATTGGATCCGCCATTTTGAATTTTGCAAATCCGAAAACGGATTCGTAAGCAGTGAAACCGAAAACACTCGGATACCCAACTTCGTCCAAATCTAGTAAATTTTCACTATTTGGTCCGCCATATTTGATCCGCCGTTTTGAATTTTACAAATCTTAGATTAGGGTGTTTTTCAATTCATCTGCAGCTTCAGTAGATTGAAATTCCTTGATTTGAACCTTAAAAATCTATCTTCTCTTACCATTTTTAATATTTTTCCATGGGAATTTTTTTATATGATTTTCTCAACATTTCGAACAACCACTCATAAGCGTTTCAAAATATCTGTTATGGTTGCAAAAAAATAATTTTTTTTTCGGCGAATTCTTCGAATTTTTTTTTTCTAAGAATCTGACATGAATTTGACCTCAAAATCGAGCAAGAAAAAAATATGAACAATTTCAATCACTAAAATTTCGAGGGGTCAAAATAACACAGGAGCCTCCCCTTAAACTTTCCTATTTTAAACGAATGTTTCTTTAGGACTAAAAGAAGGCATTTTTAATATTTTCATTTCCTAGATGAGTTTCGGTCAACAAAATTGCTTCTAGTTAAAGAGAAAAGGCTAAAATAAACTGATATAGGTTAGAAAAATCTAAAATCTTCGTCTTTTAACCGGTAATAGAAATATTGCTATCCCTATACGTAAAATACGATCTTTTACGGGATATAAGAATTTTAATACTGAGTAAAAGACACTTCTCTCTGTGCATGCGTTTAAATTTTTTCAGATTTAAACAATTTTTTCACATTGAAATTTTACAATAGGAAGAGTCTCTGGCGTTTTTGGCCTTAGGGTTTATGGGTTTTAGGTTTTTGAGTGTGATTGGTTTTGAGATTAACGGGTTTTTAAGATTGAAGGGTTTTTTCGGTTTATGGGTTTTAGGGTTTATGGATTTTAAGGTTTATGTATTTTGGGGTTTTAGGGATTTTAAAGAATTTATGGTTTTACGGGTTTATGGATTCTCGGGGTTTGAGGTTAATGGGATTAGGCGTTTATGGGTTATTTTTGGTGTCTTACATGTGTGGGTCAACTTTTTCGGACTTCAAATTTAAAATTCAACAGTAAAAAAATTTGTTACTCACCACGCTGATATATACTGTAAACATTAATAATAAAAATTGTTGTTTGAAGGGTGAAAGGGACTGCTTTTAGTCCGTAAAGTGTGATTTTACGGACTGATCTCTGCACTTTACGGACTAAAAACATTCGGTACACTGCCTACTTTTGCGAACAGTGTATCAAAAAATAGTGTTCGCTCCTCGGCCGTAAAATTTTACGGTCTAAGACCGAAAAGTACTATTTGACGTACTAAAGTTCGATGGATCTATATTGAGAATCGTTTTGCGGTGCACAAACGAGCGTACGCATACACAAACAATGATTTTTCGCTCGCAAACATTGTGTAAGATTTAAGTATAATTTAAAACGAAATCGTGGTTTCGCTTTATTCTATGCTCAGTAATAATCGTCTCAGTTATTGTGAAGGTCGACGATTATTAAACTTATGAGACACAGGCCATTGATTGCTGGCTAAAGTTAATAAATTGGTTGAGCCAATTTGTTCAACATGAAACATCAAAGACATAGGTTCAACTCATCATAAGATTATGCCATTGAAATTATATTTGATTTTCAAACATTTTTATTATGAATAAGATTATTTAAAAATATGTTTAATTTCAATGCGACATAGGCATTGTTTGGAGGAACGTCATTCTTCTTTTATAAGTAATAGATCTATTGATGAACGTGAAATTGAAAAAAGAAAAATTGAATATTCAACATTATATTCAATTAAATTAATTCAAAATTGGGATAAGGGAAGTTTCTAATATTAAGTCCGTTTAGTTAAATAAGTAAAATTTTATTAATTTATTTATTACAATGGACGATCAAACAAATATGGACGTCACAAATAAAATGATGACGTCCATGACTGAATGCTTGGTTTTGCAAAATGCAATGACGAGCATTACATATTACGACGGTAAAAATATTTCCCTGAAAACTTTTATTCAAGATGTGAACCTGCTTGTGCGAATATCCCAGAGGACTTTGGAACGTATTTTGTTAAACCATTATTAGGTAAATTACAGGGAGCCGTGCGTGATAGTGTATAACGGAAAAATTTTAAAACAATTGATGAGTTAAGAACACCTTAAGGTTCGATTTTCTCCTCGTAATGATTATCCATTTTATGTACAACAAATTCAAAGTAGTTATATGAAAAGAAATGAAACTGTTAGTGATTGTTATAACCGTTTGAATAGTCATTTATCTTGTGAAATTACATCTTTAAAGGATTCGTATAAAATGAATACTGATGAAATGTTAAAACCTTTAAATGATTGTGCTTTAGATTCTTTTTGAGAGATTTGCGAGATGAAATATCAGGTTTAGTTTTAGTCGGAAATCCTGAAAATATGGAAGAAGCTTTAAAATTAGCGATAAAATTAGAATCCCGAAAGCGACCTGAAAATTCGATTCTGAAAGCATTTCAAAATATGGGCGAACATAGCGAGGAAATTCCTTGTATTAATTTTCAGAATTTTCCCGTAGTGCAAAACGAACAAATTTGAAACCTCCAATAATAAAACGTACCGAAGAGGACAGTGACAATCATAGACCTTTGAAATATCAATATTTTCCAAGTAAAAGAATGAATCATTATTTTCAATGTAATGCGCCGGTTCCTCCATAATATTGTCGACACTGTAATTCGAATTTATCCACCCATTTCATATGGATTTTATAGACCTTTTCAACCTTATGTTATGACGCCGTATCAAATGAATAATGTTTACCCTTACTTTACAGGAGATAGTCGAAGAAGTTACTTTGCAAATAATGATAATAATGGAGGTAAATGTACATCAAATTCCCCTGATGCTACATATATTTGGCATTTTTCACAACAATCGTATAGAAAAGAAATGAAATCCACTTTTAAATTTGAAGTTGACTCATCAGATGGATGCACCGATGATTCCAACGAAAAATACAGTTTCGCGTCCAACAAAAATAAAATTTGTGGATCAACAAAGTCTATCAAAGTTGTAGACTTTAAAGAGATAAATTTACGAGTGAATGTAAATAGTAAACAACTAAAATTAGGCCATGGTCAATTTTTGGTTGATACAGGTGCGGAGATTTCCATTGTAAAAATTAGTTCGTTAGATCCGGAAGAAATAATGGATGCTAATAATATTATATATGTATCAGGAATTACTCTCGAAATGACTTTATTTTTTTATAATAATTTTTCATACAAGAAAACACCATCATACGAAATTATAAATTAAAGGCTAGAATGAGGCGTCTTATACAATTAGATGAAATAAATTCAGACATAGGTGATGGCTATTTGCAAAGAATCCCAGTTGTTCAATGTGTTTGTATAGGAGAAGCGGTAGTAAATCCTGATAAAAATGGGATTTTTCAAATATGTGCTATGGATAAGTTAGAAAAAGATATATAGGTAGAAATTCCTCCAAACGTTTTGATAATTTAGATACTAGAGAGGAATTACAGAATTTAAATAGTCGTATAACTGAAGTAACTAATAGTTTACGGTAAGAACAGTTGAATGATGAGGAAAAGCAGCATGTTTTTGTTTTAATTAAAGAATTTCCTAATGTATTTGTGTTATCAGGTGACATTTTACCTACCACATTTAGTTACATTAATAGGTTTCCAAAAATACATAAGGACGAAATGGAGAAACAAATAATGTTAAAGTCATCTTCAACTTATAATTCTTCTTTATGGATAGTACAAAAAACAGACAATCATGGAAACGATCAATGGAGAATAGTGATAGATTTTAGACAATTAAATGAAAGAATGAATAAATGACACATACCCTTTATCTGATATCGTAAACATATTAGATCACTTAGGCGAAGCCGTACATATCTCAGTGCTAGATTTAAATTCAGGATTTCAGCAGATTAAAATGAACCCAGAAGATCAAGCTAAAACAGCGTTTTCTTCACCAAGTGAACATTATGAATATGTTCGAATGCCTGAAAAATTAAAAAGTGCCCCAGCTACCTTTCAAAGACTCGTGGATAATGTATTAAGAGGTTTAACGGGCGTTGAAACCTTTGTTTATGTGGATGCCATAGTTGTTTTTGCGAATGACGTAGAAGAACATGGCAAAAGAATTCGAAAGTTATCCAAAGATTAGAAGACGTAAATCTTTCTTTGTCTCCTTATAAATACGCATTTTTGAAACCAGAAGTAGCATATCTAGGGCATACAATAGGAATATATGGATTACGACCAAATTCTGTTAAATTAAGGTATTTATGTGTTTCCCACGTCTGAAAAATCAACGAAATGTGCGGGAGTTTTTGCATTATTGCGTCTCATACTCGGTTGAGAACTCAGCAGACATCTGGATTGTAGCAGGTACTCCCTCTATAAAGAACTTCAACCAGTTTATGAAGGAAATACGAATTTCGAGAATGAGGTAGAATCGGAAGAAGGAACATCTTTGAAGTAAGATCAACCACCAGCATTTCGTCAATCAGAAAGCGTTTTCCCTCATCTTAAAGTTGCTTCGATTTTTGATTCTTTGGAGGTTCCGATGGATTTTGAAGAAAATCCAGCTATTACAAATCAAGCTGTCACAGCTGTGGACGAAGGTCTTGTAATAGCGAGTGATAATTTGGAGGAAATTATCGTGAGGCTTCCCGAGGATCATGTTTCCGAAAGTGAAGATGAATTTGGAACACTAGATGATTTGAACGAAGGAAAAAAGGAAACATCATTTATATATTTATCTAAATTGCGACATTCTTTTGAAGAATTTGAAAAAGCATTAAAAAAGCTAAACCATATACCTGAAACGGAAGATGAAGTTTTACAGCAGCAAAGGAAATATCATACAGAAGAGTTTGAATTATTTGACAATCAAGAAGAACAGGAAAAACATAAATTATACAATACTCAAAATAAATTCATTTACGTACGAGTCAAATACGTACAAGATCACGGACACAAATTTTGTTATTGTTGAATTGGGCCCCTTAGGGTCTGAACCGTCGACATTTGTTAAAAAACTATAGGGTAATTTTTATGCCCGAAGTGACCAAATTAAATACTTCGTCTAGACCTAAGGTCTGGGTCGTAGTAACTTAATCTTTATATACTTCCGGCCATATTAAAATGCTTATACCTGGGTGGTCAGTTCATTGTTGTTGACGTCACTGACACACAGACGGCTTATCTATTACCCCCACACCAAATAAATTCTAAATTGCTTTTCGAAGAGCAGTGGCAGGGACCTTTGCTGCAACTTTGTCAGTCCAACATAAACCCTCTAAGTGTGAGTGTCAGTTCATTTCATCTCCAAAGACATCAACGTCGAAATTCCCACATCATGGAACATCCGACAAGTCATCTAGTTTCGGACAAATACGCACCAGCATTCGAAGACGCATACGCAGTTAAGGACGCAGACCTGCACGGTGAATACGGTTCAGAAAACCTGGGGCCTACTATTGGGTTCCAATGGGAACTCCGTCCAGAAGAAGAAAGTAAGGAGGCAACGAAGCACCGGGCTACCGACGAGCGGGAAGGTGAGATGGCGTCCCACTACCTTACAGAAAGTGGGGTTTTCTGCTGCACGGAGTGCAACAAGGACTTCCAAAAAAGAACGTACTTGCTGCAACATTTCAGGAGTTGCCATGTGGGCGAGAAAAATTACATGTGTCCAAAGTGCGGGAAAAGGTATTCTGCCGAACATGCATTCCTCGAGCATATTCAAAAGCACCAGGCCGAAAAACCGTTTAAATGCAGATTATGTACGTGCCAATATGTGCATAAATCGGACCTAAAGAGACATATGATTCTGCATACTAATGAGAAACCACATGTATGCAGCATATGCGGCAAAGGTTTTTTGAGACGGGATCACGTGACCAGGCATCTAAGGACCCATAAGAACTCAGTCATCCGGAGGATATAGCATATTCGATGTGAATATTTTATTTAATAATTATAAGAAAATTGTAAATAATACATACATGTAAATTAATTTAAATAAATCGACTGATTTTTGAGCATATATCAATGTCTTGTATATTTTATTGCATAGCTAAGCGTCACCAAAGCTCTATATTTTCCTTACTCATTCGTTTAGGCCTGATGATCGTGCGGGGCTAAGCCGTCAGTCTGTGTCCGCCCGAACTGAACGTCGCGAAGGTCCCGAGTTCGAATCCCCGTCCGTGCAATTTTCTCTGCTTATGTCCAGTGTGGAATAACCGGGGAACCTTGCTGGGCGAAGGTACGAATTCGGGACCGCTGCCGACCCCGTTGGCAGTTATCGGTACCGTCAGCGTCTTATCCGCGGTCGGTACGTCGTGGGTCTTATCTCGGATAAAGATGGGATAAGCGGATAAGCCCCGCGTCGTACTCGCTATGGCACAGACCGCCGAATCTGCTGGTGGTACCGATATTAGGGTAGGGGGACTGGTTCTGGGTGGGTGTTGTGGGGTGAGGGTCGAAAAACCGACAAATCAGAACGCCGACAGGTCAAAAAACCGACAATCAAAAAGCCGACACATAAAAAAATAGACACATCGTCAGGACAAGTCACTTTTTGAATTCTCTGTTTTTTGACTGTCGGTTTTTCGACCTGTCGGCTTTTTGATTTGTCGGTTTTTCGACCCGCACTTGTGTTATGTTGTGTATCTAGTTCTGTCATGTACCGTCTTTGTCCTGTACCTCTCCACCCAAGAGCCGACCCGCAACAGACTATAATTGTCATTAACGCGGGGAAGAATTTCCTGTCCTTTGTCCTCTTTGTATATTTTGTTATCATTTTCAAAATATCAATGTTTTGTATATTTTATTATCATTTTCAAAATGCAAAAACGTACAATTGTTTCCGATTTTGGAAACTGGGATATTCAAGTTTTAACTGCGTCCGAGGAAATCTAATAACACAATTTTCTGTACGTCTTAGATTCACGATATGCAACAATGTTTTGTCTGAATCATACGTTATGGTAGGACATTAGAGTATTTTAATTAGCTCTTATAAGTTTTAAAAATGTTACAATTTGGCGCTTCTTATGAATAGAGAGTAAAATTCACTACCATGTTCAGTATTTAAATGGATTGAGATTATTTCTATTTCACCAATAACTCAAATTTAAATAATTATGTGAATATCCAAACATATGAAGTGTAATAAGGTACGAGACAATCGATTATACTCGCATATGGGGCATTCCGCGTGAAGCGGATCAGTCAAGTCTCAGAAATGGTTCAAATTTTGCCTAACGTTAGTTCTTGGTATGCTTAAATGTTGTGCAAAATAATTTTTCTTAATTTTCAAAAACGTTCGAGTTATAAACAACGAAAGTTTTTACGACTTTTTATTTCAAAAATTCATAACTTTTTTGCATTTAGTTTTATCGAAAAGTTTTTTAAATAACTGTTGTAGATAACGGGTTGTAGTTTACAATTAATTTTTTTGTAATATAAAAAAAGTTAATTATCAAGTATTTATTTAACAATTTATTTTTTCATAATTTTTTTAACTATCAGGGACATGCTAGAAAAAATAAAAAAAAATATCTTGATAAACTTTCAACCCTCCTTTATGCTGTAAAAAATTATGAAAGATTTATTTTTTTGTCATTTTCGAGAAAATAATTCTTAAAGTTCTGCGTGCGTGCGATTTCGTAGTCCGCGCGGCGCGGCCGTTTTCTGCTTCGGCCGCCGCACTGACTGCTGGGGCTACCGGCGTTTAGAATTTTTCAACTCATCTTCTCGAAAACTAAACGAAACATCGTTCTTGACTTTGCATAACTTACAGGAATAATGAAATATTTAGAAAGTACTTGTAAATCTACAAGATAAAGGACCCCGCACACTTTAGCTTGATTTGCGGGCCCGGTTAAATTTCCTGAAACTTCGCTAAGTTGTAGTCCAGAACAGGCCGAACAAAAGTTCTATATGGTAAAAGCCTCAAAAATCAATAGTTTTCGAGATAAAGTACTATACGATATAGTCCGGGCGTACGATATAGGCCCCCGGATCCGAGACTTTCGCATTTATTTTTTATATGCGACAACAATATTCATAGGTTTTTTTGGTCGCTGATTACGAATGTGATATCAGATTTTAAAAATTCAAAATGGCGGACCCCAAAAACCCCAGAATAATGAGTTTCAAGCGATTTCGTTTAATTTTTCAAAACTCGTCCGCCATATTGGATCCTCCATTTTGAATTTTTAAAATCTGTTATCACATTCGTAATCAGCGACCAAAAAAACCTATGCATATTGTTGTTGCA
Source organism: Trichopria drosophilae (assembly GCA_030407085.1). Lineage (NCBI taxonomy): Eukaryota > Metazoa > Arthropoda > Insecta > Hymenoptera > Diapriidae > Trichopria > Trichopria drosophilae. The sequence continues at coordinate 14,323,091 of CM059584.1, read as the reverse complement.
TATAAAAAATAAATGCGAAAGTCTCGGATCCGGGGGCCTATATCGTACGCCCGTACTATATCGTATAGTACTTTATCTCGAAAACTATTGATTTTTGGGGCTTTTACCATATAGAACTTTTGTTCGGGCTATTCTGGACTACAACTTAGCGAAGTTTCAGGAAATTTAACCCGGCCCGCAAATCAAGCTAAAGTGTGCGGGGTCCTTTGATAATAAACTTACAATTTAAAAAGTACTGATTTTTAATAATATAACATGCGAGTGATCGAAAACTTTATTGATAAATGCATTTCATTATTGTATACACTTTTGACATAATTTGTCGTTTCCTTGCCGTTATTGCAGGAAACGTTGCCCAGTTCTCACCACGTGGAGGTGAACGACTTTCGAGAACCTTTTTTTTTTATTTTTGATTATTTTTTGTTTTTTGTTTTTTTGCTTTTTCTGTTTTATCTTTTTTTTTTATATTTTTTAGTTTTAAATAAAAAAAAATGAAAATAATAATAATAATAATAAAACTATACTTATGCGCCACGCATCATTTTCCGCGTTAATGCGCTTTCTGATCTTGAAAAAATCTTGCATTTCATTTGTTTTTCAGGCACTGGTAAAAAAGCGTGAAATTGTCGGGTGCCTTTCAATGTTATTGCTGATTGTAGTCGAGACTCCAGCTTCTTTTTCGTATCATCGTATTCTTGAGCAGTGCAAAAGACAAAAGTCATAGTTTTTAGTGTTACGAGAGCCCATTCATACAAGTCTTTGGGAGTTAAAATATGCCCAGTTGTGGTTCGTTGCAGACTGGCCCGAGCAGCAAGGCGCTTTACTGTGCCTCCTACACCATCACATGGACCTTTGCCATGTGATGTTGCAAAAAAGTGCCACTCTGCTTCAATTTCAAAATCTTGTATATGATGTGTCAGATTTATAAAATTGCTCTTGTTTTTATATTGTGCAGATGCACCATCAGAAAAATAAATTAATCTTTAACACCTGTAATTCCAAATTTTTCTTTTAATTTCGTAATAAGCTTACTTTGGAACAGATGAACAGCGACTGTATTGTGGTTTAAATCCTCAGAAATTATTACAAAGCTTAAATATTTGATCTCATTCTCATCACGGTAATAAACAACAAAAGGATGTATTGTCGCCTGATTATTGTTCCAGTGGAAACTTTGAATTTCGTCTTGTACGACAAACCCGTAATTTTCTGCAAAATCACCAAGGATTAAAAACTCTCCATCTTTTAAATTGTTTTTGCGATATTGGATATATCCACTCTGTTCCTTTGCGATAAAATCATGAATTTTCAGTTTTTCGAGGGATTCCTTCAAATTTGCAATAAATTCTTCGCTTGCTGTAGTGACTTTTTCTAATGTACATCGATCTGTATGTGTCCATCTGCTATATGTTACATTTTCTACAAAATTTTCATCGAACAAATGTTCGATTTCTTTAATGGCTGAGTCGACATTTGGACAATGGTCACATTCATTAAGGTGTCAATCTGGACTTGGATTTTTAAAAACCATTTTTACTAGTAAATCTTGATACGTGGTTTTGTACGATCGACTTATTGAAGTAACCCCTGCGAGCATTAATTTTACGTTTTGATGCTCTTTACATACGCAGACTGTGTGGGTTCCAGATGGACCAACTAAAATGCAATGCTTCGGTCGCAATTCTGCAAATTTTGTGAATCCAACTTTTACATCTGGATTTTCAGATTTATACTGAGCATAGGCCTCTTTCAGGTTGCATAATATAAGTCGCTTTTAAACACGATCTTTTTCTCCATTTGCATCTCGCACAGTTACATAATCGCTCTTGCCAGGCATCGTACGACTAATTTCATCGCTGTTATAAAATTTAATAACATCCGAAATTGTAGATTGTTCGAGTGTTCGAGAAGGTCTCGGATCCGGAGATGACCCAAATCCACGATCATTTTGAAGCTCCTTAGCCTTTCGAGCCATTCTCTAAGAAATATTAAAATGACGTTGCAAATCTCTAATTGACCAACAGCGAGGAGTCATCGTTAGATATTTTAATTTATCGCTAAGAGAAATTGCATTCAATGCCAATTGCTTAATATTGTGTAACAATTCTTCTGCGATATCTCCAATATATAACGATGACTGGTCATCTGATTCTTCAGATTCATCAGGCATTTCTTCTTCTACCTCTAAAACTTAGAATTCTTCGGGGGCTTCGACATTCGAATCGTCAACAATATCTTGCTGATGTATCGACATCTCAACGTCATGACCTTCGTGCAGTTTCATACGAAAATGGAAACATACATCACTTCCAATATTTGGAATCTTTTGTTTTACTGCAGCTGATACAGGAGTTATGTTTTTTCTGACCCAGTTATGATTACTAAGCCGAAAGGGATTACAACACCGTTTTTTAGGCATTTTTCATAAAATTATTACGAAAAGAATTATTACCATAAAAATTGTAACAATAAAAATCGGTCCTTGTTTTACCCAATAATCAAGATTTTCTCCAACTAGCATAAGCTCGCATATTATATCAAACACAAAAAAGGAATTATTAATGCTCTTGTGACCAGACTTATAACCAAACGCGGATCCACTGTGTTTGTGGGTTTATATTCGAACGAATCTTGTTTGGCGCCACATATCGGAAGTCGATAAAAGTAGATGCCTCACTTAGCAGTCAGTGCGGCGGCCGAAGCAGAAAGCGGCCGCGCCGCGCGGACTACGAAATCGCGCGCACGCAGAACTTTAAGAATTATTTTCTCGAAAATGAACAAAAATACATCTTTCATAATTTTTTACAACATAAAGGAGGGTTGAAAGTTAATGAAGATATTTTTTTACTTTTTTCTAGCATGTCCCTGATAGTTAAAAAAATTATGAAAAAATAAATTGTTAAATAAATACTGGATAATTAACTTTTCTTATATTACAAAAAAATTAATTGTAAACTACAACTTATTATGGACATCTTTTATTTGAAAAACTTTTCGATAAAACTAAACGGAAAAAAGTTATGAATTTTTGAAATAAAAAGTCGTAAAAACTTTCGTTGTTTATAACTCGAACGTTTCTGAAAATTAAGAAAAATTATTTTGCACAACATTTCAGCATACCAAGAACTAACGTTAGGCAAAATTTGAACCATTTCTCAGTCTTGACTGATCCGCTTCACGCGGAATGCCTCCTACGCCATTGCACACCCGAATGGGGGTACCTCTTAAAATGAAGCTGGCCTGTTAGGTAATTATGTAAAAGGCTCTTCGAAATGGTGACGATCTCGATACGAGTATTTGTAATTCGAATAGTATGATATCGATGTGTAATATGACGTCGTAGGCTATTTAAATGTTCGAGAGTTTGAAAGATCGAACTAAGATGTGAAAAAGTGACGATCGGGTTGAGAGAGAGCGTTCCGGAACGTGAGAAGGTTAGGAAGTCCGCGTCGCGATCGGATCGTCACCGGTTAATCGCTAATAAATAATTAATATTTTCTTTCGGTCGATCAAACCGCGTGTTTTATTTGAAGCCCTTCCACCAGTCGTTTACAAAATTGGTGCATATGGCGTAGGATTTTCGAATCTATGCTTCAAGTTCTAGACTATATTTGTTGTCATAGTGGCTACCGATTGAGCAACTTTGGAGCAAGAAAGTTCCTACCTGTTGTTAGGAAATAAATAAAAATGAATAAGAAAGTTAACCCTTAGTTCCGACGGCTATTTTAAAGCCTTTTCCTCCCTCTACCTAGTTCAAATATGTTGTGCCAATTGAAAATGCTTACAGTTGTGCAATTTATAAAGTACAATTTGAATTTTCTCTGGGTTGAAAACGACCCTGAAGCCGGGATGAAGGGTTAAAAATTAAATCCTAGGTTATAATGGAGGAACTTGCAATTTTGTAAAACCTATAGTTAAATTCATAACACACTTATTTTCTAGCGATAGAATTGGTTCAAACACGATCACAGTAAAAGCAAAGAAACATCGACTAAACCGGCAGTAAATGACAGCCATTGAAGATGCCTGATGATAGGAGCAATAGTTGTGAAAGCTTTTTCGTACATCGAAGTTGATGCCAGTCCATTGATCAGAGAAAGTGAAAATTTCTACCAACATATCATTGGTTGTTGGCATCGTTGATGTGCAATTCGACAATGAACTTCCACCTATTCTTAATACTTCGTAAGAACAAAGCGGAAACCTTAGACTAGTTTTGGAACTCCCCACATTTAGGAGGTGAAACCGGATAGAAAACAAAATGTTCAATCTCGTTCATATTTCCAGGATTAACATCAGCAACGTACGTTAGCTAGAGGTATTTTAAACTGGAAAATAATCTGCGGCCGTCATCTGTTCCATTTCTAAAGGATGCCCTTCGACCCAATAAATATACTACCAAGATTCCAATGTGATATATTCTAACTTAAATGATATCATCGTCGTGTCCAAGAAAGTTTGAGAACTATATCACGGCGAGTCCTAGAGACGCTGCTTCAAACTATACTTGAGATCAGTCTCTACTTTTGAATCATTTATTTTCTAAGCACATGTAATGAGCACTTAATGTCGTTGTAACTATCAACCAATCAATCAATTTATTAACCCGTATATGAATAATACAATTCTTTTGGGTGGAGTACACTTAAAATATATAGCTATAAAAATATAAAAAGTATATAAAAAGAGGGACGGAACGTCTTCTTTGCGGCGCCAGGTTACCAAAACCGAGAATTGTTGACAGAAAAGTTAGAGTAGAGAGTTAAAATGTATTATAAAATGACAAGCACATTGTATACAGTATATAAAAACGCAGTTGGTCAAAATGCCTGGAACAATTTTTTGTTTTTGGTTTTTAAGTACATATAGTGATCACGCAATAACCGAACGCAGGTTCGGACAGTAAACTTTGGTACAGACGCGGACGCACGAACGAGTTTTAAATAACAAGAAACAACAAAAAAGAACTAAGTTGAAATACATGTACCGATACTGCAGGAGCAATACATAAGTCGTCCATAATTTGCTGTCTTCTCGCAAAGCAATTTTAAAAAAAATAAAATAATTCCTTCAAAGAGACTAAATCATCGGAGGTCAATAGAAAGGCTAAGACATCTGCCCGATTCCGCAACGCAGGTTGGCTGTGAACGTAGCAAAATGAAATAGGTCGAATTAAGCGAAAGGAATGAGCGAGGATCGGGTGATGAAATGATACGCACACAAAATTTCGCGGCAAACCCACACGCTTGCCTAGGCATAAAAAACCCCACGAATTTGGGAAAAAGCCGGGGCAAGCGGATCCTTTATTTAAACCCCAAACAAAAGAATACAGATATCAATACGCGAAACAAAGTTAAATCATGTACGTAAAAATAAAATGAACGATAATCAAATTTACCCGACCGCATTCACAGATCTCCGCGAGGATCCTTTGTTTGATCGCAAAACGCAGAGAGCTCTCTTACCGCAAAATGTTTTGCCGCACATACGGCTAGTGTACCGCCAACGCCACAGAAGAGGTTTTTTTTTGCCGCACACAGGGCTGGGTGTACCGCCAACGCCGCAGATGCGCCTCGACGTCTCGAGGGCCCGCCAACTGGGCCACGGGTGGCACACGAAGTCCACCGCGTCGGTACAGCTCGTGGAGATGACACGTTCCTGGCGCGTGGTCGAATCTCCCCAACTTCACCGAAGTTCACACTCGAACATTCCAATCTGCTACGGGTGGCACACAAAGTCCACCGCGCCGACAACCGCACAATTTTTCCGCACCGAGCTCGGTCGAAAGAAAAAACGCACCGAATCGCACGCGATCGCAAATCGACAGGAGCGTCCGAAAGCCGTTGCTCTTCTAACTCAGCCGTCCGCGGGCCTCGTCGAGCGGGTCCCAGATCCCCCCCCAACTGCGCGCGCCGGAACACGCCGACTCGCGGCGACAGTCAGCGGCTCGAGCTCGAGATCAATTCCAACATTCCGCCCGCCTTCGTCCGACGGACGAATATTTCTAAACTATCTTAGTCCATATCCAGATGCAGTGGACACAACCGAGCAATGTGACGTCGAAGTGAGGTGGTAGCGGTCTTCACAGTGGCCACTCGCACGAGACCGTCTGGACCGGGATGAACTTCCGTTATTCGACCTAAAGGCCATTTCGACGGAGGGTAACGATCGTCCTTGATCAAAACTAGTCTACCCAATGAAAAATTTACGCTAGGCTCCCTCCACTTTTCTCGCTCTTGCAAGTGGAGGAGGTATTCCGAAGACCAGCGCCTCCAAAACTGGTTTCTAATGCGCTGAAGCAACTGATATCTATTCAAGCGATTTTCTGGGACGTCTGGAAGGTCACCTTCTGGGATAAGTCCTGAAGAACTCCCGTTGAGGAAGTGGAACGGTGTCAGCGCATTAAGATCGTCCACATCTGCCTTAAGAGCGCTTAGTGGTCGCGAGTTTAGGCAAGCTTCAATTTCCACGAGAACGGTGGACAGTTCCTCAAAGGTGAGGGTGTGTTCACCCACCGTCCGTTTCAAATGATGCTTGACCGATTTAACGCCCGCCTCCCACAGACCTCCATAATGAGGAGTGTTTGGCGGAATGAAAGTCCACTCAGTACCATCATTAGCAAGCAGAGATGCAATCTGACGATAGAATTCGGAGGCTCGATGGAACATGGCCCTAAGCTCAGCATCTGCTCCCTGAAAGTTGCTGGCATTATCGCTGTAAAGCTTTCGGCAAGTGCCACGTCTACCTACGAATCGACGATACGCGCATATGAAAGAAGCAGTCGTGAGGTCGCTCACAAGTTCGAGATGAATCGCTCGTGTGGAGAAACAAACAAAAACCGCGATATACCCCTTGTACGATTTATAACCACGACCCTTAGTAGCGCGCACTTGAAAAGGCCCGGTATAATCAACTCCAGATATAGCGAAAGGACGTCCCGGATTCACCCTATCGGCTGGGAGATCACCCATCAACTGCTGCGCTGTTTGTGGTTTAACCCGCTGACACGTTATGCATTTTCTTATGGTGGATTTAACCAAACGGGTTTTTCCTAAGATCCAGACGTGTTTCATTAAAATGCTGGATGTCAACGTCGGTCCACCGTGCAAACAGAGATGGTGAGCATGACGAACAAACAAGACACTTAGAGAGGAATCGAACGACAAAATCGGAGGATGCTTGCTGTCAAAAGGAAGATTGGCGTGCGACAGACGACCACCTACGCGTAAAATCCCGTTGTCACATAAAAACGGGTTCAATTTACTAAGTCCACTGCGCTTCGGCAAACTCTTACCCTCCTTCAAACACAAGATCTCCTCGGAGAAACGACGCGATTGCGACAAACGAATGGCGATAAGTCGCGCTTCAGATAGCTCCGCAGCAGTGAGAAAAGGTGGCAAAGGAACTTCGCCTTGTTTTCGCCTACGAAAATTGAGAAGAGGGCGACGACATGTCGCAATTATTCGAATTAATCGAGTCAAAGAGGAGAAACGTGTCAAAAGCTCCAATTCTACAGGCCAAGTTTGGGCATGAAGGGTTCGCTGATTCTCCACCTGCTGCGGCCACTGTTCCGGTGATTGAGAAAGCCACTTAGGTCCATGCCACCAAATATCACTCCGAGCTAGATCAGAAGGCTCACATCCACGAGTAGCTAAATCAGCCGGATTCTCACCGGTGGGCACGTGCGACCAAGTGGCGGATGACAGTTCCGTTTGTATATACGAAACCCTGTTCGCGACAAACGTCTTCCAGTGGCATGGGTGTTTATGAAGCCACATAAGCACGATCTGACTATCAGACCAAGCATAGACAGGCAAGTTGCTGAGAAAATCTAGCTTCCTAATATGACACAGAAGTTTGACGAGAAGTGCTGCACCACATAATTCCAAATTAGGGATGCTAACGGTTTTAACAGGCGCGACTTTAGACTTGGCCGACATCATGGAAACGTGATCGCGGCCGTCCTCTTCCTCGACCCGCAAATACACCACTGCTGAATACGCACGAGAGGACGCGTCGGAAAATCCGTGGATTTGGTAAGAACGAGCGGCAGTAACACCCAACCAACGATCGACAGACAGAGAAGGTAATGCGGACAACGACTGGCAATAGCCAGACCAGCGCTCGCGGAACTCTGAAGGCAAAGGAGAATCCCAGTCACATTTTTGGATCCATAAGTCCTGCACTAAAATCTTAGCCACCACAGTGACTGGAGCCAACCATCCAAGTGGATCAAACAATCGTGAAATAGCTGAGAGAATTCCCCGCTTCGTTGTCGCGGCCGATAGCTCCTCAATTCCCCCCGCTAAGAACCTGAAATGATCCCGCGTCGGGTTCCACTGAACTCCTAAAGTCTTAACGGAAGAGTCTGTTTCGATTAGCTTCTCCGAATTCTGCTCCACCTGAGGAGGAAGGAGATCCGGATGATTTGCAGCCCACTTATCTAAGCTGATACCTGCTGAATTTAGTAACGAAGAAAGCTCATCCCTTTTTCGAATAGCCGTGGGCACATCGTCCGCTCCTGCAAAGGTATCGTCGACGTAAGTCTCGGATTTGAGGCATTCAGCACCTAAGGGGAACCTAGTTCCCTCGTCCTCGACCAATTGCAGAAGCGTGCGAATCGCCAAATAAGGAGCGCAAGCCGTCCCATAGGTGACGGTATTCAAGCGATATTCAGCTGCTTCGGAGTCGGCAGTAGCTGCCCACACTATCCTCTGAAAATCCTGGTCCTCGGGCTTTACTCGAATCTGTCGGAACATCTTCACGATGTCCGCGGTGAACGCGAACTGATATCTACGCCAGTTCAACAAAGTTAAGGAGAGATCGCCTTGGAGGGGAGGGCCTGTCATTAAAAAGTCGTTTAGAGATTTCCCGTCACGAGTTCGCCGAGAAGCATCAAAGACGACCCGGAGTTTCGACGAAGAATTTGATGCTTGAACCACGGCGTGGTGTGGTAAGTACCACGCGTTTTCGCATTGAATCTTAGAAGACGGGATTCGCGACATGTGCCCCAGTCGCTCGTACTCGTGCATGAAGCGGCAGTAAGCGACAGATAACTTCGGATCGCGTGAAAGACGACGATGCATAGACGAAAGAGACCCAATAGCCATCCTGCGAGTCTCAGCCGCTGCCGGTGGTAAAGTCGCTCTCAGCGGGAGCCGCACCTCGTATAGACCCTGCGAATCTCGACTATGCGTGTCTCGAAATAAACGCTCGCATGCTTCATCTTCCGGTTTCAAAATATGTGTGACCGAGGGCACCTCCTCGAGACTCCAGAACTGCTGCAGCGATTGATCTAGATCACAAGAATCGCAATGTAAAACCTGCGCCGTCGGAAGAGAGGCGGACCTCTCCGCCCGCCGTGGTACGTCCAACTGCAGAGGACCGGAAACGATCCAACCGAAAGCCGTGTTCTGGGCAACAAGATTCGAAGAAGGAATATGCCTTAACCCGGACCTGAGCAGCCGACCGTAAACATCAGCTCCTAGAATGAGATCTACCTTATTCGATACGAAAAATTCAGGGTCCGCCAATGAAATTCCCTCAAACTGTGTCAAATCGAGGCCGTCGATGTCATCTGCCGGAAGATGCGAAGTGAGCTTCGGAAGAACCAGAGCACCTATCTCAAATTGGAATTCGGAATCGATTCGGGATTGTAAGATAAGCCGTGCCGTCGATCGAGCAGTACCGGCAGTACTGGCACCAAGTCCTGTCAACACTACGTTGGTGCGCTGTTTCCGAAGCCCTAAAAGCTGCACGATTGATTCCGAAACGAACGACGATTCCGAACCCTGATCTAAGAGCGCTCGCGCGTAGGCGATATTACGACCCGGCCCCATCACCAAAACCCGCGCAGTTGCAAGGACAACCTTACGTCTCGCAGATGGGACGCTAGACGCATGTAGACTGACAACAGGAGCAGAAGTGGCCGATCCAACACCACGAGAATCGCTCGTCCGACTGACGCTCTCACGTGGTGTTTGAACACCGCCTTGTGACTTCAAGTGGAGGAGCGTATGATGCTTGTGTTGACAGATAGAGCAACGACCTGAAGACGGACAGGCGTTCGCTCTGTGCTGTCCAAGGCAATTAAAACAAGCCTGCAGTCATTTCACTGTAGTGAGTCGTTCATGGGGAGGTTTATCTCTAAGCTTGTGACACCTTGCAAGAGAGTGCGACCCGAGACACAGAGAACATTTGAAAGAGCTAGAATCCGAAGATCGGGTAGCGCTGGCATGGAAAATTTTGCGCGACTGAGACCCCGAAAGATTTGTAGAAGCATGTCTCTTTTCAGGTCTCCTGTCAGAGGTTATCATTCCCAGAGCCTGTGTTCTTTTTTCCACAAATCTAACGAGATCGGAAAACTTAGGAAGCGACTCCAAAAAATTCGCGTCTCCCGAACTATCATCCACCGCCGCCTCGGAATCCTTCTCGCTTAGTTCTGCCTCCCATAACTTTCGAGATTCCGGGTCTAACCGTTCAGATAATATGAAAACCAACCACACGTTCCAATGATCGACCGGTAATTTGAGGTTAGCTAATGACCTAAAGATAAGTTGAGCGTCATCTACGAAGGAGCGTAGCTCAGAAGCTGACTCTCTCTTTAAATAAGGGATTTCCATGAAGGAAGCTAAAAGCTTGTTGATGATCAAGCGCGGATTGTGATAGCGAGCCTTAAGAGCCTTCCACGTACTACTGTAGTTTGCATTGGTAGTAGTAACGTCCCTAACGAGATCGGATGCGCTGCCCGTCAAGCATGATTTCAGGTACTGCAACTTAGTTGCATCTGCTAATTGAGGAACATCATGCACCAGTGTGGTGAAGAGGTCGCAAAAACTAGCCCAATCCTCATATTTACCGGAAAACTTGGGTAGAGGAATGCGAGGGAGTTTTGCGATACCGGAGCCCTTCACTTCCGAAAAACTTGAATCACCTGCCCCTACAGGCAGTGTGTTCTCAGAAGCATGCCCGAGACTCGCGAGGAGTGTCAAACATTCATCAAGACCGTTCTCGTAAACCCCCTGAATGCGAGAAAACAAATTTTGTTCGATGTAAGGTTCAGATTCCGCGTCGTCCCTTCCCACAATCTCGGAATGAGTTTTGCGAACCTCTGCCCAGACTTCCCTCAAAGCTTCGAGCCGTGACTGTAAAATGTTCGCATTCAGTGCTTCACGCGGTTTACTCAGCAGCCGTTTACAGCTGCTATCTATTTCAGATTCGCGCGAAAGCTGTATCGCTATTAATTTTTTCAAAATAGGAGGCGCCATAGCATGCAATTAATAAGTTTCCCGGCTCACGATGCGACTACCGAAAAAAAAGACGAATCATTCAAACGCGCGAAAATATGGCTACACCATTCACTGAGTGTAATAATAATAATAAAAGTAACCGCTGATAGTTCCCAGAGCAGTGATATGTTAACTTAAAATTAACGCAATTTATGTAAACGATAACTTATAATATACGCAGCATATAAAAGATAAAGCGTGTTCGTCGTGTTTAATGCCGAAGTTCACCGATCCGCGAGTAAGTCCGCCGCACAACACACCACGCAACGCCACGCCGCAAAGGTCAAAGCCGCGATCAGCGCGAAAGACAAAGAGCGCCCGTGATGGCGACGGCGAAAGTAAAAAAAACGAAGCGCGGGTGCGAGACCGACAGCGCGCGGAAACGAAGTGCTCCCGAAAGCCCAGGCGCCCGAAAAGACAAAGAGCGCACGGGAGCGCAACTGCGAAAGTCAAAAACGCAGCACGTGCGCAAGACCGAAAGCGCGCGGAAACGAAGTGTTCCCGGAAGGCGAAGCGCCCGCGATAGACAAAGAGCGCACAAGAGTGCGACCGCGACAATGAAAAAACGAAGCACGCGTGCAAGACCGAGAGCGCGCGGAAACGAAGCTCTCACGAAAGACAAAGATGCACGAAGTTCGCAGCGACCGCGAAAGCCAAAACGCGCGCAAACACCGAAGCATGCAAATCACACTTGTGGAAAATTGCGAATCATTCCACAAACCAATCGCTCGCTCCTCACCCGGGGCACCATGAACATAGCAAAATCAAATAGGTCGAATTAAGCGAAAGGAATGAGCGAGGATCGGGTGATGAAATGATACGCACACAAAATTTCGCGGCAAACCCACACGCTTGCCTAGGCATAAAAAACCCCACGAATTTGGGAAAAAGGCGGGGCAAGCGGATCCTTCATTTAAACCCCAAACAAAAGAATACAGATATCAATACGCGAAACAAAGTTAAATCATGTACGTAAAAATAAAATGAACGATAATCAAATTTACCCGACCGCATTCACAGATCTCCGCGAGGATCCTTTGTTTGATCGCAAAACGCAGAGAGCTCTCTTACCGCAAAATGTTTTGCCGCACATACGGCTAGTGTACCGCCAACGCCACAGAAGAGGTTTTTTTTTGCCGCACACAGGGCTGGGTGTACCGCCAACACCGCAGATGCGCCTCGACGTCTCGAGGGCCCGCCAACTGGGCCACGGGTGGCACACGAAGTCCACCGCGTCGGTACAGCTCGTGGAGATGACACGTTCCTGGCGCGTGGTCGAATCTCCCCAACTTCACCGAAGTTCACACTCGAACATTCCAATCTGCTACGGGTGGCACACAAAGTCCACCGCGCCGACAACCGCACAATTTTTCCGCACCGAGCTCGGTCGAAAGAAAAAACGCACCGAATCGCACGCGATCGCAAATCGACAGGAGCGTCCGAAAGCCGTTGCTCTTCTGACTCAGCCGTCCGCGGGCCTCCTCGAGCGGGTCCCAGATCCCCCCCAACTGCGCGCGCCGGAACACGCCGACTCGCGGCGACAGTCAGCGGCTCGAGCTCGAGATCAATTCCAACAGGCTGTACAGGCTGACTCTTGAAGCATGCGAAAGCGGGCATTCGGACAAAATATGGATTGGTATATACATACTAGTGAGTCTTTCGCTCCCATGTTTGCACATAAGGTGCAAAGAGCCGTTGGGTTATAAGGATGACGTGTGTCGCCTATACCGAGAGAGCGAGAGTGGATCGTGGCTGTTCGTATTTGTATTTTCAGTCTAAGGTAAGGAAGATGGCAACGGATGGGATGTAAAGTTGCAAGGCTGTCAGTAAACTGTCTAAACATAGACATCTGAATAGACTGCGAAGAGTAATAACATTGTAAGTCAGTAGTACGTAAAGCTGGAGCATATACTTCACATGTTGAGACTAAAACGGACTCCCAGTTTTCTGCAGTTAAATTGACCCAAAGGCCGTCATGGGAGGACGAACCGAGAGCGCGCCTTAGCTGAGAGAACCAGTTTAAAACCGGCTCCTCCAGTCCGCCCGCACTGAGTTCGAACAACCTGACTAATCCCATCCGCGAAATACTATCTAACGGTTGACGCAGAAGCCTTATAACTAGAAGAAGTGCTCTCCTGACAATTTCCGCCGCGATAGGGTATAAACCAAACTCCAGGCGCAACAGATACGATGGTGTCGATCTGGGTAACTTTAAGCATTTCTTAAAGAAGTCAACTTGTACGGATTCGAGATTTTCTAAATAACATAGGGCCCAGCTGGGAGAGGCATATCATAAAGTTGCTAAGATGGAGACCGAATATAATTTTAGGGCAACTTTACACGAGTCCCCTTTCACCCAGGCCATTACAGACAGGATTGAAGCCACGGATTGACGAGTCCTGGCAATGGCAGTCTCGGCGGCCTTCAGCCCTTTTGCCGACGAGGAGACGATTGTCCCCAGGTAAAGGTATGTTGGTCTCTGAATAATAAATTCAGATGCTCCCCTTCTGAATACCACAACTTTGGTTTTTGAACTAATGACCTTGACAGAATTTGTTGAACAGTAAATTCCCTTAGTTTGGATCTTAAATCAGCTGGAGAATAGGCGAAAATCGCCAGATCGTCGGTATAAAGAAGCATCATAAGGTCGTAGGTTCGCGAGTAATAGGGCCTTTCAGTCTCTTTTCCCGAAAAAAGCTACCTATATCTGAGATATAGGTTATAAATAACAATGAGCTCAGTATTTGACCCTGTAGGACCACTTCGGTGACCCTGACTGTATCTGTGGCACCTTCGGCACAGACTATTGAAGATGCTGCAGTGTTATAAAATAATTTGAGCAACCGCACCATTTTAGCACTCACCCCTAGGTTAAAAAGTTTATACCAGAGCTTGTCATGAGGAATAGAATCGAACTCTCTGCGGAAATCAACAAAAAGAACAAAGCACTTGGAGGCTTTTTTCTTCAGTTGTATTTGAACTGCAGCCATTAGCGCAAAGATGTTATCCTCCACAGAGCGCTCCCTTCTAAATCCAGACTGTTCGCTTGGAAGTACGTCACGTCGTAAGAGCCAGGTCTCCAACCTCCCTTCTATTACCTGAGTGAAAAGTTTAGTGAGCGCTTTTGTAATAGCTATTGCTCTGTAGTTAGCAGGATCGGAACGATCTCCCTTTTTGAAGAGCGATGAATGTTGTTGTAACTATAAAAATATCAAATGTCGGGTTGCTCAATATCAAAGTTGTGGCCGCGTTTTGCGTTTTGTGCAAAAATTTAAGTTGAAAATTTTTTTGGACCGTTTTTTGGTCAAATTAAGAAGACAAAAAAATGGTTTTATTTTTAGATAAAAGTACTCATTTTTGTGAATAAAATGCGCGTAGTCCCATTTAAATGCGATAATTAGAAAAGTAGATATCGTAATTTAAAGAAATTCAATAAATATGACCTCACGGCCGCCATTTTGAAAAGTTTGGAAAAATATTTTACTACGTTATTTTTGACATACGTATGCGTAAAATACGATTTTACGCACTCGGGCGCCGCGGTCATCACTCGTGTGCAACCTCGTATTTGACACACAAAAAACGCCGCACAAATTTTCCGCATAATATGTCAAAAAATACGGTTCGACACGCGTGTGTAAGAATTCGATTTTACGCACCGGCCTATCTAATCCCATGTTAAAAAACGGTGCTTAAAATCCTATTTTACGCACATGTATCGAAATGTACTATTTCTACGCCTATACCTATCAAATATTTAATTTTCGTTGAATTCCGCGACATCGACCACAACTTTGATATTGTTGACATGGAATGACTCATATACCAGGGCCCCGTAATGAAAGTAATGAAATTATAACTATACCAAAAATACATGGGATACCGAAAAGGAAACAAAATATTTCGTTTCGTTATCTCATGCGTACAATGAATAAGCGTTATAATGTTACGGGTCCCTGCCCTGGTATATACTCCTCATAACTGTAAATGACTTCTAACTTGCCTGTGCTGCATATACATTTAATTTTCATCAATCTATTATAGATATTCTTTTCAACTATTGCAGGGTAATGCTTCTACAGTTTATAATTATAGATGTATATTCGGTAGCAAACACATAAGCGAGTATACTTGATTATCTCGTACCTTATTACACTTCATGTTTGGATATTCATTGAATTATTTAAATTTGAGTTATTGGTGAAATAGAAATAATCTCAATCCATTTAAATACTGAACATGGTAGTGTGAATTGTACTCTCTATTCATAAGAAGCGCCAAATTGTAACATTTTTTAAAACTTATGCGAGCTAATTAAAATACTCTAATGTCGTACCATAACGTATGATTAAGACAAAACATTGTTGCATATGGTGAATCTAAGTGGCACAGAAAATTGTGTTATTAGATTTCCTCGGACGCAGTTAAAACTTGAATATCCCAGATTCCAAAATCGGAAATAATTGTACGTTTTTGCATTTTGAAAATGATAATAAAATATACAAAAAAGGACAAAGGACAGGAAATTTTCCCCGTGTTAATAACAATTATAGTCTGTTTGCGGGTCGGCTCTCGAGTGGAGAGGTACAGGACAAAGACGATACATGACAGAACTAGATACACAACACCCACCCAGAGGCAGTCCCCCTACCCCAATATCGGTAACACCAGCAGATTCGGCGGTCTGTGCCATAGCGAGTACGACGCGGGGCTTATCCCATCTTTATCCGAGATAAGACCCACGACGTACCGACCGCGGACAAGACGCTGACGGTACCAATAACTGCGGACGGGGGTCGGCAGCGGTCGCAAATTCGTGCCTTCGCCCAGCAAGGTTCCTCGGTTATTCCACACTGGACATAAGCAGAGAAACCGACGGCCGGGGATTCGAACTCGGGACCTTCGCGACGTTCAGTTCAGGCGGACAAAGACTGACGGCTTAGCCCGCACGACCATCACGCCTTAAACGAATGAGTAAGGAAAATATAGAGCTTTGGTGACGCTTAGCTATGCAATAAAATATACAAGACATTGATACATGCTCAAAAATGAGTCGATTTATTTAAATTAATTTACATGTATGTATTATTTACAATTTTCTTATAATTATGAAATAAATTATTCACATCGAATATGCTATATCCTCCGGATGATTGAGTTCGTATGGGTCCTTAGATGCCTGGTCACGTGGTCCCGTCTCAAAAAACCTTTGCCGCATATGCTGCATACGTGTGGTTTCTCATTAGTATGCAGAATCATATGCCTCTTTAGGTCCTATTTATACACATATTGGCAGGTACATAATCTGCATTCAAACGGTTTTTCGACCTGGTGTTTTTGAACATGCTCGAGGTATGCATGTTCGGCAGAATACCTTTTCCCGCACTTTGGACATTTGTAATTTTTCTCGCCGACGTGGCAACTCCTGAAATGTTGCAGGAAGTACGTTCTTTTTGGGAACTCCTTGTTGCACTCCGGCAGCAGAAAATCCCACTTTCTGTAAGGTAGTGGGACGCCATCTCACCTTCCCGCTCGTCGGTAGTCCGGTGCTTTGTTGCCTCCATATTTTCTTCTTCTGGACGGAGTTCCCATTGGAACCTAATAGTAGGCCCCAGGTTTTTGAAACCGTACTCACCGTGCAAGTCTGCGTCCATAACTGCGTATGCATCTTCGAATGCTGGTGTATATTTGTCTAAAACCAGATGACTCGTCGGATGTTCCATGATGCGGGAATTTGGATGTTGATGGAGACGAAATGAACTGACACTCACACTTAGAGGGTTTATGTTAGACTGACAAACTTGCAGCAAAGGTCCAGCCATTGCTCTTCGAAAAGCAATTCAGAATTTATTTGTTGTGGGGGTAATAAATAAGCCGTCTATGAGTCAGTGACATCAACAACATTGAACTGACCACCCAGGTATCAGCATTTTAATATGGCCGGAAGTATATAAAGATTAAGTTACTTCAGACCCTAAGGAGCCTAATTCAACAATAAAAAAATTTGTATCCGTGATCTTGTACGTACGTACGTCCGTACGACCCGTTTTTTTGTCTTGCGATAATTCGCGTACGGATAAGCGTATTGACATAAATTTTTTTTATAAATACGTGTCTTGGCATAACTTAGATCTGATTATATTTTGGTGCAGATGCATCCGTCGATTACTAAAAAACATTTGCCCCAATTAAGTTTCTTCGTAGTTTTTTGCATTTATTTTGTAAAAATACAAATTTAATTAAAAAATATTTCAAACAAAAAAGATAAAACATAAAATTCTCTACAAAAAAAGTTGTATGCATTTTCTTCCTGAAGTCAACGATAATGCCATAAAAACTGTTTAAAAATGCTTATGACTATTGTCTGAAAAAGAATTGAATTTGGTCAGCTCGGCAAAAAATTACCCTATAGTTTTTCATCAAATTTCGACGTTTCGACCTCCTATCCCCCAGGGGTAGTCTTCGCCAGCCCCTCGGGCGCGGTGATCACCTACGGACGCATAAGTTCTTTTACGTCCTTGATTCGAAATTAACTATTTCGATATATCTAAAAGATGTTTTGTAGATATCTGAAAGATATCCGTCAGAGATATTTTCAACGCTTTTAAGATATCTTTGACGAATAATATGTATTGTATATATTGTATATATAAGATCATAATAATACAGACAGTAATTAGTAAAACATGGTAAATATGTAATATGCATCGAATAGTCTATTACAATACAAGTGCATGAAGTAAGTGTTTTGTAACTTTAATTTATTAATACTTCGGCTGGCCTGTCGTCGGGATCGAAGTTTTAAAAATGCTCATTTTCAATTTTACGTCGACTCAGGCCATAGGTCATAGTTGTAAATCATTTTCAAAATAGCCTATAGTTTTTCGTCAAAAATAATGTCCACGTTTCTAACCTTAAATATCACACAAAAAAAGTATATATATTTATTACCTTCCGTGTACATACGTACGTCCCAGAAAATATTTTATTTTATAAACCAATATACAATTTAGTATCTTCGACCCTGCGGCCTTTGGCTAAATTGAATACCGTTTTCCCTAAATTTAGTAATGCTACTTTTAATTTCCTTTTAAAATATTATCAAAATGATTTTCTTTAATAACTAGACTAAATGTTTTGTGCTTTCCATTAGGAGTTATTAAAATTTGTCCTATTTTGGGTCTACTACTTTTAAAATTATCTGAACTTATTTTGCCTACATCTTGTAACAGTATTCTTATAGGTGTTCTTGTCTCAATATCTGTCGAAATAATGTGAACATAATTTGAATGCTCATATGTAAGATTTTCTCAAGAAAATTCAAAATTATATTCTATTTCTGGATAAGTACTTTCATGAATAGTTATTGCATTAAATGGACGCTTGGTATTAGACGAAATTATTCGTTTAGGTTTAACATTTGGGTTTAAGCTTCGGATTAATCTTACTCCTTCTTAGAATCTCTGTCTAGCATTACATTTTCTATTGGGGTGGACGTTGCTTTTGGTAGATATTTATTATAAGAAAGAGTTAATAATGTTGATTGTAACATAGGTTGAGAAGGCTTCTAAATGAAGCTGATAATTCTTTATCTTCTGGTATATCTTGCAGTACGCCCGGTTTAGTCTTTAATGTTATGAATTTATTTTGAGTATTATATAATTCATGTTTTTCCTGTTCTTCTTGATTGTCAAATAATCTAAACTCTTCTGTATGATATTTTCTTTGCTGTTGTTATACTTCATCTTCTGTTTCAGTTATATGGTTCCGCTTTTTTAATGCTTTTTCAAATTCTTCAAAAGAATCTCGCAATTTAAATAAATATATAAATGAATTTTGTTTTTTCCTTCTTTCAAATCATCTATTGTTCCAAAGTCATCTTCACTTTCGTAAACATGATCCTCGGGAAGCCTCACGATAATTTCCTCGAATCTATCACTCACTATTACAGGACCGTCATGTTGAACAAATGGGTTCAACCAATTTATTAACTGTAGCCAGCAATCAATGGCCTGTGTCTTATAAGTTTAATAATCGTCGACCTTCGCAATAACTGAGACGATTATTACTGAGCATAGAATAAAATGAAATCACGATTTCGTTTTGGATTATACTAAAATCTTATACTATGAGGATGTTTGCAAGCGAAAGATCATTGTTTGTGCACCGCAAAACGATTCTCAAAATGGATCCATCGAACTATAGTACGCCAAATAGTACTTCTTGGTCTTAGGTCGTAAAATTTTACGACCGAGGAGCGAACACTATTTGTTGATACACTGTTCGCAAAGTAGGCACTTTACTACTACACTTAAGTAAAGACGTACTTTACGCCTACTATGACGAAAAATGAATTTTCATGAAGCAACATCCTAAACAGCTAAATATTAAATTTTGTAAATGTATACACAAAATATATAATTTCGCTGCTAATTTTGCTTTTTCTTTCATAATGTATGTGTATACAGTCAGAAACACCATTTAAACAACAATTTTTATTATTAATGTTTACAGTATATATCAGGGTGGTGTGTAACAAATTTGTTTACTGTTGAATTTTAAATTTGAAGTCCGAAAAAGTTGACCCACACCTGTAAGACACCAAAAATAACCCATAAACGCCTAAACCCATTAACCTCAAACCTCATAAATCCATAAACCCGTAAAACTCTGAATCCTTTAAACCCCCTAAAACTCCAAACTACATAAACCCTAAAACACATAAACCGCAAATGCCCTTCCAATTGTAAAATTCCACTGTAACAAAAATAGTTTAAATCTGAAAAAATTTAAACGCATGTTTTGACCTAAATAGAACCTTTTAGGGTCAATTTTATATTTTTTTGTACACTACACTCACACATATGTGTATAAATATATATATTATAGTTTAAAATAACATTCACAACCTATCTTAGTTCCAATACCCATATTACTTAATATAACAGGAAAGTAGGACTTGAATAACAGGAGACACGAATGACACTTACTAGTATATTAACAATTAATACTAGTTTTTTGGGCATTTATAAATATTACACTAAGTATTCATACTTAAACTAAGGATATGAATGATATGCAAATGAAAAAGTAGATAAAAATTATCATTATTAACTTACAAATAGAGGGAGATGAATGACATTTGCAAATTTCAATCAAGTTTTCTTACCTGGAATGCCGTCAAAGACTGCAAACAGCTTCATTATGTACTTCCGATAGTATTTTAATCTGTAGTTGGATGTTAACTGACTTATATTATGCGAAAACAAAAGCCAAGTTGTATTTTAACACTAGCGCCCCACAACATGATGGGACATGAATTACAGAAAATCCGGACACACGAATATAGAGTGTAAAAAGTTTTCGTTGTTGCAATTTGAACAAAAACCTATAGTTGTCTGTTATTTTGGAGGATTCACTTTATAAGCTCATTGTTTACAATCATTCGCAACGGCTAGTTAAACGTGCTGAAAATGTCAAATTCTAATGTGCCACAAGCGATTTTTTCAAAATTATCACCTTTAAATATATAATTTAAATTTTACAAAGGCGTGTACGTCTATCTGAAAGATGTATTAATATAGTTTATAGTCAAATATATATAGAAAAAAAATAGCTATACTAATTTGTCGTAAATTTTCGTATTTAGAAAGCAATTAACCGGAGATACATAGAAGTTAAAAGTATAAAATTTTCACCCATATCACGAACTTACACCGTGATCTAAAATAATGTACGATCGCGAGTTCGCAGTACTTCATTGTAATTCCCACTGCTATTTTCGAAATTATCGCACGATATCAATGTGTTTTTGGGAACTTTATTTTGCCCACATTGTGAATTTAGTGTAGATTGCAAATTTATTTTAAATAAATTGGGCAGCGCGAAAGAACATTTCAGTACCACTTTTTTACTCGCCCTTCGAATCTGCACCATTTTCTTGGTGTTTTTAGAGAATTTCCAAATATTACTGCTGGAAATCTCCATGAACAAACAATCATAATACACAATTGCAAGACAATGCACTGAATAAAAGATTCTTTAAATTTTGTTACTACGTATGAAGTCAATATTCTCAACGCCAAATTTCAAGGAAATAGGTTCATCATACTTATCTCATAGTAGGCCCTTAATATAAGCCCTCAAAACTACTTTTGTTTTGCAATTTTAAATTGCGAGACGAGTGAATAATTTTGAATATAGTAATAAAAAATTTGTAGAGGCATTGTTTTGAATAATATTCGACAAAAAGATATGAGACACTGAAACGGAAGTTTAGTAATATTGACTAAATATGTGGTTGCGGGTTAGTATCTGTTAGTACCGAGTTAGTTGTTATATAATAACTAATTTAGTTCATTCAGCTAAAATGGTTGAAATTACGCAATATTTGGCTACTATACGTAATCACATTAATTTTTACCAAATTTTTATTAAAAAACTGAGAAATTTACTTCTGATCGTATAAACATTTCCATTGTATTTTTACTTTCAAAGCATTGACGATAGTTTCTTTTCAATTTTAATAACGGACGGTACCGTTCTAGTTGTTAATACACCTTTTTCATTTCCAGGTTCGTTATCTCTTAGTTAAAGTGTCAGGTTATGCAGCAGGCAATAGAACTTAATAGCACTACATGTTGTAAACATTGTTCAAAAAATTTAAGGTTTATGGAACAAAGTGGAAAAAAAATCATATGATTATACTAAAGTTCTAATGATCATTATTTGGATTAGGCAGGTACATAAAGGACTGAAGCATGCAGGTACTTTAGAGGGATATTCTACAATTCCTACCGTTTAATCCTCTGGAATATCTCCAAATGATATATTATATTACCTATTGAAAATCTAAAGAACCAAGTGTTCCCACATAAGTACTTTATATATTTATATAAACCTTATATAGACCTTAGGTCTGGACGAAGTAGTGAATGTGGTCACGTCGGGCATAAAAATTACCTTATAGTTTTTCATCAAATGTCGACGTTTCAAACCCTAAAGAGCCCAATTCAACAATAAACTAGTGTTGGCGTGGTGCCTCGCTCGCTTCGCTCGCTCAGAAACTTCGACCCAGTGGAGAGTCGGCTATTCCTTAAATACTCGTTCGTTTACAAACAGCTTTCAATTATATTATAAAATTATATTGATAATATTTGGGGGTCCAATCATATTTAGGACCAAGTGGCATCGATAGATATGTTATAACAATAAGTGTTTCTTATATGTATGAAAATTGAAAATGAGCATTATCAAAACTTCGACCCCGACAACAGGCCAGTGCCCGTATTCTGTAACTCGTTATTACGAATAACGTCGACGTTATGACAATTCCAACCAACCACGGTCCAGGATATTGTCGTTATCAACAGTAACGTCGACGTTATTCGTAATACCGACTTACAGAATACGGGCACAGCCGACGTATGAATAAATAAAAGTTGCGAAAAACTTACTTCATGCACTTGTATTGTAATAGACTATTCGATGCATATTACATATATATAATATGTTTGAAACATTTTTAAATAAAATTTTTATTTTTACAAAATAAATGCAAAAAACTACGAAGAAACTTAATAGGGGCTAATGTTTTTTAGTAATGGACGGATGCATCTGCGCCAAAATCTAATCAGATCTAAGTTATGCCAAGACAGTATTTAAAAAAAAAAAATTATGTCAATACGCTTATCCGTACTCGAGTTATCGCGAGACAAAAAAACGGGACGTACGGACGTACCCCTCAGGGGTAGTTTTCACCAACTCCTTGGGTGCATACGTTCTTTTACGCCCTTGATACGAAATAGTTATTTTCATAAGGTATGTGAAAAGTGAGACTTTACGCCCGCAGGCAATTCTCATGCCCGAGGGACGGCGAAGCCATCCCTCCATCCATTAAATTGTACATAAATAGTGATTCTTGGTTTTAATTGATTCTGTAGCGTGTAAATAAATTATGTAAATTGATTTTAATTGAATTTTAAACGTTATTATTATGTTTATTGACAATAAAATTTTATATCAAAATAGAAAAAAATTTTTTAACTGGAATAGAATTTAATCTATAATACTAAATTTGAACTAGATTACATAAGAAATATGTTCTTACTGTATTACAAATACATTGTATATTTTTATATTAATAATTAATTAATTCAATTATTGAAATGAAGATTGAATGTAAATGTTTTCGATGTGTCGCTATATTAACGGTTGCATTGTTGACATTTTCACTGTTGTTTGCTTCAATTGTTTTTTTTTTGTTTTACGGCAATTTCATCCGGATTTCCTATTGATTCTCATATAAACATATGAGTTATTGTTTACAGTAATGGGGAGAGTCTTGATTGTCCAAGTGAGAGGGGTATATTTGTTTATTCATAACAAAAGGCACATTTCCCCGGATTTTTCTCTTTACGTCTAGTAAATATATGTTTATATGAGAATCAATAGGAAATCCAAATGAAATTCCTATAAAAAAAAAAACAATGCAAGCAAACAACAGTGAAAATGTCAACAATGCAACCGTTAATAATAACGACACATCGAAAACATTTACGTTCAATCTTCATTAATTGAATTAATTAATTATTAATATAAAAATATACAATGTATTTGTAATACAATAAGAAATTATTTATTATGTAATCTAGTTCAAATTTAGTATTATAGATTAAATTCTATTCTAGTTTAAACATTTTTTGTATTTTAATCTAAAATTTTGTTGTCAATAAACATAATAATAACGATTAAAATTCAATTAAAATCATGACTTGAAACTTACTTATTAAAGCTTACAAAATTACAAGTTTATTTACACGCTGCAGCATCAATTAAAATCAAGAAGCACTATTTATGTACAATTTAATGTCAATATATATTTCTATTAATAAACAATTTAATTAATAAATATTTTTCTACTACTTTATTCTAAAACAAAATACACTTTTAAGCATGTATATTCAAGTATCGGGGGTGCTTCGCCAATACTTATTTTCAAAATGAAATAAATTTCGAAAAAAATAAAAACTATCAGATTCTAGCATTTTTAAGGCCGCTCTTTCGAATGGTAGTAAGAAAATTTAAATACAATTGAGATTTATATACGATTTTGACATATATATATATACTAGAAAAACATGATTTTTTACGAGGCATTTTTTACAAATATGGAGTTTTTGATACAATATCTTACTTTGAGTGAGCTAAAATATATTGCAAGGATGCACTCGATAGTTGTACTTAAAATATACACTGTTGTATATTTGAAATTTTGGTTCCACGTCTTCATTTCATACAATTGATCATACGACAAAATATCACACGACAAAATATCACACAAACAAAATATCACAAGGACAAATAATCACAAACAAAAATATCACTGCGATAAAAAACGCTAAAAAAAATTGCCTCACTAATAATAATTCTTAACAAAAATGTCTCTTATGAATTTTTGGTAAGATACTAATTTTCGAAGATAATAATTGCACACAATTATATTCTTTGATATCCGAAAATATATGTTTGCGAACAAATTTAAAATTGTATTTCCTTTAGACTTTTGCAAAGACAAGAAATATTTCTTCGGGATCCAAAATCTAAATTATAAATTATTGACAATAATTTTTAATTGCAATAAAAAAGAAGTACTTTCACGATTAAATATTATAAATTATTGATATCTAGAAAATTGTAAATAGTTATAAGAAAATCAGTGGTAAATACGGTCGATGGACTAAATCAAAACAAAAACAAACTAGACATCAGTTATTTGTTTCGTCACTAGAGGAACACAGAATCCATTGTTAGTTAAGAACTTAAATTCACATATAAGCAGTTCAGTAAATCGTAGATTCCGTAGCTGGTAAAATTACAAAATCTGTGGCTTATACAACTTTATTTTCACATTTCAGGTGGCTTTCTCGGAGCCCCAGTGTTTACATTTATAGTTTGTTTTTATTTTTATTCAGTCCATTGACCATATTTACCACTTATTTTCTTATAACTATTTACTTTCACGATTTGTTTGAAAATTTGAAGTGGACCTTTGGATGAATTTTGTTCAATAGCAGCGTGGAGGGCGACTTAGGTTTTAATTTGTAGTATGCTTCGTATTATAAGAAGAAAGGTACAGCAAATTAGTGGTTACGCAGTAGCAACCAAACGGTATGCTCTATTTTGGTCGGCAGACAAAACTTAGTGGTATATAATGAATTTGACATATCGAAAATTGTGTTATTAGATTTCCTCGAACGCAGTTAAAACTTGAATATCCCAGTTTCCAAAATCGGAAATAATTGTACGTTTTCGCATTTTGAAAATGATAATAAAATATACAAGACATTGATATAAGCTAAAAAATGAGTCGATTTATTTAAATTAATTTACACTGTATTATTTACAATTTTCTCATAATTATGAAATAAATTATTCACATCGAATATGCTATATCCTCTGAATGATTGAGTTCGTATGGGTCCTTAGATGCCTGGTCACGTGGTCCCATCTCAAAAAACCTTTGCCGCATATGCTGCATACATGTGGTTTCTCATTAGTGTGCAGAATCATATGCCTCTTTAGGTCCGATTTATACAAATATTGGCACGTACATAATCTGCATTTAAAAGGTTTTTCGTCATGGTGTTTTTGAACATGCTCGAGGTATGCATGCTCGACAGCATACCTTTTCCCGCACTTTGAACATTTGTAACTTTTCTCGCCGACATGGCAACTCATGTGCAGCAGAATAACCTACTTTCGGTAATGTAGTGGGACGTCATCTAACCTTCCCGCTCGTCGGTAGTCCGGTGCTTTGTTGTATCCTTATTTTCTACTTCTGGACGGAGTTCCCATTGGAACCCAATAGTAGGCCCCAGGTTTTCGAAACCGTACTCCCCGGGCAGATCTGCGTCCTTAACATCGTACGCATCTTCGAATGATGGTGTGTATTTGTCCAAAACCAGATGACTCGTAGGATGTTCCATGATGTGGCAATTTCGATGTTGACGTTTATGGAAATGTAAACGAACTGGCGCTCACGCTTAGAGGGTTTCTGTTAGACTGACGTAGTTGCAGCAAAGGTCCATGCCATTACTCTTCGAAAAGCAATTTAGAATTTATTTGTTGTGGAGGTAATAGATAAGTCCATGTTATAATGAGAAAGGCATATCAAAGCGCATGCTAGAGAAGGGAGGAAAATCGAGAGCGACCAACCACAATTCCGTAAGATCTTTCAGGCTACTGCATTGTTTGTGAATTCTCGGAATTGAGAAAACTTAGTGTGTTGTGATTGGCTGTTCACTTCGCATCCTCCTAATAGCTACATCTTTCTGATTATACGATGGATAAGCCGTCTGTGAGTTAGTGATGTCAACAACATTGAACTGGCCACCCATGTGTCAGCATTTTAATTAGCCGGTAGTACATAAGGATTAAGATTTTCACTTTGTATTGTATGGTTCGAAATATAAAGCTTAAAGATCACAAACGAATAAAAAATATTATAAAGAAATTATGCTCATTACCTCTAGTATTTCAGTTCACGTCTATCGCAATGAATCAACCAGTTCTTATATGTAAAATTTTAGAATCACGTACTATTAGATTTATTATGAAAAATCATCCATCAAGAAATTAATATTTATTCAAATAATAATAAATTAAAGGGTCGAGAAATTTACAAATACTTATTGTCGTCTATCTATCTTCTTCTAAGTATTTTGTTGTGTGATTTGATAAGAAACTCCTAATAATCTAGTAGGGATCGACTCTAAAAACTAATCAGATATAAGTTAGGCCATAACAAACTCAAAAAGACGTTTAACATATTTAATACCGTTTGCAAGATATCGTGAGATAGAAAAATCGGGACGTATGTATGTAGGTACAAAATTACTGAAAATTTAATTACTTCGACCCAGACCTTTGGTCACTTCGTCCATAAAAATTACCCTATAGTTTTTTATCAAATGTAGACGTTTCAGACTCTAAGGAGCCCAAATCAACAATAAAAAATTTGTGTCCGTGATCTTGTACGTACGTAGATCCGTAAAAACTGGTTTAAAATGCGTATGACTATTGTCTGAAAAAGTATTGAATTTGGTCAGCTCGGCAAAAAAATTACCTTAAAGTTTTTCATCAAATTTTGACTTTGCGACTACCTGCCTCCCAGGGGTAGTCTTTGCCAGCCCCTCGGGCGCATAAGTTCTTTTACGCCCTTGATAAGAAAGTAACTATTGCGATATATCTAAAATATGTCTTACAGATATCTATAAGATATCCGTCAGAGATCTTTTCGACACTTTCAAGACACTTTTGACGAATTATATGTATATATATATATATATATATATATATATATATATATATATATATATAAGGTCATAATAATACAGACAGCGATTAGTAAAACATAATAAACATGTAATACGCATCGAATATTGTATTACAATATAGTGCATGAAGTGAGTGTTTTGCAACTTTTATTTATTAATACTGCGGCTGGCCTGTCGTCAGGGTCGTAGTTTTGAAAATGCTCATTTTCAATTTTACGTCGACTCAGGCGATATGTTATAGTTGTAAATCATTTTCAATTTTCATATTAAGAAACACTATATTGTTGTAACATATCTATCGAAGCCACCTGGACCTAAATATGATTGGACCCCCAAATATCGATATAATTTTATGATATAATTAAAAGCTGTTAGTAAACGAACGAGTATGTGAATGTGTTTAATAGTATATTGCAGTGGTCGATAACACTAGTTTCAATTGTGTAAAATTTATTTTATAAAAGTTTTTCATTTTCTATAAGCCTGTTCCAGAAGCGTCTGAAAATATTTCCAAATCTCATGATGCGGATGTAATTTTATTTATGTACGTCTTTTCGGTGCGTAAAGTAAACTCGTGCGTAAAGTAAACTTTACGCACTCGATTATACTTTACGCACGGAAAAGCCGTGCGTAAACAATATTTCGGCACACGTGTGTATGTGTAAAGTTCTTTACGCATACGCACTTGTATCGAAAACTACTATTTTGTCAGTGTTTACTGCAAGGTACTGCGTTTTACTATTTCATTTTTAAGTTCTTTATCGTCTGAAACGCCGATATTTGATGAACAATTATTGGGTTATTTTGTTCGTCGATGTGACCAAATTCGATGCTTCGTCAAGAATATTAGTCTAGATTCTGCACGAGATAATAATTGAAGAGTTGAAACAGTTAAATACGTATGTCTGGGTCGAAGTGATAAGTGTTGTCCACTTCAAAACTGCGTACCTAATCTATATTTTATTGTAATATCTATATACAGCGAAATTTCATACCTTCGGACTTGTGATATTACTCGAAATATAATATTATTATTTTAGTGAAATTAATCCTATCATATTTTTCTACTATGTGATTTTAATCGGATTTAACGATAGTTTATGAGGGTGATGTTTTAAATGCCCTGCAAAATACTGTCAATTATGTTAACAAATTAAAGCTGACGTGTAGAGGGTTTTATGTACATACATACGTCCCAGAAAATACTTTATTTTATAAACCAATATAAAATTTAGTGGCTGCGACCCTGCGGTCTTTGGCACATGTACTCATCGATCGGGCTGGTTTTACTAGACCCAGCAAATATTATATTACATTGACATAGTAAACCTGAAATAATCAGTTTTAAAATTTCGACCCTTAGCACATGTCAACCGGAGCTTTTTCTTTGACGGAGGGGGAAATGCAATAGGCACCAACAATTATTTTCAGACAGCTGAGCGAATTATCTTGTACTTATTGGCCTTCTTAAGTATGCGGTATATAATCCAGAATAATGTTGGATATCGGATTTTAAATCGTAAAAATGTCATTAAGCTCCGTATTTCGTCATAAGAATAGTTTGAATGTTAAATAACCTGAAAAATCGTATATCCTATTGTTCAAAAATCCGAATGAATGAAAAACCGAATAATCGAAATTCGAATGTTCGGAAATCCGAGTAATGGAAACCCGAATGATCGGAATTCCGAATAATGGAAACCCAAATGTTCGGAAATCCGAATGTTCGAATATCCGATCTGCTATAAAACCATTCGGAAATAGAGGATTCGGATTTTTGAACATTCGGTTTTTCTTCATTCGGATATTCGAACATTCGGATTTTCGACCATCGGGTATTCAAACATTCGGATAAATATCATTCGATTTTTTGAAATTCGGATATTTGGACTATTCGGAATTTTGACCATTCGGATCTGTGGACCCGACGCTGCCAAGAGATGCATTAGTGTCTCAACATGACATCCACACGATCTACAAAGCGTGCTCTGCACCGCCTGGTGCAAGAAGGTGTGGCGGTACGCTAAGTATACTCCTGGCATGCGAAGATAAAACCCTCGGTCTCGGATTTCAAGCCGGCTGATCTTAAGAACCAGAAGCTCTAACAGAACCGAACCTTACAACAAGGTTAAATAAGGTTAATTTAAGAAATTTTCATAGAATGAAAATTCTAATGAGTCTTTTCTTGGTGAAGTCGGTCCCTCGAATAAAACAATTTAAATTTTAAAAAAACGTTTCGGCAACCTGATGTGTGCCCTCTTCAGTTTATTTTTTTACAATTCTAAAACAGGTATAACATAATTCATTTGTAAAAACATAATGATAATTCTTAAAAGTTTTACTACAGTCAAAAATAAAAAGTTACTCACATGGTTGTAAAGAATTAGAAATTAAAATCACGCGATACAGTATTAACATGTCTAAGTAGTGTTGGTGAGTGCAGCATGAATTTTGACAGCATCTGTCAATACAATTATGATGACTTTAAATCTACTGATGGATAAAAGTATGATAACATATTGAAAAAAAACTACCTAAAAAACTTACTGCTAGAAGTGGAAAGACCGATCTTAAGGTCATTTCCCGTCGATGAGGTTAATTGACGTTTTTCTAAACTCACTGACACTTTACATGATTTGACATTTGATGAAAATGGTTTGTGTATTTCAAACATATATCGCGGAATTGATTGTCAAAAGTAACTAATACCGATTTATGTATATATAAAGTGTGTGTATCCCCCTCTCTTAACAACATTCGAACCCACTGTACAGTGAAACATAAAGAAAACAATTAAGCGGCGATTTAACTATGTTGATAATATAATAATACTTCCTATTGCTTTATGTAATTCTAATCCTTAACAGAATAGAACATTATATATTTCTGGTAAAAAAGACTCTTCAAAGCGTTCATTTGCTGTGTTCTTTTCTTTTTTAATATAATAATTTTCAATCTCTTTACGTTTGCGGTTATTCGTTTCAGATGCTAAGATTTTTACTTTAGGATAATCGAAATCATGTCCAGTTTCTTGTCTATGTTTTGTTAGTGCTGTATAGTTAGATTCTTGTCCAAAAATATTGCGTCTATGTTCTTTAAGTCGTGTACCAAGGAGTCTACCAGTTTCTCCAATATACACACAGTCACAATGATGGCAAGGTATAGAATAAACTACACCACTTTTTTTAAGTTTTTGTAGTCGATCTTTAAAAGGCTTAATTCTTCCGATGTTAGTATTGATCGGTTTGTTGACAACGCGAACATGTTGTTTTTTCAAAGTTTTCGCGATTCTCTCAGTTAACCCTTTGACATATGGAAGTGATGTGGTGGTTTCAGGTTTAGTCTCATCAATCGGGTGTTCTATATTTTTATTATAATGGATAAAAGTATGATAACATATTGAAAAAAAAAATTTATTTATCTTGTATGGAGCACCTTGTGAACGAGTACATAATATCACAGAACAGGTTATCATAACGTTACTAAAGTCTGATGCAACGTTATTTAACCTTATTGTAAGGTTCGGTTCTGTGTGGGAGGTCATCTCTACCGACAAACCACGCTGTTGGACATTTCAAAAAGAATTGTGCATGCAATGGCTTGTCGATATGCCTTCTCTGCAACATACGGAGTTGTTCCTTTCGTATGTTAGCCCTGAGACGCACTGGGCACAGATTGATGACTGATTCAGCTTCCTGTGCATCACTACGGCTCACGTTGAAAACTAGACCGAGGTTTCGCGCCGCGCGTTCCGCCGCGTTGTACAAAAATGCCACTTCCCCTGAATTTCGTGCTGATGAACTATCGTCATCAGGGGATTCTCCGTTTGAACAATTACGTCGCAAGCCTTTTCGAGGACTACTCTGTCATGCATGTACTCCAGATTCAAAAGGCCACGACCTCCCAATTTTCGGGCAAATACAGTCGTTCCACAGAAGATCTTAGATCCGAACTGCATTGTATACAAATTATCTTCCGTGTGCATGGGTCAAAACCCCTTAGCTCGTCAACGTTCCACTTAAGTGCCCCAAATAAATAGAGCACTGATGAAACGTCCAACATATTCGTGTCTGCCACCTTATTTTCCCCCGTCAATTCTGGTGAATAGATCTGACGGAGATGGCGTCGGTATTTCTTAATGATGGTGCTTTTAGCAGCCTGCACATCCTGGACATGCTTTTGAGGTACGCCTGGGTGTGTGTAGGCTTCTTCGGCGCTAAGGTGGCGGATGACGTTTCCGTTGACGAGCTCCATATCGTTATTATTGGCGCCTGACCTTCCTCTGGGCAAATGAATGACTGCACACTTGTCCAATCCGAATTCCATGTCGGTATCTCTCGAGTATGTGAGGGCGATGTTCAGAGATCGATGTAATTGATCCTCGCCTGATGCGTAAAATTTAAGATCATCCATATAGAAAAGATGGGTGATATTATGTACTCGTTCACAAGGTGCTCCATACAAGTGCTCTTGAGGTTTCCTTAGAGCAACGGATAGAGGCAATAGTGAGATGCAGAAGAGCAGAGGACTCAATCCTGATAGACACCTTTTTGGAATTGAACCAGTATAGACATGGTTCTACGCTTGCCCGATGTCATGACAAAGCGCGTTTTCCAAAGAGGCATCAAGTCTTCTACACTTCACACTATATTTGGGTGAACATGGAGGCGTTTGAGCAACAAGCTTAAAAGCTCGTGCGATGTTGAGTCGTACGCCTTCATGTAATCCAGTCAGACTATCGATAGGTTACGCTTGTACTGGACTGAGTCCTGACAAACACATCTGTCGATAGGCAAGTTATCCTGGCAGCCGGATACACCCATTTTGCAGCCGCATTGTTCTACTAA
The DNA here is from genome assembly GCA_030407085.1 of Trichopria drosophilae. NCBI lineage: Eukaryota > Metazoa > Arthropoda > Insecta > Hymenoptera > Diapriidae > Trichopria > Trichopria drosophilae. Next base: position 14,290,619 of record CM059584.1, on the reverse strand, counting down.
CCGACCCACACCGGTTTCACGGCTTTCTCAATACGTTCGTTCAAGATGTTACTGAACCATTTGTATAACATATTGAGACACGTGATCGTTCTATGGTTTCTCGGATCAGACAAGTCTCCTGATTTTGGGATTAGTGTCGTTCGGCCCTCCACCAGCCAGTGCGGTATGGGTTGGTCTTTTTTATATAAGAGGTCAATATTCGGGCTACGTGTTCATGGACAGAGGTGAACTTTTTACACCAATAGTTGTCAATTCGTTCCCAGCCCGGCGAGGAGAAATTCCTCGCTCTTGTGATGGCATTTTTCATCTCTAATGCACTGACGGATGTCAGCCGGCTTGAATTCCTCACTCTTGTGATAGCATTTTTCATCTCTAATGCATTTCAATACCTGGAGTGTCTGCATTAAGCCTGGATGTTTTCTCGTAGATACTCCCCCAGAATTCCTCAACCGAGGCAATCGACGGAAACTCCCGTGAGGCTGCGATACGATGTTTGAAGAGGTTGGAAGGATTAGTCCAAAATATTGCATTTTGTCAAATTCCATCCTCCCGTCTTTGCAGCCTATTTTTGGCATCGGCCAAAACCCAAATTTTATCCATCTAACGTTGCTTGATGTTGAGCAATTTCAGCTTGTTCAGTGTGTGATAGTACGTCCGCAGTTGTTGCGGGAACTTCTTGACTTTAGCCGTAAATGAACGGCCAGATGTTAAATAGTCGTTCACACACTGAAGTTGGGAAGCGAGCTTCCGTGTCAGTCGAATTTTTCTGTTCAATTGAGACATGCGTTTTGTAATCTGTCGACTCCGCGATATCTTTGTCAGATTTTGCGGAGTCACCAGATCCCTCGCAGTTTCGTAAACAGCACAACTGACTTGCCACAGGTCGCAGTCATCCGGAAGAGCATCCAGAAGCAGGCTATTGACTCTATTTATTTCTCGTTGTTTAGGCAAAATGTTTGTTGGCAAATTTCGCCTAAACGCGAATGCTTTCATAATGTGGAGCATCTCTCCCAGCACCGCGTACGGGCTCAGTTGTTATTGCCCGCACATCCGGTTCCGATCGAGAGGCTCGAGACTCTAACCACTGTTATCGGAGCGCCGCCCGCGAAAAAATTTGGCGAACTTCTTCCTTGCAACACCAATGTCATCTATTAAAATGATCGCGTATCTCAACTACATCCTTTATTCCGATACTCCATGATCTCGATTATCGACTCCTTTAAATATTTACTGACCTCGTTGGTAAAATCAGGAACATCAACATGACCCTACTTAACTCTCTTTCTCTCTTTATGAAAATACATAAGTATATTATCTGTACGGTTACACAACATCCCGGGTTGTTTCGTCAGCCTTTTTATCTACATCGAAACACTTAACATGGTTTTGTTTCCGCCCTAATAGTCGTGCTGCATTAGCGAGTGAACATATAAAGCTAGTACACAATATGTGTCTAAACGGTGACAAAAAAAGTGAACATAAACTGAATGGTCACGCTGTTGACGAAACATTATACGATAGTTTAAAGACACTTGGCAAGTCTGGAGTCATTTCGGTTCCATCATTTTTGTCCGCATCAAAGTTCAGATTTGTATCTGACGAATCCATTTAGCACATTCACAGTTCCATAGAATTGTAATGAAATGTTACAGTTTGTAGTCTGATGATTAGTTTTGGACTTCATAACTTCAGTTAGCGATTGTTATTATGAAAGCAGTTTAGTCTAGGAGCTACCTATGATGCCGTAGCCTTTTATATGTCGCCACTTCAAACAATTGGTTTTTAATGGTTTTTGGCCGCTGAACACGATTTTTTTGCGTGAAATGCTGAAAAGTGGTCGGTTAATTGTTTATACAAATGCTTTAATACAATTTAATCATTTTTTCTTTTTGCTCCGAAAATTTTTTTTCATGTTTTATGAGTAATTTTGAACAAAAAAAAGGTCCTTAGTAACTTTCACGTTGAACGACAACTCTTCGAGTTAAAATTTCCAAACTTTAAAAAAGTCAATTTTTGCCATTTTTCACACACTACCATACCAATACCGATAGTTTTAATCCACATATGCTTAAACTTTTCTTCTATCACTATACTTTAAGTAAAAGATTCGATTTTGACATTTTTTAAACGTTTTCATAGTTGCTGAGGCGATAACTTCCGGCGGTTTCGAAGTGTGGATATGCACTAATTTCGTATAAATACTTAAACGGCATACTTGAAAATTACACATGAATCCTCGTATGTTTAGGTTTCGTACTTATTTATATTAAAACGTTATATTATGATTTCTAAAATCTATTACAAACTCATAATTTTTCCGTGAATTTAATGGATAATAATATTTACAAAAGAATTACGTATGCTAACAAAATGTTTAGGAATAAACTCTCATAAACATATTTGATAATGTTTGCGACATCCGCAATTGACTGATAATACGTTTTTGCTATCACATTTAATGGGTCTCAAACTATACACTATAAAAACAGAAAAGTTGATTTTGTTTAGATTTTCTAAAGTAAAAAAGTTATGATATTATTTGTGAATATGTCGAGTTTACTCACGATCGATATGACAGTTATATTCACAGTGAAATATGATTTACTAAAGTAAAGCAAGTATTGTTTTAATTGATTAGATAAGATAATTAAAGCTTTTATTATGTGATTACTCCAAACAGGAAAATTAGAGTCATTTTGAACAATTACCTTTCTATTAATTTATGATGATTTCAATTCTATTTATTATTTCAGGTTTAAAGAAACAAATAAGTAAATAATCCATGATTCTAAGCAATATCAGTTTCAAGAATCCAATCATCAATGGCTTTACGTTACATACTATGTCGCACCGCAATTATCCTACTGATATCCGTTCAAGAAAATACGATTTCATCAGGATCAAATTTGATATTCGATAATGAGGAATATAAGTTTCAAGACTGGGAATTTCAACGGCATTACCTCAAAGCTCACCTTTGCACAAACAATATTTCAGAATGTGTGTTTACCGAAATTTTATTTCAGAAGTTAATTAATGAAACTTTTAAATACGAAATTGTTCATCAAATTCTAAACGGCACAAATAGCAAACTCTACGGCTCAAATTCGGAAGAAAAAGTAGATCCATATTTTGCTGACAGCTTTGTTAATAAGTTTATTACTAGAGAATTATTTGGCCCTGAACATAATATTTTAACTTTTCTGGTTGAGGTTCTGTATGACAACGTGACAGTCGTTCGTGATTTTAACGCTAAAATAAGAAACAAGTTAGAAGCAATCAAGACGGTGGATGATAATAGGACTTTAACATCTAATGCTATAGATTGGATTATAAATAATTGTATCCAGCCACTGCTTCCGAATGTAATCGGATCGATGGAAATATTCTCCCCCGATTACGCTTATGCTCAAGCCGGAGAAATATTTGCAAGAATGTATAAATTAGATTTAACTTCGATCACAACAAAAGAATTCATACAACTTTCCCATGCGGTGGAGTTGTCTGTTAAGTTAAATCACATGAATGAATCGTATTTGCAAATCTTTATGCTTCCGGCTCTTTTTCATTACTGTCATCGCCATGTACTTGCAAAAGAATTAATTATATCTGATCTGATGAATGGAACATTTAATTGGACGCTGGCATACCACAATTTTGTTTCGGAAAATAATGAAATAAATAATTCTCCTATTCTGCGATTTTTCTCAGCAATGAGCACCTATCGAAATAGGACAGAAATGGCCAAATATATAATACAGAAAAACTGTACGAATCGAGGGTTATACGGAAGCACAATAAATTATAAAAACTCTGGAAATTCTTATTATTGTATCAAAATGCCGAATAGCGCGTTGGCGAAGTATATATTTAATTCTGTGCTGTATTCTATGTTTTTCGGGATAATCCTTGAAAACATTGCACGACTAAATACAATTAATGCTTCTAAATTAAGAGATGTTACAGAATTGTTCAAGGAGCAAAATAGATATATTGCAGATCGGTTTAGAGAGTTTGAAACTTTTATAATTCTAAATGGAATCCAGAAAGATACCCAATTTAGACGTGACATAGAAAATCGGACGCTCTATAGAAGTGAAATATTTACGAAACCTAAAGTTATATTACCGAATTCAAGAGGGGTACAAGGTCCACTACTTACAAAAAACTTATTGTCAGAGTCTGTTGATCTGTTCGGATACAATGAATTTAATTCATCAAGCAATGAGATTTGCTCTAAATTTTACGCAATATTACGTGATCGTTCTCGTATTGAATTTAGCGCCTACAACGAAAATTATCCACGATTATTTTATATGGACGTTATCGATCATGATGTCGTTGGCGTCAATAAGAAAGAGATTGTAATGCAGTGTGTACGTGATCAAATTTTAAAACGATCAAATGAAAATGTAAGACAATTGGCCGTTAATATCGCAAGTGTTAGAGCAGTTGAACTTCGAAAGTATTTGACGGAATCGGGAATGGATCTAACCGGAGAGGAAAAGATTGAGAATTTTTTTTTGTCCCTTATACCGTTTTATAACGGAATAAAGTCCATTCTTGATGGGGATATTAGTGAAGGAGTATTCTTAATAATAATTGATTCTTTGTCTTTTATACCCATCATTGCAGACTCAATCAAAGTATCCTATGAACTTTTTATGGCATTTGCGAAATCGTCTTTAAAATCGATTTGGGCAAAGGAATCAATTTTATCAGCCATGCGTGTAGGTTGGTTGGAATTTCACAATGTTGCAGAAGAACAGTTATTTTCTAGACAAGCGTTTATTAACTTTGGAAAAAATATTCTCCGTGCCGTCGATCCAGGTTTCGAATTGCTGTACAGTGCTGGGAAGTCCAGTTTACTTATTTTTAATTACCTGAAATACGAATTTCGCGTATTTTCTGAAATTATTAATGCAGCCCAGAAACATTTTCAGTTATATAAAATGCCTGGAGTAAAAATGATATCATTGCCACATTCGAAAATCACTAGATACGTGTCGAAAATTGATACCATGGCTGGGAAAAGTGTGTATATAAAAATTCATCCTTTGATGCGTTACTCAGCGAGTCCTGTGGGGTACGGCTACAAGTATTTAGAATTTCCTGGTAATAGGTACGGTGAATTACGGAATGTAGTAAATCAGAAGAACGTTATTCCAGTTGAACAAATGCCAGGTGTTTATGTTGATGGACAAAAAGTGTTTTCAGAATTGGATATAGAAACGGGAGAGCCGAGTGGTTTGCGATTGATAGAAAATAAGCATGGGGATCTTGAGTATACGACAATGGAATCGAAATGTATGAAAATTCGTCAGTGACTACGATGACATAACACGGAAATTACTGAACTTGACTCATTTCTAGAATAATGTTTTTGAAACATCAAAAATAAATTACATTTTTTCTACACGTAGTAGACAAGACTTCGTAAGTAGTTTTAACTGTAAATCCTAATTATGACCATCTTACCTAGATAAAGGCAATTTTGGGGATGCAATTAGCAGAATATAATATACAAACGGTGTAACGAATTTAATAGTGACATGGGAGATGATACGAGTATATGAGAAAAATAGGGGTGATTAAGTCGAATAATGTTTTGATATTTAAAGAATAAAAATGTTGACTCATTATTAATAGTTTTATTTTCCTACAAATTTGGAATGATTTTCCAATCTATGGTTTCAGCCTTTGTAACAGATTGACATAAGCGTGAGAAACCCCATTCACTGTCCGTCCTACGTAATAGCAGTTGGAATTGTTATAGAATAGAATAGAATAGAAATTTATTAACCAAATATAATGTACATATTACATAAATATATCTATATATTAATGAAACATTGAATTATATACACCGTAGGTTTCGATGCATATTCAGACAAAAGAAAAAAAAATAAAACTCACAAGGCAAATATATTGCCTGTCTGTGAGTTGATGATGGTATTTTCCATCATACATCCTATTTTAGGGTCAAGAATTATGATTGCGCATAACTTCGGTTGAAGAGAAATAGATTAGATTAATACAATTAGTTAACAAAAAAATTGATGTAAAGCTATAACGTAAAGAGTTAAACAAAAACTTCATGACAGGAAGATCTGGGTAAAGACCAGAATATTTTTAAAAATTTTTTTTTTATATCGTTTCCTAGTGTAGATAGTGTCATATTGAAAGCTATCATTAATTTTGCTGCCATAAAATCAAAGTTTCTACGAGTTTTTTCTTTCTTTCTCGTCGGTATCACAGTGCCTTTTTTAGTTTTATTTCTAGTATTCCGATTATGTTCTACTGTATATATTCTTTTTGTTTTAACAGCATAATTTATTGCAACCACAGAGTATTGTTGCCTAATATCTAATATTTCCGATTCTTTGTAGACTAGATCAGATGAGAATAGCTTATTTCTACCTAAAATTAGTTTTAATACCCTTTTTTGAGTAACCTCTAGACACTTTAAGTATTTAGTTTTCGCCGCACCCCATGCAATGATTCCGTAGCATAGAACAGAGTTGAACAGAGCATAATAGATATTTATCAATGTTTTTTTGTTTACAATATTTTTTATGTTACTAATATTAAATGTTATATAATTTAATTTTTTTAAAGTTCTTTGGATGTGATGTTCCCAAGTAAGATGTGAGTCAATTATCACACCCAAGTATCTTGCATGGTCAACTCTATTTATACAACAAAAGAATAAAATACTTTTAATCTGCTTGATTTATGATTGATGCTTCTATAATACGACGGTTTTAAAATACTTCGAAAAAATTTGGCGCTCCGGAGTCAGTAAAAATTACAATAAATGTAATAATATTTTTAAAAAATGAGAATTTTCTCCTTCCACAAGTCTATCTCAAAATAACCATCTGAATTGGTGTAGAACACTATAGATTAACATGAATTAAAAAAAAATAATAAAAATTAGTGGCAACCCTGACATGTACTCATACAATACCTGATGGTAGTTATAAAATACACCTACAACAATTATACGATTCTTTATCATTTTTCTAGCATACCTACAAATAAAAAGTGAATGAATATAAAATGTGTATGATGGTAGGCAACGATCAATTCTTGAGTTATGATCTTTTGTTGATCGTCGAAAATTTTGCAAGAAAAGTGGACGCTTTGGCCATTAATGGATTTGAAAAATCGACAGAATCGTAAAATTTCATCGTTTGATTATTCAGATGTTTCTCCTAAACATTAATCACAAATTATATATTATAATTACTTTTCAGTTTCTTCAGATTATATATTTAAAATACACCATAACCAAGTTGAAAACGATGACAATAATTATTTTTAGTTGGATGACACATTTTAAATTAGATTAACATGAATACAAAGGAATATCACTTTCTATTTTATCAATACATTTGTGCGGAAAAATTTGTTTAATTGTTCCTAATAAAATGTCTCTGTAGTATATGTAGTATATACCTCAGAAAAAAATAACTTGATCAAATGTTTATGAAAAGTAGATTTGGTTGAAATTAGTGAAAGGTTGTCGATTTGAAAAATATAATTTAATAATCATCAATGGTCATTAAAAGGTAATTTAGTGAAAATGTTTTACTGGTATTTTATTACTTTTAAAGGATAATTGTCTACGTATGCTCGAAAACAACGTTGTGTTTAAAATGATAAAAAAATAATGTTAATACCGTGACTGAAAGGTTTCATAGAATATTGACCATATGAGAGCACAATGTTAGATGTTTTCACGTCTTACCTTTCACGAAGTGCCCTTTTGGCAGGTATCTGGTATTTTTTAAAACGAGCAATGGCATGTCACGTCTTAAATATTTAGAAATAGCAACATGAAACTAGTCAAACAAGTTTAAATAGATAACTATTTTTTAAGACACATAATTAATAATACTGTTGAAATAGATTATTTAAAATTCAATACAATACGTTTACAATACGTTTACAATTTCATACGAATTAACCAACGCGGTCAAGTTCATAGTTGTATATACATGTTTTATGTAAGGTATTATATTATTGGGTGCACCCCAAAAACCCGACATTCACAAACCAGATATTTCAAAATACATACATTCAAAAACCAGACGTTTATTAATGATTCCATTCTAAGTGTGTTTAATAAATACGGGGGTCAAACTGATTTGACCATCAAGTGACCTAAACAATGAATCCCTTGTCAAACATTTTTAAATGACCTGCCAGTGAGACATCAGGGACGTCGACCCCGAGATCATTTTTTTTATCTAGGATGGTTTTTCAATGTCTGGTTTTTTAAACTTCTGGTTTTTGAATGTCTGATTTTTTAAGAATCTGTTTTATGATTTGTCAGGTTTTTGAGGTGCACCCATATCATTGATACAGAACTGAGTTTAATATAGACGTTTATATTAATAATTTCTCAAAGTTTCTTACCAGTAGTTATGAACTATGAGCAGTAACTATAAAAATAAAGATGAAATCTTTGACTAAAGTAATTATTGCCCATACAAACTTTACATGTCACTTCGACGGATTATATTGCGAGCAAACGACAAGATATTTAAAGAAAAATGTTTATGAAAGACACACTCCACATAAGCAGTATATTAAATTTAGAATCTATTTATAGTTATCAAAACAAAAACTATGTTAACATTCTATTTTACTAAAGTTTATTACCATTGGTCCTTCACGAGAAGTCCATTGAGAAATAACTGTTTTCTTGATAAATTTGAATTCTTTTATTTAAGCTATCTCATCTCTGGATGGAGATTATAATAAATCGGTAGTTTCAGAGATTTTGTGTGAGGAATGTATTGTCTTCAACAGATTTGTTTAGCTGGCGAATCGGAGCAGTTGGTTAAAGGGCCTACCGTCATCAATATCTCCAAGGTTGCTCCACGTGGCGAGCGACTCCAGGCAACCCCAATAGACTCGGATGAAAGAGATCTTGAGACTGCAGAATCTATGTTTAATTTCGAAGCAGAGCTTGCCATGTTTGTGGATGATTCAATAGGGATCCGCGATGAACTCACCAGAACAGAAGCGGGTTGAAATGACTTCCTTAAGGAAAACGATGTTTAAGTGGCGCCTCCAGCATGCCAGTTGACCAAAATAACAAACTGAAATAAGGTCGACACCTCATCTTCCTTTCGCCAGAGTTATTTCAAAAATTCCGGGGGTGAAGAACCCTGGCGAGACATGCACAAGGTCGGGCAGAACAACAACTCCTATGGGATTAGTGGTGGCCACATAGGCGTAATGTATAAGGTATAGAAATATCCACAGACCCTCTAGAGTTCGGAGCATCTGGGTGGTATGGAGGAGGGTGATGGTAGATGTAATAGTAGAATTCAAACAAGAGCTGATATGTCACAAATTTTGGAGATTAAAACACCGGTCGGGGTGGTTTCTTTTGCAGTGCAATGATGCCGAGACTTCGAAATAGCTGAGAGCGAATCGAGGGCACTTCAAGTTATAAAAAGGAGCCGACTTTTCAAAACTCAGAATATTGACGGGTCACTCTCCGAATGGCGTAATGGTTGACGCCTCCAGGTTACTGGAGATAGTCAGGGACCAATAACCAACCCTCGACACCTCATCCTGGAGTGTTCTTTGATGCCGAGGAGGTCTTTGTGGACGAAAAGGATAGCACGGTAAGTTTCTTCTTCGGATAGGTCTGCCTTCAAGGGAACTAGTCGTGGTGATGAAGAGACGAATCAGGCTACCCAGGAAGCAGAAAGAACTGAGACACACGTCTCCAGATATCGACATCGGCACCAAGAACATGATCTTTAGGTGCTATGGTGGGGTCGGGTCCTCGGTAGCTGGACGGGCATTAAATAGATTCTCCAAAATCGGAGAGAAGACGCTAGAGTTGAACTCATAAGGGGTGGCATGCAATCAGCAATCTCACTTTTACTGAAATAACGTTATGAGGAGGGGTTCAACATAAACGCGTAGCAGACAGTGGTTATCACGTTTACGAATAGAAATAAAATTTTCCAACGAGAAATAAATTTTAATTAACTCGTGTGGAATATTTCGACATGGATAAATATCTAAGGTTAATACTAGATAGAATGCTAAACTGGAATGGACACTTTAGCTACACGATACATAAAGCGACAAGGGCGATATGAACTACTAATCTCGTGTATGGCAAAACCTAGGGTCTGAATCCAGATATCCCCCTTTGGTTATATTCTGTAATAGTCAAGCCCATTATAACTTATGTTGCTTCAGTCTGGCAACCCAAAATGATGAAAAAATGGAGCTGCCCTTGATCGTATGAAAATCTAAAAACTAGCACGCGTGGGTTCCACGGACTGGGCACGGTATGGTCCTATCCTACGGCTACCCTTAAGGTCATTTAAGGATTGCTATTCGTTCACCGACATCAACTTGTATCAATTCCTAATAAGCCCTCGTTTGCTATGGTTAAAATGCCCACTGGATTGGTTGTCAGGATACAAATGCTTTACTGTCGAATATTCAAATCTATTAATAAAATAAGCGGTTTACTATATCAGTCAAACTTGCTCTTGATGAACCGTCTCGTATTGTCTAGGATGATTTATTTTATCCCCGCTTTCAAACAACGGCGGAGCTACGAATACTCCAAAGCTTCAATAACATAATTCTACCGCTTACATCGCTTAAGTTTATGAACGCATAATTCATTGTCAATATTTTGATTAACAATAATAATATCCTAAACTATGCTTAACTCCAGATATAAATAAAAACATTTTTCCTACAAGGCATTATTGTTTGTTTTTTTATTTCCTATAAAAAACTATATTGACTATTTGAAGATTAGTTTCTAGAGGTAACGATAAGTGTTAAAGGAAGGTCTACTGAGTACCTTTTCAAATCTCGAGGTAAAAGTTCAAAGAAATCAGACAAATTTGGAATTTCATTTTTGGTATACGAAAGTGTACAAAACTTTCAACAAATATCGGGAAAATTTGTTTACCAGGAACGCACATATATACTCAATAATGTAATTCATTTAAATGAGACAATACATATGTTCAAAGACAACAAATCCATACTTTTATATTTAGCAAAGTATCATACACATTTTAAGTACATCAGGTTCTGACATTATACTTTAGGATTTCTAAGTTATCTTTAAAATTAGTTTTTTACAAACACAGATTAAGAGTACACGTCATTATGATTGAATATCAATATTCGAATTCCTCTATCGAGCTCATAAGAGTTTTTATGTATTCGATTTTGTTAACGGGAGTATGTTCAAGGCTGACTATTTTTACATTACCAAGATGTTCGAAGTTAGGAAAACGCATTTCTTGAACGTCGTATACTTCGTAAGGAATATCTTTAGCATAAACTACTATATTATCTGACAACATATCACTAGTATCAGCCAATAAGTAATCCGACGATGTTTCTAATTTCGCAATGTAAAATTGTATCCCTGACGTCGATTCATCTATAGGAAAATTTCTTAACATTTCGTAAAAGTCAGTAGATGCCATTCGAAATTGTTCAGGAAATTGCCAAGCCTTTCCTTTTTTCATTAATCTCTTCTCGTCAACTTTTGGACATGGAAGAAAAACGTAACTAACAATATTAGTTCTTTTTAATCTGTAAGTTTGTTGAATAGTTAATTTTCTTAGCGCGTTTCTCATTTGCATCGCTTCGAAGGTATATTCATCAATCCGATCAAAACCGGTATGCCCGAAATTTCGAATCGCGAAATAATCTTCGAATGGTACGTGAATACTGATTTGTAACTTATTGTACGAGTTTATTACTTGATCAATATTAAGATCAATAAGTTTTAATTCGTGTGGCTTATATAACTCAGTAATTAATGATCGCGCATTTGCCATTTTTCTTGGAGTGTTCAAAGGAGTGAACATTTTGCGGCTGTAAATTAAATCCGGATATCGAATTTTCAAGTCATCCAAAGTTGGTGGTACAACATGCTCTTCTGTCACTATATCAACAAATAATTTTTTCGCCCCATCCTCTTCTAGGAAATATTGTTTCATTAAAACCTTTGTTTCTTCTATACTGCAAGAAAGAGCTTTTGCCACTTGGATTTCTGACAATTGGGCAGGCTCAGGGGCTTTGTCGTTATGCCGCCGTAATCGCGGTTTTTGTCCAATACATTTTGAGTCTATGAACCAATATTCTAGTTTTCCATTTTCTTTTTCTATTAAGCGCAAACCATTCGTTTCTCCCGTCACTATGTCCAGCTCTGCAAACACTTTCTTTCCGCGACCGAAAGCGTTCATTAATGGCATCACAGGAATAAGGTCTTTGGTATGTTCTGCCCTGCGCAATTGCATGTACCTATTATTAGGAAATTCTAGATACTTGTATCCGTAACCAGCATTAGTCAGTAGATGCATTGTTGGGCGAATTTTTACGTATACGTTCCTTTCAGCATATTGCCCAATTTTCATTGCGAATCTTTTGCCTCCTAAGTGGGGCAATGGAATTTCTTTTATGTTTAAAATTTTGAACACTGCAGGGTTCCAACTCATTGTTTTGTCAACAACTTGAGACAATAAGCCAAATTTCTTTCTAAGTGCATGGAATAGAAATAATCCCGACTTTCCAAACATATATATCAGTTCAAATCCGGGATCTAATGAACGTAGGATCGATTTACCAATATTTAAAAGTGCTGTGCGAGAGAATAGTAGCGTTTCTGCGGTCGGTATAGTACTGAGAAATCCTATTCGCAAAGCGGATAAAATAGAATGCTTTGCTATCATCGATCTTACACCTACTTTTATAAAATTTGAAAGCAATGTATAGGAAACTTTGATGGAAAACCCAATAACAGGTATAAAAGCCATTAAATCAAAGAATAACTCAACTATGCCTAAGGTAATCTCGCCTTTCATTATTTGCTGTATTCCATGTAAAAATGGAATAAGAGCCTTAAAGAATCTCTTCATTTTCTCGAGACCTGTCTCATCCATACCTAATTCTGTTAAATAGTTAAGAAGTTCAGTTGCTCTAAATGTTGCTACAGATTTTGCTAAATGAGTTATATTTTCAGTTGCTTGTTTCAGAATACTATCCCCCATGCAGTGCATCACAATATCCGACTCGGAAATAAGACTCATCGTAATAGGATCAATAACATCACTGTAAAAATCCGTAGCGTAGCGTTTATCGTAAACGCTGAATTCTATACCGGATGGTTTATGGATTATTGCGTAATATTCAGAGCAATCGCCAGAATCTCGTGAATTAGATCTGCTAAATCCAAGAAGGTCTACTCTATCTTCCAATAACTTCTCAATCTGAAGTGGTACTACTTCTATCATGGGATTAGAAAGAATCAGTAAAGGCGCTTTCTTGTGTATTTCGCCCTTGTGTATAAGTCGTTTTGATAGTTCATCTTTTATTTGACTATTACTATTAATGGCTTTTTCAATTTCGAGTTGTTGGTACATCATGAATTGATCTGCGATATATCTATTTTGCATGTTAAATATGGATGTGACGTCTCTCAACGGGTTTTCCTGTTTTAAAGATATATAATTGAATTCATCCGCCATTTTAGGTATTGCGCCACTGACCAGATGAGTAATGAAAACGACAAGTTTTAAAAGAAATTCATTATTTGGATTTATATTAATCTTCTGGATACATGCATAATTATTCCCACCATTCATGTAATCTATGGCGTTTCCTTCAAAGTTCCCAATTCTCGTACAATTTTCTTTTATTATTTCTTCAGCAAGTTCAGTTCGTGTGCGGTAAACGCTCATTGCAGAAAAAAATCTTACTACTGGATGTGCATTCATTTTGCTCATTTCAAAGAAAAAGTCACGGTACGCTACTGTCCAATTGAATGTTCCAAATTTCAGTTCATTTTTAATTATTTGTTTTAAGCCATTATGTTTCGAATAGTAATAAAAGAGCACAGGGAGTGTAAATATTTGCATGGAAGATTCATCCAGATCTTTCGACTGGACGGACATCTCCACCAACTGAGACAATTTGATCGATTCATCCACCGATGCGGATGTTGTATTTAAATTTAAAATTTTAGCAAGAATCATTCCAGCTTGGGCGTATGCATAATCGAAAGAAAACACATCAACTTTATCATTTACATCTGGGAGTAAAGGATATATTAAGTTATCTGATATCCATTTAACTGAATTATTAGATAACGTTCCGTTAGTTTCGGATAGTTTTACAGAAATTAATGCATCCTTTATTTTTTCTTTGAATTGTTGAGTATATGTAATATTGTCATATACATCAAGAAGAAAAATGAGGAAGTTGGAGTTATTTCCAAAAACTTCCTGGAAGATAAAATTACTAATGACGGTATCAATAAAACTTTCATCAGCAGTTTCATCGTTTTGAGATCCATAAATATCACTGTCAGTGCCATTGAGTATTGCATAAACGATGTCGAATTTAGCAGATGAATCTTCATTAAGTTTTTCAATTAAAACGTCTACTAATGGGCATTTTGAATTCAGGTCATTAGGCTTAATTTTGCAGAGATGAATTTCAAGAATATCACGTTGGTCCTCCCATTTTGGCATGCTATCTTCACTGGAGTCAATTTCTTCTGAGGTAGATGATGTTCCATGGTTATTGGAATCTTGAGAAGCAAGTACTGTTGTAATTATACAACAATATAATATTATCCGTAGTTCCATTAGGATGTATTCACTCAAAATGAGGCCGTGTGGAAAATGTTCGTGTTCGATTTATTTTATTCGTCTTGGGTGTATCTTTGAACTATAAATTTCTATTTATCTGCAAAAAATGTGTATATTGTACGTAAATTAATTAATCCAATACATATTCCCAGAAAATTAAAATAAAGTTTTTGAAATTATGGGAGAACAAGTGTTAACACATCGATAATGGCCTGCATTTTGTTCATTAATGTATTATACATTTTTTAATGTGGCTTAAACGATTAATTTTATGCAATGTTAATTTTTTTTGGTATCAAGAAAATCTGAAAAATGCCAACCGTTGCATATGTATTTGCATAACCATTAGGTGCAATCCATGCCTGTGCAACATGCACAGAAAACGCAAGGGAATTTTTTATTGTTTTTAATTTATTTTTATTGTAAACTCAATTTAATTTTTATTGATAGTGCTAACAAAATGCTCAAGTGATGCAATCACAAACTTTTTTGTAACCTCTCTCACTCTCTTTGTAACAATTCTATCGAAAATATATTGCATGCGTATTGAAGACAACCTTTTAACGAATTTATTGAGTTATGAAATTACAGTAATATATAAAAAATAACTTACCTCTACATTCTTGATTACTCATATCTTTTAGCTGACCATGTTTCAGGGTTACAGTTTCATTAATGTTTTTAGTTAAACATATTTTTATAACACTGGAATAAAAAAAGGTATAAAGATTAATTTAATATTGGGTAATGTTATTTATTTATTATGTCCACATTTTATGGACGTTATTTTTAAGGATATGTTTTATTACGTACCTAAAATTATATGTGATCGAGTCACTGATTAAATGTCATAAGTTTAAGTTAACATTTTACAGTAATATTCGGAGAAATACACGATTAAGCGATTATTTATATTCAATATGCAGACAAAATATGGCAAATATATACATTCTTTGAAGTAGACCAGCATTATTATTTTACATGATTCGATGGAAAGAAATTTATACCGAATTATTATCTTTTGTCATGTTGTATTAGGAAGAGATTTTAGAAGTCGAACTGAGTCATATTATCTATTCTCTAGCTGACGTCATTTTTCAATATCTTTCAGTACAAGTTAAGAAGTTACTTCTCCTCTAAATCGAGCCCTCTAACTCTAAATCCTTTCGAGATATATTACGTAACAAGGGTGTAATTAGCGATCTTCGACGAGTGTGATGTTTCTCGCACGATTGAAGCCAAGCGAACGCATCCAATATTTTTTAGTAACAGGTGTGGGGCTCGATAATTTGCGCTCGAAGATTTCACTGGAGGGAGCAAAATCGAGTTCTACGCCCGGAATGTCGAGGAATAATATGAAAATAACATATGAATTATTTTAAACATAAATTATCAAAATTCATAAGCGAGTAAATAAGCTAAAAATAAAATCGTATACTTTCAAACGCGCAGAAAATGCAACTCGA
Organism: Trichopria drosophilae; assembly: GCA_030407085.1. Classification (NCBI taxonomy): domain Eukaryota; kingdom Metazoa; phylum Arthropoda; class Insecta; order Hymenoptera; family Diapriidae; genus Trichopria; species Trichopria drosophilae. The sequence goes on along the minus strand of CM059584.1, from coordinate 14,274,484 downwards.
AAAATGATAATTTTGTTAGATAGTCAGTGCCATTGTGTTCGAGATATTAATGATGCGTCACTTTTTAAACATGATTTAAAAATGCTCATACAGAAGATATAATGAGCGATGTTTTGGATTTAAGAAAAAATATCTCAGGTAAAACTTGCTAGAGAAAGTTCGACGAAAAGAAAGAAATCCTGGGGATTCACAGGACCCGAACGCAAAGTTCGAATACTGAGTTTAGGATTTGGAGCCAATTGTATGTCGTTCTTTTATGCACCACTTTTCTATGCGATGGGATGAGAGTTTGCAGCAAGGAATGTCGAGGCGAGGGTCTCGGATTCTGTAAGGAAGTTGATATCGAAGGTCGGACGATACCGGGTAAGAAAGTTTTGCAAAAGTCCAGGGTCGAGTGAGAAACCTAAGGAATTTCGTAAGAAAGTGCCAGAAATCCAATGACGAATGGGTAGATTCGTCGTCGATGTTCGTACTCTATTATTTCCCGGTAATTTGAACCAATAACGGAAGAATTTCGAATCTTGGGATTACAGTTGGATGCGATTCGTGGCAATCTTGTATTAAATATCGGATGCAGATGACAGTGTTAGAGACCAAGTTCACGATTTGGGGATAGTAAAATGTTCTTTATCGCCCTTTCATTATAGTTTTCTTCACATCTTCTATTGCTACCAATGATTAAAGTTGCGAGTGTCATGTATTACTTATTGAAATATTAATTCAATAAATTGTATCGAATAATGATATGAAAGATGTGAAGCCGGAAAAGTGATATCATTTTTTGACTTTTCACAAGCAATTTATTTCTATACTCTGATTACCAGAATAAACTCAACATCTTTAATTCTTTGTCTATGCATCAAATAAAACTGTTTGCATGTTAAGCTTTCAGTCAACGAAATATTCTTACAATATAAAATACGTTTTTTTTTAATGCACTTTAATGTGTAATATTGATGTTAGATGGTGACAATTTGATAGACAATTGAAAATTATTGTTATGGAAATGGTCGCACTATAATAATAGCGGGCCTATGTTTTCTGACATATTTTCATGTGTTCAATTCGATTATCATGATGAAAAATGTCGCAAATGCGATTATCATGGTGAAAGCCTCGAAATATCCGTAATAAACGCTATTTTCTTTTTGCGTTTACTTAAAAAACTACGAACCTGGCAGAAAAATTTTCAAAAAACTTCATAAACGTGAATTGAATTATATTCAAATGCATCCAAATATCAATTTACTGTGCAGTTAATGTTTAGATACATTTTAAGGCAATTACATTAAATTTAATCTACTATTATGTATTAAAAATATTTTACATTTTATGACATTTTTTATAGAGCCGTCTAAAGGTTTGAATTAAACAAAAAATTAATATTGATAACAATAAAAGTTCGTATCTGACGTTAGGAAATTTATTTAATGTAAAGTGCAATTCGCGACTTAGTTAATCTGATGCCATAGTTAAAAGTGGTACAACACAATGTAAATTTTAGTTATGCCTCTAAGCTACACGTTGCTACTTTTGTTGTTATTTTTGTAGACTGGAAAAAATATTCTTAAAGTGAATACGACAATTGATATACTGACATTTTTCATATAACTTATAATTTAGTGTAATTTGAAGCAAGATGTGCGTGCGATTGCACTTACTTGTTAAATTTATTACAAAGTTAGACAAATTGAATATAAGTAAAAGAATATCACAAAGAAGTCGAAACTACCGATTTCTCCTCCACTAACAATACAACAAAACGTTCGAAAAGTTTTAAAAGGCGAAAACATTCCGCCTCTAAGCCATTTTTAACAAAAGCATTCCCTCTTTGATATCCCTCACCTTTATTCTTTATACTTTAAGAGAAGTGATGGATCTACCAGACTTTCATTAATCAAATTTTCTTACGCCATTACCATAATGAACTTTTTATAATCGGGCGATAAATGGACGGATCGACATAAATTTTATATGACGATATCGCAGAATAATCGTCAAATTTTTTCATCGATAATATCATCAACATGTGTCTTTTATAAGTCGTAAAATATATGAAACCTCTTGTAGTTGCTACATAAAAAATACTGGAACTATGTTGGATTATAGGTTCTGTTTCTAGTAGGATTCAGTAGAATTTACAATTCCTAATGTATTATTTACGTTGCAAATGCTAGTGCTTACATAATTCCCTTAGGTCGTATTTCCAAGATTACTTTGGGTTCAGTAGACATTTTAGTCGCATAATTTGCAGAGATTAATGACATACTTTGATAGTCTGCAATGACATAAGACCTACGTAAAATGAACTTCTAATTTTAATTTTTAACATCGCACTGTAAAAAAAAAGAAATCGTATTTACACCAAAAAGTGTGAATTTAATGGGTTACACCGTTCAAAGTGTAACTTTCTTTAAGACTTTCTAATTGATTGAAAGGTATTTTGGTAGCTGGATGCATGGATGGCCAAAATAACCAGACCATTCCACATGTACAATAGGTTAGGTTGTCTTTTAAGACATTTAATATCCAAAGTGATGATAATTTTGTAATTCCTTTTCTGAAGTATCAGGGATGTTGATAAAAGCTTACTTCTCAGACGACGTATATATAGACGATGCACGTAGCTGTAAACTGAGCGGTCACATGGTAGTTTGCTATAACGTCTGTATTGTATACTTGGTAGCATCATCCGTATATTGTTTCCTTTAACAATCTTATTAATCTATTGTTAGCAAGAAAATAATAGTTTAATTTTAGCTAACAGTCTGGTGACTGCACCTATAAGTTTAGTACATGTAACAAACTTAATTATTCTCCGAGCCATAATACGTATCACAAACTTTGTATCGCCGTTCACCCAAAACGGTTTTTTTTTCAATGTAAGCTCTGTTTATTAACATTTTAATTGATGAAAGTGTATTGACTCGAATATCTAGGTAACATGATTTTTATTATTATTCAGAATTTTCATTTAGTATCAATTTTGTTCTACATACAGTTTTTATTTTAGTTGGCAATCTTCAATGATATTTAAAGGGTTGGTTTCCAACTTGATATACAGGGTGGCCGATTTATCTGAATACATCGAAATATCTCGAGAACTATGCACAGAATCAAAAAAGTTGTCGGATGAAAGTTGTTCGACACGAAGGGGGGCATCCAGTGATAATTAAATTTACCCCCTCCCCCATTCCCTGGGGGTGGAGTGGGGGCAAAAACAATAAAACTTAAATAGGAACCCCCAGTTTTTATTGCAGATTTGGATTCTCCGGAAAAAAGTACATCAATTTGACCTAGGAGCTATTGCATTTTGGTTCACAGGTGGCGCTGTAATCGATAAAAATCCAAATTTATCTGAAGACATTGAAATACCTCGAGAACTATGCACAGAATCAAAAAAGTTGTCGGATGAAAGTTGTTCGACACGAAGGGGGGCATCCAGGGGGCAAATAGGGACAATTTGATCCCTTTATGAAAATTTAATATTAAAAATTCTAATATTAGAATTTTTAATATTAGAATTTAGTAATATCAATTGCGAAAATTGTTATTCTGAATATGAAATTTTAATAATGTCCATTCGAAAAATTAAGATTATGAATAATTGATATTCTTCCTATTAAAAATCAAAACTGATTACATAAAAATTGTGCATACAATATGGAAGCAATTTTATAAATAAGTTTTTTACCTTCAATAAAATTACATTTTAGGTTTTAAATTTATTATTTAATAAACAAAAAGAGGACATCACGCAATCCATTAAAAAACGCGTCATGTCCCTTCACTCAGCTCATTCATTCTCTCTCTGTATGTTTTTTCCGAAATGAGAATAAATAAGCTGAGCATTGACGGTCAAACCAGCTTCTATTAAACAAAACGAAACTCTTACTTCATTTGGGGATTTCGTCGCCATCTACCGGACCCCGAGAGAACTCACGTGGTTTCATACATTTACATCGCTTGCATTTCGGCCATCACCGGCGCCGGTTCTGTTACATAACGCTAGAGGGCGACATAACTCGAAAATAAAGTAGCATATCATTTTATACATAAGTTGAGTCACATGTAACCAGTTCACCTACATTTTCTCTACTTTCCTGAAGGGAAGTAAATGGATATCGCGACTTTCTAATCCCCATATTAAAATTTAGTATTCACGGTCTCTCAGTGTAAGACTGTTTTTGAAGTCCATTGTATTGGTAGTAATTCGGTCGGAGGTCACTTTGCTTTTAGAATAACAACTTTCCGTTTACGTGACTATTTTTTGTCTACCCTTCATTGCTTAAATCGAATTGCAAGTTAAAAATGAATCCTGCTGCAGTTCCCGAAAAAATCGAAATGATTCTTATTTATGGTGAATGTAAGAGGAATATTGACGATGCTGTTGCGTTGTATGCTGAGCGTTTTCCAGATACCGCTCGCTCGCGTTCTTTTTTTTACAAAGGTGTGAATGCCTTTCACTCTGATGGCAGCGTACAAATGAAAAAAAGGAAGCGAAGATTAACAGTTACAGGAGAAGCTAACGAAGTAGCTGTACTAGCAGCTATTCACCAAAATTCACATGTAAGCACACGACAATTACATCGCGATTCCGGCATTTCCAGAGACAGTATTCAAAGAATATTGTATCGTCATAAGTTTCACCCATATCACATTTCACTGCACCAGGAACTAGATGGCGATGATTTTTATAACCGCGTGGTGTTTTGTGAATGGGTATTTCAAAAAATGCAAACGAACCACAATTTCTTTGCTAATGTATTATTTTCAGATGAATCTACATTCACGAACCATGGTGGCGTCAATAGGCATAATATGCATTATTGGAGCGTAGAAAATCCCCATTGGTTACGACAAGTTAATCATCAACGTCCTTGGTCGGTGAACGTTTGGTGTGGAATCATAGGAAATAAACTCATTGGTCCTTATTTCATTGAAGGTAATTTGAATGGAACAAAATATGGAGATTTTCTAGAACAAGAAGTACCATTACTACTTGATGATGTTGCTATGGACGTCCGACGGACAATGTGGTTTCAGCATGATGGTTGCCCAGCACATTTTTCAAGAGTAGCAAGGGAAATACTAGACCGTGATTACAATGGTAGGTGGATTGGTAGAGGTGGCCCCATTAATTGGCCTGCGAGGTCACCTGATCTAACATCTCTGGATTTCTTCCTATAGGGTTACCTAAAAAGCAAGGTTTATGAACAAGTACCAACGACTCGTGAAAACATGGTGGAACGCATAAGAACTGCTTGCGCAGAAATTTCTGCAGATATGATTCTATCCTGTATAAAGTCATTTGAAGAAAGAATAAATAAATGCATTGAAGTGGAAGGTCAACATTTCGAACACTTACTCAAGTAAGTGAACAGTGAGACAGTGAGAGGCAAGGGGACTCACGTAAAACAAGCACCCCAAAGGGAACAGAAAAATACTACGTCCACGTCGTTGTTCCTGGGTAACACTAAATGTATTTTTTCCCGGCTTTGTTAGAATTACCGTATTCCATATCCGCTACGCGGGCGAAAATTATCAATATTGGAGAATCCAAATCTGCAATAAAAACTGGGGGTTCCTATTTAAGTTTTATTGTTTTTGCCCCCACTCCACCCCCAGGGGATGGGGGAGGGGGTAAATTTCATTATTACTGGATGCCCCCCTTCGTGTCGAACAACTTTCATCCGACAACTTTTTTGATTCTGTGCATAGTTCTCGAGGTATTTCAATGTCTTCGGATAAATTTGGATTTTTATCGATTACAGCGCCACCTGTGAACAAAAATGCAATAGCTCCTAGGTCAAATTCGTGTACTTTTTTCCGGAGAATTTAAATCTGCAATAAAAAATGGGGGTTCCTATTTAAGTTTTATTGTGTTAGCCCCCACTCCACCTCCAGGGGATGGGGGAGGGGGTAAATTTAATTATCACTGGATGCCCCCCTTCGTGTCGAACAACTTTCATCCGACAACTTTTTTGATTCTGTGCATCGTTCTCGAGATATTTCGATGTCTTCAGATAAATCGGCCACCCTGTATACAATTTCTGGGATTCTTTGGTTAGCAACATTCTCCTCGGTTTCAAATATTCGTAGATTTTGTCAATTAAATTCATTAGCTGGATTTAAACGCTGTTCTGTAATTACCGAATTAAGTTGTGATGATCTTCGAATGTTTGATTCGTGATCTTTAACTCTGGGTTTGAGGCTTCTTTTTATTCTAATACGGCCATTTAAACGACAAAAATGTCGAAAATCGACACGGAACAAATTTTCCTTGGAAATTAGACAATTCATGACGGTAATTTTGTGACAGACTTGTAGAATGGAGAAAATTGCTATTAATTCTGGTAAAAATTACTTCAGTTTCTGTGACTTTTACTGTCTGAATAGAAAAACTGTTATTAATAGTGTTTTTCAAGTGTCAAAAAGAGTAACTGTTTAACATAACTGTCAAAATAACAGTTCAATTATATAATGTTCCAAATATGAAGAAGAAAAGGAGACGTTTGAAATTAGCAAAATATTGGGAGCAGCCGTTGGAAACACGAGAAAACATGCAAATTTTAAAATATTTAAAAAACTGGACGAAATCAAATTTTTATAATAATCTGAATAAATGTACTTATTTATCATTTATATATATTGAAGTACTGTAATATATCATGTAATACTATTGTTAATGACCAGGATGTCGATGTGACAAAAATTAAAAACACATACAAAAATTTTAATGCAATGGAATCTGGCCTTGAAAATGTTGGACTGGCTCTAGTTTTTGAGGAATTTGAAAGTATAAAATAATGAACTTCTGGCTTTTTTTAAAACAATAAAGTAACATAACTGTCCGCGTACGATGAAATAAAATCTCAAACATTCGTCTTTGAAGTCATTGTTTAGTCTTTAGGCAAAAAAACTGCACTTACTTATAAAAAGTAAATAATATCTAGTGATATATTTCCCGATCATAAAGGGCTGCTATTTCATCGTTGGCAGAAAGCTTTAATGTTTCGATTTATTACTTCATAACAGCTCAAAAAGCATGCAAAACATGCGTTTTTAATTATTAAACGGATATTGCTAAAAAAAGCAAGTCAATCCAGTACTTCGAAGATCAAATTCGAATTCTCCAGATAATCTGATAAGAATTTGCCTTAATTATTTGAGCTGCAAAATTTTGTTATCTACTGTATCGATCAAGGAAATCTTTCTGATTGAGTACGAATTTCAATCTATTATGCATTTATATCCATAAACACATGAATAAATTTTACTTCCTCGTGTCGATATAAATAAAGGTGCAGGTCCGATTGATGCATGCTTTCATAAGTTGAGTTAGTTAAAATGTTAAAAATTCATTTGTTACTAAAATTAAATACATTTTTCTCCAATTTCCTGATAAATATCTAATTTCTGCAAATGAAAATGTTGACATATTTCAATTTGAAATTATAAACTCAATACTAAATTTTATTTGAAATGAACGATAATAACTAATATTAAGCAGTGTAATGACGTCGTATGCACGACATTAAAGGATCTTATATGGAATTGATACGTCATTAGCATAACTTCAGTAAGTGATCTACACAGTATTCAAGCTTCTCTATTCAACTTCATCTTACAAAGTTTAGTGCCATATTCAACATCCATTCAAAACTAAAGTGTTTGCAAACATATTCATTACGTTATACAAGAATTCTATTTTATAATTCAATTAAATAAAGACAAGGATTGTACCCCATTATTTAAAACTATAAATAGTATTAATAATAAATGTTTTTAAGTAGTAGTTCAAGACATATCCCAGATTCATCCATCTATTATGAAGTGATGATTATAACATCATACAATATATATGAAAGTAATACTATGAATATTAACCCATTCTCTCCAATGTAAGGCTGAAATATTTTATTATTTCCTTTGAACTGGCAAAATATGCAAGTGATAATTTTTTATTGAGACCAAGGAAGAATTTACACGAATTAAAAATCGCATAACTCTATGTGTCATATCATATTTCTATAAATTTTACTACTGTTAAAAGGTATGATTCATGTTTTCATTGGTTTGCCACTACTTCGTATATCATTTAATTCCTACAGTTTTATATGTATATTCTATTTCTTCAAAACATTAAACGGCGGTTTTAGTGATATTTACACTGCTTTTAAGTTTTGTAACAATTGTACATTTGAAATTTAATATTTCCGTGGTATAGTTCTTTTTATTTCTGCTGATAAAATTGTTCCAAATTCTGCATGGCGGTATTAAGATGTAAGTATTATAATATTATTATGCATAAAATAAACGTTACTTGCAGATGATTATTATCTATTTTATTATTGTCTACATCTGATGAAAGAACTATTCCGAGTTGTGGGTGTATTTGTAGACTTTTTGATGGCAAACATCAGCGTTTTATTGAAGAATGTCCAGATTGTTTCTAACATATTAAAGTCTTCTTTTTCAGATTATGTAAAATGAATTTGTGCAAAACCAAATTCCAAAAGGACACCTGTTTTTTTAACCCTCTGTCTGCAAACGGGTGTCACGGGTGCCTTCCCGAAAACTTCCAGTAGTTATAACTTTGGAAGGCGCCAACAGAGGACGCTAGTTGGCCTCCGTAAAAAAAAGTTAGGGAGCCCAAGAAGCTTCTCACGCAATGCCACGTTGCCAGTTTGCCTCAGACAGTCGTGGCAATCTGGCGAAAATCAACTGAGGCACCAGTTACCCCTTTTGCAGCGGGTCTTTTTTTTCATAAATATGGCTTTAAAAATGTCGGGAAAATTGTAAAAAATTTTTTTTACGCAGAAATTACCGAAAATTATAATAAATTTTTAATGTTATATTTAAAAATTTGTTTAAATTTTATATTGTAATAAATACTGGCTATCACCTGATGCGAAATTGTGTGTTTTACTGGCATTTTTACTCATCGATCCATTTTATTCACATTTTTATGTCGAAATTCGTGGTAAAAAAATGACCCATTTTGATGTTAAAAATTAAGAATTTTTTTAAAGCATTAATTGAGCAATTTTTTTCCTAAAAAGTACACCCTTCCTCTTTAATTTCGTTTTGTTCATGTCGATAGCTTTTGTTGACTTAAATTTATAATTTTTGAAGTGAGCCAGTGCTTTTTTCATAGATACCTCCATTTTAAAATAAAAAACTATAAACAAAATACATTTTTTTGTAATATTATGACTTGGACTTCAAGTTAATGGTTGAAAGAAATCCCATGAATGTTTGTATTATTTTTGAAGCGTACAAGCCGCTAAAAAACATATCAGGTCACGAGTGACCCTCCTTTACAGATATTAGGTGCCGAAAATACGTTTGCAGACGGAGGGTTAAGTATTTGTTTTATAAATCTGCAATTTACACTAGGAAACTCTATATCGGCAACTGCACATTAACTCTATATTTATTTTTGTTGATCACTGAATGCAACTATGAATTACAATTTTATATATAAAATGTATATTTTTGTTACTTCATCATTTGCAAAAATATTTTCATATAGAAAAAAATATTCAACCAACTTTACACCCGCAAAAAGAAGCGTAAAATTATAGTTTACGCCTACTGTGACGAAAACGTATTTACAGCAGTTTTTTATGGCGTCACACTTTTGAGACATTTGCATATGTTTCCGAACACGGCAAAAACAACTAATTATAAATTTTTGGCAAATGTTACGCACAAAAGGGAACCCCTCGATGCCATTTCTGATACAATAAGGATTTCACTATAAACACTTTCACGACATAGAACCCTTTGTTGTGTACGGAAGCGGGAAAACGAATGCTCGGATGGCCCACAATTCTAGAAACCATGGAAGCTGGATAGTATTCGGCCAGTGTATCTGTCGTACTCCATATTTCCCCCTGAATGGTTGGTCGCGCAGGAGGCGAGTGCTCTCGTCCCGGGTGTCCTCCGGCTGGTGAATTTGTTCCCGAGTACCGTTGAACTTGTGGAGTCGCTGGTTCCATCCTGGTCTTTGACCTTCCAACTGTTTTATCGGTGGTCTGGATTGCCGCTTCGGAGGTGGACGGGAATTCCCTCACGCTGATGTTGGCCAAGCCGACATGGGGGACGACATGTTTCGGCCCAGCAATGTTGGCGCCACATATCCTTGTCTCAGTGACGATATACTTCCTTGAGGGAATCGATAAACTGCGATTCTTCCTCGTGCTACCGCGCTTGATCAGCTCTCTGTAAGGATCTAATGGAGCAGTGATGTATATGTGTGAGGGTCCAAATGTTCGACGTCCGCTGCAGATGGAGACCAGCCTACCGGCAGAGTGACATCTTCCTCCTCATAGTCGCTTATGAGATCCTTCTTCTACCGCTGACCGGTGGTATGCTGCGGTCCCTGCGGGAAGAGAAAAGAGCTGAAACTTCGGGCTCATAATAACTATCGTGATTGTCAGCCGTGAATGGGCTTTCAACAAGTTTTTAACGCCCATGTCTTTGACTTTGATAATCCTCGCGATCCTATTGGTCCCCCCTGGTATATTCTGAGGTGATAATGGGGGCAGAGGCCTACACACGACGCTAATCGTTGATCGGAACCCAAGTAAGACTTGATCTTAGGCTTAATGATCCAATTGACGCGAGCCGGAGTAACACGATCAACTCGACCCATTTAGTGAAAAGATCTTGTAGGACCAGAATTTTTATAAATCTTGAATTGCTATGCCGTAATGCCCGGGTAGAAATTGTCGCGGAGTGCTCATCTGCAAGACTTATCGATGTCAAAATAGCGTGCGTGACGATCGACGTGGATTCTTTTCAACACCCGCACTCGATCGTCGGTGAAAAGTACTGTAGTTACCACTCTTTTAGGATGCCGCGCATTCGTAAGCCACTTCTATAAGCAATTGTCCGATTCACTCCACGAGAGGGAGTGGGCTTGGAGGTTGCTGGTCCAACCATAGGAGGTACCATGAATTACCCTCTGTACTGAGGCCATGGAGTTAGTTAACCTCAGTAGCGGGAGTTTCGTATAGCCCATATAACGCATCAGACACAGATCTTTTAAGATGCACAATTTCTAAATCGTATGCCAACAATTGGAGAGACCATGGCGCTAACATACTGGTCGGATTTTTCAATTGTCTAAGCCAACTTAAATTACCTTGATCAGTGATGATGGTAAATCGATAATCTTCTATACATCCTCTAAATTTCTCAATGGCCCAAATTACCGTGGGGAACTGTTGCTCCGTCGTATTGTAATTGCGTTTCGTGTCTGATATTGTTCGACTATCCTTCGCGGTACTGTTCACCATTTGGGTTATTACCGGCCGCAAGCCGACCAAGCTAGTGTCTGTTTGTTGACGAATTGTTGAAAATCTAGACAAACGAACGTCGGAGTTGAATGATGCCATGGGAGTTAATTGAATAAGAGGTTACCGTTATAGTGTAGTTCCAAAGGATTCGAGTTGGCAGGTGTGCCACCTTCCCAAACAGCACAAGCTCATCCCAGGATGTCCTCAGGAGCCCCTGAAGAACTCCACAGGACCAAAAGGTCCCCAGGACATCCCGGGACGGATTGTGCTGTTAGGGTTGTCTATCCATATTATGGTAGTTATCAATAGTGTTACATTGGTTTTCGGCATCTTACCGTAAACTGGTTTATGTCGAATAGAAAACCATCAACAACCCATTCACGAACAAGTTACAAATGAAGCTATTAACGTCTTTACATAAATAAATATTTATATCTTAGTTGTATCTTTGCGTTTTATGGTACATAAAGCAATTAAGAAATAAACTGAATATTTTCAAATGCAAATTGTATTCCAAGAACGCGTGTATGACGTAAATGTCTGTTGCTTTGGTCTATATAAGTAGCAATTCGATACTGGTCTATCCTGCGGCAACTCCAAAATATGAATAGACAGTATCGCGCGTTCCTTTCATCCTAACTCGAATCCTTTGGAACTACACTGTAACAGGAATCTCTTTTCGCTATTCAGTTAACTCCCCCTGCAAACCACTCAAGCACATTTGTTTTTCGGATTCCTGTTCTTGGAACGATTGGCTGCTACCACGCAACTCCTGAGTACTTCGCCTTGTATACTTTACACCATGTCCTTGGTGATCTCATTTATTTAGCTATGTAAAGCGCACGGGTGTGTTCTGCGATATTTGCATTATTTTTAAATTAAAAAAATCTTACAGAGGTATTCGGATCAAAATAAGCCGACTATTATGTATAAAATTAAATATCAAATCTTTACGGTATTTTCGAAATGAAATAGTGGTTATTATTATTTCTGCCTACATGCGCCGAAAGAGACATATTCTAATTTCGCTACGCTCGGTCTTTCTGTTTTATATGTACTATTTTCCTTTTCTATTTCGAATCAAACTCTAGGAAGATTGCCAATGTATTCTTGACCGAAAAAATTAATTTTATATGAAAACTTATATCTGTGATAAAATTAGTTAATCTCATAAAAAAGGGCCCATGCATAAATGTTATCATTGCATTTTTAATTGTGTTAGTGTTTTTGAATTTGTTTTTAACAAATTATTTTGTTCTTTTCAGAAAACAAAAAGTCGTACATCTAGCAGGTACTGCAGCAGAGCCAATTTTTCAATAAGATTACTGTAAGGTAGTATTATGTCAATGGACATATATTTGGTGGTTATACTTTTTTGTACAATAATTAATACAGCATTCTCGTCTGATTCCGGTGAAAATTCATTACAAATATTGGAAAAACTTATCGATAATGATCAAGACGATTTGCCGGCTTTGGAAACCCAAAGAGAAGTCTTTCAGTCTCTTTGCAGCAATGAGACACAAGACTCTCCCACAAAATGTAATCCAATTGAGTTAATTATTCAAAGTATGGAGGAAAATATGACGCATACAAATAATCTTGTACGGAAAATCTTCAATAAAACTGATCTGTATGGTGAAAGAGCCGAAGAGAAATTAGATCCTTTCTCCGTCAATGAGATGATACATAATTTTATGCTTACAGAAATATTTGGTTCAAAAGCTGATTTATTGATCTTTATTCTTGATGTTATAATCGAGCGAAACAATACACCCGTTCATGAGTATAATGATGAAATAAGGGGTAAATTAACAACATTTAAAATACATGATAGTAATAGTTCATTATCTAATAACGCAGTGAACTGGATTATGGATAATTTAATCTATCCTTTGTTACCAAATCTTAAAGAAAATCCAAACATTTTTACGTTCGATTACGGATATGCCCAAGCTGGAATGGCATTTGCAAGAAGTTTGAGATTGAACATAACATCCCTTTCTACGCAGGAACTGATTTATCTTTCGCAATTAGTAGAAGCGTCATCACAGCAAGATCCAGGGAATATGAAAATCTTCATGCTCCCTGTACTAATTAAATATTACCATAACCATAAAGATGCAAAAGAAAATTTAAAAAGTGATTTAAAGCAAGGAACTTTTGATTGGACAACAGCATTTTATGATTTCTTTGATGAAATGCAAAAAAATATGAATTCTCCAGCTATCAAATATTTTTCGGCGATGAGTTCTTATCGCAATAGAACTGCAATGGCCAAAGATATAATCGAAGAACAATGTACCAAAAATGGTTTTTACGGAGATGTTCAATCTTACAAAAATGCGGGGAAAAGATATTCATGCATTGACATTCGACTGCTTTCATATGAATTCTGGTTTTATCTATTAAGTTTACTTTACATTAGACCTAAGTGGCCCGAAGGAACTTTACACTTACGAGATGTCACAGAATTATTCGAGAAACAAAATCGACATATTGCTGATCGTTATCAAGAATATGAGAAGGGATTAATTGCTCTTGCATTAAAAGACGATACGCAAGTTATGAAGGATATTGAAAACCAAACTCTACACAACAGTGAAATTTATACAAGTCTTACAGTACCGTCTATCAATGTAAGAACAGCGCCCGGTCCCATCATTTACCAAAAGTTAATGTCGGATAAAGTCGACATATTTGGATTTAGCGACATGAATTCAACAAATCCCGCTGATTGCACTAAATATTATGCTGTAATACGTGATGATTCTAGAATGTTGTTCAGTTCCTACAACAAGAACTATCCAACTTCTTTTTACATGGATGTTGTTGATTCTAATGTTAACAGTAACGTGTTCAAGGACATTAAAATTCACTGTATTGCTAGTAGTATATTAAAAAGGTCTGAAGAAAACGAAACTCAGCTGGCGACATCTATTGCCAGCTACAGAGCAAATCAACTCTTTAAATATTTAACAGAATCCGGTATGGATGAAACTGGTCTCGAAAAGTTTTCTGAATTTGTCTTATCTCTGATTCCATTTTACGCTGGAATACGACAAATAATGAACGGTGAAGTCACTGAAGGCAAAATACGAATTATTTTGGATGCTTTGACTTTTATCCCTCTAATTGGTCATTCCGTCAAAATAACATACACGCTTTTTAAGGAATTTGCAATCACCGCTTTAAGAGTAATGCTTGCTAAGGAGTCCATTTTTGCAGCGATTCGAATGGGCCTTTCCTCACTCGCAGCGAAAGCTCAAACAGTTTTGTTTTCTCGCGCCGCTTTTGCAGGTATTGGAAAAGAAATACTTCGTGCAATTGATCCCGGGTTTGAACTCGCGTACAGTATTGGCAAGGGTGCGTCGGCATTCTTCCGTAAGCTGATGAACAAATTTCCTATATTTTTCCATGTGAAAAACGCAATTAACACTGCTTCAGAAATTTTCAAGACGTTAGGAATAAAGTATGTATTGTTGTCTCGCACCGAAGGCACGAAATACATATCAAAGATTGCTAAATTTGCTGGAAAGAATGTTTACGTAAAAGTACGTCCATTTGCACATACCTCTGAGAACATTATGATGTACGGGCGCAAATATTTAGAACTACCTAACAATAAATACAGCGAGTTAAGAAGTTTGGTGCATTCTCCATTTCAAATACCTGTCGAATTGCAAAACTATTATAGATTTGAAGGGAGGCGTGTATTTTTGGAATTAGATGTAAGCACCGGAGAAATGAATGGCCTGCGTTTAATTGAAAAGGAACATGGTAAACTAGAATACAAGAATATAGAGTCTATGTGCGCGAAGCCTAACTCCCGCTTTAAACGACACAATGAGAAAATTGTTTCTGCTTCTTCAGCCAGCCCGGCAGAAATAACATTAGCAAATGCTCTCTCGTGCACTATCGAAGAAGCTAAGGTACTTTTGACACAATATTTCCTGGAAACAAGTCATGCTCGTGATTGGTTCGTTTATTCGATTCATGAAGAACATAGAATCCCACAGTATATGAGTTCCCTCAGGCTTCGGTTTCCAGAATTACTTTATGGTGCTCAAATGAGTTTTCCTCTTACTAGGCCTCATATGATCGCTGATGCACAACGATCAATTCATAATATATATTCGATGGAAGAGTTACGACGTATTGATATTGATATTGATGGACCACAACCTCGAATAATTGCAAAATATAATGCATTTCTGCAACAAAGAAATTTTATGTCGTTTGAAGATTTCTTTGCGATTAAAAATTTCGGTGATACGGGCATTTTTAGAATTGGACAAAACACCCAGGAAGCCGTTCAGATGAGAAATGCTTTGAGGAGGTTAACAATCCAACAATCTTTTAGATTGAGGAGAGGTAAAACATTTCGCGGATATGTTGGAATTACTACCACACTTAATGAAGCAGAAGATTTAGTGGAAGGCGAATTGTTGACATTTAACAGAGATTTTGTGAGAGCTAGCACTGATATTAATGAAGTATTGAAGTTATTACCAGATCGAGAGGAAGGCTTACAGAACTTTCTTGTTAAAATGGACATCGATTCGGACTGTGTAGTGGCTGATATTAGTAATATTGTTCGAAATTCATTTGTGGTTCATAAAAGAAATGTTGACTTTATCATAGATTCGGTAGTCGATCGTCCTGTCTTTCCATTTCACCGCCTTGGGCGCGTTAGATTTTTAAGCGCGTCTCATAATTTACTTGAAAGAACACAACATGTAGCACGTTTAATGAATGCTATTGAATAAGGACCTATTAAATGTATTTTGGAATAATTTGAAAAATTATAATTAATAATATAAGAAAAATAAAAGCATAACGTTTATTTAATAATACTAACTATTAAAAAACCTACATATTTCTAATATATTAAATTCCTGATAAATCATGTTATGATACTTTATTTAATAACGCAGATACACCTGTAGTCAAAGATCGACTGTGTAGAAATTTTATATTTGAAATTGCCAATTTTAGATCGGAATTCTTGTCCCTCCCCCTGTTCATGCACTGTGTTCGTGTATCCAATCCATTATTTATCGCCCTTGATACGGAATAAACTATATTAACACGACGTGCGTGAGGATTGACAATTTGACCCCGGACACTGCATTGCATGGCACAAAATAGAGCTCTATGCTCAGAAACTCAATCGCTTCTGATTATGATGCCGGCGAAAGTCGGGAGGAAGATGATAGATGTCGGAAGATTCATCATACCATGCGTATATTATGGGATATGTATGTGGCCAGCTGCTTCAAAAGCATTGCCTCCAAACCTCTGGCTACCCCTAGCATAAGACGTATCAAGGAGAGGTGGTGTTTGTCTCACCCGCAGCAAACCAGACCAATATATTAAAACATAAGGTTTGCAGATACCGTGAGACTGTGGGGACATGGAGACCATCGTCGTTGTGGGGCGTGCGCCGCGTGCATGGCATAGAGTCTGTGGAGGTAGTATTTTGGAGGGCCCCAGAAGGGCAGAACCTACTGGGCACGCGCACATATTTGAAGTATGCAGCAAAAGCTTCATGAGTCGGTGATACCGTACCCCATTGAGCTCAGTGATCAATCCCATGTTGGTAAGAGCACATCTGGTAGTGGGACGAAATTTGAACAGTCACCACCCAAACAATATCTGACCAGATTATATTAAATAGTGTGCACGAGGGTTTTCGTGCCGGGAGGACCTATAGGGAGAATCTCATAGCCATTGGTGCTGGATTCGTGCAGGTAGTGGTTGCAATAGCCTGCAAACTGGGTCAGATACATGTAAGACTGTCTCGCGGGGCTCGACTCATTATGTGAGTTGTAACGCGACTCGGGTGCGACCCTGCGAGAGTGTCCTGGAGATTACGAATGTTCCGTTAAAAATTGAGGAGCTGGATTAAACTTGATATCAGACAGATCGCTGGAGACTCCGGAAAAAAGGGTGTAGCGTTGGTCCGCATATATCCCGACTGCTTACCATGAACCTTAGAACCATACATGCGAGTAAGGCTCGGTTTATAAATTACAAGAGACGCAATATCTAATATAAAAGGTTGAATATTAATGATTCTATTACAAATAGCCTTCTTCCCAAGTATATTCCAATCCCACCGGTCTACCACATTTTGTTCACTTCAACACTTGGCTATTGCACTCACTTGGCGACAATAGCTTGTCGCACTGATTTTCTCGGCAAGCAGTGGATACCTATTGTCCAATTCAACATGCAAGTAGACGACGTGTAACGTGATGAATTTGACTTGTTATCTACCATCGTTTATAGAAAAAGACTCGGTCGTGTCGTATGCAGTAAAGGTTATCTTCAGTAAATTGCAATTGCAGACCGAAACTTCAAGAAACTTATTACTATATTCATAGGTTCAAAAATTGTTTTAAAAACAAACAATATGCAAAAGATGTAAAGCCGATATTCGTACTAGTCTAAGCCAAGTATCTCGAAGTAGAAAAATAAAATACTTTTAACATGGTGAGAATTCATCCATAGGCGCTAAATTCAATCAAGCGAAAACTTCTGTTTATGCAAGAATTAAGGCTTTAATTCCCTAAATGACTTTACGAATAGAAATTGCAACAATTTAATGCAAGGACGAATATAATGTGGAACCACTGACCCTAATCAAATACCGCATTATCTGGAAATAGAAAGGGATATCCAGATTATGATTCATATAAATTGCATAATATATTTGTCATCCATAAAATGGTATTGTATTTTATTCTTTTTAAAGCTAGTTGTCTAAGCATGTTTTTTGAAATGCGGAAATAGTTTATTTTGTTACGTGCATATAAAACTTAATATTCTAATAAAACTAAGACAGAGTTTTTACGAATGGCAAGAACGGTCAGAAATTATTTAATATATCTTTTAAGTTTAATGTTTTTGATAAAAAAATGCGTGAAACACTTTACGATCAGTATTTAATATTTTATTTCCCAAATTTGTATTTGACAATTCACATTATCTTTATTACCTTTGGTTTATGTAGTTGTTTATATGATTACCATTTGCCCACTAAACAAAATGCTCGATATCGCTGATATTTAGGGTACTTATTGCATTTTTATAGTAATTTTTAAACTATTAACATATCATAACGGGCTCATTTCAATTTCTTACTAGCAAAACAGACCTAACCATACGACATAATATGTAACACGTAAGAATTCTGATAATATATGTATATCACATAAGCATTACTTATTAGCTTAAAATTCTTTGTTGCATAGATTCATGAAACGATTTAAGTACGTTTGAATTAAATTGTTGAGATAATCTAATAATAAAATATAAGTAAAAGTAATTCCTTTTTAAATAATTTCTTTACTTGTATATTTCACACGAGACATATTTAAGAGACTGTTAACTATAATAATGGCTGGCATAAAATGAAAATATAGCTTTTGAATCTAGGAGGTATAACAAAATCTATTATGTTTGCGAAAAATGTTATTAGACGAGTCATCAGAATGGTTCAAAATCTATTAGTAATATACTTAAAGGTAACTTAAAAATAATTTGCATAACATATTGCTCATGCTTATTTTAAAATGATTTATTGTCTATTGCAGAAAACGAGCGTGCTTTGTCGAGCAAGAGGTAATTTCTCGTTCACGATCTCAATGGATATATATTTTATTATTTTATTATTTTGTACAATTATTAATATAACAGTTCCCACTGCCTCTCAAGCATATACGCTTGATATCGTGGATGATCTTATCGACGGAGATCAATATGATCTGCCTCCTTGGGAAACTCAAAAGAAAGTATTTCAGCAGTACCTGTGCAGTAACGAGACGAACGATGCTAACTCGAAATGTAATCTAATTGAGCTAATCGTTGAAAATCTGAAGGATAATATGACGAATATATATGAAATTGTTCGTCGAATCCTCAAGAAAGGCAACCTGTATGGTGGTAGACCCAACGAAAGTATAGATCCCATTACTGTTGATGATGTAATACATAACTGTATGTATATAGAAATATTTGGTACAAAAGCTGATTTTTTAATGTTCGTACTGGATATTATAGAAGGTAGAAGCAATACGCCTGTTGAGGACTACAACGAAGAAATACGACGTAACTTAACACAACTTAAAATGCGCGATAGCAATGGCTTGTTATCTAATAATGTAGCGTTATGGATTATGGATAATTTAATCCATCCATTGTTACCGAATCTTAAGAAAATTCCAGATATTTTCTCATACGATTATGCGTTTGCCCAAGCTGGAATGGCGTTTGCAAGAAGTTTAAAATGGAACTTAACATCTCTTTCGGAGCAAGAGCTGATTTATCTTTCTCATTTAGTAGAAGAGTCGTCAAAACAAGATAAGGCGAATATGAAAATCTTCATGCTCCCTGTACTAATCAAATATTATCATACCCATAAAGATACAAAAGAAACTTTAAAAACTGATTTGAGGCAAGGAACTTTTGATTGGACAACATCATTTTATGAATTCTTTGATGAAATGCAAAAAAATATGAATAATCCAGCTATTAAATATTTTTCGGCCATAAGTTCCTATCGTAACCGAACTCGAATGGCCAAAGATATAATCGAAGAACAATGCACGAAAATTGGTTATTACGGAGACGTTAAGTCTTATAAAAATTCTCGGGACAAGTATCACTGCATTGACAGACGGTACATACTTCAAAATGAATTCTGGTTATACCTGTTGAACTTACTTGAAATTAGACCTAGATGGCCTGGAAAAACTTTACGATTACCCGATGTTACACAGTTATTCAAACAACAAAATCGACGTATTGCTGATCGATTTAAAGAATACGAGCAGCATTTAATTATTCTTGCATTGATAGATGATGCGCGAGTGAAGAACGATATTGCAAATCAAACTGTACACAACGGTGAAATTTATACAAGTCTTACCGTACCGTCTGTCAATGTAAGAACAGCGCCCGGTCCCATCATTTACCAAAAGTTAATGTCAGACAAAGTCGATATATTTGGATTTGGCGACATGAATTCAACAAATCCCGCTGATTGCTCTAAATATTATGCTGTAATACGTGATGAGTCCAGAATGGCATTCAGTGCCTATAACAAGAAGTATCCAACTTCTTTTTACATGGATGTTGTTAATTCTGATGTTAACAGTAACGTGTTCAAGGATATTAAAATTCACTGCATTGCTAGTAGTATATTAAAAAAGTCAGAAGAAAACGAAACTCAGCTGGCGACATCTATTGCCAGCTACAGAGCTAATCAACTCTTTAAACATTTAACAGAATCCGGTATGGAAGAAACCGTTCTGGAAGAGTTCTCTAAATTTGTTTTATCTCTTATTCCATTTTACGAGGGAATACAAAAAATAATGGCAGGTGAAATAACCGAAGGCAAAATACTACTTCTTTTGGACACTTTGGCTTTTATACCTCTCGCTGGATGTTCTATCAAGATAACATATAATCTTTTCAAGCAGTTTGCAGTTCCTGCTTTAAGATTAATACTCGCAAAAGAGTCTATTTTTATGGCATTTCGAACGGCGCTTTCAGCAATGGCATCGGAAGCTCAAACACTCTTATTCTCCCGCGCTGCTTTTATGGGCATTGGTACAGAAATACTTCGAGCAATTGACCCTGGTTTTGAACTCGCATTTAGCATTGGCAAAGGTGCTGCATCACTCGTCCGTACACTGAAGTACAAATTTCCTATATTTTTGCGGTTTTCAAATGTAATAGATACTACTGAACAGATTTTGAAAAGTTCAAGAATAAAAAATGTATTGTTACCTCGCATAACAGGCTCGAGCTACATATCGAAGATTGCAAAATATGCAGGAAATAATGTTTATGTAAAAGTACGGCCAGTTATACAGAATTCAAAGAATATTGTGATGCACGGTCGTAGATATTTAGAGCTGCCTAATAGTAAATATGGCGAGTTATGGAATTTGATGCATAGTCCTCTTCAAATACCCGTTGAATTGCAAACACATTTAACATTTGAAGGGCGGCGCGTATTTTCGGAATTAGATGTGATCACCGGAGAAATAAATGGATTGCGATTAATTGAAAAGAAAAATGGAAAACTGGAATACAAAAATATAGAATCTATGTGTGTGAAGTTCCAGTCCCGCTTGAAGAGGCATCATCCGAAAATAGCTGATGCTTCTGCTAGTCCATCAGAGCTAACAATAGCAAATTCTCTATCGTGTAGTATTGATGAAGCTAGGGTGTTATTGACACAATATTTCATAGAAACAAAATATACGCTGAATATGGTTGTTGCTGCAATAAGAGATGAGCGGAGAATTCCCGATTTTATGAGAAATTTAAGGCTTAGATTTCCAGAATTATTGTATGGTTTTATAATGTTCCCCCCTATTACTAACTCTTATATGATCACTAACGTGCAAAAGTCGATTAGGAAGATATATACGGCAGACGAGTTACAGATTATTGGCATAAATGTGAATGATGCATTACCACTTATAATTCCAGCATACAACAGACTTCTCGGACGTGGTGAGTTTATATCTTTCGAGGACTATTTTGCCATACGAAATTTCGGTCGTACTGGCGGACGCAGAATTGCAGAAAAAACCAACGAGGCTATACAGATGCGAAATGCTCTTAGACGGCTTACAATAATGCAAGCTTTTAGGTTAAGGAGGCGTAAAAGATTTACTGGATTTTCTTTCAATTTATTAACATTAGATGATTTTAACACAAAGATTGTCAAAGGAGCTGCTTTACCTTATCCAGAAGATGAATTTATGACAATGAGTACGGACGTCTATACTATATTAAATAGTTTCCCACCCACAAAGGAAGGCGTCATACCTGTTCTTTTCAAAGCAGACATCGAGTCCGATTGCTTCGTGGCTGATATCAGTAATATTTATAAAAATGTCATAGCTATTCACAATAAGAATATCAGGTTTGTGATGGAAGATATATATGATTTTCATTTTCCTAAGTTTCCTCACATGGGAAACGTTAAATTTGTCAGACTCACTCATGCGAAGATTGATAGAACACAGCACGTAACTCAGTTAATGCATGATATTGAATAATGGTACATTTAATGTGCATTGATGTGTAAGAATAAATAGAACCTTTAAAAATAAACGCAGTCACCTCTCTCAATAATGCCGCTCTCAGTATTGACGGTTCCACATTTTGTCCAGCTAACTTTTCTTCCTACTACTAATCCATTTACCTTCTTCTCAGTAATTTCGTCAATGGCGGATCCAATATGGTGGACAAATTTTAGAATATTTTTCCATAATTTGTTTACTGTATTGGATCCGACATCTTGAATTTTGGATATCCGTCTTGCGATTCATGATCAGCGACCTCCAGAATACTCGTAAAAGAAATTTGACGTAAATCGGTTGATTTTCCAAAAATATCCAAAAATATTCTAAAATTTGTCACCATATTGGATCCGCCATCTTGAATTTTGCAAATCTGTCTTCAGATTCATGATCAGCGACCTACAAAATCCCCGTAAACTAATTTTAGCATTTATCTGACGATTCTTTTTTAAGTCATGACGATTTCAACGTTTCAGCCGCTATCTTGAATCCGCCATCTTGGATTTCATCAATTTACCTTACCAACATTTTGAAGACGTCAGAAACCGAAAATTTGAGCCCAAAACCAATCGAATAGAACACCAATTTTCTTTCCCACAAGCTTTTTGATTCGAATTCTCAATTTTTGTTTGGTTTCCAGCCTCCATTTTGAGCCACCATTATGAAATTCTCCAAAAGACCAGAACTTTTTTGAAGATGCTTGACCAGACGAACATTTTGAGCCCTTAAACGTCTTGATTATTTAATTCAAATTTTGGGTACACTGATTATCCGGTTGACATGAAACCGGATATCGCAGTACACAGACTTACTTTATTGTATGTGACTGAGGAAATTCGGGAAGCTATAGTATAATACATAGTTACCATACTAATATTGTTCGATTTTAACAAAACTTTTGACATTGCAGATGACGTACAATTATTGAAAAAAAATGAAAGATGCAGGATTTTTAATGCTGTCGTAAAATGGTTTGCATCATACTTAGGATGATGAAAGCAGGCGGTCTGCGGACCTAACGGTCACTTGGTTACCTGTGAGAGCTGGAATACCTCAGTTCAGTACTTGACCCACTCCTGTTCTCGTTGTTTATTAATGGTTTACCTTGCATCTTTCAGTATTCTTTACATGGTATATTGGCAGATGTCACAAAGATTTTTCTAAAATGTTAACCAGAACGTATTGATTTGGATGTGAGGAGAGTCACATCTGATGAACAACGTTGTACAGAATGGGAGGATAGAAATCACCATTTGATCACCATCAATAAAACTACAGCCATGATCATCGCTCGCGCACACAATATTAGTTTCATTGATCTGCACCCTATACCACAAGTTGTTATTAGAGGTGATCTGGACCGTCACTGTTAAAAATCTCGTCGTATATTTCGATCAAATGCTGTCATAGATTAAACATACTGTTCAAATATCTCGTCAGCTCTATTCCAGCCAGTGGGCTCTATCGAAAAACCTATGATGCCAATTGATTGCTTCGCTTGTACTACCTTATTTTCCGCTCCCTCTCAATGTTTCAACTAGTACTATCTTGTCTAGCTTTAAGAACGCATTTATTTAACTATTTATTTGATGGTATTAAGTCTGGCCGTAACGCAATTAAGACCTTCTGAATATCATAAGTATAAGCTGTCATTAGATTGAAATCACTCGATCTCAAGATTGTAACTATAAAATTTATCTGATTTTGTAGTAATGTATTTTAATATTGATTCACTGTTATTTTTAATTCCGTCATCATTCTAATTATCATTATCATCATCGTTGTATTAACCGCCTGAATTTCGCGAGCGATTGTGTTTATTTCATATTCAAATTTCTCATTTATGTATTTCAAATTTTTATGTATTAAAAATAAATGGAAAATAAATTTTGAAAATAATTCCAACTTCGTATTTGCATCAAGACGACGATACCTTGCCTTCTTTATGTTGCAGAAATGCTGTTTTTGACTTGAGCTAGCACCTTTTTGAACTAGAACTTTTTTGAAGAATTTCCGAGCTAGTATTGTTCTGTACTGAACTATCACGTGTTTTTACGAATTCAGTGTAAGTATTAATACAAAGTTAGGCAAATTTATATGTGTGATAGTTAACGTTTAATGTATGAATGAAGGAAATACGTTTATTAAGCCACGGTTACAGTGGTGGCTGCGTTACCTTAAGGCTACATGCAGATACTACACATATAATTGAAATGTTATATAAAAGCTGTATAATTACTTTGATAATAATAGAAATTTGCGAATTGATACAAGGCGAGCATGACTTCCGGTACATGAATAATGTAATAATAAAAGTAATTACACCGTGTATTATATAGAAAAGTAACATAATAATATGAAAGAGAAGAAAGCAGATAGATAATTATTAAGAAAAGGATAATAAGATCATTATCTGAAGATAGGAAATGTCAGGAGAGGTATTTTCAAATGTGAATAAATAGCGGAATAGGCGTAACTTAAATATATTGATGGACTCAGCACTGCGGATTTCAATACGTAAAGAATTCCAGAGTCTTGTTGCCTTCGCCAGAAAAGAATTTTGATAGCATGTTGTTCTTACACGCGGTACTAACAAGATATCTTGGGTGACTCTGGTCGATCATAGTTGGGCCTCACTATAAAAATGAAATAATAAAAATATATAGATACTCTGCACGGAAAGAAATGTACGGAGGGTACAGCCAGAAATATAGTTACTCCAGCCATAATATGGTAAATCCAGCCATATTTTTGCCAGAAGTAACCATATTTCTGGCTGTATCCTCTGAAGATTTTTTTCCGTGTGGTTTGTGTCAGTATGTATGGTTAATTCAGAACTGAGTACGTTACTGATCCTAAAATGTAAAGGTGACTATACTTAATTGATACCCAACCTAGCATTCGTGTAAAAGGTGTGACCCTTATATCACGCTTAAGATTGAAAATGAATCGAATAGTCGAGTTCAGTACCCTCTACAATTGCTGGTGTTTGGTTTGGAGATATCACATTACCCAACGCAACAGTAGTCAAGCTGCGGGAGAATAAGTGAGACTTCGAGTTTTTTCTTAAGCTCAATGGATAGTAGTTTTTGATTGAAGCGTAGTCGGTATAATAAATAATTATCATTTGTAAAAGGGATCTTAGCACCATCAAGTACTAGGTTCGGGATATTCAGCAAGTCAATTGCATTGATATTAAACGATGAACCTTAAATTACTGCTTAAGATTGTAAGATAATGCAGTAGCAATAATTTTTTCAAATTTCTTTTCAAGTTTATTACGTTAGCTTCAATTTGCCCAGCAGTTGAATATGGTTGGCTCTATATAAAAGTAATGGAGTATGAACAATATGTTGCCTGAAATTTTTTCAGATGCAGTCGCACTGGTTGGGGTGTTTTTCACAATGAGGATCGAGTTCGAGATTTTTGGAATTTTTCGGAACAAAACTTTTAGCATCTTATTTTGCATTGAAACATTTCGCTTCCAATTTATCTAATGTAAAAATCATGTTGCGCGCAGATAATAAGACCGTGATATCCTATATAAATGAGATGGGTGGCACACACAGTCTGCATTTAAACAGAATATCCAGATGTATTTGGCTATGATGTTAAACTCGCAGAATTAGTCTATGTAAATTATACACCTTCAAAAGAAAATTTCGAAGATGTTGCTTTATCACGAAGCAAATGCAACATAGACACGGAATTTTATCTCCAGAAATGTTTCAACTGATTGTGAATAAATTTGGTATGCCCGATATTAATTGATTCGCTTCAAGGTCAAATGCTAAATTGAAAAAATATGTTTCTTGGCATAAAAATCCAGAGGCAGAAGCTATTAACGCATTTTCTATTAACTGGCAGAAATTTAAGTTTTACGCTTTTCCTCATTTCATCAATGATACTTTGATATTACGGAAGTTGATTACAGATAATGCTACAGGTATCATGGTTCCACCATTTTGCCCTGAATAGCCTTGGATTCCTCTGTATATATCATTATATTTGTTCAAACCCCTTTAATTTTACAGCCCTTTATTGATTTGCTCTTATCCCCGTGTAGGTCCATAAAGCATCCATTGTCCCAACAGCTATCTTTGATTGTATTGAGGACTTGAACAAAAATCTATGAAAATGATAGTTTCATCGATAACAGAAGCTACAATGAAGCAATATTCTTTAATGATAACATTTGATGAAGGTTTGTCATCCTGTTCCTTAAACAGTATAATATCTACTTATTTTGTTTGATTTATATTTTAGTAATGATCCTTTGATTACACGATTTTTCAAAGGAATTTTTTCGGTCTCGTTCTCTAAGAGCTGAATACGATTCTATTTATGATATAGATCCTTTATTGAAACATATAACTTCAAATTATATTTTAAAGGATTTAGATATCACATTATTATTTGAAAAATTAGTTACTTTGTTGGCTTTGGGAACTGCATAACGTATTCTAACCATTTCCTTATTTAAATCAAGCAATATCGAAAAAATTTCTGAAGGTTTTAAAGTAAAAATATCTGCTTTTATAAAAACCTCAAAATTGGGTAAAAATCAACCAATAATAGTATTACCATGTATTAAATATAAGTTAGAACTTTGTATTGCATGTACACTTACAAGGTATTTAGAGGTAATAAAGCATCTTCGCGGTAAATGTGAGGTGCTTTCTATTACAACTCGAGCTCCTTATCATGATATATCTAAACAAACAATTTCTAGGTGGATACGAAATGTATTAAACATATGCGGTGTCGCCAGCAATTTTACGGCACATAGTACTACGTATGCGGCAACTTGGAAAAAAGGAGTAGAAATTATTTGGATTAAAAAAAGTTATAGGCTGGTCTCCAGAGTCGGTAGTATTTTGTAAATATTATATCAGACTACTGGAAAGCGAGAAGTCTGAGTTTGCACTAATATTGTTTTCGTAATATATATTAAAATAAACCTATATTTGTTGCAATATAAACATCTACATAGTAATCGTGCGAGCGTGAGCTAAATGGATAATTGTATAATCAAACAAACTTACCTAAGTGATGTTCAATTATGATTTTCCTTGGAGTCTCGCTCGAAATGATTACCTCTCATCCTTTGACCAGTATGATACCCAACCCTAATAAATTAACAACTAAAGGTTTTGAAGATTAGCTCTGAAAATATGAAGTTGGATGCGTGAGGTTATCTACTATTTGGTATATACGTGGTTTGTTTTTTCCATTTTTAAACTCTGAAACAGTGTTCTGATGGGACGTGTGGGAAGGATAATTATAATCGAACATAACTTAGGTAAGTTCGTTTGATTATACAATTATGAAATATTAATATATAGCAGTGGCATGGTGTAATAGGTAAGATGAAGGGTATAATAAATCCTGATTCAGCACGACTGGTTTACATAGGTGTAAGAGCTAAATGCAGCGAGAAAATCACCTTTAGGATGACAAACAAAATGAAATAATTTTACAGTGCATAAAAAATACGAAATAGGGAATATCCAAATCATGATTGTTAATTATTGCGCAGCATTTATAAAAGGAATATTATAGTTATGCAATCATGTTTCCTAAAATGAAAAATAAGTTTAGTCAGAAAAGTCCATATACAACAAAAAATTCTAAAGAAACGTGGGTTTGGCACCAAGGAAGAGTTTACAAAAGTTGTTGAATGTGTAAGAATTTCACGAATAATGGCTAGAAGTTATTTAATATATCTGCGCAGTTTACTAGACTGCTGATAAACACGTTAATGTACTTTACAGTCACTATTTAATATTTGATATTTTTACGTTTTTTTTTTTATATTTTATAATCCTCTATTAAATTTGTTGCGTGTAGTTTTTTCTATGAATACGATTGGTCAAATAAACAATTTATAGTATACAATATCGCTAATACTTGGTTCACTTATTGGATTTTTATAGTAATTTTAACACAAGTAACATAGTATACTATCGGCATCATTTCATTTTCTTTCTTCCAAAACGTACAACGTAGTAGTTAAGATGTAAGGATTCTAATAAGGCATATATAACATAAGTATTGCTTATTATCTTAAAATTCTTATTTACATAGATTCATGATATATTTCAATTACATTTGAATTAAGTTACTAACATATTTTAATAACATTATCTAAATGAAAACCGTTCCTTTTTAAACCAGTTGTTGTATTGTATATTTCACATGAGATTAAAAGATTGTTAACTATAATAGTGCAACATGAAAACATAGCTTTTGATTCTACGAGGTACTATAAAACAGCATCTTAGAAAAAGTGTTATTCGAGAAGTCACCGGAATGGTTCACAGTCTAATGATCAGAGCTAACAGCTTGAACAACTCTTCTTATTACACGCTATGTTTTGTCACAGTGTTTACATAAAAGAGGACTAGAATAAGAATGATTTGTATAACACATTGTTCAAATTTATTTAAAGATATGTATTAATTATTACAGAAAACGAGTGGATATTGAAAGTTCAACTCAAGCAGGTCATTTCTCACTCCTGATGTCAATGGAGATATACTTGGTTTTATTGTTTTGTACAGTAATTAACATAACATTTACTACTACCTCTCAAGCAAATACGATTGATATCGTGGCTGATCTTATGGACGGAGATCAATATGATCTGCCTCCTTGGGAAACTCAAAGGAAAGTATTTCAGCAGTACCTTTGCAGTAACGAGACGAACGATGCTTACAAGAAATGTAATCTAATTGAGCTAATTGTTGAAAATGTGAAGGATAATATGACGAATATATATGAAATTGTTCGTCTAATCCTCAAGAAAGGCAACCTGTATGGTGGTAGACCCACCGAAAGTGTAGATCCCATTACTGTTGATGATGTGATACATAACTGTATGTATATAGAAATATTTGGTACAAAAGCTGATTTCTTAATTTTCGTACTGGATATTATAGAAGGTAGAAACAATATGCTTGTTATGGACTACAACGAAGAAATACGACGTAACTTAACACAACTTAAAATGCCCAATAGTAATGGATTGTTATCTAATAATGTAGCGTCATGGATTATGGATAATTTAATCCATCCATTGTTACCGAATCTTAAGAAAATTCCAGATATTTTTTCATACGATTATGCGTTTGCCCAAGCTGGAATGGCATTTGCAAGAAGTTTAAAATGGAACTTAACATCTCTTTCGGAGCAAGAGCTGATTTATCTTTCTCATTTAGTAGAAGAGTCGTCAAAACAAGATAAGGCGAATATGAAAATCTTCATGCTCCCAGTACTAATTAAATATTACCATACCCATAAAGATGCAAAAGAAAGTATAAAAACTGATTTAAAGCAAGGAACTTTTGATTGGACAACAGCATTTTATGAATTCTTTGATGAAATGCAAAAAAATATGAATTCTCCAGCTATTCGATATTTTTCTGCAATAAGTTCCTATCGTAACCGAACTCGGTTGGCAACAGAAATAATACAAGAAAGTTGTACGAAAAATGGATTTTACGGAAACGTCGAATCTTATAAAAATTCTGGGGAAGTGTATCACTGCATTAAAGAGAACACGCTCTTGCATAAATTTTTGTCA
Source organism: Trichopria drosophilae (assembly GCA_030407085.1). Classification (NCBI taxonomy): domain Eukaryota; kingdom Metazoa; phylum Arthropoda; class Insecta; order Hymenoptera; family Diapriidae; genus Trichopria; species Trichopria drosophilae. The sequence goes on along the minus strand of CM059584.1, from coordinate 14,244,482 downwards.
TTTCTCATGATTACACGTATTATGACACCTACTTGGGCCGGAAAAACTTTAAAATTACCAGATGTTACACAGTTATTCAAAAAACAAAATCGACATATTGCTGATCGATTTAAAGAATATGAACAGTATTTAATTACTCTTGCATTGAAAGACGATACGTACGTTAAGAACGACATTGAAAACCAAACTCTACACAGGAGTGAAATTTATACAAGTCTTACAGTACCGTCTATCAATGTAAGAACAGCGCCCGGTCCCATCATTTACAAAAAGTTAATGTCGGACAAAGTCGACATATTTGGATTTAGCGACATGAATTCAACAAATCCCGCTGATTGCTCTAAATATTATGCTGTAATACGTGATGAGTCCAGAATGGCATTCAGTGCCTATAACAAGAATTATCCAACTTCTTTTTACATGGATGTTGTTGATTCTGATGTTAACAGTAATGTGTTCAAAGATATTAAAATTCACTGTATTGCTAGTAGTATATTAAAAAAGTCTGAAGAAAACGAAACTCAGCTGGCGACATCTATTGCGAGCTACAGAGCAAATCAACTCTTTAAATATTTAACGGAATCCGGTATGGAAGAAACAGTGCTCGAAGAGTTTACTAGATTTGTTTCATATCTTATTCCATTTTACGAGGGAATACAAAAAATAATGGCAGATGAAATAACCGAAGGCCAATTTCTACTTCTTTTGGATACTTTGGCTTTTATACCTCTCGCTGGAAGTTCCATCAAGATAACATATAAACTTTTTAAGCAGTTTGCAGTTCCTGCTTTAAGATTAATACTCGCAAAAGAATCTATTTTTATGGCTTTTCGAATGGGGCTTTCAGCAATGGCAGCTGAAGCTCAAACACTGTTATTCTCTCGCGCTGCCTTTGTCGGTATTGGTAAAGAAATAGTTCGAGCAATTGATCCCGGTTTTGAACTCGCGTATAGCATTGGCAAAGGTGCTTCATCACTCGTCCGTACGCTGAAGAACAAATTTCCTGTATTTTTGCGTCTTTCAAATGCACTAGATACTTCTACGCAGATTTTGAAGAAAAGTTCAGTAATAAAAAATGTATTGTTACCTAGCATAAAAGGTTCGAGCTACATATCGAAGATTGCTAAATATGCTGGAAAGAATGTTTACGTAAAAGTACGGCCAATTATACAAAACTCAAAGAAAATTATGATGTACGGGCATAGATATTTAGAGCTGCCGAACAATAAGTACGGTGAGTTGTGGAGTTTAGCGCATCGTCCTTTTCAAATACCTGTTGAATTACATACACATTTTAGATTTGAAGGGCGCCGCATATTTTGGGAATTAGATATAACCACTGGCGAAATAAATGGATTGCGTTTAATTGAAAATAAAAATGGTAAGCTCAATTACCAATGGATACCTTCTAACTGTATGAGGCCTAATTCCCGCTTAAAGCGACATAATCCGAACATAGTTGATGCTTCTGCTAGTCCTTCAGAATTAATAATAGCAAATGCTCTTTCATGCAGTGTCCATGAGGCTAGGGTGTTATTGACACAATATTTCATAGAAACAAAATATACGCTGAATCTGGTTGTTGATGCAATAAGAAATGAACGAAGAATCCCCGAATTTATGAGCGACTTAAGGCTTCGATTTCCAGAATTGTTGCATGGTTTTCAAATGTTTCCCCGTATTACTAGCCCTTATATGATCACTCATGCTGAGCAGTCGATTAGGAAGATTTATAGTGCAGAAGAATTAGCTCTTATAGATAACAATATTGATAACACATTACGATCTTATATTAGGTCATACAACAAGTGTCTATTGCGCGGTGAGTTTATATCGTTTGAGGATTATTTTGCCATACGAAATTACGGTTTTAATGGATGCCTCAGAATTGGTCAAAACACCAATGAGGCTATACAGATGAGGAATGCTTTCAGACGGCTAACAATAATGCAATCTTATAGATTACGGAGGGGTCAGACATTTGTTGGATATTCATTTAATACATTTACAGTAGTCGATTTTCGGGTAAAGGTTATTAAAGGAGAATTATTACATATTCCTGATGAATTTACGTCTATGCTTACGGATTCCGAAACTGTAATAAACCAATTGCCATCTGCACAGGAAGGCGTTATACCTGTTCTTTTTACAACACAAATGACTTCCGACGGTGCCGTAGCTGATATCAGAAATATTTATCGAAATGTAATAGTTATTCACAAAAAGAATATCGCTTTTAGAGTGGCAGATATATTGGATTTAAATTTACCGCAATTTCCTCACCTAGGAACTATTAAATTTGTGAAACTCACTCATGTCCCGATTGATAGAACACAACATATAACTCAATTAATGAATGATATGGAATGATGGTATATTCAATGTACATTTATATAAATATAAAAAATTGAACCTTAAAGAGTATAATACTAAATGCACCTTCACACACTCAATGTACTTGACGACAACTCCGAATATACTTTCAATTTACTCTCCATCACTGACGTATTCTGGATTGTTCTAATATTGATTCATTATTATCTCGACTGTCTTTGTCATTCTAGCCACCAATATCATCATCACTGTTGTTGTCATTATCAACGTTGGTAATTCGGCAGAAATACAATTTGGCGTCTTTGTTGATACAATTTCCGAACGGGAGCTTGTACTGACGAATTCAACGGTATTAAATATGGTAAGTAAGTAATCGTATAAGTTGCAGAACGTTTAGTTGCTTCATAGGTTAAGTTAAATGCGCAATTACTTTATATAATAATGTTCCCTAATCTTCTTCAAAAGATCATGCAGAGAGTTATTTCCAAATACATTTCCAAAAACTCCCTTTAATGAGGTTTTATTTATATTACATACAAAACGGCTCGGCTTATGAATTCTTGAAATATTAATCTCGATAAGGTTTTACGCTGAAGATTTTATATTTATCTATATTAACACATTTTATTTTATATCAATACTCTAAAATTTTAAATATTATATTTACGCTTTAGTTTAAAGTGAAAAACTGATTCCAGAGATTTCGCTACATCGTCATCATTTTTAATCGACTCGCCACTGTTGTACAGTGAAGTATTCACTGCATTTAATGCCGTGGCTTTTTTCATTGCTGCCAATAAAATGAATTTAGAAACGGTGTCGAAAGTTACTGTATTACCGAGTACAGCCATTTTTAACTAAAATTTCGCCAGAACAGTTGACAGAAAGCCTAGAAAAGGAAGAATGCACCCTGTGCAGAATCATTCTCCTAAGCGATGAAAATTGATTAATTCCGTATATAAGAAATGCTTCTTCTTAATTGATCGTATCAGTTATTCTTTGCGATTATCGAATGGGACAACAGAAATCGATGGTCGGTAATCTATAGAAATTTATTGATGAATGCTTGTGCAAGTAAATCCACATGTAATTCATGAATACTCAATTAACATTACACATATATTAAATATTCACTTAAGCTCACAGTGGAATTTTACTTTATATAAAGTGACATATTTTAATTTTTACGCATACAATAAACAAATTTGTTATTTAATGATGTGAAATTTCACTTTTAGTAGAGTAGACCGATTAGCACTGTATTTGAAAGTGAGTTTTCACTTTAAAGATTTTATAGTGAATAGATGTAACATGGGTCGGATTCTAACAAATGAAATTCGGCTTATACCCCACCAATGACAATATTATATTTTCCGAATCACGATGAAATTTGACCGATTTCTAATCTTAATTGAAAACGCTATTTTTTATCATCAGACGAACGAAGCAGAATTCCCTCATTGAAAAAATAAGCGAACTTCATCCCTGGCGCTTCATCCCGATCTGCACCCTGGAATCATCAGCAAGGCTTGTTGGTGCAGATCTGCCTTGTACGCCAATATTATTCTTCATGATGGAAAGTCTTTTATACAAAATTTTTGAATTTCGCTCGATGACAAAATCCAGCACACGTACTCAAGACCTCTGTCAACGATCTACCAAGTGTGAAGAACAAAGATTCACTCACTCGACCAGGTAGACAGCGACATCGTCTGATGATAAACAGATTTCCACTGAATTTCATGCTGATGAACAGTATCATTAGGGCATCCTTCGTTCATGTAATCGCGTCGTACGCTATTTCGAGAACTAATTTGTCACGCATAAACTCCAGGCTCAAAAAGCCACGACCTCGCATTTTTCAGGGTAAGTACAGTCGTTCCACGGAAGATCTTGGATGCAAACTACGTTGCATACAAATCAACAGCCGTGTGCATGGGTCAAGATCTCTTAGCTCGTCAACGTTGCACTTAATGGTCGTTTTAGCAGCCTGCATATTCTGGACATGCCTCTGAGGCACTCCCAGGTATGTGTAGGCTTGCTCTAAGGTGGCGGATGACGTTTCTATTGACGAGCTCCATGCACTATTTAATGGAGTGTAACCTTCCTCTGTGCAAATGAACGACTGCACATTTGTCGAGTCCGAATTCCATACCTACATCACCCGAGTATATGAGGGTGATTTTTAAAGATCGATGTAATTGTTTCTCGTCTAATGTGTGTAATTTAAGATCAACCACATAGAACAGATAGATGAACTTATACACACGTTCATCAGGAAGCCCCGATAGAGGCAATAGTGAGGTGCAGAATAGTAGAGGACTCAGAGAATCTCCCTGATAGACACCTATTTGGAATTAAACGAGTCTACACATAGTTCTACTCTTGCCCGATGTCATGACAAAGCGCATTTTCCAAAAAGGCATTATGTCCTCTACACTTCTCACTATATGCGGGTGGGTATGAAGACGTGTAAACTTAAAAGCTCATGTGATGTTGAATCATACCTTCATGTAATCCAGCCAGGCTATAGACAGGTTACGCTTGTACTGGACTCAGTGCTGTCAAATACAATTCTCGATAAGCAAGTTTTCCGTGCAGCAGGACACACCCATTTAGGTGTCTACCCTCGTTGTTCTAGTATCCGCTGCCACACCCGCATCGCGGCTTTCTGAATATATTCGTTCAAGATGTGAGTGAACCATTTGAGACACATGATTGGTCTATGGGTTCGCGGATCACACAAGTTCCCCGATTTGAAGATTAGTGTCGTTCAGCCCTCCATCAGCCATTGAGAAACGAGTTGGTATCCTGTCATGTAAGAGATAAATAGTCAGGCTAGGTGTTGATAGATAGAAGTAAAATTCTTCCGCCAATAGTTGTTAATTCTATCCCACCGGGGCGAGGATATCTTCTTTACTCTTTTGATGGCATTATTCACCTTTAATGCACCACCAGGTGAGAAATCTTCACTATGTTGTGCGAGTTCGTTACACAACTCGGTAAATATTTTAATGCCTGGAGTGTCTGCGTTAAGCCTAGATGTTTTCTCATAGATACTTCCTTTCCTATAATTCCTCTCAACCGAGCCTGTCGATAGAAACTCGCGTGAGGTTGCAACTCATGTTTAAAGAGATTGGAAGAATATGACTAAAATATTCCATTTTGTCGACTTTTATTATCCCGTTTTTACAGTTTCTTTTTGGCATCCGCCGAAAGCCGAATTTTGTCCACTAAACGTTGTTTGATGTTAAACAACTACAGTTTACTCAGTGTGCGATAGTACGTTCTCCGTTGATGTGCGAACGTTTTGACTTTAGCCGTAAATGAACGGTCAGATGTTATATAGCCGATTAAACACTGAATTCGGGAAGCGCCCATGTGCGAAATGACAGTATTGGCCTAGCGTTGGCCACCGACTTTCGTCTACCTGGCCAACGCATCGGGCCAGGCCTGGCGAATTGATCTCATATGCATTTCTCCCAACCGTCGTCCCAGAGTCGGCCCAAAATCGGCCCGAGTATCGGACCAAGTCTGGCACTTGATTGTGCTAAGTCTCGGCCCAGCAATGGACTCATTCTGGACTGAACATCGGTCCAAACCTAGCAAATTTATTTCACACAGAATATTGCCGATCGTTGGCCCAGCAACGACCAAAAACCATCACGAGTATCGGACCAAGCCTGGCAACGTGGTAGTGCCAAATCTCGGCACAGCGATGGGAACAATCGAGGTCGAACATCTGGCCAGAAAGGTGCAGAAGGGGCAATCAGCGGCTAGACCGTGGGAGGCCCACGTGGCCGCGACGGCCAAACGCTCGCGTTGTCGATTGAAGTTATCGTTGTACCCATACGTTGTACCCAACGCTGGACCAGTATCAGACGGCGAGTCGTGGCCGTAATGTTGCAACAAACTTTGGGCTATAGCTGACAGTGATCCGCAACAGGCTCTGTGTCATCGCCGGCAGTCAACGCCGGGCCAATTCTGGCTACCGATGCCGAGCCAGTGCTGGTTGTCGATGCCGTGACAGTGCTGGCAGCCATTAATGGACCAATACCGGTTGCCGAAACTAGGCCGTAGTGTCGCACCAAGCCTCATGCTAGTGTTGGCCCGATGTTGCAGCCGAGCCTCGGCAGCGACGTTGCCAGGATTGTGCCAGGGCTGGGCCGTTACTCATTTCGCACATGGGCGAGGCTCGGTGTCAGCCAAATTTTACAGTTCAGTTCAGAAATGCGTTTATTAATCTGTTATTAATTTCTTTGACAGATTTCGCGGAGCCACCAGATCATTCGCAGTCTTATAGGCAGCACAATTGAAGAGCATCCACAAGTAGGCGATTTGCTCTATTTCTCATTATTTATGCAAAATTTAGGTTGTTAGAATCCGCCTAACCCGAGAGTCTTGCTTTCAGAAAATACAGCATCTCAGAGGCATTGTTTATGCACATCCGGTACCAGTCTGAGAACTGGGAATAACGAAACCTATCCATTTCAGATAAACCAGATAATTTATCAGGTGTTGTTGAGAAAACCGATCTGCCAGATCGGAGGTGTATTACTGCGAACCGACTACGTATTCGCGCCGTGTAGCCTCTTTGTTGCGGACAACTCTCCTTGTAGAAGCGCATAAGGTCTTGCCTGAGATTCTCTGTCTACTGAAATCGTCTGTGAGCAATTGAAAGTCGTTGTCCCGGGACATCTCTTATGGCCCCTCTACTCGGGACTGGGCTGCATCCGAAGCAGTCCGATGGTCATGGGCCCTGCGAGTTCTACTCGTAGTAACCACATGAAAAGGAAGTATGGTGGTTACCCTACACTCTGTTGTCATGTCTCTCTCATTCGTCTCTTACCTCTATTTCTCATTATTTATGCAAAATTTAGGTTATTAGAATCCGCCTAACCCGAGAGTCTTGCTTTCAGAAAATACAGCATCTCAGAGGCATTGTTTATGCACATCCGGTACCAGGCTGAGAACTGGGAATAACGAAACCTATCCATTTCAGATAAACCAGATAATTTATCAGGTGTTGTTGAGAAAACCGATCTGCCAGATCGGAGGTGTATTACTGCGAACCGACTACGTATTCGCGCCGTGTAGCCTCTTTGTTGCGGACAACTCTCCTTGTAGAAGCGCATAAGGTCTTGTCTGAGATTCTCTGTCTACTGAAATCGTCTGTGAGCAATTGAAAGTCGTTGTCCCGGAACATCTCTTATGGCCCCTCTACTCGGGACTGGGCTGCATCCGAAGCAGTCCGATGGTCATGGGCCCTGCGAGTTCTACTCGTAGTAACCACATGAAAAGGAAGTATGGTGGTTACCCTACACCCTGTTGTCATGTCTCTCTCATTCGTCTCTTACCTCGCCACCCACTGGGATTGTTACCCAATCTATGGCTAAGAGTCCAGGGCTCGCCGGCTTTAATAAGTACGCGTAGGGGTGAGAGTAGGCCATTTGGGAAGATAGGTTAGGATAAAGCTCAAACACCACTTTATTAGAAAAAAATGAATGAAACGTACATAAGAGGTAATAAGAATATTGCATTAAAATTAAGGAAATATGTAAGAATGTTGAATTGTTTTATATATTACGCTATCCCCTCATATATTTTGTTATAATTTCATTTCGGGATTCTCGCTTTGTCCTCCTTTTATCGTCTGAGGGAGAATATTGTTCAAGACCCTCACTGAACAGTTCTAGCACAAAATTCTGGATGAAACTTTCAATGATCACGTGTAAAATGAATCTGCGCTGTCAAAAACATTACCCAGAAGGACCAAATGCAGTCCGCGAAATAGAATTTTCACAGCTTTCAGTACCAAAAAATAATGCTCAACACACGGCCGTAAGACTACGGCCTCGTGCGATCCGTAAAATCTGGTTATACGGCATTGTATCAAAAAATACTATTTGTACAATTTTAAATTACAAATTATTTTGTTTATTTATAATAAGTCCTTAGACCTTAATAAACGCTATACAGTTTACTTTAACGATCCAAAATATGATTCATATAAATTGCATAATGTATTTGTAATTGAAAAAGTTTGTTGTATTTTATTAAACAAAAACTATTAACGTTTATAAAAGGAACGTAATAATTCTTACACACCATGATGAAATGAGGAAACAGTTAATTTCTTAAGTGAACATAAAATTAAAAAGTGTAATAAAAACATGCTTTTGGCATTAAGGAAGTGTTTATCAGAATTGCAAGAATAGAAATGATTTTATGTTTGTACGTATTTTAGTGCTATTGATAAACAAATCTATAATATGCATAAATATAAACTTTATATTTAGTATATTCTTAAATATTTTATTTACATTTTAGATTATTACGGTTATCTTAATTTTATCTATTTTTTTACCTGAATATGCTTTCTCCAATAAACAATTTTAAGTGTACAATATTATTGATGTTTAGTTTGCTTATTGCATTTTTAAACCAATTTTCGCTCAATTAACATTTTCTAATTTTTGGTACTTTTATTTTCTATCACTCAAAACAAGCCTCGAACATAACGTTATAGCCGTCACGTAAGGATTCGGATAATATATATCACATAAGCACAGCTTATAAGCTTAAACATTTTCTTTATATAGATTCATGAAACGTTCCAATTACTTTTCAATTAAATGCTTAAGATATTCTAACAACATCATCTAAATAAAAACCATTCCATTTCCAACAATTAAAAAAAAAAACAATATACATATGTTGTCGAAATATTTTATTCGCGAAGTAAGAGGAAGGGTTCACAGTCTAATGAGCAGAGCTAAATAAAATAATTATAATTTTATTACATGTAATGTGTTGTCCTATAGAATTCACGTAAAACAGAATCGGTATATAAATGATTTAATACATTGTTCACGCCTATTTTAAAATTATTTATTACTCATTGCAGGAAAAGAGCGGTTGTTGATAGGAGAAGTCGAGCAGAGGTCAATTCTCAATTCTGGTCTGAATGGACATATATTTGGTTTTGTTTTTTTCTACAATTATCAATATATACTTTCCCATTGCATCCCGAGCAAATACATTTGATATCTTGGACGAACTTATTGACGGAGATCGAAATGATTTGCCACCTTGGGAAATCCAAAGAAAAGTATTTCAGCAGCATCTTTGCAATGATGGGGCTAATGATACTCTCTCGAACTGTAATCTAGTTGAGCTAGTCATTCAAAACATGGAGGAAAATTTGACGAATGTATATGAAATTGTTCGTCGAATTCTCAAAAAAGCCAATCTATATGGTGGTAGACCCAGCGAAACTATAGATCCCATTACTGTTGATGATGTGATACATAACTGTATGTATATAGAAATATTTGGTACAAAAGTTGATTTCTTAATTTTCATACTGGATGTTATAGAAGTTAGAAGCAACAAGCTCATTAAGGACTACAACGATGAAATACGACGTAAATTAACAGAACGTAAAATGAACGATAGTAATGGCTTATTATCTAATAATGCAGCGTTATGGCTTATGGATAATTTAATCCATCCTTTGTTGCCGAATCTTAAGAAAATTCCAGACGTTTCTTCGTACGATTATGCGTTTGCCCAAGCTGGAATGGCGTTTGCAAGAAGTTTAAAGTGGAACTTAACATCTCTTTCGGAGCAAGAGCTGATTTATCTTTCTCATTTAGTAGAAGAGTCGTCAAAACAAGATAAGGCGAATATGAAAATCTTCATGCTCCCTGTACTAATTAAATATTACCATACCCATAAAGATGCAAAAGAAACTTTAAAAATTGATTTGAGGCAAGGAATTTTTGATTGGACAACAGCATTTTATGAATTCTTTGATCAAATGCAAAAAACTATGAATAATCCAGCTATTAAATATTTTTCGGCCATAAGTTCCTATCGTAACCGAACTCGAATGGCCAAAGATATAATCGAAGAACAATGCACAAAAATTGGTTATTACGGAGACGTTACGTCTTATAAAAATTCTCGGGACAAGTATCACTGCATTGACAGACAGTACATGCTTCAAAATGAATTCTGGTTATACCTGTTAAACTTACTTCAAATTAGACCTAGATCGCCTGGCAAAACTTTACGAATACCCGATGTTACACAGTTATTCCAAGAACAAAATCGACGTATTGCTGATCGATTTAAAGAATACGAGCAGCACTTAATTATTCTTGCATTGAAAGACGATGCGCGAGTGAAGAACGATATTGCAAATCAAACTGTACACAACAGTGAAATTTATACAAGTCTTACAGTACCATCTATCAATGTAAGAACAGCGCCCGGTCCCATCATTTACCAAAAGTTAATGTCGGACAAAGTCGACATATTTGGATTTAGCGACATGAATTCAACAAATCCCGCTGATTGCTCTAAATATTATGCTGTAATACGTGATGAGTCTAGAATGGCATTCAGTGCCTATAACAAGAATTATCCAACTTATTTTTACATGGATGTTGTTGATTCTGATGTTAACAATAACGTGTTCAAGGATATTAAAATTCACTGTATTGCTAGTAGTATATTAAAAAAGTCTGAAGAAAACGAAACTCAGCTGGCGACATCTATTGCCAGCTACAGAGCAAATCAACTCTTTAAATATTTAACGGAATCCGGTATGGAAGAAACAGTACTCGAAGAGTTTACTAAATTTGTTTCATATCTTATCCCATTTTACGAGGGAATACAAAAAATAATGGCAGATGAAATAACCGAAGGCCAATTTCTACTTCTTTTGGATACTTTGGCTTTTATACCTCTCGCTGGAAGTTCCATCAAGATAACATATAAACTTTTTAAGCAGTTTGCAGTTCCTGCTTTAAGATTAATACTCGCAAAAGAATCCATTTTTATGGCTTTTCGAATGGGGCTTTCAGCAATGGCAGCTGAAGCTCAAACACTTTTATTCTCTCGCGCTGCTTTCACCGGTATTGGTAAAGAAATACTTCGAGCAGTTGATCCAGGTTTTGAACTCGCGTTTAGTATTGGCAAAGGTGCTGCTTCATTCGTCCGTACACTGAAGTACAAATTTCCTATATTTTTGCGATTTTCAAATCTAATAGATACTACTGAACAGATTTTGAAAAGTTCAAGAATAAAAAATGTATTCTTACCTCGCATAAAAGGTTCGAGCTACATATCGAAGATTGCTAAATATGCTGGAAAGAATGTTTACGTAAAAGTACGGCCAGTTATACAAAACTCAAAGAGTATTATGATGTATGGGCACAGATATTTAGAGCTACCGAACGATAAATACGGTGAGTTGTGGAGTTTAGCGCATCGTCCTTTTCAAATACCTGTTGAATTGCGAACACATTTTAGATTTGAAGGGCGTCCCGTATTTTGGGAGTTAGATACATCCACCGGCGAAATAAATGGATTGCGTTTAATTGCAAATAAAAATGGTAAACTGAATTACAAACTGATACCTTCTAGCTGTTTGAGGCCTACTTCCCGTTTGAAACGACATAATCCGACAATAGCTGATGCTACTGCTAGTCCGGCAGAATTAATAATAGCAAATGCTCTTTCATGCAGCGTCCATGAAGCTAGGGTGCTATTGACACAATATTTTATTGAAACAAGATATACGTTGAATATGGTTGTTGCTGCAATAAGAGATGAGCGGAGAATCCCCGACTTTATGCGCAATTTAAGGCTTCGATTTCCAGAGTTATTGTATGGTTTTGAAATGTTTTCCCCTATTACTACGCCTTATATGATTCGTAACGCACAGCAATCAATTAAAAATATATACAACGCCGAAGAGTTAAAGCTTATAGACATCGATATTGATAGTTCAGTACCATCTATCATTGGAGCATATAACAAATGCCTAAAGCGGGGTGAGTTTATATCTTTTGAGGAATATTTTGCCTTACGAAATTTCGGTCGTACTGGCAGTCTCAGGATTAAACAAAATACCAATGAAGCTATACAGATGAGGAATGCTCTTAGACGACGAACAATAATGCAATCTTTTAGATTACAGAGGCGTAAATCATTTACTGCTTATTCTTTCAATACATATACTTTAGCCAATTTCAAGAAAAGGATCGTGAAAAATAAAATATTACCTAATCCTGTAGACTTTGTGCCAATGAATACGGATTCTTATTATGTATTAAAGCAATTCCCATCTATAGCAGAAGGACTCGTACCTATTGTTTTTAAGGCAGAGATCACTTCCGATGGTGTAGTAGCTGACATTAGCAATATTTATCGAAATCTCATAGTTATTCACAAAAAGAATTTTCGCCTTAAAATTGAAGCTATAACGGATGTTGATTTCCTTGAGTATCCTCATCTAGGAACTGTTAAATTTGTCACACTCACACATACTGAGATTGATCGAACTCAGCATATAACTCAGTTAATGAACGACATCGAATGATGATAATTGGATGTACATTGATATAAATGAAAAAAATTGTCACTTTAAAAATAAAATACTATATGTTTGATCTACACTTGATCGGTCTATATTTATTTGAATTTATTTGACTTTGAATATACCTTTCTCTTAACTACTGTTATGTTTCGAATTTTTTTAATACTGATTCCTTGACATCATGATCGCCTGCGTCATTCAATCATCATCATCATTATCTTCTTCGTCGTCACCGTCTGAATTTCGCAAGCGATAACTTTTTTTAAAGTGTAAATTTCGTTTTTATGTATTTCAAATTATTAATTAGTTGCTTCGTCCCTGCGGCCTTTACATCATATATTCCTCGACCGGGGAGAGTTTAATAGACCCAGTTATTTACGTCACACTAGCAGGAAACTCCAGATGATCATTATCAATATTTCGATCTCTAGCACATATCAATCGGAACATAATCACATGACGTGTTTATAAAAATGATTCTTCTTGGGTGGTTTAATTTTTTATATTAAGCATTCCTGCGATTAATCGTATTAAATAAATAAATAATAATATACTCAGAACTGAACAGCTGTACTTTGCATTTACAAGCTCATTACCCGATCTCTGATCTCTGGAACATACTAGACTCGTCAAGTTGATTATTTTCAGGTTCATTCGTTTGGCGTTTGAAATGTCTGTCTGTCATGTCTGTTTGAAACATATTTAAATGTGATTTGTATCTATCCGTCGTTTATAGCAGAAGCATTGGATTTAGGAAGAAAGCACATATATCATTTTGTGTAGACAATATTTTTGTGTAATTTGTAAGTTGTGATCCTAGACCCAAAAAATGTATTTCTTCCAAATTTGTGGGTGCAATCTTACAATAAACTAGTATGTATCGAGTCCATAAATTAATTTGATATAATAGGCCATGCCAAACTCAAAAAGAGGTTGAACTTTAAAATTTGTCTTACTGTTGACAAGATATTGCGAGACAAAAAAATGGGACGTCGTACCAACATGCAAGAAAGCGAACAAACATTTCTGTACTTCATTTTTGAGTTCTTTAGAGTCTGAAATGCCGACATTTGATGAAAAACTATATATAAGGTTATTTTTGTTTGGCCATGTGACCAAATCCAATACTTCGTCCAGACTATTGGTCTAGATTCTGCACGACATAATAATTGAAGATTTTAAATAGACGAAGACTCAGCTTACGTTCCTCAGAGAAGGCAGGGAAAAACTTGGATATGAGCGTCTACTCAGTTTTCGTTTTCAGGTTATTTTAATCATAGATCTTGATCGTAGATGCCGATAAAAATCCTGCATCAATACAACTGAATTTTCAATGCACTGATTATTGGATGTGTCTCTCAACAAAGTTACTTGTTTTTTACACAAAGACGAGTGCCATATAGCCAAATTTTACAAAATGCACGATATCGAAGTAACCTCTCAGCTTTGTTCTGTATGAAATCCTGACCGATTTTTCAGTAATGAAATTCTACCAAAATAATATTGGAATACCTATCACAAGTCCAGTATGTGGAGTATGTGGTTAAAAATGCCTTCAAACGACCAGCCTCGCTGCTTTACTCAATTCTGCTGCTTTTATCAATTGGAGCCAACGTGTGTGAATCGTTAAATTTTTACGTTACGAAGTCCAGGAGAATTTTCAAAATATTCAATTATCTTAAAACACGGCCAGGGATACGGGAAAAATTGACTATCTACGATCTTTATACAATCTGACATTTTGTTTCATAGCGTAGAGCGTAGCGTAGTGGTTAAGCGTGCAAGCATTACGATGTTAGGGATGCAAGTTTAAACCGATCGAAAGATTTATTTAATTTATTTGCGAGTATTAATAATTGTAAGAAAATAGGTAAACGATAAATAACTAATGCGAGACTTTAATATAAAATGTTTATAAATAAAAGAAACGTAATAAATGAAATTTAAAAAATAAAAAAATAGAGCGCATCTGGAATTTGTATGGCGATAGTTTGGGAAGCGGCCATAGGCCAGACTAATCAGATAATCAAATAACCATATCGTTAGCGCAATTAACACCGAATATCGTAGCTATACTATTTATATATTTATTATTATATTCCCAATACTAAAGCCATACTGCAGTCATACAACAAATTTCCACGCAGGCTTGATATCCTAATATTTGTAGAATATTGGCTCACAAAAAAAGGAACAATTCTTCAATATAGAACTCGCTGAAGAAGAAGAGGCATTATAATAATGATTCGTTGTAGTTTGTGCTATTAGGACTTCCTTATTATTTTACAACAGAGTAAAACTAAATAAAGCAATAACATATATTTAATGTGGTTTGTATTCTATGTATTATTAAATCTATTTGTACATAAAATAAGATGCTAAAGGTATTGGATTCAAAACATACATGCTGGAAATTTCCAAAATATTCGTAAATATATATTCGATAATCCGTTTTCGAAGGTCAGCTATGAAAGCTACTATGTTTTTATACAGTAAAAACAATTTAATTTTTATTATTTTACACACATTTTTATTATTTTATTTTATAAATTATTAATTACGTTTCTTTCACAACTTTAATCTTTTTTTAATTTATTTTCGAACTTTTTTTCAGCCTAAGTACATACCTAAAAAATTATATAGAAGTCTCAGGTAAGAATTTTGTCGTTTTTACTGGTTTATTATCTAATTTAAAAATAATATCTGTTTGTTATATCACGATAATACCTTCAGATGTCTTAAATGTGTTGCTATGAATAGTATTGTTCGATACTAGCGCGTAAAATCGTATTTTAACACGCGATTAGATAGGCCGGTGCGTAAAATCGAATTCTTACGTACGCGTGTCGAACGATATTTTTCGATATACTATGCCTAAAATTTGTGCGCCATTTTTTGTGGGTCAAATATGATGTTACACACGTGTGATGACCGCGGCGCACGAGTGCCCGGATCCTGGGCAGCACGAGAGAGTCCCGGTCAGAAGCAGTGCGTAAAATCGTATTTTACGCACTAAAAACGGTGCGTAAAATCAAATTTTATGCATAGTGTATCGAAATAGTAATTTTCGATACAAGGGCGTAAAAGTTTTTCTACGAATGTGATGGTTGCGGGCCGAGCTGAAAGCGAGTACAAAGGTCCGCATTCACATTGGTACAAAAAACATTTTCGCCAAAAAAAAAGGAAACATTTGTAAAATAGCATTCTACGCACACTGTAACAAATTAAATATTCGAATCACTTATTGGAAATCAGGCTGAAATATTGAAACCGTTAAATAATTTAGTTAAATCCATAGAACCACATTCACTTAAATGAACGGAACTGATGAGATGAGGGAGAGATTGATTGATTGATTGATTGTCTTTATTATGGCTTGAGGTATTACCTCTTAGGCCAACCAATATAGAGCATACATACAGATAACTAAAACTAAAACTAAGCTTAATATAACAAGGCATACTAACAGATGCATATAAAAGCGCAATACTAGTTCTATAACAAAGTAGATATAAAATAGATAGATAACAATAATAGTCGAGCGATTACAACGTAGAGTAGGGTACACGCATACCAGAAGTAAAAGTGGACTGAAATACTAATGTTAAATACTAAAAATACTAATACTAATACTAATACTAATACTAAAATATAAAATACAAAATAATTACACTGAAGTCCGACTTAATAGGAATTTTTTTAGTTTTACTTTAAACAAATGCACATTTTCACTTGCGCGAATTTCGACTGGAAGTTCATTCCATAACCGGGTAGAAGTGACAATAAAAGAGTTGGAATAGGATTCTAGCCGATGTGTCGGTACTCGAAGTTGTTGCTTCTTCGAAATTTATGTCGAAAAGATCAGTGTAAGGAGAAACAGAAGCTGTGTGAAAGGAATTGAGTTCATTCAAAGTGCAACACAACGGTTTAATAGCTTCATTGGAAGCCACTAGGTCAAGGTTGCGCAACTTCCTTCACATGGTCTTAGCATCCCGAATATTAGTAAGTTTGTTTCGGTAGTAGTTTGCTCTCGCTAATACTCATGCCTGCTTATTAGCCTTATTAGCAGAAATGAGTCTAATTCTTAATGAGGGGTCCCTGGTCCTGCGATAAGCACATAAAAGGCTATTTCTCTCGTATTTAAGTCTAAGTAGCTGAGGTGAAATCCAAGGGGAAAGCTTGTGAGTCAGTGAAAGGTGTGCTTAGGGGCGTGCTTATCAAAAGTTTGCAATAGACGATAACTAAGCGTATTGGTGAGTAAGTTCACGTTATTCAGTGGAGAAACAGAATTAAAAATATTTCAATCATAGCTACTCAGGTCCCTATGCAAACTCGATACATCGAACGAGCGATAGTCTCTACATGTGATTTGTGTCGGCTTTGCTTTCGGTGTTCCAATCTTACATTCGATATCTATCAGATCATGGCCACAGATAAAAGGTAAATTGGCTTGGCTATGTCCTAGGACATTTGTAAGGCTATCGACAAGGCAGTGGTCAATCCATGTATCAGTTCGGTTCGTATGATCAGTAGGATGATATGGCATGATTTGAAGAGCATTGGCTACGGCAAACTGCTGTAAATATGTAGATTCAAAATTAGCACGATTTAAGTCAACATTGAAATCACCCATAATAATGATTCGATCATAATTACAGCTGTGTTTTTGCAGTACAGATTCAAATACTCCGAGAAGAGCTTTCTTCGGTGGTCGATAGATAACCGCAAGTAGCACTCTGAGGTTCGTAGTAGCGCTGTGACCGACTTCAACAAGAATAAACTCGAGGGGGTTAACGGAAGAGCATTCAGATTTTTTCAAGATTTTGTAATTTAGAGAGGTATGAATATACATAGCAACATCTCCACCAAGCTTATACTTGCGGTCATTGCGAATCAAGTGATAGTTAAGCAAAGAAAAATAGGAGTCAACAGTTTTAGTATTAAACCAGGTTTCAGAAAGAATAATAATATGATAAAAATTTTCGGTGAAATAAGATTTAAAAAAAGAAAATTTATTAGCAGAGCCGAGAGATTGAACATTAATATGACATACTTTTAGATTAATATAGATAGAGTTTACTGGAATTATTGAATTAATTAAAGCCTGGTTGCTTCCGGACGTCGATGCAGTCGTTTCACTATTTTCGCGATCATTAAGAGTGCCACATGCCAAACGTCAATCGCTAATTCTTCGAAATTCTTCCTCGCAAGTAATGTCGATCGCGTTAGCGCCGCTAGTTGGTCGAAAGCGTACAATGGCGTGATAGGTGTAAACATACTTATGCGGATGGTCCTTCACTAACGCACGTGCTTTTCCGAGTAAATTAAGCGTCGCAGATGGTAAGTGCTCATTGATAAAAACGCGGTTTTTCGCATAAGAGTTATCAATGTCGGTGGTAAATAGCATCTTCTTAGCGCTCATACCTTTGATTTGATGAAGGCAAATCGTAGGTCGGGATTGGAGAGTTTTACCAGTATTGCTGGGGAGAGATTGATTGATTGATTGAAGACAATTTATTATTGCCCTGGCCGCTTAGGGCCGTGGGCAAATTTCAATTTGTCCTGCCGTTACATTTTTCGGTCAGGACTGTGAGATACAGAAAATTACTTAATAAACTATCTCTGCAAGTAGCAGTACGGGTACATTTTTGCAGTAACTTATCGTGTATATCCTAAACTTAAATAATAAATCTTACAAATAATATTATACGACAAAATAATAATAGATAATCAAGTTCACCCATATCAATTAGAATCAGCTCTAAATAAAGTCGCGAAGAGTTGCGCACGAAATAATGTTGAGGACAGTAGGTCTTGCAAATGCTGTGACAATGAGTTCCAGAACTGAAAGGCAGTGATCCAAAATGATCGTGCGAAGATGTTAGTGCGAGGAATAGGGAGCATGAAATGAGATGATTGCAAACGTGACGAGCGACGCAAAGAGTCATCTATGGGGATGAATCTGGCTGAAAGATATGTTGGTTGAGAAGAAGTGATTATTTGATAAGTGAGATTACCAAGAAAGTATTGTCTTCTAGATGGAATGAAGAGCCAGTTAGCTTTCTTTCGATAAGGCTTGAGATCACGGCGTAGACGGTAGATATACCTCAGAGCATGATTTTGAAGACGCTGGAGTTTAGTACTCAGATAGCCAGATAAATCCGCGATAACAAGTGTAGCATAGTCCAGGTGAGGTATAAGTAATGCGTTAACTAATGAGAGCTTAATAGATGGTGGTAGGAAGGAGCCACGAAATTTAAGCCTATAGAGGATGTTGTGAACTCTAGATGAGATAGCGTTGACCTGCTGATTCCATGAGAGATCAGACGCTATTATTACGCCTAGGTCTTTCACTTCGTCGGAGTAAGGTATTACGTCTGTTCCTACAACGATTGGCGGTATGGATATGCTTTTTGAAGATGCGATGTTTTGGGGTGATAATAGCTTGGGTTTTACGAGCATTAAGCTTGAGCCCGTAGTCATGAGACCATTGGACCAGTTCGTCAATGTCACTATTGATTTGACGTATAGTTTCATGAAGGCGACTTATTGGAGTTGTGTGTCATCAGCAAATATGATGGCGGAATCACGACAGTACTGGGGTCGGGAGAACAATGTATTTATAACAATAATAAAAAGTATAGGGCCCAAGCTAGTACCCTGTGGAACACCTGACGTTGTATGTTCACGCTGCGAGGAGTAGCCGTCTAGTCCAATTATCGCTTGGGAACGTCCGGACAAAAACGAGTGTACACATCGGAGCGCCGACTCCTCGAACCCAATGTTACGCAAGCAGGTCTGAATTATTGAATGACTCAGTGAGTCAAAGGCTTTCGAGAAGTCGAACAGCACCAGGATGGTAACGTAGCCTCTGTCGATTGTCAAACGGATGTCATGGAGAAGGTAAAGTAGTGCAGTTTGCGTACTGTGGTATTTCCGGAACCCACATTGTTTTGGATGTAGCAATCTATTATCCTCGAGAAAGCTAACAATTTGCTGCGTGAGAGAGAGAGAGAGAGAGAGAGTGAGAGAGAGAGAGAGAGAGATATTTATTTCTGTACATTATGTTGTCCATTATATAACTATAAGAATATTCTTATAGTGTTACATTGTTATGTGATCACTGCTTGACAAAGAGAATATAAATACAGACGTTAAGAAAAATTAAGTTTGATGGAGCATTTAGTTTTTGTTTAAAAAGATATGTATATATATTGCATTCAATATATGGATAAATGATAAAAAATATTGTTATTGTTATTGAAATATAGTAATTTCTTTCGAACACGAACCATGCCCACTTCGTCAAGCAATATCAATTCAATAAAAATTCTAGAAACACGAACAGATATTATTGAAATAAATAATTAAATGAAGCAAAGTAGTTGTAAATGTATTTAATTCATCTTTTAAAGTAATCTCGTTTGTATTATTGTACATTAAAAGAACCGTCATTCGATTTCATTCATTAATCCAGTTACAGACTGTCCTCTATCAATTAAGCCGTGAGAAATGCTTACAACTTTAACAGTACGTAGATTAGGAAAACCGCGAAATACAAAATCGCCTACAGAACTTACAGTAATTTTTGAAATATATCTTTTATGAATAACTACTGTATTTTGAATAATATTGCTAATGTCAGCAACCGCACAATCGGACTCAATGTCTAGTCTATAAAGAATATTTGTTCGGCCTTTTTTCTTAAGGTGGAAATTCCTTAATAACATGTTCACATCAGTAGTCGTTATTAGATAATTTCCAGGGAAGTCTACAACTTTTCCTGCGACCAGTTTTGAGAATAAATCTGATGTTTGAATAGTACCGAGAGAATATACACGAAATATTTTATGCCTCCTTAATCGAAAAGCTTGCATTATTGTTAGCCGTCTAAGAGCATTCCTCATTTGCTTAGCAATATTGGTACTTTCTCCAATTATGAGACCGCGAGTGTGAATGAAATTTTGTATGGCAAAATAATCTTCAAATGATATAAACTCACCACGCTTCAGACACCAGTTGTATAATGGTATCAAAGGCGGTAATGCCTGCTGGATATCAATACCAATAACCTTCAACTCGTCTGACGGGTATATTGTTCTAAGTGACTGTTGCATATCAGTGATCATGTGATTCCTAGTGATAGGGAAATATATTTCAAAACCATACAATAATTCTGGAAATCGAAGCCTTAAATGGGTCATAAAATCGGGAATTCGTCGCTCCTCTCTTATTGCAGCAACGACCATATTCCGCGCATATTTTGTTTCTATGAAATATTGTGTCAATAACACCCTAGCTTCATCGACACTGCACGAGAGAGCATTTGCTATTATTAGCTCTGATGGACTAGCAGAAGAATCAACTATCTTTGGATTATGTCGCTTTAAGCGGGAATTACGCTTCACACATAAAGACTCTATATTCTTGTATTCTAGTTTCCCATGTTCATTTTCAATTAAACGTAATCCATTTGTTTCTCCTGTGCTTACATCTAATTCCAAAAATACACCCTTCTTTCGGAAATCAAAGTCGTCTGATAATCGAACAGGTGTTTGAAATGGATGATGTACTATACTCCTTAATTCGCCGTATTTGCTGTTAGGTAGCTCTAAATATCTATGACCATACATCATAATGTTCTTTGACTCTTTTATAACTGGCCGTACTTTTACGTAGACATTCTTTCCGGCATATTTAGCAATCTTAGATATGTACTTCGAGCCTTTCAGGCTAGGTAACAACACATTTTTTACTCTCGAACTTTTCAAAATCTGTGCAGTCGTATCTATTGCATTTGCAAGTCGCAAAAATATGGGAAATTTGTTCTTCAGTGCTCGGAATAGTGATGCAGCTCCTTTTCCAATACCATACGCGAGTTCAAAACCGGGATCAACTGCTCGAAGTATTTCTTTACCAATGCCGGTAAAAGCAGCGCGAGAGAATAAGAGTGTTTGAGCTTCAGCTGCCATTGCTGTAAGCCCCATTCGAAATGCCATAAAAATAGACTCTTTTGCGAGTATTAATCTTAAAGCAGGAACTGCAAACTGCTTAAAAAGTTTATATGTTATTTTGATGGAAGATCCAGCGAGAGGTATAAAAGCCAAAGTATCCAAAAGAAGTAGAAATTGGCCTTCGGTTATTTCATCTCCCATTATTTTTTGTATTCCCTCGTAAAATGGAATAAGATATGAAACAAATTTAGTAAACTCTTCGAGCACTGTTTCTTCCATACCGGATTCCGTTAAATATTTAAAGAGTTGATTTGCTCTGTAGCTGGCAATAGATGTCGCCAGCTGAGTTTCGTTTTCTTCAGACTTTTTTAATATACTACTAGCAATACAGTGAATTTTAATATCCTTGAACACGTTACTAGTAACATCAGAATCAACAACATCCATGTAAAAAGAAGTTGGATAATTCTTGTTGTAGGTACTGAATGCCATACTAGACTCATAACGTATTACAGCATAATATTTAGAGCAATCAGCGGGATTTGTTGAATTCATGTCGCTAAATCCAAATATGTCGACTTTGTCCGACATTAACTTTTTGTAAATAACGGGGCCGGGTGCTGTTCTTACATTGATAGACGGTACTGTAAGACTTGTATAAATTTCACTCTTGTGTAGAGTTTGGTTTTCAATATCGTTCTGAACTTGCGTATCGTCTTTCAATGCAAGAGTAATTAAATGTTCCTCGTATTCTTTAAATCGATCAGTGATGTGTCGATTTTGTTTTTTGAATAACTCTGTAACATCGGGTAATTTTATAGTTTTTCCGGCCCAAGTAGGCGTCATAATACGTGTAATCATGAGAAATGACAAAAATTTATGCAAAAGCGTGTTCTCTTTAATACAGTGATACTTTTCCCCAGAATCTTTATAAGATTCAACTTTTCCGTAAAAACCGTTTTTCGTACATCTTTCTTCAATTATATCTGTGGCAATTCGAGTTCTGTTTCGATAGGAACTTATTGCAGAAAAATATCTAATAGCTGGGGAATTCATCATTCTTTGCATTTCATCAAAGAATTCATAAAATGCTGTTGTCCAATCGAAATTTCCTTGCTTCAAATCAGTTTTTAATTTTTCTTTTATATCTCTATGTTTGTGATAATAGTTGAGTAGTACAGGGAACATGAAGATTCGCATCTTGAACACATTCACTGGATCTAATTTTGACGAAGTTTCTACTAATTGAGAAAGATAAATCAGCTCCTCCTCGGTAAGAGATGCCAAGTTCCATTGTAAACTTCTTGCAAATGCCATTCCAGCTTGAGCAAAGGCATAATCGTAGGAAAAAACATCAGGAGTTTTCTTGAGATTCGGTAGCAAAGGTTGGATTAAGTTATCCATAATCCAGCTAACTACGTCGTTAGACAATGAGCTGTTACTCTCACGTACTTTAAACGTTGTTAATTTACTTCGTATTTCTTCGTTATATGCAATAGCGGAGATCGTCTGTCTATTTAGTATACTATCGATGATGAAATTTAGGAAATCAGCTTTTGTACCAAATATTTCCATAAACATAAAATTGCGTATCGTTTCATTAATGGAAATAGGATCTATATTCTCGCTTGGTCTGGCACCGTATAAATCGGCTTTAGTGAAGATTTTTCGAACAAGATCATGTATAAGCGTTCCATTTTCCTTCAGATTTTTAATTATCAGCTCGTGTAGATTACATTCTGAGGTAGGGTCTTTATTCTCATTATTGCAAAGAAAATCGTGAAAGACTTCTCTTTGGATTTTCCAAGACGGCAAATCATCTTCATTTCCATCGATAAGTTCTTCCACGATATTTAATGAATCTTTTTGATAATTAGCCGAAATTGTTACATTGACAATTGCTGATGAAAATAACACTAAATATATGTCCAATAAGATATTAAATTGCTTCATTAATCTTGAATGATAAGTGATCTTTTCCTCGAAGGCACTTATCTCATTTATGCTTTCTCGTTCTCTGAAATGTAATAGATTGATAAGTAACACGAGTAATAAAAGTTATATTGCAAATCCTGCTCAGAAATTCGATATATCTCACAAGCCTAACGAAAAAGTTAAACCGGATGATTTGAAGTCATAATTCTGCCAACAACGTTTACTCTCATAACTGTTATATATTTGATTTATTTTAAAAGATTTAATTTGAATGTGATTTCAGTTTACAATCTTTCCAAAAGCAGTGATATATAGAAGTAAAGAACTTCTTAATCGATTCAGTTGTAAAATTAGAGATTTTAATTTTGTGAACCACTAATAATATGAATAATATATAATTCTTACAATAAGGTAGTATCGTATGGCAATTACTGCATAAACGTAATATGCATAGTCTAAATACTCTTAATATTATAGACTTTGAATTTTAAAATGGTGAAATGGGATTTACTCCGAAAACAATGCAAAATAAAACTTAGTAGAGAATGTATACGATACTAATTAAAAAGCACAAAAAACTTACACGTGTCCGTTATCTATAGTAGTAAAATTTGTAGATATCTGAAATATGTTCTGGTTATTGTTTTTGTGATGGACGCTTCATAAGTATCACAGTAAATGATTATTGTACATTTAGTTTTATATATACTAAAAAAGAATAAAATATTTCTTGTTCCCGATAAGATGACTGCGCAACTATCATGTTATTATATATTTTGCACTTTGAAAAATAATATCTTGTACATCTTCCTGGTAAATTGTAAAGCTAATTCACGATATCTCCAGGATTTCTTTTCTAGAAAATATCCAATTCTAACCAGAAAAGTTTCTGATCCTTACCTTGTTATTGTATGCAATTGTTAACAAAATTGAGTAATGATTATAAAAAACCTCTATCTTTGTACATCCGTCATTGCGCATAATTATTAATGCCCATATCCAATTTTTTGGCTTCAATAATCCGGTATAAATCTGGTCATTCATCTATATAGATAATAAATTTGCACACAAGTTTAAGACCATGCTAAACATAACACTAATTCAACATATTCGGTAATGCATCTATATTTATTTTTATTTGAAACCTGCCATTTTGGCGAATATAGTAATGGATGACCCTGACTATACAAGCATAAGAGAATTATCATGCTCAGCAGTGATTAATTTTGGAAATTTATTACGGTCGATAAACTAGAAGAAATGTTCACGGTATTTAACACATACCATCAAACACTACAATTCACATATGAATAGTAATATGATAAATCGATGAATTTGTTAGAATTAACAATTAGGCGTGTTGCCTAAAGTATTACTATGATTGACTGGTATAGTAAACCTATATAATTATAAGGCAAAATTTTGAATTTGAATGCTGAATCCTAACACGCAAGAAGTGGCGATGGTCTATTTTATTGCCAACGCAATTTTACTGATACAATGTTTTATCGCAATAATATTGACAAAGTTAAGAATATTTTAATGATCCATATTGAAACTAAAAAATAAAATGGAAGACACGACAAATTTTGCTATAAGATGCCGACAGGTCCAAAGCATGTGCAAATGAAATGTGTGTGTGCGCGTGTGCGCGTGCGTGTGCGCATGTGTGTGCGTGTGCGTGTTCGTGTGTGTGTGTGTGCGCGCGCGCGCGTGTGTGTGCGTGCGTGTGCGTACGCGTGCGTGTGTGTGCGTGTGCGTGCGTGCGCGCGCGTGCATGTGTGTGTGTGTGTGTGTGTGTGTGTGTGTGTGTGTGTGTGTGTGTGTGTGTGTGTGTGTGTGTGTGTGTGTGTGTGTGTGTGTGTGTGTGCGTGTGTGTGTGCGTGTGTGTGCGCGCGCGTGTGCGTGTGTGTGTTTTTCTTTTTTTTTTCCGAAGCGACGATGGAAAGCTCTACCAGCCATCCCTACCGGCCGGCACCAGCATTAGTGCGGGGCTCGCACCCGCTAAAACCACCTCCGCTTAGACTGTGATTCCCCCCTCGGAAACCGCCGGAAGCCATTACTTCGAGGGGGGCAGTCTATGCCTCAAAAGGCCCTCCGCCGATGTTTTGGCTCTGCAGGTCTGGGCGATGCTGTTGCCTCTTCCTTCCTCTTTTCTTCTGATGGCATTCAGCCTATCGATGATGGAGGTGGCGATGATGACCACCGAGTCCCATCCCTCCTGTGAGGCGAGCAGACATTCCCCAAAGCCCTCAGGTGTTAGTGGTCCTCCTCCCGTGATCCGGTACTGTTCCCGTTCCACTGGAAGAGGACATGGGCCACGTCTTCGTCGACACCAGGGCATGCCGGGCACTCCGCGCTTTGGTAAATGCGGAAACGATGTAAGTAGCTGCGAAAGCAGCCGTGCCCGGTGAGCACCTGGGTGAAAGGTGGTGTATCCGTGTTGTCTGCCCGTCCACTACCTCGATAGCTTCATCTCCGCTAAATTGCACCTCGTCGATGGTCTTCGCGACGGCGATTAGTGCAATGTCGTCTGCGAAAGCTACCATGGACACCCCATCTGGAAGGGATTGCCTGAGCAGTCCGTCATATAAGACGTTCTAGAGCAAGGGTCCCAGAACCGAGCCTTGCGGCACGCCACCCGTGATGTTGTATGAGTGCATGCCGTCATCGGTGTCATAATACAGGGTCCGGTCTGTAAGGTAGCTTGAGATGGCTTCTCTTAGGTAGAGCGGCACTTTCAGATCTTCGAGTGCCTGCATGATGCAATCCCATCTGGCCGTGTTGAAAGTGTTCCGAATATCCAGAGCAATGATGGCACACATGCACCTGGTGTTTCGAC
This sequence comes from Trichopria drosophilae, assembly GCA_030407085.1. NCBI lineage: Eukaryota > Metazoa > Arthropoda > Insecta > Hymenoptera > Diapriidae > Trichopria > Trichopria drosophilae. The sequence goes on along the minus strand of CM059584.1, from coordinate 14,218,027 downwards.
TGTCACTGATGGCATTCGTGGCTATTGCTTTCACTCGGCCGATCGCATCTATGGTTGAGCGCCCTTTCCGAAAGCCGAACTGGTTGTCGGAAAGACCTCGCGCATCTTCAATGGCTGCTTCTAGTCTGGCACAGATAACCCTCTCATAAAGCTTCCCGGGTATGTCCAGCATGCAGAGAGGTCGAAACGAGGATGGATCGCTCGAGGGTTTGTTTCCCTTGGACAGAAGAACCAATCTCTGTTCCTTTCACTGCACCGGGAAGCGTCCTTCTTTCAGACAAGCGCTGAATGTCGATGTGAAGATGGTCGGGACATTCAGCGCTGCGATATTCACTGCCATACCAGATACCCCATCCATTCCTGGGGCCTTACTGATGGAAATCTTGTGAGCAGCCATCTTTAGTTCGGCTTCGGTAACGTCTGGCGGCTCAGCTGCACCAGCGATTGCCATCTGACCAGTGCCGATCGGCCGTTTCCGTTGTTCTGGGAATAGATGGCCGACGACTTTGTCAAGGAGGGATGGACACGATGGTGCGTTGGGTCCCCTGGGCTTAATCTTGTTCATGACCGTTTTATACGGTCGACCCCAGGGGTCACGATCCACCTCCTCACAAAAGTCCTGCCAGCACTTTCTTTTTGCGGCCTTGATGGCAATCTTGAGCCTCTTCCTCTTCTTTTCATAGTCCGCGGCGAGTTGGTAGTACCGGGGCTTCTGAATTGCTCTCTGGTGCAGCCTTCGAGCCCGAAGGCACTCTCGACGAATAGCTGCGATGTCCTCGTTCCACCAGTAAACCGCAGTCGGCCGCGAGGATTTGATTTCACGGCCATAGAGGCATCGCAGGCCGCTGTTAAGGCTCGGGTGAGGCATTTGGCTCTCTCGTCCGCTGTTCGTTCCACCTTCATCTGTTCCAAGATGTAAAGGAACATCTCTCGATCGAAGGTGACCGGTGCCCATCTCTTTGCTCTCAAACTTTGTACCCTTCTTGCTGTTCTACCAGTCAGTTGGAGCTGGTACACCAAGGCTTGATGGTCACTGCCCGTGTATCGGTCGCTAACTTTCCAGCCCAACCCTTCCCCCATCAATTTTGGGTCGACGATGGTCAGGTCGACTACGGAGGACTTGCCGGCCTTGGAGTAGATCGGCTTTCCCCCCGTGTTAGCACGCGTGTGTGTGTGTGCGTGTGCGTGTGCGTGTGCGTGTGCGTGTGCGCGTGCGTGTGTGACAAGCAGAATGATTGAATCGTCTATAAGAAATGAATCATTTTTGTTGCTTTTTTTGACACGTGTTTTTTTACGGTTTAATGAAACTTATAATAGAGGGGTATTGTTTCCATGTATTTCCTATAGTAATATAATTTTATTAGGCTATATAAATCGACAATAATTTCATATGCGATGTGCACACTAGCATTATATTTTGGAATTTCTTCTTTTGTTTATCTCATTATTTTGTATATTTTTGTACCGTGAAAATTTGGTGTGATTGTTTACATTTGGTCGAAGGAATTTTAAATTCTTTATCTAATTTTAACATTTATCTGGCAAATGAGGCAATTGAAATCATTTGATCTTTGTATCGTTGTCTTTTTTCCATGCGGAAGCCGTAAATTGAACGAATGTATTGGCTTTATCATTTTTAACGACTTTTACAGAAAAATATAAATCGCCGAGTCAGATAATAACTATGCACAAATATTATTAACGAGTCATAAAAAAGAAATTTGTTTTTAAAATATTGCTTTACAGCCATTTCGAAATTTAATCTTTATTTTACGTCGATGAGAGTCAATGTTTGGGTTGAAATACCTTGAGTTTCCAACGTAATAGTAAATTTTGTTAAGAGTAAGTACTTTCAAGATACTTCTATATGTAATTAAGGATTCTTATATTTTATGCTAGAAAGGACTACACACCAAAGTTTCTATGGTGCCAACCTTGAAAAACCAAGTTTAAGTTGTCGAAGGACTTAATACATTTGATTCAAATAAGTCAATTTTTCGCCCTTTCTTACTTTTCCGATTATATGTTGTACGTCTCACATACATACACAAACATGCGCGCTCTCGCATGCATTGTATAAAACATAGTGAATATTTGGTTGATGTTGAACATACCCATGATATCCAATGACACTTGCAATACGTGCGGAAGGTTCTAATCCTCGCTTCGGTGTTACACTAGCCTAGTAAAATTAGCCTGAAAACGTGAAAAGTTTTGAAACAGCGGGGATGTTTCGGGGAATGTGTATTTTAGGGTTCTGAGTGACAGTAAAAGTTCCTATCGATAGAGCTTATGCTAGCGAAGCCGACTTAAGAATGATGTTCAAAAAATAATTTTTTGTGGTTAAGATGAAAAGTACGCCTTTTACGTATTTGATGTACAAGGCAAAATTGTAGGACCCCAAAATACGCTTTCCCTGAAAAATCCCAGAATAGGAATTCCGATATTATGTGGGCATGAGCATGCTTGTATGTGTAACGTAGCATATATAGTTGAAAAGATAAGAAAGCGCACAAAATAGACTTATTTGATTTTTTCAAATGTAAGTTCAAGCGGTCTTTTGACAGAGACACAAAAAGTATTTTCCCATGGTTTATTTTTTCTTTGACCGATGACACTATTCCATTTAACGACTTCGGCGGCGAGGCGTTCTAAATGGCGTCGCGACTGTCGGTGACAAAAGCGGCGAAAATAGTAGAAATGGCGGCCCTACTTAAACTCGCTTTGCAAAGTTTGTAGACGTATTAAAGTTTAAGAAACCATAATAATTCTATATTTTTATGCCAAGGAACACGAATATAACATAAAAAAATTTTTTTTAAGTTTTGAATTTTGTCAATTTTTAATACTTTTGTGAGAATGGCGTCAAAACTTTCACTCATTTTTTTTGCTTCAAACATCATTGGATTTGGTCGAAAATTGCTACTGGAGGGTTTCAGGGGTCGCTGATTACGAATTTGAAGTTGTTTTTTGAACATTCAAAATGGGGGATCCTATATGGCAGACGATTTTCAAAAATCTGTACCCAGAGCACACCGCGAAGAGGCTGCGATTTCGTGCTCCAATTTTTGTATTTTATTTTGCTATTTTTTTGTATTTTTTAACTTTTTTCAAATTCATAACCAGCTCCTCCAATTACCCCTTATAAGAAATTTAAGCAAATACTATAAATATTTTAAAAAATCGTCCGACCTACATTGCTGCAATTGCATTAGCACGGATTTCACGTGGTTTAAATTATGACCACCCATTTATTACATTCACCCATTATGGTTTACACAGGTGTTTACAATAATCCATATTTCAGGTTCCTTCAATAATACCAGATCTATGTGGTTAACGGTTAGTGTATTGAGCAGGGGTAGGAGGGAGGGGGCCCCTTACGTTAAAAAAATTGAGTTATCAAGATAAATGCAGAAATTTGACCGGCCTATAGTGACAACGCGAATTAACGCGATTAGGTGTACATTAGATGGCATGGAATTCTATTCGATCTATTCAATCGGCAGCATGCGGTCCTAGACCGATTTATTTATATTTATATTATATTTATCCATATTTTTCTACGAAATAACACTTAGAATTTGTATAACTACTACATAATGAAACAATAATACCTACATGAAGAAACATGAATTATGCTATTGAGAATTTAAGAACCTCTAATACAATTTAAACTATTTTCTGAATATTTGCATTATAGAAAAATGTGTTTTTGTGAACGTGTCCAAAAAGTAAGTCCGTTATTCCATTTGATTAATAACCAAATTCTTCTATTTCCTCGATAGGGTCGCACGCAGCCGAATTAAGGGTGTTCTAAAGTGGTATGTCGATAAAGTAGGAAGTTATGCTAAAAACAGTAAATTAAAAATAAGTGAATCAATTATTTGAGATTCAGGCTCTTAAGGACAATTCTAATTACATACGAACTCCTAAAAAATACCAAACAAATTGATTGTCAATTGACCAAGTCTTTTTGAAAATAAAGAAAAATCAATTATTTCCGAAAATTCTCGGTGTATTCAATTAATGTCTTTTGTAGTTTTTCTGAGACCGTATATAGTAATTAGAATTACGAATACAATGCCCGAATTTCGAAAAATTGATTCAGTCATCTTTAATTTATGGTTTTTAGTGAAAATGCCTACCTTATCAGCGTTAAGGACCGCCTGAACAAGGTGAATACTCTATCGATAACTCAAGAGTACCATAGCAATGAGGCCGAAAAATAAAATAGGTTACTAATGGAAAAGTAATAATATATTGTATATATGCTGACGTAAGAGTTCGTCGTCTTCACCCCCCCCCCCCATGTCAGCATGTGTCAGAATTTTCTAACCCCTCCCCCCTAACATGCTAACGTAATACTTGAATGATCCCAAATAAGAGTTTTGGCTACTTTGAATATTGTCAAATATGTAGTTTGATGAAATGATAAACAACCACGATTAACGGCAAAGAAAAATTTATATACATATAGGGAGCGAAAATACAATGTTAATAAGAAATAATATTTCCATGCAAATCACTCGATAATATGACGAGTCACATAAAGGGTTCCTAGTCTCTAAGATCACTGTTAAAAGAATAAAATTTTTCACACAAAAAGGGTTTTGTGTAAAATACAATTAATACAGAAAAATCACTAATTAAATAAAACTTATTTTAGGAAACGAGCAGACGTGAATGGGACAAGTGTGGTGAAGAAAGAAGTAATTTGTCAATCTAGATGTCGATAGACATATATTTGGTAATTCTGTTTTTTGGAATAATTAATACAACTTTTTCTACCGATTCACGAGAAAATTCAATAAATATCTTGGAAGAACTTGTCGACGTCGATCAAGATGATTTACCGACTTGGAAAACGCAAAGAGAAGTCTTTCAACATTATCTATGCAGTAGTAGAACTAATGATTCTGACGCGGAATGTAATCTAGTTGAAAAAATCATTCAAAATATGGAGGAAAATATGACGGATACGAATAACATTGTTCGCAAAATCTTCAATGAAACAGATCTATACGGTGCTAGATCCGGCGAGAACGTTGATCAATTTTCCATTGATGAAACGATACGCAACTTTATGTTTATAGAAATATTTGGTACAAAAGCTGATTTCTTAATTTTCATCCTTGATAGTGTACTAGATAGACAGACGATCTCCGCTATTGCATACAACGAAGAAATACAACGAAAATTATCAAAATATAAAATGCGTGACAGCAATGCAACATTGCCCAACAACGTAGTTAACTGGATTATGGATAACCTAATTCATCCTTTGTTACCGAATCTCAAGAAAATTCCTGATGTCTTTTCGTATGATTACGCGTATTCCCAGGCTGGAATGGCATTTGCAAAAAGTTTGAAATTAAACTTAAGATCACTTTCTGAAGAAGAACTGATCAGTATTTCACAATTAGTAGAAACTTCATCAAAATTAAATCAAATAAATATATCACACATGAGAATCTTCATGTTCCCTGTACTAATTAACTATTTCCATAGACATAAAGATGCAAAAGAAAATTTAAAAACTTCTTTGCTGGAAGGAAATTTTGATTGGACAAAAGCATTTCATGAATTCTTTGATGAAATGCATAAACAGATGAATTCTCCAGTTATTCAGTATTTTTCTGCGATAAGTTCCTATCGTAACCGAACTGCAATGGCCAAAGATATAATCGAAGAAAAATGTACAAAACATGGATTTTACGGGGACGTTACATCTTACAAAAATTTTGGAAATAAGTATCACTGCATTGAAAAACAATATATGATTAAAAATGAATTCTTGTTATATTTGTTGAATTTACTTAATCTGAGGCCTAGATGGCCGGGAGAAACTTTACGATTACCCGATGTTACGCAGTTATTTGAAATACAAAATCGGCACATTGCTGCTCGATTTAAAGATTATGAGCAGTATATAATTACTCTTGCATTGAAAGACGATACGCAAGTTAAGAAAGATATTGAAAACCAAACTGTACACAAGAGTGAAATTTATACAAGTCTTACAGTACCGACTATCAATGTAAGAACAGCGCCCGGTCCCATCGTTTACAAAAAGTTAATGTCGGAAAAAGTCGACATATTTGGATTTAGCGAATCGAGTTCAACAAATCCCGCTGATTGCTCTAAATATTATGCTGTAATACGTGATGCGTCTAACATAGCATTCAGTGCCTACAACAAAAATTATCCAACTTCTTTTTACATGGATGTTGTTGATTCTGATGTTAACAGTGGCGTGTTCAAGGATATTAAAATTCACTGTATTGCTAGTAGTATTCTGAAAAAGTCTGAAGAAAACGAAACTCAACTGGCGACATCTATTGCCAGTGATAGAGCAGCACAACTCTTTAAATATTTAAAAGAATCAGGTATGGATGAAACAGGTCTCGAAAAGTTTTCTGAATTTGTTTTTTCTCTTATTCCATTTTATGAGGGAATACGAAAAATAATGAACGGTGAAATCACTGAAGGCAAATTAAGAATTATTTTGGATGCTTTGGCTTTTATACCTATTGCTGGATATTCCATCAAAATAACCTATGCACTTTTTAAGTCTTTCGCAGTCTCAGCTTTAAGGGTAATGCTAGCAAATGAATCTATTTTGATGGCTATTCGAATGGGAATTTCACCACTTGCATCGACGGCTCAAAGACTGTTATTTTCTCGCGCTGCTTTTGCAGAAATTGGCAAAATGTTACTTCGTTCAATTGATCCCGGATTTGAACTCGTGTACAGCATTAGCAAAGGGGCTGCATCACTGATCCTTGCGTTGAGCAGAAAATTTCCCATTTTATCCCGAATGCTAAACGTAATGAAGAATGCAGAAATACAAATTTTGAAAACCCCAGGAATAAAGAAGGCGTTGTTACCTCACTACGAAGGATTGAGTTACATATCGAAAATTGGTAAATACGCTGGTAATAATGTTTACGTAAAAATACGACCATTTCTACAAGAATCTAAGAACGTTAGGATGTACGGGCGTACATATTTAGAACTACCCAACAATAAGTATGGAGAGTTAAGGAATTTATTACATCGTCCATTTCAAATACCGGTTCGATTATCAGCAGATTTTAAGTTAATAAGGAAGCGCGTATTTTCGGAATTAGATATAACCACCGGCGAAGTAAATGGACTGCGTTTAATTGAAAATGAACATGGGAAACTGGAATACAAAAATATAGAATCTATGTGTTTGAAGTCCCATGCTCGCACAAAGAGGCATAATCAAAATATTGTTGATGCTACCGCCAGTCCATCAGAGTTAATGATCGCAAATGCTCTTTCGTGTAGTGTTGATGAAGCTAGGACGTTATTGACACAATATTTTCTAGAAACGAACTATGCACGTAATTGGTTTATTCGTGCAATTCGGCTAGAAGGTAGAATCCCCGATATTGCTAGCTCTCTTAGGCTACGATTTCCGGAATTACTTTATGGTTTTCAAATGTTTACCCCTATTACGCGGCCTATAATGATCACCGATTTGCGACGAACACTTCATGAGTTATATAGCTTAGAAGAATTACATCGTATTGGCATTGATATTAATCAGGGATTCATGTCTTTAGTTTCATCATACAATGAGTGTATTAGACGAGGTACTTTTCTGTCCTTTGAGGATTATTTTGCCCTCAAAAATTTCGGTCTTAATGGCTGCTCCAGAATTGCAGAAGAAACCAATGAGGCCATGCAGATGAGGAATGCTCTTAGACGGTTAACAATAATGCAGTCTTTTAGATTAAGGAGGGGCAAAACATTTCGCGCATATGGCTACTATTCAACCCCAGTAGCATTTGTAAACGATAACGTTGTTCCAGGTGAAGTTTTACACTTGTATTCAGATTATCTGACAATGAGTACTAATGTGATCAATCTATTAAGTGCACACCCACGTCAAGAGGAAGGTATGATACATTTTCTTTTTGAAGTAAGGCTAGAGTCCGATAGTGCAGTGGCTGACCTTCATGATATTTATAGAGATACGCTAGTACTTCATCGCAAGCATCTTCCTCTTACTGTAAGGTTTGTCCGTAAATTTGATATAACCGACTTACCACATCTTGGGTCTGTTAACGTTATCGGCCTTACCCATGGTCTCGTTGAAAGATCTTATCATGTTACACAATTAATGGATGGTATTGAAGGGTTGCACAATTAATGCACATATATATGTATTAAAAAATAAAACCCTTTTGAATAATAAAAAAGCACATATTTTGTTTGATTACATTACTTATTTTAATGTTTACTAATTCCTCACAACATGACAATCCCTGCGATACGATGGTCTTGGAATAAACCACGGACGTTGAAGAAAATTGCAGAACGAGCATTTGAGATTCCCATCTTCAGTATCGAACATTTTTAATTCCTGGATATTAGTATATATATTAACAAAAAAGAACGTACATTAAGATTGATTCGAAATAACTTCACACACAAAATAAGCTAACATTTCATTGTTTAACAAAAATCATTTAGGGTAATGAAAGAGACTCACTCACAGACGAATGACTTGTGAAAGTCCAACACACTCTTGGACTTAGAAAGATAAAGTTTTCCTGAGAGGTTAATATTTAAGGTTAATTAGTTATGTAGAAAAACAAGGCGAAATACATAATTCTAATCCAAAACTTATCAGGAGTATACTTAAAAGAAAAAAAAACGCAAATATTCCTAAAAAAAATTTAGTAGCAGTTAACTTGTAGAATTGGGTGTAAAGAAGCTAATAATGAATGTTTCCCTTAAAATTATTTTATTTCTGTAAATGCTAAACCATTGCTTTGAAGGTACTTCGGTATTTTATTAAAAAGTATATTATAAATTTATCTTTTTATTAAAAGTCATTGGCATTCTTTTCTGATTGGTAGAAAAAATATGTTCGGATATGCGTCAGTATTCAAAATTTATGTAAATTTACAACATTTATATTAGAGGAGAACGGGGTAATTACGACAGGTCGAATAATTCCGACCCCCCGTAATATCTCGCTTACAATATGACATCCCGTAATGTTATTGAAATTTTGTGAAAACACTGATGAGTACAACTATTTTGATTCCGGTAGTTGTTTATTTACTTTGCATTGAACCATGTGGCAGTGATGTTATTGTTTCTTACTGCGCTAATTTAGAAATTGTAGTATTATAAATAAGTAAATATAGTTTGAAATTATTGTGCAAACGAATCAAACGTAAGTAATTTAGAAAGCCTTAACCTTATATTTAATTAAATAAATTTGGTTTTTAGTGAGATGAGAGTGTGTTTTTAAGTGCGTGTATTTTTTTAAATAACGAACGTGCAGGGTAATTCCGACCCCTAATGTACGGATTGCGACCGTCCTTTTTCGAGTTTATTTTCGTTTGCTTTTTATCACAACCATATTATGCAATATTATGTATACATTGTATGTAATGTATCACAAATGTGTTGATTTTTTTTTCTTTCTACATTTCGACCACAACATTTGAATTTGCTTCGCTGTTTTCTCGTGCGATATTAGAAGTGACTATTTGCGTTTTCATTTTTGACCATCAATGTAGAGTAGGTAATCTATGTGATCTATGTACGTAGTGTTGTACATAAACAAGTTATAGTGATAGCAAAATATTATCTTCTTTACTTATTATTAATAAATGTAAATTATACCTATAAATCACTACGAAATTGTGCTGAAAATAAACGCGGTCGGAATTGCACCTTTTGGGGTCGGAATTACCCATACTTTGACAGAATCTGAAGAATTAAGGAGGTATAATCCTATAATAGACCTATAGCAAGGTATTAATAATATCGATAAATGTTTACCCATGTAATACACTTTAACAAAGCATAACGTACAAATTCATTAAATCACATTCTCTACCTTAAAAATCAATTTTGCTTAGGTAGGTCGGAATTACCCCGTTCTCAGGTATGTTTGAATTCACTTCGAATCATCTCGTTGAATTTGGATTACTCGATCGACTACATAATTTGGACTCGCTTCTACGTAAGTTCTGCGAAGTCCTCTTATTTCCGTTAAAGGAAACTTCTTTGCCAATTGCCACTAACAACTCAGCAACACATCAGTGACTCTAGAAATTCAAGTATCTATTACTCCGTAAATCGGGAGTGTAAAAGTTTTACTCCATAGTCTACGTCCAAATATTGTTAACCCAGGTACAGTTAGTAGCATCTTTGGAATCTGTCTCATAACTACGATTCTCCAACAGATCATTCGGTGCTAGTTGCTAAATTTAAGAGTGACAAAGTATTGAATGCGTGGCTGTAACGAGTGGCGTGACTATTGCAATGAAAAACTAGTGTTGGCGTGGTGCCTCGCTCGCTTCGCTCGCTGAGAAACTTCGACCCAGTGGAGAGTCGGATCGGTCTATTCCTTAAGACTCGTTTGTTTACTAACAGCTTTCAATTATATTATAAAATTATATTGATATTTGGGGGTCCAATCATATTTAGGCCCAAGTGGCTTCGATAGATGTGTTACAACAATATAGTGATTCTTATATGTATGAAAATTGAAAATGAGCATTTTCAAAACTTCGACCCCGACAACAGGCCAGCCGAAGTATTAATAAATAAAAGTTGCAAAACACTTACTTCATGCACTTGTATTCTAATAGACTATTCGATGCATATTACATATTTACTGTGTTTTACTAATTACTGTCTGTATTATTATGATATTATATATACAATATATATACATATAATTCGTTCAAGATATCTAGAAAGTGTCGAAAAGATCTATGACGGATATGTTATAGATATATATAAGACATCTTTTAGATATATCGAAATAGTTATTTTCGTATCAAGGGCGTAAATGAACTTTGCGCCCGTAGGGGGTCACCGCGCCCGAGGAGCTGGCAAAGACTACCCCTGGGGGGTAGAAGGTCGAAACGTCGAAATTTGATGAAAAACAATAGGGTAATTTTTTTGCCGCGATGACCAAATTCAATACTTTTTCAGACAATAGTCATAAACATTTTAAACCAGTTTTTATGGCATTATCGTTGACTTTAGGAAGAAAATGCATAGAACCTTTTTTGTAGAGAATTTCATGCTCTATCTTTTTTGTTTGAAACATTTTTTAATAAAATTTGTATTTTTCAAAATAAATGCAAAAAACTACGAAGAAACTTAATTGGGGCTAATTTTTTTTAGTAATGGACGGGTGGATCTGCGCCAAAATCTAATCAGATCTAAGTTATGCCAGGAGGCGTATTTTAAACAAAAAATTATGTCAATACGCTTATCCGTTCGCGAGTTATCGCGAGACAAAAAAACGGGAGGTACGGACGTACGGACGTACGTACGTACAAGATCACGGACAAAAATTTTTTTATTGTTGATTTGGGTTCCTTAGGGTCTGAAACGTCGACATTTGATGAAAAACTATATGGTAATTTTTCTGCCCGAAGTGACCAAATTCAATACTTCGTCCAGACTTAGTCTGGGTCGAAGTAAAAAATCTCTTGTTTTTATATCTCCGAATTAGACTTTCTCTTTTTATTTTATCAGGCATACCGACGGTTTGCTCATGTTTCTATCATAGGTTAGTTACCCTAAAGTGCTGCATTTTTTCTTTTATTGGATCTTTATATCTTTGCTACTAGAGTCTTTATATTTACGGCCATATTAAAACCAATTTGACCAACTGTATAACCTTCGGGTAGTTCTTGATTCAATTTTTGACAGTCTTTTAAACGTATTCTTAAATTTAATACATTTTGAATATACACTAGTAAATAAATTTTAATATGTGGTGTCTTAATTTTAAATTAATATACTCAAATATTTAAGATGTAATAAACAAAATGGTTCAACACTTTTAACAGTATATGTAAGTATTTAGTCGACGGTTGAAAAGATTTGTTGTTTTCTTTTATACAAGTGCCTGTTGTATATATATGACTTTTAGTTTGTATATATTGCTTTCAATTTTGATATGAAAACATGAATTAAAAGAAATAGATAAATGCTTGTTTAATTTTTCAATCAAATCCAATCTATGTTCTTGAAAATGTAAGGTTGAACACATATAAAAGTGTTGTCGGTCCCCAATTTGGAACTTTTTTTCATTTGGCATTATCTCTAATTAGAAGTTAAGTAATTAGATGCAATCAATTTCTTAACGTTTATGAGAGTCTAATGTAACTCGAGACCTGATTACAAGGTCTGTTTCATACAAATTTTGAGAATTTAGATCGTTGGCAGATTGTGTGATTTTTCTATCGTTTTGGTATAGGCTTCGGTTTTGTTTTCAAAAGATATTATAATCGTTTTCTGAAGTGTAGTTGATTTGATTCAATTCAGTCAAAGACAGTAGATATCCTCCGAAAGTTACTGCCATATAACAAGATAATAATAAAAAAAATAAATTTAAGGAAAAGTAAGCCGAACACTCAAATTGGAGAAATACGATACAAGTTGTCATTGTTATTTCCCCTTCAATTTTGGATGAAACTGAATTTATAACCATGTCTCGAGTTACAACAGGTTCTCATAAATCTTAAAAAATTGTTTGGATCAAATTACGTAACTTCTAAGTAGAGATAATATTAAATAAAGAAACTGTTCAAATTAGGGACCGACAACACTTCTCGAAGACTTCAACCAAACCATCTGAGGGGTACAGATCAGCTTCGCTTGAAAATTGTCAAGCAATTCGATAATGCTGTTATTATTGAATAAAATACTTTTAGGGAAGCCACTTATACAATTTAAAAATCAACAACTTAAGAGGCGATTTTTTTTATTTCTATTTTTGTATATTAAAAGTATTTATATTAAGAAGTGGAAGATAGTAGTTGGAGTAGTAAATTGGCACTCAGTTTGACAGATTAACCTTCAACTTGTTCAAATTAATCTACCAAAGTGAAAATAATAAAACTTCACACTTACACTTAACATACATTACATTTTATAACCTTTTTATTTCATTAAGTAAGAGCATTTCCGTGACGAGATAACAATGCCATATAACATATTATATACCACTGATCTCTATTCTCTAGTATAGAGTTCAGTGAAAAATACACATATATCTTATATACTACCTTCTGAAAAAAAAATTTATAGAAACTCCACTATTACCAGCAGAAGCCTATTTGTTGAAATTTGCGAATCGTTCTACAAAAGTTAAGGTTGCTGCATTTTCAGCAGTTCCCACCTGAAGGACTAGCGTTGATTATGAAATAATTAAAAACGGGAAGATGTTTTTCCAGATTGCATCTTTCCATGGGTACATTTTTCCATCCGAAGTATCTCTTCATTATGCTCTTTAAATGTAAAATCGCTATTCAAACGCTCCTTCAAAGCCTTTTACACAGCATATTGTAACATTATTGGAGAACTAGTTTTGCCTATGAAACACTCTGCGTTAACAAGCTGGTGCTAACAGAAGGTGCTCTGCAGAAGACAATTTATGGATGCTGAATTGAGGCAAAGCTGTATAACTTCGTTTTAGGTAGCCAACTCGACCAACCCGCTTTTTTGGGTCTTAGAAACGGGACGCAGTAGTCCTAAAACTAAGTTCTATGTGCATGAAAATTTTCTGGAAATTTTTGTTTCCGCAGGATTAATCCTTTACGCGATATACGGACAATGAGTTTTAATTTTTTAAATTTGTTTGCAAGGGTAATTTCAAATGCACTTTTTATTATCTTATTAATATATTATATCGCAGGTATAAGCAGCTTATTTCATGTAATAAGCCAAATAGACTATCCAATTTCTCGAGACTATATATGGTAGTACTCATCAAACGACTTGACGATTTTTTATTTCACCAGCCCATTTAACTTGCTTCCTACCGTAACAGCAATGATGTGACAATAAACATCATTGTGTTCCCCCTCTCAGAAGCAGCACCTTAAAATTGTGCAAAGGTACAATCGTCTCGTCATCCGCTAGGATGCTCAAAACGCTAAACAAAATTGGTACCGGCTATTATGTCTTCCACGAAAGGAGATTCATATACCGAATCATTCAAATTGTTGGAGTTTCTGTTACCCTCTCCTTTTGAAATCTGTTCATCTTGAATTAAAGAAAATGTCATAGGTTGGCCAAATTAGCCCCTGCATATCTTCTGTAACTGAAACTCGATGTTAGTCAACTTAGCGCATAGGTCTGCTCTTATTTATTAAGTTCTTAACCCAAGCCTTCATCTTATTTTTCGATATGTAGGTTAGGAAACAATTGTAGGTTGCGATAATTATTGGTTAACAGTTTTCTGGCTTTACTGTTACGTTCATTAATAATCATTATATATTTTATCAAGAATTGATTCGAAAATTCAATATTGAATATTAGTTGTTGAGGCTTTTATTGTCAACATCAATGTACAGACTCAATATACAGACTCAAATTTCATTTCATTGCACATTAAAATCGTAGGTAATAAACTTGTCTATTTTATCATTATTGTTTACTGTATTTTTCGGCTATAAAACTGAAATAAAAAGTGCATAAGTAGTTAAAACACATTCATGAATTTGTAATTTATGCTTTCGGAAATGTGAAATCTTTCGTCAACTGCGAGGTGCAGTTAACTAAAAAAGTATAAAATTACAGTATTATAGAAATACATAGGGCATACATTAAATAAAATTAATAATGATAAATATTGTTTTATTGCGCTAATCACAAAAATGAACATTACACAGGTACACTCTTTTGCAATTGTACTTTTATTGTTCATATTGAATATCAATGATTCTTGTGAGAATCCATCTTTTCGTAATGTAGGTAAGAGAAGTCATGGTAACGAGGAATTTTTGGGAAATATTTGGACCAAGACATAATTTTTTTGATTTTTCTCCTTGATTTAGTAAATAAAAATGTAACTCAGGTTAAAGAATTTAGAGATAAAATAAGACATAAATTAACAACATTTAGAACTCGGGAAAACATCTTATTGTCTAATGATGCGGTTCACTGGGTAATTTATGGATAATTTGATAAAACCCTTGCTTCCCAATACAAATGGTGTACATATTTTCTCATTTGATTATGCACATGCTCAAGCCGGTGCAGTTTTTGGAAGAAGTTTCAAACTCAATTTGACAGAGATCCCATTTGAGGAATTCATTCAACTCTCTCAATTGGTTGAAACATTATTTCAGACAGGTCATATGGATGAGACGCATATGCACATCTTGCTTCCTGCATTCCTTCATTATTGTCATAAGCACATTTATTCCGTAGAAGCCATTAAAGGAGACATCGGTGACGGACGATTCAATTGGACCCTGGTATTCGGTGAATTTTTTTCAGAAATGAATAAAATCCATGGACATCCATTCGTTAAGTTTTTCTCAGCAATGAGTACATATCGCAATAGGAGACAATTGGCTACTGATATCATAAAACAAAATTGCACCACAGTTAATCTTCGCGCAGATACAATGGTTTATATAAACGCTAACGGTATTTACCGATGCTTGCCGAAGATTGCTTTATCAAATGAGTAATATAAAAATCTGCTGCTGTAAATCCTAAAAATGACGTTGAACAAAAACTAAAAGATGTTACTTTATTATTCAAGGATCAAAATAGATACATCGCTGACCAGTATAAAGAATATGAAAAACACATAATCACAGAGGGATTTCAACTGGATAATCGCACAAAATCGGATATAGAAGCTCAAACGATACATAAGGCTCAAATGTGGAAGGCAAATACCCTAGTATATGCACATTTAACGGCAGTAACAGGTCCTCAAAATTTCAAAGAGATCTAGTCGGAAACAGCAGATTTATTTGGATTCAGTGAATCTAATTCAGCACGTGATCGTATGTGCATGAAGAATTATGCAATATTGCACAGCGGACCCCGAGTAACATTTCAAGTCTATAACGAAAAGCAATCAAATAATTTTTATGAAAATGTTCTCGTTCCAAATTTAACATACGTCGATAAAAATAATATTCGAATACGTTGCATTAGTAAAAGTATTTTGAAGCAGTTTAATGAAAATTATACGCAATTAGCATCGTCAGTAGCGAATTACATAGCGAAACAACTGGAAGAATATTTAACGGAGTCGGGTATGAACGAAATAGGTCTAGAAAAATTTAAGACGTTTCTTAAGTCTCTTATATCGTTTTATAACCCAATATAGAATCTAATTGAAGGTAAAACCCCAAAAGCCACGATTTCATTTATAATGGATGCATTATCTTTTATACCGTTGATTGGGTATTCGGCGAAAATCGGCTATCAGTTTTTCAGAAGTTTTGCACTGGAAGCATTGAGAGCAATAGTGATGAAGCAAACACTTATGTCTGCATTTCGTCTTGGTTTGTCTGCACTTATACCCGCATCTAATATTTTGCTATTTTCCCGTATTGCTTTGACGAACTACTGTATAATGTAGGGTCGTTTAGCTTAGGGCTATTTCATGCATTGAAACATAAATTTTCCATATATTCATTGCTTACGAAAGCATCGCTTTCTGCTTTAAACATTCCAAAATATTCACAAACAATGGTTGCATTGTTACCTGGTTTGTCAGGCGTACGATACATTTCTTTAATTGGCGAATATGCTGGAAAGAACGTATTTGTCATGGTTCCATCAATAATATATGGCTAAAATAAAGTCACAGGTTCCGGCTATAAATATTTAAAATTGTCCAATAATAAGTATGGACAATTACGAAGATTAGTAGATCCACCAAATTAGATATCCGTTCAATCAACGATTTTGTACATTGCTGATAGAAGAGTATTTCAAGGATTAGATATAAATACAGGAGACACAACTATTTTATACCTAATAGAAAATGGAAAAAATAACTTGAATACAGACTCATCGAATCTAAATGCCTAAGAAGTAGTCTACGACTTAAGCGACAAAATATGATACATATATGAGTAATTTTCGTGTTACACTAACAGAAATAATAGTGAGCATCCTCACGTGTAGCCTAGATGATGCTAAGCGACTAATAAAACAATTTTATTTATAAAATGTCCAGGAACTCGAATTATTCGCAAAGGAAATTAATAATAGAATTCTTCGATTTCCTGAATTAATTTATGGATTTGAGAACCCTACACTTTTGAACAATACAGAATTAATAGAAAATACACGAAAATCAATTTATGACATGTACACAGAGAAAGAGTTGGAGATTATCGGTATTAAAATGCTTACATCGAGACGAGGAATAATCGAACGCTACTATGCTTACGTTAACAAGGGAAATTATATGTCGTTCGAAGATTATTTTGCAATTCGAAACTTCCTGAAGTCTGGTCGCCACAAAGTTAACGACAAGCAAACGAAGCAGTTCAAATGAGGAATGCTTTAAGAATACTAACGATAAAGAAATAAATCATTTTTCGGTCATTTTGGTGGGCCGATGCCCTTAGAAAAAGTAGTAAACATGAAGGAAGAAGCAGGATATTATGCAGAAGTATATTATAAATCGATTTACGTAGAAAACGCTTTGAAAGTACCAGAGAAAGGCATGCGAAATTGGATATTTGAATTGGAGATAACTTCTGATGCTATTGTTGCAGATTCTAGTGACATCATTCAGAGAGAATTCGTGCTAGATACTCAACAAGCTGTATTTAAAATAGATTTGTTGGCTACATATACTTTTCCCGAATTGCAGGACTTGGGACCTATTACGTATATTAGATTCGTACAACAGTCGGTTGATAGAGTACTACATGTTGCCCACTTAATGAACAGTATAGAGATATAAAAGCCATTAAAACTGTACATGAACACCGAATATGATACATATGAGTAGTTCTCCTGTTCATTAATCCGAAAACTTTTCATTTGGAATTTAAAAAAAAAATAAATATAGATCATTATGTAATGTTCGATGCTGTCGAAATACTATAAATTAATGGTTCGACGAAGTGGGATGGGTAACTTGAAAATATTATGTTGAATTTAATAATAAAATTAATATTAATTTATTAAACGCAAGCGTTCTTCGACTATATTGCACAACTGATCTATAATATATGGATAGGGTATGCACGGGTCTGGACCGCTTAAAATCTTATAATGGATGAAAATGTTCAAGTATGGCGGAGAGAGACCGAAAACACTCGAATATGCCCGAGTCCCGAAGTTCGCGAAATGGTGGCGGGAGATTTAAATGATGTTGCAGAATTATGTGTCAAATCTCAATATAAATTACGCAACATTATTTGAAAATGCTCCCATTTGAAAAAAATATTCCTGTAAAGCCATAAATCTATTTTTCTGTTGCAATTGTTTACAATTCAGAGATAATATTGCATGACTTGCAACATTCTAAACTCATTTGTCGTTAATGAGTAATACAATTTTCTTCTGTGTACGAATGGCGACAAAAAAATGTGGAATTTCTAAATCAATATGTTATAAAGCCAGTAGTCATATTATTTTTAAATAACAATACGAATTTTCATAATTCTGTCATATTACTTCGACCCAGACCTTAGATGATCACCTACGGGCCCATAAGTTCTTTTACGCCCTTGATACGAAAGTCACTATTTCGATATATCTAAAAGATGTCTTATAGATATTTATAAGATATCCGTCAGAGGTCTTTTTGACACTTTCAAGATATCTTTGCTGAATTATATGTATATATAAGATCATAATAATTCAGACAGTAATTAGTAAAACACAGTAAACATGTAATATGCATCGAATAGTCTATTACAATACAAATGCATGAAGTAAGTGTTTTGCAACTTTTATTGATTAATACTTCGGATGGCCTGTCGTCGGGGTCCAAGTTTTGAAAATGCTCATTTTCAATTTTACGTCGACCCAGGCCATAGGTCATAGGTGTTAATCATTTTCAATTTTCATACATATAAGAAATACTATATTGTTGTAACATATCTATCGAAGCCACTTGGACCTAAATATGATTGGACCCCCAGATACCGATATAATTTTATAATATAATCGAAAGCTGTTAGTAAACGAACGAGTATTAAGGAATAGCCGACACTCCACAACACCAGTTTTCAAATGAAATGCAATAAAGATATCAGAGTCGTTAAAATTAAAACTTCTGCAATTATCCATAATTTTAAAATACCTGAAGAGTCTGTAGTTTTCACACAACACAAAGAGGATATAAAGGGAGAAACAAGTGAGAAACAAATATTAAACTGTATAAATAGTTTTGAACCGATCATAAGTAAAAAACTGATTTTTTTTTTGAAAAGTCGAGGAATCCGCAAGTGTTGTTTTACAACTAATTTTGCTGCCGAAACTATGTCCAGCAACACTTTTAGGGCAACATCGCCACGACGAGCTTTCAAAACCCTACTATATGAGACAATGAACCGCAATATTGTTGTCGAGTTAAGTTAAGCTTACACTGTGAAAAATAAGAATTCCTGTTTACGCCAACACAGTGCGAATTTATTGGGTTACCCCGTTATACGCCCTAGTAAAAAATTATTTTCTTAAATGGTCATTTTTTTAAGCACAAAATGTTATCTCACCTAAATTACCTGTTACTCCTGCTCATTTTCGTCGAGGTGCCGACCAAAATTCTAGCGAGCGGGTGACTGTTTGAAATCGAAAGTTACAAGTACAAAGATGCATTTTTATGTAATAGAAATGTTTCAAAATACGTTTCTAAGGCGGCAGATTACTATTCCGATGTTAAAATTAAGATTTATCGGACGACAGCTATCAAAATCACCAACACGTAGGGTCAAAATGCATTTATGCCCGTTAGAAATGACCATTTTTCACGCCTACTGAATCGAAAAATTATGTTCGTGTCTCGGCGTAAACTTGTACACCCTCTAGGCGATCACCCAATACTCTTGGACCTATTTCGCCGTCCCTCGTGCCCAGATACAAAATAACTATTGATTAATCGGGACTAATGGGACGCTGCACGGGAACGTGCCTCCCCGGTCGCCGCTGCTGCGCCACTGGCCGCTTCACGTCCGAAAAGTGTCGTGGTGGTGACCGCGATGAGGACGCACCATATAGTACTGTCGATCGCACCAGCGCTGACCGAATTCGGGCCGAGACAGTGGCCTGCCCTCCAGAGGCGGTGCGGCGCGGCGCCCCCCCCCCCCCCCAGTAGGGGTACCGGCCGCGGCAGTTTCCCATCACTCCCGGCGTGACGGAACAGCGGGAAAGGGAACAGGGGAAAGTCAAGGGCAATGAGAAGCGGCCTGTGTCAAGGGGAAGGAGGTGAGCTGCCGCATGTTGTGGGCGCTTCCGATGCCCGGCGGTGAGGCTCCGATTGATCCACGAGCCGCTGTCTCCAGGGCAGCGGACACAGAGAGCTCCTTGAGGGACTACGTCCTGGATACGGGAACCGGGTTCCGCCAGCGGGAGGCCCTGGTGATCCTCGAGAGTTTCAGGGGATGAGGCGCCTCCTGGAGAAGTTCCTCAGGGAAATTGCCCTTCTATACGAGGGATAGCGCGCGAAGATAGTGCGACCTGTCGAGGTGGCTCCGGCGCCTACGACTGCAAGGAAGTCTTATGCCGATGCGATGCAGCGGCCCCGTCAGCCGCAGGGGGGAGACCCGCGAGAGCTAGCCAACAGACCGGAACGGTCAGGGAGCCGCCTCGAAAGAAGCGGGAACCTCAGAAGTGACGGCCTCTGCAACATGCGGTGCGGTCGCGAGAATACCGGGGGCTCTGACTACGGAGCGCCTCCAGAACCTAGTCGACCTAGGAGACATTTTAGTGAGGAATGTTCTTGGGGCCAGGCACGGAGGCGGAGGACGCTGCCCGTCTCAAGAGTATGGTGAGTGATCTCGGGCCAAGGTGCAGCCTCAGGGCGAATGACCCTAAGCCCTCCGCCCCGAGATAATAGTGTTGGGCGTCCTGGTGGGGGCGTGGGAAACCGGCCTCCGGTCGCCCCTCCGACGGCAAAACGTTTGGCATGGAGATGGAGGAGTTCCGCCAGCTAGTCGGAGTGGTGAGACGAATCGGGTCACAAGGGTCCGAACATCCTGGACCCTTCAGGTCAGCCCGCGTGTCAGAGTCAAGCTCCGGAAGGCCGGGCGAATTTTCCTGGGGTGGCAAGATCACGACTTCCTGGACTACGTGGCAGTCACCAGGTGCTATAAGTGTCACTGGTACGGCCATGGGTAAACTCCGGATTCTGCAGCTCAATTGCCATGGGGAATACCCCGTCATGGTAGACTTGGGAGTAACCCTCGTGGAGGACCGCTACGATATCGCTCTTCTGCAGGAGCCGTACATGGGTAGGGCGGACCAGGGTGCTGGCCTGCCGCCTGGATGAGGATCCACAGGAGCGGGGATGGGAGAGCCTCACTAGTGATCTGAAACCTGTCCCTGGACGCGATGGTCGCCGCCAAGGGTGGACCCTGCCGGGCAGCTCCTCTTTAAAGAGAGAATACTAGCTATCTCCTCGGCTAGGCGAGCTGACTTGATTAGGGTGGACACCAACGCTGTGTCCCACATGTGGCATTCGAAGAGGATCAGAGCTGGGCCGGAGAATACCAGGCGAGGGTGGGTGTTCTTGTCTTCTCTTGTCTTGTCTGCTCTGGTCTAGTCTGGTCTCGTCTAGTTAGGTCTTTTCGTCATGTCGAATTATAAAGAAAGTCGTTTCTGCAGCACACGTTATAAATCACTTCATCATAAGGCTCTATACGTTTGAAGTTCACGGTAACTCTGAAATCTTAAGTACGAAACAATAATTATCGCACAGGGATTAGAAATTGCCAGTAATAATTGTTGACTGGTGTTGTGCACGGAATACAGTATCGGTGGTATTTTGACGACTCAAATATTTTTTGATAGTAATCTCATGTCGTGATAATCGCTTAAATAGGTTAAGTGCATAAATGCAATGGTGGATGAACGTACGTTTGTTATCCGTTTTATATCGCTGTGTAGGGTAAGGTGATGTTATTACGCGTTAAGAATTCTGGGGGTTTCATGAGTATTGATAACGATATTTAGGCTTAATGATACACGACGATTTATGCATAGCAATTTAATTATAGTATAGTATGATGATTAGGATATTCGCAAGCGATGGAACATATTAGCGATTGCGGTATGTAAAATATGTTCTCTCGCACTATTCTTTGTGAAAATAAAAATACAACATATTAGAAGATTAGCAACTTGTAATTCTACAGAGGTCCACGTGACACGCATTGATTTTCGCTATTAATAAATAGTAGTTTAGAGAAAAGAAAACAGAAAATTTTTACACTTAAGTAAAAAATTATTTTTATTTAAAACATGTAATGTAACTATTTCCGTTGCCGAATACTTCATATAATTGCCTTCACATCACATATGACAGTGACCATTCTACAATTTTACCCATTTCTATGAATTTATTGCACATATTTTTAACGCACTCTGTAAAAAAATGGAAACTCGTGCAAATACACGATCACGCATAACTATCAACTGTATTAAAAAAACAATAAAAATTCCACGTGTCTTTTATCGGGTATTCTTCTTGGATTATCAGTTCTGATAAAATCGAATAAAATATTGAATAAGAAATAGTCTCCGAAAATTGTTTTATGATTATATATATTTAATTTAACTTGATGATATCTTAGAGAAGAAAAATCATAAAGATTAAGCAATAAAGCAAGAGGTTGATGTGATTAAAATTTTAACTAAGCAAAACAGTAACTTATATCATCGTGCTTAAATGCCGTTTTACTCATAAACTTTATTGCAGTAATAAAGATATAAGCATTATAATAGTTTTAATAGTTTTAACCTAATTAAAAAATGAGTCCACACTAAACGTTTCAGTCGGATAAACGTTCATAATAGAGGTGAATATTTTCATATTTACAGTCAGATATTTGGTGACTAAATTTTGTAGATATTACTCATTTTCATTATTTATTTGAAATCAATATTGGCTATAAAACATATAGTAGTTAGAATAGATGGAAAAGTGAATAAAAAGGATATGCTTTCCGAAAAATGTAGATTATATTGTACTGTAATTACTATCGAACATCCAATTTGATGAAATATTAATTCTAGAATCTGATCTAAAACCATAACAATATTTGAATTCAATTTTTCAGTCATTTGAATTGTTGCAAAAAAGCAAACTCTATTATATTTCATACTAGATACTAAATGCATAACACATCTTCAAGAAATTGTACATTTTATTATTTAAAAAACTATAAATTCTAGGTTATTGCTTAATTGAATTATTATTTTTTGTATTTATAATTTATACATATTTTATTAAAATATACAAAGTATTAGTTTTAAAAATTTGCAGAAACGTTTCTTATTTACACGTGTTCTATGGAGGATATATCTATAAACATGATTTGATGATTTAAATTCGGCAACCAAATTTAGGTAATTGAGGTAATAAAAGATTAGGGTGTTCCTTAAACTTTTTTAATTTATTTCATTATTATATTCTATAGCTTTTGTGCGAATTTATACAATTTTATTCCGAGACTAAGGGTTCCTATTTTAGTTTCACTCTTTAATAATATTCAGCATTAATTACTGAGGGAATAGTTATGTAGGCTGAAATCAGGATCTGATCGGGAGATCTAGGCCAGTCTATGATATTGTAAGAAAGGTATAATAAATAGATGGATGTGCAATAGACAGCCATCTAGAATTATGCAAGTTTTTACATTCGTTCTGGTTGGATAGACAATGTAGAGGACGAATAATGTTCTTAGTAGATAGTAGCTGTATTGAATTGGGTCTAAGAAACTTACAGTGTTGTTTGTATAGTGTGCATTGCTCTACCATTCTTATTATACTATAGAACAGTCCTTGAATCGGCTAAGGCAGATTGCGCAACACTCTGCATTATTCGAATTTCATATATTGCATCTGATATAGAATATGGGCATCGTTTACATGTCCACCGCATGAGATGTGTAAGATATACCTAGTCGAAATGTTCCTTCAAGCAGTCTATGCCTATTTGGAGCAATTATCTGGGATATTGTTGGGTACCTTATCGAAAACCGCGATGATATAGCCTGCTGCAACTAAATGCGCCTCGGCATAAAAAAATCCTAGAGACAGATATTTCGCCAACATCGGTAAAGCACCTTCCATTCTAGTACGATGTGTTTACAAGCTCAAGGAGCACATCACTCTAGCATGTTTGGCATAAACTACGCAAATATGAGAACTGACAGTATTAACGTACGTTTCCCCGTCCTCCAATTTGAACGTAATGGTATCTGGCTGAAGGGGCATCTTCTAGTTTTTCTGCCTCTTTTTGGCATCTTCTTCATTGGCCATATGCCTGTTCCGCTGTTTTTGACGTACGTTGTTCAATGTCGCCCGAGTCACTATGGGTGCAGATGTAATCTCGCCTGGTCCACCGTCCAAACTCCTTCAACGCGTTCGCCGTTTGCATCCTTACGTCTTTTACGTGTTAGGTACCATCTGTGATAGAGCAGGGCTGATCGCATTCCTCTTCCGTTCAATCTTCCCCGCTATTGTAGTCGTCGGTGGCATATTATTTATTGATGTTGTGTTTTGGAAGCTTTCTTCTCACCACCGAAATATCATCTATCTTCGGCAGAACATTTTTTTATTTTTATTTTCAAATGGTAAAAATAAACTGCCAAATCTGCTAGCATTGGTAGTTGCAGGTTCTGCTAACTACCAATGGATGCAAAATAATAAATCTAAAATTCATGAAATCTCAGATGAGGGATGAGTAAGATCTACCCACCCACCTTGCGCTCAGATGCTAGGTGTACTCCCTCGAGGGACCTACGATCTAGGACGATTGATAATATTATCTTTTTGACATACGCATGCATAAAATTTGATTTTTACGCAACGGATGTTACCCATCGTCGGGGGTCGGAGGAAGGGAAGGTTTCTTCTGCCAGTAGGAACAGAGTAGGACGGATGGTCGGCCGAGAATCTCTCTCTGTTGATAGGCGAGCTCCCTGCACTAAGAGGTCAATAGGAAACACCCCCGTAACCACCAGCACCTCCGACTTCAAAGCTATTCGGTATGACCAGCCCTACATCCCTGCATAGGGGTTTTCGTAGGCAAAGAAGATTTTTGCATTCATACATGAATTTTACATGTTAACCCAGCGCTAGAAATATACGAAGAGAAGTTAGTGGGAGATACTTCACTCAGGGTGCGGTGAATGTGGATCGTGTGGCTCGAAGAAAATTCATCTTTGACTTCTTTCAAAGATTCGTCGCTCGCTTTTTTTTAATATTTTACTTGTAGCACCATACATTTTTGTGGCAAAACCGAAGTCAAGTAAAAATCTATCCACCAATTGTTCTAGTGAAGGCATCAGCAATGGTTTTCAGCGCCTTCGTTGATAGCCCATCCGGACAATGGAGCCTTCATGTTTTTCATCGTATATATAATACTGTTCTCCCTAGTTCCTCGATGCAAAAAGCAGTATAAACCGATTCTCCGGGAATGTCGGACGATGCGGTCATATGCGATTTGCGCCCGCATCCCTGAGTGCACTTTATGACTACACGGCAAATTTGTGAGACATAATCTTATCCTAATATGTCCATTGATCTGGAGCCTCGCCAAACTTTTTCCAATATTGGCGCTTTAGGTTCTGATGACCCATCTTTGCTCTCTTTTAACATTAATGTAAATAGCTTCCAAGCACTGCTCGCCGCCGCAGCTTCATGCATATACGCCGAAGCTCGGCAATCTCTCCCGTCCACCAGTAACGAGAGTTTTCAACTAGGCACATCGTGACTGATTGGGTATCTACGCCAAAGCCGGACGACCGCGTTGAATGGTAAGGGAAAGCTTCACTTCATATTCTTGGTTTTACAGTTCACACGAGTGTAGTTACTTTATACCATGGATGCAGAACGAGCCATGCTGTTGACCGCTGGCCCCGAAATCTTAGACCCCCCCCCCTTTATATATGTAGGAAGACATATCTTCCAAGCTTAGGGAGATAACAGACATGTTCTCATTGCACGCTGGCTTTCTAAAGGTTGTCCATGTCTAGAAATCAGTTTACCCACGAGCCCAGGTTCTCTGTGTCCTTCGAGACTCGGCTTCCAATATCTCTGAGGGTAAACGCTTACCCAGTGTGTATGAATTGTAAAACACTAATGGCCTCGTTTAAGGTGAAGTAACAGCTGACATTCGTCACGCCACCGCTTCTCTCCGGTTTCCGGGTATCTAGAATTGAGATCTCTGTCGTACCCAGTGTGTCTTCGTACCATACTTATCTTATCCTGCACCGATATTATATTGCTCAATGATTATGGCTATATTTGTGTGTTTCTCGGCTCAGCTCTGGGCCAGCATGTCATGAGCGCTCCTGTTCCTATTGACGTTACATTGTGCAAATACCCATGATTGTTTAGCATCTGCAAGGGCGCTGCGGTGCATCTAGCCAGCATACAAACTCAAGATGCGCTCCTTCTCGATGGAAGAGAGGAAACTCATAAGCGCGGCTGTACATGCCGTCGCCCGGTGTCCCGTAGTTATGTACATGACGTACCAATTGCACCAGATACCATTAGCACCCAACAAACTTCCATTTCGATACGAATATATCAGCATGTTTTGGTTTTGATATAAAAAACTCAAATTCCAAATCTTTATTTTATATTTAAAACGATTTCTTTATCCAGTTTCTTTCATTCATATATTTTTGTTATATATGTTTCATTATTTCCATCATAATATAATGAATTTTTTTAGTGTTTCCCACTTACACGTTAAAAAATTCGATTCCAGCAACAGCTCATATATATGCCAAGATGTGTCAAACATGTTAATATGAAATATAGGACTTTCGATAGTACTATATATGTTTCAAAGAGACAAACAACAATGTTATAATGATCGTAGGTTCGACTCGATTTAGCAGAATATTGTTTTGAATTTATGTATTTACGACACGACAGTTTTTTGCCTTTGTATTTGTTTTCACTGCGTACTGCTTAATGGCTTTCATTACATTGCTCATGAAATGTTTTTATTGTTTTTATCATCATATCTAAAATATTTACAAGCGCAGTAAAATTGATTGAAGAAAATCTATAAATCAAGCGCTTATACACACAAATTTTCAGTTTGCGATCAATTTTAAAATTATCAATCATTTGATTTCAGGATTTGTCGATGAATTCAGCACACTTCATCCAGATGATGTCACTATAAGCCAACACAAATGGATACACGCAGAATATTATTATTTTTCATAATATTTATATCAGCCTTCCATGATTCTTGGGAGGATCAATCTATTCATAATGCCGACAAGAGTAGTTTTGGGGTAGATGAAGACGGCTTGCCAGCTTTAGACTATCAAAGGGACATCATTACTCGATACCTTTGCAATAATGACACTAACTTGAAGTGTGAATTAACTGAGTTAATTATTCAGAAACTAATAGAAAACGAATATAATAAGGTCCAACTAGTTCGTAAAATCTTAAATCGCACTGACCTGTATGGGGCCGCTGATAATGAGACGGTGCACCCATATTTCATCGATAATGTAATAAATAATTTAGTATTTTGGGAAGTATTTGGGCAAAGAGATAATTTATTGCTTTTCATCATTGATTTAGTAAATAAAAGTGTAACCCGGGTGCAAGAATTTAAAGATAAAATAAGACACAAATTAACAACATTCAAAACACGTGAAAACGTCCCATTGTCAAATAACGTGGTTAAGTGGGTTATGGATAATTTGATAGAACCTTTGCTTCCCAATACAAATGATGTAGATATCTTCTCATTCGATTATGCATATGCTCAAGCGGGTGCAGTTTTTGCAAGAAGTTTTAAATTGAATTTGACAGACATTTCATTTGAGGAATTTATTCAACTCTCGGGAATGATTGAGACATTGTATCAGGCAGGTCATGTAGATGAGACGCATATGCACATCTTCTTGCTTCCTGCATTTCTTCATTATTGTC
This sequence comes from Trichopria drosophilae, assembly GCA_030407085.1. Lineage (NCBI taxonomy): Eukaryota > Metazoa > Arthropoda > Insecta > Hymenoptera > Diapriidae > Trichopria > Trichopria drosophilae. The sequence continues at coordinate 14,190,097 of CM059584.1, read as the reverse complement.
GTAAGCACATTGATTCAGTAGAAGCCATTAAAGGAGACATCAGTAATGGGAAATTTAATTGGACGCTAGTATTCGGCGAATTTTTTTCAGAAATTAATGAAATCTACCAATCACCAGTCGTTAAATTTTTCATCGCAATGAGTGGATATCGTAATAGGACACAACTGGCCGCAGACATCATAGAACAAAATTGCACTAGGAATGATCTTAAAGGAGATGTAACAGCTTACATAAATGACAAGGAGGACTACCAATGCCTACCCAAGAATCCTTCAGCTTTTTGGCCCTCTATAGGAGAGGCGTTTATTATGTGGTTTTCAGCAGGTCAAGCACTTAAAGCTAATGCAAATATTAATGACTATAGAAGACCAAAACTAACAGACGTCACTTTATTATTTAATGAGCAAAATAGATATATTGCCGACCAGTACAAAGAATATGAAAGGCACATAATCATGGAGGGATTTAAACTGGATAATCTCACAAGACAGGATATAGAAAACCGAATAATACATAAAGCTCAAATGTGGGAGGCAAATGCAGTAGCGCATGTACATTCAGGGGGAGTAACAGGTCCGCAACATGTGAAAGAGATAATGTCAGATACCGTAGACTTGTTTGGATTCCGAGAATCAAATTCACCATCCGATGGCCTTTGCACAAAGTTTTATGCAATATTACGGAAGGAGTCCAGAGTAACATTTCAGGCCTTTGACAACAAAAAACCAAATGATTTTTATGATAATGTTCTTGTTCCGAATTTAATAAATATCAATAAAAATAATATTCGAATAGGTTGTATTACTAAAAGTGTTCTGAAGCAATTTAATCAAAATTACACGCAATTAGCAACGTCGATAGCGACATACAGAGCTAAAGAACTCCAAGAATATTTAGAGAAGTCGGGTATGAACGAAACAGGTCTAGAAAAATTTAAGAAGTTTTTTATGTCCCTTATACCATTTTATACTGCAATACAGAATCTAATTGAAGGTAAAAGCGCAGAAGCCACGATTGCATTGTTATTTGATTTATTGTCTTTAGTGCCACTCATCGGCCAATCCCTAAAAATCGGCTTTGAACTTTTCAAAGCGTTCGCTCTGGGAGCTCTGAGAGGGATGGTGATGAAGCAAACAATGATGTCTGCAATCCGATTTGGTTTGTCTGCACTTGTAACCGCCTCCAAAGGACTGTTATTCTCACGCTCTGCCTTCATCAGTATTGGTAAGACAGTTCTTCGCGCACTTGATCCCGGATTCGAAAGTCTGTACCATATGGGATCGTTGGCTGTAGGACTATTTCGTGCACTTAAAAATAAATTTCCAATATTCTCTAAAATTGCGCAAACATTAATTAATGTTGCGAGGATACCCCAATCTTTAAAAATGACAATTGCGTTCTTACCTGGTTTGCAAGGTGTAAGATATGTCTCATTAGTTGGTACATACGCTAAAAGGAACGTGTATGTACAAGTTCCTTCAATATTGCATGCTTCCAATAAAGTCTTAGGTTCCGGTTATAAATATTTAGAATTAATTAATCACAAGTATGGTGAATTGCGGACTTTAGTAACACGGCCGTATCAAGTTCCGGTTCAATTGGCAGATATTAGTACTCGAAACAGAAGAATATATGAAGAATTGGATATAGTTACTGGAGAACCAAATGGTTTGCATTTATCAGAAAGCAGAGATGGTAGACTGAAATATGAACTTATCGAGTCGAAATGTGTGAATCCCACTTTGAGATTGACACGACGGAATGTAGAAATTGTTAATTTTTTTCAAGATCCAGTGGAAAAGATTTCGAAGGCCCTTGCGTGTAGCACAAAACAGGCTCAGACTTTGTTGTCACATTACTTTTTAGAAAACTACGATAAATACAAATGGTTTGCAGCCGAAGTGAAAGCACATGGGTATGTACCTGAGTATATGGAAGCTTTTAAGCTTCGATTTCCGGAATTGATTCATGGAATCGAAGTGTCTACCCTTCTTAACACTCCACAACTCGTTGCTGAAGCGCGACAGTCGATACGTGATATTTATTCTCCGAGTGATTTAATAAGAATCAATATCGACATCGATGCGCCAAGGCCAGGAGTGATTCGAAATTACAACTATTATCAGAGAAACGGCAATGCAATGTCTTTTGAAGATTACTTTGCAATTCGTAATTTCGGTCATACAGGACGCAACAGAATCGACGATGATACTATGGAAGCTATTCAAATGAGAAATGCTTTTGCAAGATTAACGATTAGGCAGTCATTTAGATTGAAGTTAGGTAAAAAATTTCTTGGATTCCGGGGCATGGTATTGTCAAAAGAGGAAGGAGAAAGTCTCGTATATCAGGGAGCTACCATTTCATTTCCAGGCAATTACTTGAAAGTAACAATGCGACCAAAAAATATATTGAAAAAATTTGATCCGTATGATGGATTGAAACATTATCTTTTCAGATTAGAAGTAGATTGTGATTGTGTAGTTGCTGATATTAGCGATATATATCGAGACTTATTCGTTCTTCATAATAGTGATCTTTCTTTTAACGTAATTTCGATTGTCCAAGATAGTTACTTTGATGAATATGGAGATGTGTTACTTACTACTATTCGTTTGGATAATGTTGAAAGATCAAAGTATGTGACGCGTTTAATGAATTCTTTGCAATAAGAATTTATTTCAAACCATATATGGAATTTCAATTTCAAATTATATTTGTTTTCAATAAACTTCGTGAATTAAAAAATATATGTTTCAATCATGCAATTATCCTTTCTCTCCTTATATATCCAGAAAGGCATGTCACATGTGAATTACATGACATATAAATAGGCAAAAAATGATGTAAGTGCAGTATAGGTGAGATATTACATATCTGAAAATACAATGAAAATACTTTACTATTAATATTTCAAATAAATGCGTATTACTTATTACATATATACAATATATAATCCGAAGCAAAATGGAAATTCCGGGATATATGTCGAATAAAAGTAGGTTAATTATTATATCTATGCATGAAATATGTGACGATATATAAGTAATAAACTATTTTTTTTATATAAAAGATGTATGGAATTTACGCAACGTGTACGCAATCACAAATATTTCATAAATTAAGCCAGGCGATAGGGCAATGGACTATAGCAATTTTTCGAATTTGTTTTCTTAGCAGCAGCTTGCAACATGTAAGACGAGACATGTTGGTGGGTTAACATAACAAAACATATAATTTAAAAAGATTGTAACGCTATTTTTCTCCGCCCATTCCATCTCACAATTTGAAGACAGGGAATTAAGGGTATAGGAGTTGGGACTTAAGTTTGGAGGAGCTTCTCTCTCTAGTCTCCCCAGTTGCATGCCGATTCGGGTATAACAAAAAAAAATCAAACAACACAAAATCTATACATGAAAATCTAAATGCAAATCCTCAAGTTGCTTCGATCGCAGCCGTATACGTCGGTAGGTTGTAAACGCACAGTGAACCGTCCCATCGACGCATGTGGGACCGTCGCTGTATTTTGGGCGCCCTCGAACTTTTCCGGTCGTACTCGAGCCTAGTTTTCCGTACAATATCGTACTCCATCAAATTTGTGCATCCAATTGTTGGACCATTCGCAGGTTCACATATGGCTAGAGGATCTGCCAATCGTTGAACTTTCTCTTCTGACACTCTTGCTGTACCTTCCGATACTGAGTTTGGGTGACCTTTCACCTCCAAACTCTCGACTTCCACGTCGTGAGGCTTCGAGGTACAGCAAGTTTTGCCTCGGATGCAAAACCGCATCAAAAATCCGTGCAAAGTCAGCGCCAAGCAGACACTTCATATCCAGACTGGGCATGACCATTGCCTGGATCCTTTTCTCCATTCCGTTGACTCAGAATGGGAGAGTCACGAGCCCCAGGATCGGAGAGTACGATCCATCAGCTACTTCGCTCCGGGACCTCCGTATGGAATGATCCGCTCTCCACATGTAGCTGCGATGTGGATTCCTACTGACCCGGTTCGGGCTGCACCAGGATCATACAGTGCCTTAACCCGAAATTCTTTAATGGCGACTTTGACCCACCAGCGTGTATGTTCCTCACATGGATCTACTGACTTGTCTGACGCAACTACAGGTTCAGTCTCTTCTGAGATCGTCTCTTTGGACTCAGGAGGCGGAGTGACCTCTTCTACTGCCTCCTGTGCCCGTTTTCCGCGCACCTTGGACATGTCGTTCTGGCATAGCCGGGCAACTCGCAGGTGTAACATTTAAGGTTAGAGCTCTCTGGACTCGGGTGACCTTGATTTGTCTCTTAAGGCCCCTCGCTGTGGTTGCGGTGCCGAAACCTTAGCTCTGGTGGTATTCGGGCAATTCGTACCTACGCAGATCACCACTACGCGTACGGGATTGATTGGGGGAAATCAGTACACTTTGCACGGACTTTTTCGTACCATAATCTATCTCAACAACAACCGGAAAAAACGATAAACTTGGATTGCGTGGCGCTTTTAGCCATGTGAAAACGGGTGAATTTCAGTCGACACATAGCAATTAAATTAATTACTAACAAGCGATCATAGACGCCAACACAATTGCTTCTTACAAATATGATCTACGAATTACGGGTTCGGAAACACGGACAGGGGATAGGGGATCGGAAGCAAGGCTAGGGGAGAGTGGGGCAGAGTGTGACACTTTTTTTCGAAGTCAATTTAAAATATATATTATAACATGTAAACACTCATGTTTATAGCACTAATCGGTAGTGTAATTACTTAAGTTGATAAAATAACAAAGGTATGAACAAGAAATAACGTAATTTAATAAAAATATTCAATTGTTAAAAATTAGATTTTGACACAGTCTGCCCCACATGTGGGGTAGATTGTGCATAGCTGTAGGGTCAGGTGTGACAGGTAGTAATTTACACTGTGGGGTACATTGTGATGTATGATGTAAGGCAGGAAAATAATTTTTTGTTTAAATACTTTATGATGTTATTATAATGATTTTTACAATTATATTTTATTATTAATTTTATATTTATAAAATCTTTATCAAAATAATAAAAACGATTTTTTTTTCTTATATACTCACTTATTCGTTACAAATTGATTTTTTATCACGCGAACATGTTTGTTACATTTTGTATTTAATTCTAATCTCCAATGTACAAGTGTTAAAAACAGTATTTTGTTAAATAATGCAATCTGCAGGTTATGTCACAAACTGCCCCATAATTCTGTGTCACACTGAACCCCACATGCTGAGTTTTATAATTCCCATTATATTTTAAGAAATTTAATATTTTTAGGTTAATTTTTTAATTCGATTATTATCATTGATTATTCTATTCGGTTGATTCCTTAGTAAAGATACAGGAGAAATACATGTAAATTTATGACAAAAATAAATTGCGACAAAAAGGTTACTTTAGATACCTCGAAACTCATATTTATCTATTACTTGCCACTACCCTTAGAAACTCCGTTATTTTCACGTTATTTAATTGGCAGTGATAACCTTAATATTATACAAAAATGTTTCGAGAAATCTTTAGTGGAACAGTGTTTCCAGCCTGGCGTAGGAGTGATCACCTGAAGATGACTTTAAATATTCAATTATTTAGTTGATAATAATAATAATTATAATAATAATCGACTTTATTGTAGGTACTTAAACGACAACAACAAAAAATCATAAAAATCAGTTTAGTAATTTTGTTTTGATAACTCAACTGTTTCAATTTCTTTAAGCCATTTTGAAATATATTTAAATATAGAAATTACATCCTGATGGTTGATTAACTTAAATCGATTAATTAAATTAAAAAGAGGATAACGATATATAGAGTTGATATATATAGAGTTGCAACGATATTCATAAAGTGGAGTGCAACGAGGTCCACGAACGATGGGAGAGCTCGTAAAATCTTCGAAATTTCTGCAAGAGCCTTGCGATAAGACCATCAGAGGCGGGGTTGAAAATATGTATACTTTGCAATCTTCAGAAGGTTTTTTTTTCCTGGGGCTTTTGCCACTGCGGCACGACTGCTGCTTACCATGGTAATAAAAGGCTGCTTACGGCAAACTGTCGAGCAGCTTTGCTAATACGGTTCCTTCTATTCTTCCTTTCTCGTGTCCTCGTCTTTTCTTTGGCCCGTTATCTTCCTTGCTCACGCTCCAATTCACGAAGGGGACGCAAAAATGATCTCCTTCGAGCCAGTATTAATATTACTCCAGTATGGTCGTGTAAGTCTACGATAATCGGTTTAAAGGTACTCTGTCGTTCATTAATACCGACGCTTCTGATATTGCCACTAATAACACAGGGTTCCCAAAAAGAATCATTTTTTTGTTTATTTCAAAGTTATTGAATGTATTGAATCTTCCAAAAAAGCGAAAAAATTATTCGAATTAAAAAATTGATACATAAAACGTTTCAGATGATTCGACAAACAGAATTGCTACACACGATTAGTTTCATACCAGTCAATATTAAAACAGAGGCCAAGTATTTTTAGTACATTTTTAGCCGTGAAATATAAAATGTTTACTTTTGCAGTTACGGAAACGGGATTTAAACTAAAACGGTTAGAATTATTTATTGAATTTTACATAATTATGTTTTACGGTTTCACTGTTTGCCAGTTTGATTATTTGATGCTATTAGTCACTCACCTCCGCATTTCTTCGTCGAAAGACGGGAGATTTAGAAATATTTGTAAACCTGTGCCTCTGAAAAATTTCTTTCCATGCAATTCCACTACAGCTTTCCACAATTCTTTCACGTGCAGTATCTTATGTTTCCTTCGTGGGGGCAGAATCGTTTTTCAAGAGGTTTTTATGCGACAAAAATTGTTGTTGTGCACTGTGTAGTATAAAATTGAATGAATAATGGTAAAAAACTGGATATTGTTCATTTGCTTCCTTGTATGAAAAATGTAAAAATCCTTATGTTTTTATGTTCCTAGAGGAGGTCGTATCCTTAAGTCTACCAGATTTAAAGAATTTTATAAATAATGTAAATAGTTTTATAAGTTAGTGTTAATTGCTTGTATTTCTCGAATCAAATATTTACACAACAATATAAAAGTAACGTAACGTATAAACGTCGTGGAAAAAGCTGTCTTCTGCTTCAGTATTTTTTTTATTTCCTAAGATAATAGAGTTTGCCACCATCGGTAGAAGTAAGTAATAAAACCAATAGTTTACGATGTGCAAACTACCAACTTATTGATGGGTTCTTTTAAAAATAATTCAACAGTAAAGAGAATTGATTTATTATGGGAATTCACGCTCACAATTTTGTTGATAAGTAGTTCAAAATGGATGTTAGTTTAGATTATTAAATCTATCGAAATCTTCTTCTTTAATATTTTAGTCCAGCACGTAGTTGTAACATTTATAGCTAAAGGACTTACGTGACTTTTGTCACTGTATCTTAGTTATATTTTTTTTATTTCTTCTTTAATGTTTGGTGTGTATTTCATTTCTCATAAACCCTGGCACGTTGGCTATCATCATGACTACTTTTGACTATAATTTTTAAAATCTTTCGATTTTGTATCTCATAGCTGTATGCTGTATGTCCAAAAGGATTTCAGTATTATCATACAGAATTTTATTGTTGTTAATAGTTGTAACTCTCTTTTAATTAACCAAAAATATTGACTGAGTTTGATACCAAATTGTTTCTTTTGGTGAAGGTTTGACTCATTTTTATAACACGGAATCCAAGATACTTTTCTACTTTATACGGAACGGAGAGTTCTTAATGAATTCAGGTCAACACGTACCTTTGAGGACCGTAAAGGCTTCTTTAGAAGTACTTGGAAAGCAATTTGTGGATAGTTACGCACTATTCCAGTATATCATCAGCAAATGTAGCGGATGTCTTGTTTCGAGTTGTCATGGGTTAGTCCTTTAGTATGTGTAATTTTAGACCAAGTACACTGTCTTGTGATGCACTAACCAATTGAGTAAAATAATTTCTTCTTCTTGGCACTTATCCAGGAAAGTTCTATTTAGTGAATAAGATTTCAGCACTATAAAATGATTTAGTGTGAGAGATTTTTTAATTTTATAAGCAAGCCAAAATGCAATACTTTGTCAAACGCTTGCGTAATATGTAAGAACGCCACTAAACTATATTTATTTCTCCCAGTCTTGAGTAAATTTGTCCGCATGTATGAAGCACTTGTTCAATAATGTTATGCTCATGTCAGAAACCAAATTGATAATTTGGAAATAGTTGTCCTCCTTCTGTGATAGGACTTAATCTTATTAGTCGTAATTTCTCAAATACTTTAGATAAAATGAGGAGTATACTGATTGGACTGTATGAGGTCGTTTATTTGTATTTTTATCTGGCTTTAAAATGAGTACAGTATAGATAAGACGAGGGTAATCTACAACCTGATATTAACTATTCACATTATGGCAGTTTTTGATACAAATGCGTGAAAGTTTTTTCTATGAATGTGGGGGTTGCGGGATGAGCAAAAAACTAGGTACAATATTTGTTATGTAAATATGCGTAAAGTGCGTTTAAACATGTGAAAATTGCGTAAATTCGCACTTTATCCACACTGAATCAGATTAGGACATATGCAACGAGTATGCGCACTTTACACACCCCATCGAGTTGCATACTCTACTTTCCACACTCTTCCGTGCGTATACAGTTTAGATATTAATATTTGAGATATTAGTCGGAAAAATACTTCCATGTTATACACTTTTTTTATAGATATCTGCTGATACTTTATGTTAAATAAATAGATAATAATGGTTAGCATACATTTTTCACAATAGTAACTCCTCGTAATTATAGATAACTATTTTTTAACTACTGGATAATGGAACAACTACTCGTTACTATAATTCATCTAATATTTAATATCCACGTAATAGCCAATATTTTCTAATATTACAATTTAGAAATCGTAATTGCGATTTAGTTACTATTGAATAATGAATATTAAGAAAAGGTTCTCAAAACTATCTTCTTGTAGAACTTTCAAATTTAGAAATGTATCTGAAGTATCCGTATGGACTGCACATGAGGAAAAGAGAAATCTATAAAACACATGTATTCTTAAAGCTCCAAAAAAATAGACACGAGTTATTCAGAGTAGACAAGAAAGGAATGCATGCTCTTTGTAGTTCTTTCTATTCATAGTAATAAACGTAGGAAGGTTGTACATTGTAGGATACAATTGCGAATTCATCGAAAATATTTCGATTCTTGAAATGAGAACAAAAAGAGAGTGCTTTTCAGTATTAAGATATCAATGTAAATAATCATTAAAAATTCATTATCAGTTTAGACTTATGCAAAAGAAATCTGGAAAATGATGACGAAAACGTATTGTATTGCGATTTTCAATATATTCGTAATGTAATTTAAAGCCCTAATTTATTCTTCAGCATATTTGTCCAGCAAATAGAAAAGTACAGATACTGTTCAGCGCCATCAATCGCTTTTAAAATAATATGTCCCACTTATTTTTATGAACATATAACTAATTTTGAAGGCCCTTTAGATGAGGAGTCGTTGTTAGTGCTGTCTATGTTACGTACTTTAGGCTGTCAAATAAATTACAGTAATTCGATTTAGATGAAACATGGTACCTAAAGGTTCTTGAGTTCGCTGATCATGAATCCAATGTCAAAAGGAGGACGCCCAGAGGAGTGTGGGTGATTTCTGACCTGGTGATGTAAGCTTTGCAACTGATAAATTCGATTATTTAAGACATAGGGAGTTTAAAAAAATTCTTGGTATTTTTGCGGATTATATGTAGGAAAATGCAGGGATCTAAATAGTCCGCGCACGTACTCCGAGAAACACACATTGCGGCGTTTTACTACTTAAATTACTGCCTTTTCCTATATTCATCCGCAAATTATTTTTCAACTTTTTACTAAATTTTATGGTCGGCGAATCCAAATCTGAAGTAAAAATGATAAATTTCAAAATTTTGGAGCCAATATGGCAATTAAAATTAAAAAAAGCAGTTTTTTTAGAGCAGATGTACAGATCAATCTTCCATACTGTCGATAACAACGATAAATGATTCACATATGTTTTTACGGTTGATAAATATGAAAATTCAGAATCCAAATTCAAAATGGTGGACCGCTATGGCGTTCGTAAATTCACTGAAGGTAATATTAGCAACTTACACGGACATATATTTTAAATCGACATTCCTCATTACGAATGTGAAGACAAAACTGAAAAGTCAATATTGCGGAATCAAAATGGTATGTCTGGATTGAAATTTTCATTTATATTTTTTAATGGGAAATGATTTTTTCTTTACAAAATGAATCGGTAAACTTATTCGAATGTACGACGATAAGATCATACGCAGAAAATTTCTGTTTTCAAGATGGTTTCAAAATGGCGGCTAAGAAGATTTTTCTTTTTATAGATTTATAAATTCCAGTTTTTCAAGGTATTTTTACGAATTCTGGAAGATCAAATATCATATACAGCAGTTTATGAAGTCCCTGATCTCGATTCTGATGTCAGAATTACAAAATAGAAGATGACGGGTCAAATATGGCCGTCATATTCAGCTGAATTGGTTGTTACTTATACAATTTGCTCAGAAATTTTACAATTGTATTTATGACATTTTTGAGGTCTCTGATTACTAAGTCAGAATAGTAAAATACAAGATGGCGGACACAAAGTGGCCGATATTTTTCTCTAAAATGCCGATAAAATTAAAACTACATAAAATTCTGTAAAGTTGCTGCACGAAAAGTTGCTGTATATGAAGACAAAAACTAGGTCAACAATGTCAATGATAATATTCTGAAACTTACTTCAAACCTTTTCGTGAAATTAAATATTTATTGCACATATACAAAGACCACAGAGAATAAGCAAAAAATGAAAATAAAAAAGATTCTGAATATTACCTACTTCTGGTGATGAGAATGGATCAGCATTTCTAGGCAACAGATTGAAGCAAAACCAATTAATTTAGTTTGGACAGTCGCTATATTGGGTCGACTGTGTTGTATTCTTAAAAAACCCCTCTGTATGTTATTTTATCTTCTGGAATACGTAAAAAAAACTTTTAAAACCTGGAGTTTATAAATCCATAAAAAAGCAACCTTTTATGACACCGTTTTAAAACCGTCATTTTTCTTTTGATTTTCGACATCGTGGATAATGAATATGAACTCAGAATTTCGAAAATTATAATAGTGGATTTAAAATAGGCGCATTTTATTACTTTTTCGATATACTATGCGTAAAATACGATTTTACGCACTACTGCTGACCGGGGCTCTCTCGTGCTAAACGGCGCACAAATTTTACGCATAATATATCGAAAAAAATTGTTCGGCACACGTGCGTAAGAATTCGATTTTATGCACCGGCCTATTTAATCGCATGTTAAAAACGGTGCGTAAAATCGTATTTTACGCACTAGTATCGAAAAATACTATTATAATTGTAGCGCATATTTAATAACAGTTTATAAGAAATGTAAAACAGATTTAATAATTCAGTCGACAACCCAGTCGTAATTTGTACGGATTGCAATTAAATTTTTTTTTCGTGGATATAGCTCGATTCTAATGTCAAGTCGCAATACTAGATGTTGCATTCTCAAGAAACATTGTTTCTACAAGTATTAGAGAAGGAACACATGTTACTGACAAATGACTAGTGTACGTAATATTTCAAGATCCGTAATGTCAAAACGTCAAAGTTTTTAAGTAATTTCGATCTACAGGCAGTGAATAATCATCCAGTTAGAACACGATCTTCCGCGCTCCATTGACGAGCAAACCGTGTAACGTCAAACGAAGTTTATTTCACGTCCGAAAGCGTAAGCCGACCTGGCGGTTTCTTGGCGTCGTTGTCGAGCCGGAAGGCTATAGACTTACGTCGACTCGAGCTATTAAATTAATCTCCCTCGTCTGTAACGAGAGGGGAAGACGGGAATAAGTCGCGTGCACCAGTAGTGGGAGCCGCCTTTAACTAAGTCTTAATCTCAAAAGCTCGCATATATATATACGACATTTGATTCCAATGGAAAATCGTGCGTAAAACAATGCCAAAGTTACTTTTTGGATAGCTCTGTCTTGGAATTACTGGAAAAACTTGTTAAGTCTTTAGAATAATTTCGCCTCGAAGCAAGCTGTTGGCTGGGGTATAATGTATCGGAATTGGTTTTCTAGGTCGAGTCCTTCCCTGTTACAAGTTTGCCCTAGTGAGAATCTTGGTTGCAAAAAACTGACATTACTCGAGTCTCCATTTAGTCGGAAACTTGGAACTGTATAGCGTTTGGAGGTTATGTTTAATTGATAGGGAGGGCATGCAGAATTACATGGGACGGATTGGATACAACCTACAATTACGTAATAATAAATCAAACTTTTACTATAATAAGCCTAAAGCATGTAATTATAAAAATGACAAAAAGTGATGTGGGGTGATGTGAACTTTTTTTTTAATCACGCATTTTTAAATCTTTCATGATTAATTAATTTACAGGAAGATTTTTCAATTTTCTTTTCAGGTAACGGTTCAACAGTTTTCATGGAACTGAAATATCGTCTGTTATCACATTTCGAATAATCTACTACACTTTTATATATTTAGTAAGTATATATTGTGGTTATAAATATTAGATTATCAAATGAAATAAAACCTAATTCCTCTTGTTATTATCAGGAACGAAAAAATCAAGCTTATAAAGTTGCTAAATCTGGAACTTGAAACCGGAAAGGGGAGAAAGAATCCCGTCGGTTGCAGCAGAAAGAAATAACCTAAAGGCTTATCATAATTGCCGGTAATAAAAGCTTTTTATCAGGTGCATTTATGCTTCCATTTGTTTCTGTTCGGTTGCAACATCCAGGTGCTATCTTGTCCCTTCGCAGCCTGAGGCAAAAAAGTAACATTTGTTGACTGGCCAAATTTCCCAGTTAAGAACACTTCGTTAGTCGGAATGACTGTACTATGTCACGCGCCAATTAGGGGAGACTGTATTTAGAAGTGGCGATTTAGTACTGTCCTTAAAGAAAACATAACTTTGCTTTTATTCATAAACTGAAGACTAAAAGATTTTATTTACTTATTACTTATTTGTAAAAATAATTAATTTCAACATTTATTGAACTTTATGCACATCAAGAGCAATAATAATGATCAATAATCGTATACAATTAAAAATGTTTTCAATAATTAAGATTGGGTATAAACTACGGTATTGGCATACATTACTAACAAATTCGAGATCCATAATAATGGATGATTAATAATACACAAATTATTGGTACGATTTGCTTGACATTGCACCACCAGTGTGTAAACAGTTACTAATTTTATGTTCAGAGTGTTTAATCTTCTTGTCGCGAATTTTTCCAACCACGACTTTTTTTCAATATTTGGTGTATAGGGGAGCCGGGGGGTGTACCGCTCACCTAAGGAAAGTACTGCTTTTAATAAATGCATAAATAATTTCAGATTCGTTTAAAGATTGAAACCGATTCTATAAAGCTCTAACAGTAATATACAAAAAGATTGGAATTTTTACTAACGCTAAACGTATAGAATTATAGAATTTAATAAATATCAATGATCCAACAGTTTCTCCTGTCAATGTGGGTAATACCGCTCACTAAATTTAAGTTATTAAACTTATTCTTATTCACTTAGAAAAAATGTAATGAAGATGTAATGAAGATGTAATGAAGAAATGTGGATATAGGCAATGAAAATTGTAAAGAAGAATGTATTCAAATTAATGATTCATAAATAATGAGTCTACCTAACTTATGAAATTCGATGATATAATAAATACATTTTTTGTTAACTCACTTGTATATACTCACTTATATACATTTAATGTATATGATTAATTACAGGAAGTTTCATTTCAGATATTCATTATTTTAGTACTTTCTATACATTTATTTGATCAACAATATGTAAAATATGTCATAAACTTTCTGAGCGGTATTACCCACTAACGCGCCGCGTTGAAAAGTAATGAATAATTATAAATCAATATTGTTTTTAGTAGTTTACCAAATACCATTTGATAATTAACATTACTACCAGCCTATTTTTTCATATTTTTTCCTATTGTGTACTAGTAGAAAGATGGAAAACCGTATATTGTAAAGACCAATTTTTATCGAATTTATGTCAACTACGTTACAAAACTTTCCAATTTTTTTTAAATCAACTTTTAGCAATAAACAATGTAAATTTTTTGTTGAAATTATATTTTGACATAAAGTTCTTTAATAAAGAAATATAAAAAATCATTTTAACTCAACGGAAGGTTGAGAAATATGAGTGAGCGGAATTACCCACTGAGCGGTACAACCCCCGCCTCCCCTAGGAGTTTTTGGGGTCGCTGATTAAGAATATAATTGGAATTTCAAAATTAAAAATGACGAATCCAATATGGTTGACCAGAATAAAAAAACCGCGCGTTATTTTAAGTCGCTGATTCCGAATCCAATGTTAGCTTTGCACAGTTTAAAATAACTGATACAATGTCGCCCAAAAAAATAAAAAAAAATGGTAATTTTGTATGATATTTGTTATTCCGGATGTTTTGGAGTTGCTGATTACAAATCCGATGTCATGTTTGCTTCAAAATGACAAATCCAATTTTACCGACCAAAATGAAAAAAGATACATAATTTTTTTTATTTTCGCTTACTTATAAGCTCTACCATTATTAATTTTGAAAATCTCATATCGAAAACTTATAAACGACTTTTCTATACCATTTTATTTTTATAAAATAAAGTTTAAAGTTTTTTATACAACGTTTTTTTTGAAAGTTTTTATTCTAAGACTTGTTAGTTGACTTGTAGTTTTTTTTTGCGAAGTTTCTTTCAACTGAATAAATACTGATATAGAATAAACCTTCTTAGTTCGAAATATGCTTAATAACTTCAAAAACAGGCAATTAAATAATCTGCATTTGTATTGCAAAAAAAAATTAAAAATAATGATTATTTCGAGCGATCAAAGTCCTAAGGTATATTTAGATAACGCTGAATTGGATGTAAAACTGTCAAGGTTCAATATGTCCAATGCAATATGCAAGTAGTACTTAATTAAATTGATTCACATGTCTCTAAATGCCCTTGAATAAATATGCGATCTGGATTATGGCCGATTTTCAATCGCTCATTACAAACTTTATCTGAAGATTGTGAAGTTGAAAACTGCCAGAATGAAGACTAATTTAATTTTTTAGTTTACCCCGACCCCTGTTCTCCATAATTAGTGACGATAATTAAACGTCACTGGATGCGCCATTGGGGAGGTTGTAGAACGATTCTGTACTCCACACTTTTTTTTTTAATATTTGTTGAATTTTATTTTCTATGATTTTTGTTATGAGAGTTGTAGTCATTTTTACCCTTAAAATTTTCAATATTTTTAGCATAGTCCTGTAGCACTTTACTGCACTACTTACTGAGTGTATACTCAAGTGCTTAAAAGAACCAAGGTTTGTTAGAGATTGAAAAAATTCAAAGAAGATGAGAAGTACAATTTCTCTTCGTTTTGAGTATTAACAGATTAAACACTGTTTTTTTATTATAGTTATATGGGATATTTATTTGTATGTTTTAATTATAACCCGTTCAAAATATAAAATATCTAGATGGTTACTATTGATTTGTTACGGTCTTTTGGAAGGGAAAAATTTGTCTATGAATATAAATATTGGAGGGAGATGTGTTTACAAGAAAAATATACATTTTTCAACGGACGATTGGAGGACAGTTTTAAAAAATTGTCGAAGGATGATGCGTTTACAAGCATACAGTACACAATTTTAAAGGACAATTAAAGGGAAAGTATAATAAGGAATCAACATTTTGTTATATGTATACCAAACTGCATAGATTTCCCATTCCAGTCTCACTTTGAGATGACATTTGCGAATGTTTCTTATACATTTTATGTATAGTTCATGTTTGATCGAATAGTAGAAAGTATAGGCTTGATCCACTTGTTTGCGCCGTTCAAACATGAATAAGGTAGTAGGGTGCGGGTTCAAAAACCAAGCAGCTTAAAAAACCAAGAGCAAAAAAATTGACACTTTAGAAAATGACCGTTCGCTTCTTGATATTTCCATTTTTTATGTGTCGGCTTTTCGACGGCCGCTTTTATGACTGGCGTTTATGACTTGTCGGATATTTTATTTGTTGGTTTTTCGTCCCGTACCCAGAAAACATTATAAAGAAGCCTTTCTACTTGATATATCAAACGCAAACCAAAAGGTTGATGGTACTTGGTATACAGATAAAATTCGGCAATTTGGAATGATTTAAATATTTTCTTTCTCTAAAAGGGTTACTCCGTCATAAAATCATGTTAAACTCGATGACATAAATTCGTTTTCAGACACTTGTCTGTATAATATTTCAAAAAAATTATTGTGTACCAATTTAGGCAAATTTCGCGAACGTCAAAAATAATAATCCAATCTGGGAGGTCGTTACGGGGACATCTCTCTGAAGAAAGACATCGAGCAATAGACTAGACTAAAATCCAGGCCGGTAAACGAGCCGACGAAATAAACGCGCGGTGAAATTGGAGACGTCGAAATGTCTTTCGGCCTCTCTCGGGGGAGGACACGAACATTAGGGTTCCAACCGGTGTGCATCCCCCGTCAGAGTGGAGGCAGAAGGTTGGCAGTCCTGCCAAACGATAATTGCCGGCGCCCTGTTCCCTCGTCGAAGGAAGGATACCCGTAGGTGGGTGTTCGCATTAGCAGGGGTGTAACGTCACCCTATTACACCTAAGCCTGGCATAATAGGCCCTCGTAAGGTCTACTTAGAGAGACTCGCGGAATTTTCGCGAGAAGCTTCCCTTCCTGGGGCACGCGTTGCCAAACCGCACATACTCATGACATTCGGAGGAAACGATAACCCGGAACTCGTCTCGGCTGGACACTCGTCCTTTTTGGCTCCTACTTCACCTACGTTATAGGTGTCGGTTCAAGAGTCTATGTCGAGATAGTGCCAGCAGTAAGTACCAGTCAGTAATTAGGGAACAAAAAAGGAGATAAATTTAATGTCTTTAGTCACAAAATTTTCAACGAATTGTAGTTCGAAAACAAACGTTATGGAAAGTTTTCAAATTAACGTGGAAATGATGTATACAGCTCAAATGTATACATATATTAATGTAGAGACAAAATTCTTGGTGTATGCAAAAAGACTTGCATTATATAGTTCAATCGGTTCCCAACTATATTTTAACAATGTCAGCTTCATGGCTCGTACGAACAGCACATTTCAAAAGTTTCAACCAAAAATCACAGAAAATTATATACAGGGTGGCCGATTTATCTGAAGACATCGAAATATCTCGAGAACTATGCACAGAATCAAAAAAGTTGTCGGATGAACGTTGTTCGACACGAAGGGGGGCATCCAGTGATAATTAAATTTACCCCCTCCCCCATCCCCTGGAGGTGGAGTGGGGGCAAAAACAATAAAACTTAAATAGGAACCCCCATTTTTTATTGCAGATTTGGATTCTCCAGAAAAAAGTACACGAATTTGACCTAGGAGCTATTGCATTTTGGTTTACAGGTGGCGCTGTAATCGATAAAAATCCAAATTTATCCGAAGACATTGAAATACCTCGAGAACTATGCACAGAATCAAAAAAGTTGTCGGATGAAAGTTGTTCGACACGAAGGGAGGCATCCAGTAATAATGAAATTTACCCCCTCCCCCATCCCCTGGGGGTGGAGTGGGGGCAAAAACAATAAAACTTAAATAGGAACCCCAAGTTTTTGTTGCAGATTTGGATTCTCCAATATTGACAATTTTCGCCCGCGTAGCGGATATGGAATACGGTCATTCTAACAAAGCCGGGAAAAAATACATTTAGCGTTACCCAGGAACAACGACGTCGACGTAGTATTTTTCTGTTCCCTTTGGGGTGCTTGTTTTACGTGAGTCCCCTTGCCTCTCACTGTCTCACTGTTCACTTACTTGAGTAAGTGTTCAAAATGTTGACCTTCCACTTCAATGCATTTATTTATTCTTTCTTCAAATGACTTTATACATGATAGAATCATATCTGCAGAAATTTCTGCGCAAGCAGTTCTTATGCGTTCCACCATGTTTTTACGAGTCGTTGGTACTTGTTCATAAACCTTACCTTTTAGGTAACCCCATAGGAAGAAATCCAGAGATGTTAGATCAGGTGACCTCGCAGGCCAATTAATGGGGCCACCTCTACTAATCCACCTACCATTGTAATCACGGTCTAGTATTTCCCTTGCTACTCTTGAAAAATGTGCTGGGCAACCATCATGCTGAAACCACATTGTCCGTCGGACGTCCATAGCAACATCCTCAAGTAGTAATGGTACTTCTTGTTCTAGGAAATCTCGATATTTTGTTCCATTCAAATTACCTTCAATGAAATAAGGACCAATGAGTTTATTTCCTATGATTCCACACCAAACGTTCACCGACCAAGGACGTTGATGATTAACTTGTCGTAACCAATGGGGATTTTCTACGCTCCAATAATGCATATTATGCCTATTGACGCCACCATGGTTCGTGAATGTAGATTCATCTGAAAATAATACATTAGCAAAGAAATTGTGGTTCGTTTGCATTTTTTGAAATGCCCATTCACAAAACAGCACGCGGTTATCATCGCCATCTAGTTCCTGATGCAGTGAAATGTGATATGGGTGAAACTTATGACGATGCAATATTCTTTGAATACTGTCTCTGGAAATGCCGGAATCGCGATGTAATTGTCGTGTGCTTACATGTGGATTTTGGTGAATAGCTGCTAGTACAGCTACTTCGTTAGATTCTCCTGTAACTGTTAATCTTCGCTTCCTTTTTTTCATTTGTACGCTGTCATCAGAGTGAAAGGCATTCACAACTTTGTAAAAAAAAGAACGCGATCGAGCATTATCTGGAAAACGCTCAGCATACAACGCAACAGCATCGTCAATATTCCTCTTACATTCACCATAAATAAGAATCATTTCGATTTTTTCGGGAACTGTAGCAGGATTCATTTTTAACTTGCAATTCGATTTAAGCAATGAAGGGTAGACAAAAAATAGTCACGTAATCGGAAAGTTTTTATTCTAAAAGCAAAGTGACCTCCGACCGAATTACTACCAATACAATGGACTTCAAAAACAGTCTTACACTGAGAGACCGTGAATACTAAATTTTAATATGGGGATTAGAAAGTCGCGATATCCATTTACTCCCTTCAGGAAAGTAGAGAATAATGTAGGTGAACTGGTTACGTGTGACTCAACTTATGTATAAAATGATATGCTACTTTCGAGTTATATTGCCCTCTAGCGTTATGTAACAGAACCGGCGCCGGTGATGGCCGAAATGCAAGCGATGTACATGTATGAAACCACGTGAGTTCTCTCGGAGTCCGGTAGATGGCGACGAAATCCCCAAATGAAGTAAGAGTTTCGTATTGTTTAATAGAAGCTGGTTTGACCGTCAATGCTCAGCTTATTTATTCTCATTTCGGAAAAAACATACAGAGAGAGAATGAATGAGCTGAGTGAAGGGACATGACGCGTTTTTTAATGGATTGCGTGATGTCCTCTTTTTGTTTATTAAATAATAAATTTAAAACCTAAAATGTAATTTTATTGAAGGTAGAAAACTTATTTATAAAATTGCTTCCATATTGTATGCACAATTTTTATGTAATAAGTTTTGATTTTTAATATGAAGAATATCAATTATTCATAATCTTAATTTTTCGAATGGACATTATTAAAATTTCATATTCAGAATAACAATTTTCGCAATTGATATTACTAAATTCTAATAAAGGGACTTAAATTTTCATAAAGGGATCAAATTGTCCCTATTTGCCCCCTGGATGCCCCCCATCGTGTCGAACATCTTTTATCTCACACCTTTTTTGATTCTGTGCATAGTTCTCGATTTATTTCTATGTCTTCAGACAAATTTAGATTTTTATCGTTTACAGCGCCACCTGTGAACCAAAATGCAATAGCTCCTAGGTCAAATTGGTGTACTTTTGTCCGGAGAATCCAAATCTGCAATAAAAAATGGGGGTTCCTACTTAAGATTTATTGTTTTTCCTCCAACCCCAGGGGGTGGGGGAGGGGGTAAATTTAATTATCACTGGATGCCCCCCTTCGTGTCGAACAACTTTCATCCGACAACTTTTTTGATTCTGTGCATAGTTCTCAAGATATTTCGATGTCTTCAGATAAATCGGCCACTCTGTATATAGGGCTCCCGACCGTAACTATCGAATTCTGGGGTTTGTCATGGTACATTTACACAATATGTGGATTTTCACACCACACGGAGAAAACTGGTTATTTCCACAAACTGCGTAAAAGTAGTACACACAAATGTAGTTAAGACAAACAATAGTAAATCCAATGACGAAATGTTCTGACTGTCAAAAATATTAAACAGTTACACTAATTATAGAAATTTGTAAAACCTGCTTCCTACTACTTTTCGTAGTTGAGATAACTACTTTTTGTAATAACGAAACGAAACTTTTAATCTTTTCAACAACTTTTAAATTGTGCTAATTAACTATTTGTTTTTTGGGCAGCTGCCAAAATAGTGTTTTATAGTCGTTCAAAGAATTATAGTATAACTTGTGTATGAGAAAGCTTTTGCGATAGTAGAATTTCTCTCTCGTGCAAGGGTCTTGAAAAACTTGAACAACCAGAATTGCTACTGAGTCCAGTTAGTGAACAGCATCAATTTTACGTGGTACGATGATGACTTTCAGGTTATGAACGCCGAGTTTGATTGAGATGTGATCTTCGCTCATTGCATACGTTATGATCAAACATTCACCCTGCACATAAATACATGATTCAGTCTTCAAAGGAATGGGGGTAAGAGCGATGGCATCAATGTCATTAAATAAGGGTTTGAATTATTCTGTAAACAAGGGTATCATTGCAAATGCCTTCTATTCTTTGTTTTGTAACATAAATCGTTGCAAATGCAATATAATTTTCTGATCATAGTGTTTCGAATGGTGCACAAGAAAATACATTAAAGATTTTTGATAATTATAAATAATAAATTTTAAACAGAAACAAAGGTTTAGTAAAGTTTGTTTTTCAAAAGGATAACGAGATATCACAATTTTCGGATCAGAAATTTGTGAGTTTTTTTTTGCAGGATTAAAATGTAAAAGATCAAGTCAAATGGTCTTGCCTTTTTTAGTATATTTAATATCTCTTTAATTATATTAAAAATAGTGTATAAAATTGACATCAAGTTATGGTCTCCGATCTCCTAATAGCTAGATCCGACAATCCTAGAATAGCTGTAACGAGTACAAATACCCCACTGACATACCATTTTAAAATGTCAAAACGGCCATTAAAGTAACACATTGCGAAACTTGAAATATTTAAAAGTATATTGTCTGCCATACTTGATCCTTCATCTTGAATTCTGAACAGTTTGACAACACATTCATGATCACCAATCCAAAAACCGCAGTATGGAACTTTCCAGAAAGATTTAAAAACTTGTAAAATATTTGTCTGCTATATTGAATCCGCCATTTTCGATTACGGAAATTGGATGTCAGATTTTTTATCAGCGACCCCAAAAACCCCTCTATATAAACTTATGTCAAAGTTCAGTATTTAAAAAATGATTTTCGGCCATAGCTGTTTCATGATCTTGAATTTTGGCTATTTTGATACCAGATTCGTCATCAACAATTAATTAAAAACTTCAATAAATATCCTATAGCCGACATATTGGGTATTGTCATTTTTATGTTTAATTTTTACAGTTGTACGTTTTTTAGTTTATGGACGCAGATGCTAAATTTTTATTTTCTAATGATCTACTTATCGGACTTTTATGCGGAATTACCGATAAACAAAATTTTGGGAAAAATTTTTTGTTAAATGGTACATATCTTATTTGGATCGTGACTTTTTTTTAGAAAAGAGGGTTTAGTAGCGGCAAGTACGCCATATTTAACGGGTGGGGGTCAAAAACCCCAAAGTTCATAATTCCTAAGAGACAAAATACCTAAAATTTAATATTCCCAAATTAATATATATATCAATACTCAGTTACCCCAATATCAAAATATCGCAATTAAAAAAATTACTAAAACCAATCTTTCACAATGCTAAACTTACCAAAATCAAAATTACCAATTACCAAAATGCCTCAAGGCAATGTTTCTAATGACCAAAGTTACCAATAACAAATATTATAAAATTGACGGCCTAAAAGTACAACAATTTTTTTCAGTTTTGAGCTTCCTCGGTTAAAAAGTAGACATATTTTATGTAGTTAACTATCTTAGTATAATTCGAAAAGAATAAGATAATTTGTCCATACGTCTCGTCTAATTTTTAATGTTTCCAATGAAATGATACACCACCTTTACGCTCTGTTTTCACTTTCCTTAATTCACATCACACTAGTCTCTCTCACTCATTGCGTGACATTCGTATTCGTTTATGTTGCACCGAAGCTTTACATCATAAAACGCCTACCAACTTATAACCCATCAGTTCAATAGTTTCGTGAATTATTTCTCTTGTATGCACGAACCCACTGGTGTCTTGTCAATTCGATTTTTGCAACTACTCGAAACATGTATGAGTAGACGATTCTTTGGATATGGCTTCGCTATTCTAGGTTTATATGTACATGTTATATAAATAATATTTTTAAACGACTAATCTCCTAATTAATAACTGAGCACCTTGACTAGAGGTAAATTTTTTTGTTCGAAACTCTAAGATCCGAAATTTATTCCTATTAAGCGAAATGTCGCCCCGAATGAAATAGTTGATCAGTTTTCATTTTGCCTACAAAGTGCGTGGGAGATACAGAAAGTGTCAGGTAATACAAAACATTATAATAATATTTTTCAATAAATAATGTACATTATGTAATAATCCTAGTAGAAAATATAACCAGTTTCTGAACACCTCTTCGGAATTGTATGCTAAAATCATTAAAGCCTAGAAAAGGTCTCAAGAAAGGGTTCTTTTTTTTTTTAACTGGGGAAAGCGAAAAAAACAAAAAACACCAACCTGTATGCTTATCAAAATGCTTCACTCGACTGATATATAAAATTTACATAAAAGAAGTTCTGCAAATTATTGATTGTACACATTCGTAGTTTTCAGCTCATTGTCGATTACACGGAAATAAATTGTCGTCAGCGTCTGCCCCACACTCCTTTATACAGGGTTTTTCGGGGGTCCAAATTTTGGCTTTATGAATGTTTTTCTTTTATGTTTTGGATATAGTCTAGGTCAAGTAGGCGATGTACGAGGGGACACTTTTACCATTCTTATTCTTCTATAGCCTTTGAACATTTCTAAAAACGAATGTGGATGCCATAGCGATTGTAGTAATTTGAAATAACAAATTTTACTATTAGATAGGTTTAAAAAGGAGCCCATATAAAATATGCTTCATTTTATAAATTTCTTAAACATTTATTGTCTAAGATAATTCATTGTATTTCAAAATAAACTGACCAGACCAGGAGGGTAGTAAAAATAATACTTCATAATGGTATTTCAAGAAAATAAGTCATAATTGTCAAACATGGTTTTAGTATATGAAAAAGATCTTAGAAAGATCTCAAATGTAGACCACAAAAAGATTTTATAGAACTGTTCAAATTATCTTAAATAGTTCAAAAATGTACCTAGTGTTTTTTCAAGAAATGTCTTTTTGGAACTGTTTATAGCCTTTTCGATTTGACGCTGGTGGATTTTAATGATTTCATTTTGAAGTTATATTTAAAAATAAAGGTACTTTCTATTGTTTTCTTTGCTCCTCAGGGGGAAGTAGAATAATCCCTTCCGGTGAAGTGAGTTTAAGTTTTCGCGCGGCTTGCCACTCGCGTGCTGTTACAACACTCGCCATTAGCCCTCAAAAGTCGGTATGTACTGGGACTATTCTACTTAGCCGTGATTCGCGTTACCAAAGTTCAAAGTGGAATTCACCACTCGGCTCGTTGTCACAATGAAAGTGCGAGATTAAGTCCTCGAGGCGACTCGTCTAACGTGTCCTTTGTAACCAGACGATTAACAATCGGCGAACCAAAATCTGTATGCGTTCTGCAACCGCGATAGTTTTCTGCGGCTGGGAATAATTCGAGCTTTCGGCCATTCCATCCTTTCGTACTTCACCTTAGTTTAATTTCAAGAGAAATTGCGATAAGACGAAACGCGACGGTGTCGAACAATGGAAAACTGATGAATCTCTGTAGTACAGCAGGTACAATTTCTGTAGTCAATTTTAGTGGCTTTTCTTTGAAAGATACGCATTTTAATGATACAACACTTAAATTGAATAAAAATTGTTATTATTATTTTTAGAATGTTCTTTTGTAGCGTTTTTAAGTGCTTCAGATATATGTTTTAGTAGAAAATCTGCAGAAAATAACTAAAATTGTTTAACTTAATATTAGGGAGTAGATGTCAACCTCGAATATTTCAGAAATAAATCATGGTGCTCCGGAGCAAAGTTTAAATGAAAGTTGCGTGTCATTCCAAAATTTTTTAATTTCATGTTTCTGCATTGCTTTCTGATCATTTTAATGGAAAAATTAAAAAAATTCGTCTAGCGGATTTTGTAAAAATTAGACCAATATTTTTTTAATCTTTTTATCTGAAAAATTGCGTTTCCTATTTTATTAAATTCTAACGAATGTAATAGTAAAAAATAAAATAAATATTCATAGATTCTTATTTTAAAATAACAATAGTAAATTATGTGCCAAGAGCGCAATTATCGGTCTTCGAGGATTGTGAAGTTTGTCTCCCGAGCGAAGTGAGGGTATGAATGACACTCGTCGGTGATCAATATTTCGCCCGTGACCAATAATGTATTTTTTTATCCGATTGTCGTAGGACTCGATAATTCGCGGCCGAAGGTTTCGCCCTAGGCCGAGAAATCGAGTTTTACGGCCGGAGGGTCAAAAAATAATTTTTTTTTAATAATTGTAGGTTCTATGTAATCAAATATGTGTAATGTCGAAAATACAAATATACATCCATAATAAATATTCGTTTCCTGCATCATAACAATTAATATAATGTGTAATAATTTAGTAATTTGATTCTTATGATTATAATTTGCTTTTGTTTTTATATTTAGTGCCGTAAAGAAATCGTTTTGGTCACGTTGTGTGCAAATACTGATATCGTTTATTTCCTAAAAATGTTTTATCCTAATTAGAAAATATCTGAAAACCATAAAGCGAATCGGCCTAAAATATGTTTATTGTGTTTACAAACATCGAAACAGATGTTTCGAATTAATTAATTTTAATGTTTTAATTTTTAGAACATCCGCTCGAGGAATTTTTAAAATTTGTTCACTACAATGATCAGAAAGCAATGTAGAAACATGAAATAAAAAAATTTTCAAACGACACGGATCTTCCATTTAAACTTCGCTCAGGAGCTCCGTGAAATGTAAATAACGGGAAACTTATCAAGTGTCCCAACTAAAAATCCGATAAATTTGTATCGTCCGCATTTTTTCTTAGATAAATACTAATAAAATATTCATTCGTGACTTTTTTCAGACTTTTCAATGTCAGTTTGTCGTTGAAAATGTTGTAACAAAATATTAAAATTAAAAAAAAAAAAAATACAATTTTTCGTCCACGAAACGGACTTTCATGCAAATTTCATTCTTTAATAAAAAATTTCAACAACAAAAATAAATTTCTGAAAGATGGGGTATATTTATTTTCTTTTTACTAGTCTCGAGAGAAAGATGAGTTTTTTCCTGAAATGAATACAAAGTTTTAAATAGGTGTTTGTTTTAATTTGCAAGAAATTGAATGGAAGGTCTATAGTTGTCAGCCGCACCTCGAAAATTTTGATGAAATTTTATATATAGAATGTAATAAAATATTAAATAACTCATGTTGTAATCTTTTGTGATGCAAAATCATGTCAATTCACCTCATTTATAATTTAGCAAAATTTGATTGAAATTTTAATGATGATGATGACTTTTTTTTAAGAATTGAATTTGCAAGAATACACGTAAACATAATTCAAAACGTAAAATTCAATTTTTGTTCGTTTCTCTCCGAATAGTACGAAACCATTTATTTCCATCTAAAAATAGTTATTTCTAAAAAATGTGAAATTTTCAAAACATTCTACAACGACAGAATGTCATTCAAAAAATCTGAAAAAAAAAAATGGAGACGATACAAAGTTATCGGATTTTTAGTTAGAACACTAACCTTGAGGAATAAAAAAAATAAATTCATATACCAAATATTTCGTCGCGTCTTTTGTAAAAAGTAGCGTTTTTTGTTATTTTAAATTAAACGTGATAATTTGCATACGGGTGGTTGATTTGTTGTGGCCATAATATAGCAAAGTCACACAAAGAAGCCCCACAAGTCGAAAAAATCGAATCATTGTATATACTATTTTGTGAACACTCATTTCAAAAACCCCCGGTAATCCTAAAAGGACAAATTTCTCTTATAATAATTTTTGGAACAATAACAAATTTTACTTACCGTACTAATGCTTACTTTTTTCTTAAAGGCAGGAACGGAAACGCGAAATCTACCGAAGTAAAACAATTGGAAATATTATTGTAAATGATATTGTCTGACGGCGATCCCTTTTACTACTGGCATGTTTTTAATGTTCGTCAAGAGTCAAATGTATTTCTTTTCCATACACATAATGGGCAGCAGGGTAAAGTTTTAACTTAATCAAATTAGTATTATGATTTATTAATAGAAGAACCGATGTCTTTAGAATATCTATAAGATAAATCAGATTTTATGTTCAGTTTCTTCCGGATCTTTTATATTCGCCCAGAAATCATGCTGCAATATTTATCATTGAACTTCTATTAACGCTTAAGAAAATGTAAATTCTATACAAAAATCTGTTGATTTTGTGAAAACAGCTTAACAGTTAATTACTTTTATATAATTGATTTGTATCTTAATCTTTAATTTCAAGAGCTAATTCTGCTATTTTTAATCACAAAATATTAGCTTATTTCACTTATTTAAATCCAAAGCGAATTTTTCTACATGTTCCTTTTTTTTATTCATAACCAATAATTTGTTTAAATTATAATAAAGAAGAATTTGAACTATAATCTTTATGCACAATGAAAGAAGAAGTGTAAATCACACGTATACATGCAATTAAACAGTGTTTACAATTAAAATCTGTAGTGTATAATATATTTTAATTTATTCACGCGTTTATCTCATGACAATGTAATGTATGGTATGAAGTTTGCTATTATTTATTAATATTTAATCTACTTATCTTATTAACTAATGTTGTTTAAAGTTATTAGTCAATACATTTATAATTATCTGAATTTTGAAAACTGTTTTATAAAATCTGCGTCATCAATACATTGTTATGTTACAAATTGTATAAGGTTATTATTGGCAGAATTGTACAGACAGGTATACTATTGTCACATCTTTTATTTTCGATAATTTTTGTCTTACTTCTGACTATGTTATGTTAAATTGTCAAATAAATCTCTCATAATTACACCCTCTACTCGAGGTCGCACAACTGCAGCTTTTGATATACTTTTTAAACTTCATCAACTTTAAACGAGTTCCAAAAAATACTTTTTAATCGAAACACTGTTTTAACTAATGTTTTTTACATATGTATCGCTTGTATAATCCAAGGAATTTTTTAACTAATACCTTTTTAATCAAGGAATGAATACTGTCTTAGCTGGTTTCAAATTAGATTCTTAGTTTTTATAGTTACCTTGTAAATTAGTAAATATATTTCGTTTAAAAAGTACTAGAGACTTTTATTGTTTGCCTATACTTTGGTAAAGTAGAAAAAGAATCTAGGTATATAAAGAATTTTTGCAAAATGTCATTACTTAAGAGGCTACAAATATAAATAATGTTTTTGTTGTAGGAGGTTCTATTGATAAATTTTAATCAGTAACAGGGTAGTCATAAGCATCTCGATCAAAACCACAAACATTTAACAGTTACAATTTGAAAAGAATGTTATTGTTAAATACTCTAACAGTACTTTTTAATAAGTATAAATAGCACCGACTTACTAAATAATCGTTTTTATTACCATATCATTCTGAATTTTATTTCTTCCTTTTCGTAAAAATTATCAAAAAATAATTCGTTGCTTTTTCTCCTTAATTAATTGCTCAATGCTTGTAACAATTGAAATAATTTAATTAAATAATCAACTATTTTCGGTAAGTTGGTACCGAAATTAATATGACTTTAATGAATAATTATTCTGTTTCGAAACACACATTAGTTGATGTATTGTATATGCGAAATTCTACAAGTTCAGAGGCTCGTACATGTCAGGTATATACATACGAGACACGACGAATAATAATATCCTCGTTGCCTCGTCGGTGTTTAATTGCGCAGGATTGTGCTCTTCCTGCGTACGAGGTGTCGCGTAAACAGGGAATGGTTCCCTTCAACTGAATAGAAAAATTAAAAAGGTGAAGAATAAATAATAAGCCGCGTTTCTTCAGCCGTCGAGACGAAATAATGGCGAGCAATTTCGGAGTAGCAATTTGGAATGCATAAAATTAGGTGGTCTTTCAGCAATCCGCAGATGAATCTCCAAATCGATAAACTAGAAGTAATATAATAATATAACAAAATATTGTAATATAACAAAAATGGTTATTTCGCATTCCAAGGAACTTTTTAGGTACATTTTTTAAGATTATTAGAACATGAATATTTTTATTAATTTTGACAATAAATATTACAGTCCATTCCGTTATTTCTTCAAATTTTGTTTCAAAATTTATTTTTGCAAATACAAAATCTAACACGACACCAAAAGAGAATGCCTACGACATTTGAATTCAAAATAGGTAACGATGTAACCTTTGAAAAAAGTATCTAACCCAAGAGAGAAAGAAAAATGAAGATAAAAAAATATTTAGTTTGCTCCGCACAAGGAATTGATTATTTGTAATATATTTTGTCGTTAAAATTTCTTATATATTTTGTTGTCAATATTTCTCATGCGTACATCTTCTTTAACCTTTTATTGTCCACAGGACGCTTAATTTTTATTTTTAAATCTTGATAATTTTTCGTTTTTTTAATCGATTTGTGTTAAAAATATTTTATTTGTAAACATATTATTGATTACCATGATTATTCTCCTTTATAATACGACAAAAAATTGATATGCTTATATTTATTATTTTTTGTTCGATAAATTAAAAAATTGGAGTTTTGTACATACCTACCTCATGGTATTTGAAAAAATGTTGTGTTTGAACTCTTTTCAATCCAACTACCCTTAAAATGTCGTAAATATTATTATTATACTATAAATTGTGAAATATTGCAAACTAATTTATTAACAGTGCCGTAATGAAATAGTGATGAAATTTTTTTGATAATATTTAGGGTTTTTTGAGTGGCTGATTAGCGTCTAATTATTGACATTGACATGAACATCAACAACACATCTCCAAAAGTCGTGCAGTTGACTGAAAATCTTATGATACTGTTTTCGAAAAATGTTATAAAATGAAACAAAATATTCGTCTATTTTGAGGATATTGCATTGTGTAAGTCGACTTAAACATTATTTTCTGTTCATTACTGTCTATGGTTTCAATATAATTTCATCATTCCAATTGATTGGAAAAGTTTATAAATTCACAGAATGAGGAAATAGTTGACCTAACGAGGAAGTAAAAAGTAAATTCCACTTACAAATTAAGTTCCATATGCTCTTGAAATGCCCAAACAATTACTTTATTATCAACCATCGATAGAATATAACATATAAGTAATATGATTCCAAAATCCTCAAACATAGAACAGACGATTACAGTTAAATTAACGATATTTATTATACCTTCGCTTTATCTTACTTACTTGAAAAATACTAAATATGTTTTTATGAAATATTGCTAATGACGAATTTCGTTTTATAAATTGAAAAATTGAACTTAAACCAGAGCCCATATTTGGCTGTTTAAAGTGTTTAAGTAAACAGAATTCTCGACAGCTTTCGAAAAGTCTGAGGAAATTTCGCAGTTCGCGAGCAGCTTAAACTCTTTAGAGAATCTCCAAAAGTCTCATAAAACTTTAAAACTCCGCAATCGTGGCAGAATCTTCTGAAATTTCGAAATGTTTCGAGAGCTCTGAAAAAGCTCCTAATTTCTGCGAAAATCTCTTTATTCCGGAGTCGGTCATAAGGAACGAGCCGCGAGAATTTAGAAGTTATATTTATTTCACTTTCATATACTTTTTGGTAATTCGCTATAACAATTTATTCCTGGTCTTTTTAAAAACTAAAATCTGCCTTTTTTCTAGATTCTAGTCTTTTTTTTAGAATCTAGATTTTTTTTTTATATTTGGGCAAATTATTCTTAAAAATGATACCAACTAATTACACTTTAATTTATGTTTCTGAAAAATGGTACAACTATTAAAATACCGGTAAGAACCTAAAAAAATGGGTAAATCTGTTTCAATTTACCCACGGAAAGTACTTTGCTGGAGTTGTAATTCGCTGGAACCTTTATAGGATACAAATTAACTAACAAAAATAATATTTGTGGATTGACATGTTTACGAAATGGTATTAACCTATTAAGGGCACTTCTAGCACAGCACAGGATAGC
This sequence comes from Trichopria drosophilae, assembly GCA_030407085.1. Classification (NCBI taxonomy): domain Eukaryota; kingdom Metazoa; phylum Arthropoda; class Insecta; order Hymenoptera; family Diapriidae; genus Trichopria; species Trichopria drosophilae. The sequence goes on along the minus strand of CM059584.1, from coordinate 14,159,395 downwards.
GCCAAATTAACTGTTGGAAACAAAATACTTGCGAACATAAAAGTATTCGTGTTTTTTGTTCATAAATATAATTGTTGACAACAAATTGTCAGAAACAATTTCGTTGAAAGGGATTTTAGATGAAATGTGACTGCGCCAATCGATTTTACGGAAAAAATAACATGGAAAACATGAACGATCTTTCGTTAAAAGTTATCAATTTGTTATTAAAAATAATAAATAAATAATATGAATGATTAATAAATAAATAATATTTGTCAAAAATAAAAAACCAGTGTTTATGAAAAATAACTGTTTACAATTTTTTATCTCGATATATCCTAAAATATCTTGATATATATTGTTATCAATTTGTTTATGATAATTGTATACACGGGAAAAAATAGTTGGATCTACTAACTAGATAGTACACTGTTTACATTATTCTTCTTATTTCAATTACCTGTACACTCCGCTCGTAGATTTACGGTAGTATATATATAATATGCGATTTGATACATTATTGTTAAGCAAGTCTTAATTAAAGATGGTGTTTACTGCCGATCTATTTTATGCTATATTATATTTAATATGTTTCTTCGTCTATTGTTTAATTATATCATTCTAGGACACTAATGGACAGAGATGAATTATCCAATAATATTATAGAATTATTATCTCTCTACTAAACTCTAAATGATGATAATAATTAAGCATTATTATTTCTATTTGAACACAGCAAATCATCTTCCAAAATAACATTAAAATGCGGTTTAAATCATTGGAAAATCTGTTTTGAACTATAAGATGGCCAGAAACCTTTTGAAGATGTCTGCATATGATGAGGGCCAGAACCGGCCCTAACTTGATGTGAGACCATCAGTAGTCGTACATAAATAAGAGTGTCCCTACACTCTAAATTCGCTTGAGGCAAAACTGACTTCATTGCAGTGAATTTCACCTTAAACCGGTGAGAATTCAGTCACTTCTTAAAAGTGAAATTTAACTTGATTTAAAGTGAAATATCACTTTCATGAAGGCACTAGAATTGTTAAGTATTAAACCTTCTGATAATTCAAAAACTCATTTACAAATATCAGTCCACCATAGACAGTATTTAAAACAGTTTTTCAAAACGATGAAAACTTCATTCGTAAAGATATACACAAAATCGTAACTGCGCCTACAAATTATTAGGTTAGAAATAATCGCTTCTTTAAAGTGACGGTTTTGTTTCTCCTTTTAAACGTCATATTAGAAAAAGTACAACACTTTTACACACTTGTATCAAAAACTACTATTTGTTCCTGCAATGCTTTGTAGCAAGCATTAATATATTGCGCATAGAATATACAAGTAATTTAGATTTAAAAGAAATGAAAACTCCTTTATTATGATGGTTCAACAAAGGCAGATTGGCGTTTTAGTAATTAAACTACTGTCAATCACTGGATTAAATGCTTAAATTAAACGTAAATTTTGTTTATGAAACATTAAAACGGAATTCAGCTTCTATTCGAATACTTTTAATGGATCGAAGAGGAAGAAAACATATAAAAACTGAAAAAGACCTTATTAACTAACAATTAACTAAATATGTTTTGAACAAATTTTAAACTGTGTCGTCATACTTTATCCGCCATACATTTTGTGTAAACAATTTTGCTTCTGTGCAACAATTGTTGTATATAACGACATCTAATAAGAGTATAAATGAAATGAGATTACATATGGATATTAATTGATATTCAAATTGAAATAAGAGTCAGTTTCTGTAATCAATTATTTTAGAAGGGTTATTACTTATTTGTTGTGTCAATCTTTTTCCATGTCGATTACATTCAACATTATTTGTAAAGCTGGAATTTTAATGATGGTTGTGAAAATTTAGTCACAGATATCGTTTTTCTGGGAACAGTATTATTATATGTCATTTATCGATCATTATTTATTTCAATTATATAAAATGTTTACGCAGTACCTAATATAAAGGAACTATCGAGAACTATTAATTCACTTCTCTTCTAGTAGCATTTTTCGAATATCTCACATATAAGACAACGGCTCGTATAACTAAGCTATTAATTATTATTTGTTCGGACCATTTTGGTGTGTTCGGATAGTTTGGGACTAAATTTGTATAACGCATAATACCTTTACAGGATGGGGCTTACTTTCAGTAAGAAGTTTGACAAGGTGATACTGTGACGTCTAGATTAACAATAATCTAAACGTCTAGATTCTGGCTTGTTTTTGGTCAGAACCTTAAGCCCTTTATCGGGGAGTCAGCCATGGATCATGGCTCGGACATGTCATAGGAAGGATTTGAGGAGGAAATTGCCTCTGTCAAAACATGTAGGTAGGATGATTATATTCATATTTTTCTTTTGATAGTCATCATTAGCGCAGGGTTTTCATTCTTGGGATGTGTCGAAGGTTTTTCTAGGAAAAAATTGAAAAGAAATTATATTTTAATTATCGCGTTTTTATTTATTTGCAACCCGAACTGACCTCGACCACCCTCCTCAGTCTTTCGAAGTCTGTATCCTACACTTTAAAGTTCGATGAGAACAAAGTAGAGTGTCTCAGCCGTCTTCTTTAGTCGTTCAAAGCATTCTGGTATATAGTAGATAAAATTACTTGCAGTTAAACTACTTATTTCTTATTTACATGTATTGGGCGAAGAGGGAAGATGAAATAAAAACTACGGGTGTATGGAACCTTTTTACTGATTAAGAAAATGTTCAAGACAATGGTATTACAATGTTAGAATTTCCCGTTTGAAATGATCAAGTTATAGGTATAGTTGTGAAATTTGATTGATTGGCCCATAAATCCTTACGACTTCCTAGCATCCATGAGTTAAGTTGCTTTATTCGTCTATAAAATCTGTTCCTAACTTTTTATTTTTAATTCTTTTATAATAATGCAACAAATAAAATTTAATTAATATTACGAAAAAAATTTAATTAATTACGAAAGCAGTGTATGAATCTATATACTAAATAGTTTGATTAATAACTGAAGAATGAATGAAATTTAGAATTTCTGTAAGTATACTTCGTTTTTATTTAAATCATAATTTAAATTTAAGATCTAATACGTAAAATTATTAATCACTATATATTCATTTAATGTCTGCTATTAATATTCATTAGATTTTATTAATGTCGTTGAGCTTTTCGATTTTTTCGTTCGTTATACGGAATGAAGAAGAATGGAGAGGTTTTATAGAGTGGCTTGGTTTTTAATCTTATGCGAGACAAACATCTTTCAATTTAACGGCACATATCAAAGACATTTGGTTATATATTACTAATCAAATAATATCCCAGACTTTTTCCGAACTATCCCTCCTTGTGCTAATTAACAAGACCATCGTAAGTCATACTTATATTGGCACTATTACAGATTGCCAATTATGTATCTAGATAAACCCACAAAACTTGTGAAAAATATAAAACAATGAATAAAAAAAATCAGGATACTTTTTCTGGATAGCTGGGCTACTTCCATATTTGAACTTGCACGTGAGCTAATGCGGAAATATTGACTTGTTTGTGTGTGCTATTAAAAGAAGCAATTTATTGAATCTATTTAGAATTTGAACACAATATCGATAGATCCCTTTTTGGATAACATTCCTTTTTGTGTTAACATGAAACCTCTTTCGAAAGTTTCTTGAAAGGGTAAAAAAAAAGCCCATGTAAGTAAACTCATAAGATTGCTGATACATTAATAATATAACAATTAAGACTAGCATGCTTCTGGTCTAACAACTTTTGAACTAAGATAAGCACCCAGGTAGAAAAAAAAGTCTACCAAAAATATCTCATTAACCATCGCAATGTTTTGCACAAAACAAAAATTATTTGCGATCTCGAACGGAAATGGTCTTTCAAGTATCGCGCTAGTATCGATCATGTTCTTTGACTGATTAATAATAATAATAATAATAATAATAATAATCACGTCTTTATTGGCAATTACAAAAACAATACAGGATATAAATAATACAAAATGCCACAAGGCGAGCTACAGCAATAGCTGTTTTACAGACTGACCAGATTAACTACCACGAGTAACGTGAAAATATTGCATGAACCGTAAGTAGCGAATGTATCGCCAAATATTGATGTTATCCACATTACTCGTGATACTGGATCAGCCACAGAACTTGATCGATACTCGCGTGTTACTACTACAGATCATTTCACTTCGATATTTCCTTTATTTTTCATAAATTTGTTAAATATATTTTGATTCATCTGATTGAACAAAATTATTATTATAAATATATAAAATGTACATGAAAATTACGTGAAAGTATAGTGATATAAATTAGTTTTATTCTACAATTAGTTACGCCGATGAAAGTTTTGTAGATTTAACTGCGTGTTTGCGCTGAAAGAATAACTCTTGCAATATCTATTATTAACGAAAACACAGTACGCTCTTCACGAAAAAGTTACAAGCGTGTGTGTGTAACAGCCGCCAAAATATTACGCTGCATTAAACGTCTGATGTGATCGTTCGAACAGTTGAGCAGAACCGATTCCCCCGCACGTCGGAATTGTGGCATCAAGATTCCAGTTTCGTAGGACCATCGTTACCGAGCCATTTAGTGCCTATTGTCCAATAGTTTGATGACACGAACGTCTTTCCTTATCTGCATCCAAAAGCACCTGAAACCCAGCCTTCATTAAACATTCAGTTATCCGACCATCATCCGACCTATCTTGACCAAACATCTTGCTTCTCCCACAACACTAACTCGTCATTTCGTTGCTGACTAAGAAGAAGGATATCGTATCGGAAGACGATGAGAGCCTCTGCTTTGGAGTAAAATAAGGGGTGAGTGGGTGGTACGCAGACACAGCAGAACACAGGGCGAATTGTCTCGAGCATGCGCCCTTAGAGAAAGGGCAGCTGGAGAGGGATGAAGCTTTCGTGGGAGCAGGATGCGATATCGAAATCGTAGGTAGCAGGTGGGAAAGCTCCAGGGTGAGGGAGAGAGATACAACCAGGCGGAAGGAAGGAAGGATTCGGCAGCATCAGGGGTGGAAATCGGTTCGAGGGTTGTAGCGAGGGTGACACCCTGCAGTCTGACACGGGACGTCGATCTCTCCCGTGCGCGCACGCGAAAAGCTCTCCTTTCGACGGTTACCCATCCGCAAGCTCAGTTGCGTCGAGGCTTCTGACGGGAACCAAGAGGACCTAAGTCCGTCGCGATTTTTTAAACATAACCTCCAAAAATGACGCGAAAATCGAACAATTCAAACATTCCAGTACTATGACTCCTGTTGAGAAAAACTTTGAAACTGAAATAAAAATTGTGTCAAACATATATCAAACATAAACTATAAGAAAAAAAATTTCGTTTTGGACATAAAGTAATTTGCAAAAATTGCTACGTATCTGACGAAAATACTTTTCTGTCGGAATTGCGAGAGGTACTTTCAATTGCAGTCTCGTCGCGAATTTCACAGAACCTCGTGCTCATCTTTGTTCTTTTTTAAGGAAACCGTTCTTTTCCGCATTTCCGCGCCTCGTAATGGTCTTTTGCGTGGGAATAAAATGCTGCGGGAGGCTGAATGTGACATCCGGAGAACTGAAATTTCGCGTGTGAATCCCTATGGCGGAAATCACGGAGGGAAATGTGCGGTACAATTTATTACGCTCTTAGCGGAGCTTTCAATATCGACGATGTTTTTTTGCAAGTGCCTGTGAAGATTCCGGGAGTTGTTTTGGAAAAGTCGTTACGGACATTTTTAGTTTGCCGTGCTGATAATGTAACTTTCCACCAATTCGTTTCTGGTAATTATAATCATTAATAATATATACATTTTATATAACTTTAAAATACATGAATATTACTTGAGATTGGTAGTAAACTTTTTATTGATTGCGACGTTAGAGGGAAGGAATGAGACAATAACGATCCACAGTAATTTAACTATTTACTTTGCACCCGTGGATCTAGAGCTGTCTTCATTAATACTCAGCTCACTGCCCATGAGTCAACACAGACAGTACTAAACACATCTTGCTGGAGAGTAAAACGAATCTTTCTTTGCTCGAAACCAGCTCCCCTTCTCGTTTAGCACTTATGGTATTTGTGGAATCCCTAAGATATATTACCGAATCACGTATACTTTTATGTTTTTACTGTAACATGAAATTGCAACAATTAAGTGGTTTGGTATAATACATTCGTGTTCATAATGAGTTACACAAAGTTTGCTCTACTCCTTGATCAAGGTCGTGAATCCTTTCAAATGAGATGTCGTCGCAATTCCACAATTGGGGCGTTTAGAAGTTTAATGATATGAAGAACATGGAAATGATAAATGTTGTTAGAGTTAGTAACTACTTGAATATCAAGGTAGTGAATTAAGATGTTTCTGAAAATACTTTGATTATTTAGGTACTATTTTATCATAAGCAGTAAGTTAAATATAGCACCCTAGATGAATTTATTTTAATGCTAAAACGAGGTCGTAAAAATGTCGCCGATATCTGAGCAGTTGAATGTCGCGAAGAACTGGAAAATGACAAAGGTCGTTAAAGATAGTAGGTATTCGCTAACTTAGAGAACAAAAATAGCAGCGTCCATATGCGCATATAGAAGTTAGTAGAGCTTCTAGGATCCTTTGCAAACAGTACGTATGGAAGATCCTCAATTCACACAAGGAGAAATCCAAAGATCAAGCTTCAAGATCCTGGGATCTATGCAAAATCCCCTGCAAAGTGTACACTGGAGAAAGCGAACTGGAAATCAGAGCTGGAGTTTGCACGGTGAATTAGGATGTAGATTTGTACCAAATCGACGCCCTCTAAACGAGAGTTTGGTACGCTTCAGTAAAATTGATGTTCCGGTCAATAATTCGATATGGCCCATTAAGTAATTCTCAAATGGTCTAATAAATTTGGATGTAGGAATAATTTCTGGGTTAAAATATTTTAGCAAAATAATATCTAGATATGCAGAATTTTTTTCGAATTGCATAAATGATGGCCATAGTTTTATTCTGTGTTTGGTTGCTTTTGTGCGACGTTCTATGGTATTGAATCAAACGCTTATCTCAGCAAAGACCGCTATCTGCTTAGTCAATCGTGTTGTATGCACACAGATTAGTTTCGTTTGAATGCAGAGCTGGGCTAAAATAAATTTCAAAACTTCGACGAAACCCTCTAGTCTATACGTGGAATATTGAAACTGATAAAGTAAATTTACGCAGAGTTTATAATGTAGAAAAGGTACACAGCGCAGCCACCTACAAGGGTACGAAAAAGTCTGCTTATATCTTAAAAGTGGCTTAATAGAATAGCAACGTTAATTTCGAGTTTATGTAATCTCCTTCTCCTACAAAACTTTCTGTTTCATATTTGAATGAAAGACTTTTTTGTAATGCTAATTCTTAGTTAAATGGAACTTTTCCTTACTTTCAAAGAGTCGGCTTTAATTCTAATACGTATTATGATGTCTTTACTGAACACGAATAATGAATCTGTTATATCTGAAGTAACTATTATTTAGTGTCACTTATAAAGTCTTATAAATATAAAAATCCATTTTATATTAAAGTTCTAGTACATGAAAAAATTGTATATTCTTTTCATTTAATTTTCGAGGCACGTTGATAACATGTGTGCTAATTGAAGAATTAATAAATAGTGAAATACGTTCTAAATATATAAAATTAATAGAGTTTTGTTCACCTCATACATAGAAAGATTATAAATTCTGAATAGTGACATGTCATTATGTATATATATTTTATAATATCTTGCCTTAATCGTTAAATAAGCAAAACTGGGAGCTTGAGTACTGATCGAATGACGAGTGCATTATTTTTAGTGGTTATTAAAAGAAAGAATTCGACAAATTTTGAAATAGTTCAAATTTCACCAAAAAAATATCAAAAAATACGAAAATGAACTCTTTAAAATTCTTAAAGTGAAAATGACGAAATAGCAGTATATAAAAAGACCAAGTGGACGTTCAACTGCTGAAATTAGCACTTGTATATAGAGAGATTTCAGGTATTCACTTCAAGAATTTTAGAGTAGATAATGTGAATGTGACGGTGCGTCATTGAAGATTTAAAATGGATTGAAAAAGTAAAACACATTTCACAGTTTCATTGAATGTAAGATTAATTACATTGTTTAAATTAGAAATATTGAAAATTTCTATTTTCATCCTGCATATTTAATATTTAATGAACATTACCAATCACATAATACTGTGTTACGAAAAATAAAAAAAATTGTAATTTTGTAGCGGCTTAAGGTCTTGTTAAACTACAAAAAATGGTGTGGTAAAATTTTTTCATACGCACCTAAAATCTTAATTTCTGACCAAAAATTGTTTTTAATATTTAGAATGCTGGGATTTGAGGGACTTCATTCGCAAATAAAATCAATAAAAATGGTAGTTTATATCATGGATTGACTATGAGTAAATGTTTGATCATGGCTTGAGCCAATGTGGGGCTTTCCATTACTCTAAAGGTTATTAAAGATACAGTAAATAAACCGTGTTAGCGGTTTTTATAAATATAATCACAAATGTTCACATTTCGAATTGTAGCAAGATCAGAAATTATATGCAGTAAACGAGTAAAAACTACACGAGCGTAATAATACGTATATGAGGAGCTCTCTCACGAACTTTTAATATTTAGGTCAATACACAAGTCAATTTAATTATGAAACTGTAACTTATATAGTTTATCTACAATACTACTTAAAACTAACTAAATAAGTATGGGATTGTACTTTTAAACGGGTTTCTCTTCAAATAGCGTAATGAAAAATGTCTGAAATATAGAATTTTTTTATTTCATTGGGTATACATTAAAAATGAAGTTTTGAAGTTGATATAAAAAAACATCTGTAATTTTATTCACACTCACATAGCATCTTCTACTCTAAAATAAATTTATAAAAAGATAGTACTTAGACATGAAATTCTGTGTTATTTTATTTAAATATTTTATTTTACTGGAATAAATTCATTGCTAAATAAGAAACAAACCGTATTTTAGTAAAAGTGTACGTCACACTTAGAACTCTATCAATATCGATGCGAACATTACATCGTTGCGCTCATGAATTAAAAAATGCTTTTAATGACACTCAATTAACACAGATATCAATGAATATTTGTAAGGTTTTGCACAGTTTTCTTATGCCTATTTTGAACAATATGCCGTTTGGTATGATTTTTAAATTTCACTTTGTAAGTGAACAAATTGAATTTTCGCTTATTCCGGTTCCGAGTTTAAAATGCAATTTTGACATTAAGAGAGTATTATTTTAAAAAATAAATGAAAAAATTATTAAAATAAATCAAATAAAATGATTTATACTTACTTTCCTGAATCATATCTCGACAAATGTATTTAAAGAGCAAACATGAATTTCTCATTACTTTTTCAAAGTTCTTTATCCTAAAAAAATTGGAAGAAAATGATTTCCATACTCGAATTTGTATTGAAATACTACCCTATAATCTTATTTTAATACATCACTTTTTTCTGAACACCAGTTCTTTATTTTATTCGCAATAAAATAAGATTAATTATGTATAATCCTAATAGTTCCCTTCGCATAATTATTGTCGTCTTTAAAGTTGTTATAATGCATAAAAAAGTTTTTTGGTCAGCTGTCAATGAATAATTTATAAATAGTGTCTGACGGGCATCTTATATATCTGTTATATAACACGAACGAACACATTTAACAATAAATTCATATGAAGTACAGTTTTGAAAAAGAATCGTTGATTTTTGTAGATTTTTTGCGAAATTATTAACTTCGTTATTACTTTTACTAATAACGAAATTACTTCAGCACGTCAGGATTTTGAAATGTCATCTTAAATAGTCAAAAACTCTCAATTTTAACATCTTTTGTAATTTTTTTGTAATTCTACACAACTATATAGGAGGGCACTCTTACTTATTTTTAAAGATTATTTTTCAAAATCATTCTAATACTTTCAAAATGAAGATATACAATTTTGAGTTCTGGCGTTAAGTAATACAAACTCACACGTTTAACTACACCTAATTTATGTTTGAATATACTCTTTATAATTAATGATATATAGAGATTCTTGCGGATTCTTGAGTGCAAAATGCTAACACATATTAACATATTAAAACCCCACAAGTAATGAGGGGTGTTGGTCATGACCCCATCCAAAAAGCCGAAAATAAAAAACAGACACTTCAAAACGTGACAGTCCAGTGCTTGTGGATGTGTCTATTTTTTTATGTGATTGCATTTTGGCGGTCGGCTTTTATATCTGTCGGTTTTTTGACCTGTAATCTTTTGATTTGTCGGTTATTCGATCCTCATCAGTATTAAGTTTCATGTAATTTATTGAATATTTTTAAACTTTTCATAAAAAATTTTGATTTCTGAATTTCCTATATTAGTTATGTTATTAGACACCTTCAAAATACAACAAAGTATGTCACACCAATGAGGAACTTGTTACATAGTACAGTTAGGAAAATTGGTTAGGTGGCGTGCCTAAAAGTCTGTAAAGACAACTTTGCAATGCAAATGAGGAAAATTAAAAAGAAATATTAATTTCTAAAATATTACTAAAATATCTTGGTTTTTATGAATTCAGCAAAAAATTCCTGTCTTTGTGGAGTAATTTCATAGTCAGATTCATTTTTACACAAAAGAATCATCCAAGCTCATTATTTAAATTAATAAAACTAAAGTTATGTAACCCTGTGTAACTGATGGTCAGTTATTCGACGTGCAAAACTTTATATTAATGTCGAGTAGAAACAAGTATAAGTTTTGAAATGCTTATCATTACTCTTGACGTGCAATGTTAAAAGTAAAAAGTGTGATGCTAAAATCCTTTTTAAAAATATGAATAGTTTTAACAAAAATTGTAACTATTAACTTTTGCATTGGATATTAAAAATGCATAATGGGCAACTTATGGACATTCATCAATCCGTTTCACCCACTTTATGCTGACTTTGGGAAATATTATGACAGAGATTTAAGTGGCTCTATTTGAAATTACATGTTTATACAAATATTTTCTACTTAGAAACAAAAATATCCAGCTATATTTACATGAAAAAGGCTTCATTATGAAGTATGAATTAAAAAATAAAAAAACAAATCATAAATTTTACATAAGACAACATCAATATGAACCATGCAATAATTATTCTATTCGAGTATTAACACAATTTCCTAGTTGCCCGTGTTCTTTTTTAGCTGATGTTTCTACAGATCATAATTTGTTGTGTAATTATACATATATAATTATAAAGAGACATACATATTAGAAAATCATGTATCAGACGTTAGTTAAATTTCCGCGTTCAAATTGCTCTGGAAAATTACACAGTGACGCTGGACAAGCTAATAACAATGTAAATCATGGAAAATTAATAATTTAGGAATATATAGTCATGATTTTCGTATTTTATTCTTTGCGCTAAGGAATAACCGTAAAGTCTATTTTGAAAATGCCGCGTCCTACTTTAGAATATAATTAATATCTTTTAGGTCAGGAACTTCGAAAAAAAATGAATTATAAAAGAATCTTATAGCAGTGGGTACTGCATTTTAAGCAATATTTATTCTCGTCGTTTCATTATTACAGTAAAGCATTTTATGCGAAAAGTTTGAAGAAAAACATTTATAGTCGACTAAAAACTTTCCAGCATCGAAAATATCATTTCAAGTCTAACAAGAAAAATAAAAAATTGTCCAAAGTGTATTCTTACAAAAGCATTAAAGAAGTTTTCCAACTATTTCTAAATACGTTACAAACTGTACCGAAAATGCTCTCCTTGCTAATGAAAATAATTTGTACTCAATATCTCCTCGTAATAACGAAAGAGAGAAAAGTAAAGAAAACTCTTAATGGATGGCTACGGGGAAAAATGGAATAGAGTAGAGAAAATATATAGAATAATTGCATTTATAACGCGATTATGACATGCTTTATGCACTTTTTTATCGATCCGGCAGTTTACTTGATCGTTTTTCTTTCATGTTATCGGAAAGTACCTTACCTATAAAAGTAAAGGAATTTCTTCTTTTATATAGACATTATCTTGATAGGATGTATTAAAAGAATGATCGCTTTACAACTATTACGGGTTATGAGAGGAAATATTTGCAACGATAAATTACCTAAAATGTAAAATAAATTATTATTTGATTACTTTTCATAATATTTTTGTGTTATTTTCCTACATGATATTTTAGAATAATATAAATCGTCTTTAATTCATTCTTGAAGTATCATTTTTCTACACAAAATAAGTTCAGGAAATAGACAATTTTATATTATGTGGACACTCTCTATATTTAAAAAAAAAAGATATTGCGATGTAATAATAAATATAAATAGTACCATGGCGATTATTTGCTTAATTTATATCTTTTATTTCGAAGTCGGATACACCAAGAGGGGGAAAGAATATTTATACGGATTAACTAGCTATACTAAATGTCAAGAAACTTACGTAAAATATATATGGTCGCCAGGAGATATTTAATTTTAGTGATATATTTAATAACTTTCAGTCAACATTACTGATCCTTCGTCGAAATTGAAATAAATTAACTAGCCAAATATTATGTTGTTTTCTGCACTTTCATTAGTATATATTGTGAAATAAATATTTCGAATTATAAAAATAACAGAAACAAAAATGAATCGTAAAAAATAACAATTACACATTAAACATCAAACGTATGTTATCAATTACAATTAGATATTATTTTGTATTCTAAAAATACCTAGTCAAACAAAAAGATGAAATTTTATTCACAAAAACTTTTCAATGCTAAGATTTGCAAAATCACTAAATTAATAGAAATTACAAGTTTATGTATACCAGTAGAATGCACAGACTTTATTTCGAGAGAGTTTATAAAACTTATATACTAAGAACGAATAAAATACATCCTGTTCTCAGCTATTTCTTTTGTTATGTATTGAAAGTCACAACATAAATCGAACGATTGAAAAATGTAATATACGAGTGGCTAATCAAAAATTATCATTAATGTTGCTCGCTTTAAACTCGGTTTTCAATGACAACACTATATATAAACCAATGACACGTTATAAAATAATTGAAATGAATAAAAATTGAAGTCATATTTAAACGTCGATAAATGATTTTTTACATTTATGTATCACACTTAAGTAACGATATTGCACATAAATGCCTTATATGATGAACACAGAGGGAATCATTAATATTTTTATTTTTTCCCACTTTTTTATTTTGAAATCAAGACATGTGAAACGGCTGGAAAGTTTTTACGATTTTTTTAATTTTTTTTCTTTAAAAAAAGAGGAATGAATTCGAGAATGCGTCGATGTTTGAACTTCGAACCTTTCAAGACCTGATCGAATATTAACATCATTGTTAATCAGATTTTTTAACATTTTTCACACAATGCTAATTAAACATTGATCGCTTACTACACAATTTATAACTAAATATATTGCCTAGTCATGAATAATTATAATCATTGAAAGTTAAAGTTGACAGCATTGTTAATAATGTTTTTCAGATTGTCTTCTTCTGTTCTTCAGATATTTAAGCTATTTTAGTTACCAATCGCGTAAAACTGTGACGTTTTACTGCAAGACGATCTTTAATTTTCATGGGTATTTTGAATAAACAAACGTTAGACGAGATTAATGAGTTGCCTAGACTCTTTAAACAACATTATTTAATAATTGAATCATTAAATTTGTTTATAAAATAAATTTTACAAATAAAGACTATGTTTTAAAGTCGACGTCACCAATTTAGTGAGTGGCAACTTTGAAATTCGATAAATAGAAATAATAATAGAAGATAGAAGTTGAGAAGCACTTTTCTTACTATTTTGTAGTGTAAATGACATATGCAAATTATGTTATTCAATCTGAACCACTTGATCATTTCCCGTAATACCATCCTCTCAAGCAAAGTATATTATATTATATTTCTTTTAATATATTAAATAATATTTTACATATTCATTTTGAAATTATAAAATGTTAAATTTCATAAACTTTCAATACATAAAGATGAAGGTCTTGTCGCATTTATTCAGATTGACAGATCTAAGACTATACTTGATTATGAAATATTATCATGAAGAATGCACTTGTATACAATATCGTTTGTATATTATTATTAGATAGATTTTTAGATTAAATTTTTCCTACCTAAAATAGAGTTAGACGGCTTTAAATTTGAATTCTTCAATTTAATTCATTCGAATTTTGTTAGTAGCTAAGTTTCTTATAAAATTAGTATTATATACGTTTAAGAATAAAAAAGAAACTAACAAATATCGGAGCTGGATTGGAAAGGATAAGTACACACATGTTGAAAGTAGCAATTTAAAGCATAACAACAAAGAAGATACATATACTTGGTTTTGATTATTATCAACTAATCTAATTTTATTACAATGTTGCCATGCGATCCAAACAAACTTTCTTAAGTATTTGTCTATGACTACTCATCGAAATGTTAAAAAAAGTCAACTGCGAAAAAATGAATGTTTTATTTTACAAGCAGTTTATTCCTCTTGAATATCTATGACATATTTATTCCTGATGTTCAAACTTTCCACACATATAATTGTACTCTTTCACTTGTTCATTGTATTTGTATTGTGTATCTTATATCGAAAAAATGGTTGAAAATTGCAAGGAATAAGAACAAATCTACATAGTGTCCCCGATCGCGTGGTATTGATAACTGTGTAAGTTGAGGTTATGGGCCCGTCGTGGATTCGCAGGTAGTCTAAAATTTAAGGACCATCTTTGTTGGTAAAGTTACATTAACGAAAATTTAATAACTTTTCATTTTCTGAAATGATACTTTATGACATTAAGGAAAAATGTTGTTTAAGTAAACGTTTATGTAGGCTATAGGAATTCAATTTAAGAATCCGGAACACTTTCCTTAACATCTATCCTTTCATTTCATTTTCTTCTAAGGCAAAAGATTCCTAACAATCATTAAATTTTAAGCTGAAATTTCTGAAAATGTATGTTAGAGAGGATCTACATGTGGCATGCAATCGTTTATTTTTATTCTAGAAGCTAGTGAAGAGTATAGAATTTTTTAGTGCATTTAATTATAAAAAGTTACAACAATATCACGTAATATTTTTAGTTAAAAATATCATTGTTGATGTCATATATAAATATAATTTGTTATTAAAAAAAACGATAAATCATGAATTCATGGATAATAATTATTAGTAACTGCTTATTAGAAGTAAATATGTATTTTTATACTTTACGTCATTATTATCTTTATTGTACATAAAATTGACAAAATTGTGAAACCTGAATAATTATTGTAGTGTCTACAAAGTTGGCAATAAATGGGTAGCGACAAATGGGAACAGACGCGAATACTAGAAGTTAGAGAATGCATGGTTATTTAAAATCTAATTAAGAACCTCAATCTGGAATAGTAATGCCTTATATTTCATCGCTTACCCACACATCCTAATTTTGACTAATACACATTTGAAACCTGTGATATTCGTCACTAGTTATTTATATTTATTCATTTAAATGCACTTATAATTTTTTAACAAAGTTGTATTGTGAATCCAATTCCATAACCGACTGCTTTATTCATTTCTTAGTACACTTGAAATATAATTTCTTGGTATATATATATTTTCGTTGAATGCTAAAACGTCTACAAAACAGATACCACATTTCTAGACATTATATTCTAAGAATTCGTTCATCAATATAATTTGGTAATATGGAAGTACAGATTATTAATATCGCACGAGCTTTCAAAATATACAGGTCAACGAAATGTTTAGTTAATGTTTTATAGAAAGGCGTATATCACTGAATGCATACACATAAGTACATGTGTAAAGATAAAGGCAATACAATTTCTATGTAACACTTATCTGATTGGTCTTTACGACATTCCAAATTGGTATCATTGTCCGCGTTCTGAACGCGATATGTTGCTTCAAAGAATTTCAAACTAATCTAAATGAATTGAAAACAAATTTTATGTTATTATATATTATAATATTAAGTACTTTTTAAAAAATACTCTCATAGATTTTCATTCTAAATTTTTTTGTTGGTTATAAAAAAATTAAGCATGGTTCCTTTGTGGGATTGCAATACAGTAGTTTGATGTGGGATTTTGAGGAATCATTAATTATATTTCATAGAAAACATACTACATTTTTAGATAAATTCTTTTTTCCCGATTACTAGGCAGTTTTATTGAAATTAAACCCCACAATGACAAGTAAGTCATATCCTGTTATATTTTAAATAGATTTCTTCACTTTAAAAATTTTAATTTATCTAGGAATATATGTTTATATTACCGGACGAGCAAAAAGAATTCGATAACCTTGCATGTACTGAAGGATAAATGGATCACTCGTGAATGATTCCCATTTAACGTAGAAATTTTATAATACACGAGCAAACTTATTTACCTCTATTTCTTTATCTTTGACGACAGCCTTTTTGACGATCGAGCAGGATGACTCGTTGGTTTCCTCTGATTGGAGAGATGCGCTAGATATATTTTTTTTTTTACATGTGTTTTTGAGGTTTGTTGATGTTTGAAGGTGACCTGATATTTGTTGCCTGCCTGCGGATTCCTGGATTTGACATACGGGCCTTTCGAGTATAAATTTCGATAAAAATGCTTTTGGTTTTGTAGAGTAGACAAGTATGGAGCTTTGAGATCTTTACTAATTTTTCCAAGGATTTTGCTTCTTTAATTTTTTCGGTCATTGCGGCACCAAATAAAAATTTGTCGAGTGTAGTCGTATCAAGTGCGTTCTGAAAATATTTATTTAGACTTGGAGAGACAAAAGCTCGTCGGGCAATGGAGAACGAGCGTTGAACTTGCGTTAGCATTTTTCCTGAATCACACATTTTTTGTAAAAGGTCCACTTTATCAACTTCTTCTTTAACTAAAAGACTTGTTATTGCAGTGCCACCAATGCCGATCCAGCTATGTTTTGAGGGATAATAAATTTTGCGTCCTTTTCGACAAAGGCCTCAGTAGATATAGTAGCGATTTCTTGATTCAATTTAAGAGCTTCAAAAAGGCACGTACCAGAAGTTCGTGAATGATTTTTTAACACATTTTGTAAGTCATCAGAATTGATGTCTGTTACAAGCCAATGGGACTTTCGAGATTCTAGATCATCGCGTATACAGGCTGATTTCTCAGGAACTATGTGATCAGTACCTAAGATTTTTAATGTCTCCGGGTTAAGACTGATATTTTTATTTGTGGTTTTTTCTCCTTCCGAAAGATCTTCGTTGGCAGTCAAATTTAGTATAGCCTGTAGGGTACGTGCCTCTTGTACCTCCGGATCAGCCGTTTTTAAGCGCACTTACTTCATCGGTGTAAACAGTAACACACCGGTCTGTATTTCTTTTCACCATTTTTTATAAGATATAGACTTAATACATTTTTGAATAATAATTAGCACATGTAATAACAGTTAATTTATTATAATATCTTGCTAATTACAGGTCAAAGTAACTCATTTATAGGAATTGTAGTGCCTATACTTATTAGTGACATACATACTCACAATTAACTCGAATTTCATTAATAAAAGAAGGAACGCTATCGTCGAATACAAATGTGTTTTGTATCGTTCCATTCAATCCATAATAATACCGTTCAATTATCGATAATTGAGCATTGGATTAAGGTAATAGAATTAAATTATAAAGTGCCATCTCCCTTTGAGGAATCCGTAAAGTCAATACCGGATGATGAAACCAGTAAGCAAAAGCACCAGTCGCTTTGACGACTAGCATTGAGAAAGTGAGCTACCGAAGAAATAAAATCGAGTCAGAAGCAAGATGGAAAACGTAGTTTCTAACTCGGAAAAAGTAAAGAAAAGAAAAAGGCAGACAGATATAGTAAAAAGCAAACTCGAAGGTAGAGAGCTGGAGAACAAGTTTTATTTTGAATCGAGCTGTATAAGTACGGAAAAGAAAAGGATAGTTTAAAATTCTCTAGGGGTTAGAGAGGTAGATCAGTTATTTAAACCACTTGCTGCAAAATGCTAAAAGTTATCTCGACATAAACACTGCGAAGCCGATCGTTGGGTAATCGGCTCGAGGAAATCTCCTGGCGATAATAAATTGCGAGCTCGATTTTTGTTATCGGAATCGTTCGTTGCACTTGTTGCGGGACTGCATTTTTGATAAGGGAACTAAGTACCGGAGGTCGGAGGTTATTCGATTCAACGAGTGTTTTATATGTTTTATAACCCAGCATTTTTATTCTGATGTTTATAAGGGAAAAATTCATAAATTATGATACAAGTAAATATCATCAGCATATACTACGCCATTTTAACTGAAGTTTGAAATTTTAACTAAGTAACCTGTGCAGAATTTTGTCTAGTTTTGTATTAAAAAGCCTAGTTTGCATATTCAATTAACATGGAAAATAAGTAAATTGAGTAACAACTGACCAGAATCTAGGCTCATTTTCTATAACGGAAAAAACAGTCTGATCAAGATGGAACGCTACTACTTAAAATTGCATACTTCTACGATAGTAGTCTTCAGTTATAGTGCGTAATGCAGCGTACTGAAATATTAGCAAAAATATTATACCATATTCGCATTCATTAGGCAGTCTGTAATTGAAATACGTTTAATTTTTTAGAATTGCAAATCTAGAACCTTTATAAAAAGTGGCGGCGGTAAATGAATTTGAAAAATATTAATAACGAGTCAGTATCTTTTGCATAATATTAAAATTTAAAAATGATTACTTTCCATGCATAAAAAATATAATAACAAACAATTGTTATTTTCAAATGAAAGAAAAATGTGAAAGCCAAAGTTAAACGAAAATGTCACTCCACGCGATAATTATGTGGCATTCTTTTTGTGAACGAGGGCAATAATGTCTCCTGAAATTGAGTAATAATGTGGTACACGTATAAAGAAGGGAAGGGCGGTAAACATTGTCAGAGTTGGTAAAGGGAGGTAACGCAAATGAAGGGACGGAGTTAGTCTACAGAAAAGGACGGAAATCTGCGGTAAAGCAAAGAATGAAGAGAATCGACAGATGCAAAACAAGTGTTGGCAAGACAGAGAAAGAAAGGGTAGTACGGTAGCGAAGGGAGAAAGCTACCAAAAAGGAAACACCGAAAATCGAAAGCAGAGAGAGAGAAAGAGAGAGTAGCAGGATATAGAGACCGAAATGCTATTACAACCCTCGATTTTTAGCACTTCAGATCTTTTATTTCCTGTTTTCTTTCTTTAATAATTCTGAAAGACCAAACACTATAAAATATCTGCGCAGTGGCTTCGTCAAGCGCATGAAATCAAAGACTTAGAATAACCGAAAAAAGTAACAACATAGAAGAAGAACATTTGTTCAAGTGTCAAGTGATAGCAGTCGTTAGTGGTCAGACATGTGATTTCCTGTATATAAATCTTATCACCTGGTAATTATTCTGTTCTCTACAACTAATTGTAATATTGTTGATGTAAAGTGTATACTGTCATTTTTAATCTTTGCAATAACTTACATTTATTTGAATCGTTTGATATCTCAAATTGTTCATAAATAATAGCTATTATACTGTCAACTCTGAATATACTTCAGTCTAAAAGATACATCCATATTTAATATATTTTTGGCACTTCAGACTTTTTATTAAACCTTTTATTAATTGTTTTGAGAGAGGTCTTTATGGAACAAACATATCCACACATTCATCAAATTGTTAAAAATTTCGAATTTAATGCTGAAAAAAGTTCTTATTTACTAATCAGTAGCATGTGAATTGGCCAGACAATGAATACGTTTCCAATGAATAATTCTTCCTTAGCAAAAAATAACTTTTATCTCCCACGCATTCTATGTAATCATTTCCCATTTTATAGGAGCATAATTCTCCAAACAGAATTGTGTAATATTCAATAACTGAAGAGGAGGATTTACCATTGTTTATTTTCTAAAATAACGAAAGTGTGAATGCTACTACTTGAGGCTCTTCTGAACAACTAATGTATTACCAAGAGCTTCTCAACGCTATAAAAGTATTGCATTTGATAGCATTACAGAATAATTTTATTGCAAAATCCTCCGGGCGTGTCGGTTTACAACCTTCGTAATAAAACATGCTCTTGTGAAATGCGACAATTCTCTATTTTTATACTCCCGTAAAAAGTGCTTTTATGTAAATTGTGTTTGTATCTCTGATAATTTGAAAACGAGCAAATATAGAGCATCGTTTTACGTCGCGTTGTTTTATCCAGTATTTAAAAAACCTTTCATTCCCTGCTATCGAAACTTGAAGATTATTCTGTCATCGGTCGAGATAATCTTGCAGACTCAATAAACATTCTTCAAAAATTAAAAATGGAATTCGAACCACATAATATTTATTTACGACATATTAGACCTTGTGATTCAGGAAATACGAAAAAGGTGTTACGTGAAAAGTTTTATAAAGTGACATTTTATAAGAGAGTTAAATCGAAAACAACAAATTCATTAAATGCTGCATTCGGAAGCACGAAGAAAAAAAGGGCGAAAAATTCTCGAGGTCGCGTTAAACCCTTCTGGAAATGTAGGAACGAAATACGTTCGAAACTTTTGCACATACGCGAAAATTAAAATGCTGCTAGATTACTTGTATTATGAAATTAAAATTTAATTTCTACTTCATTACCGTTACCATTGTTCGTACATGCGGCATATGAATTTGCCGGAACGAGTAGTACGATGTACGTTTCCGTCCGACCTCGCGAACAATAATTAGTAAACTTTTTAAATTACGTTGTTTCCCACATTTTAATTTCTCTCCATTCTCTTATTGTGTTTTGCAAATGTACGAGCATCTAAAGTCAATTGGAGAAATTAATTGAGTTGGAACGAACGAAAGCTGTATATTTTATGCCCTTTGTCCGTATGTTTTAATATTTTTAAGACTGTCACATACAAAATAAGTAATCATATGAAAATACCAAATCCCAAAATCTAAAAATGACATATTAACGAAGATATCTTCCAATCGATTGTAAATTCTCTAATAATAGCCGAATGAAATCTCTTTCAAAACTAATATAAACTTGAATGGAATTTTTAATTACATTATGCATCTCAAATGAGTTTTCCTTTGATCGGTTTTAAACGTAATTAAAATACGATTGATGTTAACACGCAAAGTAATACCCAGGAAGCTGGAAAACCAAATTTTATCGAAAATGACAAACTGCCTCGAAAAGTTTTAAATTTATTTTTCCATTCAGTCTAAAAATTGATTGATAGATATTATATTGTAAACACATTACGCATGCAAATCCAGTACTCCCAGTAGTTTTCAAAAGCATTTTTTAACTCATGAAATCTTTACGAACTAATTTAACCGAGCTTTTTGGTTGCTTAAATTTTTAATCTAATGTCGTCTCTTAAAGGAAATTTAGTTTTGAAAGTAACGTGAGGTATGGGAATGGCATAATTTTAAAGAGAAAATGGGTAAAATTTGAAACTTTTGATTATACCGCCACCCGCAAGAAAGCTTAAATCTATGTTGGGTACATTATGGTGTTCCAGAAATGTATACCGTGAGGTTTCGCAAGAAGACTCGAAAATTATTACACACGCGTTACCGCAATTTCCGGAAGAAGGACCAACAGATTTTACCCTCCTAAATGTTCTTGCATTGGACGTGCTTAAATTTTACGTATCAAATATATGCTTCAGATTTTGGTATATTAAACCACGCAAAGTTTCCATCGTTCCAACAAACATCTACAGTGCACTGCTATTTATTTTGTTTGCAGAACCAAATGGTTTAATTAGCACTAATCTTTGCCGTAAAATAAAAATGCAAAATTGTATTTTCCGTTTAAAAATTGAGACAAAGCGTCACGATGAACAAAAAGACGATCCAAAGTAATATGTATGCATATTCACTGACTTAATAGGGGAAAATGAGTTCTACGACTGAATCACAGTAATTTATACTGATGGAAATTAAGAGACGTACCTTTTTGAATTTTTGCAAAGTAAAGAGCTGAAAAAGAAAGACAAAAGGAAACGATCAACCATTTTCTGGGAGGGGACCTCACGAGAAAGTTGGATGAAATCGACAGACGGGCCTGGTGGACAAGGAAGGTCTTATACGTGGGACGTGGAGTTAGAAACGAAGTCTCGATGTGTCGGTCTTGCTATTTGCATATTTTAATCTACCGGCAAAAAGTCGACCGTCGCTAGTTATCCCATTAGTCTCTCCTACGACCGAGCACGGTTGCCCTCTCTTATAAAAGCTCGCCGAAGCGACATCGCTCTTTGCGCGCATAGTCGTAATTATCTTATCAATTTCATTAACGCGCACTGCTAATGAATACTGCGCACAGTTAATTTCCAAGTCGCCCCCGGTGTTTATACCGACCTGTACAATCTATTTTTAATTACCGTACAATAAAAATGCGTTCAAACGTCGATCACGCCGCGGTGATTGTCGCCTTTTAATTTTTATTATCGTCCGTTTCTTCGACGTGGCTGTGTCCGAAGGAAAATTGTGTAATTTCAACACCTTATATTAAAATTTCCATCGCTGATGGACGAAATTGGGTTATTCACAATACTCCTATTTAAAAAATGAAACACAATCGATGACACATCCTAACAGTATTTCTATTATATCTAGTATTATATCTAGAAAGTATGTACAGAAGCGTAGAGATGTTATAATTCTTGAATCATATTGTCACTTATTTAAAATATAAAATCCGTGAGATAACGTTTGATCCATATTTGACTGTTGTATCAATAGTAATGACGTCTCGGAGAGGAGATGGCTGTGTTTCCCCTTTCATTTCTGATACAACCCTTTCACCCAGAGAGATAAGGTTCGTATTTATTTTTATGCATATATATGGAAAGGTGGAACGCTCAACTCAGAATAATGGATCTATGAAACAATATTTTAATAGTTTAATCAAAATCATATTCGTTCTACAAATAGGAGAATGGCCATGAATATACGTGATTTCTGCATTGGAGATGCAGTCTCCGAAAACGATGAATTCAGTTAAAAAATAGATAAAGTCGTGAATTATACAAAATGCAGTGAGTTGAGTATATATTAACAGGTAGTAATGTGTGTTCAAAGTACCTGCAGACTGTTACTACTTCTATGCCTGCGTTTCCGATATGAACAATCCGCGACTTTTAAACGATTTTTTAAACTTCCCATTTGATTAAAAATCGCACTTTAACCGAATTTATCCGTTTCTGGGAATTTATCTGTATTCGCAAATTATACATAAGAGTTTGCAGTAATCTCAGTAGTAACAGTCCATATCCACTGCGAACAATACCGGCTGTTACTACATAGATTACTATATTGTCATATGTACAATCCGGGACCCTAACAACGATTTCTTTAATTGTCCCACATGATAAAAGACTAAAATTTACTATTTCCAATTTCGAGGTCGGAAACCAATTATACCCGTAGGTTTCCCCCTCATTATGGCGATTGTGACCCCCTTAAAAAATCTCCTAGAAATGCGATAAAAAGAAGTAAATACACAATACATCGTTTATTTTGTTCTGGTTGGTTTAGGTGGGTTGCTCTTTATTGGACGTTAAAAAGTGTTCTGTAGCAGTAGGCCGCAAAATGCGATTTTGCGCTCCCGATTTAATCATAGGGTGACGGAGCGCTTAACGCACTTTGCACCCTACTGTGACAAAAAATGTTGTTCGTATCTCGGACGCATTATTTGTTTGTTGTTTTTATTGCCGTTATTACTATTGTTTTTATTTAAAAGAATTAAAGGTTTTTTAATTCAATGATTAATTAATTAGTCAGGATAATCATTGTATGATAAAAATTTACCCAATCGTAGTATTTTTAGGTATTTAATGTTAATGTGGTGTATTTTTTTAGTTAGTTCAATCGTCGATGACGGAAGAATATAACTGTCGTGCTATATTGATATTCCAAATATTGTGAAGGACTCAAATATATCGAGTTGAGGGTCATCCCCGTACTTTAGTTTATCATTGATCTAATTATTTGACCCTAGGCTAATGTGTTTGAATCGTCTGCTGGGGTAAACTGTATATAATTCGTCGCAATTAAACTATCCACCCCATCAAAAACTTTGCTGGAGGTTATCAATTTAGTATATATTTACTAATATAATTTAAATAAGTTTTATTATAATATTATTTTTTAGTCTTTGGGATAAAACAAATAAAATATGTATTGTTTCACTATTTTGAAACCTATAATTAAAGTTACCTCTAGATATGCATGGTGTTCGATTATAAGTGAAACAAAAAAATATTGGTTAATTTATAATAAAACCTGCAATTACTTAATGCATCCAGCTTTGAGTTGAATCCTCGCATCAAGAAACACACGGTAGGTGAATGATGAAAGCTTTAGTTTATCTATTTTAAAGAGAACTCCCAATCCGAACTCTACTTTATTTTATCTGTTTCGGCGATTGCGGACACTCCTCGATTTATAAGTCTAAACTCGGGAGGTAGAATATAGTAGGGTGTTTTTTAAATATTTTATTTTTCTTCATTAGTGCTCCAACCAGCGATTTTTAGTACTTCTCATTTTCAGTTTTTTAATAATTCCTCAGCGAAGACAGTTATGAATTGTAACGTATCTCTCTAGGAAGTCATTATTACACTAACATACAAAAGTTAAATATTAACGTATAATGTTAGACATGATTTTTTTGTTAAATCCGATCTTAAAATTTGTACAATATTATTTATGAAAATGATTAGACAGTCTAATGGAATCGTATAATTCTTTTATGGCAGAAAAGGACTATTTGTTTTTTAAAACCATCTATATATCCGTAATTTGATTCACCAATGTTAATACGGACTTAGTTGTAAGAATAGTTCTGTTAAAGCCACCTCGTTTTAAATACATTTTTTTTCTAAAAGTAATTCAGAAGATTCTATTTTATGATTAACCATTAATTTTTATTCAGGTTAGTTGGACTATCATTGTTAACGAATGGTGGAAGGGCTGTGAAATAAAACGCGTGATTTGATCGGCCACAAACTAAAAATCAACTTTATTCCGATCAATCGGTGACGACCCGATCGCGACGCGAACTTCCTAACCCGACGACATCCCTAAACGTACTGAAAAAACCCGATCGTCAATTTTTTACATCTTAGTTCGACTTTTCAACTTCTCGAACATTTAAATAGACTACATGTCATATTATATATATCGATTATACTATTTGAAATACAAATACTTTTATCGAGATCGTCACCATTTCGAAGGGCCTTTTACATAATTTACCTAACAGGCCTGCTTCATTTTGAGAGGTACCCCCATTCGGGTGTGCAATGGCGTAGGGAAAACCACCTCTGTGGGAAAAAACCTACGCCGGGTACCGCAGTTGGTAAAACATCGATTCCGTCCGTAACATTCTCCCCCCTGTACGAAGTCCACGGACTCGTACACTTCACTAGAATCGATGTTTTCATAACCCATTCAAATCATCATCGAAGTTTTCACACGTCACGCACTTTGCATTAACATCTTTCAACTCGCATTGTACTACCAGATAGTACCATCATCATAACTTAGCAAACACGTACATTATCTGGCTCATTCATTTCCAATTCTCTAATATTATTCCATTCGATTACATCAGCATAGCTTCCAATTAGCTTTCCATAAATTCAAACTCACCACAACCTCATGTGACATTTCACATCACCGTTCTGTCGTGATCATCAGTGTTTGTGTCCAAAGTCAGTAAAAAAGACAAAGAAGGTAGATCCACTAACTACTACAATATTACTTAAATAATATCAAAAACAAAGGCAAACTTAGTGATCATAAATCAAAGTCAGAAGAAGGCATATACCATGACAAAGAATGTTCGCTATCACTGTAAGAGGATTACAAAGGTCTGTAATAATACTCAAATACTACTCAAGGTCGTCAAAATACTACTCATATTCTATGAAACTACACTACGATAAACAAGTCGAGATTTTCATAGTAGCGTTGTAAGTCATTCAAGTCAGTCTTATAACGAAGATGTACATTCTCACAAGATCTCGTACTGCATACCGTATTACTGCTCCCCCCGCTAAGGGAACATCATCGACAAAATTCGCACACAGCAACCACACATCTTCGCAATCAGTACGGACACATTACGCCATGACCATGTAAAATTCACCACATCTTAAGCATCCAACTATAAGAATTATTCATTTACAAGTTGCATATTAACTTTGATGACTCTATGGATTTTCGACGAAATCATCCCATGTCACACATGGTGTTTATTAAATCACCAAACGAAAGTTAAGGTAGCTAGGAATGCAAACATTTCCGTGTAGCGGTGCAAAAAACCGGAAATTTATTTCTGCAAAACCATTTACGACGCGATTGGCGACGATACGAACCTCTTCAACGGACGCGAAAATTCACTCTCGGCTCGCGAGATTCTGCCCAGACAAAAAATGCAATCACCATTGCTAACACAAATTTCGTCGCTAAGGACGCTCCATTTCGAATGATAGGAATTCGCTTTATCGACGGGTATTTGAATTTTGGTTTTCATAAAACGTCCCACCTTACGAACCTCCAAACTTCTTGTTCACCCGAGGGCCAGCACTGACCAAAAACAGAGCGCGACTCCGTCCCACGTGCTCGAAACCAACTGGCTACTATCCATTTAGAGGCGATACAGTGGCAAATCGGACATTGTCCGCAATCCAAACTTGTGAACTCCACAGCGAGTTCTCATAAGTTTAAACCAAATCAAAATGCCATGCTACGAACCTCTAAACTTCTTGTTCACTCAAAGGCCAGCACTGACCAAAATTCGAAGCGCGACTTCAAATCCACGTGCTCGAAACCTAAGAGCTACTGTCCATTTAGAAGTGAGACAATGGCCACATAAAGCTTCATTCCACACCTAATAATTAACATGCATTATATTTATCCTTTACATTTCACGAATTGCCTTTAAACTATTTTAAAAACAGTTCACACATCGTAATAATTCATATCGTCGCCAGTTTAGGACCTTTACAAATGTGCCCAGTACCTATATTTATGACAATTATGTCCGTAACAATTGTTGTTCCTGACTGCCTCAACTTATCCGATTACGTTTGTGTATCGTTTTCGACGTCTACCAAATTACGTTTCTTAAAATAGAACATGTCGTACATCTGCAAGCTTTGTTTATATTATATTGTCATAGTAACATTATGACATTTCAGAAACCAAGAAAAACATATAATTGACTAGCTGCTATTTACTCACGAACTGAACAACTATCAGGCATTAACAACAGCTCAAGCCTGGTATCAATTTCATTTGAAGTTTCATCTTTTAATCTATCGCGGCTGACTCGACAATACCTAAATTACGTAGACATTTGAAATGCATTCCTTTAAAAGTCGTCATAAGCGAATCATTTCGCACAATACAACCGTCTCGTATAGTAGGATAGGCGATTTGCTCGTGACCATCGACTCTTGCGATCGTCTCGAGGAGTTTTCATGAAAATTCCATAAAAAAACAGATATTAATAATTCGAATATTAATAATTCAAAGGCTCATGTTTTCGAATACGAGTCCAAATATGTTAGAAATTTTTAATCAATTCAATTTCGATTCGTCATGTCATCATCATCATCCAAATAATGGGACATATCAATCAAAGGCAAGGGCAGCTATAAAGACGACAAGCCCGCAATCCATTGTCTGGATCGGGACCTATGTAAAATTAATCATGACCTTCACAAACATGAACAATCATTATATGTATTATGATTTATATTAGTTATTACCATTCAAATTGTCATTCGCGCATAAATTTGACTTGAAGTTGATACCAAACCTTTCATGAAAACGTCGAACTTCTGTTTTATTTGCAATTAGAATCATATTCCCATTACACATCCATCGTGCTACTTTGTTTTCATATTTACAAACAAATCAAATTTCTTCAATCTACATGATAAAGTCAGTAATCAATCGCCGTCAAAACCTATTCTTTTCTATCAAACTTCTGTTTGAGAAAATGCGGGGTATGTTTCAATGCACCAAATTTATGTTCAGAACAGATGAAATAATACGCGCGGTCAAGCTTTCACATTTTTCGTAAACAGTTTCGTTTCAACATTTATAAAGGCGCTATGTTCTTACGGACATCTAGAGAAAGATGATGTTCGTCAGAACACCTGTCAGAGGCGCTGATTTGTATGTAATATTCAATAAACTCGAAGATCGATATTTCGGCTTAAATTGCCGAATTGCAACGTTGAATGAAAACTTTGCCAAACGTATCGTAGAGTGATCTGTACGTAATCGGATGTCTAACATTTGGTCATCCAACCTCGCACAATTCACACTTTTAATGATTAAATTTACAATTATTGACTTAATGATTTTTCGTTCTATTTCCCTGCATATATGCCCGTATTTATGTTCGATTCTCAATATAATCGAATTTAGAATTTAAAATTTATCCCAATTGTTCGAATTCTTATTCGTTATTAATATAAATTATTCAATTCAACCTGTAATTTGAATAAATTAATCGTCGTGAATATTGGCGAATTCAAACAGAGCTTGCAGAACTCATTCCAATTTAAATACACTATTCGGTTACATCACTTGAAATACTTTATTAATAAACGTTCATTCTTACAGGTAAAATATTTGGAATAGATATTCGTTTTGAGAGGGTTCCAAAGTAAATAAACCATTTACGATATAAATTTCAATGATTTCTTCCTTACCGACGAACTATAGGGAAGTCGATAATTTCGCGTTCATGTCTGAATATGAGTACTGTATATATAAGATTTAAATTAAACGGATATCAATACTTATAATGGTAACGTATTGTTGCGAAAATCTGGAACATGTGATGTTTATGCCAAATCACATTTATCACCGCACATATTATCAAATTTTATAGAACTTTATTTTTATCTTAGACATAAACAGATCAACGTCATACTTGTGTCATGGCAATGTGAAAATTAATAATATCGAACGCAAGAGTAATTTTTCTATTATTTATTTTGATTTTCCAACTGAAGTAAATTATTTCCGAATTATTTTCAAAAAAAGGCATTCATAAAATTAGCGGTATCTCTTTAACTTTAAAACCCTCCTACATTAAAAGGCGAATCAGACAGCGTAAGATACATGTACGCACATACCCGACGAAGCGCGTCAACTGTTTCTTACACAAACTACCGACCAAGTACGATCATGAATTTTCGAACTGTCATTAAAGCGTCGTGTAGGACGACAAAACACGATCGCGCGTCACAAGCATGAAATGGAGTCGCAAAACGAACGCGCAATCAAAATTTTACAAAATGCAAATTACTCCGTTACAGAACCGGAAAAGGCGTACAGCTCACCATGCCAAACTTTATTTTATCGATGTTGCATTTCCACTGGCACACGGAGATAGATGACGGTGTTGCTTTCTGGAGGCCTCCTGTCAAATCGATCCCACAGATATCTTCCTCAGCAACCTCCAAATGACGTCCAAATTGTCCTGCGCGACACTTTCACATCTCCGAACGGTCAAAAAGTGATGCAACGCGGAATCACAAATCGTGCGCCACAGTTTCACGCATATACGCGACACAAAGTACGGTCGTGAATTCTTGAAAAAGCCACTTCCACCATACCCGGGATTGCTCCCGGGTTTCGGCACCATTTTGTTAACGAATGGTGGAAGGGCTGTGAAATAAAACGCGTGATTTGATCGGCCACAAACTAAAAATCAACTTTATTCCGATCAATCGGTGACGACCCGATCGCGACGCGAACTTCCTAACCCGACGACATCCCTAAACGTACTGAAAAAACCCGATCGTCAATTTTTTACATCTTAGTTCGACTTTTCAACTTCTCGAACATTTAAATAGACTACATGTCATATTACATATATCGATTATACTATTTGAAATACAAATACTTTTATCGAGATCGTCACCATTTCGAAGGGCCTTTTATATAATTTACCTAACAGGCCTGCTTCATTTTGAGAGGTACCCCCATTCGGGTGTGCAATGGCGTAGGGAAAACCACCTCTGTGGGAAAAAACCTACGCCGGGTACCGCAGTTGGTAAAACATCGATTCCGTCCGTAACAATCATAGTTCATTGAAACTTATCGACCAAGCTGAAATAACTTTTTGTAAATTAAATAAATATCTTGTTCAATTTGTATTGTACAATCAAATAAATTAGAGCAATTTAAAAAAAATATATTTTCGAATATGCCTCATTTATCTAAATTTTAGCAGAAAATTCACTATTTTTTTATAATGGTCAATTGTGTTAAGATATTATGTTAAGATTTTTCGATAAAAATTTTGATAGAAAAATTAAAAGTATGTATTCCAAAAGATCGTGATTTGCTTGTCAAAGGCGTCCAGCAAATATTTAGTTAATAATTAATTACTAGCATAAAAACAAATTTATTTGATTATGCCAAAATATTATGTTCCACAATATTACTTGAACAAAATATTAGTTTATTGAAAAAATTGAGGAGCCCGTTATGAGTTACAGAACGAAAATATCGAAGAAATCACAATTAGAATCCCATGACTTCAATATTGCGTTCGTACATGTATAAAAATGTAAGTACGTTATGATAACGTTGCATAAGATCATTTGTTCTGGGTGTACCGTTAATCACAGAATCATAACAATTCCATATTTCGCCAGGGCCTGTGCCTGTTATCTGCGTTTGCTAAACAATGACTGAAACCAATATATACTTCTGAATAGTAATCAAATTCGCGGAATTTCAATATAATAAATGTAGATAATATCATCAAATTCATTCATGTTTGCGAGTAATATCACAAAAAGAACAGCTAAAAATATAATAGTCTAAATAGTGTTTAAATAAAATATTAATTTTGAATATAATATTTTGGCATGATATTATGTCAAATAATATATTGTCCAGTAATATTTAAGGGCGAAACCTAATTATTACATCTAGTACTTGCATATTTATTGTTTTTTAACTGTCCACTTGAGTACATTTGTAATTGTAAATCTTAAAAACAATGCCTGCAAATATACATAAATATCTACTACAAATTGCACATGTATTGTGTTTTGATTCTGCTAAATTAGTCAGCTCTTATTATCGTTATTTCCATGACAATTTATAATTCATGGAATTTCTTTGGGTACTGAGTTTCATTTAAGCAGTTTCGGATTTTCGTTCATTATATATGATCCTCTACTTTGAACAAAATGAAAATGTAGAGTATAAGACCTAGATAAGAACACTTTCGAATGCATCGATATGATAATTATATGACTGGCCCTACGTATGGGCAAGGGGTTAAGAAATGTAAAGTTATAATTGTTAAGCTTAAAAACATACAAACATATAGCCATTAAAAATATACATAATTATCAGATGAAGCTGATTATTCAAAGAAAACTTTAAATAAAATTGAAAATCAAGCAGCACCAAATAACATATGGGTGCGAATTTTAAGTGATTTCAAGAAGCAACGCAACCAGAAAATGCACAAGTTTGACTCGTGAGATGCCTAAATTTCTGCACTATATTAATAGTTGTTTGGGATGCCGTGATAGCTATGATTCAATCGCATTGCCTGCATATAAAAATCATTTCTATGGAAATTGATGTGCTATCAGTCATCCCGATTTCATTAATATGTTTTTGACCGCTAGCAATAATGAAGTTGAAAATTCTTTAGATTTTTCCAAAAAGATTTCTTGGTAACGTCGATCCTATTATAAAGAAATAATTAATAATAAAAAAATTTTAAAATCACGCCATGCTTTTAAATTAAAAACTATAAACACATCTTTATTGCCAACACAAAAACGAACATTTGTGATGTTATAGAATTGCGTACTACAAAAAGTCTTCAAGTGAGACTTTGTCAAATGTAGATTATCGAAACTTAACTCCCAAAAAAAACTAGTTATCGTGTAATATATCCACAATATTAGCTTTAAAGATCTATTTGCGATTGTAATAGTTTTGTTGATTTTATTCATTTATAGAAAACGTAATCGTATTTAAAAGTCTGTTAGCGCAAGACTGCAGATGCTTAACTAATTTTATGAACGACTTTTCCTTATGCAAATTAAACTTTATGCCATTTGTATTATTTTACTACTATAAGTAAAACAAACGGAGTCCATTAAATATTAGTCATATTTCTGATTACATATATATTATTGCCATATCGTTGATGACATCTATTCAAATTTAGTCGTTGAATTCATATAAAACCCACATATTCTTTCCTAATCCTCCATGCAGAAGGCCGTCCTTTAAAAATAAGATAATCAGATGGATTGATAAATTACATATCCGTATCAAAAGTGAAAAATTCTGTACATTTTCCTGTATAAACCAGATCGACATGTTCGACTACAGGGACAATATTGGGCAATGCCTAATTGTAAATACTGAAACGTTTCCGTTGATAGTTAAAAGAAGAAATTAAGTTATAACTTGACGGAAGTTACTCTCAATCAGCTGTAGTACAATTTATGAGATTTAATAAAACATAATTCGATGACTCTCATTTCATATGATGAGTTTACATCCTACATTGCAAAGAAAATCTGAAAACATATTAAAATGGAGATTTATTCATTATCGTCAGAAATAAGATATTGCCACTAAATAAAATACTACCAATGGCCTCTTTAAGGTCAATTATTTCCATCAATATTATACTCTAACACATGCATGGACGATTGAAAAATTCTTTTTTTTCCCCTGTCCATAAAAACATCAAACGTGATGTATTGATTTTGAAACAAAGTTATTGCATTGTGAATTTTTATTTCGCTATGACCTACCGGAAACGGAAACTCAACGGATCTGATTCCACTTCTGACATGATCGACAAATTTCCGATGATCCGGAATTGCGCTATTAATTGCCGATGTATATCACCGGCGAACCCTACCGCAAAAGTACCGCACAGGACATAATTTACCGAAATAAAGCCAGTTTTCGACATTGAACTGTTTCCGTGTGTTGCGTCTAATTTACAGCCTCTAGATTTTACCGTCGTAACCTTACTACACAATACATTTTAATTGGTTTATATAAGAAATTGGTGAAAATGGGAACAAAACTAATTTTAAAAATTTCAAAAATAACATTTCTAATTGAAAGTTTATATAAAAGAACCGTGAAATGTTTGAATGCAGCTCTCGTAAACTCTGGCTGTTCATTAACTTCATCCAATTCAACAGCTCCACCCTCAATATGTGCAATAATATTAACTTGGTTTTTGTGCGTATTTGTGATTGCGTAGGCGCGATATTAAACTTCTCATTTCACGTGGTAAATGACAAACTCGGACTATCGCAGCCGGAATCGCCTGGAGGTGCCGCCGTTGTTGCTTCAATACGTTAAAGCGAGGATTATCCCGCGGCTTAAATTCCCGTCGTCCCTATTTCCTACCTCCCCTCGTCTAAAAGCTTCCAGCAACGTATACCGACCTACTGGTTGCCTGTAAGGTTCATGCTTCATATTGGATTTTTTTTGCAGTCACATTGATTGAACCACGACACATCGGGGAAATTGAAATTTGTTCAAGTGTCGTAAAACGAAAAAAATCTTCTTTTAATATAGCTTTTACATTCAAGTTCTACTTTTTTGGCAATTGCAACTAAATGTGCATCTCTGCCTGGAGAAATTAGGAACTTCAAAAGGGAGGTTCACTCCAAACGTGAATTTCAACAAATAAATTGCAATACAATGTGTGTAAAAGTTACTTTCGATGGCACGCGCGAATTTCGTTAAATATTTCGCGTTGCGGTGAAGCTGACCATGACGAGACGAGAGTCGGGCATCATCGGCATGGCGGCGTACATACACACATACACAGGGAGGCCTCGGAACCACCGGAGCGGAGAACAAATGATTTAATGAGAAGAGGGGTAAAACGCCCATGGTTCCAGCCAACCGGGAAATGAGGAAGTGAGAGGCAAAGAGGATGAAATTTAGGCAGCGAGAAAGCGTTCCGTTCCGGTTCCGTTCGTTCCGTTCGTTTTCATTGATTCGACCGTACTCGAAACTGAAACACAGATGAAATTCGAGGGTGGCGGGATTTTCAATACGGTAAACTCTGACGATTTGATTCGCGAATCCTGGTCGCACCTCCATCCGAAATTAAATCCGCGATTAAACGGTGCGCCGGTAATTGTGTCGACGAGCTTCTACCTTCCAAAGAGACCCCTAATCAGTTTTTCGACAGAAAGAAATTTTCTGCTGGCGTCGGTCTGAATGGCGTGAAAATTTGTCATAAGAGTCTTTTTATGATACAAAAATTGAATATCTCGTTTTGGATGCAGATATATGTTGTGGAAAATAATGTGTTACATTAAAATTTTACCGATAGTATAGTTTATTAATGAAATAAATTAAATTAATGAGGGAGAATATGATCCTGTATATTTTAGATGGTCTGGTATGGATGTTTATTAATAGGCGATTCTTCTAACATGAAAAAAACTGTTCAGCTTTAAGATATCGATGTTGAAACTCGACGAGGGGTCAAACCGGAGAAAAATAATGTTAGCTAGTCGGTGGGCGAAATGTGTTTACCTTCTCCATTAGATATTTCCTTATTCTTGACACACAGGAAGAAAGGGTGGGATATCGAGTTTATTAGAAAAAACATCGCCTTATTTTGCAAAGAGCTCTCCTTACAAGAGTGCAATCTCAATTTAGTGTTCGTTATTCCCCCTTTTGTTCCGCATTATTTCTTCTGATATACTGTAGCCTGTCTTTTTGAAAATGTTCTTTATTCTTTCCTACCAATCACTAATTCTTTACTCTTGATTTTACTAGTAGACTTCACTTTTCTCTTCCTATACATATATTTTTCGCTAATTGTCTCTCTTAATAACTATTATAACATATGCATGATCGAATGCGATGAACTATACGATTCCAATTTGATGAAACAGCTTCAAAGATATAGCTTCCAACCTTTTCATGTACGAAATTGTAGCGGGGAAGATGAAAGAAAAACTTTTATAACCGAAAATGTGGTCGCCATATTAAGTAACCAGAAATGTAGATAAGAGCATAATATTGACGGTAAGAGAGATAAAATTACAGACCGTGAAAGTAGTAAGTAATGGCGGTATAAGTACCTGGAGCAGTCTATAATTTGTTGTAAAAGTTGTTCAACAATAAAGTGAGGTTGGCTGGATATGGGTTTTGTATTAGCAATGCTAGTTAAGTATGAATTGCTCTTATAACAGAAAGCTTATGTTAACTACCTATATGTATAATTACATAGTTCTATTACACCTTGTCGAATTTGAACATAGTTCTAGTAATTAGGCTCGGCAATTACAATTTAATGAAGTGAGATACCAACTTCGCAGATCTCATTATATGATCTCATCATACTCTGAATGTTTCACAGTGCTGGAATCATTACCTGCATAGCTCTTTCATTTTTAAGCGTTGATTAAAGAAGTCCGAAATAGAAATAAATCCGAATTCAATTGAAGGTGAGATCCGAAAGTTACGTTGGTAAATGTTTTGATAAGTGTCTATTAGTGACGTTAACTTTCACAACGTGGCTGTAAACAAGCTGTGTTAAATGTATATTTGGGAAATCATGGTTCGCCCAGAATGTAATAAAAAAAAGATAAAAAATATAGGTTAATGTGGTGCTTACGTCACGAAGGACTTACAATTTAAATGATGACCGTAATTACTGGAAACATTTTGATTTATTATCCATTATATTGATTTATTTCCATTTTATGGCCATTACAGTTCTGTAGTTTGACACCGAAATTGTGGTGGTGTCCTAACCCAACGTTTACATATGGTCGAAACGTTGGGTTAGAAGGACACCACCACAATTTCGGTGTCAAACTACAGAACTGTAATGGCCATAAAATGGAAATAAATCAATAAATTCAAAAATACAGTTCATAATCAATTTTAAACCATTACTAATTATCCATTATATACTTTCAATCGCATATGTGGCACTGATTTTATACCGAAAAATGTGTACCGATCAGAGGAATGCACAATTGAACACCTCAGTAGGCTTGGTAAACAAAGATGATTCTTCGATAAATCTCTTATGCAGTTATATCTTCAGTTATACTTGAAATTAAACATGGGATTTTAAATATATATTAGAAATTATATATTTTTATTTGTTTCACAGTTTTGAACATATCATTTTTATTTTTATATCAAAAGTAGAATATTCGAAGCGCGAAATGTGTAGAATAAGAATTAGAATTTCGTAATATCATACACCTTTTACGCATCATCGTTGAAAGAGAAAAATGAGAATGATTGTCATTTACCTATTCAGAAAAAAAATGTTGTTTTTTTTTGTTCAAAGAAAGATAGTTGTGGACGTATTTATTATTTTTGTGCTCACAATCTGCACACTGGACGCGGGATTTGTTGCACCAAATGAATTCTCTAGTCGTACAATTAAAAAAGTGTTCTTCCATATAAATCAGGCTTTTAAAGTGTTTTATTTTATTTTGTTAAAAAATGGGAAAATTTGAAAGCCTACTAACTTAGTTGGAAATTTGTTTCTTTTTTACTAAAAAATGGCTCAAATTATATAAGAAAGATTCATAAATTCGATAGAAAAAGCATATCTCGGGTAAAATTTTTATCTGCACAGTTACTACAAAAAAAAAAGAAAAATATATAATCTCCCATTTAAAATTATATGTTGAATTTCAAGTCGTTTGTCGGAACTGAATATTTAATTACATTTCAGGGGGTTCACAAAATTTTCCGCACTAAGGCATTTCGAATATCGAAAATCACAGGTTTAATAATGAGTGTATTTGTTCTCATACGGAAAAAAGTTCGTCGCAGCTACTAAATTACTGCAAATATGTAAAGGAATGTTTGCGAACGTTAAATAATCAGGTAAATAATTCAATGATATTTTGAATTGCGCTGTGAGAATAGGAACACTCGTATAAGATCGAAATTCGGCAACACCATTTTTTTTCAAAATGATTTAAGAAAATACCATCACAATTTCTTTGTATTTATCGATGAAGGTGTGTAAAACTACTTAAAGGAATTTCTTTTAACACTCGCTGTTGCGGATTGAAATGAAACATGCAAGGGTTGAACAAGTTTTGTATAAGAATGGAGAACTAAATAACTGAATTATGTGTCAATTTGTTGAGAAAAGAATACGTTAGAATATTATTATTACACTGAGAAAAGTGTCTTTTGCGGATATTGGAATTCTAATATCCCGTAAAAGGCAGTCTTTTAGATATATAGGGACAAAAATATTTCTTTTACAGGTTGAAAGACAAATACTTTTAAAACATCTTGTAGTCGGTATAAATATATCTTTTAACAGTTAAAAGACACATATTATTATCAGTACAAACTCGATAAGAAAAATTATTACCTACTATAATTCAGTTAATGAACCATTTTAGAAAATATTGTACGAATCGGGTGATATTTTTTCGATTTCGTTTTCAAGCAGCAGCTCGTTGTTGGTAAGGCGGGTCACATTGTTTGTTTACGTTTCGAAATTATTGTTTGTCCGGCGGTAATCGACTCCATGTCCGCTACTTCTACTTTAATGTATATAGGTTTCTGCATGCTTTACAAATGTAAAGTATGACGCCATCAAGAAAGACGACCTGCAGCTCTAGCAAAACTTGAGAATAATATTGTGTAAACATTTGTGTAAAAAGACAATTCCGCTCGTTAAAATAATAAAAGAAAAAAAATAATCCGTTTCTAACCTATACATAGAACACCTGATTCATAACTTCAGTCAACATCTGATAACTTTTCGTAATTGTTGTAAAATTATTGAAATTATTTCGGTAGATAGGGAGTGTGTATTCATTTTCAGAACTTAAATTTGGATCAAACTTCCCACAAGTTTTAATTTACCCTTTATGTTTGATAAATTATGCTGGTAAATGAAAAATAACGCCATTTTCGAATATTCTGATGATGTGTATCAAAAGGAGACATTGTAACGGTTAATCTATCGTATATAAAAGTTTGTATCGATTCCCAGCTTTATTTATTACACAATATTCTATATATTTGCAAGATTATAACCTATAAGAAACTAGTATTTTTAAAATGCTAAAATACGTATTCTTTTAGACATAATAAAACGTTCTTTTAAAACATTAGAACTTAATAGAATATCTTTTACTCGATAATAAGTAAATGCTAAAAGTCGAAGATTTTTATGGATAACATATGGGATTTCAATAATTACAATATTTATTTTACGGAGTATCAGAATTCGTTTTAAAAGACACAGGATTGTAACTGATAAAAGATACTTTTCTCAGTGTATGATCAAAAATATCACTAACGAATTATGTGTTCATGAACTCTAGAGATCGCAATATTAGAACTCTTTAGATTATGTGTTTTAGTTATGGTGATGGTTAAAAATTGTTAAATAAGTTATTCACACTTTTTTACTCTTTGGAATCATTAAGCAACCTATACGTCATAAAATGCTGATAATTGTATACATAGCGACATAGATATTATAATTATAAATTTCATGCTTATTATGGGTCGTGAAATATGATCAGACTTAGTCTAATAAAGATGTAGTGAATCAGCTCATTAGACATTCTGCAGAAGTCTAAATTGCCACTAATACGCTACGCTTCTTCAAGACTTTGGTTTTGGTAATTCGAGTTGCGTGATTGAAGCGGCTTTGAAAATTTCACAGGATATTTGAAACCTCAAAAAGAAAATTTAAAAGCTAAGTGGAGCTCTCGTATATATAGGTGCTCACTTTTGTAGTAGGAATATCGAATAAGCTTCCAAATAAGCTTCATAAGAGCTTTCAGGCATTTCAGGTGTGATGTGCCATTCATTACAGTCCTCAGAACAGCCGCACAGCTAAGCCTCGGCAGTAGACGTCTTAGTCAAGTCGCACCGTACAAACCAACTGCTTCAGAATTTGACTTAGTTCAACAATGAGCAGTAGTAAGCTGCAAAGAAATACGCAATAACAGAGAAGTCATTATAATCATGGAATTAATGAACTTGACAGAAACGTCGTGAAATTATTGTGTAAAGTCAAACTATTGTGTAAGAACAGATTTCACTAACGTTTTTCCTAGAGAGGCACGATGAAAGGCGGCTCTGGCGTTATTAAAAATGCAGTCCAAACGAGAACACTGAGTTTAGAGGAAAAGCAACCGGTGGACCTCGACCGCGTCCAAACATGGTTTTACGTACACATGATATTCCCGCGGGAATTGGTTCGCGTCGTTGGATACCCGACGCATTTATTTATGCAAAGTTAGTCAGGCATGATGTCACATTTCTGTAAGGAATTACACCAGGGGTTCAGAATGTATCTGCGGCAATGCGCAAATCAACCACCGTGCTTCGAGTCGCATGTAAAAACATCTGACAAAACAGCTTCCCAAATAGGATGATTTCGTGCGCGAATAATTCCGAGCCTAAAGAAATAGATGGGTCATGCAGGAAATAAATTACAAACTGTCATACTGCTCAATACTAGTTTTGTGTTAAATCTTTATTAATTCTTCTCTTTAATTGCTAAAATCATAGTTTCAAAATTTAATTATACACATTATACTAACATGCATTAAGAATCATTTCGAATTGACAGTTTGTAATTTATTTCCTCCATGACCCATCTCAAACTAACATTATCCCCTCACTAACTCACATCCATAATGGTAACGGTATTTACATCATCAGTATCTAGTTCTGTAATTGTCTTACTGAACATTTTGAATTGTTATTATCATTATTAGTATTATTATTATCGCGTACCAATACATATTATAAATATGTATAATTATCATTTAATACACCAGACTAAATTTTCCATTCACTAAGGGCAGGGTTTTTTATTAACTAATTTCCTTTACATAATAGTCAAGATGAGTCAGCATAGATATAGTTTTCCTTTCCTTATTATTATTCCCTTCAATCACTTGGGAATCTTTTCTTACATGGGTTCTCCATAAATATCATGCATGTGTGTATCAGTTTGTAGTTAGGGCGTCTGAGGCTGATTCCTTCCGCCAAAGCCTCATTGAAGAGTTTAGTTGCGGAGGGGATTGAATGAAACGCCACGCATGTATCTTTTTAATTTTTATTTATTCGTACTTTTTGCATGTCCATATATATTTTTTTGCATGTCTATATACAAACAAAATTTTTTTTTTTTGTTTACATATTATATATTGTTATATTAATTTCCTTTCTTTTGATTTATTATAATGCATGCTAACAAATCATATTCACATACCACTCTATTCCTAGTAACTGTCAAATCGAAATTGTATCAATTTTATAGTTATTGAATATAATTTTTATCTTTCCTTGTTTTCTATTACCTTTTTTCGTTGTTAATTTCATTACTAGTTGAGATTATAAATATTTCCACAAGGCCTAAACGTTTGTGAATCCGAGGGATTACGACGGAAGGTATTTGAAATGTTTATAAAATTTCCAAACTATGGCATTTTAACATCAAACGTATTCAATATGTTTTGTTTCGGCTTTGTACGAAATGAAAAAATTTAATAGTACTCGTAATTGAGTCAAAATTCGTAAAGTGTACCAGCAAATTTGCAAACTTGCTGCATTCATTTGAAAATATGTTAAAGGGAAGGTAATTATGAGTTAAAAGACTGGTTCAATGAATTTTTCGAAAAAATTTAATTTCGCAAAGTTGTAGATAATTTAAATTTTTTACACTTTTTTCATTCAAAAATTAATATCTTGGAAGATAATGAATGAATCTTTATGAAACTTGGTAGAAGTAGACTAAAATATTGTACTTTAAATTGAATTTACACAAAATATTAATTGTTTAAATTTAGTCATTGTTATCGCAAAATTAATTATTAAACTGAAAAATAAACTATGTTATCAACGTCTGAGGAACTTCGTTCAAAATTTATCGGATAGGGAATTTTAAAACTAATCGATACCCGTTTTAAAATTTCGTGTCCCGCAATTAGAAACCAAGTAATTACGTGTTTTGTGACGCGCGGCGCGTCTCTTTCCAGCTTTTGAATCGGTGCTGTAATCCGTTATTGAAAGAAAAACTGAAGACAGTTTTCAAAAGTGTTAAGGGTGTTACGAAGGATTGGAATTGTGATTTTTGTTCTCTAATTGGGCAATATATCTACGATTCTTGTAGACATAAAATTTGTAAGGTTGGCGCTGAAATTGTAAAATATTTTGTAAATATTATTCCCGAAAATGAAGAATTTTAAAATATAATAGAAAAATAATTACAGTTAATTAATGTTATCGTTCAATTAATTTATTTGTCACTTAACATTTCAAAATAAAATATAAAATATAACACGTTTTACGCTCTGGTACATCATATTCGTGAAGAATTTTATTAATTTTGAAGTCCCGATCTACAGTGAGAAACTCACATGTTGGGTCCTTATGAATGCTATCTGCATCAGTATCTTTATCTGCATGTAGAAATATATTAGACGAAGAATAATTACAATTAATTAAAATTATCGTTTAATTAATTTATTTGTCATTTAACATTTCGAAATAAAATAGTGTTTGTCGAATCAAGTAAGGTACAAATATAATTTTAAACTGAACTTGGTATGAAATAATAAAAATATAATATTAACAATACATCTTTTCTTAATTTAAGGTTCTGCTTTTTACCAAACTTCTTCTATTATATGTTGCAATTCTTCTTCCATAACACTTTTGAAAACTGACTTGTGTGTTTCTTTCAATAATGGATTACAGCCCCGATTCACACAGGACATGTTCAAATTTAGAAGATGATACTTAACCACGAGGTAGAAATACGTCTCGACTTATTTAACGCTTTTTAGTAGATGACTTTAAAAAAAAATGTCGTGTAAAAATAATTCGCCAGGTTCTTAATAGCAAAAACTTTGTAACAAAGGACCCCGCACACTTTAGCTTGATTTGCGGGCCCGGTTAAATTTCCTGAAACTTCGCTAAGTTGTAGTCCAGAATAGCCCGAACAAAAGTTCTATATGGTAAAAGCCCCAAAAATCAATAGTTTTCGAGATAAAGTACTATACGATATAGTACGGGCGTACGATATAGGCCCCCGGATCCGAGACTTTCGCATTTATTTTTTATATGCAACAACAATATGCATGGGTTTTTTTGGTCGCTGATTACGAATGTGATAACAGATTTTAAAAATCTGATATCAGATTCGTGATCAGCGACCCCAAAAACCCCAGAATAATGAGTTTCAAGCGATTTCGTTTAATTTTTCAAAAATTGTCCGCCATATTGGATCCGCCATTTTGAATTTTTAAAATCTGATATCACATTCGTAATCAGCGACCAAAAAAACTTATGAATATTGTTGTCGCATATAAAAAATAAATGCGAAAGTCTCGGATCCGGGGGCCTATATCGTACGCCCGGACTATATCGTATAGTACTTTATCTCGAAAACTATTGATTTTTGGGGCTTTTACCATATAGAACTTTTGTTCGGCCTGTTCTGGACTACAACTTAGCGAAGTTTCAGGAAATTTAACCGGGCCCGCAAATCAAGCTAAAGTGTGCGGGGTCCTTTGTTAGCAAAAAATATATGTTTATTTTCTATAATAGAATTTTCCAACAATCAGCTTCTTAGTAATAAAGATGAGAAGTAATATCACAGTGCATTTTTGTCAGAAACGTATTTAGGTATTTTCAACCAAATTTTTTCAAGACATTAATAACGTCGATTCCTCGATCTTACCTCTAAAATGTGGAGTTGTTCCTTCCGC
Source organism: Trichopria drosophilae (assembly GCA_030407085.1). NCBI lineage: Eukaryota > Metazoa > Arthropoda > Insecta > Hymenoptera > Diapriidae > Trichopria > Trichopria drosophilae. Next base: position 14,116,502 of record CM059584.1, on the reverse strand, counting down.
ATGTTAGCCCTGAGACGCATAGGGTATAGATTGATGACTGATTGAGCCTCCTATGCATCACTACGTCCCACATTGAAAAGGGAATACCTCAAAAACCCGAATTTAAAAAATCCGAAACATTCATAAATCGACATTTAAAAAGCCGACACTCAAAAAACGACGACTATCAAAAACCTAATGAGTCATATAGCTATAATATTTATGAAAATAACAATGTCAGTTTTTCAAATGTCGATTTTTTAATGTTTTGGATTTTTGAAATTCGGTTTTTTGACATGTACCCGTTGAAAACCAGACCAAGGTTTCGCGACGCTCGCTCCGCGGTATTGTACAAAAACGCCCCCTTCTCTTATGAATTTCATGCTGGTAGACTAGCATCATCAGGGGATCCTCCGTTCGATTAATCACATCGCAAGTTATTTCGTGGACTAATCTGCCATGCATACACACCAGGTTCAAAAGGTTACGTACGACCTCTCAATTTTGGGGGCAAATACAGTCGTTCCTCGGAAGATCTTGGATGCAAACTGCATTGCAAGACCCCTTAGCTCATCAACGTTCCATTTAAGTGCTTCAAATGAATAGAGCACTGGTTAAATGGACAACGCATTCGTGACTGTCACCTTATTTTCTCCGTCAATTCCGATGACCGCATCTGACAGAGAAGGCGTGCCGGTATTTCTTAGCGATGGTCGTTTTAGGAGTCTGCCCTCCAAGGTATGTGTAGGCTTTCTCGGCGCTAAGGTGGCGGATGATGTTTCCGTTGAAGAGCCTCATATCAATGTTAACGGAGTGTGACCTTCCTCTGTGCAAATGAACGACTCTTCTCCAATCTGAATTCCATGCTTATATCTCTCAGAGAGAGGCAATAGTCAGATGCAGAAGAGCAGAGGACTCGAAGAATCTCCCTGATAAACACCTCTTTGGAATTGAACCACTCCAGACAGGGTTCTGCGCTTGCCCGATGTAATGACAAAGGGCGTTTTCCAAAAAGGCATCAGGTCCTCTACACTTCTCACTATGTTTGGGTGGACATGGAGTCGTTTGAGCAGCAAGCTTAAAAGCTCGTGGGATGTTGAATCATACGCCTTCATGTAATCCAGTCAGGCTATTAACAGGTTCCGCTTGTACTGGACTGAGTCCTGACAAACATACCCTGCAGATAAGCAAGTTGTCCTTGCACCCGGATACACCCATTTTGCAGCCTCATTGTTCTACTATCCGTTGCTACACCGGTTTCACGGCTTTCTCAATACGTTCGTTCAAGATGTTAGTGAACCATTTCTATAACGTATTGATACACGTGATTGGTCTATGGTTACTCGGGTCAGTCAAGAGTCTCCCGATTTTATAATTAGTGTCGTTCGGCACTCCATCAGCCAGTGCAGAATGGGTTGGACTCCATTTATATAAGAGGTGAATATTCGGGCTAGGTGTGATTGATGAACATGGCATGGATAGAAGTGAAGTTCTTCCACCAATATTTGTTACTGCAATCTAAAGAGGGAGGAATTGTTGTGAACGAGTGGGCAATCTTTACTTTGTTGTGCTAGTTCGTCAGACAACTCAGTAAAGATTTCAATACCTGGAGTTTGAACTCCTATTCTGCATTTTTTTTTACCCTTAACCTTCCACCTCGATCGAGGTGTCCCAAAAGCTCTCAGGGAGCTTGTTCGGGTACAGGTGAGCACCATTGCGAGAGCTGCAGGTCGTCTTAGATGGCGCCATACTCACATTTGTCGAAAATGTAGGAAACTGCAGAAACCCACATTAAATAGAGCATCGGCCATGGCTTAATTTCCGCCTGAAGACAATACCTCGAAAATGCCAAACAGGCAGCGTGGTTCGTCTTATGCATAGCGAACTGCTGCCTGAAAACAATTTCGAAAAATTGCAATAAACCTAGATATTTTTTCGTAGAGGCTCCCCCAGAATTCCTCAACCGAGGCCTTTGACGGACACTCGCGTGAGGCTACGATACGATGTTTGAAGAGATTGGAAGGATTCGACCAAAATTCCATCCTTCCGTCTTTGCAGCCTCTTTTTGGCAACCGCCAAAACCCGAATTTTATCCGCCAAACATTGCTTGATGTTAAGCTACTTCAGTTTGTTCAGTATGTGATAGTACGTCCGCAGTTGTACGAATTTCTTGACTTTAGCCGTAAATGAACGGCCAGATGTTATATAGTCGACCATACAGTGAATTCGGGAAGCCAGTTTCCGTGTCAGTCGAATTTTTCCTTTCAATTGAGACATGCGTTTTGTAATCTATCGGCTCCCCGATTTCTGCGTTGGATTGCGGGGAGTCACCAGATCACTCGCAGCCTCATAAACGGCACAATTGACTTGCCATAGGTCATGCCCGCACATCCGGTACCGGTTGACAGCTGAGAACAACGAATCCTATCCGCCTCGGATAGGTCACATAATTTCTCAGATGTTGTTGAGAAAAGCAATCTGCCAGATCGGGGGATGCATTACTACAAATCTACTGTGCATTTGCGCCATGTAGCCTCGTTGTTGCGGACAGCTCTCCTCGTAGCAACGCATAAGATCTTGCCTGAGATCCTCCATCCACCGACATCATCCGTGGGCATTTAATAGTCGTTGTCCCGGGACATCCGTTTCGGCCCCTCCACCTCGGGACTGGGCTGCATCCAAAGCAACCCGATGGTCAGGAGCTCTGCGCGTAATGATATTTATGACCGCCTTTGCAGAGAGTAGGATGGTTAGCCTTATTCCCCGTTGTTATGGGTCTCTCGTTCGTCTCTTATCTCGCCATCGACTGGAGATGGTTATCCAATCTCAGGCAAAGTTGCTAAGAATGCAGGGCCCACCGACTTTAATAAATGGAGATGAGAGTAAGCCATTTGGGAAGATAGGCTAGGATGCAGCTTTTTTTATAGCTGTATTGTATTCCGCATCATTCTCTTTGTGACCTCATTATTATCTGTTATTGTTATTTTTTTTACGGAGGGGGGAAATGCGTTAGGCACCATAGGGGGTTGATGATGTTGGCTAACCCCCCGTGTGTCAGACTCCCTTTTCCTTGATGTTCAGGGCAAGGTTTACCGACTTAAACACTAAACTCCCTTGGCCCTCCATAATCCACTTGTGCAGTCTGCAGCAGAAAAGTGGCTCCGATATTCATCCCTTTCGCTGCAGACTGCACCGGGCTATGTCGATAGTAACTGCAACCATTCCCTCTACCAACGGGTTAGTGGTTGCAGAATCTCGTGTGATCTCAGCAGCACTGCTTTCTGCATTTGGCCTGCGATGGAATTTGCATGTTGTTGGCAAGACGGAATACTTTTGACGTTTTCGAGAAAAGTTATTCTTATTCCTCCCAGCATTCCAATTATTAGCACGATGAGCTTGATTTTGAATCCTGGATACAGCTTGTGAATCTCGAATAGGAGTTCCTGATATTTTATCCGTTTCATGGAACTTACCATCTAGGCCCCGAAATTGACAACCCTGAACACCCGGTGCACATATTGTAGCTATTAACATGAAACGTAGCGCACTACCTAGACACGGTAATCGGTAACCCTGAATATCCGAGGCATATATTTTAGCTAATAACATGATAACCCCTGAAGCGCACTACCTAGACTCGGTAATCGAGAACCCTGAACACTTGGAGAACTTGCTTCAGTTAATAACATGGAAACCCACGAAACACACCACCTAGACCCGGAAATCGGCGACTCTGAATAACGGGTGCTCGTATTTCTTCTCATAACATAAGAATCCACGGGGCGAACTATCTAGACACAGCAATCAGCGACCCCGAACACCTGGAGCGCGTATATCAACTAATAACATGAAAAAACGCGGAGCGCACTACCTAGATACAGTAATCGGCGACGCCGAACACCTGGTGCTCGTATTTCAGCCAATAACATAAAAACCACGGAGCGCACTACCTATACATAGTAATCGGCGATCCTGAACACCCGTAGTTTACGTATTTTTAGTAAATAACGTCCATTTCTGGCACAGTAGTCCCCATCCTAAGTTGTACGATCCGTTCTTACAAAATGGCGACTGACTATCCTAAATTATATCCCCTCCCCACCCCCACTTCCGCATTTTCGTTTATGTTCGTTGCGAGTATGCTTATGGTGCGTGTATAACTGAAGTGTTCACGGTTTACCGATCCTTGCCGAATATCTTAATTTAAATTATGGTTTACATGTGTGCGTCTGTAGAATATCGCCACTCTTGTGACTGTCGTCAGGTTACGCAAAATAAAACGTCATGGAGAGAGAAAAGGAGAACAGGCTTGTATAATTTTGGAAGGGAGAAATGCATAACGTTGGACGGCCTGACAACTTTGGATGAGACAACTTAGGATGGGGGCTACTGTAAAAGAAATTAACTGATAAATTTGGCATGCGATATATTTTAATTCTTTATTTTGCAACCCATAAGGAAAATAACAGCCAATTCATTACAAACGGTGCTTCAGAAAAATTTGACAGCTATTGCCTATGTACGACTGTACGTGAATACATACGGGATTGAAGATATTATTTCTTAACCGGAGGGCAGAAATGAAAAAAAGCGCAAAGGCATGGCCTTCTAGTGTCATGTGGTTTATGAATTATAAAGCGATCGGTTTAATACTTTAATATATTAGGTGAGAGATGGAACTGTTATCGAGGGGTTTTACTCTCTGCACGACTGCCAACGCTTGCACTTGCTATTGAACCTTGACGAACACTTTCAATTAAGTTGAAATTAGGCTCAATCGAAAGATAAAAAAAAAAAAATATTAGGCATAGTAAAACTTTCGAAAGGCCATTATGACAGCGCAGGAACGAATTATGCGTTCTCACGTATTGGTTGAAAGGTAGGTGAGCTGTAAAAGATAAGCGTATTACAAGAGCCTGGCGCGCGAAACAACCGCTTCTCTTGATAATAGAACGCGTTTGTGCTTGTTTAGAGCGCTGGTGCTAAAATTCACAAAACTGCTGGTACACTTCAGGAATTTTGACTCAATGAGAATCATTCAACGTAACGTTGTGGACTTATTGGGGGATGTGGGACACACGCCAGAACTGTATGTTTATGTCTTGAACTTGCTCCGAAGAAAATGAATCGAGAGTTGATAGGATGAGCGTGTGTATATGCATATGGAAACATAAATAATAATGGTACTTATATTACATGTAATCTTGTATTGCTATTCAAAAAAGAAATGTACGTTATCTTTCCAGATTATTTATTACGTAGTCCTATAAAAAAGAAAAATTCAGATCTGGTGGGTGAACTATGTTTATAATACATTTTTAGATCATTGAATCGGAATTCGAATTTCATTCAACTCCTTCACGTTGCCATAACCTTAAAAAACATCAATCCTAAAATATTGAAATAAAGACAACATCTGACCTGAAAGTGATACCTTTTTTCTTATGATTTAGGGCCGTTCAAATTGAATTAGAAGTTAATTCATCCTCCACGTTAGGATTATGAGAGTCATTTGAATGAACTTCCATGTTGGTTTTGACCTTCCAATGCGCAAAAAGAAATGTCGCTTCAGGTGAGAATTTTCCATTATTTCAAAATTTTGGGATTATTTGAGGTCCAAAATATCCAAAACCTGATGTTATGAGGTTAAATAGACAACAGATTTAGATTCACCTACTAAAAAAACATATTATATACACAATCTGATCTCTAGACCTGGTCCTTTTTTTCCCGGGATTCTGTCATCCTTCAGAGCTTTCAGACTTTACAGTGAGTTTTAAACTGCTGGCTTTTTTGTTTTTCCTGAAAAAATTAAATCAGTATGAATTTGTCTAAACTATCTTCAAATTCGTAATTACATAATACAATAACCTCAAACTGGTTACTTCCAGGTTATTCATCCGACATATTGGATTAGATATTATAAGTTAAATATCCCTCATTAAAAGTTTTCACACAAATCAGTAAGGGGAATGTATATCTTGTTATTTATTCCTTGATCAACATCTTTCAATAAATGAATTGTTAATTTTTATTATTTAAGGCAATTAATAAATTTCATTGCTTCTACAAAAAAACAATTATTTTGAAATTTTCAATTAAAATAAGTTGTTGGAAAATATGAAAACTTGAAGATTTATTAGAGGTTAATTTAAACATAAAATTCTGAATACTTTATGTTCCCTAATTAAAAAAAATTAATTCGATACTAGTATTGTATCTTTCGAAAAAGTATTTGTGCTATCATTTAGTATTTTTTTTTTACAACTATTGAAGTTGCAAATATGTAGATATTTTGACGGTGATTTCTTTTTATATAACATCTGGTATCTTTATTGTTAAGATCATAAACATGATCATAAACAATAATCATAAATTTTGATGTTCTAAAGCATTGTTGATAGACAAAGTACATACATATAAAAGCAAAGCAAACAAATTAAATATTAATTTCCGTTTATTTTCATGCAGCGTACGTTAAGGGCACTTTCATTTTACGTTCATAATATTCCATGGTCGGCATCCAAAGTTGATAAATGAAGACACGAAGATCCCTCTTAGGTTGTCTTTGGTGTTGAATTTGCTTCCATCGTAGATGCTTGTCTCTCAAACGTTATTGCGAACGCTTTGAGGTTCCAGTACATTGCTGGGTTATGTGTGTGTTCAGAACGTAAACGGAGAAACAATGGAAACTCTGCCATTCCTGGCGACAATGCGCACGTTTAGGACCACGTGAGAATTTTCGCGGTATTTGAAGTCGGTCGACAGCCATTTACCATATATATATGTATATATATCAAAATATTCTCTTTATCCTTCTCCCATTTTCTCCTTTCTCTTCGTCTCCTTTATTTTCCTTCTAATTTTATTCTTGTTTAACAGTTATCATTTCATGTTTTCCACATAATAATCCATCCTACTGTCTATCTTTTCATACGTTATCCTATCTTGTCTTCTGTTTGTCTCTATGTGTCACTCAAAGGACATTCGCCCATTTCGCGCTGGCTGACAGTATTTGTGCCGTACTACTGAATGATGCAAACTATCCGCCGATTCGTTCGATCCCATTTGCTGCATCTTCGTTTGTCAAAAGGGAATTCGGCTCCTCGGAAATAACGATTGCGTTTGATCGTTTGTAAATAATTAAGACTTATACTGCTTACAGATGAGGGAAAGTGTACGGTATACGGATAGTAATAAATTATGCATCAAAGAGATGAGATCCGATGATTTGGGTCTCGACGAATTCGACATATGTATCTACTTTACACGCCTCGTAGAATGCTTTTTATAAAGTGATGAAAATAATAATACGATGGAAAAAAATGGTTTAATTATATTTTCGAACGTTAAGCGAGTAATTGTCTAATGTAATTAAACTCAAGACATTATTCTTTCGTTTACTTTTTTAAATTTAAATGTGCCAACATTTTTTACATCAGTTTTTAAAAATAAAACTCATAAAATTTAATTAACTAAACAGTTAAATGCGTGCATTTTAACAGTTTAAATGTACATCCACAAGGCAATTGTTTTTAATATTATGTCATGCCAATTGTTCTCCAAGTGGAAAAAAATTCTTAAAATTAACTGACACACTGCCTAAATATATGAAAAAATTCAATGTGGAATCGTAGTATGAATGATTTTTCATTTCTACTCTATAAAAAATCTTTAGACACAAGTCGTAGTACTCGTAATGTCAACGCAGAGAAAATTCATCAATTTCTTAAACCGTGTAATCTTACATTTACATTTTTAATTGCTTTTGTAATATGTACAAGTAGACAAAAATAATATTATTGTATGGTGACATTATATTATGAAACCCATTAATATGAATTAAATCAAAATTATGCACAAATAAGGTTTCTTTTAAACGCACATTTCATCTGTTTTGATGTCTTTTTGTACATGCCATTAAAGTGGTATTGAATCGATTTAAATTGTATCACATATTAATCAGAATAGGATCATTTTTTTTTCAAAATCCAATTAAGTCTCAGAATATAATCTGATTACTCCCTGAATCAAAATGTGGTACTCCTGATGACTAAATGAGTCAACCTATGGAATATTTTATACTGGATTAGTTCCGGTTTGGTTCATTTTAAATGAAATCATGTCCAATTAGATACTGCTCTCAGAAATAGCCTATAAATTGATTATGATTGAATTTTGATAGTAACGTGATCCAATTCTCATAAAATTGGAAATCCACACGCTTTTATATAATTACAAATAAAAAACGGATTTTACTTAATTTGACCGAGTTACGCTAATAAAAATTAGTGCAATATAATATACTCATATTAAAGGGGCATTATTCTTTTTCAACAACTCTTGAAGTGTTACAAAAATGTTGGTTGAATTACTTGTTGGAATAATATTTTCTCTCTGTTTTCGTTGTTATAACTTTGCTTTAGCTGCTTAATTTGATGAATACACAAAACTTTTTAATGTTATTGTTATAATTTAATTGTTATTCTTATTTCTTTTCAAATCCTTTGCTAAAAATATGTACATCATGTATCGACTGTTGATATTAATTTTAGACTTTATATCCATAGCTTTACCTGTGGTAAACAATGTTTTCCATATAAATAATTACAGATATTTGTTTATGATAAGTATATCAGACGAATTTTAAAGTTTTTTCACTCAACCTTAATTAAAAAGTAAATTTTTTTAGTAAAATTCACAACACTAAATCTCATTGAAATTATATATTCCATCAAGTTATTTGCAGTTCCAATCACAATATAAATTATAATGATCAATTATAATAATATTAACGAAAATGCATTGACACTACTGTCAAAAGAAAATAAAGCAATATTATTAAGCTAAGCCAAAACTTTTTAGATTAACCAGGTAAGTCTGGAAACGAAATCTTAGGAATTTAGCAAAAAGAGGCCCAAGAAACAGTTATTAACCGGGTGAAGAAACCTCCCTGTAATCTTTACAACTTTTCGAAAGTTTCGAAGTCGCCTAAGCGTACGAAATTTAGAAATTACTCGCTCGGTTAAGTGATCGCCCTTGCGATGTCTAATTAACTTGTAGGCTATAATGAAATTCCGCGTGTAATTACATTTCAAAATGGAATCTAATTCTGTCTTTTGTGAATTTAAAAATCACTGCAATATTGAATAAATATATTCACTAGTATTACTATGCTTATGCTTTGTAAATTTTAAAAATATTATACTGTGGTTACTTAAAATTCGATACAGATGAACCCGCCGCAAGTTCAACTTTATATAATAACATTTATAATGTAATAATTGGATTTTCAGATATCCAATATTTACAATCCCTTAAGTTAAAATCATAAATTTCTTGGCCTTCCACGAAGACCTCCTTATGTTACAATAAAATTGCCAGTTTTAAATTTTGAAATCAATATTCTCCGAACACGAAAACTTTTTACACTGTAATGGTAGTTAAATCTGAACGTTAATACAATTAAATCCGCATTGAATTTGTTTGCACACCATTGATTATGACAATATATTTTCTAATGATTCTAGAATATTCATTCGCAATAAATTTGAACGAAATATTTAAATTTTAGGTCCCCAAATACTGGCCTGTTTTTCACGCAAAGAAAATTATAGTCCTCATTACCGTAAATTTACTCAACGACTACTGATAAAATTTACTGTCATAAAATAAAATAGAGTTTACAAAATTAAAATTAACAAAATATTTTATAATACAAAATATTTTATAATAAATTAATAAACCTCTAGTTAACATATCATGAATCCCAAGGTATTATTTTTAATTATTGTGATGATATACGAAATTGACATATTACCCAGAACAAATAAATCGTCAATTATATGGGTCGAATAAATTTTTAATTTATAACTTGTCAGTCGCACGCAAATTTGACAATAAATCATATGGGTTTTCATCTACAAACATGCGTCATCCGTATTTATTTCTTTTCCAGGTGTGTATTTCAATGGAAACATTACTACATTGTGGTATTGGAGTGTCCTATATGTGAGTATACAAAAACGTTTGTCACTTGAAAATATGATCTATCAAAATGTTTCCAATTTCCGGCAATTCACAGATCAATTTTAGCAAATTCGGAACACGAACATTGGAGAAAAATGGTCTGCATTGTCAACAGAAAAATTGGTTACATTCATTGCAAATTTCGAGTTTACAAATACCAATGAATTTCCGCTTTGTTGATCAATAATTTCCGGGATATATAAATAGCAGTTTGCTAGCATGCTTTCTAGTACAATAAGAACTGAATCGATTAATAAACGTTTAATTTAGATCATAATGTTTGTTACTTGAAAATATGATCTAAATATGTTGTAAACCGGGGATGCTTAGGAGTTCCGTATAATCCCTGTTTACATGGACCTCTAGAAAACGTATTGATATACCTTTTTGAAACGTTACCTACACGTTTACTAAATACGTTTTATATTTATTATATAAAAAACGTACAATTAGGCACCTAGAAGTTGGTATATAAATAACATATAAAAAATTTTCAATTTACATTTGGAACCTCCGCATTGGAAAGTCGGTCGTTGACCACATAATAAACCACGTTCCGACTGGAATTAAATATACTGCAATTGAGATTTTTTTGCTAAGCCTCGTTTATATTACTTACTAAAATTTCTTTTTATTTTTGTCACTATTAATATTTTTACATTATCGTATAACCCTCCATTCCATTTTTTGCAAAGGTGTTGCCATACATTTTTGTCAGATTGTTAAATCAGTTCAATAACATTGGTCGACAAAATTTGGTCATAAAAAACTTCAGACATGAAAGTTGCTAATCTTTGTCAATGTTGGGTCGCTGAATCCGAATCCGATAATAAAAATTTTCGATTGGCTCTGGTTTCCAAGAATTATGGCGTCAAAGTTGCAAAAAGCTTCGTTTTTGGCAATATTTTAGGAGGCATATCTTTTGACAGAGATGAGAAGAAGGGTTCAACAATGGCTTAAAATAACGATTATACCATGCACTTTTTTTTTGTTATTTTCTATTTCTTGTCGTAAAGTGCATGGTATAAGCGTTATTTTAAGCCATTGTTGAACCCTTCATCTCATCTCTGCCAAAAGATATGCCTCCTAAAATATTGCCAAAAACGACGCTTTTTGCAAATTTGACGCCATAATTCTTGGAAACCAGAGCCAATCGAAAATTTTTATTATCGGATTCGGATTCAGCGACCCAAAATTGATAAAGGTTAGCTATTTTCATCTCTGAAGTTTTTTATGACCAAATTTTGTCGACCAATTAATTATAATTAATTAGCTATATTTTCTTATAATTAAATTGTACATTAAGAATATATATATTTATAATAACTGAAATCGATAATATTGTTTAATATTCATGACGGACTTGTTATTATAATCACATTATTAAACATTCCGAAAAAAGTTCGTTTTGTTCCCAACAGCACATCTCCTAACCTTCTGAACGCTCTGTTAAAAGTGACAGTCAAATGATGTTTAGTTTTATTGCCAGTATGCCTATATTTATTAATAATATTAATTCATACGCTTTGTATTCAAGTTTATATCTCGAAGAATAATAAGTATCGAATCTCGGTTTTTAACTGTTAATTATTTAGCGACGTCGGTCCTGGTCGTGTGGTTAGGGCGCGGGTTTAGCGAGGAAGGGTCCCGGGTTCGAATCTCGTAGAGGAAGAGTAGGTTTTTTTAATTTATTTGCGAGCGTGAACATTATTAACATCGGATATTCATAATGAAAGTTATAGGAAAATTAAAAATAATTTAATTTCAGCAATATATTGGCATTATATTGAAGGATGCTGTTTGGCGCTGTATTGGCAAATTATGATTAATATAGATGCAATATACTGACCATTGCAATGGCCAATATATTGCTGATGCTTTTGTTTTCTGCGTGTTACACATGCCTATTTACCGTCGGTCAAAATCACTATGTATTCGTGGCACCTGCAAAATTTGTGCGATATTATGATAATAAGACTAGTCAATGTGCTTCTTACTTTGATAGGAAAAAAATAAATTAGAAATTGTTTGTGACATATAACAGTTAAAAATCATATTATTCCATACGAGAAGATAATATCCTCAGTTTTCTAGCAGCTGAGGACAAAAAGATGATCTCATTATTTCATTTCGAATTAAGGAAATAAAATAAGATCAATAATCTAGTTTCAAAATATTTTGTTCTCATTACTCAAAAATGCAGAAACTGACCCAGATAAAGAATGATCGAATCGGAGTTCGTTCACGCTCAATCATGCGTAATTTCGGGTATACAATAATTTTTCGATAATTCTATAGAAAAACGAAATAAAGGCGCGCAATCATTGGACCGAGTATATCCGGCAATTTGTCCGAATAGGCGGCAAATGTGATTTATGGTTTTTAATCCGACGATCCGCATCATATCCGATTCTTTGACGTTTTCGGGGCGCAAATATTTTAAATGAGAGTCGGATGGAAAAAAAGGGTTTAATGCAGACGGGGGATTTTGCGTGCGATATATCGCGCTTCAAAAGTAATCGATCTGTCGGGTGGTTCGGTGCCAATGAATCGCACACCGTGGTTTCAGGGACGAGATTTTGGACACACATCCCGGTCCTCGTTATACCTGTTCCGCACTGATGGGTACATGCGTATGTTACGCATATGTGCGTGTGCTGGTATACGAGTACCCATCGTTCCTGTGCGCGATAACGTCCGGCATTTTCGCCGGGTGAAGGATGGCCCGTTCGATCGCGATAAAATGATTCCGACCCTCCTTTTTCGACGATTTAACAAATCGTTCCGCTCTTGGTCCCGACGCGCGATCACCGCGAGGGACGTTTGTTGATCCGCCTACGAGCAAAGGTTACCATTTTCCCAATACCCAAATAAACGAAGGAAATCCGCACACACCTATACCCTAATCCGGAACCTAAACCGTATTCGACATGTACTATCAGGCATGCACGAAAATCGAATTTCTATACGGTGACACATTGGTTAGGAACTTTTGACTAACGGATCATGAAGAGTGATAAATGATATTATTTCGGGTCTAAATATTTAATTTAGTTTTTTCGATCCCGCCGGTAAATTGTGTTATTTCATCTGTAAAATGTTATTCGTCCAGATTAACTTATGTATAAGTCTGTCATCTATAATATTACACTGCGGAAACTGTTATCGAATCGAAATAGATTGGTTAATGATAAAATACGACCAAAATTGCTCAGCGATGCACTTTAAAAGACGATGCCCAGCACTGTAGATGATGTCAGTCCCAACGATAGGATCAATGAATTCAATAGATTAGGTTAGAGTGTCATGAGAGTTATTAATTAGCACAGTCATGCATTCTATTTAGCAATATGCAATAATATAAGTAGTAACGGTCAACACCGAGGTAAACTACAGTAATCGATGTAGTAGTATTTCCCACCGTATATGTTCGAAATAGGTATGGACTGTTACTACTTACGTAGTAAAAATACAGCGATTTAAGGAGTACCGGTCAACACGAAGAAACTTCATTGTAAGTAGTAATAGACAACGCCATAGAAAATTTCAGTACTTTAAGTAGTAACAGTCAAAATCGTGTTTTGCACGCAGTCGGCGCGGACTGTTACTACTGACAGTTTTAAAAAGTTTACAAAATCGTTGCCAAAGGATCGTATTATTGACATGTGTGAGTGATGTTTCATGATGGCGGAGACGTACGCGACGATCTAATTTAAGTCTCATGACACTCAAAGCTAATTTATCAATTTTTAAGGTTACATATTCTTGTTTATTTCTGCAGAATTTTGTAATAATTTAAATGAATTCACGTATAAAGTTCGGGACAACAGTCTTTCGGATTATATTTCCATGACCGACAGAATTTACTTTCCAATTTAAAGTCAATTCCACACAAATTACAGTTGGTGACGTTATTGAGTTTATGTACAGAATGTGACAAATTTGTGTGTTTTTCCAACTTGCACTATTCGATACTACTTTCACCCTTCAAAATACGATACTAATAGTTAACCTCAGATTTTTATATCTGAAAGTAAGAGCAAATTCACTGTATGGCCTATATTCCTATTTCTATTTTGTAATTGTTCTTGAAAACTCATACTTGAAGTCTGAAAATGAGTCAGAAATTGATATCGTAAATTTCTATGATCGAGGCTAATTCGAATACCGATCAAATGACACAAAAATTTGGCACATCCTATACATAACCTCAAAAATAAAAAACGCATTTATCGTGTACATAGTATTAAATACCTCGAAATTCTGTGCGTCCTCGTGGGATCTCCTAATATTCGGATTGCTTTAGCTGTCATTGCTTTGGGTGTAGAGTACATTTTTACCATGAGTTATATTTTCTTACTGCCATTAGGAGTTTACTTTTATTGTTTCAACGCTTAACGCTCACAATTTTCCATAAATAAAGCTGCTTGAAATAAAATACAAGCAAGAATTCTACAGGTTGTACGAGTCCTTCCGTTTCTTGTTCGTTTTCTCGCAGACAAGTCGCTCGAAAAGTTTCTCGATACGCTTACCTTCGCCTCGGCCGGAAGTTCCACTGTCAAATATGAAAATCGGATATAGATATTGCAGTATATCGAATATCTATTTTTCTTCGATGGAGTCGCGAGCTCGAGATTTTCAGCTCGGTACCGAGGAAAACGACCGGAAGACTCATCCTCTATTAAGTTCGCAAGAACTATTTTTATTCGTTTTATTTCTACCGATCGAGCAATATCTACATCGAAATACGTACGCAATATTTCACGGTAAATTTCTACGACATTTTTCTAGATAAAAGATTATTTTATTTTTAGCATGGCTATTGCTAATAAATAAAGAGAAAATTTAGATTTTTGTAGTGTAAATAATTATGAAATAGTTTCTTCAATGTTCCATGACTCTAATTATGATATTATAAGAACAAATATTTTCGACAGTATTAGAAGCTAAGAAACAGAATAATATCGAAGTATTTTTTAACTAAATTATTACAAAAAGTTTTTTTTAAAAGACATTTGCAAAAAACGTAATTAAAACTTAGAAATTCTTCAACACTTTTCTAACACTTTTATTAATAGTGTATCAGAGGCTGCTGATTGTAATTTTGCTTTCCAACATTGGAATTACGATGTAACAAATGTAGCAAGGATATATTTTGATCAGGAAATACCATTAAACTAGAGAACACATTAGACTGTAAACTAAATCTCTATGTGGAAAGATAAATGCAAAACGTTTTCGAATAATTCGGACATTTATTTCAAATGTAATATGTATCAAGAATTAAACATTACGACGAAGTGTTTTCTAAATAGCAAATGTGTATAATTTTAATTATTAAGTCAATTATAAATATACCTTGGATGAATAATAAGGTCAAATGTTCTGTTTTTTTACACGCCAATATGTGTTTTCAAGATATTATACAGTTCGATATTGTCATTACAAAAAAAACGTTTCAATTCTGTGTAGAGTGTCAGAATTTGAAATATTATTGCATTTGTGTCTATATAGTCTAGAGTTTAAAAAATCACTGTTGAAGTCGCGGATAGTACGTAGAAAAATGCAGTAATCTAAGTAGTAACAGTCTGTTGGTACTACTAACAAAAGACGGTCTATTACTACTTATATGACTGCATTTTTCTCCGTAATACCCGCGTCTTCCACAACAATTTTTTAAACTTTCTCACAAGATAAAATACTCAAATTTGGAATGAGGTATTAGCTTTTATACTCTAACAGAATTTATCAGTTTTGAAGGTTCCATTTCCGGGTGAAAAACATCTGTACTCGTGGGCGCATCATCCTTTCAATTTCCATTGACAAAGAAATCAGTAATCGCAATATGAGAAATTAATTTCCGTATTGGTGTAGCAAGACTCGATCTTATGATTAAATAAGCAACTGCCTAGTTACCTCTATTCCTGACTAGGCAAGATAGTTAAATCCTTACAGACGTATGTAAGGAATTTTATTGAGTGAAAGAGCCGAGAATAATATTATTTTGAAATAAAGTATGATCTTGTTTTTCAAAAAACTCGGTATTTATATCCATGAGATCCATTTTTACATGAAGTGTGTAATTATTCAAATCATTACCGTTCTTACAAACTCTTTTTCAACTCATTATTTGTTTAATTTAATTAAGAGCTGTTTCAAACTTTTAGATTAAAAGCAGAGTTTCAAGATGGTGTCAGCTAGATAGTCATTTTAGAGTGTATTTTCCAAAGAGTCGATATTTTTCGATCTCGACAATTCGCGTTTTTGAGACATTTTAAGTTGCATCTGTACGACACGAAATGTTGGAGCCAACATGAATGTGAAGTGCGGGTGAACGTAAAAGTCTTTTACCCGGCATTGAGCCGGAACGTCGGTGGTTGGTTTGCATTTCTCTGAGTCCGTTTGCATTCCGTTTCACAGCTGAATATTCTCCAGAAGACGCCACCGCAGACGCACCTTCGACATTATGTCGCCAAACTTGTCTAAATATTTACATCGGTAACTTGGAAAACGTTTGCGCTAGAAGTTTTCTTATTTAATTTCAGCATTTTTCATTACTTTTTATTTAAAACATTTTATAAATCAACTAAAACATATTTAATCTAAATAAATATCTTCAATGGTACATCGAATTTCTGCAATTGACTAAAGAATTGTATAGATCAAACTAGAATGCGATAATAAAATTAAATTGACTGCCTTTTGCAATCTAAAGAATGCACTTTAATATCTACAATAAAATTATATAATAAGTATCAAATTGATTAACATTATGTTATGATAATATATGTACAACTACATTGAACAAAGTAATAAGCATATCCGTTTTTAAGTGATAATGAAGGTTATGAAATCTTGCCCATTAACTCCTAAATAAACATTTTTTTCATTACAGTTCTCAATGGTTCTATTTTGAGTAAAAAAGGATCTACAAAATGTTAAGGGAGTTACATTTAACTTAAGGTATGGAACTTTCAGAATCTGTTATTACATGTTCAAAAAAATGGAACCGTGAAAAACTGTGTAGGATTTAAAAAAAAAACTGATTTTTTAAATGTATTTTTTGTATCAGGGTTTTTCACATTAAAATCGTTTCGGAATTCTTGCTGGCAGTAAATAAACCATGTCCACGAGACTTGAACTTTAAAATGTATATATAGGTATCTTAAATATAAAGGTTAAAGTATAAAAAAGGGCACAAACACGAAAAAACTGTCGAAAAGTTCAGGAATTTTTTACTTGAAAATATACGTTCGGAAATAAAGGCACTGAACATCAAGTTTTTAGACATGGTCAAGGAACACGCTGACAAGTTTACAGAATTTTTTTAGTATTAAAATATTCTTTATTTATTAAATGACGAAATTCAGAAAAATGTAAAAAATGTCTGGATTTCTAGATGATGTGTTTACTAGCTTTTCAATTATACCTCAAACGCTTTCAAGTTAGATAACATTTTTTGCAAAAGATGCTTTCATAAATTTCGAGGCATAAATCATATATTTACATTTTTCGTACTCAATTCGATTTTCAGTTACTCAAAATACAAAAAAATTATATTAAAAAGACAGGAAAACAGCTGTTACAGACTAAATTGAAAAATGTCGAAATTAATTGCAATTTGTTACGCGTGACAACGAATATTTTTCGGTTGGAAAGAGAGAAACAAAGTAAAAGGGAACACAAAGAGCAGGATGAAGAGGAGAAGAGAACAGACGATGGAAAGGTCGCTTGGGGTTGAGTGAAATTAAGCAATTAGTAACTTTGCACCACAGGCGTTGTCAGCGAGATTTGATTATGTTTTCGGTTTAAGCTTTCCGAAACGCGTTGTTTTTTCTTCAATGTTTCTCGCTTCCTCCCTATAGTGTTCAATTTGGTGTACTTTCCGGAATACGCAATGGCGCAGCGGGAAGACAACCGTACTCCAGATCGTTCTTGTCTCTAATAAAATAACCTAAACCATTTGCCATTAGTGATAATTCCTTTATGTTGCTTCATATTTATTAAGTTTACTGAAATGTCGATATTAAATTATTTCCTAATCAAAACCAAGATATATTTCAAAAAGAGTGTATCTTAATCTGTTTTGCACATTTCTCTAAAGAAATAAGAATAACATAATCAGGTTTGAATATAATTGTCTGTTTTAGTATCAAGTAACTTTTTTTGCAAAGAAATTAAATAACTGACGGAAACTTAAGTAAGTTTAGTTTACTACAAGTGCTTGAGAAAATTCTTAGAAAATATTGCCAAAACCTCAATAGTTAGCAACTAATGTATCATACAATGTACTGAGGCTTAGTGAGGTTAACTCTTTCGCGATCCCGGAATCCAATTCGTTTTCCATAAAAATTACTGCAGTAAACTGAAAAATTATGCATGAATATTCACGAAAATATTTTCAGAATTGTAAGGTACAAGTGTGTTATGGTTAAACGTTAGGTTTTCAGGTGACATATGGAGGTTATTTCTTTCCAAAATGATAAACCGATTATGAAAATTATAATCGATTATTATCGCAGAGAATCAATAACATTGTACAGGCACCAAACAAAAATACATAAAGAATCATAGTTCTATTAATAAAATTATAAATTAATATAATAATAAAAGAAAATCGTAAGAATGAGTCAATAACATTATACCAATAGAAAAAATATAATATAGACTGTTACTTCAACTCACTAAATCCAAATTAGTCAAACAATACTAATTTAAAATGAAAAATGGTTTACTATAAATTCAAAACTAACAAACAGTAAAATACCTCTAATGTATTAGTAACATTGCACTAATGGAAGTATTGATATTTGAACCAGTACTAAATCATATTTTGCTAATGAAATAGTACTTTTTAAGTTTTTGATGGTTAAAAAGAATGCTAATTAACTGAGTAACCCACTTTTAGTTTACGAATGAATATTGTGCACCATTGATATCCAAGTAAAAAAAATTATAATTTATACATAGTCATCCATGTATGGAATTGATTATTTATGTATAATGTATACAAAATGTATATTAAAAATAATAATTATAAAAATGTAATGTACTAATAATAATAAGTTATATTTAAGCAATTTCTATGTCTGAAAAATAAATACATTTAATATAATGATTCTGCGACCTGGGCCGAAATTTCAAGTGACGGAATGAAGACATCGAAAAATAAAAGCACACGAAAAAATGGAACATGTTATTAAAAATAAAACAGCCACCGACGTCCGACTTCAAAACTGATGTACATTGATCTCATTTTCCTGGATTAGCAGGAACTGTCAAATATCGTCATAAAAATCGTCAGCAGCTTCAAATCTGAAAATCTAATCCAAAGAAAATCCAAATCCTAAAGAAACCAATAACACAAGGAAAAAACATCACATTTTACTATTATTTATTTAATTAATTTATTTGATAATGTAGTTCTCTTTTTAATATACCTGCTTTAGTGGAAGTTCGGCAGAAACTGTCAAAAATAAATTACGTTCCTCTTCTTTTCATTCGATAGTTAGTAACGAGATTACTAAGGTATGTTGATTTTTAAAATGCGCAATTTCTTCTGACATTATCGGTCGAACCTCCATAAAAGTACGCAGTAATGAAACTACTAACTAAATTATTGAGTAAAAATGTTAAATAAATAATAGTAAAATGTAATTTTCCATTTTTTTTTTAATTTTACAAGTTATTATTAGAATTGTACTTGCTGATGATTTTCTTAGTGTCATGTGAAAATTCATGTTGTGGCCAGTGATTAAATGGCATTAGCGATGAAGTCAAATTTCGATGGTTTCATTTCCTGTTTAATAAAATATACCTCATTTTCGTCGATGCTTCATCGTATCCCTTCGCAAAATCGTTTCATGGACTTCTGCACACGTCGATTGTGATTTTGCTCTTTTCTTTGATTTTCATATCTTATGTATAGGTTATGTATAGATCATGTATGTTGAATTTTATACATAATCTATATATTGATGATTATGTATAAATTATGTATAGTTTATTCATAATTTTTTTAGCCCAAGTAAATGTATAATCTATACATTTATGATTATGTATACATTATGTACAGTTTATTCATAATTTTTTTAGCCCAAGTAAATGTATAATCTATACATTTATGATTATGTATACATTATGTACAGTTTATTCATAATTGTTTTATGTATAAACTATATCTAAAATTATGAGTCAAATTATGTATATATTTTATATGTTAAAATTACTTTTATTAAACAAAGGGTTTATGCGAAAGAATATTTTGTACTCACTTTTTATCATAATTTTAAAAGAAATAATTACAGAATATAAGATATTCTTCGGAATATTCGGTTGTATTTATAAATTGCACTTCAATTTATGCTGAGATTTTTCTCTTTCCGATATATCAGCCATTCCAAGGATGAGTACCGTTGGAATTTATTTATATTGAAATCCGCTTGAGTGAAGAGTGATTTTTGCAATGAATTTAATATAAAATTGCAGTTAACAGATGTACATTTAATTCTAATTTCAAAGCTGTAAATAGAATAGAATAATCAAAGAAATGCTAAGCACTTATTTCAAGAATAAATATTTAAGATTATATGTGACCCAATCACACATTATGAGGTATAATTAATATAGGACAATAATGCAATAAATGTGAGAAAATGATTACACTACATTAAGATTCTTTTCTGACGTGGCGACTGACTTTTTTAAACTTATTAAATATGGGTGATTTTTTTTTAATAAAAATGAAACGCAACTTTTGGGCTTTTTTCGTATTCTTTAAGGAGTATCTACTTGTGGACTATATACTTTAAAAAGTGTGGGTTCCAAGGTGAATTCACAATGAATTACTATTTTAGGAAAATTTGAATTCGATGAATTACATTTTTTTATACAAAGAATATATGATTGAAACAGTAACAAAAAGAATTTGCAAGAATAAAATGCGCCAGTTACAACGCGAATTTTTTGACCATTACAAATATGCATTCTGTGAATTTTTGCCAAATTTCCAACCGATCTCATTGAAATTTGGTATGCATTTGAAAGCAACTTTTTGAAAAACCATTTTGGGCTGCAAAAAAAGTCTTGTTTCTGTTTAATTTACATTTTAAATTATAGGAAAAACTAAACAAAACGTGCTTCATGTAAACATAATAGACAAAATTGTATTTTGTTTTGGAAGAAAAGGAGCTGAAAAAATGTGAATTTATTAATGAAAGATTGAGATCATTATTTATAATATCATTGAATTCTAAGAAGTTTTCATTCTTACCATTTATTTGAGAGACCCAATTGTTTTAAAGTCAGACCCGTATAACACAAAGCTCTCTTTAAGTTCCTCAGGAGTTCAACTTCAGAAGCTTCCTATGACCTCGCACAATTGCTCCAAATGAGTTCTCTGGAAGCTCTGCCAGTAAGCTTACACGGACGGGCACAATTTTAAGTCTGTGCGAACTCTCACAAAACTCTGAAGAAAGTTCTGACAGAACTCCAGTGTAGTTCTGTTGAAGCTCCGATTGCTCTTGAAAGAGCTCCGTGGAAGTTACGTTACAGAAGTACATCTGAGTTCCGGGCGAATTAGTTAAAGGGGTAACCTAACCTCGACCAATCAGCGAACGGCTTTCTTCTGGTGCTTCTGTGATATTTATCGTGATTTTGTATTGTTCTTCCCGCATAGAGATATACGAATAGAGCGCGTTATTTCTATAGTTCACGTGGTTTACGGATAAACGGTGACTTTGTCGTCGAGATGGTTTTCCTGGCTGTCCTGGAGGACGACGGTTGCCTTATTGCCTGCCCGTTTCCTGGCCTGATTCAAACTTCAAACATCGAGATTAGGTTAGAATGAATAATATAATATTATAAATATATTAATCTTTATTTGCATTTTTCAATCGGTTTTTGTTATTTTTTGCAGCATTTTTCTCTTTTGATTTTTGCCCTGTGTGATATTGCTGCTGTTGGTTGTGGTTCGCTGCTGCTGTTCCTCCCGCTGCCGTTCCTGAGTCCCTTCTGGACCATTTTCCTGTTTTTTTTTCAATCCGATAAAACGTATATGAGACCTTCGAAAGAGCTTCCAGAGAGCTTCCAAAGAGCTTCAAGAGAGCTCCCAGAAAGCTTCTACAGAGCTTCCAGAGAGCTTCTAAAGAGCTTCCAGCGAACTTACGTGCGAGTTCCTTAGGAGTTAGAACGGAGCTAAATGAGTGTTCGCAAAAGCGGACATGGAAGCTCCCAGAGAACTCCATGCTAAGTCTATAGTTATTACAACCGAAGCTCTCAAGATGATTAAGAAGGTTCTGAGGAGCTCCATAGGAGCTTATTGTGTTATACGGGGAGCATCATGAAATTTGTCAAACTTTCATTTTGGATGCCATTTTAGGGCCGACGAGTAGGCATCTCTTACACGTTATTTATACTCTAGGATATTTTAATGCGGCATATGATAAAAAGATGACGAGAACTGAAAATGACCTTTTGAAAAATCGTGATTTTTAATAATCACCCATGTGTAATTTTTTTATTTTTGAACTTGCTGCATTTTTCAATAGGCCATTCGAATAAATGTGAGCCGTAAAATGCATCTATCACAAAATTTTGTTCATTGAGTTCCAATACTAAAAAGTACTGTAAATGGTCAAGTTAGATTTTTGTACATTTGGTCCTTGATAGGTCAAATGCAACTATTACCGAACATTGCCAAACCAAGCAAAACAGGTTAGATCCTTTAAAAAAACATACCATGTTAGTAAAGTCGGTATTACAGGAGTATTTGGTTAAGATAGCTCGAGCAGTTCACTTTCCAAAATAACACTGGACACTACTACCTACTATTAGGAAGTCAAAACAGTTTAGGTCTCAAGCTACTGTATTTCCCTGTCAAGTTTCACTAAGTTAAGCCTCGAAATCTTATTTTTGTAACAATGGAATATTTAATTATTTTCGTGCCATGATTAGAGATCTTAAAAATGTTAGAACAAGAAAAAAACAAGAAAGCTAAATATTTTTATATTAAAATAAGTAAGAAAAGGAAAATAAAAATTGGTATTGAAAATTCACGGGCTGACCAATAACAACTGTTTTCACTTAAGATTTACATGTTATTTTCAACGATGTTTATGTAGTGTCTGTAACAAAAACTCATTGGGTTTATTATCTACCAGAATCATTAATGAACTTTAGGAGAGATTAAATAAATTTAGTGGCTTAGTCCTACAAATATATTGCAAAAGATGGTAAATGCATCACTGAAATATCTC
The DNA here is from genome assembly GCA_030407085.1 of Trichopria drosophilae. Lineage (NCBI taxonomy): Eukaryota > Metazoa > Arthropoda > Insecta > Hymenoptera > Diapriidae > Trichopria > Trichopria drosophilae. Next base: position 14,093,238 of record CM059584.1, on the reverse strand, counting down.
CGAAATTCGAGAAACTGTTCAGACATAAGATACATTTTATTTATTATAAAATGCGAAAAAAATAAATTTGGGATTATCCGAAAACTATTAAATGTTATATAATTTATACGGTCTGCTAATTATGGTACTGTACCATTGTAATATTATAAGGTATGAGAATTGTTTAAAATGTCATTTTTATTAACTTTTTTTTTATCTTTACATATTAAATAGGTTTTTTTTTTGTTATAAATTCATTGATGTAACTTTCCACTAAAGGCGTTGTTAACGCTCCCTTTCACAACTTTGCCATTTTCCGGAATGATATCCATTTATAGAAGCGATTACTACACATTTTCTGATAGGGGCACATATAGCGGAAGGCGAAGCCCTGGAAAAATGAGAAAGCACGACGAATTTGGTGCCGTTAGAGCTTTATTTACGTCGCGCGGCTTGCAGCAAGAAGGGCGAGTAAGCTTGTACGAAGAAAGAAGCAAAGGGCTTCGGTGTAGGGGACGTAGGGCAAGGATGGGTAGGGACCAGGAGGTGCAGGGACGAAGAAAGAACGGAATGGAGACTGATAAAACCGAATTAGAATTTGTATAGAGCCGATGCGGCGTCGGACGGGCGTGTGTCGGTATAATATTGAGCAACGTCCATCCTCCAGGCAACAGTTGTAGCATCCCTACTTTCCATTCCTACTGTCCACCCGATCCGTCTGCTGGTCTTTCCCGTTTACAGGGGTAGCGAAGGCATTTGGTAAAAATTGCTATAAGTCATATTTCACTCGACACTATGACTTTCAGGTTATTAAAAAAGAGGTTCGAATTCATTATTCATTTTCAAGATTTATGTCTTCGATTTGCCAAACAAAATTCTGCTGCTTGTTAGGTTTCTTAAAATCTTTTAGTTGTGCCATATATCATAAATTTCGAGTTCCTAATCCCATAGAAATCGTCGTTTGACATAAAAAAATAAGGAATTATTATTCAAAGATAGACGACAAATGGAGACTAATAAAAATTCATCATACACAATTTTGATGAAATGTTTGCTCATAAAGAAATTTTAAATGTTCATTTATAACTGTTTTTTTTTCCATTTTATGTTGCATGACTAAATTTACTACTGAAAATTTTACTGAATACAAAATAAAACTGATACATTTTTATTAATACAATATGTCCCAAACAGAAGATTTTGTAGGCACTTTTCGGCTCGCATTTCTAATATGATATTCGTAGGAAAGAAAAATAAGGATGTATTATTTTAAACGTAAAATTTATCGTACTTGATCTTGCCTCCAACATGTGATTGTAAGAAGACACATTGATTCAGATATTTTAAAAATATTCGACAGCCATATTGTATCCGCAATGTTGAATTTCGAATATCTCCAGATTCTTGATTAGCGGTCCCAAAATGCTTCGGGTATAATAGAACATTTTGAAAATATCTACCCAGTATATTAAATCCACTATTTTGAATTAAGAAAAATGTACGTCATGAACAACCTCGAACAGCTCTGTACAATCACCTCTCTATTTCAGATTGGCGGAATTTATGATTGGCGAAACAACGAAAGAAAGAGCCAGTCTAAAAAATGACAAAAATTCACCTGCTTTTTGGTCCTAACATTTGGGGTAAAAATGTATGGGTAAGAAATGTCTCTAATGTTCGGTTACCGAAATAACTGAATAATTTACAAAATTTCAATTAAAAAAACCTCAAAAACAGTAGTGAAATTAAAGTTTGATTTTCTAGCTTTCGTTTTTTGGCCGCCATTTTGCTAAAAAAAAATCATAAGATAAAAAACCAACGCTGGATGAAAAGTTTAGATGTTTTGTGCAATTTTGTGCATATTTGAGAAAGTAAAAAAATTTTCTTCCCACTCAAATTTTTGATTAAATAAAAATTTGTCTTAAAAAAATCGTGTTTTTTTTTAAACTGTTAATCAACAATTCAAAATTAAATTTTTGCATTTTTACCATTCTATCGTGTAGAGTGAACATGAAAATAGTAGGGTTGGGTATTTTGCAAAAGATTTCCTAACTTTGTCACAAAGTTTCCTCACCTCAAACTTTAGATACAAATGATGCCTTAATGGCATTTTTTGAGACTTAATAAAAGACCGATTTTTTGTCGTTATTTTTTTCATAATTTCTTGTTTGATCAAGATTTCTAGCAGGCATTATGTAAAAAATAAGTCATAATTTAAATTTATTCATCTAACAAATTGTAGATTGTCGGGTACAAAATGGCTACTAGAATACATAAATATATAGTTATTATTAAATATTGTAAAAACTCATTAGAATGGAACAGACGGAAACTGCTATTAAATACGAATTTATTGATATTTTGTAAAAATTTAAAGTAGCGGATCAATTAAAGTCGGTCTACAGGTCTTTTCATATTTTCAAAATTCTTTTCAATAGTAAACTGTATTTAACGTAATAAAACATATTATACGTTGTTATTTATATATTCAAGTATAAAAAAATATTTTTTTTTCACGCATTCCCGGCGACAAAAGTTGGAGATACGATACCTTTTGATAAATCCAAAAAGATTCTTGAAATAAATGTTTTTGGTATAAAATCTAGAAAATGGCAGACTTTTTTTACACATTTGTTACATATAAATTCGTCTAAAAAGAAGTTAGAAATAAACGAATAATTAGATTACATTTCTAAATATTACGGTAAGTAATATTACCGCCCAAAATATTACCTAAAAATATTACGATAATTACGTACACTTCCATTTTATATAATGATTTATTCTTAATTTATTAAATAAATATCCCTTCTGATATAATCACTTTGAGCCTGGTTGTATATAAAATGATAAAATGTAACGGCATTGTTACACTGACTATGGCTTCTTCAAGCACTACTTAGTTACAGATATTAAACACGCGAATTATACTTATTGTGATCACACTTTTCATAATTTATTTATAGAGCATTTGATAATGAAGTGTGCACATTTGTATCGCATAATATTAGTAATCTGTTCAAACTTAAGTATGAGTAAACTTCTTTTAATATAATAATACTATCTTTAAATTTTAATTATGTTATTTTTACATAACAAAATTTTGTTCGAGGGACGTTTTAACGTAAGTGTAATCTTTTTTACTGTAATATATTTTACCGTAATATTTTTTTCGGTAATATTTGGACTGGTCATCGAATAATTATGATTCTAGTTCAGACTTAAACATATTCTGAACAATCCTGAAACATTTCAGCCCGACTGTTTAAACAATTGAAAAATACTAGCCAATACGCACCTGTAGGACATATTTTCGGTCAGTAATCGTTGTTGGAAAATTGAGAAAAAAATAGGACTATAATTTAGATTAAGTATAGCGTGTGATGAATCACCCGATGTTTTTTACTTTTAGAATAGTAGTTTCAAATGCATTATTCTACAGATCTGAAATGAACATATATGAATATATGAATTAAGAGTATTTTTTAAATTCATATCAATATTGAAAATTAGTTTTCTACTGTTTGTTAACCTTTTTCGAAAAGTACCTACACCTCGCAAATTATTGTTAAATAAATAAAAAATATATGTAAAATAAACAGAATATTTCATCACGAAATGGAATATTCCGGTGTTACGAGGGGTGTGTATCTAACGAATGGACATTATTCACTAGGTACATACTCGCTCCACTACTTCGTTGATATTAGAGAGGATTTGAATGTAGACACATATTATCAGCGCCACCAGTTCATTGGCTCGAAACTTTCAAAATGTGCAGACACGGAATGCAATCTCCTATAGTTTATGACAATACCGATTATGTACATAACTCATCAATCTAAATGCATAAGATAAAGCTACACAAATTTGCATAAAATATATGGATACATTGTTAATATACTACTATTGCTGTTCACAAAAATATACGTAAGTGGACATCAAATAAATAAATGAGAATCATGAATTCCTTAATGATCTTTTACTTTTAGAGTTTTGTATTCTATTACAGTGATTTGAATAAATCCGGAATGCGAAAACTAGAAAGAAATCCCACAAAACTAACTATAATTGCAAAATTATAATTTTTTATATAAGATTTTAACTTTTTATTATAATGAATTTATATAATGGAAATTAACATTCAATGTACGTTACAAGAAATAATATTCATAATAATCAAATCGAGAGTTCCCGGGTTCAAATCCTTTCATCGTATGTATAAAATGTTCTGCCTTCATTTTTTGTTAGTTATACAGAGTGGCCGATTTATCTGAAGACATAGAAATATCTCGAGAACTAGGCACAGAATCAAAAAAGGCGTGGGATGAAAGTTGTTCGACACGAAGGGGAGCATCCAGTGATAATTAAATTGACCCCCTCCCCCACCCCCTGGGGGTGGAGGAAAAACAATAAATCTTAAGTAGGAACCCCCATTTTTTATTGCAGATTTGGATTCTCCGGACAAAAGTACACCAATTTGACCAAGGAGCTATTGCATTTTGGTTCACAGGTGGCGCTGTAAACGATAAAAATCTAAATTTATCTGAAGACATAGAAATAAATCGAGAACTATGCACAGAATCAAAAAAGGTGTGAGATAAAAGATGTTCGACACGATGGGGGGCATCCAGTAATAATGAAATTGACCCCTTCCCCCACTTCCTGGGGGTGGGGTGGGGGAAAACAATAAAACTTAAATAGGAACCTCCATTTTTTATTGCAGATTCGGATTCTCCGGAAAAAAGTACACGAACTTGACCTAGGAGCTATTACATTGTGGTTCACAGGTGACGCTGTAGTCGACAAAAAGCGAAAGTAAAAATTCCCTAAAATTCGACGTCTCCAGAATTCACATCACATCTGATAAATAATAGTAGACGTATTTTATTTTAAAAATACTATTCAATGCCACCACTACGAAATGTTCGTTTTTCTTTGAATTTATATTATTCTTGTACTGTATTTTCTAGCCGCTACAATGGAAATTATCTGAAAAATAATCATAGATTTGGTTGTGTGTCAAAAATAGTATATTATGCTTTAAAGGAGGAAAGAGCATGATCACCGAGTGGAAGGTTTGCGAAGCGAGGGCAGTCCTCTCATGGGGTGCGCGCGCATTCCTCTCGTGAAGCATACGCTAGTTTTTTCCTGGCCGCATCCATTACTCCCGCGGGCAGCACGTTTCGTCCCACGGGAGTAATGAGAACGAAGTGCGCATGCGCGCGGGCACTCAGACGGAATTGGCAACTATCGCCCCGCGTAGCGGATATGGAATATGGTCATTCTAACAAACCCGGGAAAAAATACATTTAGCGTTAGCCAGGAACTTACTTGAGTAAGTGTTCGAAGTGTTGACCTTCCACTTCAATGCATTTATTTATTCTTGTGTCTATGTCTTGAGATAAATTTGGATTTTTATCGATTACAGCGCCACCTGTGAACCAAAATGCAATAACTTCTAGGTTAAGTTGGTGTACTTTTTTCCGGAGAATCCAAATCTGCAATAAAAAATGGGGGTTCCTATTTAAGTTTTATTGTTTTTCCGCCACCCCACCCCCAGGGGGTGGGGGAGGAGGTCAATTTCATTATCACTGTATGCCGCCCTTCCTGTCGAACAACTTTCATCTCACACCTTTTTTGATTCTGTGCATAGTTCTCAAGATATTTCTATGTCTTCAGATAAATCGGCCACCCTGTATATTCCGTTTTTCCCGACAGGTAAACATTCATTCTTGGTGTTTTTTCAATTTCCATTGATTTCCATGTATATTTACGTTCTCTGGCATTACAGTGTTGCTGTTTTCTCTTAGTTTGCAAATAAGTATGTTATGCGTACAAAATAGTTTCAATTATTAAATCATTGTTTAAAACAAATTTAATACTATCGTTTTCTGAATATTAACAATAATGGCAATAAAAAATACAGAAAAAAGTGTTTTTTGCACCCAGGGTGCAAAGTGACATTTTCAGTATAGTTGTGAAAAGAGATAATGGGCTTTGGTGTCGTGATACAAAAAAGTCGTTGAATATTCTTTAATGCATTTATTCCGTTAATTCTTACTGTTTCTATTTTGTGCTCCAAAAGCGCAGCGCAAAATCCTTTTTTGCGATCTACGTGACACAATAGTATATTCTGTATTCTATTCTCATTCTGCTGCGATCGATCTTCGACGGATGTAAAGTTCGCACCTCGAGTGATTTCGCACGCGATATATACGATATTTTTTATTACGACGTGAGGCTCGACAATGCGCGTCGGAAGACTTCGCGCCCAAGGGCAATGGTCTGGCCCGGATTTAACTGTAACTGATTTCATATTTACCTTAAATAAATAAACAGAAAGAGTCAACATACTTTAACTACTATGGCAATAAGATAAAAAAGAAGTACAACCTTTGAAAACGTTAATGATATTGGTTAATAATTATCTATGAATTTTGAAGAAGGTTCTAAAACTATCTTACATCATAATATGTGAATATTTTAATGTCAGGTACAATATTCCTAGAAAAAACTGTTCCGTTAATTTTAAAATCAACCTGAACGATCTTTTGAGCTACCAATTTTATTGTTTTACTCTCCTTATTCTTATTTTTTCTGAAAATTAATATTAGAAATTTGTAAAATGAAAGTATCAGAAAACCCAATTTTTAATGAAAGGGCTCCATCATTTCGAACAAAAAATGTCCTTTGACACACGAAGAGACATCTGTAATCACCAATTTAAATCTTTAATTACATACATCTATCCCCAGAAAGCTCTTAATTTTCCATATCAACATTTTTAATATTTTTAGTAGTTACAAAGGACCATAATATTTAGACGATTTTACTTCTCCGCAGTGAATTTTGAATACTCCACAGCAATTTTATTTCCATGATGGTTTTTTAATTATTCCTGTAAGTTTTCAGGACCGTCCATTCAACTAAATTGCGGTTTCCCGGGTACTCTAGAAGCTCTTTAATGGCGTTTTAAAATTATTTTGCTTGGAGTTTTTACGTCTCTATTAGGATCGACGAAAGCCCTTAAATGAAGAGAAGATAAATCGTATAACAAGGAGTCCTGCTCGAAACGGTTACGATCTGCTTTGGAGGTTTGCATTCGCACTTGACTGCCCGAAACTCTTAATTGTGTAAGAGAGAGAGAGAAAGAGAATTCCATTCCGGGAGTTCGGAACTAGCCTCAGAGCAGGGTTACGAAAATAAACAGGCGATATTAGTTTTCTCAAAAGTTCTACGTCGTTGGAAGTAAAAACAGACTTCTCAATTAACGATAAGAGCTATATGGTACTCTGTACTGTAATTTCAAAATTTCAACAAGTTCCAACTAAACGAAAAATACAAGTTTTTCCCTATTGTCATCAATTTCTTTGGATCTATCCTAAACTCTATTATATAAGTTGTCAACTGTGACGATTCAATTTTGTTTTACCTATAGAAATTTTAATTATCTTCGAAATATTATCAAGAAAATTGTTTGAAATGCTCGTTTATCCTCGATTGTTATATCTTCAATATTCTGTATATGTTACAAATGCAATAAAATTTGGAAACACGAGCCTGACAGTGCCTTCATTTATGTGTAGCATCCACTGAGAATGGAGAACTAATCCAAAACATCGCAGAGCTACTCTTTTGGGACCAAATATAAGTTACTTTTTTCTTCTCTTTTGGGTTCGAATTTGGATACAGAAAAATAAAATAATCGAAATGTGACGTCTGACTTAGAATGCCGGTTTCTACTTTTCTTTATTTAGAATTTGATGGTACAGGAAATATCCATTCCTTCTCCATCATGCGATGTACATTACCAATACTTGTCAACTTGCGAATTAATACCAATGCAGTCTCTGTATTTGGAAAAGAGATTGAGTAGAGTATTTATATTTTCGTTTCTTGCTATACGGAATGAGCAAAAACATGGTGTAGGCAAACAAAACTGATTGAAGTCTTCTGAATGTTTTTTTATCAGTGACTGCTTTTAAATAAATGTTGCAGGTTTTTTTAGTCAAAAAAAGTTACGAAATTAGATTGAACTTGCTCTGGCCTAACAACCAATTCGTTTGGTATCTTCCAATGCCTTTGACATTTTGACACGAGTTACGTTCCGGTCTGATAAAAGGTTTGAAAAATCCAACGCTGACGGGAAAATCCAGTCGCTTGGCGTACGATGAAGTAATTTTTTTTTTCAGATTTTTGCAGCGTCCGCATGTTATTTCGACTTTTTAACCATTTGCACCTCTCTCGCTCTGACAGTCGCGAATCAACTGTCTCTTTTTAAATACCACCCCTTTTTGCCCACTCCCCTTTTATCCTGTAAGCGTTTCGGTCGGAATAGGGAGGCGTTATTTACGTACGACACTGTCCTCCACCTGCTTGAATAGCTATCGAGGGTAGGTGACGGAAAAGGGGGATGGGTTGCCATAGCAGTCTGGACAGTGCGAGGCTCCCATGTGGGTTTCGTTAATTAACCGAGTCTACCCAGTCCTATCCCTCTCTGTATGTCCTACCCCTTACCCTTCCCCACTTCCCTTCTGTCCTTCTTTAACCCTTTCTCGTCCATTATAGTTTATTTTTCATTCCTGTCCTTTTTCTACTGGATTTTCATAACTCATCCTTCTTTTTCTAGTGGAATCTGTTACGATTTGTGCAAGTCTCTGTTTACCAATCCCTCATTGTCTCCTCCAACCTCTTGTCTTCTACGTCAGACAACCAGATTCCAATCTAACTTGCTCGATATTCTGAGTATTATTTAAATTACTATAAACGAGTTTTACAATTTTGAACGAGCAGCTGTTTCGACGACAATAGCAGCCCAATTCCCCGGGCAATTCCATTCTACACCAGATAATCTGTAATCGTTCATAAGGGAATTTTACCGGCTATATTTCTATTCCCGTCTCGGTTGCTCGTCAGCTTTAATAGAGCGATGAACGCTCGAACAACGAGCGATTAAAACGATTTCTGCGGAAATGAACCGGCATTTTTTACCTATCGTTGCTGAATTGTGGAGTAGAAGGGCTTGACTAAAAAAATTGTTTAATGACAAACGATGTAATAAAATCGAGACTATTAGAATTTTAGTTATAGCTCACATAATATAATTATATTGTTTTAATTATTACTGCATTACTTTATTAGCAATTCTTTCTATTTTTGATAGTTTTAATAAATATTAACATATCTATCAAATATTGAAAAATATTCTCTGTTAGTTTATAATAATTACATTAAGGAATAATTATATTTAGTATGTGTAGTTTTAAAGATTAACTCCATATGAATCCCAACTGCTGCATTTTCGAACAATCTTATACAGATCACGGTATGATTATAATATAATAGATAATAGGCCAATGTAAATACACTTTTTAGATCTCCGTTGCTTCATGGTGCTCAAATTTGAGTCTGAAATGATTGGTACTTCAGGAATAGTTTCATCTGATGGACTTTCGATGTAAATAAGTAATGAGTAAAAAGACTGTGGTTGTCGCTATTATTAATATTGTATATTATAAGTATATATAAATAATTAATCCAATATCAAAAGTTTATGTAAAAATGTTTATGTTATTCCGAGAATGTGAGAGGTTAAAAAGTTACTTTTCTGAGACGCTTAGTTAGGAAGTTTCATGGACGATTTCATCCTTTGTAGTATTATATGGGCACCTTTTAGGTAATTTTTATTCATTTTCGTAAAAGTTTTTATAGTTCATAATTTTGTTATAATCTTGGCAGCTATTTTATATCTACCATTTTAAATTTTTTAAAAACGTCGGCCATATTCATAATCAGCACCCCAAAATATAGAAATGGGATATGATTAAAAATTGTTAATGCGATAATTAATGACTGCCTTAAAGGGTTAAAATTAGTTGTTGAGCTTACTCTAAAAATATATGTTTTGAGTATTATTTTTTAAAATATGTAATCAAATAAATAACAGAAATTTCAAGATATGCCGTTTTTTTTTTCATTTGTCTTCTATTTTTCATTATTTCTCATTTGTTATTGGTAGTAGTTTTAATTTCCTTACAATCTCAGTTTCACGCCAGTTTAACCCTCCTGTGCACAAGGACGAGTATACTCGTCCAAAGTACATTGTTTCCATATGGAAAAAGAAAAACTCGTGCTCAGAAGGGTCAGGCTAAAACAAATGTAGCAAATGACAAAAATCTAATCTAAAAACGTAATTATACCTACAATTGTGATTTAACCATTTATAATTCTCATTGATGTCGTAAAAAATAACATTGTATTATTTTAGAAGAAAAGGCAAAGATAATAAGATCTAAGCTAAAGATCGTATTTGGGAAATAAGTAAAGTTTCATTATTGAAATTAGCTCTTGTCGGATTTTAATTTACTATAACCTTACTTTTAAACAAAATTTAACGGGAACATGCGTAATGCATGTTTTTTAGATTGCTGATTATAAAAGGTAGGTTTATTTATTCTGAAAAGGGTCAAGGGACATGGAAAGTTGTGTATCAAGAAATTGAACTTTCATAAATTAAGTATAAATACTCATTCAGAAACAGTGTTACATACAACAAATAAAATACATACCGAGGCAAAACTGAACGATACGACCTAAACTTGTTTTCCTTCCTTTTTCCTAACCTCAAAAAATATATCATATTTTGTGCAATAGATGACAATAAATATTGACGAACTTACCGTCTGGGCTTCGCTAATTGCGATCATCAAGTTAGATTTTTCAAATCTGCAATTAAACTCTTGAAAACTGGGCTTTGATTTTCTATTTGAACAACCACAGCACATTTTCATAAAAAAACAAAATCGTTCAATAAATATTCCTCTCTCAAAATAACCTGTTATGTACCAAAATGTTATCCTATATTATGTATACCTACAAGCTGTCTATGTTGACGAATAAACCACATAATTTTCGAAATTGCGGAATAATTCAGAATGAAGACTCCGAATCGTAAATTCAATAAATTATAATTAACAACAATTTATGAATTTTAATCACGGATAATATTACAGAAATTACTTTCATGTACTGACCAAATATATCGCGTTTCAATTGATTATTATATCGCAGTATAATTGACCGATTTTCAAAAAAACTTGGATGATATTCATCAATTTGAGAAATCGATGTTACAAATTTAAAGTGGATTTCTGGCAGAGTCCCCTGAAAATGCTCACATTTAATATATACTCATTGATTTACACCCGCATGTTGTTATGGGTCACAGATTCGCTTCAAAAGTACGCATATATCGATAAAATTGAGCGCGAGACGTATACACCGCTGGAATATGTAGTAAAGTTGTATAAAAGCACGTCGTACATTTTTGTTTGGATAGTTCAAAGCTATTAATATGAAGCAATTTCTTCATTTTGCAGCATTATTCAAAGAAAGTTTATTTCCGATTTAAATAATTAAATCATAAATTAACTTATTCATATAAAGTATAATTACAATTATTTATTACATATTGTTATAAAAATATAAGTTTATAATTTTTGTATATGCTGTGACTCTGGAGTATATATATTTTTATACCAACTTATTGTACACTACAATGAAATTGAAAATTTAACATATTTTACACTTTTGTGTTAAATTCAAATAAAAAATAAGGCAGAATGTAAATTTTCAACGTATGTAAGGATATCTCTCAAACTTTTAATTTTTGTGACATTTTGTGGTTTAAAGCGATTCTCATTATAAATTTCGTACAATAGTTCGGCAGAATATCAGTAAATGTGTATAAATAGTCGGACATGTTGAATTGCATTTGGTTTTATATAGTTTAAATGTGCAAGAAACACCAAAGCCATTAAATTTTGCCAATATATCAATGAGACTAGCAATTCTTTTTTCTTTTTTTTGTTTATAGTTTCACTACTACCTTAAGAACGAGAAAATACTGAATAATAATATTTACTTATGGTTCCTTAACTGCACATATGATACTGAATTCATCATTCTCTGGATAATTTTAAGATACTCAAAGGTTTGTTCAGCGCCATTAAAATGTACTATTATTTCGGGTTACAGAGTGTGGAACTTTTTTTTTTCAAATACAGTACTTTCATTTTTCGAAAAACAGTAAAATGTAAATTCATGCACACGGCAAGTATGTGAATGCAAAAAAATGGAGTAAAAACTAACTTCTAATAAAAAAACACTGCATGTCCTGCTACATTGCGCAAAAAACGTCAAACAATTACTATTCATTCGGTCATCTGCTATACTAAAATCTTTCTTAAAATTATTGTTAAGAGATTTTAAAAAGCATATTAATTACTGACTTAAAAATGGAATGAATTTATACCAATTAAAATAGATATTAATGGAAAATGATCTTCATTTCTTCTGAGGTAGCTTTTCTAGTAAAATTTCCTGTTGTTTATTGTTCAAAAAATTATTGTTAACTTGCCTTAATTATTTCATTACTTGATTGACATATCGACAATATTAGTTGTAAACAAAAACACCATGATATTTTATATCGTATACTGCGTAAATGAAACAATTTGGCTGTGATGTTTCTTGTATTAAATATATTTAAATATACATTAAGCAATTTTGTAAATAAAATTATTTTTTATCATCACAACTGACATGGAAAATGATCTTAATTTCTTCTGAGGTAACTTTTCTAGTCAAGTTTCCAGTTGTTTATTGTTCAAAAAATTGTTGTTAACTTGCCTTAATTATTTCATTACTTGATTGACATATCGACAATATTAGTTGTAAACAAAAACACCATGATATTTTATATCGTATACTGCGTAAATGAAACAATTTGGCAGTGATGTTTCTTGTATTAAATATATTTAAATATACATTAAGCAATTTTGTAAATAAAAATATTTTTTATCATCACAACTGACATGGAAACAGAATAATACAAGTTATCTTAATACAGCGAATAAATGACTTAACATAAAACGCTGAGCACGACTCCGTTCAAAATTTTATTTTCTCTATTTTCATCGCCGCTCACGCGGAACAAAAAATGTCAGCGATAAAACCGAAAAAATCATATACCCGCCTGCGACACTTCCGCTTCCGCTTTTGTATCTAACAAAATGTTCACTTTTTATCGCGCATAACCAGCGATTTTCCACCCGGGAAAATGGAACTGTCAATACTAATTGTAAGCAAACGTTATTTAATTTTTACAAACATTTAATTAGGCGTGAGTAAGCAAATATTCATTCTAAAGTAAACGAATCGGTGCGAGGAAAGAGGTATCCGACGTACGAGCTTCGCGCTCACAACAAATAATCGTGCTTCATCGGGCGGTGGCACAAGTACGCAATTTACCTATATCGATTAACGAGAAAACGGGCTGGTGCGATGGAAATTTTCACGAGAGGATTTCCATACCCGATTGCGGACATGCGACCCGTGTGGTTGACACTCGTACCGACTAGGTCGATCTAAAATGGCCTCGATGGGTTCGTTCTCCCGTAAAACTATCGTTGGGAACAACGCGATCACTTTCGTCAAGTGGTAAGCACAGGCAACGTGTGCCCAAAATGGCCCCGAAATAGCTGTCGCTAATTTACGCTTATGTATGAAAATACACCAGCTGTTGGTAACTGACTTATATGCTTAGAAATGATTAAAATAGCGACTGTGGAGTCATATCACCCAAATTTCTTTATTTCTTGACGTTTCGATCTTTTCAATTAGTCTGGGTCAAAAAATTGTTACATATTTCAACGCCCTGCATCGATTAGTGAGCTGCTGACGTTAGAAACTGCAGTCTTGAATTGATGTCAAATTGGTCATTTGGAATGCTTCAATGATCATTAATATGACGCATTAGTTATGTAGATAGTTGTGTTGAAGAAATTCCACTAAAATTTAAGCCATTAAGACGTTTACCTTAGAATTAGAGAAAATTTGCAGTAGTAACAGATAGTTTTGCCAGACAGCTCTTTTGCACAACCAAATTAAGGTAGACCTTCGGAAAGACTCCGTTACCTGGAAAAAATCTTATTTACATGATTTTCGACGTATTTTGGGTCGCTGAACACGAATCTGAAGTCAAAATTTGTCGCTCGGACATATCTTGGCCGCTGTATTGAAAAAACATCGAAAAAACGTCATTTTTTTTAGTTTTTTGCATTTATCTGGAAAACTCGAAGTCGCACAAAAAAAAGTTTCCAATAAAAAATGTAGAGCACGAAATTCTCTACAAAAAAGGTTCTAAATACAATTTCTTCGTAAAGTCAAAAATAACGCCGTAAATGGAGGTTGAATATGAGAACAATCGACTTGGCGTGTCATGCCGCGTTTAAATTCAGCGGATTTAGACTCCGCTAGGATGTTTGTATAGCGGTACTGCAAGATGTCAAAAGTATGTTATATACTTTAAATGCGGTTCACCCAGGCGGAGCTTAGGCAAACCAGGAACGTTAATTTTTTTTTTTTTTAGCGGGAGGGTCGGGGGGTCCTGCGCCCCCCCCCCCCCCCAGTAGGCAGCCCAGTGTAGGCATTATGCTGAAAACACGTCGAGTCAATTGTTCTTATATTCAACCTCAATTTACGGCGTTATTTTTGATTTTACGAAGAAAATGTATAAAATCTTTTTTGTAGAGAATTTTGTGCTCTACATTTTTTGTTTGAAACTTTTTTTCGTGTAACTCCCACGTTTCAGGATAAATGCAAAAAACTAAGAAAAATGACAAATTTTCACTGTTTTCTCAACATAGCGGCCAAGATATGGCCGAGCGACAAATTTTGACTTCAGATTCGTGTTCAGCGACCCAAAATACGTCGGAAAACATGAAAATAAAATTTTGTCCAGGTGACGGAGTCTTTCCGAAGGTTTACCCAAATTAATCGTCATGTAAATTTTGCTGAAGTTGAAGGCTTTAAAATATTTCCCTAAGAAGTGCCACCAGCCTACAGTAGTAAAAGACACTTAGGACCGTCTGTCCGCAGTAGTAAGACCGTTTTAAAGATTCCATTGATATACAGTACCATATCCAGGTAGCCTAAATTATCAAAGCTTGTTTCCTTTTCAGCAATAGAAACCAGCCTTATATTGAAATATGTTGAGATTTTAGAATACTATATTATAAATATCAAATCAATTCTATACCTATGACAAGTTAATATTGAACAAGTTACAAATTAACATCTTGCTTTTAACCGGCTGTTCGGATCAAGGTATTGCTTTAATTAATCAAGCAGCTAACGAATGCATGGGTGTGAGAAGGAAGGCGTCGGGTATATATAATTAAAATGTTGTTAAACGGGCAGCGCTAAAATAACTCGAAGAGCTTAATGTCCCATGCCACCCGTGAGAGATGGAACACGGTCGCTATTACGTAGTCGCAATACTGGATGCAGGTACAGAAAATGCGCTACGATGAAATGTAGGGGCGAAGATACCAAGTCTCGAGAGTGTCTCGAGCGAATTCCAAGACCGAGGCCGTAACAATTGTGCATTCATCCGAGCTCGGGGTTCAAATTAAAATGCAATGTTTATATTCATAGCACGAACGCACCCCTGACTCCTTTTTTTTCGTTTCTTCCTTCTTGTTTGTCTTGAGAGGTAATTGCGGACTTCACAGGAATGCCCAACTCGCCGTGACCATTTAGAGCGTTAGGGGCAAAACTGAAATTACAACGAGCTTAAAAGTTGGTGTAATTATTAACTTTTGTCTGGAATTTAGAAATAACAAAATTTCAACTTTCCGTGTTTGTATTGCATTTAAGTCGAAGGTAATATATTACATAGAATGGCTATATTCTCGAAATTAGACGTAATCTTAGATGCATATATATCCAAAGTATGAATATTTATGCCGTAACTGCAATATGATTCCTTAAATCTTCGTATCTGGAAGTAACAGAGTGTATGGTTTACGTGAAACACCCTTCCAGATGCGGTCGACTCCTTCAGCTGGAATATCAAATATGTGCCTTATGCTATTCTGAAATCACGTAAATCAAGTTGAGAGGTACACATAACGTTAGGAAACCACCAGGGACGTAAACTATATCTCGCTGGTTTATGTTTATTATAATTAAAAACAAGTTTAACGTTTTAATTTATTTGTTGAACTGTATTCAACTATATTCCTAAAACACCTTGAGTTTTACGTCATATTTTATAATTATCGATTATTATGTGGCTGCTAATCGTGGATTGTAGTCACCATTTGGAGTGCGATGTGCTACAGTAGAAGAATACACTAAATTACCATTTATTGCATAGGCGTAAACGCAGAAACGCGCACGCACATCAACGGAAGTGGGTATCCATAGTCGCTATTCAGGTTTATCCGCAGTCAATAAAGGTAACCTGTCAGCTAGAATACCAATGCGGATTCTGAGAGCCACCCTCGCTATGCGGAGAGATTTACAACACCTGTACATTCGCACAGCGTAAACTCCCGACAGCACGAGGCGATAAAACGGACAGTAAAATTTACTGTGCCTTACAGCTTCATATCGAATTTTAACGACGCTTTGATTTGGTATGCTCAAAACGTAAACGGTAATATACAATTGGAGCCGTCGTATCGGTTCTCGCATACCGGATCGAGGAAACCGATTAGATATCCTTCCCGTCCGATTTAATTCCTTAGGAAAACATAGTTTATACAAGTTCTACGTGTCTGACAACAATTTTATTTATGAGGTTCAATAGAGAAGACAAACTGGAAAGAAATATTCCTTTTGCTTTTGCTACTGCCATCATTTCATATAGGATTAAGATAAGAAGGTAGTTACAACTCATCGATTGGGTCGCTGTCCAATGATATTAATGTGCAGGATAAAGTATCGAGCCTTCGAATAGTCGGTGTTGCGTAAAATTGACATTAAAGTAAGAGAAAATGCAGGCACCATTATAGGACTTGATGACAGCTGTAAAATTTTCCTACAAATTTGATACTAGGGAGTAATCTACGTATCTCGCATAAAAAATAAGCGAATGCAGTAATCTGAAGTAGAAAGTCGTTTACCAAGGGAAATGTGGCCGGTCCCGCCCTTGTTCGCTCCGGAGTGTGACTCAGGATCCCGCATCTTCGACCATTCGTCTGTCCCCGTGACCCGTCTTGCGACGAAAACCGTTTCAATTTCCCTAATGCACGCTGCTAGCGTCTTACTTTTACACCACTTCCCCTCCTAATGTCACTCTTCTTTATTTGTATTCCTCCGACCCTTTTTTTCCATCCTCCCTTCTTACTAACCGTCTTCTATTTTACTGCCTTCGCCGTTTTCTTATTTCCGTATATCTTTTCTTTTCTCTTCTATTATATTGCCCTTTCTTCCTCGTGTTTCTTGCCTTTAAGAGCGTTTCTTCTTCTCTCCTTTCAGCACTACGCTAATCTTGAGAGATCTGCGGCTGACCCGAGGCTGTCGTTCTTCTCCTAACGAACAGGACGCTATTCCCGGAGATGAAATCCTAGTGGGATAGCTTATATATCCACATCTTGAAACGAACGCAAATGGAATCTGTCTCGGAATAAAGATTACAATGGCAGAAGTGAGGTTAGCTCGCGCCAACGAGCCGCGTTCCGATTATTTCCAAGACGGGAAATTGGAGTTTTAATGTGTATCGTGATATCGCTGATTGAATCAACATCGTTCGTCTTCGGAAAGCCCTTCGATTAGGGTTTGCCGGAAGATTTTGTCAACTCTCTAAATGCGGGATGACACAGCCACCGCTATTTCGTTAAAAGTTCTGGTATCAAGTTTATTCCGAGATAATGACATTGTTTTGATAGATAAAACTGTTCCGGTGGTCCAAATGCGTCAAATTAAGGATGGATTTATTATTATTAGTAGTATATTACAGTTAGTTAATATAATTTATATTTAGTCGGATAAGTCTTTCAATTTTCACTTTACTTTCAGGCACTCGTCACCTGTTGGACCCTCCATTATCTTCTAAGACATCGAGAAATTGCGGTAAGTTTAAATCATGTTACTACGGTATTGTCTTACAATTTGCACAAAACTGAAGTTATTAATAACAGCTAAAGATATTCCCTATTACTACTTACATCTACAGCGAGCTACCTTATCAAATTAAGTAGTAAAAGTCCGTCTATGTTAACAAAATTTTATTTTCCTTACTGCTTAAGAAATGTATCACAAATTCCTACGGAATTATGTAAAATTTGGGACAGAAGAAGTGTTATAAATTGCGGCTATCAATAGTATGTATTACTACCGACAGCGAAACCAATCTTATAATATTAAGTAGTAAAAGCTCGCTGTATACACGACTTTTTATTTTATTGTCGCTTAAGAGGAGCGTCACAAATTGCGATTTCGTTCCGATTTTTGTTAAGGACTACAAGGTATTTACTTGTCTCTTGAGATTTATCGAAGCCATTATACTTGGTTTAACATTCACACCGAGGTAACATCCATAACGAGACTATAAATGGAAGGAGATATCGCACCAACAGGAAGGAGATTCCTCACGATTCGTTATCATGCATTAAGTTCCTGTGCTTTTTGTAATTGTATACAATAAGATTTATCGGAGCATTACATGCGCTAGCAATAGCAATACACGGACCCATTGTTTCATCAATAGAATCATCGAACCAAATGCGTACGTGAATGCCAATTTTCGAACGAGGGTACAGTGTAGTGCTCAGACCGATAATAGAGCGCAGTTAATTTAGGTCACGGATGCCCCGACAAATTATGTCTCCCTTATCCGATTTACGAAACTCCAACAAGGAAATCGGTAAGACGTTCAAAATAAAATTAACAATTTCTTGAGAAATTATGTACGTAGTTAAATAATAATGTACATAAAATAAAGTAATTTCCAGCGGTATTCTGAAAATGAAGGGAACATTTTCCTTTGACTGCCATTCTACGCTGTCGGACTCAAAGGCCTTTGTTGAGTATTTCTTCGATTAAGTTAGTAATTACGTAGCATACTCTGAAAATTGAAGTGAATCGATTTTCTAAAATTATAGATTCAAAAAAATTAGTTCTTTAATACCTAAATTATCATTTTGAAGGAATGGGATGTGTATCTACTGAAAATTACTTTTACAATTGTCAATAATTATTATTCGAATAAATTTTAATTATTAAGATGACATCATAATTTTGGAGAAGAAATTGGTGATTACTAATTAGTCATAAATTAGTCATATATCGATGTTTTTGCCAAAACCTTTTCCATTTTTCAATCATTTTAAAATCTTTCCCTGTCGCTGTGCGGGTAAAATTGAAAGTGACAGTTATGAGCACCGCACAATCGGTCTGTAACTTCAAAATTATGTACAGCAGGACAATTTAATTACGTGGACATTATTACATATCGCTTTGTCGTTTGTAAACTCAATAACTGCGAATACCAGAGTAAATACCTCCATCCTCGTAAGCTTAATATGAAATCGTTCATTCCTAATGTTGAATTCAATACATTAACTAAATAGCATTGTTTCACAACTATTCGTATTGCATTCCTCAGTAGTCTAAATATGTATTTTACCGTTGACCAATTTAAGCATGGAGAGTTTTGGTTGACAAGTGTGAACTGGTTCTCTATAAATAATAATGGAAGACTACCGTCTATACAACATACATATGCAGAGATAAAATATCTAACAATTTAGCGGTCAATAAAAATTAAACTGTAGTGCGGATTGAGTAGTGATATAAGTAGAAAAAGTGGTCACGGCTCATCCTCACCGGGTCACTGTTACTACTTACATAGTTGAATTTCGCAGTATATTATAATTCTTTTCCAGCTTATGCACACGATTTTTATTCTTCTTTCAACAGAGCATCAGTATTTCTGCTAAGTTTTAACAGATTCTAAGAGTAATAACGAAATAATTTTGTAACGATATAACATATATAGTTTAAACAACAATATGTAATTCCTAGCGTATAATTCGAATTATAGTGTTAATTGTTTCGTTCGAAATCCAACAGACGTTCATTGTGCAAACATTTAGATGAAGACAAATTGAGCCGAATAGTTGGCTTTTCGCCTTCCTCGAGGTTCAATTTTCGAGTCAACATTTGCACGTGCAAACGGATGAAATTTCACCGGTGAATACGCAGAATTAATGGATTGATAAAACATAGGAATAACTTACCTCCTGGATTTTCCAACTGCAGAGATCTCATTTTTACACTTCCTGCATCTGCGCAATCTCACCAGCGTCGCTGTCTCCTACCTTTGTTATCGACATTCTTTCGCGCGCGGATGGTTTAAGAAAAAAGTGCCAACGAAACTGCAGATTCAGTATAGAAATGTAGGCCAAAAGATTTATTCCTCCCCTCCATCTATCTTCTTATTTCAGTATCTTACTGACATTTTATCCTCGTTTTTTGGACTCCCTCTGCATCTTTCCCAAGTCTCCCATGGACTTTCCTAACCTAATCTAAGCCCGTATCATCGACGCAAAGCGAAATCCCGTAAATGCCCTTTGCCTCTACATTTGCGCGTAAGGACTTTGAAATACTCCGAAACTGCTGGTATCGCACACGAAGCCGATAATGCATCGTCGTCTCGGCTTTGCAGGAAAATTCCACGCGAGATCCACGACGTTTCCGCATTACGCGATTTCTTACGTGCCATCGAATTCGATCGGATATTGCTATTCGGATCGGCGAAACAATCGTCGTCGAATCATCTGAACGCACCCTGGAGCCCGGGAAAACTGCGCTTTTATAATCAAACGAGAAGGCGCGTATATAGGAGCTCGGAGCTCGAGTATAAATTTTCCTGCGAGTATTGGCGGGTATGATCTCTCGAGCGAGGGTGGATATTTTATTCCAAGGATTTTAACGGAATATTTATAGACCGTATTAATTTTTCAAATTTTATGGCAAGATATTTTCCAATTTTATGCAGTCGTATAAATGACCGAAATGCCATCGCTTTACGAGTTGTTCATTCGTTTTATGCACTTAAGTTACGGCGGATTCATAGTCGACATCTATTTCAACTGATAGGTTTATTCATTATAATAAAGAATCTTTATTTGATTATGCTTACGATGGGGAATTGGGTTAAAATTCAAAATTCTCCTATAAATATTCATTAAGAAGCCATTTTATTATAAATTGAAAATTTTCAAATAAAATCCGCGTTCCTCAGACTGTTTAGCATCTGTTTCAGAATTAAATTCAAAATTGAAATACATACATTACGTTATAATAATAATGTCTATTGCACAAAATAAACCTGTAAAAAGGGCAAGTACATAAGTGCATAATAAAGACTGAACTTTTTTCGCAACTTGCTACGAAAATTACCAATCATCATCCAAAATTATTTCACCACTTTGGACTTTACATACTATTGGTATGATGTTAGTAATCTCAATCTTGCATCCCGTTAATTCGTCCTCTACAATCTTACGATTAATGACATTCCCAACAATCAAAACTTTAGATTTCGCTGGGTTTGAAATTAGCGCATTATTTAGAACTCAGTCTGCAATATGGTCCAGTTCTTGATTAAGCAATCTAAGTGCTTCAGGAGATTCAGTAGGTTTCAAGATAACATAACTTGAATATCATTAGCATAAGTCTCTAATTTAACTTATTTAGAAAAGTGGTAAGTATCTATTGTGAATTTAATGAAAAGAAGAGAACTAAATTTAACTCCTTAACCCGTTAATGCCAGCAATTACATACGTTAATCATGTATTTCTTTTCAAAATCCAAGTAAACAAAAATTGAAGGAGTGACCTCTACAATAGTAAAATTTACCTTTCGATTTTTTAACATCGATTTTGATTCTAAATACTTAATTAAAGTTGAAGTGTGACAAATTTCATTTCAGGCGTTAATGAGTTAAAGACACACATGTCCTACTAATTGCTGTTCTGAGGTAGTTTGGGTATTACCAACAACTAGAGACTGAGATTTAGTACAGAAATATGAGTCCATAAGATGACATTATTCCGCCTTCGAAAAACCCGAAGGAATGACTTATCAAAGGTTAACTCATGATTTAAATTGTCGAAAGACCTACAAATCTAAAAGGCAAATTGCAATTACCAATCTCCAGGAATATCTGAAAGTGCAGTTTCATAACTAAAACGATGTTTGAATCCAGATTAAAAACATGATGATAATTGAAAATGATCGAAGTAGCCTAATTTTTGCTCAAACAGAAGCACAAACAAATTATTTGGTTGGTTGATTTTAGGTAGAGGGCAGACTAAAGCATGCCTCCAAATCGTAGGAAAGCTAATTTTAAATATTACAGAATTCCCTAACGTAACCCTGTTTATAGAAAGTAGCATTTCTACACTCGTAAAAACACCTCATCTGAAATCCCGCCGATCCAGCAGAGGTGCAGTTACTAGTATAAGTGATATTTATTAATTTATGCATTGTTATCTGCGTAAAGCAAAATGGAGCGTCATCATGCACCTTTCGAGAAAGGTTGTTTTTAAAATATTGAAGAAGAGGTGGGATTGGCCAAATTTTAGATAAATTTACAAAATCTTTATTAATGGCATTAAGGTCAATCGGCAAGAGAGGAATCTCAGGTGAGACACTTCTGTTGATGCCAAGAAAATTAAGGTTTCTTTTTTCGTTCATTACGAATCATGCTGGTTATGCCTTTTACGTAAAAAAACGAAGAGTTTCCGTCTCTTCTTGTATGTTTTCTTCAACATGTTATTAAACATGATTATTTGACAATGAAAAAAGGTTTAAACATATAATAAAAAAATTTGCAGTTTTTGTGCTGAATTTTATAATACTCGTTTTCTTTTGGCTGGATTTTAGGGGCAAACAATTTAGAAGTCGGTGAAATTATCCATATTTAGGTTTCTGAATCTTTGAAAGGGAATTGTGTTTTTAGTTTACAAAATTCAACATGATGTCTGTGACTTTTGTACGGCTGTACCAGTATATACTAGCAGTTTTTAAATACCCACGCTTCAGCATCGAATAAAGCGTTTAAAGTATTTTTTGTCTCGAATTTATATAATAATTAAATTATTAGAAAAACAGCACATAAAATAATTTTGAATACTTCACATCATTTTTTGAAATCATGTACATTATTCACGGACGTTAAAGGGAAAATATTTCTTAACTGTAGTTTATCATGAACGTTTCGGCGTAAATAGTTCATCAGTGAATTATTCAAATATGAGCGAAGATATCGAACTCTTGAATTCAAACAAACGCAGTCATCTTTAACCATGCATTTCGTACATCGTTTTGTGTTCGTAATGCATATGAATATGCATTAAATCATGAATATACATATATGCATACTACGCCCCATTAATACCTACTGTCACAAATTTCATGAGCAAACAAGTGATGGGTTCGGATGGAGTTTATATGTCTTAGTTAACTCAAATACAATTTCAACGATTTTAATATAAATCCTATCATAGCATTGTTAATGGAGAAATACATATGTATGCACGCAATTGATAATGATAATTAAATATCATTCATTACCATTGAAATTCATGATTGATATACTTATGAGCATTACAATATGATAATAAAGTTGCTATGCAATTCTTTTATTGACTATTATTTGCCTTTGAACTTATTTACATTCAATTTTTTAAAATGCAGCATAATGAAGGACAAATTCTTACTCGAATAAGGTCGAATATATGGAAAATTGGACACACAAAACTGGGATTTCAAGAAAAAATAGAATTATTTTCAAATTTCAATTGCACCTTTATTAGTGGATATGTATATTAGAAATATACTTACGAACTAAAAGTTCTTTACGTGAATATTTTTTCATTACAGCTCAAAGAATGATACTTCAAATACGCCACCTTTTAACTTCACATTTGAAGTTAAAAAAACAATCGAAGACTACAGAAGCAACTAATAAATTGTATTCTCGCTGATTGTTGTAAAGATAAAAAGTTTTCAAACTTTTAGTAATAGGATATAATATTTGATGAATTTTGTATTACCTTTTTATGGGATTTTACTGATATTTTATAGACATTTGTTCAGAACATCTTAATAAAATTAAATTATTTTAATCGGAAAAGAAGAAAGCAGATATCCGCATATCATATACATGGAAATGTGTACTGGATATGAAAGGATGGAATACATATGGAAGGTAGGAAATTTTATGTCTTTAAACATTTCGAATTTCTTTTGTGTAATATTATGTGGAAATATGATGAACAAATCCTGTAGTCAAATGTCTGACTTGAGCAATCTGTTACTACTAGTTACACTACCAGTTAATAATATGTTACGTGTATTACGTTACAATTAATGAGTTTCAAATGAAAGTTTCTAAGATTTTTTAAAGATAATTTTTTGTGATGTTTTTCACTTCCTTAATTCACTATCTGATATTCTTCCATTTGTATCAACAAATAAATGTTTTCCAGAAATAATTTTCATTTTTTATCGATTTACATAACTGTCCAACAATTCCCCGAGATTTTTCAAAATCTCAAAAACCTACTTTTTGCGCAAACTGCTACAAAGTATACAAATTTGAACAATTTGGTGAAATTGCTGATACCAAAAGAAAGGTTACTTATCATACCACGAAATCAAACTTCAACATTTTCAGAAAAAACAATTTCTTTTTGAGATTTTGGACAAAATAAAAATATGTCCAAGAATACCCCGACCTCCTCTACGAATAAAAATTCTTTATGTTCGTAAAAAATTAAATTTGTGTTGATTTGACTTTATATTTCATATTTTATACTATAAAATATACACGATGTGTATTCCATGCAAAATCGGTATCCAATGATGTAGATTTTATTGTATCAATTTCGTAAATCAAAATCAACGACGGACCAAACGCATACCTCTACTACTTACATTATCATTGCATAAAATAAAGGATTTTCCGCACGTGTACATTCGACAATACAAGCTCTCATTGGCAGGTTGAAAAAGAGGATCGCACTAGGAACCCCATATGCAAATAGAAACGGATCCAATGGTGATTTGGCGAACAGAAAGCAGAGATTCGATAGGGCTCGGTGCCGCTCGTAAATACAGGGTGATCCCCTTCGACGTAAGGATCTCTCGTAGATGCGATGTTGCCCGGCGGCCTTCTAAGCCTGGATAATGAAAGGAATATATCATCGTGGCGAAGTCTCTGAAATCCGCCGTTCCTATTACGAACCGCCCCATTACGTCTCCAACTTTACGCGCGAGGTGGCATTCGTCCATTAAACGGAAGACGCAACTAAACCCCCTACTGCGCTTTGCGGTTATCGCCGGTTGTCTAAAAAGGCACTAATAACCACTGAACGAACTTAAGTGAAAATTACTATACTGCGTATTTACTTCATTTAGCCGGTATCCTGATTTACCTGCTCGGCAACACCTTCAGCACCGCCCGTGAACTTTAGTACCGTAGCCAGACGCGGATATTAATTTCATTTTATTACGTCAATAACAGGCCGGCAGAATTGTATGAGTATCGATAAAATACACCAGGGGGAGAGATGGATCATTTAGCAACATCCAAAGAAATTTTATAATAATTTGTGAAAAGATTCGGATTACTTCCAGATACGAAAGATGGATATCCATTGCCCGAATGCTGAAATTGACGTTTTTAAGTCGAAAAAAGAGAAAAAGAAATTTATTTAAATACGGATAGTCCGCCCAAAACAATCTGTAACTACTTACACCGATGGCGTTAAAGGTTAATGGCAAGCGATAAGTAGTGATCTTAACTTAATAGCACGTATTTAAACATTTGTTGTTGTTATTAACTTCATTAAGAGTATCGAACAAAATACTATCTTTGTAAGTAGTAGCAGTCGATTATAGGTGGACAGCCGGGATTAATTAAAGAAATTTCTTTTAACTTCCGCTCGATTTTCAGAAGATCCAGTATTCTCTAAATATAAAGAACTAAAAAAAAGACTAATATAAAATGATCGGGTTACTGTGAATTAGTCCGTTTTTTACAAGCAAATATTAAAAAACCACTACTATATTAGTAAAATGAAACTAATCGAAGTGTTAATTCAACTAATCTAATATTAATTTAAAATATATTAATAATGAAATAGTAGTTTTTCACTTTTTATTAGTATAATTTCTAACCAATTAAATAAGTAACTTAGAAAGTAGGATTTAGATAAGACGCTTTACAATCTTATAATAAAATATAATGTTTGCATCAAAATTTCAGGCAAAAACTTCTTCTATCCTTTGGCATCCGACCGAATTTTGACAAATTAAAAAAAAACATTATTTCTTCTTTAATTTATCAATATTTACGTATGTATTTTTGAGTTATTTTGTTCTGGTAATCTTCAAACTGTAAATACAAACTATCAATAATCGAAACCTATATTAAAGTTTTTCAACTGAATTTGTCAAAAGGAAAGTTTTTTAACAGAGAGACATGAATGTTTAATAACGCAAAATGAATGTTCGTCAATATTTCGTAGTGCTGGGAAAGTTTCTATTCGCGGAATCTGTGAGTTATTCAACGCTAGTGGCCCCAAATTTAATCGTCTTTAATTAAAACGAATTACGCATGTCATATTTTCGTACCACATCGTATTAAAGGGTTTTTCATTCGGAAAGCGCTTTATCACCTTTTAAAGAAGGGAGCATTCACTGGCGAATAAATTTTCGTAATCGTAATTGGATAATTAAAAATGAGCTTTAACGCCAGTTTAATATATAGTGAATAATCTTGGTTTAGCCAAAATCTAACTTGCCGACGTTCATTGAAGCTAACGCATGTAATCGAAAAAATAAATATATTAAATTTGAAAAAACGTGATCTAGAAGTTTGATACTGTATTAAATTTGGTACTTTGGTACCCACATATCAAATATAGAAAAGAGGCTCAACTATAGCAGATAAATAAAAAACACTAGACTGGCTTGAAAGGTGATATTGGGAGTTTGATATTGGAAGGTAGCAGAAGATGCAACCCGATTTGATGTTAATTTTTTAACTTCAATTTTCAGTTCTCGATAAATTATATTATTTGGTTTCATTATAACTATCTTGTCGGTTTCTCCATCTACTGATTAAACCGCTTAATGTTTTTTTTTAAATAGTTTCAGTATATTCATATGGTGGACATAAGAGATTGAAAATGTAAAATAGATATTATAACATTAATATAAATATACATGTTATATTTAAAAAGTTACTTACTACACGACCTACTAAATAATAGCAATAAAATTTATTTATGAAAATATAAGACGAATACGGGTCTGGCCGAAAGGCACGTTACTACTGCTTATAATCACTGCGCTATTTTCTTCGCATACGTCTCTATACACGTGTATACGGGTAATTCTTCTAAGAAGAAATAAATGCCTCATTCGTGAGATTTTGTAAAAATTATTAAAAATGAATAATAAGAGTAACGACCATATGACACGATTTAGCAGTATTCAATCAGATTATATGGAAAAACAATTGGAAATTTTCAGTTACGCAGTAAGTAAACTCCATTTCCTAACCGCTTTAAGTTCTCAATTTGTGTACTTATGTGATAAATTTTATTAATAATTCATTGAATAGTTTTTTATTCAAATAAAATATTGCTAATATCTCAGACGATTTATTTATAAAATGTTTTCCTTTAATAATAAAATCAGTATATTTTCGAGCTAAAGAGGAGGTGTAAAACTCTCCTCCGTGTTCGTCTTATCAATTTTAGTTCTTCGCAAGTTTTTTTTAACAATTCTTAAAATATTCGTTTATTTAAATAAAATATAGTAACTAATATTAATAACTGTCTTTAAAACATTTTATTTTAATATCTAAATCAATATATTTTGGAGCTGTCGAGGAAACAGTCAACTTCACACAGTGAACTCAAATGCTATTACAAATTTTGGAATAACTACATAATAAAATAATAAATACGCTTGAAATACGTTTTTCGAGAAGTTTTCGGGATCGCTGGTTACAAATCTTGTCAGTTTTTAACAAATTCAAGATCGTGGATCCATCAAATATGCACTTGTATCGAAAACTACTACTCTAAATTTATTAAGAGTAATTTCTCGGTTTTAAAAATAATTGCAATAAATTAAATTCGTTAACTTAAATTGCATTCAATAATTATATTTTAATAATACAAAATGAAAATAAGATATTCTTCACTATAACATACTCGAATAGAACTGAATAAAGAAGTTTCCAATGTAAAATGTTTTCTTTTTCATTTTGAATTTTATCAAAATTATTTGATCGGATATGAATAACAAATTTTCTGCGAATCCGATCCTTTTTCAGTAATTTCATTGGTTATTAAGGGATCAGCCATTGTAATGGTTGCGTACTTATCCCAAAATTCGTAATGATCGACCTCGAAAACCCCTGAATAATGTGTTTAGAGAGAATTTAATAATTTTTCAATAATTGCGACAGTCATATTGGAGCATCCATTTTGAATATTGAAAAACTGATAACAGATTTATAAACATCGACCCCCAAAACACCCCGAGTAGTATAATTCAAGGCAATTCAATCATTATTTATATAGAACAAAAATTGAACAATTTCAATGTTTACAAAAAATGATTTTTTATACAATAATAAGAATAAATATATGTACACTTCTCGACCGCTTTAATTTAATTAACTAAACAAATATTAATATCGATGTAGCTTTTATACAACAATGTTTATAAAGATTGTAACCATCTGTTTTAGGTCCCAGTCTTAACATAGGTCCTGCAATAGTAATCGTTTTACAATTTTTTGTTACAAAATTCCAATTCTGAATGTTTTTAAGGATCATCCATATGTTTTCGTACCTAATAATAGCAAAAATATTGTAGAGCTTTCGCATATAATAGAATGCATATTTATATGAAATATCACTTTTGCCTTCTATAGTTATGATCGATAGGGAAAGGTTCGTAGTAGTAATAGTCTTTTATCTCCAAAATCTAAAAAAATGTTCATTAGATCATTTTTCTTCACTAAGTACTTAAAAATTTCAAACTTTAAGTTGTTACTAAGCCCTTCATTATGAAAGAGGCGATTCCTGAAACATTACAGAAATTGGGTATTTTGAACTTCAATCTCAGCTTATTTGAAATCAAGTTTTATTTAAATATTTAGAAATGCTTGTATACTAGCATACACAGATAAATGTATTTCTTTACCTTTAATAAGTATATTTATGTTAGTGCGTGTAGGAAATATTTTTTAGTATTCAACAAATTTATTTCTATTAAATGTGTCTTTATGAACTATGAAACAGTTATCCTTTTATCTTTTGTTCGATATAAAATATCATTTATTTGAGCTACTACAATTGGTTGAAACGAACATATTTTTAATACTATTAAGTAGATTTATTAATTACAGTAGTTAAAATATTTATTTCACTTAAAAATAGCCGTGTAAACTGTAAAAAAGCATTGCTTAATAGTTAAGAAATGATAAGTTTGTCAGTATTCAATTTCTTAGAAGATGCAACAGGAAGTATGTATAATTTAATTTTTAGATGATATATAAAAATGTAGTAGCCTTTGTCTTTCAGACAGTTTTAACAAACTGACTTATTCGCATGCATTTTAAAGTCTTTAATATTAGAAGAGAATAGATGAACGAAAATAAAATGCATTCATTTCCATCACAATTTGTTCTTTATAAGGTCTTAGTATCTCATTTAGATTATAAACTATAAGCCTATTTTTTATCCATAAAATGTGAAATTAAAAAATAAATTTCTTAGTGGTTTTCTGGCTATTTATCAGTGGATAATAAACATTTTCTCTCCTTTCATTTTTATTCTATAAGTAATTTTAAACTGGTTTTGAAACCCATTATTTTTATCTTGACGCTAGTCTGTACATAACGAAATTAAATCATTACTGAGTTTATTTGTACTTTCGAACTTAATAGCGAAAGAGCGAGATGTAAACAGTACTTTAGTTTTTATTGGGGAAATTTCAGTTGTTCTCATAAAAGATCCTTCGCTGTATATTATTCACAAGTACAATGTCACTTTTCAGGTTTATAGCGCCGTCTTCCGGTACGTGATATTACAATATTTCCATATTCCGAAATTTCTCGAGAAAAATATGAAAACGATGATTACGTAGAGAAGGATTTGGACTAAACAAGTGCCATTTATCAAACATCCGGCGCAACGATTGCCGCAGTATGTTCGCAATTTGAATTTAATACGACGCGCGCTAAATTTAGTACTTCGCACTTTCCCGCGATGCAGGTACTCGGGAAGCGTAATTTGCTGGGAGTTTTTCCTCGCTTCGGGGCGTTATCAGGCTCACAAACTTCTCTAGGAAAAATTCTGCAACTTCAGGGCACGCGTTCATCGTTTCGCATTAAACGCGCCGTGCTTGTATATCGCGCGAGAAGCCACGACTGGGGGGAAGACGAACTGTTTCGGGGGGGTTTGGGGGCACTGGGGCGTCGGGTATTGGAGTACTGGGGTATGCGACACTGCGGGAGGGATTTTCGTATAAAGGAGCCGAGCCAGGGATTATCTCGGAGCTTTTTCTCCGACCTCTCTTTCCTTCAACCGATCTTTTCTCCTCTTCTCGGGAGCTTCCGCGTGTCTCGACTCTCAACCCCCCCTCGAGGCTCTTCCATTAACTCGTTTCGCTGGCGTAAAGCATTTCAAGCCGGTCGTTAAAGGTCCGTTACTTGAAACTTGAAAAGCGCCACTTGTGTGCTCTTACATATAAGACGCGCCTTTCCTAAAAGGTGACGCTGGGGGGCTACTGACACTCCCTCTCTCCTACCCGCACCTCTTGCACCCATTTTTCTCACACAAACACCACCTCAGGAATGAAAGGGTGGATTACTGGGATCACATTAAGTTTTGTATATAAGTTTTGAAATGCGCTTTTGAATGATTTGTCTTTATCGATTTTCTGTTTAGACCCATCAATTTGCTAACATGGGATCGTCAACATATTACTCGTTACGCAATGATATTTTAATGTGTATTTCTTTTTTTTATTGACAGCATTCAACCCTTCTAGAGGATTATTTTGCAATTTCTATTTATTTAATGTACAATTTTAACATAACACTTCTTAAAAGTATTATAAACATTTTCTTTTATAGTCCATAAACTACATTAACATATTGCGTGGCGTTACGACAGTAGGTCACTACCTTATAGATCCTGACTAAATTTTTTAGCCCAAAATATACGGCTACAAAATATTATGGCCCAAAATATCCGAAATAATCAAGAAACAATATAATAAAATTCAAGAGTCAGTAACAATATGGTTTTGAAATCCATAAACAATTAAAACAAATAAAGAAAATCCTGATCCATCAAATACTTGCACGCTTTGTATTTTTTTATACATATGAGATATTTTTTCCCCGGATATTTTTGGTCGATTATATTTTGACACAGGATATATTTTTTTTCGGATATTATGGTTCGGATGTTTTGGGCTATGATATTTTAGGATGGATATTATAAGTTGTCTATAATCTTGAAACCACTATTACTTCGACCCAGACCTTAGGTCTGGACGAAGTATTGAATTTGGTCACTTCGGGCATAAAAATTACCCTATAGTTTTTCATCAAATGTCAACGTTTCAGACCCTAAGGAGCCCAAATCAACAATAAAAAAATTTGTGTCCATGATCTTGTACGTACGTACGTCCCGTTTTTTTGTCTCGCGATAACTCGCGAACGAATAAGCCTAATGACATACATTTTTTTTTAAATACGTATCCTGGCATAACTTAGATCTGATTAGATTTTGGGGCAGATCCATCCGTCCATTACTAAAAAA
Source organism: Trichopria drosophilae (assembly GCA_030407085.1). Taxonomy (NCBI): domain Eukaryota; kingdom Metazoa; phylum Arthropoda; class Insecta; order Hymenoptera; family Diapriidae; genus Trichopria; species Trichopria drosophilae. The sequence continues at coordinate 14,061,535 of CM059584.1, read as the reverse complement.
AAATAGACCCAATTAAGTTTCTTTGTAGTTTTTTGCATTTATTTTGACAAATACAAATTTTATTAAAGAATGTTTCAAACAAAAAAGATAGAGCATTAAATTCTCTACAAAAAAGGTTTTAAGCATTTTCTTCCTAAAGTGAACGATAATGCCATAAAATCTGATTTAAAATGTTTATGACTATTGTCTGATAAAGTATTGAATTTGGTCACTGCGGCAAAAAAATTACCCTATAGTTTTTCATCAAATTTCGACGTTTCGACCCCCTACCCCCCAGGGGTAGTCTTCGCCAGCCCCTCGGGCGCATAAGTTCTTTTACGCCCTTGAAACGAAACTAACTATTTCGATATATCTAAAATATATCTAATCGTCTACAATATATCGATCGAAACTTTCAAGATATCTTTGACGAATTATATGTGTATATATATATATTGTATGTATAAGATCATAATGATACAGACAGTAATTAGAAAAAAACACAGTAAACATGTAATATGCATCGAATAGTCTATTAGAATACAAGTGCATGAAGTAAGTGTTTTGCAACTTTTATTTATTAATACTTCGGCTGGACTGATGTTGGGGTCGAAGTTTTGAAAATGGTCATTTTCAATTTTCATACATATACGAAACACTATATTGTTGTAACACATCTATCGAAGCCACTTGGACCTAAATATGATTGGACCCCCAAATATCAATATAATTTTATAATATAATTGAAAGCTGTTAGTAAACAAACGAGTCTTAAGGAATAGCCGACTCTCCACTGGGTCGAAGTTTCTGAGCGAGCGAAGCGAGCGAGGCACCACGCCAACACTAGTTTAAGTTGCAATTAAATATATTCTATAAAATAAACATTGTGGCCTTTGAAAAGAACAAATAAACACGACGACTTTTAAAACATATCTTTATCATGTCTGAAATACTCTATTTTGAGAGAAGTGAGTCCTGCAATTTTTTTATCAATAATCAATATTCCATTAGGTAATTAAACAATCGAATATTCCATTAGGGTTTTCTCGTGAATCTCTAACGCAATTTGTAAATTTCGGAGGTTCTATCTTAGGGGCCAAAATCATATATTCTCGTGGGTATCTTTCTTTGAAATTCTCTAAAATTTCATTTCAAATGATGCTGTTTTGTAAAACAAACCTTCCAAGATTTACATAATAACTCAATATCGAGTTTACAAGAGGAAAAAATTCGTTCTCTAATCCTCGCTTTTCGGATAAATTTCATATCTTTTTGATACAATTTTTATTTTACTTTTGATAAATGTTATTTGTATATATTTACAAGCTTTGTTTATAATAGCATAACCGCAAATTCACAATTCATATGAGCCTATTGAAATAAAAAAATCAATTAAATTTTAAACGTACCTGTCTTATACGGAAATAAATAGTGGTATTTAATTAAGAAAATTAAATGTTCAGTGTTACATTAGGTATAAATTCCCATCGCGGATGGTTTAACTTTTTCGGGATAAAACGAAATAATTCAAAAATTATACTTGTATCTAAATAAAACATGTCTCCTTTATTAATAAAGAAATTGCTGCTGTCAAAAGTATTCATTCATTTTGAAAATAGACAATATCAGGTATCATACTGTTTAAAATGGTATTTGATTTATGAGTAGATGCACACATCCAGGTCTTACTGGATAATGTACTATCAGAATTGAATAAAATATCACATGTCTTATCATCATGTTTGTTCGTGAACGGTTTGAAATTTAGCCTTTTTTTAGTGTCACATCTATAGAATAAGATATAGCTAGTTGGAATCCAGAGAGATCATTTAAAGATACTATAACTACTCCTACATAAAAACGACAACTTATAATTACAGATTTTAACGTAAAATCTAAAAATACTATAATCATTAAGTGTTGAGCCATTAGGTCGGTATATTAATAATACATAAATAAATAAATAATCAACAAATACTTGCAGAAACAATTTATCATTAAAAGTAAAAAACGTCAATTTTTTGGGCCAATCATTAAGCTATATCTGCAATTTGTCTAAGTATGCATAACGAGGTTCAATACCCTCTTTTACTAGTTCCTTGGGAACATTCGTAAATAAGAATAGATAGTTGAAGAACTTATAGCAGAGATAAATAATAATGTTACGGAGTGATATAGGATTTCGATCTTCAATCTTTCAATTCAATTAATTTATTCAAAGACGAATATAATGAGACAAAAAATTATGTGCTATATTTTTTTATAGTTTTTTAAATGAGCTTTATGGTAAAAGTAGTTATTTTAATGAATTTATGAGGGAAGGATTAATAAAATCCTCTTTAAAATTTGAAATAAAATTTTTCGGCAAGTAGAGGATTTTTAAAATGTTGAGAAATTTCCAGAAATCCTAATGTTTCGAATAGTATCCTAATGAACTTGGGTTTCTTGTTTTTTTTTAATCCTTGAAATGTAGAGTCGAAATTAAGGGGCTAGTCCAGTGGTTTCTTCAGGTTTAGAAAATAATTTTTATTTCATGATGGAGACTTTTAATTCATGCACATCTTTTCGCACTTTGAAACTGACATATTTTAGTTGCAAAAAAAAAATGTTGTATATATATATATATACATGTCATACTTTCTCCGCTGTAGCTGCGTGAAGTCGGTCCGATCTTAAAACGGCATTCAAGATATCTCGGGTCTGAATCATTTGAAATAAAAAAATCAACATTTTTCTTAAAATATAAGTTAGTAGCTATGTTGTGAACTAGAATAAACATTGTACGATGAAAAATAACGACGTGGTTAACTTTTGAATTTTTAAGCGTGTTTTTTGCAACTTCAATTGTTTATAAAATTGCTAAATATTATTAAAAAACTAAGATTCTAGTTCAGATGATAGCCAGACATGCGTAGAACATCCCCTTAAAATTTCAGCGCGATCGGATGAGTATTTTATTTTAATCTTGAATGCCAGCTCAAAAAATACTGTTTCGAGGAAAACGCGTTTAAAGTTTAAGGTCTGAAATAGTGACTAAAAAGCGACTTACCTTAATCAGCAATGCCAGGACCGTAGAATCCAATGAAGACATTGAAATGCTTACTAAAAGAAAAGAAAACAAAATAGCATGCATGCCTAAACAGGACCCAGCCTGATAACAGGACAGAGCACGCGGCGAGTACAGCGTTTTTGATATATCAACTTTTTATTCGGATTCTGAGTAATTTTCGAAACAAAATCATTTCTAGCCACTTTTAGCGTATTTCTGAATGTATATTCTATACAAAAATCATGTTTTTAAAAAAACTAGCTTAATAATGAAAAGAAAAGGTCTTTGAAATACATGTAAATGTACAGAATCCTGGGTCCTTATTTTTTATAATTAAACCTTGATTTTCTCGGTTAATTTTTATCGTCAATAATTTTGTTTTCATTTTAGAAATGATTTGATACTTTATACTTTATTTATCAAAATATTTATATTCTTATTTGTTAGTCTTAATAATGGCCACAAAACTAACGTTTAAATGCTCAATTTTAATCGCATGGCCTGGCTGAGGTGATATTTTTATCACTGATAGTCAAACAAGTCAGAGGGTTATTAAAATAGTGTATTATGAGAAAATAGAATATTTAAATATCTCTAAAAATATCATTAATTCCATCCTCCACGTCTTCTGTGATATCCCGTTTTGGTAGTATGTTTTGCCATAATCATTATACATTTAAATGCAAATTGTTTTAATACGAGTCTTTTTTCTTCAAATAAACGAGAACGACCGAATAATTTAACAGTTTTTTTTTATATTTCCAGAACCTCTGATGCCATTAGTGAAATCAACTGTTTGTCAGTTTTTTTCTTTAAAACTAACTTAATACTTGGCGCGCTGTATTAACGCAGCTACCAAACATTGTGTATTTCATTCCATTTGTGAATTATTTGGAAACACTTGTTAACTTTCATTTTGATTAATACATCAACATATTTTTGCAAAAACTGAAGTACTGAAGATCCTTTCTTTATAAATTCATCAAAAGAAATGGCTGTATCAGAAAACCCATTTTGAAAACTACAAAAATCATGTACTACATAATTTGTTGTCTTATTTTATTCATGCTTAAATAAATCACCTAAGATAAAGGATTAAGAAACGATTAACGTTAAAGTCCTGTGACATTTCATGATCATATTATATAAATGTTTCATATGGTTCAAAATAATTTAGTTGTATATGCCGACACTAATAGAGTAGCGAAATCAAAATTAAGCAATATACGTGAAAAAATGTTGCCAAGTTGCTGTGAAATGCCGCATATGCAAATTCGAAAATCTGACAGTATTATCTCTAAGTATAAAGAAGACCTAGATTAATATTTCATAAGGTCAAACTCCTGAATAAGATCAAAACAGGAGCGAACGATCACTAGCCAAATTATTCAAATGCTGTTGAGTGATTCCCCTGAAAGCGGTTAATAAAAACACAGCTTGCTCGTTTCCTTCTCGCCGTTTGGGTCTCGCCTTTTGTCCGACTTTGCGCAATTGTGTTTTCCCAAAGGAATCTAATCGAATGAACGATTCGCGTTTCTCGTCACAGTGAATTTATTCCCTTTGTCGTTTGCGGCTTGTCGACGTCCCTCTCCACGCATACAAACAGCGCCTCGCGCATTTCTTTCTCTTATATCTATATATATCAAAGCGGAACGATCCGTCCCGGGGGATCCCCGCAAAGTCTGCTTTCCACTTAAGGGCAATTCCAAGGGAAGCTTCCAGGAACAGATTCGTCTCTCATCTCCCCAAGACGAGCTTCGTGCGGAACCGTACGGAATTCTACGAGGTAGTTTAATTAGAAAATTCAGTAGTAGACAGCATCGATAGTCAGACAGAGCGGCCCGTATTCAACGACTCCCAAAGTATCATTTATATTAGAATATTTCCGACGAATGTTCCCTGCCTCGAGGGACCTTGTGGCTATGAGATGTTTCCACTTCAACACGAAATCAGAATGGTGTGATTTTATACCTCAGCCTTTTATTTACATCAGATATACATCACTTCTCGAAATATGAGATTAATGTGTAATTAACTGTGTGCAGTTTATTACATTAGATATACATATGTAAATTAATTCAATATTGTATAAGATTTTGGATTGTGTTATTAAACAAAAATTTTTCATACAAAATTAATAAAATTAAGAATATATATATTTACAACTAAAATGAAAATGGTAAACAATATACCACTAAAAATAAATAGACAAGTAAAAAGGAAGTCGTATGGTTAACGCAACTAAAAATAACATCTACACGGAGAAAAAACATCCATAGTTAAATGTACTACATCGCATTGTTGGGAAAATATGGCTAAAACAACTATGAAAAGTAGTTAAATTTAACACTTTCGTAGTCGATTTTACAATAATTTTGTTGAACGCACTATCTCTTCATAGTTGTTTTAACTAATATCATGCACAGTCCTCATTTTGCACTATATTCATAGTCATTAAAATTACTTTTTTTACTCTATTGTTAAGACTCTAAAAGTATTGAGTAGATGTGCACTAAATATTGCCACCAATTGCACTAACCGATGACGCAAATATTGTACATGAACATTATCTAAACTCCACTAAGATCGCAAACGCACAAATAAAAAATAGCTAAGGAAACACAATAAATAAATAACGCGAACGAGGCGCAATGAAGGCAGTGTAAAATTAATTTCTGGTTGGTTTTTTGTACTTTTAAAACACATATGTCCGGCATATTTTCTTTCTCTGATCAAAATATGAATTAAAAGTGAGTGGAAGTTCTTTTAATCAAACGCACTCTCCTCATATATTTGTTGAAACAAATAACTAAAGCAATTTCCATGTAAAAAATCGACAGGTAATGTTTTTTCGATGATCTTGCCTGCTTGATCTCAACATCCTTCCTCTGGGACTATACAGAACGCGTTCGGTATGAAGTAGTTCATATATTACGGAATGTTTTGGAGGTTTTCAATATATTTTAGAGACGAGGACAGGATATTGATAAACCTTGCGACGTTCCTAGAAAGTTGTGTAATCATCGATATAGTATCTAATATTTTATTCCGCAAATGTCCTGATCACTCCCAGAGGAAGGATGTTAATGTGATCAAGCCTGCAAGATATTTGCAAGAACTGTACAAACCGAATTATTTTTAGACGTGATTGTTAAAGTTGAAAATCGTTTAAGATACTCTTAATGAAACTAAACCCAGAAGTAATTTAACTACAAAAATAACTGATCAAATTTTACTCTTTTGGCTTTCAAGAGTTTTGAAACATGATCCCCTAGAAATGTATAATGTTAATGCCCGATATACTCATTGTTTTAAAGTATAAGGTATATTGAATTGATAAACAAACATTTTGGAAATAAAAACGTCCTGTAAATTCGCATGCACTAGAATTATATTGAAATTAATATATATACATATATGACATATCACGGAGGGAACATTTGGAAGATTAGTGACATATCTTTGTATAAAAAGTTTTTCGCCGGTATGAATACGGGGAAATATGTAATTTAATTAAAAGGAAAACTACCATAGTTCAAGAAGAATCACAAATCACACAAATACGCACTTTAGATACTTTTAATTCATCCTGAAAATTATAATTCACACACGACATTAAAAACAACTGATGTTTACCGGTTTTTGATATTTTACTAATTAGAGCTAACAATATCTTAAAACAAATACCTATGAATTCGAATCATTTGTTTTTTTCAAAGCTTACCGAAAATGTTTCTGCCTATTATGATTTTTTTTACACAAATATACTAATCTAATAAGTTTAGATTATCCAAATTACAATACATATTCTTACACATATCTTCGATTAAAGTACATCCATACGATGTTTATTAAATCTTATTAACAATATTTAACAAAACTAAGTTACGATACTCCTTCAAAATATATTTTAAGTTATATTATCGTGTTAAACAAATGCAAAGAAACCTTGTTAAATGAAAACAAATCTGGATTTATTTAATTAATACGGATACATATTAATAATATATTAGAAACACGACTAGAGATATGAAAAGGATAAACGGTGTAATCGCGTCAACTAACGACGTTTTAACGCCTGGCCATACGAGTTGCAGAGTTTTAAATGGTTCTTATAATGACCACTGGCCAGCGTTGATTAAAAAAAGGGTTGAACCATTTTTCACGTCGCTTCGTTTATGCTCACACGACCAACGAAGGTGCATGTATCTTCATCTATAAAACCAACCACTTACTCGCGTCATTTACGTTAAATTATTCTTCTGATATATTTCCTCTCTATGAACGAAAAAACTAAACGAGATGATAAATAAATTTTATTCCTGACATCAAAAATAAGAAAGGAATTTTAAAATTAAACGAATAGAAGGCACAACAATATTTTATTTAATTTAATAAAAATTGGTAAACAGGATAACTATATTATGTAGTATCCTGACATTAGTTTTGTACTTTGATATAATTTTATCTTTCTCGTAAAATATTTGTTTGTCATGTGAAACTATAATTCTCTGAATACAAAACTACTATAAAGCATAAATGGCACCGCATGATAAGTTTATTTTTGTATTTTATTTCTAATACGCCAGAATATCGTTTTAAATTAAAAATTCGTAAATTAAACGAAAATATGTCGAAATTTCAAACGTGTGTAAAAGCTAAAGCGAGATTTTACTAGAAAAAGATGGTGAGTATAAAGAACGGTTGATTTTTACTTACAAATGTTCACTTTTTAGCGATACTTTTGTTGTCAAAATGAATGATAGATTGTTTGTTTTATTTTACAGTCTAACTAATAAGCGATTTTGCTATAAAACTTAAAATATGGGGCTTGCCAGTGATCGATATGGACAATGCAGTTTGAAGTAATCAGTATTACCAATAAATATCTAACTTATTTATATTATTTATCATTGATTTAAAAAAAATGTGATACTTTGAATCTTGTATAACAGTAGGAATAATATGCACTGGGAATAAATGTATTCTCATAGAATGTGTTAATTGGCAATCAGTTTAATCGGTACATATGAAAACGATAAATATAAAAGCTATCAGGTACCGGCAGGCTAAAATATAAGTGATAGGTCAGAACCTCCAGTATATTTTTTCAAATTTTTAAAATCAATTACTTATTGCATCCAGATCTAGTTTCTAGGCAAGAGGTATTGTTCAGAAAATAACAGTTTATAGTTAATCATCCTTTAATTACGTTGCATAGAATGACATGAAGTGTGTCTACAGTATTAAGCATAACTATGTGAATCTGTAAGTTTTTCAATATGCAAAATTTATATCGTAAGGGTTGAAATAGGTATATGCGTCGATTCTATAATTGTACGTAAATTTGTTTGATATAGCAATTTAGTGTAGAAATTATTTGTTTATTTAAAATAATAATTTTTTTTTTAATTCTTGTTTGCACACTTCCTGATAAAAGTACGATTTTACGTATTTTCAGTGTTTTTAGCTCAGATCTACGCACATTCCATGAAAAATATAGTGCGACACATATGCAATAATGGTTTTTATTTGTTTATAAATTAAATAAACATTTATTAAAATGTCGTCCATTCACTAATATGTTATTGAACGTTGAGCATTATTTCTAATATTTATTAGCAACAGAGATTTTGATTTTTGTAATTTCGACGGATACCCATAATGGATATATTGATTTATTATAAAACTAGTCTAAACAACATTTTGAATAGACGTGCATAAAGAATAATCTGTACCAGTCGTAAAGTTATTTTTTTCTACTAACTGAAAAGTAGAAGTACCTATATCTAACATTACAACGACAAAGATGGTAATCAAAATTAACCTGGAAAATATTAACGGATTTGTATACAATTGCAAACTCTCAGAAATCGTTATTTTAGAAGTTATAAAAAGTACTTATAAATCCATTTAAATTATACTTTGTGGTATTTTTTACGATGACTTTAAGAGACTTTTCGAATGTCTACAGTAAAATGCGTTTCAAAGATCCCATCAAATAATTCGTTGAAAGCTTTCGAAAATTTTATTATTCCCAAACTACTTTTCTGAAGTAAAACTTTTCGTTCTTGACATTTAAAAAATTCCACGCACATCGCATCATATGAACTTGAGAAATTCACAGAAAAAATGAAAGGAAAACGCAAGGGGCTATTTTTTTATAAAATTTGTAAGAAAATGATATTTTCTTAAAAACTCAGATTTTGGTATAATGAAAATAAATATTTCGTGTGACATTGCTGAAAAAAAGATAAAGAAATCTATTCCAAATCAAATAAACGTTTCGATCAAACAAATAATTAATTATATAGGTCGGTATTATATAATCCACAAAATAAACAAAAATTTTACAGTTTATAAGTTTAAAATTCAAATTTACGATAACTTTAAAATGAATTTTGTGTTCCCGAATGTATATAAAAAGTTTCTGTTTACTATATTCAATAATTTATTTAAAAAAAACTCCATTTTAGCATTTATAATTACAAAGTAATATTAGATTTTACATTTTCACCGATGTTATACGAAATTCCTTTCCAAAGTGTTACAAAAGCAAATAGTGAACCAAGAAATTGTGAAAAATACGTTTGGAAATGGATTCTCAAAAACAGACGAACGTGACCATTCACGACGTAAATGACTCTCAGTAAAGTCATTCGTACTTGGGTCAAATTCGAAAACGGCTTAGCAGAAATAATCTACTTCGAGTATGAGAGAATGTAGAACAGCTGCAGTTGATATCAGCCAAGCGTAGAATTATTTTTTTTTTATTTAGAGTCGGAAATAGATTATTTCGACAAAGTTCTCTAGTGAACATGTATTTGCTGGAAAAATAATAGTCATATATCAGTGGCACGTTGATATTCTCATGTGATGTGTATTTCCATGGCATGTCCTTTCCTGTTTATTTTGTTCTTTTTTATTAGAAATTCTCTCGAACTGTTAATATTCAGCGTACACGCCAATTTGACTAGTAAAAAGAAACTTTTATAAACGTTTATCTATGCTAATACTTGAAACTATCTAAAAATGCACCTAATGGCATTTTTTAATTATTTCGTTGGGTATATAATAAAGATTGAAATTTAATTTTTGAAGTTATAAAAACATATACCTTCTGTAATTTTATTTATTCTTACATAGCATCGTTTACAATGATAGAAGTTTGTAAAAATATTCAAACGAGTGTCGAAACCTAAAAACCGCAGAAGTGTGTTTAGTTTTGGGAAATTCTATTTTATTTATTATATTGATGATTAGAAAAATATATGCTCGAATTCAATATTTTGTTATACGAGAATGTTTTCTTTACTAAATAAGGAACAAAACTCATTTTGGTAGAAGTGTGAGCCTTGCTTGGAACTTTGTCAATATAGACACAAAAAGGATTTCACCGTAGCGCTCACGGATTAAAAAACAATCATTTTGTATTAGAACGTCAATATAGCTGTCAACATACATATATAAGGTATTGCTCATTTTTCTTAAGCCTATTTTGGACTGTATGCCATTTGGTATATTTTAAAATTTGACTCTGTAAGTATTGAACTTGAATTTTTATCTATTCCGGTTCCGATATCAAAATGATTAACGAAGTATTTTTCTAAAGAATTAATGAACAAATCACTACAATAATTAAAAGAAAATTCGTTATACATATTTTCCTGAAAAATATACTAAAAAAATGTACCAAATAGATTTAAAAAAATGGAAGGAATATTTTTGTTTACTTTTCTTGTTCATTGTGACCTAAACATTTAAGAAATACAAGAATTTTGAAATAGACAAATGTCAACCATTTTTTTTTAACTCAAGGTTATGATTTGGAATTCATGTTACCAGGCGTCAATTGTTTCTACTCTAAAACTCGTGGTCGCATGAAATTTCCATAACAAAACTGAACAACTCACATTTTAACCAATTTTGCAATAGTTTTATTTGGTTTTTTTGTTTTCTATTTCGAAAACATATGTAATATTTATATTATTATTCTTACAATTTTTCGATATTCCAAAATAGAAATCCTTATTCCCATTAGATCATGAGTAAATTAATCTCCATCGACAGTACTCGACGCTACCCATCGCGATGCCAATCTCACCAACCAATACTGAGTGCTTTAATCACAACTCTCATATTTTGTACTTTCTTTTTCCCCTTCATTCGCACCGAGCAAAAACTGGCATTCGTGATAAACAGACAATAAACGCTCAAAGTAAAATAGCCCTCGTACTTGGTTTAACGCGACGCGGTGCGAATAATTTCCAGAACTCGCTTTTATTTCTTTTTCTCCAATCAAATAACTCTCTATATTTTTCGTGTAGGTAATACGTAGTATACAGAATAATTGTTTATTGTAAACACATGACAAAATACCTTATACGTTTTGAATTGACGAAATATAACATTATTTACATTAGTGTTTCTGAAATACATATTGTGTAGAAAATAACTACACAAGCTGACGAAATTCGACTGATCATCATATACAAACAATACTTTCCCGAAGGTTCATTGCGTAAGGTACTAATTTTATGTTTCAAAATCATCTTTTAAACGTAAAAATACATCATTTGTCTCTGAAAAAACGTCAGTGTTTGCTGACCTCCAATTTTGTTGAAATCTCTTCCAATATCTTGAGAAGCATTGTAATAATGTGACATTGTGAAAACATTGTGATAAACATGTCTATAACGATGTTGTCGGTCGTCAGTTCGATCCCCGTCAGAAAAAACAAATTTTCGATACCGTTTTCAGGCAGCAGCTTACTGTTAGTGAGACGGGCCACGTTGTTTGTTTCGAAAATGTTTCTCTTACGGAATTCGACTCATGGCTGCTGCTGTACTTTAATGTAGGTTTCTGCAGTTCCCTACATTCTCGACAAATGTGATGTATGGCGCCATCTCTCCGGACGATCTGCAGCTCTCGCAAAAAAATGTTAATTACTCATAATTCAAAAATTCCATAAGAAGAGCAATTCCGCCCATTGAATATAATAAAATTAAAAAAAAAATGAGTATTGAAATAAAAAACCAAGTAGTCGAAGCGTGTGGCAGAGAAAAAACATTTCAAGTACTGACTAGCTTAGAATTTACTTTTTCACAACGTTAACATATTTTAACTAATATACACATTTGCTAAATTGTCGCAATAAATTAAAACTTAATTTTTCATATGTAGATAAAGGATGATAATACTTATATTTTTTATTTATAAAAATGATCCTTAGTTAACATACAAGCGATGTACCAGCATAAAAACAAATGGAAACTTTATTGAACTCATTTCCTCCCTATTTATTTAGTTGCTTAAATAGGAGTGAAAAACTGGATTATTTCTGGTTACGGGGAAAGTTTTCATGAATGAAATACAGAAAGAGGGTTTAAAAGTTAGCAGTAAACATGCGATAATTAACAAGTACACTATGAATATAACTGTAGCAATATAAAACTTTATACTGTTACTAGAAATTCTTTAAAGTAATTTTTGAAAGAAGTATTTTATTGTCGCCAAATAATTTCTGTTATCTCTTTTCATTGTAGTTTAATTTTTTGTATAGTTTTTGCTTTTATATTTTTAGTTGCTAGTTTATAAAATGAATATATTCAACACCTGCAAATATCGAAAGTTTTACAAACAACCTGTTATTTTATCGTTTAGTACATTATGCAAATCGTCGAGTTTATTACTTACAAAGAGAAACGATTTTATTTGAAGAAATAATTATTTTACTTATCAGACATCAGTTAGTGCGAATATCAACTTGTGGATTCATTATCTCAAATATATAAAAATATTTTCAACTTATAAAAAAATGGCAGGTCTCGACTTGTAAACTTACAAGCAACTCTGTTAGATAATCACTGAAATCTCAAGGAGCAAACATTTATTTTTCCTGTGAGGCTAAATAATAATATGACACCGAATTTCAATATTGGTTGTGATAGACCAAATATCCGGGTTAAATAATAAAAAAGTTACAGCATCTCTAAAACTAATACATTCAGCTTTTTCCAGATCAATCATTTTCGTCACAAAAACATTGTCCTGAAATAATTTGAGAATTTGTGGTTCATCAAAATTATGCTCCTTTAATTTGGCATCGGAAACTTTACTGAAGACTTTAACTATATCTAGAACCCAAAATGAAGATATTTACAATAGGTAGAACTTTGTCAGAAATTGCATTCTATGAAGATTTCACTAGTGCATTCAAGGGTAAAGCAGAAATCCCTTTAGAACATCCTTCTCTGCGTCATTGTCATTGCTACCATCGTTGGTATTTAGTGGAATTCTTACAACGTCGCGCCTGATAGCTGTGACAACACATCCCCACAAAAAATCCGAAATCTATTCAATCCTATCACGCCAGAGATTTGACATAAACTCAAAAAGCCCTATAATTTTACCTTTAAAAGTTAAAGTAAAGAAAAAATATTGTCGTGAAAGCCATACCATGTTTCTATTATGTTTTTAAGGTCGCTGAAACCATATTTGAATCCCATTCAACCTTATCTAAATGTCTGTAGTCTAAAGGTAGTCTTTCTTAAAATAGCAGGGTTAAATGACATATACTTATCAAATTGTTCCTCCCTTTCAAATTGAGAATTTATAGTCATGGATTTCATTTTAGTCATTGTTGTAATTTTAAAAAAGTTGCCTGCGCTCCGTGCTACAACTGAAAGATTTAAATATACTAAATAATAATTTCTCAAATGCTTCAGACTTATAAAGATCGTGTACCCTGTAGAAAAGTGTCTTTCTTTGAATTTTATTACTACATTAATTTCCATTGTAATTCGGAAACGTTAATCTCAGAAAACAATCTAATTTTGTAATGAAAACCGCATAATCTCTTCCATAAAGCTAAAAATCCTCGAGGACTTGATTAAACCGAACTAGGATGTCGCCCTGCTAACACCGTATTTATTTACTTTCTTACGTGAAAAACGAGGCGGCGCCGAAAATTCCACCGAATTAAATGAAGAGCGTAACTTTGGGAAAATAACGGTCGGCCGCGGCTTATTCTAATCGTTGCGACTAACGTACAAAATTAAAGTCAGTCGTGTAATTAACGCGTGTCTCCATGGATGCGCGGAGATAATCGCCGTAAAATTTCTCATGTTTGCGGGAAAGCTCTGGAGCTTTTGTGCACCAGCGTAGAGCATGTGGTACATAAAGGTTCGCGGAGCTTGCCGCGCAATGCGAGTGGGAGGAAGATCATGAAACGCTATATTTCGGTGGGAGAAATTTAATAAGCCTTAATCTCACTGCCCTTGTAGTCCCCCTACCCAACCTGTGTCTATATAATGGATTTTCTGGTCAAGAATGAGTCCGACCTTCGTCAGGATTGCAAGTGATGAGATAAAACGTTTAATTTAGGAGTTTATAAAATTGCCTAATAATTGCATAATCAAAATCGTCATCAATGTTCTATTTTTTATTTATTTTCATTATATTATATTATATTCATAATATAAAATAAATATCTGATACTTCTGCTGATTTCGATATAAATTTTAATTATGATCTTACTTTGACTCTTACAATGACCTTGAATATAAAATTTCAAGATCCAAATGAGTTTTAAATTGTAGCTCACAATTTTCAAAGCAGACATAAAAACGCAATAAATTGTATGACCCATGGTGACCATGATGGTCAGTTCAAAGTCAAATGAAGTTTTTAAAACAGGAATGTTCATTTTGACTATAAAAACCCGAAGAGGCGCAGATTGTGGGTCCGATTAGGACATTGAAGGTCATTTGAAGGTTAAACTGATTGTTATGTGTAAAAACCAGATTTTTTCGCGTGAATAGGATGAAAATAAAAGTCAGAACCCTTTTCTCATCTTCAAACCCTTTGTACAATTGTTAGTTCTTCCATAACTCAAAATTTTAATTTAATACGAGAAATTGTCAGAATACTTTTGTACGAGTTCGCATTATACTCATGTTTGGGCTATACGGGATAGGCTTAAGTGTCGCTTTGTCATCGTTTCCTCCTGACATTCTGGGCTGTTTCCAACCATTCACGACAAATTGTGCTTATGTTCCCTACCAAAAATGGGTTATGTTCGTTGTTTGAACGGGAATTGCGACGGTTCATTTGTGTTCGTGTGTCGTTTTCAATTCCATATTCGCTAGGTGATCTTGGGTAGCATGTATCGTGGAACGAGGTTAATCGTCCTTTTAAATGACGACGGTGTCGTTTATTCCCGGTGCCTCCGCAGGCGCATAAGAAAGAGCGATGGCACGAAGGGCCAGGGGGTAGATGCTGGAAGGCAATATAGAGGGATACGAGGGTATATACACACACAACAGCTGCAACATTCTCGCGGGCGTGTCCCGTAAAGCAGCCTCTCGTAACACATCCGCACATAGGTGGATTATGACGCCGCGTTATAACCCAAGCAACAAAGCTACCCGCGGCGTTTTGTGCTTTGTGCTTTTGCGCCCGCGGGAGCATTTCTCTTTACGTCGCATTTTACTGTTCTTTCGTCGTCGCGTCTTTTCTCCGCTCAATATACACCCCGCGACTGTATTCTTCTCCACGCGTTTTATCGCTGCACGCAGCTGCGATTAACATAACAATGCGGCGTACTGATATCGGGAACTACCGCGAAAACTGCCCGAGTTCCAGGAATGCTGGAGTTGGATCAAGCTTATAACGCTTCTGGAGCTGTGCAATTTTCCAGGAAATTGAGCGAGCTTTTTTTTTGTTGGAAGATGATGATTAATTTTTGGTCTATGCCAATATCACTGAATCATCATTATCGAGCTTTCGGTACGCGTTCTGTATAAATAACCAAGGAACTAATTTCGAAGTTGGACCCAGGAAAGGCGAGGAGGCGATCGACAAGTCGGTGAAATTGCTGCTGCGAGTTCTCAATTACTGGCAGACCTTCGTCGAATGGACCGAGGGAATAAGAAACGGAAACGGGTTGAAGGGAGGAAAAGAGGACAAAATGGAAGCGCGAGGAGAAAATGGAAAGAGGGCGACGCAGGAAAGGCGCGTCATCCATAAAGCCATCGGGTTGGGAGTGTTGTGACGCTTTCGCAATGAAGTGCCGTGATTGGAAACCCACCATGGGTCAATCACGGCCTTTATAGCCGCCGATGCATTTTTACGGCTAGCTGTCGACTAATCGCGATGCCAGCACTGCATGTGCGCCAATACGCCCCACTCGCGAAACAAATTTCACGCCACGCGGGTCCCTGTTTCCAATCACTGGACGTTGGCCAACAGGATGTTTTTTTTGCTTTTTTGAAAAGTCACAGGAAACATTTTCCCCGCATGTTGGATTTGTAGTGCAATTTCTGTACTTTTTTGAGGATCGAAATCCCTCTAATGATATAGCGACGGGTGAATTTTTTTTTTCACGGAATTTTACCAGTGAGATTATTTTTTGTGTAACCTAGTTTCCAAGGATTTGGTAAAGTGACACTAGATGGAAATCTAGCAAAATCTAGAAAAAAAATATTAAAAATAGATTATGTCAAAAAAAGTGATAGAAATTTAATTTTTGGAGATTAGTAATTATTTATTTCACATTTATAAGTTTAGAAATTTCTTCAACGAAACAAAATTTTTGTTATCGGACATAACAATATGTAGGTTAGAGAATTCAAACTCAAGAGTTTTCAATAGGATTTTAATTTTTTTTTTAAATTTTAATAAAATAATTACGAAAATCACAGGTGACTTTCCGTGGTATTGCAACGTTCCATTCATTTCTGAGGTTTTTATTCTTATCGAGGGAATGGAACGTATCGAGATAAATCCAACGTCCAAAATACACCTAGAGATTACTGCTGTTACTATGATCTGTCGAATGTCATTTCTGACAAAAATAAGATAAACTAACTCAAAGTTGAATATACGTATACATCCGTTATACTTAACGCCACTTACATTTGTTTCTGTTTCGACGTATTTGTAAATCATATTTACGAATATGACGATACCATTTGACAGTTGGACACGAAATAAATATTTTGAAAAACCCGCAAAAATAGTACTTTTCGCAATAAGGTCGTAAACAAAATGTTTACGCCCGAAGACATTTGCGAATGCCCGAGGGACGGAGGCGACATCATGTATTGCACATAACTGAAAATGATAAATGGACTAGTGAAAATCCGTAAAAAATGCAAGACCAACAATTTTTAAATTCTAATAGCACTTTTTTCAGAAACGAGGAGTAATTAATTGTAATTTTTAAAAATTACACTTTTAAAAGTAATAACAATGGAATCCGCATTGATCCATTACACGATTCATGTATCAGAGCAAATTGGATCGATGTAACGTCAACGTTTGTTATCTATGGTTTACACGAAGATGATGGGGACTGAAACACGGATAGTCCTTTCTCTTGAGACCCTAGTGCAGCACGAGGCGTGGTGTGACATACGATGAGCACACGGCCGATCGGTTATTGCTCAACGTCGTTTCACGGTATTCTGGGCAACGGTCGCATCTCATTATCTTTCGCCACGAGACAAAGGTCGCTGCTCATTATTTCCTCATCTCTAGCTAGTCACCTGTAACTATCCGGAAACCGCAACTTTCAATGTGACTAGTAATCTAGCTTGAAATTAACCTGAGACCTGAAAATGTATTGCCTCTCTTACAAACACAAGTCAATTATAAACATTTTATTGCTTGCATAGGTACAGTTATATCAGTTCAGCTTTAAAATTATTTAATAAGATGTAATAATATTATTTGTAGATTTCTCTACCATTTCATATAAAACAGGATTTAATGTTATGAAAATAGAGCTACTCTCTCAATTTATAACTGTCAGAATTCGTTTACGGTTGGTGAATACAATAATTTAGAGAGTAGATTCTCCAAAAAGTTAAACTGAATTTTTTTGTTTAAAAATTAAAAATGATTGAAAATGAACAAAAAAACTTCGTTAAATATTTGCCATTATACGATTGACATTTGAAAATTTGTTTTCCAATAACGATTTTAATATAACTCTTTATAATACTGTTATGGTTTGAAATCAGAAGTGGAAACTAGAGCGCAGGTAAAAATGCCGACTGTCAAAAAACCGACAGTAATAAAGCCGACAACCAAAAACCGACAATATATAAAATAATAAATGTCAATTAATTAAGCATTTAAGGACGTGACAGACATATCTTGAACGCGAAATTCAGCGCTATATTGTTATGGCCAAGAAAAAAGCTGCGTACAATGTTCCTTGCGTTCAAAAGTCTACTCTTTCCGATTCTACTAAAATAAGTGATCCGTTATTTCTTAAATCTGCAATTTACTCAGCTTTACTCAAATCCAGAAACAGCAACGCAGATTACACGGAAATCCAAAATATAACTTTCAAAATGTTGCAGTTTCAAAATGGTACCTACCACTTTTCAAAATTTGAAAATAGCAACAAGTAAATGGCGATAAAACAACTGCTTTCGTATATTATTTCTTAGTTAGTCAAAAAATGGAAGTTTTTAAATCGGCAATTGCTCTATTACTCCAAATTTATATTTTTGAGGTCTCTGATGAGGTTGAATTTTTTTAATTCAAAATGATGGATCTAATATGGAGTAGGAACTCAGCGATTCCAAAAACGTAACTTTCTAGTCATAGAAATTGACGATTAGAAACTTCTATCGGTCTGCTGACAATGATATAATAGATAAAATGATATTTTCTATCCTCATATACAAGTCGCCAATTTAAAATGTTGAAAAGTGGCATATCCTATGTAGCAGGTAAAAAAAACCTTTTGAAAAATTACTTTAAAACTAAAAATCCATGATTTTTTTTTTTTTTTTAAAAACCAGCTTATCTTTTTTGGAACGAGTTTTGGACCAATTATTTTGGCAAAATCTGACGGTCCCGACTTTTACACGTAATAAAAAGTATGTACAAAATTTAGTTTTGCCGTAAAAGTATCCAATAAAGCGTTGAACTTTGGGTTCACAAAGGGACCGTCACGTCGTTGAAGGGTTAAATTACGTAAAACCGTTTTCTGATCTATCGGTTTTTGTAACTGTCGGCTTTTTTACTGTGGGTTTTTTCAGCTGTCGGTTTTTCCACCTCTCGGCTTTTTTATGACCTATGTCAACGCATGTTTTTCGCACCTGTAAACGTTAGACATATTCAATCCTAAGTAGTAACACCTGATTTCGTCAGCCTACCTAAGTAAATAAAATTCAATTTCAAGATGGCGGCTGAAATGTGTCACATAAAAATACGTTTATTTTGAGTTCTATTACAATCCAAGCTGGTCTGAAAGTTTATCATTAACGATCTCATAGGATTTAGTCTGGAAATTGAATTACCGAACATCAAAATGACGGATCCAATATAGCGGACCTGTAATGTTACATTTCACAATTCATCAATATTTACATAACTTAGATGGACTTATAGCAGGAAATAGCGGGTTCATAAAAATGACCAAAAAAGAATAATTTCGCGATTCTTCAGTGATTCAGAATTTTTTTTCTCAAACACAATTTACGTAATCGAAAAAATATAACGAATAATATTGACTGATAAATCTGTCTTGGATTTTTTCCATTCTATATATATGAAATTTTAGGTAACAGTTCTACCATATTAGATCCGCCATTTTGGTTTAAAGATTCGTGCAAGATTCGTATTTAGAGACAAGTAAAATCTATGTGATAATTAATTAGTAAATTATGCACGAATTCGGCTTGTAATAGAACTAGAAATTCTTGTATTTTAAAATATATTATACACAACTCGTAATAATTGTTTCAGGTTTAAAACTTGTGTACATTTGGATGCCATTTTAAAACAGAAAACCAAATAAATTAATATATGTGAACGAATATATTTTATGTAAAATAACCGGGACCACGTTCCTAATAGGTTAGGTAGTAAGTATAGAAACCGGTATCATGGTTAAAAATTTACAAAATATTCTACCCTAAAAATTTTTAACATCTAAAAGGAAATGTGTAAAACGTAGTTTTTTGAAAATTTCGATAGTATGATTCAAAAGAGTTACCTCAAAACTAGTGGGATATGGATAACTCCACTTTTTTAAACATTTTTCGTTACAAAAATAAACCGATGCAAAAATCCATGTGGACATTCTTTCCATTTGAGCTTCAAAGGATTAATTATTCTATGATGGTTATTATTAAAAATGACAAATTTCCTGACTTATGTAAAGAAATCGACGAAATTGCTCATTTCAGTACTTACGTATTTTGGAACTGCATGCTTATGTTTATGTTTATGGATGTAGGTACTGTTTAAGAACGGTAAACTACCAAATGTGTTTACAATACAAATTGTTAATTTATCAACTTTGCTAGCCGAGAATAAAGTTGGTTGGTCGTGTGGAAATTCACCGCATGGAGAGTAAATCTAAATTACTTCTAAGACATGGGTTCGTAGACTTGCCTGAAGCTTACCTACAGTGGTCCCCGTCCTAACGCATATGTTTCGTTCCATTAAAAATGGCCGACACCGTCCAAACGCATATCCTCCCTTAACCCCCACTATGGCAGAAGTCTCTTTGCATTTATCACACTGAGCATACGCATAGATGTCTCACTATCAACGCTAGCAACTAAGAATGGTGTTGTGGGGAGTGGAACAAAGGGGAATCTATGCATTTAGATGGGAAAGAAATATGCATTTGGAAGGGAATATGCGTTAGGACGGGATGCGTTAGGACGGGATGCGTTAGGACGGGGATCACTGTAATTGTATAAATAGAAAAACATTGAGCCACTCATTTTTGTGCAAGAATTGAAGTGGATGACTACATGGGGCATTACTACTTCAACGAGGCCTTAAATTAGCAGTAGTAACATTCTGTCAATATCAGACAACTTATACATCCGCATGGATTTGTTTTAACTATACATTCATCAGTAAGGACTAACATTCAACATAATATGATACATACAGTTTTGCATTACCGTATTCTGCCACCAAACTCTCTTTATACCAGGACCAACGACCTTCATAAATGCTCTGGACGAATTACAAAAACATCCTGCATATTTTTCCCCGAGCCTTAAATATTCATGAGCCATGAAGATAAGCTTAATTATTTTCACAATTACCTCCATTCATCGATTCCTTTGCACAGTCCTCATAAAAGCGACGAAATTAGACGGACATTAATGTGCGCCGCGTTCATTTTCCACGTGGAATTTTTCACCAGACAATGGAAGACCCATCAAGCTCTCGGAAAAATGAAGTTTATCCCTCAAGTGAAGTTTGAGCAGTTTCGGCAGTCGTTGGAAAGATACGTGGCGAAGACAAAAGCGATCCTTCGTCGTTTCGCCCTTCATGTATATATGACAATGCGTTCGCGTTTTGGCGCTTTATGATTCTGCGAAGCGGGCGCGTTGCAACGGGCGCACACCACAGTGCCCTTTTTTATTATTGTTCGTTACCACAGCCCCGTTTCTCCTTTCGTTCCTTTTACCACCCCCTGCCCCCCTCCATTCCTGCGGTTCGTCCCAGCTTTGTTTCGCAATTTACGGCGGTGAGCCGCAGCCCATTTCCACATTTCCAGGGTTCACTCGCGTGATTTAGCGGAATACCATGACGGGGTTGAAATGGCACGAGGGTTTTATCGATGACACATATATGGCCGCGAACTTGTATGCCATCGGAAATCCAGGAGATACAGTGATGTTCGCTCATGCGGAGGATGTTCATCAGTTCGTTAACTATCTTGGAGTATCAGCTCTTGATAAAATCTAGTGACCTGTCGTAATGTTGAGCACTTCCTTTGAAAACAATCAAAGAAAGAGATCTATAAGAGTACTCCAATTTAGTTCCATTGCATAAATATTCAACAGTCTCATTGATGAAGTACAGAGAATAATGTTAATTTCAATTACGTAGGAGAGACCAGATCATACAGCAGAATATTATCATATATTATGCATCAGCTTTTCAAAATTAAATGTAAATTATGCCTTTAAAAACAAACTTCATTAAATTTTGTATAGAGTGTAATCTACTGCATTAATGGTAATCATTTGTTTATTTTGTTGCCGTTTTTCTGACATATTTATTATGTGCTTCGTAATCATTTATGATTTATCAGTATCACTTCAATCGCGTATATGAATTATTTATACGTAAAAGATATTAACTACACGTTTTTGATAAAATATTTTCAAATTTTGAAATGTTACATGACAAATAAATTAATTGAACGATAATTTTAATTAATTGCGAGTATTCTTCTATTACATCTTAGAATTCTTCATTTTCAGGAATAATATTTACAAAAGATTTCGTAATTTCAACGCTAACCTTACTAATTTTATGTCTACAAGAATCGCACATATATTGCCCAATTAGAGAACTAAATTTACACTTCCAATCATTCGTAACATCCTTAACACTTTTAAAAACTGTTTTTCTTTTAATAACACTGGCCCACAAAAAAATAAAAGTCGTCTGTACTTTTAATCACACCCACCAGTCTCTATGTATTTTGACGAGCTAAATACAAATCTGAATTCAATTTATCCTGCACACCCCCTAGTTTTGAGTATATTGCGAAAAATGGCGAAACATCACATTAAAGTATGTGAGAAAATTCGGAAAAAAAATTTCTCACCTTGCTCTAGTGTGTTTTTGGTATTGCAATTACCTGAAATTAATCTGTAGCCGATTCTGTTCGAAGTCTACCCACATTTTGAGTAAATCTCCAAAAATAGCAAAACATTGCGAAAAATCATATTACTGTATTCCGAAAAATTTGTAAAAGTTTTCCTGAGTATGATCATGTATGTATTTTTCGTACATTAATGTTCCAAATATGAAAATCAAGCCCATTTATCCAAATATAGCGACATTTCGATTAAATCGCAAAAACACAGTTAAAAAAAATTACAAAAACTTAATGTATGTGCAAAAATTAGGAAAATTTTTGTTTGACCCGGATCAAATGTGTTTCTTATATATTTTAATGAGCTAATTCCAAATCCGAAATCTGTTAGGCTCTATCTCTTACACATATTACAAAATCGAGTCATAATAGCTAAATATGCCGAAAGTCATAAATAATCATGTGCATACGAAATTTTGGAGCATTTTATTTTTTCTAGATTAAATTGACTGTTGCTCTGACGTATTTTTACTTTAAGAATTCCAAACTAAAATCTGTTGAGCTCCATTATTACAAAATTTGACAAAATTGCAAATAACAAGAAATGTGGATGTAAATTATTTTAAAACAAATTTTGCGGATTTGATTCATGCATCCTTTTATATTCTTCTTATGTAGTATTTCTCATGGAGCAAACTCTTTTTCATAAAATGATCTATGATGATTTTTTCATTATTATTTTTGCGATTTAGTCGAAATTTTGGGATGTTTGGCTAAGTGGGCTTTAGTTTCATGCATTAATGTACGAAAAAATACATTCATGATTATACTTAGGAATGTTTTTCCAAATTTTCCCGAATATAGTAATTTGAATTTTCGCTATTTTTGCGAAACTGGGGGATGTGCGGGCTAAATGTCTGGTTAAAATTATAGACCACTTTTACTTTTTTGTGGGCCGGTGTAATGGATTACAGCACCGATTCAAAAAAGACATGTTCAAATGTAGAAGGTAATAAAAAGTCGCGCCGCGCGTCCCAAAAAACGTAATTATTTAGTTTCTAAATGTGGGCCACGAAATTTTAAAACGAGTATTAATGAATTTTGAACGAATTTCTTCAAACGTTGATAACATTTTTTATTTTTCAATTTAATAATTTTTATTAATTTGATTACTAAATTTAAACAATTACAGTTTTGTATTACTTTAATTTAAAGTATAATATTTAATGTCCACTTTTACCAGATATTAATTTTTGAATGAAAAAGTGTAAAAAAAATGTCCATAACTTCGCGAAATTAAATTTTTTCATTTTTTTGAAAAATCCTTTGAACCGGCCCTTTAACGCATAATTACCTTCTCTTTTATATATTATGAAATGAACGCAGCAAATTTGCTGGCACACTTTACGAATTTGACTCAATTACGAGTACTATTAAATTTTTTCACTTCGCACAAAGCCGAAACAAAACATATTGAATGCGTATTTCGTTGAGCAAGGAATTATTCTCGCACCAAATCATCCTATTTGCGAAGCTGTTTTGTCAGATGTTTTTACATGCCACTCGAGACTCCTCGGTTGATTTGCACATTGCCGCAGATACATTCTGAACCGCTGTTGTAATTCCTTACAGAAATATGACATCACTCCTGACTTTGCAAAACCATGTTTGGACTCGGTCGCGGTCTACCGGTCGCTTTTCCTCTAAACTCAGTGTTCTCGTTTGGACTGCATTTTTAATAACGCCAGAGCTGCCTTTCATTGTGCCCCTCTAGGAAAAACGTTAGTGAAGTCTGTTTTTTTTTATTTGATTTTACACAATAGAAATGCCAGAGTTCACGACGTTTCTGTCAAATTCGTTAATTCTACGATTATAACGACTCCTCTATAATTGCGTATTTTTTGCAGTTTACTACTGTTCATTGTTTGACTCAATTGAGTCAAATTTTGAAGCAGATAGTTTGAACGGTGTGACTTGACTAAGAAGCCTACGGCTGAGACTTGGCTGAGTGGCTGTTCTGAGTACTGTAATGAATGGCGCATCACACCTGAAATGCCTGAAAGCTCTTATGAAGCTTATTTGGAAGCTTATTCGATATTCCTACTACAAAAGTGAGCACCTATATATACGAGAGCTCCACTTAGCTTTTAAAATTTTATTTCTGATGTTTCAAATACCCTGTGAAATTTTCAAAGACACTTCAATCAGCGACTCGTATAACCGAAACCAAAGTCCAGGTGAAGCTTAGAGTAATAGTAGCAATTTAGACTTCTGCAAAATTTCCAATGAGCTGATTCACTACATCTTGGCTGATCATGTTTCACGAACCATAATAAGCATAAAATTATAATGTCGATGTCGTTATGTACACAATTATTAACATTTTATTACGTATATGTTCCTTATTAATTCTAAAAAGTAAAAAAGTGAAAATAACTCATTTAACGATTTTTAACCATCACTATAACTAAAACATCCAATCTTCAGAGTTCTAATGTTTAGATCTCTCAAGTTCATAAACGCATAATTCATTATTGATATGTTGGATACTAATAAGCATTTTCTAACGTATTCTTTTCTCAAGAAATAAACACGTATTTCCGAAGATCAGTGATTTAGTTCACCATTTCCATGCAAAACTTGTTCGACCATTCCATGTTTCGTTTTCATCCGCAACAGCTTTTCAATTTTCTTCAATCAATTATATTTCTACAATTTGAAAAAAAAAACGATGGGGCCGAATTTCGATCTTCCACGAGTGTTCATATTCGACTCTCTATTATTTCGGTTTTTCTTAGTATTTTCTACTAAATCCAACATAATTCGAAAATTTTGTACATCCATTACAAAAAATATTGAAGAGCAAAAATGGTGGGATACAATCTAAAGTTTGACAATCGCGCAAAAATTTGATGATTTTTAATCTGTCAAAATTAAATTTTTTTAAATTCATATTATCGAAACCAATTGACACTTTGATGTTTGCGCATTTCTAGGTCTTTATGTAATCGTTTGAAAACGGGACATCAATTTTGTTTTAATTACTTTCGGAAATTTTCTTTGCTACTGGAAATGAAACACATTTTTCAACAACCATTTCTTGTGATTTTTACCTCTCCCTTTCGAAATCCACTATCCAGGCCTATTTTTTCGAAAAAAAACTGTGGACAATTTTGTTTCAAACGTATTCTAAATATTTTCAAGATGTCGACTAAAAATGTTGGTGGGAGAATTTCTTTTCTGTTGATATTCGTAACCGGTGCATGCATATTTTAAAGAAATTATTATTTTTATGATAATCTATACATTTATTTAGATCGATTAACATGAATATCAAGTTAGATTTCAATAAACCGAAATTGTACGATAATGTAGAATTAGTGAAATCACTTGAATAAAATAATGTTATATATTGTCGTTATCCTAAACTCATATAGTATTTCTGTCGTGTTTTAGCATATAAAATTCACAGAATAGTTCACGGCTTTATAGAACAGGAGTAGGCAACTTTCTAGTGCAGTACATACGTTATTAGAGGAATAAAAAAATTGTTGATTGGAAAGGTCGATTGCTGTGGATACGCTAGACATAAAAAATGATAAGATATGAACCCCAATGTACTTCCTCTGTTTCCTTAGGCGGTTCTTTGGAGGAAAACCACATGTTGGTGAAATATATTTAGAATTTCTTGTTCGTCTGCTATTTAATATTTACATTTTGAAACGACATATGAATATTGCTTTCAAAAGAGAAGTGTAAATAGTAACTGTCAAGCCCCTGTTACAACTTGTTTTCGGGTTTTATTATTATACGCGCAGAAGAAGGTATTTTCGAATTCTTTACAAAGAAGTCTTTGTAAAAACTCGAAGCTTTGTATTCAATAAATAAATCAGTAATAATAATAATCGCAAGAATTGTTTTTAAATTTTACTTTACATTTCAGAAATATTATAAAAGCCTTTTAATCATTAATAGAAGTGATTCAGTAATAAATTATTATTAAAATACACTTTTCTCCTATGCCATATATTTATTTATCTCTTTAATAATAAATCTATATAAAAAATAAAAATACAAAGGGAAATATTCATACATTTCGCGTATAAATCTTTGTGAGTTTTCGAATCTGAATTGAAAAAAATTATCTTTAAATTACAAAATTGCGAAGGAATAATTTACTACCTTTTAAGCTAGGTTCTAGTAAAATGCGTTTGATAAGGTGATATAAGTTCAACATCCTGCTGAACATGCAAAAGCAGACAATGTATTTTTTAGACATCGATCTCGATGCTAGTTTTCGCAGGAGGTCGAAACCCAATTCGCCGTCGTCGATGCGAAGAGGCCGTGATTGAATGAGCGATATTTTCCAACCTGGAACACAGGTCTATGTCTGTCTCTCTCATATTCTCTAGTGTCGTCCATAAGCTGTGTTATCGCTTAGAATAAAGGAGAGGTGTTATATTTGAAAAGGCAAAAAAATAGAAGTGAAACAGTCAATATAAATTCAATGATAGAGAATTTTTAAAGGATAGGTGGAGCTATTTGGATATTTATTTTGATAATTGATTTGTTTACCAATACTGATGTCATCTAACAATACATGCAAATTTTTATTTAGTTAACATAACTGATTAGTCAAACTATAAAAAAATGGTAAAAAGTTACCAACGAAAAAATGTTTTTTTTTTAATTATCTGGAAAATATTGAGGTTACGTGAAAAAGGAACTTTTAATGTCTATAACTTCTTATCTAATCCTACTTTATTTTTTGATTCGAGGTAAAGTTTCGCCGAAAATAAAAAGAACTAAAAGATTCTACTTTTTCTCGACTTTTTTAAGAAAGGCCCGATAAAATATTTCAGTTTTTGTCTTGTTAAATTTGTATGATAGCGAATTATTTATTCTAGCTAGAAAATTCCATATGCATAAAGTCGACCAAGAGGGGGAAACTATAGATTGTTCATTGGTGGGGCATAAGCCGAATAATTTAATTTAAATGATATAAATGTTTTTGAATCTCTCTTTAAGGCTATATTTATCATTTGTCATAAATAAGTCATATGATATTTGGTATAAATTTAATAAATTCCTCGGTGCAAACCGATAAGTTAGATGAAGTTTAGCTATTAACTAAATTGTTATTTGTTTTATTAGTACCACTGCCTGAGACTGCTTTTTCTTTTGACAATCGAAGTATCATTTCTAAACGTATTTTTCTCGCTGAAACCACTAGTAGACTTTTTATATCATGTCGCATTTTTCGAGAAATGTTCATTTTATAGAAAAATTAAATGTGACAAAATGTACGTTTTTTGGACATATTTCGATAGTTTTCGAGGCAGAAAAAATGACACTTAACAATTATGATTGAATGTTAACTAGGAATTGGTTTATTTTCGGTACCTTTTCTAAACATTTCAGATGGAATGTAAAAAAGTTTGGAAAACTAAACTAGCATTTGCAGGCATATTATTTTTTATCACTAAAGAAAGTGAATCATTTTTAGTTTGTAATAAAGCTACTAATTATGAAATCGCAGGATGTATAATTGCAGAACAAGATATGAAAATATATGTGAAAATGTGCAATAAAAAGAAAAAAAAATGTATCAAAATAAATGGCCTTGCCGTTTTGTCACGGTTATCCGATTATGGGTTTAGGGATCTTACTCCCAATGATCACGTCTCGCCTATCCATTCTAAACTCCGCAATAAGATATAAAAACCGCAGCGTAAAGTTTTATGGCGTAATATTAAACTATAAATTTTTCGAAAAATGTATCCTTTTTAAAAGTTTATGCAAACTGTACATGTAATCATTATAAAATACACGAATTTAATAATAAATTGTAGAGACATCTTTTTTTCATGCATTCACTGTAACTTTTATTCTTATTATTTTACAGATTCACTAATTAACTCCGAAGGATAAGGAAGTTGAGGTACGTACCAATTAAATATACATATTTGAATATTTAAATGTCTTGGTGTGAATTTTCCACTCAGCTTTGTTATTATTACATCTTCATTTTTACTTTTTCGTTTCTTCTTTTGTATTTCTGTTTCATTATTCTTTTATCATTTCATTTTTCTCAATTTCACGTTCGTTTCTTCCTTCTTTCTCATTCATTCCATCTAAAGTACTTAGTATTTATCGGCTCTCTCAAGCCCCTTTTCACAGCTTCTTTTCCGTTGGCGGCCGCGGCGCTAACGAAGTCAATTATAGAATTTTCATCGAGACTCTTTTAATGCCAAGCGTCGAATGACTATCGGAAGTTACTTTGTCGATGGTCATTTTAATTTTAACACAAAAATCGATAGATGTGGTGGCTTAAACATATTAATGATGAGCGAGCGGAAATCGATACAGCCCAATTTCCAACCACCTAATAGCAGTTACATTTTGAATTGCAAAAATCGCCATTTTTATGAATCTTTTAGCAATTTTTTTCATATCGAACAATAATTCTGATAGTAACTTCTTGAAAAGGCATTAATTTTTACAGTTATGAAAAAAGGAATTTTGTTAAAGGAGAACTGATAAACCAAATTAATATTGACTGTTACGTGACACAGTTTTGCTTAAATCAGCTAATTCTCCTTCTTTTTAATTGTAATATACTTTGAAAAAATTTTCTAATATGAGAAATGCATACGCGTTAGAAAACATAAATTAATAGATTGGATCTTAAGTGAAAACCTACAATATTGATCAGACATGTGGACAAGTTCCCTTCCTTCACGCCGTTTTTTATTTTGTCGAGCCCGTAAGTGAAAACAACTAGTATTAGTCAGGCACCGTAAACTCCTTTTTAGAAGTTTTATGATTATTTACTATTTTTATAGTAGTTTTAATAGACTAAAAAGTTTCCTCTTTAAGAATTTTAGAGTTCTCAATATCAACAGATATTGTAATCGAGAATAAAGTTTTGAGAACAATATTAGAAAGGATTATATTATACAAATTTTTAGATCAGGTACTTGCACGATATTAACTTTACTTAAGAATCATCACAATTAGAGAAAATGTCAAGTTACAGACTCCTTTTGGAAAGTAATTCCAATTTTCTGAGTTTCTAATTAAGTCATCTTAGGAACTTTGCAGTGGAGCTGAATAATTTCGGTAATAAATATTATAATTAAAAGATTTATAAAGTTTATCTTCACGATGAAGTTCCTATTTCGGCGCAGAACTAACATTGATATCATCTTAAATAGCAAATTAAACAATAGGTATTATAATCATTCATTTTATATAAATCGTCCATAAAAAGACTGAAATTGCCATAGAAACCATAAAGACGATCATAGGAGGGCGGAAAAGTTGAGATAATGAAAACATAGAGGGTTAACGAATTCTAATTAGTCATACATAAAAGAGACGAGTTAATCAAAACGAGCAGCGCTAATGCGCGGTACAATAATTCCGGGGGCGATTACATTTCGCCATTAGTAGGTAATGACGTAACTCGTAGGAATAATAGCGGTCATTACAACGCGGATCAGTGCTGGAACTTGCGTTTTGCAGTTTTGCGGAGTAAATTAATTAATACGCATGGCGTACGTAAGTCGTAAGTGAACGTAATTATTGCGAGCCCGTAGCCGACCTAACCTCCGTAGCATGTATACCGATTACGACTAAGCTATTATCCGAATTACAAATGACCCGATAAATACGATGAGCTATGAATGGGGAAACTGGCAATCTAAACATGCTTTCATAAAAGATTCAACTTTCATAATTTAACCGGCTCACGAAGTCGTTTATGCTTGTTTTATGTGGGAATTATCACGCTGCTTAAGAAACATTAATCTCAATAAAAATAATTACACACTAGAAAAACGTTTGTTTATGTTACCAATGATAGTTCTAAAATTTAAGCAGTTAGCCCTTTAACCATGCTGTGATGAGGAAAATTATTATTACAATTTCATGTGTAGAACTTAAATAAAGATTGGGATTTAATGACTGATATAGGTGATATCCGACCTGGAGATAGAAATTCCAAAACCGTAAAATTTCGTTTCATTTCTCCAAAAAAATTGAGAATACGTACATATATCACGGTGTGCCTTAACCAGAGTCAACCCAAAAGTGCTTGCTCAGTAATTCTACTATTTTCGGGTGAATATACATACAAAAAAAAGCTTTTCTAGTAAAAATCAAAATAATCGCCGGAGCCGTTTATTAGAATGGTCCATTTAAATATTTTGACGATCGAGATTTCATTACACCTTGTAATATTTAAAGATTATGCCCATGATAATTCTTGTATGCATTTAAATTCGCCTATTTAATTAACAGAGTAAACGACAATTGAAAAATATACTGTTTTTATAATTTATAATACGCTTAATTATTATTTTCATCCAATTTATACAATTATATAATTTTTCAACACTTTATTATACATGTAAACTATTATAAGCACAAGTAGGTCGTAGAAGCTTTTCGAAATATTGAGGGCGTGTTCTTGCAACTTTGTGCTGTTCCCATATTTTTTGAAAATCATGATGTACTAATTCCATAGCTTTTTAGCTGAAAAAACTTAGAACCATATTTTTCATTTTTATGCCATCCTTAGAACAAGTTTGAGGCCTCATAAACATTGATAAATCTGGCAATACTTGTTTAGTATTATTATTCTCCTTTGCCCGATATATATGTCTTCTACACGAGCCACACAATGCTCCAGGTATACGGTTATCATCGACATATTTATCATAGAGATTTTCAAAATTACTTTTTAATTTTTTGGTTAGAGGAAACATCTCTTTCTTCTTACAGAAACACAATAAACACACCTTTAGACGATTTTCGTCATGCGTTAATGTATGGTCTTTAGACATTTTTTACGCATTTATTGCATTTACATACCATACGATACAAGTTTTGTTACAATTAATTTATACAGGGAGAAGTTTGCAAAGAAAGTTGTTCATTTGTTTTTCTCATCTTAGGATGTTTCATGCGCAATCTGCACCGCCAGGCGGCGCGGCAGCAGTATTCTAATCGCTCAAATATTCAAATAGACATTTCTAAAAAACGGCTCCGGCGATTATTTTCATTTTCATCAGAAAAACTTCTATTTTGCATGTATTTTCAACCCAATAAAGCAGATTTACTGAGCAAGCACTTTTAGATTGAATCTGGTTAAGGCACACCGTGATATGGTTCAAGGTAACTGCCACGGTAATATTTTCTGTAACTACTTATGGTTCAAATTTAGGTTAAACCACTTAGAGGTCGTTCACATTAGGGGAGTGTGGGAAGTCAGGAACTACGTATATAAAAAGTACAGAGAAAATTATACATTTTCAGACTTTTGACAGCATGTCAAACGTAAACGGTAACAGCAAAAGCAACGCATCAAGGGGCGGAAACGCAAGTTTTAACTCCGCTACATTATAAAATACTGTAATGAAATGTCAGTTTTAGTGATTAGTGATAGGAATTCTGATATTTTCACCCTTTATAAATTCTAATATTACTATGACTTATGTAATTTTAGAAATGTCAATAGTAAGAATTTAAACAAAGTATCTTTTACTGTATTAAAACAAAGTGAATATCCATCTTCGGTTTACTGTCCAGAATTCTGAAAATTAGTAAAGTAAAAATGATTTTGAAATACTCCATGGTGATATCCCATTCAATTAATAAGAGAGAAACTAGTCTAAGTAAAGTGGACTTCTATATGTCTTTATAGCAAACGCATTTTCTTATTTTACGTTTCAATAAAATTCAATTCTCTCCAGGAGCGGTTAACCTTTTAATATAAGAAAATAATTTCACTAAATAACTCATCAAAATACAAGTACAGTTTACTTATAATATGATTCGCCGTAAGTAATAATCGAAAACATGGTGATGATAATAAAAATTAAATAACATTTTCCTCAATGGAATTTTATAGAAT
The DNA here is from genome assembly GCA_030407085.1 of Trichopria drosophilae. Lineage (NCBI taxonomy): Eukaryota > Metazoa > Arthropoda > Insecta > Hymenoptera > Diapriidae > Trichopria > Trichopria drosophilae. Next base: position 14,028,988 of record CM059584.1, on the reverse strand, counting down.
CAAAACAGATTTGTTCCTGTTTATGGCATGATTTTTTCATACATTATAAAAATAAATCTAGAGATCTGGAATAAATATGTATTTTTTTTTAACTGGGAAAAAAGAAATTCTCATTTCTTTAAGGCATATTTTCTGCAATTATTGAAAAAGTTACAACTTCCAAAGATCCCTATTCTACTACTTTTTTGTTGTGTTCTTTCGATTGACGTAGTCGCAATTGCATTTTATTTGTGAATTTTGTTCGCATCACTAGAGTTACGGACGCGATGCTTATGAACTCTAAGTAGACATTTCTTTATTTCGTTTCTAATCAATCTAACTTTTTAAAAATAATTACAAAATACTAGAAATCAAGAAAGAAAGCGAAAAATGTATTAATTACAAAAAGGAAGTATTCCGAGTTATTCCAGACCCGCACATTCCTGGTATATACCCACACTGTGTTGGTTGCACATTGGGCGTTGGTCGTAGGGTATAAGACATCTTAAGAGCAAAATAGTCTTAAACAATGAAAATAAATTTTTCTTTCGATTTAGAAATATACCTTCGTTAAAATAACATCAATTATTTATATTAAAACGATGAATAAATTTGCTCCAAGAATCACTTCACTACGTGCACAGCGGGTGTTGGGCACCCGTGGATTGTGTAAGGTCCACTTTGAGCAGCTATTGCCCGTATATTGACGCTTGTATAGTTAGTCATTTCAGTTAAAGGTAGATAGCAACACATACCCAACTTTTCAAATTAAGTAATGTTTTTGAGAGCTTAAACATTTTTGTGGGTGTAATACCCTACATACACTTTGAAGGTTAAATTCGTGAGGAATGACGCCGAAAAACCCCGTGTATGCGATTTTTTGTGATTTTGAAGTATTTTAAGAATTTTGGTATAGCATATTGATGCTGCTATCTTGAATTTTAAAACCTAACTTGAAATTCATGATCAGAGTACCTATATTTTCCTGAAAATTTTATCTTTAGAGATATAGATTTCATCAATAATGTATATAAGGTAGTTGATAAAATAGGTATATTTGTTTTATTTTTTTCGGTTATTTTGTACAGATTATTTCATACTACTCTCATTTACATGTAAAGGGCTTGTTCCCGTATATATTTGTAAAATAAAAATAAAAAAAAATAAAATATATTGACGTTTTGAATAAGTTTTCAAATGAAGTTCATAAATTTTGTGCACTTTTGGTTGTATTTTGGCTTGGATCGCACAGTGATACGAAAAAAGTTCACGAATAACGAAACACGGGAAACGATGTTCATCTTCCATTTAAAATGCTCCGTGATGGTTTTTGCAGCCATTAAAATGCAATTCTAACTGCACCAATCGCATTATCACCCTAAAGAATAGTAATCGATTAGTCTGGAACATGAAATGAGAATTAATATATAATAAATTGTTTGAAATAATGCACAGATGTATAACTCGAATAATAAAAATTAGTTTCTACATTCAAGTTGAATAAGGGATTTTAATATAGAGGATCAAGAAATTAATTTTTTTTTAATAGCTCAATCAATTTTTAGATTATTCAAACTTTTTTTAATAGCTTCGGTTGAACAATTCGATTTTTTAATGACAATGCGTTCAAATGAGTATGAATTAGAAAATAATTTTTACAACAATTTAATGCCTAAAACTGTACCTGCATTTGTTCAAGAAAAAAAAAAATTTTTGGTTAAAACATAAAGAATACTATTTTATATTATAGCCTTACTTATGGAGTGTTTCTGTTGTGTATAGTTAAGTGTTACACATTTTGATTTGAAAGAAAAGTGGCAAAACTTTGGAAATGTTTATGGTAATAGCCTCGGTAGGATATTTCTAGTTTTTAATGAAAATTCGTTAAAATGGTCGCTATAAAATGTGTCGGATATTAAAATTCTTTTAAGTACAGAAATAAAGCTTTCAGTTGTTGTATTCACTTTTACTCCATACGTTATTTCTTAGTTTCGATATTTTTAAAATGTTAAATTTTGTAACTTTCTCAATCCTGACAAAAAGTTTAATAAATTTTTCGGGGTATTGATAATTTTTATGAAAATACTATTATGTATCCTTTAAAATCGTCTTTGTAAAAAGTTGCTATGTTTTTTCTTTAAAATTTTCAATTTTACTTACTCACAATCAGACAGAATTCTTAAAAAGAAGGCCAAAAGTAAACATGCAGTTCATTTATGCTTCACGAACATCAATTATACTTTTCTTTCGCGAATGATGCAAATTACAAAAACTTATTAAAAATCTTTCAATATTAAGTGCAATTCAAATCTGTTCGAGAAAAATTTGATCGACAGGAGACATTCAAATATTGCCTAAAAAAGGATATTTAAAATGACATAACATTAGGAGGCTCCTTGCGAACTTACTTTTTAGTCAAACGTTACGAATAAAATGTCAAATTCTTTATTTTTTTAAGCCCTGATTTTCATCACATATTTAGCGGATTCAGTTATAATTGATAAACAGCCAAAATCGTCATTTGCACTCTTTGTTACAAGATGCATCGTAGATCAACATGTCCTTAAAAAATAAGCACTCACTCGTTGAAATGACATTAAAATCATTCGAGTTATTGCCAAAGAAGTGATTTTTATTGGAAAATTCAATGGTCCACTATTCAAATTCTCTGCCTCAAGTCCAATATTTGTGCTTAACTTTTTGGTAGAAATATCACATGAAATATATGCCTGAAATATTTCTGATCAGTTCTTGGATCCCCTGTATGAAGTCGTCAGAAAAATAGGGATAACTTTTCTTAAGGCAGTTTACATGTCATTTGTTAAGTTTTTAGCTAACTTTTCATTGTTCTACATTGAGTTCTGTTAAGGATGAATATGGCCATTTAACCCTAAAAAATTGTGATTTCCTTTATTATGTCGCTTTCAATACTTCATATCTGGAAATAAAGATATTCAACTTATGTAACTCCCGGTGATTAAGCCTTCTACAATAAATGAATGAAATTGATGGTTATAAATATTTTATAATCCATCTCGAAAGTTTTGATTCTTCAATATGACCTCCGTTTTCTTTCAATACTGCTTTGCAGTTTCTTGGTAATTTGTAGACGAGATTACAGACAGTTTGTAAACATTCGCCAAGGTGATCAATAATTTCCAATGTAAGGTGTCGAATTTTATAACCTAACTCATCAAAAAGTAATTCGATGGGACTTAAATTACGAGATTAATTATGGTGGCCATTCAATCCGTCGTAAAATTCCTTTATTTTCCATCAATTGCCAGTAATTTGGCATAATTTTGAGAGATTTTTCAGATCAACTTCCTGAAATACCAAGTTTTTCCCAATCTTATTTTTTTTGATAAAATCTGAAAAATTACTATTTATCTCGGTTATTTACGTCATTTCGAATTAGTTAATTTGGGAGTTTTGAGTTCCAGTTAATAATGTGTTTTTTAATAAATTTTGATACGTTGCATCAACCGTGAAAGAAAATTGTACCCAAAAAATCATACCTCGAAAGGTAACGACTTTTTTCGAAACGATTTTAAACATCTTGAATTATAATGTTTCGATAAAAATTGGCAACATCCAGATAAATTTATTAAATATTCTATCAGAATTGAAAGTTAGAAAAGACAAGTTATAATATTTAACATTTTAAAAATAGCACAATTAAAAGAAAATAATGAGTACACCAGCTACAAAATTTATTACTGTAGTTCATAAGATGTCCCACGAGTATTTTTGATATCTTCAAACAATGTCGAGATCCGACATTTTTGGCGAGCTCGAAAATTCAAAGCGTTTACGAACTTTAGCCGGTTCTGTATATCTCCAGTTATTACTAAGTTAAACACTTTTAAAGTAGGTTAGATCGCAAATGTCTCAAGTTCAGTTGTTCCAGAAGCATTTTTTTAATATTATGTATACGATTTCATAGATAATTAAATTCTTTCCAGCGCGCCATTAATTGTTTTTTTAATAAAAATATGAAATTCTAAATTCTTTTTTGAACTTCAAAGTGGCGTCAAGTTGAATTTTTTGAAAATGAAAAATTATTTTTTAATTGTGACTCATTTTAACAAATGTTCATTACAAAATTGAAATTTCCGACCGAAGCGATCACCATAACTATAATCTATATAAACATTTCTAAAGTTTCGCCATTTTTCTTTCAAATTAAAATGAGAAATACTTAACTAGTTATAACAGAAACATGCAATAAACAAGGCCCTAATATAAAATAGCGTTCATTATGCTTTAAATAAAAATTAATCTTTTTCTTGAAAAAATACATGGTGGATTTTAAGGATTAAATTATCGTATAAATTTGAAACGTTTAACTATATAAATGAGCAGGTTTAAGCAATTGTATATCGTTCCGGTGCGGCAGAACTTTATCAACAACTTTTTCTACTTTCCAAAATAAAATATTTAAACACTGGAATGTTGTATTATATTTGGAGTTAATAGACATATTTATCAGGTTTGAAGGTTCCATTATCTTTGGGGTAGCACCGCCCATAGCCGCAGGCACCCTCCATGCTTGCTCACAAAATTAGTATTAATACGTTTATTAGGTTAGTCTGCGATACAATATTTTAAATGAGGAGTTGGTAATTATACATTAAATATTATCAATAAATTTCATATTTTGTAAATTAACATATTGTGTGCCAGAGATATAAATTTTGTTTATTGATTTTCAGGCTTTATTCTGAACAGGAAAAAGTATTTATGTTGACTTTAATGTGACCTAGTTTACCGTTTCTCTGTATGCGTTTTAAATTGGTGTATTTAGAATTGGATTTCATTTCCCTATAAAATCAAACTGGCATAAATAATTCCGGTTATAAAAAAAAGTAAATCGAAGACAAATACTAAAGGAGTGTTAGAAATAGTCGATTTTTTATCTAAAATCATACTAACCTCTCGAAAATAGCATTATGGTTAAATAAAATATACATAATTATTAATTACAGAAGAAAAAAACAATTGCAGCACATGCTACCTATTACTCGGATTTTTGGTAAGAAATTATACATGTATGGTTTGAAAGTCTTCGATCACTATTACGATACTGTGTTATCGAAATTAAATATGATTGATCTAAAATGGCCGAAAAAATGCAGGAAAGCTTTGATTTTTTTTGAAATTTGGTTGATTTTAACTATATTCATCTTCGAACGTTCTAATTTTTAGCACGAAACATAGTAGTTTAGTTCTACAATTTCTAGGCCATTTCGGTTCCATCATTGCGAATTTGGAAAATATAATGTCGAAATAGTGATGAAGGTCTTTTAAAACATACTTGTATTCTTTACAATTACCCCGAGTAAAAAAAAGTTGATCAAATTTTGATCAAAATCGGTCAGATTCAAAAATGATCCCAAAGAGATCCAAGTTTTGAGACATTCTAGGATCAACCTTGGTCGAGTTTACAATAAAAAAATTATCTCAATTATAATTGCATGAGATTGAAAATTAATCCAATTTTTGCCTTTAAAGATCCAAAAATGGTTAATTTTTTCATCTCATGCAATTATAATTGAGATTGTTTTTTGGATGTAAACGCGTCCAACTTTGGTCCAGGAATGTCTCAAAACTTGGACCTCTTTTGGATCGTTTTTGGATCTGACCGATTTTGATCTCCAAAATTTGATCAACTTTTTTTTACTCGGGACATCATATTTAAAAGCGGAATGGCATTTTTATAGGCTAATGTGATTTTAGTGAGATATCAAAATCCTCCTATGATTTTGTACTGTTTTGTGCAGTGTTCCTTGAATTCTGTAATTATTTTCATTACTATTTCAGTATGAAAATTCTGAAATTACTATTTCATTAATAAACATTTTTCCCCTTTTTCGGAATTTCATAAATAACCTCCATTTAGAAGCTAATTGTATGCAACTCTAGCTATGTTAATCGAAAAAATGTATAAAAAAATGATAGAGCAGGACAGTGTAAATCGAATATTATTGTTTTTTTCTGGTTCCGAACGAAAGGAAATTAATGTAATTGTTAACCATAATTAAAAATGATGTAAAATCCCCATTTGTGTTTAATATACAGGTAAATTAGGTCAACACCATAACACGAAATAAACTACGGATACTCTATTTGGCTTAAAATTCAATATATTTTTTTGTTTTTCCGGATTATATTAGAACGTTACATGAAACGGCTTTCGTTTGCTTTCGATACAGATGGACACATGGAAAAATATTGACATTCTGTTGTAAAAATGAAATCGAAATACTAGAGGGATATGCGGTTTCGTCGATCTACTTGACGAGGGATGCAGGGACATTCGAGCGGCGGGCGAATAGATAAGCCGCAGCTCGGTTGCCAGATACCCGCACAGCCAATTGGATCGAGATCGAATAATGGCCAATTGCAAACGCGTGAGTTCCTACCCCTGATCGGTGCGGATGCGCGTTATATATGCGCAATAGAGATAGAGAAAGGGAGATGAATAATGCCCACTGTGCTAAATTCGAAACCTGATTATAAGTCTCGATGCACACGTACACCATGCTTATCCATCATCCTGTGAAACGACTCTTATTCTGATACCGTATAATGTTACGGTAGATGGTTCTTATACCCACTTAGAACACACAAATTCCCTCTAAACGGTAACTTAAAATGAACTACTTTAAATACAAATGCCGGAATGTTGTGGAAAGATTATGAGAACCGCAGTTAGAAGTTTAATTTTCAGGTACGATATGGGTAGTGTTGCCGTTTTGTAAATCAAGACGAGAAATGTACAAGACAAGAAAAAAGTCTTGCTAAGAACAATAAAGTTTCTTGCATTATCTCGTCTTGACTTGTTTCAAATTAAATGCATTATATTTTCTAAACATTAATTATAAATGTTTTCACTCAATAATTTCTTTTCAATAATTTGGTATCCTTTACGTAACCTAAAAGAGCGCAAATCTCGCTAAACTTCTCAAATCATAAGCATTCGAGACACACGAGATTTTGACAGATCACAACCAACATTTTCCAGGCAAGAGCTAACGCAAAACAAGATGTCTTCTTGTGAGATTAAACATTTTCTTGTCTTGGCAGGCAACACTAGATATGGGTCATTTATTAAAAACGGGCACAATTCAAGACCTGCAATTGAAATACCATGACAATCCGTAAAATTAATATTACAGTAGATAATGTCATTTTTTTATGTATTCTATATAATATCATGTTATATTGTACATGACTATGTTTTTTATAAATCTGCTACAGCTTCTCGATTTTCAGAATCCCAGAAGGCAAGAGGAGGATGCCCACGTGCATAGGTATTTTTGGCCACCGAGATTTAAGTAGTGACAGTCTGTTTAGATGGCCAAGAAAAGAATTCAGACTATTACTACTTAGATTACTCCTTTTTTCTATGTAAAATCTTCGGTATCAATAACGATTTTTTAAACTTTCCCGCGTTATAAAACAGTCGAATTCTATGTGAATTTATCAGTTTCGGAGGTTCCATCTCGGGGGTGGAAAAAACGCATTCTAATTATAGGTTATTCCACGTCAACTCAGCCAATTTTAAAATTCCACCTATAATTTTTTTACAGATCGATCTCGGTGAAATGTTGTCAATGTTTTTCAGATTTTTAAAATCACTCGGTAAAGAGTGAGAATTTTTCAAAAGTTTTGATTTTTAAAAATCTGAACATTTTTAAATGTCCATAACTCGGATTCTACTTATCGTAGAGTAACAAATAAATAATGGAGTCGTTCGTCCTGAAATGTACTTGTATGTAGGTATAATAGAAATTATGTTGTGGTTTGTTTGTATACGGTTTGTTACGTTTTAAATAATAAATTTAAGATTTTAACCAATGGGACATTTGTTATTTTTTGTTTACTAAATTCACAAAAATACTACTGAAAATAAGGAACAATTGACGAGATCATACAAGATCGCAAGTGGTTTTCTATTTTGTAAATATAATTATGTTATTCGAAAGTTTTAGAATTATGCCAAATTATCTATTTTTTAGTGAAGTTTGATTTAAATAGCATCGTAACATTCTTTTCATAACTCCAAAAAAGTGATGATTTAAACGATAAAAGTGCAGAAAATTGATTAATTTTATCGTTTAAGTCGTCATTGTTGGGTATTATGAAAACATTGTTGAAACTATATAAATCGAGGTACTTCTGTAAAAAAGATATCTGATTTGGCTTAAACCCTCGAACAATATAATTTTATTTCAAACGAAAGCAAAAGATTGTTTCAAATAAAATTAACAACATTTGCATAATTAATTTAAAAAATCCTAATTATATTAATATGTTTTGTCTTTCTAAGGAACATTGAAAACGCACAAAATAGAGGAACACAGTGAATTTTGAATTCGTTAAGCAAAAATCTGGAAATTTTTGCAAAACTTTAAATTGTAAAAAAATAAAAAATTTTGAAACAAATTGACGAAACTATATGCCATTTTTTGTTGTGAATTTAGTTAAAGAAAATAAAAAATGTCTCATACACAACAATCTTAAATATATTTATAATTAGAACATTTCTAAATAAAATTTGAGTTAATAATACATATTTTAACATTATTTTTAGCTCACCTATTTATAATGACGCAAAAACAATCACTACCTCATGGATCCTCAATGTCTTGCTGTTTTCTTTCACGTTTTGATTTGACTTTTACGTGACGCTTGTTATCACTTTCATACAAAGACATTAAATATACAGTAACTATAAAGGGTTAATTCTATATTATAAATTGCATTAAGTAGTAACATCTATATTTATTCAGACATCTGATACATCCGACCAGCTATTAATTTGAATTTTCCGTTCTTACTCATATTTTCTATTATTTTCGTCACTTCCTTTTGTATAGAATTTAATAAGAGTATCAATAATACTTATCATTCACACTTGATTCATTTGTGAAGACCCTCGATGTTTGCTTTTTTGGTACTATATCGATTGAATAATTATGTTTACTCTATCAGAAATGAAGAATATTTTATTGAAACATAAATGAAATGTAAAACTTCTCATAATAGCTGATAAATGGACACCGATACTACAATTCATATAGTTTCTAAAAATTTTACTTAAACTTTGAGAAAATTGAATAGAAAGTTCTTAAGAACGTTAACAATGATTATGAATAATACTAAACCCTTCTAATACGTCGAAAATAAAAACTGAAACAAAAATATAACAAAACAATAAATACTAATACCCATTGCTACACCCGACAGCAACTATGGTATCGAATAATCGTTGCGTACCTAACGGGGGTCGCACTTTACGCCGTTAACGGAACGTAATTCAATTTTCTTTAAAACCCGGGTTACATCACACATTATCGGGTGTCTGTGTGGGTTATTCCACCGCTTTCGTATGGATGGTATATACAAGCACGTAAATTTTCCAGCATTTCAATTTGTCGTTTGCACCATTTGGTTCACAGCTCGTTATTCCTGCAAACGTAAATACCTCATTGATCTTCCGATTAGCAGTGACCGCATAGCTTACGGGAGTATTATCCTACCGTAAAGATGAGGAATTAACAGGATTGCACTCACAGGAGTATCAAATGCCCAAATCCGATGGTATTAATTAATTTTAATGAAGTTTCATTATGCGATCGCTTATCAACTTACATGATCGCGGGTACTTCATTTGATTTGTCATCAGCGTGTCTGGGCGACGAATGAGTTTGCCTATATTTGTTGCAGCTTTCGAATTCAGTGATATAATTGTTAGCTCTGTTACGATGAAAACAGGAAAATCACGAATAGATTAATATAACCGTATTTAATTATCAAAGGGGTTATCCTATGTTTTTATGTAACTGCAGTAGTTAACTTTAATTTTCCATGGTTTAAATTACCATTACAAAATTAAAAATTTAATAATTACAAATATCATGTATATCTTTGGTTGCTGATAACACAGGACCACAAAAAAAATTTTTCGGTTTGACATTGAAACGCGACTATGCGATTCTTATAGATTTTTGGCTCCTGAATTCGAATCCGTGGACAGAATTTGTCCTATACGTCAGGGTTTTTTAATATTCTAGATTTAAAGAGTAAAAAAATGCTTTTTTGTGCATATTTGCTAAATAGCTGTATAAAACAACGATTCGACCACAGAAGGAAGCCGGACTAGACGATTCTTATAGATTTTGGGCTCCTGAACTCGAATCATTGGACAGAATTTGTCCTATACATCAGGGTTTTTTATATTCTAGGTTTTAAGTGTAAAAAAATGCTTTTTTAAATGGGGTCGAATCATTGTTTTATACAGTTATTTAGCAAATATGCATAAAAAAGCATTTTTTTACACTTAAAACCTAGAGTATAAAAAGACCCAGACGTATGGTACAAATTCTGTCCACTCATTCGAATTCAGGAGCCCAAAATCTATAAGAATCACCTAGTCGCGTTTCAATCAATGTCAAACCGAAACAATTTTGTTGTGTTCCTGTGTACTTTTCATATTATCCATAAGCAATGCATTTTATTTACCGTACTATTTTCTTTATTTTGAGTTCATGTTTGATCAACGTTATATTATTGTTCTAATCATTGCCGAATCGTTTCAACTAAAGTTATGTTCTAATCTTGGTTTTATTCAAATTCAGATGAACAACTGTATTTTCTTTTTCATTTCTTTGTTAAAAAATATAATTTACCCGTTATTGTTTATAGAAAATTCTTTTACTGGACGTACAAGATCACGAACAGCAATTTTTTTATTGTCGTTTTGGGTTTCTCAGAGTTTGAAACCATTTCCATTTCGGCATTTTATGAAAATCTATAGGGTAATTTTTTACCGGGAACTGACTGAATTCAACGCTTCATCCAGACCTATGGTCTGGGTCGCAGTAATTAATACATTATAAATTGCAAGTAGAAACAGAAAAAATGGTCAGACGTTACAAATTTTGGGAACAGTTTTTTTTACAAATTTTAATCTTTCTATTTACTACAACATATATTACATTGGTTAGATGTTTACGAGAATTAAATTACTTATCACGTGGGGATTCTTTTTTAATTAAAAAAATTATCTCACTTGATACCCTTATTTGACATATAAATATATGGTATAATCTGAATTTATTATTATTGGTTTTTAGGATAACTAGAAAGCTAAAAGTAGCATTAGTATGTGCGACTATTTAACTTACTAATTTATTAATTAATATACGTATTTCTTAAACAATGTTTACGAAGAAATAAATAAACAATATTCTGTGATTAGTCGTTTTTTAAAAGGATTAAGTAATTATAATGATAACTGTAATTTGTTGTATTGAAACTTAATAAAAATTATTTTCCTTTGCATAACAAATATTTGTAAAATATTAAACGGAATTATCATGATTTGAAATAGTAGAATGAAAAATTAAATCAATTTTGTACCAAAAGAAAACATGGTAAAAAACATTGCAGTAAAACATTATTAAATGACACATAATTCCACGATATATGAGAGTAAATACAGTTTAAAAATTAGGTTACACTTTATTTTTCACAAACGAAACATTAGAGCCTGAAATTTATTTTTTTCAGCTCAGGTATGTAAAATCGAATAACAATTGAATCCGAAACCGTTCTGCAGTACATACTTACTAATTACAAGCCATGCCCATTTCAATGTTTTGCTAAACGATCTAAATAATAAACAAACGAGAGATAGCCACGCTATTCCGTACCGTTAACCTATATTCATAGAAATAAATACCGAAGGAATTTCAATGTGTATTTGAATTTCTCTCTGGCAATTCACCGTTAAAACGGAGTAATTACAAAGCTCTGAATTATATGGCACATCACACGTGCAGATTAGAGGTAAGCGGGCCAGGAAACTGGCAAGCAAACTGAATAGTAAACTGAATTACGAACTGACTGACTCGTATCTCGAGTTAAATAGGATATGCATCTAATAATTCAACGGGAAAATTTCACTTTTATTGCAGATGTAGACGTCAACATTTATATTCTACAAAGTTTACGGTTCAAGTCCCAATAAGACTGAATACATATCTCAATAGCTTTTTTGCGGCTACTTTTTTGACGTATGTTAAATTTCTTTTCAATAGTACCATGTGTTAAATCTAATAAAAGTTGTTACACGTATTATAAAAATATTCAAGCGTATAAAAATATTTAAAAATATTTTTTTCACGCATGAGCATCAACAATATAATGGATGTCGGAAAAAAGTTGTAGAAACGATATCTCTAGTTTAAGTGGTCTGAAACATAATATCCAAAGATTCTTAAAATATGTGTTATTGGCTTTAGTGCAAATTAGGATGAAACGATTTGGTCAGAAAAAAAAGAAAATGACAGACCTTTTTATTTTTTTATGACTTTTTTACCCCTAAAATCGTCTAAAAAAGGATTATAGAAGTAAACGAAAAATTATGATCCTGGTTCTTGCTAAAACTACACGTTTTCTCAACCATCTTTGGCCAATGCCTGAAAATTTCAGGCAGATTGGTTAATTTTTTTGTCTAAAAATAAAATATTGAATACAAATAATGAAAATTAAATACAAGAAAATTTCCACGAAATGAACAACAACATTTATTAATGAAATTACAAATAATATTTAAAATTTAATGAGGGTAAACTTCTTGGCGAAATGGACCAAATTACAGAATAAATTGTCTATTGACTTTTCAGCACTTTATTAGAGCCCTCTTCAAAATGATCTGCAAAAACTATTATGTCGAAAAAAAATATTACAATACATTAGAAAAATGAAATAGATTTGATGCACATTTACAGAATGACGGTATAATTGTGAAACAACGTATTTTCTATTAAATCAATCTTTTGGTCGATGACGAAAAGTTAAGGATGACAAACAAATTAAAAATATAAAAAGAATTGTTGAAAAAATTATAATTTAATACAATTTTTTGAATTTTAAAACGTAACAATTGTAGGAAAAACATTGCAAATATAAAAAAAGAACGTAAAAAGAAACTCCTGGTTGACGAATTTAACGAACTTGAACAACGTTTTTTTTGACGTGTTGAACGTTAGCCAGCAGTTTTTCAAAAAAACTTTTTTGCAGGTAATTGTCACTGTAAAGGACGTAGATTGTTAAAAAAAATTTGAAAAACACATGTACACCTTTTTCTTTAAAAAAAAAACGAGAATATACTTTTCAAATACCTTTTTGGGAACAAGTACACTTTTTTGCTTTGACTTTGCCATGATGTTAAAACGGGATACCGACAGACATACATTGTTTACTTATGTATATACTGCCGTACCCCGGAAGAAAAGTCGTATCTCCATTTTTTCGATTTTGACGTATCGCCAATAAATCGATTCTAACCAAAAACTAAATTACTTAATTTAACGATAAATTTTAGAAAATATACAGGATATTTCATTATACAAGGAATCTTGGGATATGATTTTATAATAAAATACATTCATTTTTTAAATTGCAGCTCTTTTAGCCAAAATATACCAGAAATACTGTATTTCTAATAAAAGTATTTTTCTTTTTTTTTGTAGCTAATAACAAATATTTCAGATATTTTCTTTCAGGAAATAATGCATTGCATTATAAGGAATATAAATATAATTTTATCCCAATTTCACCGAAAATGGAGATACGACTTTTCTTCCGGGGTACGGCAGTATAGTCTGCTGTGCAAAGGCAGTAAAGCGGCTCAGGGAAAGACAAAAATATGAAAACAATATAAATACTTTGAATTATAGAAACGAAAAATACAAATTTGGAAGGTTTGACGTTTCGAATGGAATATTTACTATGTGGGCTATTTTTTTAATAAAATAATTTTCAATTTCTTTCCGTTTGCTATGCATTTATTCTGTTGCTAAACCTTGTAGGTTCTCGTAATAAAAATCGTGCCCAGTCTCTAATCTGTACACTGTTAGACCAGTTTGTTGATTTTGTGACGCATATATGTATATATATATGTCTCTTGTGTTCAGTAATTCGTGTTTTCAACAACCTACTTGTTTCTCCACCGTGCGAGGCATTGCAATGCTTACATTGTATTCGATAAACAACTACACTGTGAGGCAAGATGTCTAACTTGTCTTTCATTGGTTTAATGCCTCTGATGTTGGTGTTACAGGGTTTATGGACAATTCTCACTTGTTTTGTACCTAGAATATGTTTTACCTTTTTAGACAGCCCTTGAACATATGAAATGCTAGTAGTTTTTACATGCTTTGGTTCATTATTTGATCTCGCAGAGAGGAAGTTGTAAACTATACGTAACCTTTCTTAATACATTCTTTCATCAAAAGTAAAAGGTAACCATTATTATTTAAAGTTTTTTCTGTTAATTTTAAATTCTTATTTCTAAATGAGATATGTGACAACTTAATGGCTCTGTCCATCGGCAGTACCCAATTTGTATGACATTGGATGATTCGAAATAAAATTCAGGTATCTGCCTGACTAAGTTTTCTGTGTGAAACCAATCGGTCAACAGATATCCATCCCGTTTTCTCATTATCAAAACATCCAAAAAAATAATCCTATTATTAGATGAATAAATAAATTTAGTTAAGGGCTTTAAACCGACCTATTATAAAAAAATAAAAAATAAAATATGTAAGTGAAAAAATATGTAATTATATTGAAAGAGGAAAAATATAAAATAAAATATGTAATTAAGTTGTACAAAAAATTAAAGCGGTGATTATAGTGAAAAAAAGGGGGGGCGGAATTATAAAAATTAATATTCTCGTGAAACACCCAACGTTTTGGACCTCTCGAGTCCCTCTTCAGGGGTTTGTTGTTAATCCTATTATTAAATTCCTTTTCAAGAGTAAACGAAATTCTGTTTTCTAATCCTCCGATTTTTTGAAAACTGTTAAAGATTTTTGTGTTTCGGACCCTTCAGGTATACAAGTTCGAATATCGTCGACATATCTGAAATAAAAAGGTAAATCAAAACATAGTTTTTGGATTAAAATTTCTTCTAAAAATCTATGACGATGTCTGAAACTATTGGAGATAAAGTAACCGTTATAATTTAATAATCTTTTTCCTTGTTGGCTTACAACAAACGACAAACCCATGATTTCGAACTAAATCAATTAAATAATTATCTAACAAGTAGTAGATTAGGGTAATTCAATAAGCATGCTATGAACAATGACAATAATAATAGTATCGTGTTTACGGCGTCGTGATTAACCGTTTAACGCCGAGATGTGCTGGTTTTCTACATGAATTTCAGCCTCGTAATATCACTGGAAAAAAAGGTAGAAAGTTTCAAAAGATCAATTTCTGACTATTTTTGGGTTGCTATTTCGAATGGTGTGGGTAACATTTCGAAAAATGACTTTTACCCAATCTTTTTTTGCCAGATCATTTTTTTCAATTACAATTTTTTCTATTATACAAACTGAGTATCGTATGAAGTGTCAGAAACGTATTCCCGGTTGTAGCACTTTGAAAATGTACATTGTACATTTTGTTCTTTTCGATTTTAAACACAAAACAGATCCTATTTCACAGTTTGCTCGAATTCGATCGACTCTTGTTACCCGAGGGTTTTTGCGGTTGCTGATTACGAATCTGTTGGAAAAATCCATTGTAGAAAAATGGTTCTCCATTTTGTGTCCACCATTTTGAATTATTGCAATCTGATTTTATATTCGTAATCAGCGACCTCAAAAAAACCCGAGTAACAAGTTTCAATCGAATTCGAGCAAATTGTGAAAAAATGATCCGCCATTTTGAATTATTGTTTATTGGTATTTGATTTCAGATTCATTATCAGCAATCCCAAACACTCACGAGTAACAAGTTTCTATTGAATTTGAGTGCATTTTATACCAATCTGCTCGCCATATGCGAAGTTTTGAAATATTTTTCGTTATATAGGCTCTATTTTTGGTTCAAAATCAAAAAGAACAAAAATTTGCACAATGTACGTTTTCAAAGTGCAACAATCGGGAACACGCTTCTGATACTTCATATGATGCTCAGTATGCTCCATAAATTATATTTGTTAACTGTTAAGAAGCTACTATGTCAAAATTAGAACTTACACAAGGAACATTTTGATTAATTAAGACATTTTTCCTTGGTAGTCGAAATATGATAATAACCTAGGTCCCGTGAATTTAAAACAGGAGATGATAGGCCAACACGTTTCTAAGGCTCAAAAGAGCTTTTTGGTCTTCAAATACAAATTTTTCATTGTGCACTGTTGTTACTGTTGTTACTGCTGTTACCAAATTGTAAATTAGTAATTGTGACTTTGAAATAAAGAAACTTTATGCGCATTGTTATATTTGTAGAATTTTTTAATTATCCTCTTGATTTGAAAGTATATCTAATTTACAATTAGATAATATTTGATGTCAATTTTGAATTCAGCTTACTCGAAACGATTTCTCTTCCTGTTTGGCCAATTGTTGACAACAAATATCAATTTTTCACCAACATGCGTCAAAATGTCACCTTATCTTTCTTCTTTCAACGTTGATCCCTTCACTCATTTTTCATCAAGTACTTCACATAATCGTTAAATTTAAGGAAAAATCAAGTAATACTACGTCTTTCTTCGAAACTACCCTCTGTAACATCGAGAAATATACTCATAAGTATGTGCCTTTTACGAGAGCAACCACCCGCGACGCTTTCGAGCCTTTAATACACCCCTTCGTATAATACCTCAAAAATTCGAAACCACAAGCTTGTACGTCACTTAGGATATATCATCGATGACGCATGACTATTTTTCGCAGCGATGGTGCAATATATCACGTTACTGGTTAGACACACCCATGTGCGTACGTCCGTGTACAATGTGGCTTAGCGATGTAAGTGTTAGACCCGTGGTGAGCTTACGCAAGCATTTCTCCCGGGCGAATCCGAGGGACAGTTTGATGGATGATACCTCTGTGTGTCTTCGACAAATAACCAGCTATATGTGTCCGTGCAAACAGTCACTCGCATACCAACATGCTGATCCGTCCTATACACCTGACTCCTGCACAACAGACGTCAGAAATGGATGCGAAATTCACGAAGTGGCCCTGGCGCTCTGGAAGTGATTGCTGGGTATGTCCAAAACTGTTTCATTTAGTGACTTTTATAGTAGAAAAATTAATAAAACTGTGTTTTGTACAAAAAAGAATTAAATGCATATCAAATTCTGTCTGACACATGACTGTATCTACTGAAATGCAGTAAGATTTACTTAAATTCGGAAAATTAATTTTTTTGCCGTATTGTTGACCTTATTAGCAAGTCAGACGCACTAATGACCTCTGAAACTTCAGTCTTGACCATATTTCGTCCCTATGTCCTTTAGATCACTACTAAAATTACCCAGTTGTAACAGTGCCCCTTTCATACGTAGACTTTATAAGTCACGTTACAATCTAACTCTTCTGTCGATGAAATCTGGTTCATTTGATGAATATTTCAATTTATAAAATTATCATATTCTTACTACGTCCATAATGGAGGTATTGTTCTGATTACTAAATAAATATATTTGACTCTTCATAATAGTTGAATAGTAATTTTAATATCGTATCGCTTTTGTCAAGAAGACAAAAATATTGACAAAATTGAATTACTAACGTTGCAGATGGTTTCAGTACTACCATAATCACATTATATGGTTGTATACCCGCTTTGAACCCAAGTATCCCAAATGACCTCTACAAAGTTGCCTTCGTGTGTCGATGCATAATATATTATATACAATATATTAGCATGGGCATGGACGGAGAATTCGAACGGGATAGCCGCATAAGTCCTCCTGTCCATATAGACGTAGATATATGGCGCCCGGATGTGGACGAACCTAAACGCGGAACGCGTTCTGTTGAACCACGAATTTCCGGTGATCCGACCCGTTCCCTCGTCGATCATGATCAATTCCCCCGTTTTCCTCGTTTGTGCTCGAGAACTCCCCCAGAGGCTTTCTCTGCGATTCACGCTAACAAATGCACTTAAAGGGAGTGGACCTTCCTTTTTTGCTGCTTCGTGGCCTCTCGGGTATTCTCGGAGAATCATGCAAATTGAATCGTTTTCTATTCGCATTCCTGACCATCACTAAGATTTTCGACAATTTTATTTTTTCTGTATGAATGATTGCAAACGTACAACATAAAACGAGATTCAATTTAAAAAATGTTCATTTTGGTCAGGGGACAAATATTTTTTATTTAAAATTTTCATTCATAATAAAACCGTTTTCCATACATTGATCTTGGATGAAAAGCAGTAGTAGAAATTGAGGGTTGATTTAAAAGTTTGTTTCGTAGTTAGGAAAGGACTATGTGTTGCACATGATTTTTTGGTTTTCATATTTATAATGCGTCAACAATAATAAAATAGACGGATTCAACTTGTATGTTAAACCTGTCCGAAACTACTGCGAACAACACACAGTGCGGTTTATTACCACTAAACATTTTTTTTTTAACTTTTTCACATCATAAAACAATCGAATTTACCGTTAGATGTTAGTTTTCATCGTACTCTAACCGAACTTGTTAGTTTCTGAGGTTCCATCTCGGTGGCAGAAATCATAAATACTTGTGGGCAACCTCCTTTACAATTGCGTGTAGGCTTTTGGTATTCTCGCACATTTTTTAATTATTTAGGTAATTTAGGGTAGGTTGTGTTAAGTTACAAATAAGTAAGATTAGGATTAGTTTCAGTTGTTAGTACCGTAGGGTTTTTGTAATGGGTCAATAATGATCACCACTTTTGGGAACTGTTCATTTCATTTCCGGTCATTTATATAATAAAAATAATACAAAATAAAGTTTCTTTAAATTTATAGATTGAACAGAGCAGCAGTATTAAAGTAATTAGTAAATAGCGAATTTTTCAGATCATGCTATCGACTAATGTCAGTCTGATTTTCCATTTAACGGTAAATGTTCGACCTGAAGGTCCAATTTTCTTTACTACATTACCAGAGTTTAAAGTAGAATTTCCTTACTTATATAATTTTGACTTCAAAGCTCCCGTTTTCGAATATGGAGAAACCGTAAATGCGGAACAAATTCAATAAAAATAACGGGGAACTTTGAAGAACATTGGGTTAACTCCTGGGACTTTTCAATTATGTCTTCTGAATTTTTCACTCATTTTCGTTATCTGCGTAGTTTACATATAATTAACATCTTAATTTAGCACTTTTAAAATTTTCTTTAAAAAATATATTTTCATAAAGCCTGCTTTTAAATTAATGCAATTATCACCCGTTGCAATTGCAGGGCATATGCCATCAAATTCAACTTTCAAACTTAAAAAATGTCCAAATTTACAATCATAAAATGCTATTCTTTCCTAGACTGTTAAAGGACAGTTATCTCATAATATCATCCATCATCAGCATATTCAGAAAAAATTTCTGCAGAAAAAGTTTGAAAAAACCTTTGAGGTTAGGTTATCAGAATAATGCTTCTTAGTGGAAATGCCCTGAATGTAATTTTCTATGGGAAATTCTACTTTCGAGTTAGAGATGTAGCATGCTAATCGGCCTTAATTTCAACTTGATGGTCGAAATAAATACCGCTATAAAGACATATTGATCAATTGAGACATCTCGACCTCATAATCAAAGCGAGGTAATGTTGCAAAATTATATTTACTTAAAAGTCCAACCGATATCGACCAATAAATTTATTAGACTTCTATGATAAATTATACCTCGGGCTTGGGTTTAGTCACAATTACTTTTTTCTGCTCAGGACTGGGTTCTAGTTAATTACGATAACGATACAGAATTTATAAATGAAGTGCTGTACTATAGGTCATCTCAATATTCCAGACACAATTTCTTACTGAAAAATTAATCGAATTTGAAAAGAATGATTTTGAAATTTGAGATCGCTTACCAAATATAATATTTTCTCCATAAGTTGAAACACGATATTTTCATCAATAATATTTAGAGGGGTAATCCAGAGAAATTGTGCTGAAAAAGGAATGTCTCGGCGAAAGCTTTATTTACGCGGGTTATCCGCTTGCTAAGTATTTTAAAACTTTTATAAATATGTACCTAAATCATGGACTTTACGACGTGTCACTTAACTTTAAACATCATTTCTTATATGATTGTCGCAAGGAGAGCAAAACACCCCATTTGAAACTATAGATTGTACAAATTTCTACAATTTTTTCTCCCCTTCTGTAACTTTCGTAATTCCATAGAGTGCTGTTCTTACACGGAATCTTTGCATTTATACATCCTTTCGTTTTTCTGGAATGTCTGCGGTGCAATACTTTTTATCTTAATAGAGTTTTTCGTTACTGAACAATTGCGCGGCTTTTCTCGCGTCACGGGATTCTTACATCTCGGTAGTATCGTTTCACCTTCTCTGCCATGGGAGATTCTTGTTCTTCCGTAGTTGACGTTTTTTTTCTCTCCACCATTATTGTAGCCGTGTAAAAAAGGGCCCGCAGGTGATTTTCTCGGTCTTATCGCGTCCCTCCCACTCCCCGGCGAATCGCGCTCGGATTCACCCTTTTCTTATTCCGTTTTCTCGTACTATCGAACGAAGCTTTCCCCCTTGGTGCTCCTTTTTTCCGCGAATGGATCGTTTTCAACTTTCCTGCAAGTTCCCTCCTCTTATCTTGCGACCGAGATTCGGTAAAAGGGAGCAGAGCGATAAGAACAAATTGAAAGTAATTCATTATGGTAATTTTCAATTCCTCGTGTAGTGCGGAATGTATATATATATATATGAATTAAGGGAGGATGGAGAATTCGTCGCTACTGGGTTTCATTTTATGTCTTCGTTTCTTAACAAATCGACTTTTGGATTTACACGGATAATATGCTACTCTGCTGCTGAAGGTCACATTTATAGGAAGAACAAGGTTCTTGACATTTGACAAAACTGCATGAATATTTAATTTCATGGTCGCAGGAAATGTCCAAAATCTTTTTTTTACAATAATAAGCAACGAATTTCAAATCCCTTTTCTCCTAATTCTCTCAAACTCGAAATCTCCTGCTATTTTGTCGCATTCCTAGAAATTCCTTTAATCTTATGTACTATGTGCTTTCTTATATATGCATTATGCTCAAGCTGATTTAATTAGATTAGAAAATTTAGGCACCTTAATATTGAAAATTTTTACTGACTTTCTGATCCAGTACGGCGTGAAGATGAAGTTGCAGCACATTTGTCTTTCCTATAAGATCGTAAAATCTATGGAGCTTTTTTCTATGCTAAGCATAACTTTCCAAGATTTGTAGCGATATAGCTCTAACGTATTTTAATGAGTAGATATATATCAATTGAGGATATTGTTTTTTGGATGAGTAATTTTTTATTCGGGAAATATGATGCGAAAAAATTCAGAACATTGGGATCTATAGTTTCACCGAATTATTGTGGGAGCCGCTATTTTCGTGGTTGTTCTGAGTCGAGGATTCGACAAGGGAACCAAATTTCTGAAACGAAGTTTATTTAAAATAAGTAAATAAATTAAGACGGTAGAAGCGAAATATAGAAACTAATGTTTTGTCCCAAACAGCACAAGCCCGTCCCAGGACGTCCTCAGGAGCCCCGGATCAAAACCGACGATATTTGTGACTTTTCAAATTGAATCCATACAATCATTTAATTAATTGATTAGTTTCTCCGACGGTTATTTTTCAAAATAGAAATAGTTTCGATAATTGTTTTCAAATAAAAATATAATTAAGAAAAGGCATATATGATGATAGACCCAATTTTTGTAGGTTTCTAATCACAAAATGAGAAACTCCTTAACCAAAGAGCATGTACTTATAACAGGAATTCGATAAAACCATCTCTAAATTATAAAAATTTTTTATGAGATTTTACATCTGCGTATTATGCAGATTCTTTCAAATAAAAAATGTTCACTGACGTAACTAGATCCCTTCTTTGGTTTAATTATTGCAAATTAGTTTTCGATGGCCCCTAGGGTATATTCACTGCCAGTGCCACTAGAGGCCAGTCGTTGACTTTGCGAAGAACTTAGTATTCGCAAGTGGATGCTCATCTGCAATGATCGTAGTAATTAAACTAGATATGAAGTTATGGTACGGGAATTTTATACGTGAAGAACGCGTACGACAATTATTGATCGGGAGTTGCAGGAAGATTGTAAAGAATATCATAAGAACAGAATTGAAAGTAAATTTTATTGTACATACATAATAAACATCGGAATTAACAATATGTATAAATTAAAAGTAATGAAAAAATTGAATTTTATAATGAATTTACAGAAAAAGGACGATATTGTCGTCTCAAATTCTATTCGTATTGATCGAAAACAGAAACATTTTGGTTCATCCATCCAAAAGATTTGTACCCGACACATTTACTGCAATCCCGATAAATGTTTGTAACTTCAAAAAGAATAGAATCAGTTACAAACTATAAAAAACTTTACTCCGCGTTTTTCACCCGAAGTACACGAGAAAGTACTTAACGAAGTTATCGAGTGGAGTAAACCGATGACACCCGCCTTCCGGCTGTTTAATATACACGCTTAGCTTAAAGTATGCAAAGTTCTCGCTTCATTTTAAAGTAATCCTTACGTCGTATAAATGCAACAGAGTGATAAGGAGAATGAAATTTTTCGGCAGAGAGGTATACCAAGAGAGAAAGAGAGACGGTATTAGAAAATGCTGAAAAAGAAAATAGGATAGGATTTTGCGGTGCAGTATTAAAACTTGGCAAGTGCAAAGTTTCTTTTGGGATCATCCCGCTAGAGGATGATGCACAGTTGCATGCACTTAATCCGGTTACTTGCAGCAAATTTTTGTTTACTTGTGATACAACGAGGACATATGAATTGTGAAACCTGCATTATTCTGCGCGGTAGAAACTTTATTAAGTTTCTTTTCTTAAAGCTGTGACATTCGTCTCGGTGTTAAACATCGAATTCATCCAAATGTAGTACGCAGAAAGAAGTATATTTTTCTCAAGAGGTGATTGTATTATTTGAAGCATTATCCAACTTATTAACTAAATATGTATATACGTACATAATTTTATCAATATAAGAAATTCAAGTGCCTAGAATTGTAACTTTCAGTTGGTAGCAATAGAAGGGATTTTAAATCTGATACATGTACGATTCTCGTAAAAGATAATTCCATAGAAAATTAATACGTAATTAGGCAATGATATCTGAAGTGAAAAAATTTATTACAAATTGTATAACAAAAATATTCAATTTATTGTATCAAGTTTTACCCCAAAAGTGATTCTATACAATGTGTGTACAAAATTTGTCAAGATTGTACAAAATTGTATATATAAACTTGACAAAGTTTGTACACAAATTGTATATAATGAAAAATTACTTACGTCAAACTATAAAAAACTGTAAGAGGAATTAGAATTTCAATGCGGATATGGAAGGGATTAGAAAAGATGGAAATTGCAATGGACCGATGAAGATATTTCAAAGATGAGACGAAATTTCGCTGACACTATTATGACACGACAACGACATGGAGGAACAAATATGCACACAGAAAACGTCATTACACATTTATAAAACGATACTGCGAAAATCAATATAGACCATTTCTGCCGATCGCTGATCCTACTGCAACTTCTGGTTTCTTTACATGAATTCTGCAGATTATGCACCATACGAATCCTCCATTCATCCAGGAAGCCATCAAATAAAATTCTTGACGCAGAAAAAGATGCATGTTATAGCGGAAGGAAATCAAAAGTTTCAAAATGCAAAATAATACACATTTAATTAATGGAACCGTAAAGGCAGATTATTTTTCTTAGCTATTTAATAGAGAAGAAGAATATAAGTAGTCTCATAAAAATCGTCACAAATCATTTTAACGTTAAGGATAGTATGGTTTCTCGTATGATTTTACTATAATTTTTAGCTTAGAATTCTAAGTTTGTCCCATCCTGTAAAACTTAATGCAAGCTTATAAGCTTATATAATCTTAAAGTAACTATTTAGATATTTCCTTTTCACTTCTCTCCTTATTGTGGAAAGTAATGGGAATTTACGCCTCTAATATTGCATAATTCACCACATTTACCATATCATAATTCACCACCATATTCCATAATTTTTATTAAAAAATGTATATAAACACACTCCCTGTGGATTATTATTATCTGTTATTATTATCTAATTATAAAACATAATAATAGACACATTTTTAAGTCGTAAAATTTGATCATTTTACACAGTCACATTTTCTATGTATTTTCATCGATGTATTCTTGTTTTGTTTTATTACTTTGTAAGAAGTGTTAAGAGCTGGCGTTATAATTTAATAAATTTGGAAAATTTAGGGCTTATGACCTGCAAACCAAATTTTTCTTTAAATGGAAAAATATGCTACTGTTTATATGTCAAAAACCTACAACCACGAACTGTAAATGCCCTTTGCGTTTCGACAAATCGAGCATCCCTCATCAAGAGGAAAATCTTTCAAAAAGGAACCCCTTTAGAATTTCATTATTTTTCGAAAGACTTTCCTCCTATAATTTAAGAAATTTACCCGCAGTTTCTAAGATTTTTCGGTATGATATTCTTTTAAAACATTATTATTCGTGTGATGAGAATTGAGATCACAAAAGCGATCCTTCTCCAGTTAACATTGAATCGCTCCATGTGAAAAATCCTAATAATAATATTTATTGAACGTGGAAAAAATATTCTTTTAGACGAATATTTACCCCTTAACTGCCGATGACGAAGATTTTGAAAAAGTCGTCAAAACTGTAGGTTTAAATATTTTAAATCTTCTATTTTAAACAATAATTTCAAAAACGGACACCGACATTTTACGTAGTATACCTCAGACTATCTAGAAATAATTTTGTTTTAAATTTGGATAAATAATTGACTTCGTTAGATTAATTAATATTTCGGGGTCAAAATCTTCGTCATTGGCGGTAGTTAAGGGGTTTATGAGAATTATAACTTTGCAGTAACATTTTCGAAAATTGAAAATCATAAACTAGAAGTTTCAAAATATTCGATCTGTCAAAAAACAAAAAATAACTAAATTAAACTTTCTGTTTTTTTTTTTCTAAAATATTAGCCTATAATTTTACGAGAAAGATAAGAGTGTAATAAATTTGTTTTGAAAATGTTGACCAATTCTGTGAAATTTCAAAAGTAAACAAAAATGATAACAAAATATTGTAAAATTTGAAAAAAATGAGTCATTTTTTAGTTGTTTTGCATTTTCTATCTATTTTTTTAGAATTTTAAAATTTCATTCAGTGAGTGTAAAATAAGAGAATCATTATTGAACTGAAACGATGCACTTGGTTCAAATGCATCTGTACCTGATTTTTAATATAAATTCGCTGCAAGAATACAATATTTTCAGATATTTAAATCTGGAATCTTGGAAATTCTTCATGGAATGTTCGTAATATCAGAACATTCGAAATACGCAATAGATCAAATATTTTAAAAGAAGCTTTTACTACTGTCTGCTAATAAATATTCGCAGAAATTCAATTATATGTAGCTCATTTCCAATATCTGTAATATTCTATATTTCGTAAAATAGTAACCTGCCTTAAAAATATAGATGTTACGGAGTTTTGTTTTTCGAATTCTGTGAAGCTACGCATTTTATATTTCTTTATCGTATTGTTATCCTGCAGCTTCAAACTTTTTCGACATTTAACTGTAAATGTTTTCTGGCGTGAAATTTATTTCCATCCTTGACACCGTCGATATCTTATTCCACGGTCTCTCCCCGATCGTTTATCTCCGCGCTTCCTTTTGTTCACGATACCGAACAAAGTCCATCTCCGAATCCGCCCACTGATTTATATCCTGCAGTCCTCTTTATAAAGTTCGGCACACACGTGAGAAAAATCAATGGAATGCGATTCATGAATCGGTTCATTTGTTCCTCGCGAATCCTTTTACAACGCTGCCTGTAACGAAACCTTTTCAAAAGAGCACGTGACTTTTTTGAGAAATTTTCTAGCAGGGGACCTATTCTGTTTAGTTTTGTAAAATATGGGAGTTCGTAAATTGCATCAACAATTCAAATTTGCAATGCACTTCTTCCTCCATCTGTGAAAATTTGCTGCTCCATTTCTGTTTGCCATATACTGTATATAAGTATTTAATATATAAACGATTTTCAGCAGAATTTATCATTTATAAAACGATTTCTCACTGGCCTAAACACAAATAAAAATGATTGAGTTGCAGTTTCGTTAGTGAATAATGGAACTCTCCCCAGCAGAAATTTGTTAAGGCTGCCTGAAAACTTATCGGGGCCTAATCAGGCAGCAATCAAGCGGGCCTGATAAGGTGTGTCTTATCACTTCCGGATCAGACCCTCACCAGCCTGGAATCAGGCTTGCCTATTAAAGTGTTTCGTAGAATTAACTGATTAGGACGCGAACAGCCAGCAGTACAGGAAGTGATATATAAAAGTATACTTAAAATATAAATAATATAAAACTTATAAATGTTTAAAATTGAAATTAAGAAATATAAATTAATATAATTATTCGAATTACACTTTGTGATATGTAACATACGTGTTGATTAATAATGTAATAACTAACATATAATTATATTTAATATTAATTTTATTTAATTATTGTTTAGACGAACTTTAGATGTACCTTCATCAGGCCCTTATAAAGTCCTAATCAAGCCCTTATCAACCCCTGATCAAGAGGATGTCTGACCAGGTCAGGACCAATAAAATCGTTACGTTCTTGATCAGCCCCTGATAGTATAACCTCATGGGGGCCTGAAATATGGGTCATGACTGTAAAGCAGCAAATTGTATGCTGTGTCTCGCCCTTTGGGCAATTGTAAATTATTTATTACAATGGTGTCAATAAAGACATTATTAGTATTATTATTATTATTAAATATATTTGGGCAACCCGAACATGACCTGATCAGGGCCGTATAAAAATTTCTACTCGGGCTTTCTTATTTACGGTGAGATCTGAAGACTATCTTTTTTCATCCAGTTTCATTAATTACTCTTCGCGAATAAATTTGGTGATTTACTTTTATTAATATAAGAAAGGAGTAGCTAAAATCTAATGACGAATTTTTTTTATATCACTTATACATAAATGTTCAGTCAAGTACGTGCAAATTATTATTAATTCGTGTAAATTAAATATCAAATAATATTATAGTAGTAGTACACATAATTTTAAAGGGTCCATATAAAATTTCCATACTATGTACAAAATATTCATGAATTTTTCACAGTTTTGTCGAAGTATACACAGCAGGTCTTTATAATAATTTTCATACAAAAGTGAACTGTGAGTGCCTTAATTGGGAATTAATAAAAGGATTCTGATTATGATGAAATAATAACGGTTTGAACTCATTTTAATTTATATAACGTTGGAATTAAATCATAATATTAGTGTTTTAGTCAGTACTCATTCGGTCGATGTAATTTTGCTTTTTAAAGAGAGTTATGTACGATTCAGAAATTTGGTTAGATTTTCAAAATGTCACCTTTAAATATCATGACTTATGAAAAAGATATTGTTAACTTATAAAATAAACTACCCTTTCAGATTATGCGTTTATAGATAAACGTTTCTTTTAGTCAAATGTCCAGTGGAAAAATTAAAAACCTATATGCAATGATCGACAAGTAATTCCTATAAATTTAATTTTTTTCAACAACAACTAGGGTACAAAAATGTGTACTCCAAAAAATGTTACCAAAACACAATTTCCTGAATTCCATAATATTTTTCTATTTTCATTCATAATAAAATTGCAGAAATTAATTAATGACCAAGTGTTACTGAAAGATTTTGTTATTAGAAAGAAGGTATTTTCTGAAATTGGCGTAGAATAATCAAGCTCCTAGATACCCTTATCCCATGGACCTTCCGACGGTCACGTTTCATGATACGCACGTATACATTTGACCGTATGTACGCTACAAATAACACAAGGTATTTTGCTCT
The DNA here is from genome assembly GCA_030407085.1 of Trichopria drosophilae. Classification (NCBI taxonomy): domain Eukaryota; kingdom Metazoa; phylum Arthropoda; class Insecta; order Hymenoptera; family Diapriidae; genus Trichopria; species Trichopria drosophilae. The sequence goes on along the minus strand of CM059584.1, from coordinate 14,001,038 downwards.
GTGAAAATACACGTCGGATTTCAGAGTGAAACTTATACGATACTTTTACTTGGCAAGAGCTGCAACGAGACGAATAAACTCTCTCACTGTTCCTTTTCTTTTTGCACGTTCATAAAATTCCCTTCTTTAAACAGGCCTGCTACTATTTCACGACTGTAAGAAAATTTCAAATTAGACCTGTCGGCGTTAGCAAAGTCAAAGATTTATATACGAGAAGCAAACATCGAAAATTACGCAAATCATGTCTTTTTTGCAATTGTCCAACACTCGTAATTATTTAAGTCACGACAATGAAGAAATCAAAATTAATTTATTTTTATAATTTAGAACATGAGAAAAGGCTTTTTATTTTACTAAAATACTAGTAAATCGTACTTAAAATGAAGGTTTGTGATCAATTGTGAATGTCAGGCTCCTTTCAAATGTTTTGAAATATTGAAAAATTATTTTTTTCAATTAAAAACTAAGCGAATTTAAAAAAATATAATAAACACAAATAAGACATCTTCACCTTCCTGGATCATTAACACTCTTTGATTATCTATAAATAATTGATTAATCTGCCAACCAATTTAAGCAAAACTGATTTTTAAGGTGCAATAAGTAAATTAATTAATCGGTGTTGTATGACGTATATTTAATCCTCCTGTGCACAATGACAAATTTATTCGTCCAAACTACATTGTTTCCATATAGGAAAAGAAAAACTGGCGATTAGAAAGGTTAATGCATTAAATTTTAACTTCAATGTCAATACTTAAAACCTAATATTTAGTTAATTTTGTAATGGCTCGAGCTAATTATAAACTATCAACGTTTCTTGAGAAATCTTTTATTTGATGCCATTTTCATCCTTCACAACTGATCGATGAATGAATCTCTCTTTTCTCGTTTTTTAGGTTACACACAATTTTTGTTAACAACTGAACGAACGGTGTTATGGTATTCGCTCTTTGACGATTCAAATTCGATTTATCACTTTAAAAGTAAACTAATATTAGAATTACATTACAATTTATCGGAGTGATATTATTTGGAAAAATTAGTTTCAAAGAGAAATTATAAATAACATCGCCTTATACTGATTTAAAGACGGTCATTGCAATTTTTTAGATTGATTTCCAACATTTATCTGTATAATTCAGACTTTTGTGCAAATTTTTCATGGAAAACATTTCTAGACAATAATGGAAATCGAAAATTGAATTTAAAGAGAAAAAATTGGGTAGAATGATTTATTTTAAAAAATTGTCCAAGGTATCAATACTATAATATACATTATTTAATAACTAAAAAAGAAAATGTTTAAAATACAGAGAACAAAGTACTAGTCGATTAGATATAGAAAATAAATCAAAATTATCTATTTGGCGATATTTACGACCAAAAGTATAAAAACATCGAATTGGTCTCAACCTAAATTTTAATTACATTGTCTTATGAGATCAACTAATAATTGTATAACGTATGTTTGGAAAATTTAATTTTCTCTCTCATGTTTTTCAAGTTTACAATCTTCTTGCTCCTTGCTATTTTAATTAACTTTTCCACCACAATATAAAACCTTCTACTAGTACGCAATGTTTTACAATGAAGTTCTTTCAACACTTTCGTTAAAATGTATCCATTTTTATTCTTATCTATTTGAGACAGTTAATATAACTTTACTATTAATATGAAAGAGGAAGGTAAGCAACAAATTTCACTAATAAATTATAATAAATACAAAACTATACCAACTTCATATTAAAACGATAAGAAATATCTGACTTTATTTGTCGTTTAATTGATATTTTGTTTATTTTTCATGTAGATATATTACATAGTTACATGGTTTTAATTATAATTACCAAATTCTTTATTATGTTGTTGTAACTGCGTCGTACGTCGACTAAAACAGATTTGAAAGAATGGAAATGATTCCATAAAACACGCGAATTCAACAAAATAACTAATCCCGCACAATTGATTTAATTATACAGCTTTATGACAAAGACTTGCGCCGTTGTAAACTACAAAGTATAAACTTTTGCGAAATTTTCTATGCTTTTTTTAAATATACATTCTTATTCTGAATCAATTTGTCGAAAGTGTACTGTAAGACATATATTTCGTAAAATAATTACATAAACATTGCGCAATTTTTAAGAATGTAATTTTCTCTAAACTCAACTTGAAGGCAAAACCTATTGCTCATTATTTTTGTGTTACTGTTCCATCAATATGTTACATGAGACATTTTTTCTTTAAACATTTCATCAGTTCATTAATTTTTCATGAAATCGTTTATTTATGTAGAAAGCTGGCTAATTTCATTAATTTCTACTTGTACGTCTTTGTTCCGCGACCGGTTAAGTTTGCTGTTCCCCAGGATATCATATGTTGGTGAAAAACATTTCACTTCCAAGAATTTAATTTTTCTCACAAATTATACTTTTTCATTGATTATTTAAAAAAAAAAAATTATTCGTTACACTGGCAGTAGAGATGAGCCACTGTTTTTACGGATGATGTAAAGAATCTTTTTCTCGAAAAAATAAGCCATCGTTCGTTATTAACAAAAGTTTTTATTATGTTTACACATTTTAATTTTTTTTTTCATGAACAATAAATCTGTTTGTCGCCTACAAGATTATCCATATTGAACTAAGTTTTGGAAATGTTACAAACTATTTTTCTTCAATTTTTCTCTAATATATAATATCTCAGAAAACAACTAACTTAATCATGTCCCTACAAATTTTTGTAACGTCTTTAGCAGCGTATTTATAGCTATAATTTAAAGTTGTGAATAGTCCCTACCAATCTAAAAAGCAGTGCCAATTTTGACTATTATATTGTTAACTTTCTGCCTCCTAACAGGTAGAACAAGCACTAAAATGTATGTGCTACAATCGTTTTATAAGTGGGAAATGGTGTACAGCAGGAAAAGTTTTGTTACACTCTTAAGGGATTTTACTAGTGTTAGGAGTAGCTATGAAATTGATCATTTATTTAAGGTTATATATGCACGAAAAGAGACTAGATCATAGTGCTTTACATGCTCATAAGGAATAAAAAATATAGACCATTTTATAGTGAATGATGAAAAATGAATTGTTTGTGTGTTAAACTTTATTATATTGACATTATGAGCAGGAGTTTTTGTGGTTTCGGGTTCGCCAAGACATCTTTCGCATCGAAAGTACGATTTAAGACAAACATTTTTGTTTTTAAATTGAAAAATAAGGTAGGAATGGTTGTTTTTTTCAAAATTTTCGTACCAGATTCCCGAAAGAGCACACCTGAAAATACGCGCCTATAAATGTTCAGATTTTTTTAAGCATAAATAACAAAGTTGTCTGTGCTTAAAATTGATGTAGAAAAACGGGCAAATAGGTCAATAAGGGTTAAGCTCTCAACATACATATCGATTGCATATTTCTGTAGAAACCTACCACTCCAAGAATATGTTTTTTTGACACATTTTTCGTTATGTTCAAATTCATTAATTTGTTAGCCAAACGTTCGTTCATGCAAAGGGCTGACTAATTTCATCCATTTCTACTTACACTCCTTTGTGTCCGCGAGCGAAACTATTAATCGCGTCGACGATTGACTAGTATTCCAATAATTGTATCGAATTTCTCTACCAATTTGTAGTTGATTGCTGTAATTTGCGCGGAATAATTGATGCCGGGGTTACGTCATTGGTAGCAAAATCTGCTCCGAATTCACCCCGGAATATCTTAGTTAATCGATTCTTACTCGGGGTACAGCGACTAATAATTATGCATCAAAGCGTGCATCGAGTCGGGACTAACGCGACCCTCCAAACTAATCTGGTTTAGTTTCCACGGGCCTTGGGAGAATCCTCTGTCGGCCGCGCGATATCATCTCGCCCGATAATCTATCGCCGACGAACTTGCAACTTGACATCGGCGAAATCGACTTGGCATCACGCTCGGTAGCTTCTTGCGCACTTTCTTCCCCACACATACAAGAGTCCACACATACGAATACCCTTGTCATATATGTAGAAGGACCGATTCGACGAGATATCATGCTGAAAGGGAGCTGGGATCGAACGAGAGGACAATGCGTTTCCTTCCTCAAACAGTATTAAAAGTATTTGATTTTACGTGCTCGATGTCTGTCTTTGACTTGTCGATCCAGCCTCTCCTACTTCGATGAGAAATTCGCTCGTGACAATTTATTTCGATTCTTTCTGCTCTTTGACATTTGCAGACGTTCCTGGATTAAAATTAATTATGTATGTTTTACACTCTACCAACTTAAACTTGGCAAGTTGGGGTCCATTAAATTTCCTATAAATTTATCTTCAAATAGTAAGTTGTATATATACATCAGAATATATTCTAATTAATTGATTATATTCAAGAACGACTTATTTTAAAGTCAAAAATAAATATTTTATTGCGCATGTTCAGTTTATCTTCAAATGTTTCTAGTGGAGATTCTAAAAGTTTCCTCCTCCTTTTAAACGTTTCTTTTTACATTTGGATCTCACCATTTTTTTTTATACGTCTGGAAAATAAGAATCAGTGTCTTTAATTTATTCCTCTCTTCATTCACTTTATTTACTATACAAAAAGTGAAGTTCTAATGACATCACTGCTCTTCCGCCTTCTCTCTCTCTTCTCTCTCTCTCTTCTCTCTCCCTCCCTTTCTCCCCATCTCTGCGTATCTTCTCATTGTTCGAAGGACTTATTTTAAAGTAAAAGTGAAATCTTTTAATGCGTATGTTCAGTTTTCCTCCAAATGTTTTTAGCGGCGCTTTTAAGAGTCTCTTCCTTCATTTAGATTTGTCTCTTCATATTTGAACCTTACTATACGATTCTTTGTTCATACATCTGAAAAATAAGAAACGACGTCTTCAATTTTTTAATCTCTACATTCACATTCTTTACTATACAAAAAGTGAAGTTCTAATGATATCTCTTCCGCCTTCTCTCTCTCTCTCTCCTCTCTCTCTCTCTCTCTCCTTCTCTCTCCATCTCTGCGTATTTTCTAATTCTTCGAAGAAGGACTTATTTTAAATTAAAAAAGAAATATTTGAATGCGTATGTTCAGTTTTTCTCCAAATGTTTTTAGTGGGCTTTTAAGAGTTTCCTCCTCCTTTTAGACTTTCCTCTTCACATTTGAACCTCACTATATGATTCTTTGTTCTTATATCTGGAAAATAAGAAACAGTGTCTTTAATTTTTTAATCTCTACATTCATTTAATTTATTGTACAAAAAGTATAGTTCTGATGACAGTACTTCTCTTTCGCCTTCCCTCTTTTTTTTCTCTATCACTCTTTCGCCTTCCCCCTTTTTTTCTCTTTCTCTCTCTTTCTCCTTCTCCAATTCCATCACTCCCTTCTTTGTATCTCTGGTTCTCTTCTCTTATACTTTTCCTTTTTTTGTCTCTTCCTGATAACCTTTTCTCTTTTCATTGTAAATTATACAATATTCCGCTCTTTTCTCACATTTTCAAATTCACGTATATTTTTTCCATGTATTCCCTTTCCCTAAGGCGTTCGTTCTCGACGTCGCCATTATCTTCGTCTTTAGTTGCATAATTCGCTAATCGCACTAATATTAATCATTCACCCCCTTTCCGTCTCTGGCCTATCTATTCTCTTGTAAATGCAGAGATATTAACTCGAATATTTTCTATTAATTTTGTATTGTATTTTCTTCTTCTATATCCGTTTTCTACCCACACAACTATTTGTTCTTCTCCACTATATTCTTCTTCCTTTCTTTATTCATTTTTCTCTCCCTGTTTCGGTCTTCGTAATCTTTTCTCAAACTCATTCACCTATAAATTCTTCAACTTCGAATGGCTACAATGTCTCGTGCTTGAACTAGTGTGCAATAGCCAGACTGCGTGAACAAAATCCGTATTGGTAGACGAAATGTACACTATTTGAAAGACCATCTTTAGAAGATGAGATAGAAAATCAGAAGAAAACTTGCAATGCGCCGGCTCTAACGATAAAATTGTGTTAGCAGTAATGAACATTTCTCTTTTGGGATATAAGTGTAAGTTTTTCGGGAGATAAAGTCATATTTCTTAAAGTAAAAAATAAATAGCTGACAGGTATAGACAATCGGCCTTCAGAATATCAAGCTTACCCTATTTATGAAAATTCTTAAATTTATTACAAAATTCTTGATTATAATAAAAGATAAAAGCTTATTTTATATATTGTAAAGGGGTACGATAAAAAATTTTAGGCACTCAATAACGAAAAATTTTCGTATAATTCGGAGTTTCAAGAGTGACCGAAAGAAGAACTAAGTGGAGAGGCGTAACGAAGTTTCGATCCTCGTAGAACGAACCGAGAGACGGAGAAAAATAGTGCCATCCGTTATTCGATACCAGAGCGAAGAATAATGTCGCAAAATATCGGCCCCACTACAAAGTTAAAACAGCTGGAGATGATTCATGGACAAGTTCGCACGCAGTCGTTCTTGAAAAAGGTGCAGCACATTATAACGTACTTATAAAGTGCTAAGGATTCCTTTCGTTCTGTCGCAGCAAGGATTCAAATTGAAGAACTGGGGGGATCGGGGTATGAGGGTGGGTGAGAATAAGCGACGGGAAAGGGAAACCCGATCGTAGTGCCGATGTAATTTAAAAACTTCCTGTCTCCCGTGAAATTGATAAATCGCGCAAGGCACTTTTTCTCATCGCGCGCAATCAGCGGTAATCTGCGTCTGCTAGAAGAGTAATAAGTTGAAAAGTCCATTTTTTCGCTTTCCTTCAAGGCCGCTATTTTTTTCGTCCTCCCAGTGCCACCCCGACCAGTTGCCTTTGCTTCGGCTTCCGCAGCTTTCGGATTATTCAAATTTAATGAAGGTGTCGCGAAAGGATTTCAGACTCACGATTACGCGCATGCCGCCGACAACGATCGTTTGCCGTCTGATGCTGAAACGATTATCCAATGGTAATTAGTATTTCACATTTCCTTAAAATTATTACTAACAATACGTATTGCTAGTTCTTACATAAAGACATCAGATATTGCGAACAACTGTTGTGGATCTTAAGCAGGTAAACCTGATATTGAAATCATACAGCAATGATTAATATCAAGGTAAAAAGGTCATTATTCTGTTTATCTAAATGTTGGTTGTTGATAAAACAAGTATGAAGATAACCAAATAATTGTGATGGAAAAGATTAGAAAGAGATTTATATTACTGGATGGATTAAGTGTTAATCTGCAGTACTGTGTGGAGATTTCTCCAGATAAAGAAATTCGCATCATCGGTATTGGATTATGCAATTGTAATGGAATGGATTACAGTATGGTTTTTCAGTCCGTTAAATTTCTTCATCCATTAAATCAGATGTACTTGACTACCTAGTTGATTAGATTTCTTCGAGGCTCAGCAATTTACAGTTTGTGATTGACCATCTAACTGTTTACACTTTAACACTGATCACATTTATAGATGAACTAGCTACTTGACTAAACATCTGTTTCACTATATCTGATCTTATTGACCAACATGCATATGTTGAACCTTTCAAACGTACATTTTGGTATATTATCAGTAGATGGGATAATCTATACACGGCAAATAGTTTTTAATAAGTGAAAAATAAGAACTACCATTTTTCATTCACACATTTAGGTGTTCTTAATTTAGTTTTGGGTATATCTTACTGTGACAAATTATTAGTTTTGATAAATTTATAGATAATTCCAAACTGTATAATATAGTCAAATCTTATATAAACAGACAATATAGAATACATAAAAATGCATAGGTCAAAGAGTAGTCTTATTATTTGTTTTCATTTTTGTTTACCATCAAATTCGATCTAATCACATCCATATAATTTCAGTCCTATAATCTGCAGAGCATAAGCAGATAACATAATACTATTATTTGAATAAATATATTTTTATTTAAAATTTTAACATTTCAGTACAGTTAATATTCAATAAGTTCTAGATTATTTTAAATTTGTTTTACATTACACAATAAATACAATAAATTAAGCTATTGACCATAAATGTCGTAAACAAAATTAGTGAAACTTGAAGATTATTTTATTATGAAATTATGTACATGAAATAATTATACGTAAGAAGCCAGTAAATGGGAAAAAAGAAAATGCAATTTTGAAATAGAATGTTAATATTGAAGTAAAATAATGGAAAAGTAAATTAACGCGAAACTGACAAATGAATGAAAGTACTGAATTTATTCAAAAATCTTCCACAAGACAATCTAACAAAACTCGTTACTCAATAAATATAATACGCAATTAATGGTAACAAAGAACTGTTACAAAAAAACGGATACGAAAAAAGAATTAAAGTGGAATGAAAACTAGGTCAAAAAATGTTTTAAATTTCATAGAATAAATATAACACGAAGTCGTCAAATGAATTAATGAAAAAATCGTATTGGTATACTGAAAAAAGTATCTAGCAAATTTTATTTATCTCCAAATGCTCTATGCTGATAAATTGAATCCCAATTGCATTTTATATTTTGCGGTAGTTTACAAGAAGCAAAAAATGTAATGCGTTGAAATTGAAGTTTTTTGACTAAATTAATTTATGTAATTTAACAAAAACTTTGTGTAACTATCATTAACTATAAATAGGAAAAGTTTCCACATAATTGATATTACATCCTTAAAAGGTCTTTCTATACTTGTACATAAACGAAATAAGAATAGTTGAATATATTAGAATGTATTCCTTATCCTCTTTTATATTTTTTATATTTTTATAGTTTTACTTTTTAAGTGTACTCCACCCAAAAGAATTGTATTACTCATAAGTGGGTTAATAAATTGAATTGAATATATTAGACATATTATTTTTAATGCAGTCTATTATGCAAGTTGAATATTAAGTAAATCACAGTATGCAAGATACAGTTAACAAACAATATTGTAAATAAGTATTTCAAGATATTTTTAGCATCTACACTCTGAAAACTACGTACTAAATGTTGAGTTACCTAGCGGGAACTGAAATTTTAGTTATTATAACGACTTTTCTTTTAGCTGAATAATGCTTAATTAATCCAAATCTGAACTGTAAGCAACTATAAAAACTATAAAATATTTAGTTCCCAGTGGATAAATCATCATTTAGTTTAATTTACTAAATATATTTTTCTCTGTGTACAAAACTAAAAATGTCTTCACAGAATATTTTGGCACAAACTATTTTTACATTGTAGAACCAAAATACTAACGAATAACCAATTCTTTTTTAATCATTTTGAATATGTATAAAAAAGGACATCGTGAATTAAGGAAAATAGAAGATTTTGTATCAATTCTACAGAAATTTCAGGAAAAATTTATAAACAATGACTAATATATTATACAATAATAATAACTAATGTGTTATCAATATACTATTAAATAGATCTATTTCTCCTAATCGATATTCAAATGAAAGATTGCTGTAGTTACTATTCTGATGTTGAACGAAATTCGAGAGGTCAATTCTACAATAAATTTGTTAATAATTATTTTAATATGTAAAATATAATAACTGTGTCTTAAGGTCCTTACTTTCATTCATTGCAAAAATTCTTTGGACATTGCTATTGTAAAAAAAAAACGTTACTCGGCCAATAAAACGTGAGAAATCGCGGGCAAACATTTGCATTGAAATATATAAAGCGACGTGGCAAATTGTCTTTCTCATTGTCAGAGCACGATGTTCGATTTACCGTTATGCATTTTGCATTATTTATCGAGGCGCGATTGGTCCAAGCTTGCAAGCGCAAAAAGCCGACAGGCTGTCAACGAAGCTCATAAATTACGGACGAAAATAATTCCCCTGACGGTACCAATCGGTGAAACGGAGTCGCTCGCGTGGAAAATTAAAACAATGAAAAATCGTTGAATGTTGAGGTGGAATTTTTTAATAATGTTCGACTTAATCGAGAATATTTCGTAATTCAGAAAATGGTTGCGTGTAATGAACGTAACTGGTATCTCGCAAAAAATTTAATTTTTTTTGCTGCGAACATTCGAAGAATACATTTTTACGTCTGAATTATTTAACACTTAATAAATTAAATAGGTATTAAAAAGATTGCATGTGTTGAATTTGCACGCAATTTACGATATAAATATACGTAATGCATTGGCATGAATACGTCTTACAATTCATGTAATTCAAAATGACTCTGGATGCTCTAGTTGTTGGAATTGTTTAAAATTAACGATCTTTTATGTAAGTTTCTGGCATTTCAAATGAAAAATACGAAAAAAGATCGACTAGATATAAAACAAGTATAATTTAACTTTTTTGCTGCTATAGGTTTCTTAAAAAACAACGCAAAAATTATAATATTATAATACAATTTCTAAAGCAAAAAATATTTATTGTGAAATGTTTAATTTTAATAGAATAGATAAAATAAGAACCACATTTGAAAAAAAAACTTTAATTTTTTACTCAGTGACCGACGAAGTTATTGAGAAAAGAATCTTAAAAAAAATCAATTAATTTTTAACAACATCGGTCAGTGTGTTGGGGATACCATTTTGATTTCTTAAATCTATCATTAGATTTATCATCATCTACCTCAAAAAATCTGATTTAGGATAACAGTTCTTCATCTAGGTCAATTAAGTTCCCCTGCTATGAATTTACGTTACAAGCATTCATTTTATGATTAATTTAATTGATTAATTTATCTCGATATTTTTAAATACAAATTCCGTAGTAAATAGTTTTTTATGTATTCAGAATATGTTCACACTTTTCTTTCAGATGATATATAGACGGAATGATAGGAAGACTAGTACCATTTATTTAAATTTGAATGCGTATTAGTCAACTGGAAGTTAAAGGCATGTACAATTTTACCTGATCGACAATAATGAAAACGTTAACTAAACTGTTTTAATGTTAGCACCATTGTTGCGATCATCAATGTGCAATCCCGTGTAATCTTCATATAATCGTTATATTACCTTCATAATTTTCTTGAGTGTTGCTTTGCAAGATGTTGTAAGCCATATAATCCGACTATACGGGATGTAATCTCGGTAATCGGTACCATGAAATCTCTGTAAAGTCTGAAATGGATATGTTTGCCATTTACATTGATGCAACGTGTTCTGAAAATGTTTGTAATTTGCAATAAAAACAAGTTTGTTTCCAATTATAATGCCACTAATAGGAAGTTATTCGTTTATTTCCAAGTAGTCGTTTGGTATTAAAATCGCTTGAATAATATACATATAATATTATCTTTATAAAATGTGTAGAGGGCAGGAAATATAAAAAATGGGCAAACACTTAAATCACAAAAATATCTGATACTAATAATATGATATTATCATTTAAAATTTTATATTTATATTTTAGCAGTTATAATACTAAGTAAATCGTTAAAAGAGCTATATTTCGGTCTTAAAGGTGATTATTTTTTTTTATTATTATTAATATTATTTTTTATTATGTGGAATTATTTCTGATTTCCTATACTTTTATATGATTTTAATAATAAGGTGATTCTACATTTTTCAAAAAAGAATTTTAACTCCCTCATCTTTGAAAAATGCGATGAATTTAATTAGTATTTGTAAAATCGCCTGAATATTAATCGTCTAAATTGCATCATTTAATTTTGAAATACCTATCAATGTATAATACTCAGATTATTAAATATTATTCTTTTTTTCTATTAAAGGTGGCCAACGATCCAGTTCCCATTTAACAAGTGTTGGATTTTCACACAAATGGATGTAATACTGTTAAAAGTGAGTATACTATATTGTTGAATTTCTAGTTAATTTTGATGCATTCAGTCATGTAATTGTATAATTGAACGAACTTACCTGTAAGTGAAGTTCGATTTAAATTGTATGAGCGCCTCCTCCGAAAAGATCAATTGTAGTATCTCTACTTCATGCCAAAATCTCCACAATTTTAAAGATAAAAACATGTGACAAACACCCGTGCTTTGTCACCACGAACCACGTCCCCAGCGCTCCAACTGTCATTTCTTCAAAGGATTGCCGTAATGTAAAGGGTTTATCTAATATATTAGATAACGGGCTTCTATTATTTGGGTGGGTTATTGATCTTTTCGGAGGAGGCGCTCATACAATTTAAATCGAACTTCACTTACAGGTAAGTTCGTTCAATTATACAATTGTATTTCGCGCCTCCTCCTCAAGATCAATTGTAGATGTTTAAAGAGATCATTACGGCAATAAAACCAATTAATCGATAAATTTGGTCTTACAAATTTTGTATGTATTATCTGTGTATTACAATATTACACCGATGCAGCACAGAGACAATTAAACGCATTAAAGATGCAACTTTTCAAAAAATGCATAACTACACAATTTTAATTTAAATAAGAATCTTCAATTAACTATTTTCTTGAATTATCAAGAATCGATAAAGCAAAAGATTCGTTACCTGGGATTATATCCCGATCATAAAATTTTGCAAACGCTGACGATTGTTTTGACCAACCAGCGGTTTTTCTAATCGTATCTAACCCTATACCTAATCGCTTAGCAGCTGATGTTGCTGCGTGGCGTGTACTGTGCGTTGAATATATTCTTGTATCTATACCAGCCTCTGATAAAGAGTCCTTAACCCACCTACTTAACGTTTGAGGTGATACACTATTGAAGGGTTTTCTCGTAGAAATAAATAGTTTTTTAACAGATCCTCGTAACTGCGCAGTTTTCTGCAAATATTTTTTAAGCGTGATCGCTGGACAAATTCTTATATCGCTATAAAAAGGCAGTACTAGTAGTGGTTGAGATATGTTTTGTTTTGATGTTTTGATACGCGCAGGAATCGCAATTTCTAACTTCGAATCATATTCAAAATTATTATCAATTTCAATTAACGAAAATGTTTGCATTCTATGTGCAGTTATAATTGCTAAAAGTGTAATTAATTTCTTAGAGAGAGATTCTAATTCTAAATCATCATTGAAATTTGTTAAAAAATAATCCAATACAATCTTTGGATCCCAAGTATGCTCATATCTAGGACGCGCCGGTCTTAATTTAAAAATTCCCTTAAAAAATCGCTTCATGCATGGGTCCTGTGCTATATCATTGTCTGTTATAAGTGAAATTGCAGATCTGAAAGAATTTAACGAGCTATATGATAGATTCTTCTTAAATTGCTCGGTTAAAAATTCTAGAATCTGCGGTGTTGAAGATGTATACAAATTGTAAGACTTTCCTGTACAAAACAACCACCACTTGTTCAGTGCGACGTCATAGTTTTTCAAGGTCGAACTGCTTAACGATGCGATCATTATGTCCATAACTGCGTGTGGTACCTTTCGTCTCATCAATCCCTGCTGGATAATACTCCGGCAACCAGGGTAAGGCTCTTCCATAACGGGTGAGGATTCCTGTCGCACGATGTCAAAAGATTAATATTAGGTTTAAATCTTAATGATTCAGATATTAATAACTTTTGATAAAACGGGTACCATGGCTGAGCTGGCCAATCAGGTACTACCACTATACCGTAAGCTTTATCTTTCTTAATTTTTCGTAAGACTCTCAAAATTACACTAAAAGGTGGAAATGCATAAAAGGAAAATTCGCTCCAATCTATCGTAAAAGCGTCAATAGCCTCAGACTCGGGATCTCTTTTCCACGAAATATAACGTTTGTATTTTTTATTTGATCTGCTTGCAAAAATGTCAATATCTGGGAATGCAAATTTTCTAGTAATTAATTTAAAGGCTTCATTAGATAGTTCGAATTCAGTTTCTGGTTCCAATTTACGCGATTCAAAATCTGCTTCATTATTTTCTTTGGAGCTAATGTATGATGCGAAAATCCAAATATTACGTTCTTCGCACCATTGCCAAATTCGTCGCATGATATTATTTAAATTTTGATGCTGAATTCCTCCTTGCCTGTTTATATACGAAATAGCTGTCGTATTATCTATCCTCATTAGAATATTGCAGTTGTGTAAACATTCCGCAAAGGAGATCAAAGCAAACAATGCAGCCTTTAATTCTAAATAATTAATCTGCAGTTTCTTTTCTTCTTTTAACCAAAACCCATTAGCTTTTAAATTTCCACATACAGCTCCCCAGCCGGATAGAGATGCATCAGAAAATATTTCTAAGGCAAATTCTGGAGAATTAATGGAGCTGAATCCTGAATCTATATGGTCTTGCCACCATTTAATATCATTCTTATCATAATCCAATATCATCATAGCATCATAGTTATAATCATTCCTTGATAGTTCCAGAAATTTCTGACGTTCAAAATTTTTTGTATAAAGCCAACTGTATTTAATAGCAGGGCAACAAGATATAAGCGCACCAATAAAGTGGGCAAAATCTCGAATCTTACAAGATTTTAATTTACCGTATTCGTGAAGTAATTTCTTTATTGACATTTTTCTTTTATCCGTAATTGTGAATGTCATGGATACTGAATTAAAGACAAAACCTAAAAATGTACAAGTTTGGATAGGCTCACTTTGACATTTTTGTCTATTGATGATAAAACCGAGGTATATTAACAGTCTCCTAGTCTTATTAAAATTCAGTAAACATTCTTCATAAGTATTACCGATTAATAAAAAATCGTCTAAATACATGACTGATTGAAACCCTAATTTTCGTAAAAATTGAACTATAGGTTTCATAATTTTTGTAAAAACAAAAGGAGCCGTAGCTAACCCGAATGGTAAACATGTAAATTCATACAAAATACCTTCATATTGGAATCTTAAAAATTTTCGGTGTGCCTTATCAACTGGTACAAGGTAGTAAGCGTCCTTTAAATCTAAGGACGTCATGAAAGAATTTTGTTCCAATAACCGCATTGCTACCTTGTAGTCTTCTAGTTTAAAATGCTCTGTCTGAACGAAATTATTTAGATTTTTAAGATTCAAAATAAGTCTGTACGTTCCATCTTGCTTTGATAAAATGAAAATATTAGAAATAAATTGATCCTTATCAGGAACACATCGTTCAATAGCACCTTTCTCTATTAGTGTATCAATTAACGGTGATATTATTTTCTTTTGATGTTCAGAAAATTCCGTAGTATTCAAAATTGAACGATTAGGGACAGATTTAAAGGGGATCTTATAACCTCGAACCCAAGATAATATTTTATAGTTCAAAGTAATATTTTTCCATGCATCATAGAATAGTGATAATCGACCACCAATATAACCTACATTTTCGTTTAACGCCTCTTCGTCTGGGCTTTCTTGTAAAAATTCTTCGATGCACTCAGGTACGTTCGGTGCTGATGGTTCATCTGACGTGGTTGATAATACCGAGATGATGTTGGTGCCCGTCTCTGTCCGCTTGACATCACTGTTTGAGCTTTGTTTGCAAATTGCAGTTGTTGTTTTGGAGGTCGAGACGGGCCCTTGAAGTTTTTTGAACTCTTCGTATTATAGCCCTTTTGCGCTTTAAAGTCTTCTGCTGCCTGATCAACAATTTTTGCCGTTTTTAATTCTTCGGATAATTTTGTCCCAAACAGAAATTTATCTGCAGAAGATGAGCTCAAAGTTTCCTTCAAGGACACATTATTTACATTCGACAAAATAAGACTTCTGCGAATGGATGTTTCGTCATGTATCGCATCTGTTAATACGCGGCATACGTCATTTAAATTTTCAATAATTGGAATATCCTCAACTGAATCCTTTTCAAACAATCGATGAGATAGCCTTTGCAATACCTGCTACACAAGATACCAATTTTTTCATGCTTATGCACTATTCTACTATCTCTAGATCGTGCAATTTCAGTCATTGATCGCCGAACTTCTGGATTCAACTGTGGGGGTTCTAAAAAACCGCAATTTTTTGGCGGAGGATATTTCTTTATTAAAGTTTTTCTTTCATCAGCAGGAAGTCCTAATTTTAATATATCTGACCAACGAATAGCAAAGTCAGAGTGAACTGGAGATGCCATAATACGTTCCTCTGCTATACGTTGTCCAAGTACATTTCGAATCTCGTCACTTAGCTGCTTTTCGCCCTCTGTTTGACCGTCGATTGTAGGTAGTGCCCGGGACTGCCCCGCCTCTGAAACTGAGTCGTTTATCCTACCTCCAATGACATTTTTCGTTGATTGTTCAATGTCTTTATTTATTAACCCCAGCGATAATGTTGACGCAGATTTCGGATGTACATTTTGAACATCATCATTGGTCTCTGTATATTCCAATGAATAATTGGACTCGTCGTCTCTCGTCCGATCCTCTGCTGGAGATATGCTTCTACTGCTGTAGCGACTTCTGCCTATCAGAAAGAAAACCCCGTGTTTTTTAAAATAGATTTATAGGTTAACACGGTACACATAATCTCGTTGATTATCTTAACCTTGTATAAAAAACTCGTACGAAATAGGTTCGACGATAAAGATATATTGATTTCAAATATTATCATATTTCCAATAAACATTCTCATACAAAATAGGTTTGATGAGATAGATCTGTTGCACTCAATTAACTTTGCTGACTGTTTAAACTCATACAAAATAGGTTTGTTGAGTTCCCAATACGTAAATCTTAAAGATTTACTAATAACTCGAACAAAATAGGTTTGTCGAGTGCGTGCTGTTGAGACATATCTTTAAAAGAAAATGCCTTCGTATTGTAAATACTGATGATGACGTTGCTGTCATATGGTAACCTCAAAATTCATCAATTTTAATCGCATAAAATTGTTTAGGAATCAAGAAGACGATGTAATAATATTTCAATTACAATACTTCCTGTAACAGCTCTTACCAGAGTCGGACGATCTGCCGGTTGACAATGAACGTGAACGTTGTCTATGGTGTAACCTCCTTTTATCCATACGCTTCACTTTCTTCTTCAGTTTTTTCAAAGTCTCTAAAATGACTTTGCATTCATCCTGGGATGATGATGAAACATCTCGGTTACTACGTTTACCCATTATTGTTGAACGCCGATATACGTGTGGTTCTTTCGGCACAAAGAAAGAGAATGACAGTTGGAGCGCTGGGGACGTGGTTCGTGGTGACAAAGCACGGGTGTTTGTCACATGTTTTTATCTTTAAAATTGTGGAGATTTTGGCATGAAGTAGAGATACTACAATTGATCTTGAGGAGGAGGCGCGAAATACAATATTATTTGTTAAAACATAAAATGTGCACGAAATTCATATGATTTTCGGTTGTGGTCAAATAATATGTCATGTGGGAGTAATGGCCATGCAACTACATTATCATCGTACATGAGCTGAGCTGGTGATCAGAATCACTGCCTAAATCATATATTTCATGCTCCAAAAATGATGCGTAAAATCGAATTTCGTCATTTTGCAGAACTCCTATTAGCAAAAATTAAACTCATTCTATTGGTAATTATATTGGAATTGACATCAATTAATCTGATATCGTTTTCTAAAACTGATTTACCATCACAAACCATCATGACATTGTTTTTATGTTCTTTTTTGAAATAATATGTCACGGATAGATCCTAATTACTTTCAGTCTGGTAAGTTACGGTGATCGATCTACAAGAAAAAGACCAGAATGTCGTTTAAAAAATACATAATAACAACGAAAACCGCAAACAAATTTCCCTTACGCATCATCATGATTATGATTATGACTACCAGTTTCATTGTTTTATTTTTCTGAAGTCTGTGGAAAGAGGTTTGAATTACTCATAAAAGTTTCAGACTTAAGAATAAAATAAAAAAAAACACATAAGTTGCATAGTGAACACTCGTTCATAAGATCGCATTAATATAATATTACTGTTTATTTACTAATTAAAACGTGAACGTTAATAATAACATTTAAATGAAAATCGTTATTTTTGTCAAATCTATTTAAATCTTAGAATACGCGCCAGTTTTTGCAAATGCTTCTTAGTTTCCTACGTTCTAGTACACATTTTAACTGCTATCCAAAGTTTTAAGAGCCGCAAAGGTCATATAAAAATTCTATACGAAACTACTGTCAATATATTTTTATACCAGAGGAATGTTAATAGTTACAGCAGTGACAAGTCTATTGTGGGAGTTGTTGTTTAATTATCATATCAATGATAATACTACGTAATACTACGTAGTTACAAAATTACGTAGGTAGTAATTAAGTAAATTTGTATTACGTAGGTAACGATCGTAACTAGTTAGCGAACTTTAAGCGTTATTGTTTGTAGCTAACAGGTAACAAATTTGATATCAACAATATTCATATATTCACAAGAGGAACGGAAATTTCATAATTTCTAATAAAGTGTATTAGTCCGATTGAAATAAGTTAATGTTTGTTTTAGAAGAACTGTCTAGAACAGGTGCACATTATAGTCACATTAGACCTTTAGTCTATTATCGGATTTAATGGATATTGCAGTCGACTGTATTTCATTTGTAAATACACGTCATTGTAGAATTTGAATGCATTTTTTCTGTATAATTTACGTAAATAAAACCTAAAACGTTTATTCGCGATAGCGAATATTTAGTAATTTTAAGGAGATCTGTGCCATAATTTGTGAACTGTATTCATCCGATTCTAAGAAACTATATTCAATGATTTTTCTCTCCTTCATATCGGTAATGCTATATAGTAAATCAGCGTGGAAAGATTGTTGATTCCAATTTATCAATTTTTCGTTTGTCTAAAATAATTGTAAGATTGTTTCGGTAAATTAGCTCTTTAAAAATTTGTATATTGATTTTGTTAAATTCGCTAAGAATAAAATGAGTTTGTAACTTTACAAGTAGCACATACATTTCTATAAAATGTTAAAATCATCGAAAATTGTCAGCTGAATAAAAAGATGATGAGTCATTGATGAATTAGGATTATATGACTAGAGAAGTCAGTGATAACAATAAAATATCACACGGGTCATGCCATGAAATTATTGTACTAATGACGTATTTGTTATGAAATTTATATAACAAAATTTATTTAAAATCACTATGTTGCATGTCTTCACTTGTAATCAAAGTTCTTACAATCCCAAACACAATAATTATCACATATTACATGGAAAATCAGGAATGTTCGTCATTTAATGGGATCAGCTTTGAGGAGTATACAAATATCATTTCATAAATAAAATCCTCCTAACAAAACAAATATTCTCATTATCATATTGTAGAATTAAAAAAATTGTGGCTTAAAAAGTTAGACAATATATCAGATATTTTCAGGGAGAAAGTAGTTAAATTTTCTATCAAGTAGTAAATGAATACAAGCGAATTAGTAAGACGCACCAACTGAGTACACGAAGAGAAATATATGTTACTGGATACTATAATGATGGTAACATCAGTATATTATCGGATACAATTTTCTCTCTGTGTAGTAATAGCAATGGACAAAAATTTACTTTATGGAACTTCAAGTGCACTCAAACATTTTTAAAACCTTTATTGGTATTTTATTCGAGGTCCTAAACGAAATTTACATTCTAAAGCGAGATTACATCATCCTTTACATATTTAGATTAGTAATCAAAGGAGGATCAAATGGAGAGTTTATTTTTCGAATGTTTGACTAGTTTATTTGATTCGTTTAGAAAATATGTCAAAAAATGTAAACTGTTAATTAATAACATTTTATTACCCAAGCATTAATAGTCGATGCATATAGCATTTTGTCCACAGAACCGAATCTGATTTTAAAAATATTCAGTTTTCTCTAGTATTTGGTCAATTTAAGTTCAAAATTATAGAGAAATGCTATAAAACAATTAAAGTGTGTATATATGGAGTGGGTACCAAAATGTGGGCACCTCCTACCCGGTGTTTAATAAACCTATAAAGTTCAAAAACCCTACATTTAATTTCCGGTTAATATTCGGACAGGTTCTAATATTCCGAACTGCCAAAGTGAGGACTACCAAAATCAAGTGAAGTCGATGTTTCCAAGATTTTCAGCAGTCGGTTTTTAAAAGTAGAATTTCTACAATGTTGAAGTTTTAAACATTTGGTACCTATACTGCATATGAGCAAATGACTTGTACGGTTTGAAAAATCGACAAATCTAAAAGCCAAGAGATCAATCAGCCGATAGTGATAAAGCCGACAGTTGAAAAGTCGACAGTTAAAAAGCCAACACATAAAAAAATAGGCACACAGACAAGCGGACAGTAATTTTTCGTGTTGGTTTTTGTACTGTCGGCTTTTCGATTGTCGGTTTTTTTTAACTACCGGCTTTTTGATTTGTCTGTTACTGGACCCGCACTCTATATGACACCTGAAATATTTTCCTGCGAGATTCAAAAATAAAACCCTATGTACTATTTCCTTTATATAAAAAAGTACATTTATTTGCTTGAGGGCCGCACAATGTTCTTCAATGCTTTTAGGAACATTTTCATAGAGACAGAATTAAATCGATGTCTCATACGAACAACCGAACATCTCAAACGTAATGCGATAAAGAACCGGACATTTACAAAGTTGTTAAGATATAATGAATCGCTATTGAAAAATTTGAAATATCCGATTCTTGGCAGCTATTGTCAAAAATCTGGTTCTTTGTCGCAAATTCTGAAAAGTCTGGTTTTTCATAGCATAACTTTCGAAATGTCCTATTTTTCATCTCACGTTTGACGTCCGGTTCTTCGTACCAGTTATCGAAATGACTATTGGAACATAAATTTCTATTGAGTATTTGTCTGTTTCAAAATAGATGAATAAAGAAGTAGTAAAAAAAAAGTAAATTCTATAGAATGTCATAAAACTTGTTAATAGAGGTCAGTGGGGCTGCTACTTAAGAATCTTAAAACAAATGTCAAAATATAAAAATGTCGGATGAAACATGATCGATATAAGAAATAATATAACATTCCCCTGTCATTTCAATCCTGTATTTCCGCAAATGTACATGATAGTTTATTTTGATAGAAGAGTATTGTTACGTCCTCGAAAACAAAAGTTGTTCCCACTTATTTCAAATGAATACAATACATCGATTTATGTTTTAGGGTCTCAAGATTGAGCTTTCATTACAACCTATGTGGAAAGTTTATTGTCTCACTTTATGATTCTATACACGTTTCTAAAATGCAAGAAATTCCTTTTTTTTACTGTTCTAAACAAATTGTTCACATACAAGGGTAATTCCATATTTTCAACGCCAATTGTACGTAATAACTCTTATAGAAATCATCTGTAACATTTTAGACAGTTTGCAGTTGTTGAGATTTTATTGGGTTGTGTTATATAAAAACCCTATTATTTAAATTTATAGAAAAAAATAATTTGTCTACCAAAGAATGCTATAGGTTTTTCAAAAAGTAACGGAGAAAGTAGGTTAGAAATTCTTTCAAATTTATTAGCAGATTTGAAAGAAATGTGTATTAATTTCATTAAAGTTCTTATTACCGACTAAAAAATTCACCAGAGTCATCTGTAGTAATCGATCATTTATTTGATTCGCATTGAATGCGTTCAATAACAATGTAATGACACTTAATTCATAAATGCTGGAACTGTTCAACTCCGTTGAACATTCAGAGCATTAATCTTGAAAACGAAAAACTTACTAAAGGTTACCAAATTTTCGAATGACAAGAGAAGACGCATAATATAAAGAAAAACATACAAGTACATAATGCACAAAATATGTTTAGTTTCTTACGTCGAATAAATGACATTACTTCCGAAAATAAATATTCCCCTTATGTTATCGTAAATATATATAAAATCTTATAAAGATAGACGGTATTTCACATATAACCAGGGAGAAAAGGAGTTAAGATTACTTATTAAGTAGTACGAGGGTGTAAGTGTACCAGTCAGACTCACCGATTCAGTAGTAACAGCTTTAAAAAGAAGTGGGTAATATTATCGGATTTTTACGCACAATTACACTCACATCGCACATTTCATTTAAATTTCCATAATTCGACAATGAACATGCCTAGATTTATCAAAGTATGAGACACCAATTACCTACGTTTCTTAATTTTCTCAATGGCTAAAGATTTATAATGTTTTTGTGGACACATTTCCTAAATCCATCAATTCAATACATATGTATTCAATTCATGATAGGAAATGTATTTTAAGATATATAGAAATGAAGCACTTGACTTAACCCACTCGATTTTATAATGCCCTGACTTCATTCTTGATTGTTCTTTCCTCAATAATTCCCTATCACTATTTAATGTATTAACACATTTTTTCATAGGAAAGTCATATAAATAATATATATTTAGAATCGTCTCATTGTAATACTGGCACAAATGGTATGCCGAAGAAATGCTTCAAAGTTCATTTCATTAAACCAATTTTGATACGATGATTGCCGTTGTGTATACTATTAATTTCCACTGGTAAATCGATTGAAAATGATGGAGTGCAATTTCAAGCTTCTCAATTACGTAACTATCCTTGTATGGAATTGGACCTCCCTTCTCGTACCGTAAGATAGTACCTCCATTACACGCATTACATGGTTTCACGCACGATCACGTGCGGTAATGTTTCGAGGAGTCGTAATCGCCGAATTAATCATTGAAAGCGTGATCATCGTTCCTGCGTGATCTAGGCACGTGTCCGAGAATGGTTTCTCTATGGCCTAGGATTGCTTCTATGACGTCTGTATACGTACAGGTCAGTACTCGATACAAATGGTTCATCCAGACTTAGCAAACAGGTTAATGGACCCCGAAATACAAGAGCCTATCCACACCTATTACTTCCTCACGACAATTTTGAAATCAGATCTCTCCATTTTTGTCTTCTATGTTCATGGTATATTCATCTTGCTCCATCAAATCTCTCTTGACTTTATTCTCCTTGCGTGTTTGCGTTGAACTTCGAGTTGCTCGTTCAGACATCGCTTAACCCCGATTCTGAACATTTTTGTACGTGAACATCTAAGTGCAAATAGTTAAGGGGCCCTTTCGCCGCTTAAGCCATCATGTAAACCGTCGTCAGTCCTGGTAAACTAGAGAAAGGGAAATGTCGGGAATTAACGTCAAGGGGACTCGAGGAAACGAGCTCGTACGGGGTGTTGGAGATTACCCGAAAATACTGGTTCCAGGAGTAAATGGAGGATACGGCAGTCATAGAAACGAATGAATGATAATCATGACTTTTCAAGTTTCGCGATTATGCGTTATGTTTCAAGTTAGAGCAACTAACGTTATTGTGTTTAGATATACATTTCCAAAATATGTAATATTTGCGATATCAACCAAGGACATTTGAAATAATTCAATCAATTGCTAGTACATTCTAGAAGTAAGTTAGTTTAGTTCTTATTAATTCCATGATGTAATTAGATACATTTGATCAACAATTCAAGGAAGAACTGCTATATAAATTTATTTTAAAACATGTTGATTGGAAAGACAACATTGGAAAGAAAAAATAACATGTAATTCATATCAGGTCCTTCCGTATCACATTTCGCCAACAATATTCACGAATGAGAGAAAAATCGTTACTGCGGTTAATTTGACGATCATTATAAACATTTTGACTAATTCAATACGTCACGGTAGCTCGGTATATGTCACCTTCCTTACGAAAGAAAAGCTTTTCAGTATCATATTACTTGTAGTCAATGGTTATTTAGAATTCTAGTTTTTTCCGATAGTTTCCCGATCGTATGATCCATCGAAAGAAATACCACTGTTATGTATCAGACACTGAATTCTTCTCGAATTTTAAATCGTCATCTGCCTTAAAAGAACGTTTTCTCTGTACCAGCAGCCATGGATTCAAAATAAATCTTAGTTTTTGAAATAAATAACGGCTATTGCAATGTAACGTTAACATACAATAATTCAGTGGTTTTTGACTGATCTTTTATCCTTTTTTTCAAACAAAGTTGTACGGAAAAAAGACAAAAGATCTACAGGATTTATAAAAAATGACAGATTTATTCCACACGGGTTTATAACTCCATATATCAAATGATATTATAAAAACTCAATGACTCACACTTATATTGTTTCTCATATAAGATGCTACAGCTCACATAAATACCCGAGACAATTATGTCTTCTTTTTCGGCATTCTGAAAATGAAGAAAATCGACAGTCTTAAGTAAGTCAGAAATTATAAAAAAACTGAAATGATATTTAGTAATAAAAGTATATTAAGCTTTCTCTTCACTTTATAAATTTTTATTTCTTGAAATCTATGTCATGTTAAGAAAGCCCAACGAAAGATTGTTCAAAATAATTAAAAATGTTCAAATATAATGAATTACTAATATTTTAGGCACTTAAAATCATATATTACCCTAAAAACCGAAATTAAAATTGAACCAGTCCCACAATACAAAAATGTAGGTCTATATCTTTTTACTAAATAAGTTAATTTTAAAGAGGAAATGGGACGAAAATTATGATACTTACATATTTGTAACATTAAGATAAAGGGGCTAATTTCTGGTTTACCCACCCTCTAAAGGATATAGTTTTATATTTTATTAACCCATTAACGCCCAAATAGAAAATTTCAACTCCATGAGAAAAATTTAACACTAGTAATTTCTTATTGACCAAGAACCACTCTTTCCAATGGTTTATTTCAAAATCTTTCAAATCCCGAAATAAAAAAGTTCTACAATTTTTGTTACAGAAAAGTATGCCACTTATTGGTTTATTTTTAATTATCGAGTTTTGTTGTAGGTAATAGCATTAACATACCTCTAAAAGTAGTTCTTTAATTGATATTTGTGACTCTTAGAGGTATGCTGAAACCATTCCCCATAATAAAATTCGATAAATTATAAATAAAACAAAAAATGTCAGGATTTTGTGTAAACGCGTATAAATGTTTTATTTCAATATTTGCAAAATTTTGTCATGCACCATTGGATAGAGTACATCTTGACCAATAAAAAATTACTGGTGACAAATTTTTCTCTTGGAGTAAGATGCCCACTAATCTCAAATTGTAACGTCAACTATAGAAAATGTAACTAGGGCATGTTACTTTTATACTTTTGTTACTTTTTTTAGTTTCAGCAACAAATCCTCTAGTTGTGATATTTTATTACCGTATATAAATTCAAATTCGAAATAATATTGTTTACTTTGTGGCGATTACAAATAAATGACAGAAACGAGTCCCAAAATTACAAGACTGGACTGCAAAAATAAGTTTATAAAAGTACTTATATAAGTAATGAAGAAAACTAATGAAAGAATGAAAATGAAATATCAGAATTCAATTTATTAATGCTGAAATCAATGACTCTTTTTATCAACATTGAACATATCATGTGAACTGAATAAAAGAACAAAATACTACATACCATATATGAATATACAAATAAATGAATTAGGTCAAGGAGCAATCAAGAGGATTAGGTGAAATGGATGGATAGATGAGAATAATCAAATATCAAATAAAATGAATGTGTTATTTGATGTTTGAAGGGTTTTCATAAGGCCAATCAATTCAATGACAGCTATCAGAGACGTATAAATATTGAATAAATGACAAAAATTTTCCAATGAAATAAATTTTAATTACCTATGAATAAATAATTAATGACAATAAAAATGACAAGATGATAAACAAAATAACAAAAGAGTAAGAGTAACGATCATGATGAAATGAATTACGGAACAAAATCATCAAGAAATTAAAAATATAATAAAATGATTCAGTTAAAACTCGGTTATAAAACTAAAAGAAGTATATAGTATCAAAGTGGTAGAGAAAGTAATAGAAATCCGAATATAAGAAGAAGATCGCAAAGAAAAAAACAGGAATAAACAATAAAAAACGTAAACTAAAACTACAAAATATTGCAGATTAAGTAACAAGACGAAAAACAAAGATTTGCATGGAATAGATTTCAGATTGGCTAGTTCGATCATATGTAAATAGTATTGACATTTAGTTTTGAGAAATTTTATATCTATTTATCGGTAATAAAAATTACATAAACAATCATAAGCTGAAGAAAATGTAACGCACACGATAAACTACGTGAAAGTTATAGACAAGGAATAGCTAATAACACAAAAGCATTGACAGTGAATGCAGGAAGAAATACAGACTAGAGAAAAAATGTTTAAACGAAAAAAGCAACGGGAATAGGAATTTAAAAAATTTATAACATTCCAATAAAGAAGGATTTTATTAATGCAGAATGACATAACATAAAATGGTTTTTAATCGTATTTAAAAGAACATTTTTTGATCATCAAATCAATTTTTTTTGCGTTTATTACGATTTTAAAACTACACCCTAAATTTGCATTGTCTGATTAGTTTTAAGATTGCGTTTACTATTAATAAATATTTCCGGTGCATACACCTTTGTAAAACTTTCCTTATCACGAAGAAATCGAAACATTTTTGAAATCTCACAATTTTTTTTTCATTTCATCCATATGATAATCTTCAAATGTCATGTTAGCTTCAGTGAATATTCTCCTTTATAGATAGGATGAATCGATACTCCAAGCCAGTAAAATTATGTTGATTTCACGTCAATTAAAAGTTCAGTACTCGTAGCATGGATTAATTCTATCAGTTATCATTCGAATGACAATTTATAAATAGATTCATTTACAGAATTTCTCATAAAAAAAACCTAATGAGCGTTGTAAAATAAATTTTTGGGCTTAATGAAATATTTTTTTTATTACTGATGAAACTATAGATTTAATTCTATGTTACGTAATTAATTTATTGACTCTAGTTTTTTGCTAACTTCGTATTAAATTTGAATGTAATAAATACTGCATTAGTATGAAGCGTTATTCCCTTGGGTATTAAAACTGCCGTAGCAAAGTAGAAAAATTTATAATACGTTAACTTTTGCTCGTATGCAAATTTCGCATACAAATTCGTTCAGATATATTGTCTATGGCCGTTTGAAATAAACGAAATTTTGTAAAGACTACGTTTATTCTCACTCAACCAAAAATGGACTAAAAGTCGACGAATGTCCAGGTAAAAATCGAATTGCAGTCGACTTTTAGTCGACATTATAGTCAACGTTCAAAGACGATAAATTTAACATTTGTGACATAATTTTTATTCGTCATCTACATTTAATCCATACAACTAGTGTAGACTGCAGGTCGACTTTTACCGGAACATTCGCCGAACCTTAGTCGAATTTTGTTTATATGGGGAGGACTGCTTTTTTAACGACTTCTATTAATCAACTAAAGAGACTGAAAAGTCATCGAAAGTCAATTATAGTCGACTTACATTCTAATTTGTTCAATCGACGAAAGTTAATTAACTTTCAATGGCTGATTTAACATCTACAATCAACTGACAGTCGACTCTAGTAGTCGACTTACAAGCCACTTTCTGAAATCTACGTGATAGTCTACCTTTTGCAGTCGACTATAGTCGACTTTCAGTCAACTCTGGTTGTATCAGTTAGTATGCCAAAGCATTGCCTCCCTTAACAATACAGCAAAAGCTTTACTAATGCTTGTACTATTTTCATAACGTTGTAAAAAAAAGTATAACACTTTCATGTGTTCAATAAAGTTTTACCAAACATTTGTTGGTTCATCTCCTCAGCAAATTACTTGTTTCTGTGCTCTTCAAAACTGGCAATCAAGTTCACATGGTTTACAGAATCTCGTAAACCTGCAGAAGATTGGTTATTCAACTATATAAGATAAACATGACAGTACAACGCTTCATGATAACTCGGATATACGCTAGTAATCTACTAGAAGATCCACATCTACAAACTGAGCTCTATTACAGACGTTTCGCCAACATAACTGATTTTATTTAATTTTAGTTCCATCGAACTTCAATATTCAATTAATTAGTTTATTTATTGGAGAGGATAATGTTATATTCTTGTCTACTTGGATTGGAGTACAATTGGAAAAGCCCTTAAAATAGCCGTTGGAACTAAGGGTTAAATAAAATTTTAGACAAATTTGTCAGCAGTTTTAATAAATTTAATTTTATACATTACATATATTTTTAAATTTCATGTCATTTTTAACAATGTATCGTATACTATTCATGTTTCTGTTATCAAATTATTTTCGAGAAAATAAATTTACCCATTATCTAACCTCTTTAATTCTTTAGAACATTACATTTTGAATCAGATTTCAACAAATCTTCATGCGAATTTTGAGATAAGTTTTCTCGAGTCTTAGTATCATAGCGGGGGAACTAAAACTTGCCTCACTGGAAGTTAATAATGTGCCGATCCAATATTCCGAAAGGTCAAAAATAGGGAGTCCGCTACTACCTCAAAATTAAACCGGCTCAATAAATGCATACTCTGGGATCTCAATGCTCTTGAACTTTCCCTCGATTTCTATGCGAAAAAAAGATTAACGTACCTAAGAATTGTTCTATTGAATTCTTCTATATGATAAGTCTAATAATAAAAGAAATCGTAAATCTAATATTAAATATGACAGGTCACCATTTTGAGGTTAAAACCTTTGTTTAGTACCCTTACATATGTTACGGATACAAGATGTCTAGTACTCGTAAAGTTGAAGTTCGAAATCCCGTATGAAATACCATTATTTTTTTGACAAACATGAGGTTGAGAAATAATTAGTAAACACATTTTCGACCGTTCGATACTAAATTTTAAAACTCGGCACAATCTATGAATATTACAATGGAAATAACTTATACTAAATAATATCCTTGTACGAGCGCTGATATCAACCTAATAAAGGAAGAAACATACCTGCGTTTTATAATACTACCGCGGCAGAACTCTTGATTTCTTCGGTGGTAATGAAATAGTTAAGAACCTACTTTAATAAATATTAAAAAATATGTGAGTATTTATAGAAATATTTCTTGCTACATTGTTTACAAAAGAACCATTAATTTTGCTGTAAACGGATATTGTTATATTAGTTCTTGAATCAAAATTTAGTACAGTATATAGTCACGTTTGATGAATGGTTAGTTCATTGACATAAAACGCCGAAATATGTGCGAATTGAATCTCCTGAGAATTATTTCGTCAAGGAACGAGCAGTTCGCTATTAGTAAATCCAATGACCGTGTTCCGATGGCTAAGGTAATGGGTAGTATAGTTCTCTCGACTATGCCTCTGATCTTCGCAACTACACTGTCCTATCAGTGTTGGTATCAACAGCACTTGGTAGGTGATGATGTTTATAATGGGTCATAGTCTGACTTGATTGACATCATGGTTATTCACCATGATGATCGTATCACGTGATGGATGACGAACGCAGTTAATAAGTCGTATTATATAACGGTGATTTCCATATACAGTAGTTGCTCAGTTAACATAATTCTTCATCATAGTATTATCATAAACATCTTCATCTGTTATCGTCATATTCTACTTATTAATCATCTCATGACATTATAGAAAAAATGTTTCAATCCTTTTCACATATTTGTTTCGCATGAGGAGATATTGTTATACTTAGAAGCAATTAGTTTCAATCTTTAGAGTAATAAACCGATTATAAATTTGATAATAGTAAATTTAAAATATTTATTCACCGTTTTCGATACATTTATTACATGCAACCTACACCAAGGACTTTTACATTTTCAACCAAGTCACGAAACTTTACAATTTATAAGTATGATATTTCACATTTTTTAAAAATTATTTCGTCGATTTAAAGGCATAGTAGAACTTCTGAACACACGATAATTATAAAGCCAACTCATTGGAGAACTGCATTCAACATAAAATCAAAAAGAAAGGAAAACGCCTTTTTTATTTTAATCGACTCATCTTCTGAACTATAATGTTTTATACTATTTATAAGAATGTTTGTAACAGCCAGGTTATTTGAATGTATTTTGAAGCTAAATTAGATCGAATGAGAAATTCAAGCTTCATATGTTCTGTGTATTTATTATCCCATATTACATTGTACTTTTCACATTTTAATCTATTAACGTGTAACGTCCTGAAATCGGATAGGTTTCAAAGTCGGGACAGAATAGATATAGAATCTACTCTGATCAAGATCAACGTTCAATAACCTCTAGAGAGATTATGCAACGTTTATATTTATTTTTACGTGGGTTCTTGCCTCCGTTGAAGAGTTAAAACTCACCTGTGGATTGTGTCTGTTTTGTTTATTCCGAAGGAAATGAGATAGCTAACGAGAGAAATTAAGTATAAAATCGCATTTATTAAAATGTAAAGGAAAACGATATACAAGATTGCGGCCTTGGAAGGAATTCGTAATTCTATTAAAAAGCTAGTATGCGTGAATGTCATGTGTTGTGAAATGTGATATGTAAAGCTATCAAATATACTTGCAAATAACGTAAGAATGAACTTTGCGGCGTCGAGTTGTGCTGGCTATGTTTTTTTTTTGATGGCACGGTGATCTACTGCCCTCGAGATGTCTACGTTCGTAGTTTTTTTTTCTACTGAGTTGTGCAAAATAGTTAGGCGGTGATTTTTCTTCGGTGAATTTTTTTCTACATGGTCTTCAGTAAATCTTCCTTTTGTATTGTACTATTTGTTGATTTCTTCAAATGTTTTGGTTCAGTTGATTTATTATGGGTAAATTCTTTGTTCTCTTTCTTTTATAATATTTTTGCAGTTTTCTTATTTTTGTCGGTATCTTCGTTAATATTCGTTCTTAATGGTATATTACACTCCTAATGTTCTCCTTTATATATTATTCGTAGTTTCAATTTCTTGTATGCGTATGCGGTAATTTAATTTTTGGAACGCGGTTTACTTATTACCTACATCATTTACAGAGTAATAATTGGTTTGACAATACCTACAGCAAATGCGGCTGGCTCGGGAGTCGTTTGACAAGACCTACATCACTGACGCTGGCCCGTGAGTGAAGATGGTAGGTTTTCGTACTGTATTTAAGAGATGTTCTTGGTTTGCAAAAATGATGATTCTGCTGACCATTAAATTGAATTTGGCAGTTTCATTTGAGTGCAAGCAAACGAACAAATGCGATTGGTCGATGATGTCGTGATTGAATTGAGAGATGACCCTTATTCCATATCGAAAGAGAAGGAGTCTTCAAATTTGTTGATGTAACAATCACGTAAATGCATAAGGAGGAGCATGTGAGTTGTTTGATGACCTGCATTAAAAATTACATTACGAATGTCATATGGTTGATGCAATTTCCGTTGAACTTGGAGAAGTGGTCGATTTTCTGATTGACCAGGATTTTGGTAATACGTAACTGTCTTGAATACGGTGATGTAATTTCAGAATTATGATGATGTATAGGTTTTGATGGTTTCCGACTGTAATTCGAAATTGTTTGTGTTGCGAGTAATAGTTATCATAGAGTAATGATAGATGATGTGTTTCCAGGGTTTATTTCTGACATGGTAGTAGGCGCAGTTTCGTTCATTAAGAGTAAAATAGGAGTGTATGAGTATGTGTGTTTTGTGTGAGTGAATTCGGATCGGATTCTAGCATATTGTATTACGGCAGTATAAGAGGTACATAATAAAGACGAGCCGACATGTTATACAATAACTTTCTTAGTACTACATTATTTGTGAGTATGCATTTTCGT
This sequence comes from Trichopria drosophilae, assembly GCA_030407085.1. NCBI lineage: Eukaryota > Metazoa > Arthropoda > Insecta > Hymenoptera > Diapriidae > Trichopria > Trichopria drosophilae. The sequence continues at coordinate 13,969,571 of CM059584.1, read as the reverse complement.
TCGTAGTAAATCTTTCATTCATGTTTGATATTTTTAGTATAGAACGCGTAAAGTTAAAGGAATTCGGAATTTCATCTCTCGCAATGATATAAAATGCATATTCGCATGGAAAGGTGCATGAACTTGTTGCGATCTTGCAATTTTCGGTCGGGGCGTTGGTCAAGAATGCGAATGAGATTAATGTAGGGGAATAAGGAGAAGTTGATGACGAAGACTTTCAATAAATGTAAATCGTAAATCGAACGATTCTCGATTCGTTAAATATTAATTGTTTCTTAATACCGATTTTTGATGACTGATGCATTTTGGTTTTTGGGTAAGAGTCGTTCGGTTCTTCGAAGGTGGAATGAAACGTGATGACGCGATATTTCTTAATCCTCGAAACATTAAGAAGTATTACGAAATGAGGAAACTTACTCTAATTATATACTAAAATTTTAAATGTGGCGTTTTCTATTGCATTTTTGCAGGGTATTCGTTTCTTAAATATTAAATTTGATTAAATTAAGATTATGGAATAGATATTGCAGATAAATTTCGACAGGATTCAACAAGAAAATAAAGCTGAAAATAATAAATTTTCTGGGTTTTTACGAGCGCGCAATACATTATCGCAAATAACAAAGACGAATTAAATAAATGGATTAACTTAAAGAAGTACAGAATTAAGAAATTCGTAAACTTGAGGAGAATCGGGCAACCCTTCGAAGTACTAATTAACAGAAACCAAGGAATTCACAACGAAATGAAATAATCAAATGAATAACTCGTAAGAGTAGATGAAATATAATGAATTATCATGGATCAAAGGAAATAGTGTAGAGTTAATTAAAAGGAATAAATTAATTAAAAAATATTGACCCAAGAAATGATCACCCACTGACTCTCGAATGATCATTAAATCGATAAACTGCATTAATAAATATTAAAATAAATGATTCTCATAAACAACAAAAGATCATAAAACGAATTATTGAAACATATTATTAAAATTAAAAATAAAATAGCTATATGAAAAATATTTTTTAAATTATACCTCCTTTCATATTAAATTTTGTCGAAGGATACTATTTTTTGTTCACTTCGATTGTTGCTTATCTTTGAGCAAAACATAATAAGTATATAAATATTCATTATCGATCGGAAAACGAGCAAAAAATTATTGACTATGATTAATTTTGTTGATGCTACCGGAAGAAACTCTCTCCCAGAAACAAAGGAATAACTAAACCGCCTGTGTCGAATATGTATTTATGAATGAAAATTGTACATAAACTCGAAATATTTTCAAGTTCAGGTCTATTTTGAAGCTATTTTTTTGTATGAGCACATTGTAGATAGATCTCAGCGAATTTGGTTAAGAAACGAGCGAAATTTGTCAAGAAAAAATATCTTTAGAACTGACTCAGTTTCAATCGTTACATAAGAAATTTACTCTTTCGAATTGTTGAACCGATTTTGGTATTATAATTGTATTAATTAAAAAAGATGCGGAAAATAGCTTTCTAAAATATTTGAGAACGAGCTTTATAGCTTCACTCGCTAACGCTCGCTCAGGACATCAGAGTCCCTGCTTATTTATTTGCTTATTATATATATTTATACAACAATCTCCCTTAAATTTCAAGTTTTCCTTATTTCCGTCGGCAAGTTGCTCCCCTCCTGTACCATTCGTAACATGGCGATTGTTAGTGGAGGGGTTAAAGCACTTGCAACAATATAATTCAATATAAATTACACTAATTAAATATGACTGAAATAGAAATTTCGTACTTCTTCCTGATCTCTGTAATGTTTTTTCCCAAAATATCTGCGGAGAGTCTGGATCGATTGACCGGGGATTAGTGTCCAGCTATCCAGAATTCCAATTGGAGACAGAATGAAATCAAATGGGAAAACACTTTATATATGAACGGTAAACAATAAAAGGAAAATTAAAAGCAACAACATTGCAAGGGAAGGGTGAAAGGGAGATCGATCGAATCAATGGAACAAAGAAAAAAGAAAAAAGAAAACAACAAAAATCCAGTAGAAAAAAAAAGGAAAATCCTATCGCGTATCTTTATAAAATCGCCGAAAAGGTTCGGAGACCTTGTTATATCTTATGGTACTCGATATATTTTCAATTATTATTCCGAGAATTTTTAGATACGTCATTTCTAAGAATGACCGGAGAATTTCTAAGCGAGGTAGATTATTGTAATAGAAGAAGAAGATTTCTCTGAAAGTTTTAAATTTTAGGTCTTAAAACGAAGAAAATTTCTTTGCTAGGCACAAATTAGACATTTATTACTGAGTGTTGAAGGGATGTAACGTGAGTGGGTTTTTTAATAAATTAAATTAAATAATACGGCTAATACCTCACCAATCAAAAATCTATTCGTTTGATAATAAAAATAACTATTTTAATTAAAAAACGGCCTTACTTTTTCAATTAAAAAAAAAGGGGGAAATATAGATTTTTCCTTGGTGGGTCATAAGCCGTATTATTTAATTTAATTTATTACTTAATAAATGAAGCGCCATTTTGAGGTCATCAAAATAAAGTGGGCTATAAAAGCAAAATATTTACGAAAACTTAAATGATTTCTTCACTATTTTTCCCAGTTTGAATAGAATTCCAATATCCTGATTGTTGGAACGAAATTAATAAGAATAAATATTTCATAATTTTTTGACAATTTTTTAAAATTTTGGTGCCATATTGAAATTTCTGAAGACTTCAAAATGTTGAAGAGATCTCGAAAATAGTAGGATATGTACATTTCAATTTTTTTTTAACTTTGATGAGAAAGACTTGAATGAAATTGAAGTGACAAAAATGTAATTTCCGTCTTTAATTGGTTAAAACCATTAAAGTTACGATTACAAAAGGGCATCTTTTAAAGTACGTTTTACAGAAAATAAGCTTGTCCTACGTTCATTGCCACTCAAAAAATGGGCAAATTCCGTGTTTTTAATTCCGCATTGGAATTTTCGACAAATGAATTCTCCAACAAGATTCAGATTCAGGTCTGGTCGATTCCGTTTCGTTATTTTGTATGTATCGATCTAAATTGAATTTAAAAAATGTAAAAAATCATCATGCACTCTATTTTGACAAATTTTTACAAATTTCAATTTAGCGGCTTACGTCCTACAATGCAAACTAGTCGTTTGCATTAATTAAACATGTCTAGATGGTTGAACATTTTTCATGCCGTACCTGTCGAACTCGTTCTGATTCTCTAACAGCAGACTTTTCGAATAAAACATTTATTAATAAAAATGTTAAAAACGCGAATTGAGAAACTGAGTGTCCTCCTTTATATTAATACCATTGTTCTGTAAAAAAATATGAATCATTTCAGAGGTTAATCTTGAATAAAATTTATTTTCTTGATCTAGTATTTTAGCGTCATTCCATTTAAAATCACGCTCCGCATTTTCAATGTGTTCCATTAAAACTGTTTTTGATTGTGACGTCCATTTAATATTATTTTTATGTTCTTTAATTCGATCTTTGAGAGTTGTTTTTGTCTAACCTACATAAGAAATATTGCAATCCTTACATTCTATTTTGTATACTAAATTGTTTTTATCAAACTTATCGGTAATGTCTTTACATTTTTTCTTGTTTTGCTCAAATTATTAATATTATACGGTACAACCTGAATGTTTGTGTTATTTAACTTATTTTTGACAACATAAAAAAATTTTTTTATATACAGTATTTTTAAATATTTAGTTTTATTTGGAGAATTATTACTGTTTATATTATGATTTAAAATCATTATTATTTTAATATATTTGTTAATAAATGGTGCAGGATAATTATTATTGATCAAAATATTATTTACAATTTCTTTATTTTTGTTTATGGAACATTTGGTCTGTTAGTTTGATGGCTTTATCGACCAAATTGCAAACCATTGCGATTTTTTGGTTATTCGGATGTTCAGAATTATACTGCAGAATTCTACCTGAAAAGGTCGGTTTTGTGTACCAATTAAAAATTAATCTATTGTTATGGTTAATATGTGTCAATTCCAAAAAATGTATTCTATTGTTATTTTGTTTTTCTAAAGTAAATTGTAAACTAGGATGGTAGCTATTAAAAGTAGTGAGTATTTCATCTATTTTATTGCATGGTATACAAGCTTAATGCCCCGCCGATTTGCTTACTGCCTTATGTCCCTGAAGATGGCAACATTTTAAATATTTTTACCCCATTGACTCGAGACACGACAAATTTATTTTAATAAATTATTTATGTCATCTATAATATTTTATAGAGTGTGGATTTAATTTGAAAAATTCTTTATTATTATAATTTTAAGACTTATTTTTTCTGTGTATGGACACTTTTTTTTCTTGACATTTTAGTATAATGATAAAAGTGAAATGATCATTTTTACGTCCATCCAGTTGAATGAAAAAAGGCACACGCAATTATGCCATTAACTTGCTGGTAACAACTTCAATTACTATTCCGACCGAGAATTAACAGAAACAATTATTATGTAGGAATTTCGGTTTCTCTTGGGGCAATCCGAGGGAAAAAGGCAGAGGTTGACGAGTGAGAGTGCGACGCCCCAGGAATTTATCATTTCGTTTCTTCGAGTGTCCCTGGGACGACAAGGCTGAAATTGCAGTATTCGCGAGAGGAGTCGAGTGGTGAGTCGCGCCTCAAAAGGGGCGACGAAATGTTCCGAACAACCACCATTGGAAGAGGGTTGTGGCAACCGTTGGATAGCTTGGTGGAAAATGGGGATGAGAGGGTCACGGAAAGTTGGAAAGAGAAAAAGTTGCAATCGCGAACGATTCGCTCTTGTACCGAAATCGCGCTGTCAGGGGATTTTTCGGGGGTTTTCTCGAACGTTATTTACAGTCTACGAATAAGAATCAAACGTGTCGTCCTTCTTCAACGGCTCTGCTGACAGTGGTAGAGCCTCGTTTTAAGTCTGTCCGCGAAGCCTCGTGCCGTACCGTGCCTGCCGTTTCTACTGCACTGCGACATTTCGCGTTCTCGTACTCGAGAATCGACGGACGACAATCGATTTTGCCGGATATCGAAATCGTTTATTTCAACAAGTCATTGACGGAGACTAATGAGCGAAACGAACGTATGCGATGTTTGAAATGAACGATATGAATTCGAAAAGAACAATATGCAATTAGCAAAGCAATAGAAGCGTCGAGATTTTGAAAATGTAAAAAGTGATTATGGAATCGACATCAATTATTGAAATAATAAAAACAAATTAGTCGTATATGTTGTTGATATCAAGATGATCCACTACAAAACAACAACGGTACTAGAACTAAAATAAAAGTAAGGTTGTCTAGTTGACCTAGTTTTGATGAAGAAGTGACGCTAAAATTGCAACAAACTACTTCCCGTGCGTAAATACATGAAAATTACATATAATTAATTTTTTAAAATTTAATTATTGTAGGAATGAGTTAATATTTTTAATACTAATAATTCACAAGAAACAGTGCATTCATTTTGGATTAGGATATCTCAAAATCTCTACATGATAGAACAATTCTGCTTACCAGGGTGGATTCAACACATCGAAGTCATTTAGAAAAGTATACTCAGGTTTCTGATGAATGCGTTTTAAACCGGTTTTTGCCAAATTCCGAACAAAAATTTTATTCAGACATGAACTTAGTTCTTGCATTCCGCTGGAATTCTTGACAGTCATGTTATAAAAAAAAAGTATTGTACAACTACAATCTCGTTCTTTGCTCATAACACTGGTCAACACGAAAATGTTTCGGAGATAAAATGAGCTAATCTTTATTAACTTTGGGTCGCTGAATCCGAAATCGATAATGACAATTTTTTATTAGCTTCTACCAAACACGGGGTCAAATTTCCAAAAACCGCCGTTTTGAGCAATGTTTGAGATACTATAACTTTCGACAGAAATAAGGTAATAGTTTCAGTAATAGCTTAAAATAATGCTTCTAGCTCCTATTTTACGGTAAAAAATGTAATACAACCATGTAAACAAAATAGTGCTTTAAATGGCAATTTGTTTGTATGCGTGAAATACTCGTCTCACTTTTACCGTCTGCATCTACTGCGCCCTATCGCGCTGTGGATGAAGTCAATATGAATAATATCTTTTAATATGAATATCTTTATCAATTTCTCGCTTATATACCGTACCTATACATACTTTGGAGCATAATTATATTAATAGATTGATGCCGACAGCTAATAGCGGCTCTCCTTACATATTAAACGAATCTCATTTCTATAGAGGGTACAAAATAAGCTCTCGAGTTAGTGGGCAATCCTGGCGGAGAAAATAGTTACTAGTGTCCTTTCAAATATATAAATAATAAGGCATTTTTGTACTTGTAACCTTCGATTTAAGACTGCTTTCCGCGCGCGCCGATTGACTTCATCACGATAGGGCCCAGTAGATACAGACAGTAACAGTGAGGCGAGAATTTCAAATTAGGAGCTATAAGCATTATTTTAAGCTATTACTGAAAGTGTTACCTCATTTCTGTCGAAAGTTATACTATCTCAAACATTACACAAAACAACGTTTTTTCGATTTTTGACCCCGTGTTTCGTGAAACCAAGAGCTAATAAAAAATTTTCATTATCGGATTCGTATTCTGCGACCCCACAATGATTAGCTCATTTCATCTCCGAAACACAAAATTGCTTCAAGTTTGTTGACCAGTGAAATCAATCAATTAGTTCCTTGAAATAAACTGCGAAAAAGTATCAACGACAGCTACAGCTAAGTTTATGACTTCTATAGCATGAAAGATAATTATTACATTCCCTAGTAACAAAAAATGGGTTTTAAATGTTCATTGGCATTTATTCATAGAATGCTGTCATGCTAGAATTATCTATTAATTATTAGTGCTCAAATTTGCCGTACTTCCTATTAAAGTTTTATATTTTACAAGTACGAAGATGCATTTTTATGCGATATAAAAGTTTGATAATATGTTTTGGAAGCTTTAGATTGCAAGTCCAATGTGAAAATTAATATTTATCGGACGGGAGCCGTCATAATCCCCGTCAGATAGTACAAAGTGGATTCATTTGTTCAAATATGAGAAAATTATGCCTTTCACAGGTACACATTCAATTTTAATCCAGTATTGAAAAATGTAATTAAAATGGTATCTCAACGGAAAAAACAATTAAATTGTTCAATAATGGAATAAAATTCAATTTTCATCCATAAAAATCATAATTTTGTTTATACGTGAAAAAATACATGCACTTAATACGTAATAACGATAATTATGACAGCGCTCCTCCGATAAATCTTAATTTTAACATCCCAGTCATAATCTGCAAACTTAAAAACATTAAGCAATATTTATATGAAAAACAATTCTTTGTATCAGTAAGATCCGATTACAAACGGCTACCAACTCGCTAAAGTTTTAACCGACAGTGTGGGGAAATTGAACAGTAGTAACGGATAGTTTTGGTCGGACATAATTACGCGCCCAAAAACAACTTTCCATCATAGGCTATGTTATTTACTAGATCATACAACAATTTTCCTTTATAAAACAGAAGTAATGGGTTTCATTTTAGGCTATCTTTGAAACCTTTATTACGCATCTCTTGAATTATATACTTCCTCAAACGTTGAAGAATATTAAGATTTTTCGACTTACGTCCAGGAAGCGGGAATTGCAAAAATTGCTTAGATTCGGATTCTGATACTGCGACCATTAACCACTTCAATGGTAATGGATCATATATGTAAAAAAAAAATTATTGACAAACGTCGTAATGGATCATATGTGTACATTTTGCAATAACTTTTACAATTCTTAATGAATTTGCATGAAACTTCGTATACCAAGATATTTTGGGTCGCTGAATCCGAATCTGTCGTCAAAATGGGAAAATTCAAAATGGCGGATCCAATATGGCGGCTGTAAATTTGCTAAATTTATTAAAATGTGCGGCGCACATTTTTCTATATACGGAAAACAGCTGAAAATCGTTACTCGGGGGTTTTCGGGGTCTCTGATTACGAATCTGAAGTTCGATTTTGAAAATTCAAAATGGCGGATCCAAGATGGCCGACCGAAATGCGAAAAATTACCCAAACTTTATGAAACTGGGTTCTCGGGGGTTTTCGGGGACGCTGATTATAAATCTGAAATCAGATTTTGAAAATTCAAAATGTCGGTTCCAAGATGGTCGACATAAATGTAAAAAATTTACTTGATTTTGATGAAAGTTGGTACTCGGGAATTTTTTGGGTCGCTGATTACGAATTTGAAGTCAGATTTTGTAAATTCAAAATAGTGGATCTAAGATGGCCGACATAAATGTGAAATATTACTTGATTTTTTAAATGATTAATTAAATGTTAAATGATTTATTTTAGGAAAAAATGGAAACCGTGTTTCACCGTTTTTCGATATATTAAGCACAGGGCTGTACCACTTCTGGCACTTTTTTTTTAAACAGCTACCACTGAAGTGGTTAAGGGGGAAGGTCCCGAAACGAGGTACATTTTCAAGAATTTTTTTTTTGAGGTGAATAAGTGTTGTTTTTTTGTTTAAAATCGGTTATTGTGAGTTAGATACATCCTTAGTATAGGTTATGATTTCTTTTTGTTTTTATCTCTCAAAATGGCGGCACTGTACTGCGTCAAACTCGAGTGTTTTTGAAATTTGCTTGCAGGATGGCGGCTTTCTTTTTATCTGTAACAAAAAATCAAAAGAGGTTTTGTTGGTAACAATATTTTTATTACTCCAAACCTATAAAAGAAAAAAAAAGTAATTTCTACAAAAATGAGAGAGATTTTTAAAAATTGAAGGTTTTTTGTTAATTAATTTGTTTGAATAAATTCCGTAATTTACATTAAAAATCCCAACCATATGTTTGAAGTATAGCCAGATGCTTGAAGAAGACCTCCACAAAATTTCAAAGCAATCGAATAATTATTTTTTGAGTTATCGTGGATGCAGTATGAAAAAATGGTGTTTCGAGATACCTGCTGTCGAGATATGCTGTCATTTCAAAACTAATAATGATTTTGTTTTAAAATTTTAAGGAGACATCCTTGAGATGTTCTAGAACAAAATTTTCAAAACATCGAAAACAAAATTTTCGGGACCTTCCCCCCTTAATAAATATTATCGCATTTAATCTGTGCGATATTTTCTTGTTCAACAGTTATTCAACCACATAACGATAGATAAAATGAAGAATTGAGATGTAAAAGTGATGATTATTAAAAGTAAATACGAAAACTGAAAATGATTTAATTCTAACTTCAAATTTATCATAAGCATACCCATATTGTTGAGATAACAATTCTTTTTGTTTTTATATTAATTTTCCAATATTTCCAAAAATGTACATAAATAAAAAAAAAATATTGAAAACCCAAAAAAAAGGCACTGCGTTTGTTATTTGGCAAGTCACAGATCCTTTGAAGAGTTCCGAAACTCCATAAAAATTTTAAATCAATATCTTTTTATAATGTAGAATTTTGTATGGTGTAAACCTCTCTCAATTTAGCCGCTTGCAAATCAAATGTCCAAATAGGATATTCCAATCGTATCCAAAAATAATGCGAAATTAATAAAAAAATCAGAAGGTTTGAAAACTATACAAATGATATGCAATTATGTACATATCATGAATTTATATGTACCAAATAATTGTACCGATAACAATTGAAATAACTAAAAATGTATATAATGGATTTTCTAAATTCACGAAGAGAGCGATTTTCTGCATACTCTAATTTATACAAAGCTGAACTTCTGACAATAAATTTGATTGGTCAAGAGCATAGTTAATTGAACACTGAAGTGAAATTGAATAATTTTATTAGTGCAACTATGTAGTGTAATCTCAGTTTGCACAACATTATTTTTCGTTTGTATCGCGAATAATTTATCTGTTGAACCTCATATCGCTACACGAATCATAGGGTTAAGCTGAGTAGACTCTTGACGAACCACATAGTTTTCTTTTCCTCCAAAATTGAGTATAACTAAAGGGTACTAGTCATATCCACTAGAAAATAATATTTAAGGTCGGAATTGTTGATATTAGAGTAAATAGCAATTATTTATCTTGGAGGAGCACTTTCTAAGTAACATTCGTATTTATTACTTGAAATTATTCATGATTTTCAATTGTTCTCTACGATCTAATTAACGCGAACTAATATATTGATCGATCCTTAAAACATGCATTTGTGTTAGATCACTTTAGATACTTCAGAAACACTAATAACTAAATGCATTTGGCACGAACTTATACATTGCTGACAGATTTATTTCCTTTTATTATAGAATGAAAAAAAAAACAGTTAATAACTAACTAATAAAATTAATTAAAAATAAATTGTAATTTTTGTTTAATAATTGTATTCTCTTAAAAAAAGAGTGCACACGTCTTCTTAAAAAAATTATTCCACACATACTACACAAATTCTGAAAGAAGAGTAATAGAATTTAAAAAACCGATCGAAGTGGTTCCCTTTCCCTACGTCAGAGAATCTTACATTCCATTAATATTAGAATTCTTACTAGTTAAAAATTAGGAAGAAAATATAATTATTAGTGCGACCTACTGTAGAAACATTAATTTTTACTGTTTAGCTAAAGAAAACTATAAAATGAAGTATTAAAATGCATTATAGAAATATATTTTACAAAATGTTTAAAACGACTTTCAAAAAAATTCATACGAAAATTTGCTAATCTATTGACTATCGAAAAGTCAAAAAAAGGTCGAAATTTCGCGCTTAGTACCTCACAGTAGTACTTCAAAGACTTCTAAAAGAATTAGGATTATCTATAAGTAGGCAGTAACAACGACCATTAACTATCATCGACACAAAACTGCAAGTAATTAACAGAAAATTAAAAAACAGGAAATAGTCATACTTTTGATGGAATGTTATGCAAATACATTTCAATTGAAAAGTCAACGTAGAGAAAAAGGAAGACGCAAATGAATGACATAAATTCAATTAAACGAATAAAACGAACAAATGAAATGATTGCATAAGAATCACGAATAAAAGGTATGACAAAATAAAACCAACTTGTGAAGCTGACATTTATTTTCAAAAACACTGAAAATTAAATCTGCCAAGTGAAGTCCATAAATATGTCACCTTACACATAATGAACATACGTAAATTCTACACAAATCCACGACATATCCGGGAAGTACAACGGCAATACTCGTACAATATCCTGAACAACTCCTGTCTCGTAGCGACACTGACGTTTCATTCATTAATTTCAAAGGTTTTTTAAAAAAAAGAGCCCGGATTTAACGGAATCGCAATTTTGTCCTGTTGTGTCAGCGTTTGCTGCCGAAAATATTCCCTTCAGCGATGAACGATTTTAGATAACGTCTACGGCATGGAATTTTGCCGTCAATCAATCTTTCGGCGAACGTGCGACTAAACCTCTAGTTGTACTACTGTCGCAGTGCGCCAGTTGTTGACGGTGGCTGGAATCGTCGTGCCTTCGGGGCATGCTTGTATACATATACATCCGACAAAACAGCCGTCTCGTATTCGGAGCATTTATCGAGGGGAATAATTATTTCCCAGCAAGAGTGATTAATCGATAGGCAGAAAATCAAGTGTTGGCAGTTCTTAACGATTCGTCGAAAGTCGGATAAAGAAGTGAACTACGATTGAATGGGGCGCCACTTGATTAATTTTGTTTGTACATGACAAGTAAATACGTCAACAATAGGAAAAACTAAAAAAATATTTTATGGAATTGATGTCAGCTTCTGGTATTAAATCATTTTCATTTTGACTGGTCAGACTAGCCTTAGTGTAAACTATTTGAGCCATTTTACGTTAAATAGGAAGTTTTCATATTATGATAATAGTTAATATGTTGATATCAGATAATGTAGGCGGATTATGATATCGGTGTATGCTTTCAAATAAGAATTGGTCAAATAAATATCAAATAAATATGTTGGTCTTATAAGAATGTTACATATGACGAATGCGGAGAATTATGTCCGTTTACAGTCTACATAAAAGTAGATGCAGGATATCGTAATGTCGCATGATAATTTAGTTAGATGATGATGTCATGTGGCACTAGTTCACTGGCCCTTGACCTCAGGATTTCAAAGTGGAAAAATGATTGGACATAGTAGTTGCATCAAATTGTAATTGATAGCGATAATTTCGAGGTTCTCCATAATCTATAAAATTGAGAACATAATTCAATTAGATGATTACGTCAAAATTGCATCTGGACGTCTGAATACATAAATGATTACGGAAACATAAACATTCATCTACTGACCTACTTTATTGAAAGGAGTGAGAGGCTAAGGTAGTAACATTTTCAAGACTGCTGAAAAGATAGACGTCGATAAATCCATGTCAACGACACGACAGCCGTGAATCCGAAGCTATTGTTCGTAAAGAAAATCTTAGATTCCCGTTTGAAGGAACAGCGTTTTCCCGTGTATGCAAATGTTGGATTCGCTTGGAATCGCTTTTCTAGCCGAAACGATTCCTTACCCTGTAGCTTATCTTTCTTCGTGGTTCGTCTCCCTTAAGATCGAGCATCAGTCCCTACAGAAAGGCGACGTAGTTACTCCAAGTCATCCTGAGACTTGGGATGCGTCTTGACTTTCGTGTCGCTTGTCTCGCGAGAACGACGTCTGCTTTCATCAAGGAAACTTCCTCGCGGCAACAAATTACTACCGATTCGAGGAAAGCCACTCGCGAGAGATCGCGCTATGCTGATTCCAGAGATACGGAATCGCTTTCTCGACGTTTGTGCGTTCCATTGACGCTTCTCTCGGAATGAAAATAGGGGAAAATACATAAATTTACTTAAGAACGAAAGAAGATTGTGTTTGCCAAAGGAACAACAAAGAGAGAATTGTGATGTATACCTTAGAAGAAAGTGATGGTTTTGAATGGAACGCTAAGGGAATTTAATAATTGATGTACTAACGAGAACCTAGTGTTGATGATATACTGTTACAATAAGAGAATTTCCTTGAATTCAGTCAAAGTAGGAAAGCATCTATAAAAATTTAAGCACTTAATAGAATTCTTACTAAGATACCTAGGTTGTTTGTCCTTTTATGTATGAATTTTCGTTATAAATGATCATAAAAGGACAACTATTGTGCGTCAAAAGAATGACAACCACGTAAGTGATTTCTGTCTTAAAGTATGGAAACATCGAAATCTAACTTTGTCAGTGTATCATGAGAGCTATCACCTTGTAGCAAGTTCGATTATGTCACCAGCGCAAGATTGAAAGGTCATTGAAATCAAGAAATATTCTTGTGCAACGAACAGTAATCAAAGTAGTAACAGTCAGCACGTTACAGCGATCTAAGTAGTTACAGTCCACGCCGTGTTCATTTCGGTCTGTTACTACTTAGACTACTACCGTCTATTACTTATGAATTATTACTGCTTAGATTACACCATTTTTTGCTTTTTTAAGGCTCATCACCGTACTCTTCGTCAACGTCCTTTTGTTCTACACCATGCTATTTTCAAAAAGGACGGTTTCTATATTCTTATATTGCTACTATCCTATTTTGTTCGAACTATTCAGCCCTTTTCTTGTACCATTACTCTCAAATATCGAACATAATAATTCCTATAATCGTCATCTGACTTAACAAACGACTGGAACTTAGGGATATAATAAAGAACTGCTATAAAAATTCTATGAATTTAAAACCCATACAAAAAAGTCTGAAAACCGAAGTACCGAACTACTTGAGATATCGACATGCCAACTTTTTTGCCCCACTCGAGCCGCGCAACCGGTCACGAGGAAGCGCATGACGAGTTATCGTTTTCCTGGTTGCAACGAGTAAAGGCCGCAGGTAGACGGGCGGGAAAAACGTCGTAGCCCGCACAATAAATCAGAAATGAAATCGGCTAATGTCTAGCCGAGAGCGAACGTCGAAAAAGCTCGTTCGGGAAGACAGTGATACAGCGAAGTCCTCGAATTCGTGCTGTAAACGCAAGCGAGTGCGATAAACGACCTTTGATTCGACCCCCCCCCCGTAAACCCACCCCCATGCCCCCGATACCCGTTGCCCCCGAACCTATCGCCCCATTACCCCACCCTTCGTTCGATGTACGAGCTTCGTTATTTATCGACTCTCGGGGAAACCTTATTATTTTCCTAGGTCTCGCGACTATTCCCCTCGAATAGATCATAAAAGTGACTAACGGTTACAACAACGTTAAACGGCTCTTAAGGAATATGTTCGAAAATGTGAAACGATTTTTCATATCTTGGGTTATAGCACTCGTTTATATGTAATTTAACGAGTCTCTGCACTGGAACTATTATTGCTTTTAATTTAAATGGTAATTATCGCCCTGTTCATTAATAAAGCGATTTTTGTTGGGGTCGTTGAAATATTTGAATATATTACGATTTGCCTCACGTAAAACGTATTTGATTGGTTATGTTCGGTTATCATTATAACAAAATAAATTCAAAATTAGATGATATGTAAAAGAAAAAATTGACATTGATCAAATTTTGTTGTCTATTTAGAAGAGGGGCAACAAACTATCCCCTCCATAAATTAGCATCGAAATTGAGAAGGGAAGATGGCTCGACGTCTTTATTTCACATGACGACTATTTACACGATAAAATAGAATACGATCATTTTAACAAACAAGTTAATTTCGGATCAAACAAATACAATTCCATGCTATGTTATGGTTTGTCATTTCACATTCCAACGAGACATTTATAATTTAATAAATAACTGGTGCTTTCAATTTATAGTGTTTAACAAGAAATTCATTATTCCATACCAAAAATACATCAAACACCTGATTACTTGAAATGTTTATGATCGAAAACAGTTCCAAAAAATTAAGATATAAGACGTAAAAGTAATGTGAAGTATATTATGAATAGTTTAGTTAGGTCTTTTATTTCCCTATGCAAGAAAACCCTTTGAAAAATGAGTTAAATATGTTACACAAGTAAGTTACAATTATGAGTGCAAAATAGAAATGGTAAGAGACGGCTTTCATAAATAGCCTATTATACCAACATCTTCTTGATAAGGTACTGGAAAGGAATTTAAAACATGGAGGCATTTTATAAATATTTAAAGAATGGTGTATGAAAAACTGTCTTGCACCACTTTTTTGAGAAGGAATAACATGAAGAACGAAGGTGTTGCGTATAATTGAAAAATCTTTCTTGTGAAATCTACGGATTTATACCAGGTTATATACATAATTCGTCAATCATGAGCAATTCACATACCGTTGCTCGTGGCATTCACAAAAACGGATTCTATTTCAACATTCCAATCACGCGATAATCACATTCTTCTTTATACGGTAGATTTAGGCATGAGAATTTACCACAGTCTTATGGAAATATTATACCTTCCGCTATATTGCAGGAAATATTTTTCTGTTTATATCAGACAGAATAAACAAATTCATATGTTATTGTCGAATAATAGATTAAGTATGAATATTAGTTCTTAAGTATTAATTGTAGTGTTATTAGATATAATTTAAAGAGTGCTGAAGAAGGCCCATAATAGGCCGAAACATAGAAAATAAATACATTTTTTTTTTTCAAGAAGACCGATTTTGTTTCATACTGACATAATTACATTATAATATTTAATCTACGGTCGAAGAAACCACACATCATATGTAATTTAATTTTTAAATTCAGTTTGTTATTTTAGTTTGTTAGTTCTAGTAAGATCATATTATATATTAAATATCTAATTCCATTTCAAATAAACCCTATTACGTACTTTGATATCAGTCGTATTTTTTTATAAAATTATGTGGATATTGTTTTACAAACGAGGTGATTTTGAGGGTCCAGGGAATTTTGGAGATGGATCGAATTTTTTTATTAATTTTGAAAATAAATAATGATATTCATCGTGAAACTAGTGAAACTTATCAATTATTCGAGTTTAAAATATTTTTGATTTAGAAAAAATGCATAAAAGTGCTAATTTCTCATTCTTCTGGCATGTCCTTTCTAAAAATCACAGTTAAAATACTGAATACATGTTAATTTTCTCGTAGCGATAGTAAATTTACTTTATCATTAAATTAGTGAGTCATTTTCTTCATGTGATTTTCATTCGTCTAAATAATTCTGTCCCTCAAATTTATTATGATTTACTTGGCAACAAAAAACGACAAAATTATTAAGAATCGTCAATACGATGAATTTACCATTCTTTCTAATCATTAAATAAAGTTAACCAAATATAATTACAAAAGCGTCCTTCTCAATCCGAGTTTCTATTAGCTAAAGTAGCTTCATTATCGGAAGTATGAGGTGTCTAATCAAATCGATTTTCATCTGGCGTGCATTTTTTTAAAACATATTATGAATTCAGGTAATATTAAGTTAAAGGCCTCACGAATTAGCCTTCCCTATGAAATAGAACTTGTGTCAATTTATCATATTGGTGGATACAATATATGGCGAACGGATTTTTAAAAATGATTTAAGATCCACTAGAAATGTTTTGCATTGGGAGATTCAGGATCGCTGATTATGAATATGTGTTCAATTTCTTTAAATTCACAATGGCAGATATATTATAATGGGCAAATTTATAGAAATAGTATGAGATTTACTGGAACTACTTATTGAAATGGGAAGAGAGAAGATAGAATTACTATTATAAATCCGATGTTACTTTTTCAATATTTACTAAAATATTTTATATCCAACTATAAATTTTCTTTGCAAGAGTAATTCCATAGTTTGATAATTTTATTAAATTTATTAATTAACGGATGGAATGATTAGTGAAAAGCATAACAGATTTTTAAAAGAATCTAGAATATAAATTCTGTGAAAGCTTGTATTTCAAATGAAAAAACTACAACAAAAATAATGAGGTAGTCCTAATTGGGTCTTAAGCGATACAAACTGCAAGCATAAATAAAATGCCACACTGTAAATAAGGCAGTTGCAAAAAATATCCAACAATGCTGTTGAAAGCATAATCCATCAATAATTTTCTTGAAACCAAAAAAGTGCAAGAGCGTATGTGGATGGTGAAAGGTACCCATTTTGTATAACCAGCTGATGCTGTAACGAGTCCGACGTCGGCCATTAAGCTCATCCCGTACACGAAATCCCTTAAGCCAATTTACGCGCCTAACTTCTACGGTTTATCCCCCGTGGACGACTACAATAATGACGACAGGAAATGAGTCGCGATTAAATGAGTACACATACTTGAACGAAAAAAGAATGTAAACAATAATTCCCGATCGAAATAAAACGGAATTAAATCTATAATGCGAATCGACTAGTGTCAATTAGTTGAAATTTTGTTCTTAATAGGGAATTTATGCGTTTATTTAGTACATATCTAAAACCATATTATTATATTAAAACTAACAATAATTACAATTATAAATGTCTATTTCTAGATAATTTCTCTGTAACAGTTTAAATATGAAAACGGTATTATTCTTCTTTCCAGTATTTAGTTTAGCCAATCGGTACCGAAGTTTTCTTTTTCATGTAGGAGTGGAATGCATATTAATTTATTATAATGAGAAAAGGTTGATTGAACCGATGAAACGTGTATCCGATGGGCACAATGAAATCTATTCTTTCAACGGATGAAATATATTATTAATACTATGAAAATTTAATTTTAATTACATTGATAAAAGGTTATTCCCTTCAATAAACATTTACTAACTCAATTTTTCTTAGTAATAATAAAACATTTCGTTGTACTATTGGTTATACGTTTTATTGTATAATGAATTCTTTTTCAGCGCATGGACGTTCGATTTTAGTCTAAATGATCTATAATATCTAAAATTATCAACTGGTTTAATTTAACCTCGAATTCCGAATAATATCCAATTGTTGTTACTATATTTTAGTCGCATGGTAAGCTAGTTTAAAGACATTTGTAGGAGTCTAAATTTCAGTCGAACAAAGTTGTTTTTGATACCTCCTAAAATTAGATAACTATAGGTCTTAATTCAAAACTTTTTTCAAGACAAAATATTTTGTACTGACAAATCATCGACATCGACTGAATGAAAATGTAGTAATTTACCTAGTATTGTTTTATAACAATATTTTAATCTAATGGAAGAGTGTCTACACTACTCGGTCTCAAGAACCCCCGTCAAGACGTCGCTTCTTCTCGTCGGTCCTCCGTCTATTTCCAACATCTTAGGTTTTTTGCAACGGTACGTTATAGAGACGGGAGTTATCAGAGCGCGTCTCTGCAGAATTCGCCCAGCGGGGCGTCGAATGCTGTCCGGAAAAACTTGAAGAAGACAGCCTGCAGCGCCACCTGCCGTACGGATGCTCCAGGCGAGCCATTAATCTTCTCTCTTACATGTAGAAATACGGCCGCGTTGGAGATCTTTAACTGCGACCAAAAAACAGGGAAAATTACTTTGTATTAAATTGAAATTCTACTTTCGCACGATAAAAAATGTCCGGAACCTCTTTGAATGAAATGTCAACGGAAATTTCCCCAGTGAATGAATGGAATGCGAAAGTAGGAAAATTTCCCATACGAGGTTAGATGGATTAATGACGTCGAAGATAAAGGTGACGAAAAAGACGAACTAAGGGATAGGAAACTGAAATCGATCAGGAAGGAATAAGTGAACCTTCATAAAAGGATACTAAATCGTCAAATATAAAATTACTTTTTTTCAAACTGGAGGAGAGTCCAACGTATATTACAAAATGTTCTATACAACAGTAAAAAAAGGTACATCCACGTACACATTTGCTAGTGGTACCGGAATATTTTTACACTTTGAAATCACTGTTTTTGTAATACGCATATACAGTACTATTTTACGAATTACATCTTTCGTGCTATTTGATAAAACCAATACTTTTGATTATAAAATGAAATTTTCGATTCCTGGATTCGAATTAAATTAAAAGATACCAATATCGTGGATTCGTTGCTAACTTAATTTCGGAGAACTCTAGGATGATTAAGTTTAAATGTTAACATTCGGTATCTGCGACGGAGATTTTCCTATTTTCAATTTCAAACCGAAACCCGCGACAATTGGATAGTGAACGAGTATAGAAGGAGCAGCGGGAAATAAGGTCGTAGGGTAAGTATTCGAATTTCTCGCGCGAAATTCCCCGAAGCACACATGTGATCTTGATAAAGACGTCTAGCCAATCTCGCATAGGAATATAAGCGAACTATAGAATCGGTTTCGGTGTAACAACTGCGCGAAACCAATCTCCAGTAGAAAAGAGATGAGAATTAAAATGGAAATTGTGAATAAAATTATTCGTCATGTAATACAGTAAATTAAAGATAGGTTTTATCTTAATTAATCTCAAATTTTAAATTAAATTTAATTCTTTCGAACAATTTTATAGAATGATATTGGGACCATGAAAAATGTGATTTGATTTTCTGGTCACGTGTTAGATGAAGGACATTAGGTAGGTTTTTCTTGAGGTGAACATGTAACCATAACCTGAAATGATTACACAGGACCACAACATTTTTTATAGCAGGCAAATTGAACGGCAGATGGCTGTTGCCATGTTTTTAGTTGCTGAAAATGAATTTATTGTCTGATTTGAGGTTAAGATGCGTGATAAATATAGCGCGAAATATCAAATTTGATAGCGACTTCGTTTTCAGCAACCAAAAATCCGCGTCCTCGGATTTTTATGCAGAAATGGACCCAAGACGAACTGATAATTCAATACCAAGATTTTGACAATCGTAAAAACAATAATTTTGTAGACTTTTTCTTGACAGTATGATTTGGTAACGCCCAATTGCATGGTGTATACCTGAGATTGTCTATCCGTGGTCCGGTTATGATAATGTCTAAATTATGCACTTCATTACACCAATTTATGTACCAAGACTTTACAATTCATTACTATAAGACTTGTGGAAAGTCCGAAATGATTAAGCTTTTAATCATCAGTCAAGAGTTATGTGTTATGGAAATATTAATAAATTTAGGAGGACCCTTTATACTACAAAATCAATATCTAAAAATCAAATCCTTCTGAATATGTTTTTACTGCATTAATAAGGGCAGTTAAAAATTAATTAATCAAAGATTTACAGTAATTAATAAAATTATTTACTTTAGAAAACTCTTATAAGAACAGTTATGTTTTAGAACGAGCCAGAGAAGACCCGTGAATTATTTCAGAATATATTGAGACAATTGTTTATTTTCTAAAAATTTCGAAAACGTCATTTAAAAAATCTGTAAAAATTTTAGAGTATGTTTCAAACCAATTCGAAGATATTTTTGTTCTAAGGGAAATTTCCTCCAAAGTCTATAGTTTTTAAGACATTAAATTGTTTGTTTCTACAAACAGAAAAATGTTTAATAATCTTTTTTCTTGAAAATTATAGACTTTAACAAAATTTCCTTGGAACAAAAATGTCTTAGAATTATTTATAGAAAACGTTCCAACGTTTTCAAATTTTTCGAATGACTACGTTCAAAATTTCGATTTTTCTAATTATGAAAAATAAATAATTGTGCCAATCAATTCGGACATAATGGGGGAGGAGGGGGCGCTCTTTGACTGATTGTAAATTTTGCTCTAAACTCTGTAGTTTTCACGAAACACAAGTGTTAAATTAAATTAAATGTGCTCACCCACCATTCGAAAGACCGTCACTGAACCTGGTAAAATCTGGTAGTTTTGAATTTTTTTCGAAATTTACATCATTCTGAAAATAAGCGTTGGAGTCGCAGTAAATTTTCTGTGCATTTAGGCATTAATTGTGGTTACTTGAATGGCTGCTAAACAGGTTTGCTTGCGACTAGTACCATAAGGATTTAGTGCGAATTTCGCATTACAGCATACACGAACTGTTTTAATTTGTAAGTAATTTCAGGTAAATATGCGGTACAACATTAAAAAATATATTAAAAAGAAACCCTTAGTAAATTGTACTGCTGAACCGCATATCGGGAGCTGCAGTAACTACTCTAATATATTTCAAGTAACTCTGGTGGACTGAAATGTCATTTGATTAAAAATGAAACAAAATTGTTATGATTTTAGTGCATATTTGGATAATGTTAACTACTAGTCATTAACTTTAGTAAACGTAGTAAAATTATCTACATCAACGTGATTTATTCAAGTAAACATTTTTTAATTTTATTTATTTTGATTTTTGAATATTTTTCTGTTTCACCATGTAATATAAGTAAAATATCTTTAATATAACAAAAAAATATATATATATATTACATGTTTCCTATTATTATAATTTTAATAAATACAAAAACGATATAAAATTGCTTCCGAAAACTGCAAATCCATCTAAAAATTACCACACCGTCTTTGAAAATTTCGAAACCATCAAAAGCTTATTGCCGAAATTGTTTACGCAGCTGTTTAAAATGAGGAGAAATAACTAAATTATTTACTTAATTATTTATTAATATACGTACCAAGTGGTCCTTTACTCAATAAGAATCCAAATATGCACAGATATAACACAATTATACAGTGTATTTTTTTAATTATTATCTTATTTGCAACTTTTAAATAAAAAAAGTGAAAAGATATTTGTTTTCAACTTATTACATTTGACTTTCAAGACAATTTTTTGATTGACTAAGTGAATCATTAAGTTAATAACAAAATTTACAATGCACATTTATTTATTTAAGAAATGCTCTGTTCTACGCTGCTTCTGTAATTCTAATATTGTCTTTCCTAAGGATTTGTCTTCTTAGCCTTTACACAATTTCTTTTCATGTTTACTCTATAATGGAACTTCAAGATGTCTTCACATCTGTCCAATATACGAATTACCACAATGTATACATGGCATTTAATATCAAATATTTCTTTGTTTTGAAGAGAGTAATTTATATTCTCTTAGTATGATTTTAGAAATCTATGCTTTATTTGTTTATTACTGAATAATTCACTAATTTATTATTTCGTGTGACTTTTTTTTGTTATTTCCCTATATCTTTATATATTTTACAATAATATATAATATAACCTTCATGCACCAACTGTAATTGAAATTAAAATTCTCAAATGGCCAACAAATATATAAAAACTGACCGGATGGAAATGAAACTAGGTACCAGGGGGGGGGGGGGTGGGGAGTTGAGGTCGTTGATAACAAATCTGAACACTATTTTAAAAATTCAATTAGGCATAAATATGACGAATTAAAACCGTTTTTTAGGTTTAGTAGGGCTTGAATACAAGTACTCAATTATTGAAATAACTTAAAAACCAGGCGAATTATTGCATGAAATGTAATTTTTTTTCTAGAAAATTCAATGGACCGCCATTCGAATTATTTGGCCGAGATCCAATTTTGGTAGTAGACTTTTTTTCTGAAAATATTACACAGAATACAAGTCTAAAATATTTATATCCACTTTTTGGTCCCCCTATATCTAAGGTTATAAGTTTATCCAGTACTTTTATTCTATACTTGTTGATATTAACGGGCGTTATTAACTTTGATTTTAGTGAAAGTATTATACAATTTACGTTCATCGCCAATAATAATAATTTAAATAAAATTAATAATATACAACTTTAAACTTAATTTATCCATTTAAGTTATGGCTTAACAATTGTTATTTTTCAGAATACAATGCTCACTGGACTTATATATATATGGCTTTGGACATCAATACTTGTAAGTACTTGGATTTCTTTATACACTATTGGTTGTAAATTTCATCACTAAATTAAGATTTTATTCGAATGAATTACAATTGTTTTAAAGGGCAGGGTGGGTGAGTTTTTACCTCCAGTTCTATAATTTATAATATTAATATATATGATGCAACTTATGATGCACATTTCATTTCAAATACAAAAATGATACCATAAACTTGGTTATGAAAAAAATTATAGTTTTATTTATTATGACTTTGAACACACTCTCGCGTGGATTTTAAAATCTGTAGCATTTTTAACGAAAACAATATTTGGAATCATCCTACATTTTTTTGAGTTTCTTGGGCGTATGTCTTTTTATGCGAAAATAGTGTTAAACCCCATAAATAATAAGGTTATACAAAATGAAAAATTAGAGGTCAAATCCTCATCCGTTCTTCCCCATAATACCGATAACTACAGAATTGCCTTAGCTTCTGAAAATTTGTTCGTTGAAATGTCGAAAGAGGGTCGAAAATATTTTGTTTTAAATAATGCCGCTTATTTTTCATACAGCGATAAAGAGATGATTTTTTTCTATATTATATTAAAGTAAGTTTAACACAGGTATCTTCTGAGTAGCGTTGACGGAATTCGAAAATGCGCATGCTTTGTTGTGTAATAAAATTTTGAGATTTCAGATTGTTTTGTGTCTACTTGTTCCTGGATTGTAATACACGTATTAGAATCGCAAATTGTATTTACTGTTACCTTGTCTTAATTTTATTGCGAAATAAAAAATAAACGCATTATAATTTCTTTGCAGACATGTACTGTCAATATTTTGATACACAGAGTTACATTATAAACTCTCAGGTTACTATAATTTAACAATAAACATTGATGGTAAGAAATAAATTAAGAAAAAGCCTTTAATACTCTACAGTGAAAAGTTCACTATTTGAATCAGTGAATGAATATTCACTGCTGAATCAGTGGTTTACAATGTATTCGCTGCATAAACAGTGAAATGAACAAGTTACTATTTTTTTTATCACTGAGGAAACAGTGAAACTTGTTACATCTGCGTTCACTGCTTTACCCGTGACTTACAGTTAATTTTATTGCAGCGACAAACGGTCAAGAATATTTCATAATTTTTCATTTCCATATGGACGCGACATAGAAGGTGCATGCAATAAATATCGTTAGGATTTGCACGAAAAAAGTTACTGGTTTACAGAAAACACTGCTCAGATTTCAGTAAACTTGTAACTTCCGATAGTCATTTGAGTAGAGATCAGCAGCATTGTATCATTATCTAACGCCATGTATTAGACAAAGATGCAATGCCGATGAGAACTCTATTGAAACTACTATCGGAACACACCCTCGTTTGGAAAGGAAAGCGACTCGCGTAAACTACCCTAAAATTTGGATAGAGGACGACAAATATGTTGTAGAATCTCTCAATAAAAATAATATTCCTTTGTGAACAACATCACTGATTCAAGCAGTGAATTTATTTCACTGATTAAAACAGTGAACCAATTTCACTGGCTCAAAGAGTGAAATTTCACTGATTCCCAGTGACGCTGTTTTCACCGTGACACTCAGTGACTATTCACTGAGAATCAGTGAATTTTCACTGTTTCAAATTGATACAGTATGTAGTCAGATTGTTAGACATACAAAAGAGTAGGTTATTAGACAGATCTGAAAAAAGAGGGTCTTGGATGTTGCTGGGAAGCTGTGAGTCATTTCTGGCGTAATTGTATTCGTAAAATTCAAACTCGAAGTCATAATCCGTCCATCACGTCAGGTTTTTGAGATATTTGAGGTCATGTACTCGAAAAACGCGTTATTTTACTATGTTTGAGGTTACGTACAGGACGCAACAATTCCTGTTGTCCTTCGGCACTATTTGCATCTTTTAGTACTACCTTTACCCTTCAAAATGAGGTTTTCTTCGATTACCTAAGATTTTTTCTTACAAAGTTACGGCCATTTTGAAATTACAAGATATATTCTATTAACGTTATCAAAAAAAACCTTCACAATACTGAAACGTGATTTTAGTTATTAGTTTCCATATTTTATACAGTTGTTTACGTGTATATCGTATTTTCAAATTGGCGTATCTTGGTGAAGAAAAGTCGTAATGGAATTCTGCGCACCTCGCATTAAAGAAAAAGAGTAGTATCACATGATCCAATGAAAGGAAAAACTCCTAAAAATGTCGTGTCTTCTGAACATGACCTCAAAAATAGCAAAAAAAAAACGCGTTTTTCGAGTAAATAACCTCAAATATCTCAAAATCATGACTTGATGGGCCACTTCTGACTTCGGATTCTGAATGTACGCACAAAATTATGTCGGAAATGACTCGGAGCTTCCCAACAACAAAACCATGTTGACCTGTGTTATCTTATATCTAAATCACATATATCTAGTCTTAATTTACAGTGTTTTGACGTTTGCAATTAAACCATATAGAAAAATTCTGACCCTGACGGAGATTTAAATTCACTTCTTCTTAGTCCACTCGCACAATATCCGTGCCTTCATACCCCCGAGCTATCCTAATTTTCTGATTTGCAAAATAGATTTTTCCGAGTAGGACATCCTCAAGATGTCCTCAGTATACCCAGGATACTCGGGACGGTCCCAGGATATCGCAAATAAAGTATGCATTTCATATTATATTTGGTGTAAATTATTGTCATATGTAACAAAATCGATAAAAAATATTAATACTTTGTCGCGGATTGGTACAGAATATTTTGGTCCGGACGGAACATAGTCAGGATGTCCGGTCAGTATTGAGGATGGATATAGGCATTCTTAGGACGATTTCAGGATATCCTGAGGAAGTTCTGTACTATATGGGACAAAATGCCCGACCCCAATTATTAGGTAATTCCTCGGCTTCAATAAAGTGCCTACGAAAAATCGAACAGTGCCAGTCCCGCGGTCCGGGCTCAAGAGTTTCATACTTTATTTTTTCCATACTATATTCTTACATGTTTCTGTAATATTAAAACATGATACAATCAAGTTTATTTAAACTAGAAGATTGATAAATTAAAATTATAAAAGTGTTTTTTGAAAACAGTAATTTCAAAATGTCACGATTCGACCTGAACTACTTTATTATATTTATAATAAGACTTTCCCCAAGTAACGCTCCTTGCGGCTAAGTGCTCGATTGTTCGTGGCCTTTGTCAATAGTATTTTTCCGCGGTGAGTTTGTGATGGAAGCTCAATGAGATCTTGGACAATTTGTCCCCTTCTCGAGTTCGTTTCCTCCTTATATCATCCTCGCCTCCGTCTCCGTAACCCCCATGCCTTCGGCGTCGGTCGTCTATCGATCCACCAGGGTGCGGTGTTAGTATACGTATATCGTTACCTCGAAGCCGCATCCTTTTCCATCCCGGCCACACTACGGGACACGTTCGTCCCGCACGTGGCTCTTGGCCGTGTACACGCGTCCCGATAGCGGGTTATATAGATGAGTTACGAAGTTAGTAGCTTCCCGACTTTCTGGAGTGGCCCACTCCCGACACCTTTTTCGTTTTTTATCCCACCTTTTGGAGCTTCCTGGTGCATTTTCTGCCGAACACGCGCCACGTGCACGTGATCCTCTCGCACGTCTCTTGGAAGCGCGAGAATTCGTGATCCCCGCACCTCCTCCATCTTGCCGTCGAGATATCGGCTTACGAATGAAACTTCAGAGCCTCGAGATTATTGCCACGAAGACCAGAGATGAAGAAACGCTGGAAATTAGATTCGCGCATTCATCACCTCCAAGCGCGTGCGCCATGTTTTTCACTTTTTTCTTGTATTAACTTCGGCGTCCGTTTCGTAATGCGAAATTACCTGGCAGAAATTCGTTATATTCAGTTCTTATGGTTCAGTAGTTGATAGGATGGAAACGAGCCTTTGGAGAGAAATAAGGGTCTGGAAATTGATTACCTTCCAGTAACAGGCAAAATACCTTTCAATTTCCTACCTTCCAATATTTAGAAATATGCATTCGTTCCTTCCTATGGAAAGGTACTAATCAGAACTGATCTCTTACTATTCATTTAGTTAACATTTACTAATGTTACTTTGTAAACAATAATTAATAATTTACTATTGAGAATCATTAAGTGGAGTAATTATTTCAGAAATGATCTTTTCTTACCGGTTTGGTCTCAGGAGTTAACAAACTACAAGTTTTCTAATAGCTGCGAAGCTTTGAACAAACGATAACTTTTTTCATCATGGGTAGTGTCAGTGTTTCGTGGACGCTTCTGTTGCGATTCATATTGTTCAAACATCTCATTGTAGTGATTTGTCATGTACAAAGGATGGTTTTATTGTATCAAAGTTTCTTCAACATAATTTGAAGTTTCTATCAAACTCCAATGGTTGGAATTTCTATTAGACTTTCCCAATTAAGATCTAGATTTTTGTTATGTATGTCAATCACAGTGTCTCGTCGCAGTTATTAAGGTATCATACACGCTTTCCAATATTCTCATTGATGATTACTGTAATGTAAATTCCAGCCATTAGACTTTATCGCGACCACTTAGCCTCAGTTATACTAGAGTGCTGATTTATTTAGATTCACATACGTGAATATTCGACAATTGGTGATGCTTTGAATTATGAATGTATTATGTGTAAATATAGTGGATTTGGGCACTTAGGCTTTGCGTCCTCCTGCAGATTTCGCGGTTTCGGATTTTGTCAATCCTTGGCATGTCCTTTAGTTCCTCTTATAAACTTTGCCCATTCAAACAAACGCTGCCTCCCAATACTTTCATGTCCAAATTATTTTCAGATATTTTCTATGATATAGATATGATAATAGCTCTAAAAACCAGTCTTAGTTCTATGAGATTTTGTTTTGTCTTCATTGTTTTTGACGTTTTAAGACTAGGTAATGGTATTGGAGACGTTTTTTTTTTGTTCTCAGTTTCAATCAGGAATTGTACAAAAATCAAAAGTATACTCAAGGCAGTTTATAAGCCAGGACAGTAGAGCAAGTCAATGACAAGAGGTCCAAAAAGTAGATGAATATGGCATTTAAGAACAATCGAATGGCGGAGGATGAATTAATCATTCTTCGTGAATCTTTTTAGTGCTGAAACAAAATGTTATATACTACATCATTAAAGCATTACATAACTTTTTAGCACCAGTTCCTTTATATTTATTGCCTAATACATATTAACAGTTAATACTCTCTAAAACAGGATTTTGTATAGGAGATATGCTTCTGTTCATTTATTATACTAAAACAGAAATCAGTAGAAGTATGAAAATATATTTATAGCATGAAGAACGGAAATTATTCGTATATTTCATGATTAAACACTTGATTTCTGGTGTCATGAAATCTATTCCAAGAGTTCTATTTTATTATTTGTACTATATTATTTTATATATGTTGAAATTGTCCTTAAGGTGTTCTGTCTGCATATTTTTTCTAATTGAAAATAAAACTGTTTTGAAGAAAGTGACCGACGTAATGAAGAAATTTTGCAAAGCCAAAATGGGCGATTTTTCGGCTTTAAATCAATTGGTGTGTATGTCTGACTGAAACAACTTCATCTACTTCAAAAAGAATTTGTGCTTAGTAAATCATTGAATAGATGTTACTGATGATTAACTATAGATTTACGTCTTGTGAAGTAATGATTATACCATGGTATTGATGCGTAATTATTAAAAAAATCTACAATAAGAAAATTTTAACGATAGATTTTTTCGGTCTCTCATAGGACGTTTGAAGTAAATATTTGCTTATTTCAAAAAGCTCTCGAAGTAAAGGATTTAAATGCGACCGATTATGATTTCTATAATTTGTTAAATAAAAGTAAAACAAGTGAAACGCAAGCAATAATAAAAACTTCTTTAATTTCTTATGTACATACAGTTACTGAAAAAAATTGTTGCTGAGATGAACTAAAAAATAACTGGGGATTTTTAGTTCATCAAAATTTTATATATTGATGGAAAAAATTTAGTTGATGTTCAATTCATATAAGGAATATTCGGAAAAGCACAGATTTTTACTATTTTCTGATATTTTAAAAGAGTAAAAGAAGCGGAGCTTTAAACAATAATTTGTTCATAGTTATTCATACTTGAAAAGGGATTGACATCTGTTATCGGTCCTTAAAAAGTTGATAAAAAATATGCAATTTTTGCACTGAGAATGGAAATAGCATACTCTAAAATACTAATATTAATATGTTCTAAAAATCCCAGGTAGATGGATGTAAATGAGTTAAGACTAGTTATCATTTTCCCTTTCTTCGGATATGCATATGAAAAAAATATAAATTAATTTAATTGAATTATGTTCTAAACAGATACTAGTGTCATTTCATACCTACGTTGAATAAAATGTATGGAAATTAATTTTATTAAGATTTCATTAATCTTGTCCGAATGTATATAATCTCTCGCAGTAGATTTAGACATTTTAGTCAGACATATCGATACATTAAAAGTAAAGGAATAGCACAATGTGATAATACTTTTTTTCGGTTATGTTGATCATATTTTTATAACAATTATTATTTTTAATTGATAAAAAGAAGGAGAAAATGGAGAAAGAATAATAATTGAGGCCTTCGGTTGCAAAACCTGCCAAGTCCAAAAAAATAAAAAATTGGGATAATCATATAAACATGCATTACATATAGTTCTTTGAATGATTAGAAATTGTGTACGTTCCAAAAAAATTGTTACCCTTTAAAATTGAGCTGCACACTTTCTGCTATCTTTCCAATGTTAGCGTCAAACAGCGTTTTGTTTTCCGCGATTTTCTCAAAATTGCATAAAACGGACTTGGCAAGTTTTGCACCTCAACGCTTCAATTTGTACCATCAAAATAATTCCACATTTTAAATAACATATATATGGGTGATTCTCCGGAAACAGGGCATTTTCGTGTCTTTACGTTATATCTTACAAAAACTTTGACAATAAATTATTAAATTTCGATAGAAATGTTAAGTAAATATCCCTGGCCCATGTTAATTTGAAAAAATAATACTTTTGTTACAAAAAACTGGTGTAAAATGACATTTAAAGACTAAAAGTAGCATTTTTGATATGTCCAAACCTCTAAGTTCAAAACTTTAAAATATTAGCGCTATTAAGAAACCGAATTATTTTATTTTATTCAAATAATATTTCTATAGTACAGCTCAAACTGTACAATTTCTCTCTGTATAATATTTAATTAAATCAATATAATTATTGAAATATTAATGTCTTAAGAAATTTCTATGAGGTAACGACAATGCGTAAACTAGTATAAATGAACTGGAAATAATTCACTTTTTTACTAAAACTTATGAGAAAATCAAAGAAAAAACACTACACTTTACTAATCCTCCATAGAAAATTGAAAAGAGAACATATTTACCTCATGAACAAGTAAAAACTGTATAAAAATACCACGTATTTTTATTAAATTAATTGTCGTCACCCGTCCTAATTTTGGAATTTTGATACAAACAGCAATTAAAAAACGATGAAAACTTAAAGATTAAAGGAATAAACGTTACTGGCAATTTGTTTTTTAATTTATTATTGTTTAAAATATGTAAAATTGGATTTTTTTACAAATTTTCATTGTCGTCACCTTCATTGTCGTTGCCAAACATTTGGCGTATCAGGTACGAAACAAGAACAAACTGTAACCCGTAGCAGAAAATATTTTTCAAATCATAAATAACATTTATATTTCTCTTCCTCTTAGATATTTATTGAAATATAATTTAAAAAACCACAAAATTAAACTTTATATTTGTTACAACGTTATGAATCAAGTTTATTATGAAATAATATTATTTATTAAAATTATGAATATAATATTATCATTGCAGTTACTAACCAACGACATATTAACTTTAATAAATTTATTTTGTCTAAAACTTCTTCAAAAATTCATGTGTTTTTCTTAATTTTTTAATTATTACTTAATAAATAATTTTCATTTATTCACAAAAATGCACTAAATCAGATATGTACATTATGTTTTTGACTCTTTAGAGTTATTTTTTTCAAGTTTTTAATAAGCCATTGTTGGTTTATATAGCCGTATGAAAATGCGTCATAGTAAAAGTCTTCCCCTGTCCTTTAAAATAATTTTGTAGCGTGACTACTTTAAAAATAAATTAACTTGGTGCTAATAAGCAAGAATCCTTAAAAAAAAACGAATTTACAGTAACTTAAAAAAAAAATTTTCATTCTTGAAAATGCCCTGTTTTTGGAGAATCACCCATATATTTCATAGAACCAGTTAGTACAGTGTATATTAGCAAATGTTATCTTATTATATAATTTTATAGATAATAGAATGGTCCTCCTTACAATGGTCTCTTTTTAAAACTAACGACACATTTTGGCAATAAATGTAGAAGAACCTGTACTAAAAAATGAAGTTACGCTTTAATAATGTGTTATTATGTAGTACACGTACCAGTAATATCTGTTTCAACATTTCCCTTGGTCTTAGACTACAATTGTTTCGTATCGTATAATACAGTGTGAAATGAAGACAAAACAATGTTAAATTCTCAGCTCAGAATTAGAGGCAATAACAAGTTTCATACTAGCTTTCCATAGTATTTAATATTTAGTTCGTATCATAGAAACTTCTGCAATTTCCAACAAGACACAGATCCATTAAGAAGTTACTTAGAATACGCTGCCATATGTCATAAGCAAACTACTGCCGGACAGAGATGACACGAATTTCTCGTGCATAAAGCTATTCAGCGAATTCTGCATTGAGATTAGAAGAGAAATTTTCCACAACTCTAATCACGAATCGTATTTTGCGGAATATAATCAGGAAGAACCAATTTAAGATAATAAACACTCATTTCGTATGCCAGTTCATACAAATATTGTGCTTTATTATTTCCAATTTATTAATGTAACAATATTGGTATAGCTTTCGGTATTAAAATTATATTACAATTCATTGAGATGACTGAAAATGTCGGAAAGTTTTAAAAGAATTTAATCAATATTATTAAAATCGCACAAAGAATATCGAATTCTATCCAAAAGTCCATTTATTTGTAATATTCTTCCATCAGAGAGGTGAACAGGAAATTGAAAAATAGTAACTGGCACTTTTTTATTTGGCTCGCACAGGGGTGAAATCAATTTGATTTGTTTCACTGCGATCTGTCAAAAGTGACGGCAGCGCGAAAAATTACGCCTTCGAAAAAATAATGCAATAACTGAAATATGGAACAAAGTTTCTTTTTTCACGATTTGATTACAATTGAAGCGATTACGAGTAAATTCGTCGCAATTGAATTCTTTCTCTTTAAATTATATTTTCACAAAATGTAATTGGTCAAAAGCATATCAAATATTAAAGAAATAAGTAAACATACATAATTCATAAAGCAATAAATTCACTTGTTGAATATAAATATTTAATATCCTATCAATATTTTATTTGTCTTTATAAGTAAAGTCCGTAAATACAGAAAAACATGCAAAAAGAAACAAGTGTAAATAATAATTAAAAATAAAAAAAGTATGTAAAAGAAGTACGGAGAGAATAAAATTCTTTTAAAATTCATGAATTCCCGTTAAATTAAGAGATCGTAAAATTTTAATAATATTTGCAAATGAAAATAAAGATTTTTGTTACTCAAGTTTTCGCGTTTTCCAGTAACAACTGCAGGAGTTCTCTTCTATGTAAATTTAGTTGGTCTCGACGACCTACGGATCTCAGGAGTCGTGTATTTCCGGAAGTGCGTCCCTGGGGCCAAGTCTCGTTGTTGCTTCTCTAACTCTCGACAAACGCGCGAATGCACTTCACTTGAGCACTCTAGATTTCCAGAGCACTTGCTGATTTTTTTCCTCCTTTAATCGTTTAGGAATTTAGAGTTCTTATCCATTTTCAGTAAAAAAATATTATTAAGGGCATTAAATTTATGTCTTAGAAAGGTTAATTATAATTATGCTTTTTCAGAACAACAATTGCATGAAATTGATTTTTATTTTTATCATTATTACCGTCACAAAAGTGAAATCGAATTTTAGGTTTTTTGAAAATTTTATATTAAAATTTAAAAAGGCATCGTAATTGTGGAATCCCACGAGAAGTTTTATACACAAATTCTGCTGATCTACATAATTTCTATCAAATTTTTCACATGAAAGTCCCAATTTTCCTTGTTTTTTTTCATTAAAAGTTCTTTGAAAATATTTAAATGCGATTTTGATGCAATCCAGAGAGTTTACTCGAAAATCGTAGATTAGGTCACTTTCAAACCAAAAAGAATTTAATATTATGCTGAGACCGAAGCTTGAAGATCAGTAAAACAAACGTGTATCTCTCACACATAATAGGTTAAATGAATTAATTCTTTTTTTTATGACTATTGAACTAAATAGCCGAAGATAACTTGTTTATATTGTGTATATAAAATGTACGAGTATTTTATTTCTACCCTTCTCATTTATATAGCAAATATAATATATCACAATAATACTTCATTTTAATAGAAGAAAATTAGTTTTCGGTCGATTTTACAAGTTTATCCAACCGTTCAATATAGATATACATCTCTTCCGATCGGATTTGGTATCATTAAATCTTTAGAGTCGGCGTCTGAAGTTCAGAGTGAGTTTAATTTCCTACTCGAACTGAGGCCCTATCCGATTCAATTTCTCCGTCTTATAGCGTATTCCTAGCAAGTGTTTTTTTACTGCTAGAGATGGATGTCTTAATTCCAACACCTCTTAAATGCAGATCTTCAAAGACAAAGTGAAACAGTAACAAAATTGGAATTTGAAATAAATATATTTTGGCAGTAACAGAATACAGGGAAAAATGCTATCTATTGATTCTTTTTATAGATTCAATAATTATTGTTCGTTTTCAAGTTATTCAAGAGGGAATAATGTAGTCAAAGATGCTTCTTCTGGAATTTTGAACACATTCTCTTTTCTTTAGAAACTTTTATTTCAATCAATAGGTGACGACCACGTATTCTTTATTATGTAACAATTATTTTAATAAGACATTTAAAAAAGATGGATCACGTTGGTTAAAGTAAACTTATAAAATATTTTCGAATTTCTAGCTCCGACTTCAATAACAAGATCCTTTTTATAATTCTTATTTAGTTTTTTTCAAAATGGACTATTATACAATATTTGAGAAATTTTAAATAAATGGCAATAAAGGTAAAATAGTTTGGGGTTTTTTCAGATAAACGTTTTTTTCAGATTTCGTAAAATCTGCTGATTCAAATGATTTCAAGAAAAGCATTTCAAAATGGTTAACAGCACTGAATTCTGTTACAACCTATTTACACAAGATTTTCTCAAAATCACTGATTAAGAACGTGATTTCAACTCTCGTAAATGTTACTTTACAAAATATATTCACAAATTGTGGTTCATAAAAATACAGCCGTATTTTACGTAATACTTAAATTGAAAAGGTGCTGAAGAAGGAGTTTTCAAAACGTCACCTCTGTCTTTGTAGAAAAATCAGAAACTATGTATATTTTCAAAAAGCTATACACTTTTCTCAATACAAAATAATTTACAGTTTAGAAAATTATTCAATAGCTATCTTATTGTAAGTTTTATGTAGAGTACAGCTGTGCAAGTCAACGTCCTGAAAAGACGAGTCTTAATACTGAACTTGCAGAGAAGTTGTGATATACGTACATTACTCCGCTTGCCTGTGGCATCTACTTCAAGTAACTTTCTACATTTTCGTCGACCACCTTGAATTTGCCGTTTTCAATGTTTAAAATTTCGTGGCAGATCCCAAAACGACCAGTAATGTAGTATTTCGAACCATTAACTTTTTAGATCTAGGTTGTCATTGATTTTAATCTTTCGAATTAAAAAATCTGAGGTTAGTTTCGTATGAAAATCTCTGTATCCCGATTGAAGATTTCGTGTCTATTTTTCCCCGATACTTTTTTCTCGACATTTTTTCCTTGGCGTATTTTCCTCGTAACATTTTTTCCTTCGTTAATTGTTTCCCGACACCTTTGTCGGGAAGTTTTTTCGAGGAACTTTTCAATTACTGATGTTTATAATGAGAGGGGTCAATTATATCAAGGCACTTTCCCTTTTTATAAATAATGAACGATGACACTCTAGATCGACAATTCCAATGAAGTAGTCACATTGTTTATATCTACAATACCTTTATTACATCCATAAAAGGAAAGCAAATGTTACTTATTAATTCGTAATGAAAATGCTTATTTGGATTTTCTGTTTCTTAGCTTGGTAATTCTTTTAAGATTTACCATTACTTATTATAATTCTTTAGTACTCAAAAACTAGATTCTATATAAATGTTGTGCACCTCTTGATATTTCTAAAATCGTCTTACAAATTATTGTTGGTAATAATAGTGCAATTAAAGACATTCTAATGGAAGCTTATATAACTCTGTAACTTGTGGTTATTTTAGTATAAAGAAAACTTTAGCGAGAATTAGACACGATTTAATTGTTCTTCTTGCAAACTCAATGTTGAATTATGGCGTAAATCTTGTAAGGTTTGTGTTTAAAAAAAGGTTGCTTCAAAATTTTTGAGCATTTAACATTTTGTAATGTTCGTGCTCCTTCTGAACCTTTAATTTCTGACATTGCTTTACGGCTTGTAATCTAGGGAATATCAGTCACACTGTGCGGCATGTTACCACTTATATTACTGCATATTTCTATCTATAATCCGCGATTTAGGCAGGTATTTTTCAAACTTTCCCACATGAGAAATCAATCGAATTTACCGTTAGGTGTTGTTTTCACCATACCAAACTCAATTTATCAGTTTTGGAAGTTTCATCTCGACGACGGAAATCACCTATACTTGTGGGCATCCTCCTTTGTTAGGGATTTATAAAACTCCTACTACTCCTCTTCATCCTCAGTCCAATTGTGTTGTTGAACGAATAAATAGCACAATTTTAGATTTTTCTCCAAATTTATTTCTAAATATCAAAAAGATTGCAATTTAAGGGTTCCTTATTTCTTTCTAGTTTATCGTGCTTCAAACCATACCACCATTTATTTTCCTCCTGCTATAGTACAGAACTTAAACTTCCTTTAGATTTATTTAGAGGAGATGTTAATTCTTGAAATGAAAATACCCAATCATTTTTAAGGTTATCCTTGAGTTCGAGGATAAATTGTATTCGATTCATGATATTACTCTGAAACATTTATCTTTTACCCATTAAGTCCTGAATGACCATTGTAAAAAAGATTCTAAAAAATTACCAACCAGATATATCTGGAGTAAAATTAACTGAACATTTAAAATCTGTTATTATATTTTTAAATATATCCAAACATGAAAAACTGCATACAATTATTTCCCAAAAAATAACAGGCATTTTTCAATTTGCATTTTGCGTTTTTTCACAGTGAAATAATTTCAGAACTCCTATTTGAAGTAAATAAATCGTGTCCCCGAGAAATGAACTTTCAAACGTGCATATCAACATTTTTATATTAAAGGTGAAACCATCAAAAATAGCGGCTAAAACACCAAAAAATCGAATAAAGGTTCATTTTAAAATGATGAATAACGGACTTGAAAAAATGTTGCCGACCAAAAAGTTTGCTGAAATATTTTGAAATTTTATTTGAAGACTTTGAATTTTTGGGATTTTGAAAAGTGAACATAGTATTCAGAATATTCAGATAAAATGTCAGCGTATTCTTCCAGCATTTCTAAGAAATTTTTATTCAACAACATTCTTTCGGAAAGTCAATCATTTTTCAAATATAAACTTATTGCAAAAAAATTTGTTGAAAAATTTAAGAATATTTATTTGAATATAATTTTCAAAACGTTGGGATTTTAAAAAGTGAACAAAGTATCCAAAAAAGTTTTTAAATTCCGACAATATACAGTTG
Organism: Trichopria drosophilae; assembly: GCA_030407085.1. Lineage (NCBI taxonomy): Eukaryota > Metazoa > Arthropoda > Insecta > Hymenoptera > Diapriidae > Trichopria > Trichopria drosophilae. Next base: position 13,932,979 of record CM059584.1, on the reverse strand, counting down.
TTTGAATATACTCGAAGAACACTTTCACAATCCCAACATTTTGAAAAATTGAAAGTTTGAGGGTATTTTTTTTTGCAATCTTAAGAACTTTTTATTCGGTAACATTTTTCCCGAAAATCTATTGTTTTTGAATATAAAATTCATGAGTTTTATTCGATTTTTTCATGTATTGGCCACCATTTTTAGAACATGGCTAGATTTTTCCTTGTAGAATTTAGTTCTCGACAAATAGGTTTCTTACATTTTTTAGTTATGGGATAGTAACTTTATTTTAGAGAGAGGGTAATATAAGGATTTTGAATTTTTATACAATTGTATGCTTTTGATTTAGTATTCGAATCCTTCATTCTCTTGTCTTGATACGTTTCATTTGTTATGTCGAATGTTTGGAGGTTGTCCTTCATGGTATAACATACAATCCCTCTTAACGAAAACTTTAGAAATAAAAGGTCTTTAAAATAAATTAAATAAGTTATTTTTTAATTTAAAATGATTCAGTATTAATAAAAAGAAACAATTTACTTTAAACTATTCAAGATATAGAATTTTCACCAAAGAACCAGAAATATGAAACATAAAAACGTAATTTGAAGCAGGGTGAGTGGAAATATGACAGCAAATATTTATTTTTTTTTGTGGTGTTAACAATTTTGCAAATATTAGAGCAATGAGTTGATAAAATATTTACTTTAAAAAATGTTACATTTTTAAAATTTCCGAAATAATTCTATTTCGACAGAAGTAAATTGTATTGTACGTTTAACAGTTTTACAATATTTTTCCAGCAATAAATTCTAAAAAAGAAGAAAACTTATTTTTATTATATGCATATTACATGTAATTTACAGATATTTTAGAGACGGTCTTATTGCTGTGATCTCATACACAGCACATTCGCTCGGCATTGACAGAATACTTTTACGTTATTGAAGATTTTTCTACTCTCCTCTTCATGTTGCGAGCATTGCCAGAATACGTGATCAGCAGTCTTTTGGGTGTTCACATTGACGAGATGGGTCGTCCTTTATGTTAATTTAAAATAGGGGTGGAAAGCCAGCTTGTAGTGGTTCGCTCTTACTCGATTGATTCTTCCTATAGTTTCTCTAGGGAAATCATATTTTTCAAACCAGACTTTAGATGTGTCTTTAAAGTAAACTGCTCTGTACTTTTATTTTCCACAGTTTTTCAGTTCATTTGGTATGCCTTTTTAAACATTTGTTGAACATTATTTTTACGTAACATTTGTCTCATATTTTCTGAATGGATGAACTAATGTCTCCTGCAGTTTTCATTTAAATTTTCTATGAATTGTAATGAATTACTTTAGGAATAACATAAATTCATTCATTCAAATGGTTATATGGGATATTGAAAAATCATTAATGGAACACCTACAAGACTACATAGTATCCCGTTTTTTATGCGTACCTCAAATACGAATTATGAAGCATCGAAACTTGCAGTATTTTTTTCAGTAACCATGTTTTTCAACATACGGATCTAACCCCATATTTCATTAAAAAATCGTTTTATTTTGTAATTCACAGTGCCATATAAAGAAGATTCAGTAGTAAGAACTTACTATTTTCAAATAGAATCCATCATAGAAATCTGTTCTGCTTTCTGTTACACTGCCGTAGAATACTCAAGCACTAGTCGATTGCTTAATAAACGTTTAAATCAGGTGTAAACGTATGATATAAACCTAGGATATAACATTTACAAATTGCGTTTAATTTTCGTTTGCATGGCAGAAAACATTTCGAGGAATATGCATTGTATTCGCATATAAAAATGCTTATAATAAATACTACTTTATTTTTAAAAAATGTAATTTATTATATTACTCTTGTTAACATATATACAAGGTATTTTATATTTTTTGTCTAGAAAATTTAAAAAAGCGTAACCCGATAATCGACCCCATCTGGATTTGAACCGCTTTCTGTTCACTTTACTACTCATCATGGTTGTCGATAATAGACAGAGAAAACTAGTAAACAATATTAAAAAATGTTAAGCTAAATAATATGACAATTCTACTACTAATGTACGTTCAAGAAATCTAATTGTTTAATATCATTATTTAAAAGTAATTGTGAAACTTTATTTTAAATAAAGGATAAATAACGCAAATAACGTGAAATAAACGTTAAATAAACGTGAATTAAGTATTTATAAGAAATATACATGAAATAAACTGAGAACTAATAAATATTTTTTATTTGAACGAGCTCTAACAAAAATGGAATACATAATAACCACGTTATTGGCGTTAATATATTCTATTAACTGAACTAACCAATATGTACTTTTTTCAAATTGTCTACATGCATTAATAATCGATAAATTTTCATCCATAATTTTCCACAATTTTTATTTTTAGCATTACGCATTCTGATTATTAAATGAGAAAACCGAATAGCATGTATTTTACGGTAACATTTTAATCCTAGTCAACAAACAAAATTCAAGAATAAACATCAGTATTTCCCATCTCTAAACAAAGATATTTAGTGCTGCAAGTAGTCGCTATTGGTTTACCTGTTAGTCGAACTTAATAAAAACTTCGATTACTCCAAAGTAACGTCGTTCCAGAATCAATCCATTATTGTCTCTTTCCGTGGGTTGTTAAGAGAAGAAATTGAAGAAATCGTTTTCTACGAATTGTCATTACCTACATTTTCAAATTATCGCAAATTGATCGTTTTAAGGGTTCATAGATATTTAAGAATTGTTTGATTTTAATTTTATACTTAACAATCAAACTACTGAAAAACGATATCCTTTTAGAAAAAAATATTTAAATTAACAATTCAAGTGAATTGGTTAGTCATTTCAATTTAATCATTCGTATTTATGTTGAATTTCATAACATGAATTCTGCGAGATAACATGAATTACAAAGCACTAAATTCATAAAATTAAACAAAAACTATCAATAGATTAACTGAAGAATGTATAAAAATGTAATTATTAATAAATTCTTGACAGTCACTTAATTTGTACAATAAAATTAGTAAACATTTTGAAAATATCTACATGCAGAAAAATAAGCCAGTGTAAAAAGGAATTCTGTTGATACAATAGGAAAGGGAACAAGAAATATTGGTATAGAAAAACAGCAAAATGATCCTCAATAATTACATAATTACTTATTAATTCATAAAATCACTAGCTACATAAAAATATATGCAATTCATGCAAAATATATCAATTCGCTCTGGTTTTAAATATTTCCTATCCTAAATGTGTATCAACATCGATTTTGTTTTCTTCTACTAAATATCAATGAACGGTATTATAAAGTTCAAAACTTGCTATGTCAAATTTTGTGGAGTTTTCCTGAGATATCTCATTCCCAAAAATATTATTGCATGTTTTGGTTAGGATGACTCTTTAACCAGAGCCAATTGATGATATTTTTAACTCAGATTCGTATTCATCGCACTAAAAAACTTCCGAAAAGTATCTTATGATATTCGAGGTCGATATATTTTGTCCGTCTCTGTTATTTATGCTATCAAAAATGTTTTTTATTCACATCTAATATATATATATTTACCATAAAAGTGTAAATTACCACGTGAATAAAATGTGCTCTTAGAAATATCTATTGAAAATTTCCAACAAATGCTGTAAAATTACAACAAAAAATGTTATATTGCGCAGTTTGTGTAATTTAAATTTTTTTAAATTTATTACTCTCAGTGGTTGAATGAAAATGAGTCTGTTATAAGGATACATTGGATCTAGTGAATCAGGAATCACCTTCCTAAAATATTGATTATAAACGTTTTGTTGATGTTGCGTTTCACAAAGCAATCTTAGCATGAAATTGACAATAGAATCTTTGAACTCTCCTACATACTCATTCAAAGATCTTAAAAATTATCGATATTAGCAATTATCATTGAAAAAAGTATTATTTTTTCCCTTTCACCAGAAGTGGTTTCTGCAACTTACTTCGAAAACTGATACAGGAACCTATTGTTCCCTATATATTAAGGTTTAGACGTTAAGGTCTACGTGGTAAGGTCTACCCAAAAAATTCGGATTCAGGGGCCCAAAATACATAAGAGTCAACTTCATTTAGGGATATATAATAGGCCACATCACCATACGTGGCGCCTACATTAATTCGGAACTTTGTCATTCTGAACTTTGTACCTTACGGATAATTGACGGTCGGAATTTTAAACCTCCAGACAATTTTTGGCATTCGGAATTATTAAAATTCGGAAAATAGTACTTTCGGATAAATGTATTTTCGGAATTTTAACCCCCTCTCCCCCTCCAAATTCAACTTCATACTTTCACAAACAAAATGCCATAACAAACATTGCATGTATTGTTAAAATAAAAGAACTAATCCGGAATGTTATCCCCATTATCGAAACGGAATGCTTTTGAGGGTAAATTGCTCAACACAATTGCACTAAAAGAGAAATTAAAATAATAGATCCCACGTTGTGGGAATACCAAAAGAGATGCCTCCAACAGAAGCGATTCAATTCGTGCGACCTCGTGCAATTAGTTTGTCGAGCATTTCGTTTTATACTAAATTAATTTAACCCTGGCCATCACCACGATCGACCACGTTTAAAAGATTGCGGTCTCCGGCGCATCTTGATTTCCGTTTCCGATTCGGTAATTCGGTGCCGTGCCGTTATAATTGCCGCCATTAAGGAGTTTACGGGAATACCTTGGTACGTACGTACAAAGTGGTCCCTCGAGACTAGTGCACAAATTGCCGACGAGTGCCGGTCGGGATTTCGCTACGTGTCATGTACCTAATTACCAGGTTTCCGGAAATAAGAGCCATTCCGATTCAAATACTGATAGAAATCGATATTGTTGCCTTCACGGTAATTAAGCCCAAAACTTCAAAATAACATTTTTTATTTTCTTAATTTTTTGGCCCCAAAAGTAATAACACTATGTTTATTATAATAACACTATGTATAGTATATTTTGAAACAAACATTTTGATGCTATAGACGAAAAGGAAAAGGGCTCCGGTCTATTGATTAGAAGAGGCCGTTATTCCGGAATGTTCAGTTGCATTTATGGGGGTTGCTGGTAGCAGTAAAGCGTACGATTTGATGGGAACCAATACATTTGAGCTTATCACCTTATCGCGAATAGGTATACCTGCAGCGGCCCTCATCCTGTCCCTACTGTAGACTGTCATAAAATATAGCGTGAATCCTCCATAGCCCTGCTGATCCCGGATCCTCCCTATTACGACACTTTTGTTCACTTGCGGCATCGCACTTGGAAATCCTTGGATGGTTCGATTCCCTATATCGACTCTGATGAACAATGTAATATATGCAATGCTAAGTGTAATTTATTTCATTGACAAAATGTGCGTGATTAAAATTATTGTTTTTGATATTTATTAAAATAGAAATATTTTTTATGAAAACGTTTCGGAAGATTAGCAAAAACGTGGTTCGTCAAAATAAAAATTATTTATTGCATGAATGGCAGTGTTCGTAGAGTATTTTCAGTTATAATAACAATATAGATGTGCTGGAAGCGAATAAAAGGCCATTACGATTCATTTAACCTATTCAGTCCTGAATGGATATTTTTTCATTAAACTTTTCAACGGTTGAATTTTGTGTCATCGGATCTAAAATTAACTAAATTTTCTGAATCTTTTATTGGAATTTTAAAAAATAAACCCCTGAAAACCATAAGTACATTTTTCAAAATGTTTTTTCTTTGTATCGTATTTTTCTGCAATGAAATAATTTCAGAGTTCTTATTTCAAGAAAAGATATCGTGTCCTCGAGACTGCAGCTTCAAAAACTGACGCCTTAGCCCGCACGACCATCTCGCCGCCAACATTTTGAAAGTAAAGGTGTAAGTATCCAAAACAGCAGCTAAGACATAATAAAATCAATGAAAGGTTCAGGAATTTTTAATGTTTCTGAACTTAAAGTTTTTAGATTTGATTCAGGAATACGCTGACATTTTTACGAATTTATATAAACTCCTTGTTACCAAAATTTTGAAAAATTGAAAAAACCATGAAACAAAATTTGAAAAAAGGGGGTAGTCTTTGAACAATTCCAACAAATTTTTGTTTCATGACATTTCTTCCGAAAGTCTGTCATTTTCAAACGAAAAATTTCTTAACTATTAGGTTTGTTCGAGATTTTCTCTCTATGAATTTTCCATTTGAAAACAATAGACGTTCGGGAAAAACGTTGCATAACAAAATATTCTTAGAATTGATCGAAGAACATGCTTGTTTTATATCATTTTTCCGAAAGTCTATCAAGATGAAATAAAAAAATCGTGAACCTTTCGCCCATTTTTTTGTGTTTTAGCCGCTGTTTTATACTTTCACCATTATTATCAAAATATTAATATGCCAATTTTAAAGTTTCAGTCTCGTGGACACGATTTATTTACTTGAAACAGGATTTCTGAAATGATTTCATTGTTAAAAAACAACATTTGATAAATGCATAGTTTTTGAGATATAACGGTACATAATTTTTAACGGTTGAGTTTTTTGAAGAATTTTTTAGATCTGGAGAAATTCACACGTATTCTAAAAGCAATTATGCGTGAAATGAGAGGTTTTATAATCAATTAACTTGTTTCGTTGGTCTGCAAAAAATTCTGAAAGAAACAAATTTGAAAAAAATCGGATAACTCGAAAATAGAGAAAATAGAGAGTAAGTCACAATATTAAATAATAATAAACAACGATCACTTCGCACCATTTCAATTTTCATATACTCCAAATTAGCCTTGAAAAATTTTGAATCAGTGAATTTAAACATAAAAATATGAAAACGTATAGATGTAGAAAAACAAGGTTATTTCACTAAAAAATCTACCATGCCTTAAACTTTCGGAAATAATATTCAAATATCTTCTCAATTAGAATCAAATAGTATTTAGAAGCACTGACATTTATTTTGTTATCTATTAACATCAAAACGATGCATTACAAGTGCGCATGCCGAAAGCCAAAATGGCATTATAAAAAATGGTTAAAAATCGTGTTTCAAAAATAAAGAGAAATAAATAGGAGGCATTATATCAGAAATAGAGCGCTTCATACTAGGAGACTTTTTCAATTTACGTGCCATCTTTTTGTACCTTGAACTTACCTACACGTATTTCGTCTTGTTTAGTTTTGTGGTATGTTTTCGAAGATATGTATATAGATAAAATTGCACTGATCGTTAATTATGTACTATTTTGAACTGGGGTATCTCTGATTATGCATGAAGAGGAATTTCTTAGTTTTGCATCATGCATTTGCATCAATCTTTTGTTTCACGGCTTTAATCCTCTAAAAGAATGGGCCGTGACTAAAAATATAAGTTAACTGTATGCGCTTGGAGGGGAACTGTGAAACAAAAGCATCACGCAATTAGGAAGTATTGAGATCGAAGTTGCATTCCGTTTCATGCTTTGGCGCAAATTCATCCCTAGATGCGAATGTGCATATTTTTTTTTCTCATTGAAACAGATTCGTTGAATTCCACGAACATAACCAAATTTTACATTACCGCGTTATTTACATCAAAAATATTTATTAGTACACAGAGATAAACGTATGTAAAGATGTACAATATGTATTATAAAATCTACCATATATATTGTAAGATTCAGAATACGTATCGTAATATTTACATTGTGTATTTTAAAATTTACAATAAACATTCTAAACAATACTGTACAATTTGTAAATCTTAACATGTATTTCTCCCCGCGTAATATTTCATACGTATTTTCTAACGAACTGTTATGGAGCAAATCGTAAGGCATTGGCACCCTAAAAAATCTGTAAAGAATGGCATTAGAAGTTACTCATAATATTCAGTATCTTCGACGAGAATATAATTTTCCAGTTCTATTTGCAGGATAAAAATCACCTGTATATAACCAATGATATCATCCTTTATAACGAACTATCTGAAATATCGAACAAACACTCGGTGCAAAAATATCTACGTCAACATGTGGTTCGAGTTTTCAGAAAAAGTTACGAAAAAAGATGTATACCCCGTTTACAAAAGTAAAGAACAATACATGATCCAGCTCTATCACAATCAGACAAATTAAAGTAATTGTCAGTAAAGTACCGGACGTGGCAGACCAAGACAACATTCACTACTTACATTCGTAATCCCTTAAATTTGTATTTTAAAATAGTAAATAAATGAATCGTAATATTGTCACTTATGTAATATTTAATATACATCATTCATTTATGTAATCTACATATATTCGTGGAAGACTTTAATGTACTCAGTTTTACTAAATTTATAAAATAAACAGGCTTTTGCGAAGATATTTTAAATTTAATGCAGTTTATACTTCTGGAGTTTTTAATGGATTTTTTTTCGAATATTTGACTGGTTGTAAAAAGAGGCCTGCGGAAGTCTGTGAACAATAATAATTTGTAAATAATTTAAGTAATGGCTATGTTAAAATTTATGAATGAGTCGTTAAACTCTACTTGAAAATACTGCTCGGGTTTTGTCATTTTGATTATATTTTTAATATTCAAAACATAATAAACATAATATCAATATACACAACAAAACAGAAAATATTTTTAAAAGTATAATAAAACATAATAAAAATTCTGCAACATTCACGACAATGATTTTCAAAAAATGCAACAGTAAATAAGGTGCAAAATTGTGTTAACCATCGTATAAATTAAAACGCCACAATTTATTTAAAAAATTAATTTTAACATAATTTTAGTTTTTATGAAAACGTATGAGGAACTTCTTCACTAAGCGAGAAAATTTCAAAAGTCAGTGAACTACTTGACAGGGAAACATTTCAACATTTCGCCAGAAAGTTATAATCAAAAATAGTTTTAAAGCAAAACTAAGTTTTATACACTAGCAATGTTTCATGAACCAAGTACAAAGTTCGAATGTACTGGAAGTTTCGTTGATAGCAATATTGTGATATTGAAGAATCAAACTTTACGACAAAACGTAATGAACATAGTAGTGAAAAAATTGAAAAATAATGAAATATGTCCGTTTTTTTAAATTACGCATTGTTAAATCAATGCGTATTCGAATTATAATGTAATTTTATTTTATATATTTAGTTTAATCTAAACTCTACATAAAATTGAAAAATTAATCAAGAAATATGATTTTAATGTCATCTAGTTCAAAAATTGTTTAAATAAGCACAAGTATTATTTAGTTTTGTAAATAAAATTTATAAACACCATATTACCTTGACGTAACTATTTTAGTTCGACACCGTTTCGTTAAAAGCCATCCGAGATATAATCACTAATGACCCAATTGGCTCATTTACGCTTAATTACTTCAATAAAATCATTTTCACTGCCCATGAAATTGAAATCCTGCACTGATATGATGCACCAATTCAGTGTCTGAAAATTAGAGACAAATTCATAATTATAACATTTGCAAACCGGAACGTTTGCTAAATATAACTTTAATTAAACTTTACGCTAATCACTCGTTGCACTAATTATATGAATTATATGAACCGAAACGGTATAACTGGCATTTTGACAAGCAATGTACCTACCTTGTTTTGATCTGTTTAATAGAATAATTTACGCCCTATTGAAAAAATTATATTTTCTATCAGAATGACAAGTATTAATCCTTTAAGTCCCAAATGTGCACAATTTGCACATGGATTTCAGCATCGTTTAATGTATAAAATGATAATTTAAAAAAAATAGACGCATCTATATCCGACTAGTTTTGAGGTCGATCTTTCGATTGGCGCTACTAAAATTTTGTTTAAAATGACGTTTAACACATATTTTCACAAAAATACTGAAAACAAACGCGATTTTTCAGATGCAATGTTTTTTAAAATTCATTTTTAACTATGATATCGGTTTTAGATCAACTGCTAACCTATCAGGAATGTGTTCCCGAGTATTTTACCTCAAAATTAAACATTCGCATATTTTGATTTATTTTGTTTTGAGGTTCAAAATTGCGTCTGAACGTTGCAAATTTTTGAAATTGAAGAAAATGCTATTATTTCGGATCTGCTAGATTTTATTTGTAGTAAAATCATACAAGTAAGTTATTACAAGTTTTGTATAACCTATTTTGATTTACGGAAGCAGTTATATCCCATAAAATCGTTTCTCAAGATGGCGACTGCCATGTGCTCAGTAGAAATACATGTATTTCGAGTTGTCAGAACCAAAATTGGAGTAAAATTTGCTAATTAACAATTTCATAGGTTTCAGTCATCGTTAAACTCGAATCTTGAGTCAGTTTACCGAAATTCAAAAGGGCGGATCCAATATGGCTTCTACGTATTTCTACTAGGCACATGGCAGTTGCCTTCTTGAAATTGGATACTACTGCTTCCGTAAATCAAAATAGGTCATACAAAACTCGTAATAGCTTATTTGTACGATTTTACCACAAAGAAAACCTAGCAGAACAGAAATAATAGCATTTTCTTCCATTTAAAAATTTTCATCGTTCAGACGCCATTTTGAAACGAACAACAAAATAAATCAAAATATGTGAATGTTTGATTTTTAAGTAAAATACCCGGGAACACGTTTCTGATAGGTTTGTAACGGTGTGTTTTGTTATGATGCACCATGCTTTAGAGGTGGAGGTATTATAGTGGAATATAAAGAAAAATAAGAGATAGGGAAGGAATCTTTCAATTGTTTTGTTTATATTTATTATGCTTGTTTACAAACCTGCATGACAATCGTATAAATATCAACTCGGTTGATCAATATCAGTTAGTTTGTGTCGCGAAGAAGATCACTAAGGATCGGTGGCGGTTCCGGTTTTGCGCGTCGCGGTAGGGATGTGTGTGAGTAGTATCCTTTATTTTACTATATATATATATATTTACGATTTACGATTAGTTTCGTGTATTGGGCAGGGTCTGCTCACATAGCCCAACGGACGAGTCCGTGAGCAGACCTGGGACGAAACACCGATCCATATAAAATAATAATTATTTACATAAAATTAATTACGCATGCCAAAAAATTATTTTTAATCCCAGAATCATAACAAAATCGTACAATGGGGCCCGAACAGGGACAATCATATAAAAAATCGTTACAGGTTATAAGGTGATCTGAAACGAGTATCATAGTTAAAAATGCATTTTGAAATAAAATAGCTAAAAGGAAGGAATAGCCATTTTTGAAAAATTTCAGTAGCGCCAATAGAAAGCGCATTTTTAAAAAATGTTTATTTTGTACATAAAACGACGCTGAAATCCCAGTCCAAATTGTGCACATTTGGGACTTAAAGCGACAAGTTCTTTATGACCTTATAATACGCAGTGAGAACGTTGTATTAACCCTTTCCGCCCCAAAAGTCCGGAATTTGGACTCAACTTTCAACGATGTGACTTTTGTTCCAAACAGCGTTAACAAAAATTGATAGATTTGGACCTCTTCTTTCAAATGCCGTGGTCAGAATCAGCCGGAAATTACAGAGAAAAAAGTTATGATCATTTTTTCGACGTTTTTTCCCAATAACTGCGTTTTTTGATATTCAAAAGGGTAGTGCTGATCATTGCAAAACGTACTAATCGCGTCTTTTTGCTCAGACTATTCTTCTCCCGTCGGCTTTTTTTCAAAAAACAAAATGGCGGCTTCAAGATAGCGTCTCCAAGTTGTAATTTTACATTTTCTCCCACAAATATTCATTATTTGACCGCGTAACGGTTCAAATCATGGAGAACTGGGATGAAAAAGTAATTATTATCATTTCTGAATACTTAGTCCTATTATGATTCATTCATAACCTCAAATTAGTCGTGTACAATGGGTTACTACCGATATTTTGTCTGATTTTCACTCAATTTGCAGGTCGCAGGTCAATCCACATCTTATAGTGCAACATAACTTTCAATATCTGCTATATTGATTTACAAAATACAAAACAAAACATAAAAATAAAAAACAAATATTTCCTCATTGCCTCCACGTGTTTTGAATACAAAAAAAATGAAAGTAATAAAATTAAAATAAAAAAAAAATGAAGAAAAGTATTTTAAATATAAAAAAAGTCGAACTGTACCAAATTTTTAGGTAATGACCCGATAATTAATAGGTCATAAGGGTATATGGTCATTTTTAATTTCACACATAAGTAATGTTACGAAAACGTCGAAAATTGTGTGAAACTTAGACAAATAATCGGTATAAACCCATTGTGTCTAATTAATTTGAGGTTATGAATAAATCATGATGAGACTAGGTATTCACAAATGATAATAATTACTTCTTCATTGCAATTCTCCGTGATTTGAGCCGTTACACGTTCAAATAATCGATATTTGTGCGAGAAAGTTCAAACTTACAACTTCCAGACGCCATCTTAAAACCGCCATTTTGTTTTTTGAAAAAAATCCGACGGGAGAAGAATGGTCCGAGCAAAAAGACGCGATTAGTATGTTTTGCAACGATCAGCACTGCCCTTTTCAATGTCAAAAAACGCAATTATTGGGAAAAAATGTCGAAAAAAACAGTATGTTTTTCGAAAAAATGATCATAACTTTTTTCTCTGTAATTTCCGGCTGTTTCTGACCAAGGCATTTGAAAGAAGAGGTCCAAATCTATCGATTTTGTCTTATTTCAATTTTTGTTAACGCTGTTTCGAACAAAAGTTACATCGTTGAAAGTTGTGTCCAAATTCTGGACTTTTGGGACGAAAAGGGTTAAGGTTATAATACTTTGATAAATGAAACTAATCAGAACAGTGTAAAAAAGCATAATTCAATCAACGCTTTTGATGAAATCAAATAAATTTTCACTCCTTAATAGTGAGAATGCACTTTATCATTCTGTAGGTCAGTTTTCATTTCACAAGGAGTGAATTTTCACTCCAAAAAATGAGAGTATCCAAAAGGTATTTGTAGGAGATATACAAATATTAACTGTGAAAACAATTTTAGCGTATCAACAGTTTTATTTTCAACCATATTTGATAAACTCAAACACGCACATCGATCAAATAATACCATCGACAAACATATAAATATTGAATAGAAACAAATTCTTTAAATGTAAAGGAAATTATATTTCCTTTATAACAAATGTGTATCTTTGGACGAACAGTTTATATAAAATCTTAAATGCCAAGGATCGAAAATAAAATTCACAATGAATATTCCGATCTAATTAAGATGAATGTTAATTTATGAATGTCTAATTTATAAATTAATAAAAGTCCATTATTTTAAAACATTATTCACTTTATCGCCTCGTCTTCTGCACCATTTTCCCTATAAATTCTGCGAAGACGGTAGATGGATCTAATTTTCACAATTTTTCATTTCATTACCTTTATTACATAAAACATTTCATGCTACATTGTATTATCGATTTTATGAATTTAAAAAATCGGTTACATTATAAATGTCTACAGAATCGAGTCGATATATTTTGCACGATAATGAATTACATTTTACTTTCATACAATAGATTTTTTTTAAGTAGTTCATTTATATATTTACATATTACATATTCTGGCTGTTTAAACTTTTCAGTTAACTTCATTCTTTTACTTTGTCAGTTATTCAAAATTTAATTTAAATAGCTTTAAAAATCCATTATTGCTTAATGTTCTTTAATTTATTCAATTTTATTGGGGTTTATAAAAAGTTATTTAAAAAGTAAATGTTATTGTGTTTGTCAATATTTCGAACATTCAACAAGTACTATAATTAGTATACAGTTATGTATTATAGACACTTCATTTTAGTGAAAAATGTAAAAGTTTTAAAATAAAATATATTTAGTTGATAAATATTGAGGCAGTTTTATTTTCCCTTATTTAGACGTTAAATTTGGTTTTATTTACCCTACTTTTGTTAAGTCCTTTGTAAGTTAATGATTATAATATATGTTTTTTAATATGTATTAAATCATTTTTTTTCGTATAATTAATATTAAGTTACTTTTATAAATTTTGCAGATTACATTTGTAATTTTTTGTAAGAAAATAAATTTCTGAAGAGTACCGACATCGACGATTAATTGAAACGTTAAATTTATTTTCACTAAAATATCGAATTAGTCATAAACTTTTTCCGCTGATAGAATAACTCAAATACGTAAAAGAAAATAACATTTTTAATAGTTTCTACTGTTAATCAAGATTTTATTCTACAATTTTTTTCCCAATTTAGGTCCAGTAAATTTCGATTTAAAGCTATGTTGTTAATTTTGGATATAAGTTCCCTGGTAGAAATATATTCACTTAAACTATCCATTTCCCCTTTACCTTTAATATGGTAAAGATGTAAGCTGTCTAATATTCACGTTTTTGTATGCGTTTGCAGTCAAAAATTATAATTCAATATTTTGTAAATATTTTGATTATTCTAGCTTCACCATGATTTTGCCTTTATCGGCTTAAAAAAATGAATATGTAGATTATTGAATGTAAATTTTGTTTGTTTCTACGAATTTATTTGTAGCCATTTTGTCACTATATTATGTATATTTGTTGTTACAGATTTTTAAAAATATTTAGATGTTTCAAACTTTCGGAAAATTATATCCAGTACTTAATTATAATTCGAAAATTACATTTCAAAGAATATTTTTTCGCTTAAATTTACGAACCATTTGTCATTGATGTCATGTAATATAAGGTAACAGTTTTATTGACGTTGCAAAGAGATGAATTTTTTATTTATTTTTTTTATTCATTGTGTTTATGTTTACATAACCAATTAAATATATATTAAAATATGAAATAGATTCTTAAATTTTGTGCAATTAGGCTATTTATGCAAGGTAATAAATTAAGGATCAGATTATGAACATACTTCATTGTTCTGACTTTTTGTTTTACACATAAAATTTTTGAAATGCCATTATCGGATATATCTCAGAAATGCTAGATTATACGTATCATTGAAGCATGAAGTTAACTGTCTTCGGAAATAAGTTTACTTGTTAGAGATAATGAAAATTAAAAAACCTAAAAACGCTTATATAAAAAAATATAAATTTCAAAAATTTTAATTTGTAACAAAAAAAAGCAAATGGCACTGCATCCTTAATAAAATTTTGAAAGGTCGAATCTTAAAACAGTAAAAACATGGAAACTGTTTTTTCGATTATCAAAATTTTACAAATTTATAAACGAAGTATAAAAAATACGATCCGTTATTAAACGAAAAAATCAAAACGAATAAATGTAAACTGTTATTACATTCATGAAATAACTTTTCATTAACTCGGGATTTTTTTAACACCGTGCAAGTACGTTGATTTTTAATTAAGATTGACGGTGAATATCGATTTTTCGGAATTGATACTGTAGCCCGGGCTTTATTTAAAAACTACCTGACAAATATGCATACATATATGAATATGTAACACAATTATACGAGTGAAAATAAAATATGCTAATTTATCTCGGCGGCCCGTGGCTTGTCAGTAAATTGAAAAACATTGATTGTCTTCGTTCGCTGGCGATGAACGTGACGGGATGAAACGAGACTCGGTATGTTGAACACAATTATGTCGTTGAAGCAATCCAATTACGTTCGTCATTGGATATTGGGTGGAGACCGCCAATCGCTTGTACATACATATTCTTAATATCGCTGCTATATTTACCACACTTTTATTTTGCTTCAAAATTATTATTATGAAATTCCGAAAAGTAACTGGTCAAAAATCCATTTACCTCTACAACATCAAGCTTTGATAAATTTCAAATTCAGATTTTGATAAAACAATAAAAGGCACGTCTGATATAGTTGTATTCCCTTGGAGCAAATATAAAATTACCTCGTAACCTTAGCACTATAGCATTATCCGTACTGAAATCTGCGTTACATAACCAAAGCGTCTTGATCCTCCGAAGTAACAATTTTCCAGGGTACTCTCTTGTGCCATTGCCTGCATAAGGTATTTTCCTAATATTTTCTCAGGCCGCTTTTCACTTTTTTCTTCTCTTCCTCTTTCACGGTACATTCAGCAACGAGGGGATATTGTTTTAAAGCGGAAATCTGTCCCTTGCGAGCAATAAGCGAGAACCGGGAGTCGCGTAAATTGAGGAGTCAACCTGCCTGAAATGATGCGGCTTCTGTGACGTCTTCTGATTTCAGCCTGCCTCAACTATATATCGCTGAAATACCCGAAGGCCTGCTGGGAAACATCGGGTAAAATCGATCCCCGATTTTTCCTTTCTCCCGTCGTCGGTCGCTCCTTTTCAATTCCCTTTTCGTATTGAATATAAAATTTATCGACTTCCAATAGCAGCGTACGTAGAAGTCCCATTGGTATCATCTCATGACGAGTGACATCTCAATTTTAAATTTTTATGCAATTGTAGAATATTTCATCGAATTTGCGCTCAGTGTATTCTCGACACCCGATCCCAACCCGCGGGAAACATAACCTCCAACAAGCGCGTGGAAATTTCATTATGCTCCCTTTTGTATAACTTCCGATGATGTAGACCAGGTACAACAAGTTACGCTGCTACTGGCGAAAGATTACGTTTGAATTTGGATGTATCCGGTAAAACTGCAGCCAGAATCACCAATGTAATTTGAATTTGATACACGTCTCGTATGTAAATAAATCGAATCGCACGACATCCGATTTCGGAATAATTTATCGAGTTCGGTCGTCAACATCTTGTATTTCTGTACCTTTAAAATATTTCAAATTATTCGAAATATAATATTGTTTTCGCTTCAAAGAAAATAATCAGTAAATTGTTATAAACTCCTAAGAAGAGACAAAATCGCCGTGATTTGGATAAAATAAATCACTTAGCAATCGAATTATGCCGTGCGTTATTTATTCTGCACTTTTTTGGTATGATATTTGCAGAGTTCAAGTTGGCCAAAATAGAAACATGGATTCCTCCAGAGCATTGTTACTATCGTAGCTGTCGTCGTTATCGCGGTCGACTTCTCTGCAGTTGCATTCCGAGTGGTGCTGGCTTTTCCGCACACATAACGATCAACCCCTTACGTTTTGACTCTCACGCTCATCTAGTGTGCAGGTCTGTAATATATATATACATATATATATATATATATTCGTCCTGTTCACGTACGTCACACGCTTTCCGTATTCCTGAATACCTGGGGGAAATCTCACAGCGTCGCAGGACACGAGAGTCCCATTTATCCTTCTGGTTTGCCAGTTGCGATCTCTGCTCATGATTCCGGGCCAGTCGACCTATTTCCTATTCCCCAAAATGGTCTCAGTAAAACTGGCTTGTGGCTTTTGAATCTTCAATGGCAAGTGCCGATAATCTGACGGATTCTCGGTTCGGCATAATGCGATTTAGGAATGGCTGAGTAATTCAGAACGAGAGAACGTAACACTCACTAGTCACGCAAATACCGTATAAAACCTGCATCATGTAGGGATTAATTCATAAACATTTTAATTCTGTTGACATAACTGGCATTACTAGATAGGATAATGCAAACATCTTTGGTCCATTATGAATTTATTTTCCATGAAATTTCCCCACTCTATTTTTGTTGTATTACGTATTCATTCTTTCCTTTTCTGCGATAACTCCTTATTTTAATCACCATAGATTTCGCATTTTCCAGTCACCATAAACAACCACTTTAAATAACAAATTAATGTATGAAAATATAGTTTTTAAACGTTAGTTTTAAAGAGTTTTGTGTAAAAAGATGAGAGCAGTTCAAAGTATTGAGTCTTATCATTTCTTAATATCAAATTTTTTTTTACAAAAGAAGAAAATTCAAAGTGAAAGTTTTGTCCAAGCTGTGAAAAACCGTTTGACAGGATTCGACATAAAAGTCTGTGAGGAATCAAAACCTTTCTTCGAATTCAACGGCCGGGATACGCGCCTCGGGGAATAGCTCCTAAAAAGTTTGAAGGCTAGGCCATGTCGAACAGTGGTGGTGGGAATCGACATCTGACGTGTCGAATCCGTGACACCATCCCGAAGGTCGGAGTCTGATCACGTACGTTCATCTTGGTCATAAAACAACCTTCTTTTCCAAAGCCTTCTCTCTTATGATCTGTAGAGTACTCTCGGCAATCATAAAGTTCACAAAAACGCTGAAAATATCTATTGTTATAGTAGTATTACATATTTGATTACCCACCACTCCAACTTGTAATGAAGTATTTAATATCGATTAGAAAAACGAATAATTATGGTAATCAACTATGTACAGGTTTGTGTCAAAATATATACAATTAAAATCAGATGGTTCTTAAGCTCTCCATTGTATAGTAAAAAATACGTTGATATATAAGGTAGTACCCGGAATATAAAGAAATATTACCGTCATAAAGTAAGAAAACTAAATGCAACATTTTTCACCGTATATCAAAACTAACGCAACACTGATATAGTGTCAAGGGTTTTTCGTGTGCATTCACGCGATGTCAAGTTTGTCCCGACAGGATATTCATCGTTGGTCGGTTCGCCGAACGTAATGTCTATTAATACGGAACCCATGTAGTCTCCTGTACTATCTTCGCGTGTAAGGGCGAAAGCAGTAAGAAAATATGGGCCTTGCAGTCAAACCGATAGGTACGTGAAAAGAGATAGCGACAGAAACGGAAAGAGCGAGAGCACAAGGGCATGTTCTAAGGGTGGAAGCTACTAATGCAAGCCAAGGCGCATAAATCCAATTCCCCCGAAGTCAGTGAGATAGTGAGGCATTAAAGCCAACTTCCACGGAAAAGCTCTGAGTATACTTTGGTATTTAAATGACGAGACAACAGTCGAGTTGCGATAAATGAAGTCAGGGGAAGGATACACTCACGACATGAACGGAAAATGCATCGTTGGTAAGTCGTGGACGTTCGACCGGGAAAGGAGAGGAGAAATGTCCCGTCAACTGCGGTTTTGCGGAAAGGGCGAAATTTATACGGACGGTAAATTCAACGTGATCCAACTAGAAAAGTCGGTTCGACGTTCCGGTAAATTCCGATCTTGTATGATCATGCAAATGATAGTAACTGATTCAACCGGAAGAGGATTTGTCCATAACGCAACCCAACCGTACTGGGATAAATTGGACATTGTTTGAAACTATGGACGGTGCCTACGTGACCGCTCAGAGCCGACACATTTTTCTCTGGCAATGAACAAAAGACGGCGCTTTAGCGAAGAGAATAATGATGTTTCTAACGATGATACCTTTCCAATCGTATCCAGTGAAATACTAAAAGAAGCTCGCATTGCGCACCACCATTGATCTGGCTGGGATAAATTGTCTCTCCTGCTATTTCCAAGCATTGTTAGCAAACAGTGGGCGCGTTAACAGTATTCATTGTCTCGTGCTAGTGGACTAAAACAGTCGCAAACAATATCTATCCACGGAATACAGCACAAATTCATCGTAACGCGTTTCTAAAAAAAAACTGTATTATATAAAAATGATTACCCACTCTATTAAAAGTTATGTCGATTAAAGAAAAGGGTCTATCGTGCAGGAAAACAAATGGTTCTCTAAATTGTCCGTTGAGCAAACAAGGCTTTAAAGTTCAAGCGTTCTAAATTGGACGAAAGTGATGGGTGAAACGGCACGTTTAACACCCAAGAATGCTCTTCGACTTTGGGTAATAGGGCTTGATGGTTCAATGCTCAATGTCCGATTGGGGGAATTCGTATGCAGAATCCTCATGCCTTCCACTTGCACGCAGCGACAAGCAGCTTTAACGAGAATCGCATCAGAGACAGCTGGATGGTAAACACGGTGGGCTACGTCCCGTATCGACCGTTAGGAACCCGACTCGACACTCCTACTAACGTCGACTTTAACCCTTTCTCATTCTCCCGACACCTTCACCCACGCGGAAGCCGGCTTCCGCCACCATCTCCAAGAAGGGTAGCTTATGAAATCACGAAGCACTACTATTATTCTCCGCGTCTTCCACTACCTAATGTCTACAAGGTTCAAACGTGATTTCATTACCTTTAATTAATGTCCTGCTATTCATCGGACAACTCCATTCCTTACCGGGATATCCGCACCAAGTAGATAAATTGTCGAGTATGATTGTATGTCTAGAATTGATTTAGAGATAATTGTTTGAGAAGTCTCAGATAATATCGGAATGAGAATAATAAATAGTCTATAGTTTATAACAAAAAGTTAATCACAATCACTTTATCTAGACAATGCTTTTTCCTGTTATTTTATTACTCTGAAGTAAACGAAAAAGTTTAGTCTCAGAATTAACCGACTGGTGACATTTTTAAACTTAGTCAGTAAAGAGTAGTGAATTGCAAGTGTTGAATTCATCGATCCCTGATATAAATTGTACTGTCTCTGTTCAAAGAAATATCTAGGCTACTTTTAATTCAAAATCAGATTTATTGTCAAACAATCATCGAGAATTGACCTGAAATGTCTGGATTTGGTATTGTTGATCAAGAGATTGTTGTCTGTATCCATTCGTAAAATATTGTTACATCCTTGGTTATTTGCATGTTTTCCTCAATTTCTTATGGTAAATTGGTCCAAAAGATTTATATTGCATATGTTAAGAACATGCGCACTTCATCCGAAAAGTTATTACCAAACCTTTTACAAGTACTTACAGTCTGAAGTAAAATACTCAGATAAGCATCAAACCAACAGAGCTGTTTTGGAATATTGAGCAGTTTTCATAATCGTGAGCAGAAAAGCATTATTTATTCTATGAAATGCCTTTGTGAACCTCTGGAGTAATTCCTCGATGATGATGTTAATTGACTATGTCTGAGATGGAGAATGATTCCATAGATAGAAAACGTGGTAACAGATAATAATTGTTCGGGAAAATTGAGTAGTTTTTATTTTGGTGAGCAGAAGAGCATTACTTCTTGACCTGAGCATGGAACGATTTCTAAGATAGAAATCATGTACAGAGATAATACTTTTTCCTAACTGGACAGTTTTTATCGTCGTGAGCAGACTAGCATGATTGATTCCATGAATTGCTTTTGTGCATATCTAGAGTACTTCATCAATAATCCTGTTTGTGACGAAGAATAGCATCACAGTGATTCCTCAGATAGAAAGCATAGCAAGAGATATTTATTTTGAAAAACTTAGCAGTTTTTATCTTCACTAGCAGAAGAACAATGCTGATTATACGAATCCGTGTCTGCGGATCTCTAGAGTCCTACATCTAGGATGATATTAACTGAGAAACTGCAGGAGAGCGCCAGAACATTTTTTCAGATATCAAGCATGCCAAGAGATAGCTGTACGTGAAAAATGAGCCGTTTTTATTTTGTAAGCAAAAGAGCATGATTGATTCTATGAAATGGATTTGCGAATCTCTGGATAATTTCAACAGAGTGAAATTAACTAAACATAAGGCTAACTGATAATGATTTCACAGATAGAAAGCATGACAAAAAATAACATTTTTGTAATATTGAGCAGTTTTTATCTTCTATAAGTCTCCATAAAGACAATAAAACTTCTTTGCCGCTTATAAAATAATTTAATATTTATTTCTTGGTATTACGGCGCATTTACTAGATGGTAAAGAAGGGGAACGTAAACATTAAAATGTAAACAATACGTTGTTCAAATCCGAACGCGACGATATTCTAAAATGAAGGAGAATATAAAACCAGAAAAATGTATTTTACTATTGAGAAAAGGTGAATAGAAAACCCCACATAATAAATAATAAACAAAATATATTTCATTAAAAAGCGATTCGCACTTAGCTACCAGTTGTGCTCTTCAGCAGGGATCTGGTAGCCGTACCCTGAACGCGTGTGTTTAATTATATTGAAATTTTATGAATGTCTAGACTATTTCTAGTTTTTTTGGGGGAAAATTCGAATAGTGTAAACATTTAGCATTATAGACTTAAAAAAAGTCTAAAGAACCACATAAATTTATAACTATAAGTCTCACATAAGGACAATAAAACTTTTGTTGCAAAACACTTTTTAATGAAATATATTTTGTTTATTATTTATTATGTATGGTTTTCTATTCACCTTTTCTCCATAGTAAAATACATTTTTCTGGCCTTACATGCTCCGTTATTTTAGAATATCGTCGCGTTCGGATTTGAACGACGCAATGTTTACTTTTTAATGTTTACGCTCCCTTTTTTTCCATCTAGTAAATGCGCTGTAATACCAAGAAATAAATATTAAATTAGTTTTTATCTTCATGAGCAACAAGTTATGATCTATTTCCCGATATTCTTTCGTGGATCTCTGGGAAACTTCTTGTAGAATGATATAAACTGCTTATTATCAAGGATACCATAAAGACGATTTCTCAGATCAAATCCCTAGATTACTCTCTAGCCTGCTTTGGAAAATTGAGCAATTTTTATGAGCAGAAGAACATTATTTGAGGCGTTGAGGTGCAAAACCTGCCAAGTCTAAATAAATAAAAAACTTATATAATCATGTTCTTTGAATGTTTAGAAATTGTGCGTATGCAAAAAAAATTGTTACCCTTTAAAATTGAGCTGTACACTTATGAATCTGCTATCGTTCCAATGTTAGCGGCAAACAGTTTTCCGCGTTTTTCTCAAAATTGCATTAAACGGACTAGGCAGGTTTTGCACCCCATCGCCTCATTTAATGTATTATATAGTTTCTTGCAATCAGAAAACTGATTACACCGGACCACAAAAAAAAACTTATGTCATGTGCAAGAAACGCAACTAGGTTTTTCTTATAGATTTTGGGCCGCTGAATCCGAATTCGGGCACAGAATTGGTCCTATACGTCTAAGTTTTCTTATATTTGAGGTTTAAAGTGTGAAAAATTGTTTTTTTTCCAAAAAATTTACACATTAATTGTAACAAACAAAATTTTAGTCGTAAATGAAACAAGAGTAGGTGATCGGCCACTGAATGTGAATTCAGGCATATTATTCGCCCATCGTGTCTGAGATTTTTAATATTTGAGGTTTATAGCGCGAAGAACTTTTTCATGAGTTTACGAATCTGATATCAGATTTTAAAAAATCTAAAATGATGGATCCAAGATAGCGGACCGAAATGTAAAAATGTACTTGTTCGTGATGAAACTGATATTCGGTGTTTTCGTGGCCACATATTACGAATCGTCAGATCCTCTGTATACAGCATGCAACTAAAAAAAATTAAATCTTCAATTTGCTAAAAAATACCGCTCTCAGTCAAATCCAGAGACACGAGCGTGGACATGGCGGTTGTTGTCTCCATTTTTTTTTTAATTTTTTTTTTCTTTTGTTTTTTTTTACACTTTTTTGTATTTTTATATTTTTTTGCGCAAACTAATTTCGGTACAAATTTAATCTCTATTCGATAAACTTAACTTCTGCCGGCGGAGTCGCTTACTTTTTAACTTTGTTTGACCGTATTCTTTGGTCTTCAAACG
Source organism: Trichopria drosophilae (assembly GCA_030407085.1). Classification (NCBI taxonomy): domain Eukaryota; kingdom Metazoa; phylum Arthropoda; class Insecta; order Hymenoptera; family Diapriidae; genus Trichopria; species Trichopria drosophilae. The sequence continues at coordinate 13,909,616 of CM059584.1, read as the reverse complement.
ATCTTCTTTTCGGTTTGTGCTTATGCGATTTTTTTTCTTCTCTTTTTAAACACCAACAGTAATCGGCCAGCATGTTCGTATGAAAAGTCTCTCCGTGCACTGAATCTAGAAAAATGTAAATATGTCCAAAAAGCAGTTTTTTCTCAATCAAGCATAAAAAAATGTAACCAAGTTGAACAAATTCTGGATCCTGGATTCGGATGAGCAACTAAAAATCTATATGAATTACCTAGTCTTGATCTATTGTACAGTTGAATTTTTTTCTTGCACGAGATTTGTCAAGTTTCTCGGAAAAAAACGTAATTTATCGTAGTATAAACCTCAGATTTAAAAAACTTCCGACGTATAGGACCAATTCTATTCCCAAATTCAGATTAAGCGGCCCAAAATAAACAAGAAAAACCTAGTCTTGTTCCATTTTGCAGCTTAAAATTTTTTCTTGCAGTAAATGTGTACATTTTCCTGAAAAAAGCAATTTTTCGCACTTTAAACCTAACATAGAAGAAAACTCAGACGTATAGGACCAATTCTGTGCCCGAATTCGGATTCAGAGGCCCAAAATCTATAAGAAAAACCTAGTTGCGATTCTTGCACATGATATAAGTTTGTTTTTGTGGTCCGGTGTTATCAGCATCAAACCATTGTTGCTCATTTTGAAACGCAAATGTCTAACCATAGATGATTATTTTTACTACTTTAGCCGCATCCAAGAATATCATAGATGCGATAGCCAGAAGGATTCATTGATACTTTTTTATCTATGAATAGAGGACTTTTGTCCTGTAAGAGGAAAATATGTGCTAAATTTGAAAAGATGGTGTCAGTAATTGGGAAGGATTTTACATGCGAAACCTAATTCGATCAATGCCTTTGGTAATTTTCTTTAGCCTGGTGATATAAGTCTGGAGATCTTACGAGTTATATTGATAAAATTGAATGAAGGCCTATTATTGAAGTTAATGTTCCTCGGTTCAGATTGATGACTGGAATGGACTGGAACTACCTAAATAGAACCATGGTTTGACGTTGTGGAGCATTATTTTCTTAAAAAACAACAAGTACGTCAATAAAGGATAATTAACCAGTTTCTAAAAAATCTACTGAAATGTCGTCATGCATTTTGGATAAAGTACAGCACTACAATGTTTTCTCGGAACATGTAGCAAAAGAAACACTGACTAAATATTTTCTGAGAGAAATCGATTAACCTGTTGCCGAGGCTTGTCTATATATTATTCAACATATCACAGGAGAAAATGCATATTCTATCGTCACCTATAATACTCCAAGTGAACGATGCTAATCCAGTAATTTTCTAGAGTAGCGGTCATTTGTAATTACCATTTTGTGACTGATTAGGTAATGCCAGTATTGTGCCTTCGAGGTGTACTTTTTTCAATAACAGCGTTGATTACAATATCAAAAACTCGATAACACGCAATCGACGATGTGTACAGCGTTAATTTCGTTGAGTTTCGCATTACGTAAAGTCGGGATGAAGAGAAAATTGCGGAACGAGGTAAAATCGCCTGCCAACGACACCGCTCATTTGCCACCCATTCGCTTATGTATAAGCAATCATGTATACAATATCTCCAGCCGTACTAGGGACAAGGGAAGAAAGGTTTCTATGAATAAATGTACGCGCATTCGCATTCATGCTATAGGGGTGGATGGCAGGAGACAGAGACGTCGTACATATATAAACATATATATGTATATATAAAGCGAGAGAATTATTGGGAAACAGGTTAGTATCGGGATGGGGTAGAAACGAAATATATTGGCATTGCCACGGTTCGAGTCTCGTTGGCCCTGATCTGTCACACAAATCACCCGCTCTCCAGGTCGGCATGCCACGATCCTTGCTGGCTCTACAGGCTCCTCCCGAATCCATCCTCTGGCTCTATGGTCGACGTATTTCTGTACACTGTCGTGTATCAACGCTCCGCACGCCGTGTCACTAGTTGTAATTTGCCAAGCCACTCGCGACGGCATGAAATTGCACACCGATTTTCCACACTGGCGCACCCTAGAGAGCGAGCATATTAAAACGCAATTATCGACAAATAACTGGAATGATGCTAATTCCAGGGTCTCGATTACCAAAAACGCCTTCCCTTCCTCAAAATTATCAATTTACGTTCGATGCTTATTATACCCGAATGCATAATGACGCTTCATGCTGGACGCATCAAACCATGGTAACGTTTAGTTTTATCGATGTATTGCAGCGATTCAGCATTTGAGAGAATCGTATTACCTTTCCTGGTTAATTCATGGATCGATAAGTAGTCGGGGCTCTGAAAATATTACTTCATTTACGGTATCATTTGCGCAATTTCACTTCCTACTCATCGCTCACCGATCAAATTACAACTTCGTTAATAAGCGAGTTCTCACGCAACTCTTGCTAAAGGAATAAGATCGGAGATGATTGATCGAAATGTCAGAATATCTCAAAAGGATTAGTATCTCCAAGTGTCGCATATTTGCATAAAATTATAATAGTGAAAATTAATCATGATAATTAAATGAACATTTTACTGTTCTCAAAGTTTGATTGTAACTATCATAATCGATCTGGTCTTATGCCCAAGAAGATTTTATAAATTGTTTACTGTTTTTCTATTATTTTATAAGATATGTCAGATTTTAAGTAACATGAGAACAATAATTGTGATGCACCATACGAACCTTACAACGTAATTATAATATGTTTATGAAGTTTCATGAATGGACCATGACTTGATATGATTTCATACTATGATGGCAATATGATAGCATGCAATTGACAAGATGAAAAATCTGCTATATAATATTCTGTCACTTCGGCATTACTGCCTCACAAAGTGATACCTTCTATGTGAATTTGTTTATCCCCACTTTGCTTTCATATCATATTCACACATGAAGTAAACATGAAAGTAATGTGCTATCATGCACGATTGAAGTCGTCACAAAAAATGGGATCACAGGATGATGCGTTTACACCAATTCGGATTTCGAAGTTCCAATAACAAAATACAAAAAATTCAACGTCAAAATTCGAATATTATAGTTGCAAAATCATATATCAAAATTACAAACTAGAACTTTAAAACTAAAAACTAGTGTTGGCATGGAGCCTCGCTCGCTTCGCTCGCTCAGAAACTTCGGCCTAGTGGAGAGTCGGCTATTCCTTAATACTCGTTCGTTTACTAACAACTTTCAATGATATTATAAAATTATATCGATATTTTGGGGTCCAATCATATTTAGGTCCAAGCCGCTTCGATAGATATGTTACAACAATATAGTGTTTCTTTTATGTATGAAAATTTAAAATGATTTATAACTATGACCTATGGCCTGAGTCAACCTAAAATTAAAAATGAACATTTTCAAAACTTCGACCCCGACGACAGGCCAGCTGAAGTATTGATAAATAAAAATTGCAAAACACTTACTTCATGTACTTGTATTGTAATAGAGTATTCGATGCATATTATATGTTTACTGTGTTTTATTAATTACTGTCTGTATTATTATGATCTTATATATCCAAGATATATATATGCCCGAGGGGGTGGCAAAGACTACCGGAGGGGGGGGGAGGCGAAACGACGAAATTTGATGAAAAACTAAAGGGTAATTTTTTTGCCGAGGTGACCAAATGCAATACTTTTTCAGACAATAGTCATAAGCATTTTAAACCAGTTTTTATGGCATTATCGTTGACTTTAGGAAGAAAATGCATATAACCATTTGTGTAGATAATTTAATGCTCTACCTTTTTTGTTTGAAATATTTTTGAATAAAATTTGTATTTTTACAAAATAAATGCAAAAACCTGCGAAGAAACGTAATTGGGGCTTCTGCGCCAAAATCTAATTAGATCTAAGTTATACCAAGAAACGTATTTAAAAAAAATGTATGTCATTACGCTTATCCGTACGTGAGTTATCGCGCGACAAACAAACGGGACGTACGTACGTACAAGATCATGGACACAAATTTTGTTATTGTTGAATTGGGCTCCTTAGGGTCTAAAACGTTGATATTTGATGATAAACTATAGGGTAATTTTTATGCACGAAGTGACCATATTCAATCCAGAATTTAAAATTCGCAGCTTAAAATTGTCGTTGAATGATACAAATTCAACATTGAAAGCATTAAATATGGTTATAATTTCGTGTTGTTTATATCTTTTAATTTCAACATATTTTGAATTTTCGATTTTTAATAAAATACTCAGAAAAAAAAGTAAAATACTCCGTATCTTAGATGACGAATTTAAAAACCAGAACTTTAAATGAAAAGCAGCTGCAGAAACTTTATTTTTGTATGTGTTGTGTTTTAAAATTTGTTAAGTGTTCATAAATTTTCTTCACCCACTCCACCAACTCCACAATAATCGCATTCATCTTGACATTTGATGTTTCGACATTTCCAAAATTCAATTGCAATATGTTAGAAACATTAAAGTAATATATTCTCAGTTGGTACAGCATACAATATCAAATGACCCGTTAACGACTAAATATGCACATGGATTCCGACATCGTTTTGTTTAAAAAAGAAAACAAAAAATTTAACCCTTTACCTGGTGATGACGTCTATAGATGTCAAAATAAATCGTGACATAACTGGTGATGACGTCTATAGACGTCATATCAATATCTTTGAAACGACTCAACCAATCGTCTTGAAATTTATATCTGAAGGGTTTTTGGGGTCGCTGAATTCAAATTTGAGCTCAACTTTCAAAATGCCGATCCAATATGGCGATCGAAAAGCATAAAAGTTTTTCATTTTCCGCAATGTTTACTACTCGTAAGTTTTTGGGTGGTTGATTACGAATCTGTCATCGGTTGCTCAAAATTCAAAATGGCTGATCTAATATTGTGTGAAAAAATTTAAATAATTTAAAGTACTGTATATTGCCCAATCCGACGTCAAATTTGCTAAATTCAATATGGTAGATCCAATATGACAGACCGAATGTGGAAAATGAATTTTGACCTTATATTGGAGACCTCAATTGCAGGTATTTCGTAAAATACTTTTGCCATAGTTTTGCGAGACTGCAGAATCGCACTAGTGATCTAATAGTGCACGAAATTACTTTGATGTGCTGATCATTTGTGCTCATTAGTAGTTCTTTTTACGAGATGAGCGGGCAAGTGTGGATATTTTTGCGCAGCTATGCCATTCTCTCTTTTTTCTACTAGACGAAAAGAAGAGGACGGAGAGTACTTTAGACCCAACAAACTCCTGAGTAACAAATTTCTAGTACATCAAGTCACTTTTAGCATTTTTGTCCGCCATCTTGGATCCGCTATTTTGAATTTTGAAATTCTGACATCAGATTCATAATCAACTATCCTCAAAACCCCCTAATTAACATTTTCATCGAAATTGGATGAAAACTGGCTTTTTCTTACGAGTACTCCCCATTTTTAATTAATTTTGATAAACTTAGCATTTATGATCAAAAGAAAAATTAAAAAATGATGCAAACGAAATAAAGTTATGAAAACGAAACATTTTGTATTCGGCACATAATAAAATATTTCACATGTTCTGTTCGCTATATTGGAGCCACCATTCTGGAATAAACATAAGCCGCCATCTTGAAATTGTACAGTAACCTCTCACATGTTATTACCAAATAAGTCAATGACATGTACATATGACGTATTACTGTACATTTCCAATATGTCGGCTTAATGCCATTTGTTTTAAATAAGTTATTTTATACGCATGGACTATATAGAAACCTATAGAAACTGAAAATGGACAAAATTTTCCATTTTCGAATAATTTTCATCGCTCCGAAAAATCCAAATGGACAAAAATCAAAATATGTGAATGTACATTCTTGAAGTAAAACAATCAGAAATACGTTTCTAATAGGTTGTAAGGCGATTCATCATAGTAAAATGCCATTTAAAAAAATTATATATATTTATTTAAAAACTGGCGTTTTTCCAATATTTTAAAAATAAAGTGTTAAATGACATTTTTCGAAAATCATCATTAAATATATCCAAACTAGCAGTATATGGATATGTCCATTAAACGAGATTTTTTGTTTGAATAAATAATACGATGCTAAAATCCATCTTCAAATTCAGCAGATTTGGCTGGCCAAGGAATAGAAATACACAGTCAATTGTAAATTCCTATCTTCTAAATTCTAGTATTGTAATAACTCTTATACTTTAGTAAACGTTACCATTTTATTATTTTGCCTTTACTTCTTTTCGTTTATATAATGGATTATTGCATGTTTGCCTGATTAATTTTAAGAATGAATTGAATAAACGTTTAAATTTAATTACTAAATTCAAATTATCAAACGCTTACATTTTACCTAGACGGTCTAAGACCTGACTTACGGTCTAAGGTAGAATTTATCAGATTAACTAATACAAAAATTTCTATTCCGACGATTTATTTGGTAGACGTTGTTTGTTCAAAGTTATTGGTGGAACATATTTTTGAGGTTTCTGCTAAGTGAAGTGACTGGGGCTGTTAAGTAAAGTTTGTAATTTTGCATAATAACTATTTTTTTCTTATTAGTTATACTTTTGGCGTTCTTCTGATGACTCTTATGACCTTCCAGTTTTAACATATTCATCCTATTTTCTCTAATAGGTATCCACGTTCAAACAATTATTTCAAAATTAGTCCATTTAATATAATTTTTGATAACTCTGAATTTATCTACGTGACATTTATCACTGACGTCAGAAACCTTTCCCAAAAATTCTACGACTTTTAGTCATCTTCGATTTTACTCGTTGCAATATGACTTTGCGACTGTAGTCTCATGGTCGAGGCTATTTTGAAGGTTTATTTCAGAACTTTTTTCAACAAAATAAAATAGGATAACATAAATTATTTCTTACGTCGTTTTATTTAACTATTAAGAAAATGTTTAAACTATTTTTAACGAGTTGTATTGTTAATAATATCCAATAAGAAATTTAAAAAATAAATGTATTTGCTTGAAACTTGCTACTCGGGGGTTTTTGATTATGAATCTGAACTTATTTTTAACAAATTCAAAACGTTTAATTTTCTTTTTTATATCTTTAATATTGCACAAACTTTTAGTGAGTTACTCACCGGTATAAAGTTAAGGAATAACCATAGACAGACAAAACCGTTGCAGCTGTCGCTCAGTTCGCAGCAGGCGATCCTAACTTGTGCTTGGCTACAGGCTACATATTTCGTATTTCAGCCTATAATTTAGAACGCACACTCTGAATAGATTGTATTTTCGAAATGGGTAAACCAAAATTTGATTTTTTTAAATCTGTATGTGAGATTATTCCCTTAAAACTGCATAATTAGTGATCTCTAGTTATTCGGTTATTTAGTTTTAATTTGTCATATAAAATACACTTTATTTTATGAGGTTAGCGAAGTCCTGTAGTTAATTGTACATCAGATTTTCGTTTCTTATCTCAATTACCTGAAAAAAGGGTAATCTGAATACCGAAACTGGATACACTCTATTAATGTAAAACGTGGTCAATAAAGATAGAAAAGACGATGCCCACGAGTGTAGGTGATTTCTGCCTCCAAGATGGAACCTCCGAAACTAACAAATTCGTTTAGAGTATGATAACTAGCATCAAATGCAAATTCAATTGCTTTATGATGTGGGAAAGTCTAAAAAAACGCCGTTCAATCCGGGGATTATACATAGGAAAATGCAGTCATTTCAGTAGTAATAGGCCGCACTGTGTGTTGATCGCAGTAGGTGCGGACTGTTACTACTTAGAATCTAGCCTTTTTCTATGTTTGACAACTATTTATTAAACTTTCCCAGATGATAAAACATTCAAATTTCCCATTAGGTGTTAGTTTTCATCTTACTCTACTCGAATTTTGCAGTTTGAAAAACTGATGAGTATCGAAAAACATACGACCGAAATTTACATTCGTGACTTACATAACTAAATTGGACCCTTTTGAAATAACGAACATTAACAACGATTGCCAAACTATTAATTACGAAGGAATATAATATAATCTTTAAATTTGTTTTCCATAAAACAAAAAACCTAGGATTCGACGAACAATAAAAGAGGCACTTCCGTTTAGAGTCGTCGCCTAGCGTACATCTTCGAAATTAGTTCAATATGAACCAGTTGGCTCGCGTTCCGGGCAGCAATTCCAGAGTCTACGAGCGTCGTCGTCGGGTCAGTTTCACAAAGGTTTCATAAACAAAAGCGCATGACAAATAGTTACATGCAGCCGCGGAATTGGGAAAATGTTTTTCGTTTCTAAGGGCTCAGACGCCTCGATATTCCGTCGGGGCTTTGGCAAAAGTCTCGCCAAGTCCATAAAAGCAATAATGCGTAATTTACGTAGTAACCTCGAAGTTTGGCTTCGCGCAAGATGAAGAAAAGCCAAGCTTGCATAAACGGTCCATTCTTCACTTTTAAGCGATTGAAACCTCTGCGATTCGTCGCAATAATGCAGCCACTCAAACTCCCCCTCTCAATTCGTCGAGAGAATTGCGAATATTACCCCTCTAACACTGCTCCATAGGTACACAACGTGACATTTGATTCGCGCCGCTTTCAGTTTTATAGTTTCTTTGAATTTCCCCAACGAAGAATGCGACCTTTTTCACTCGACGTTACGAAACGAGAAAGTCATATAAACTGCCAGAATCTCGATTTAAGTTATTTGATTCAAAGCAAGTTTTATACGCATATCTTCCTTTCTCTTTATGATTTCGGACTTTTCTGCTGCAACTTCAAGTGTAAACAAAATGTAAGAAAACATGCAAATTTTTGTAATATTTACATGTTGATGTTTTTCATAACAATCAGATTTTTTTAGACAGTGTTATCATCACCCATTTTGAATATATCGAAGTATTGTGAGCAACGACTTAATATGCAACACTGCTATATCGATTATATTTCCCATCATGTTTTGCCACCGAACCAGACGTGGTAACCAAAATTCTCTCTCTACTATTCGCAGTCGACTATTACCATCACCTTTTTGTCTTCTTTCTTGTAGTTGCATTTAGTTAATATGCATAAACCGCGAATATTCGATGTAGGAATTATCATTGGTATGACTATTATCGACACTCTACCGTCAAAAACGGGAGTGCTGTTATTAATGTTCATTGTATTCCAGCAAGTGGTCGAAATTGCGTGCAGTCAGCCCACAAGCGTACAATCCAGCACTATTGTCCCCTAGTGACTGGTGCAGTTCAAATGGCTACAATTAGCTAAAAGTTATCTACTGTTTAAAAATGAATTCGTATTTACATGAAGAAACCTGAAACGTTTTTTTGTTATTTGAAATCGGAGGTTTCTTAATGTTGGCAGAGTTGAAATTAGAGGAAAAATCTTTATTTCATGGAAAGAACTGACAAGAAAGAACGAGTTAAACGAGTTGACAAATGCACTGTTGGGAAAAGTCTACTGATGCTGTAAAACAACGTTCCCGGAGAAACAAAGAACGATGATGAATCGTAGCTTGATGATAGTAAGAAACCACCGGCGTACTTGCATGTTTCGGAAAGGTGCCCGCGGCACGAGCTTTCGGCAAAAACGAAAAGTCGGGCTTCGTTAGGAACTTGCGAGGAAATAGCTCCCTCTGCCACTGTTAAAAGCTTTCGAGAGGCGAACGAAACGCGAATCAGACCGACAGTGGAAGAACAATTTCGTAAAAGTATCCAATACAGTTGCACCTTTCGTTCCTCATTCCCGTACCTGGATCGAATTAGCACTCAAGAAGAAGCAATTGTCTTATTGTTAGATGAATGATGTTTAACTGAAGCGAACAAAAATTCATAATTCCATTATCAGAAAGATTTAAAAAGTCCCTTTTTAATCGTGATTTACTTTAAAAAGTAGTGGAAATGACATTCATGAAAGTCAATTATAATTGCAATAAAAAAATATGACCGTTTAAATTGAATTCTCACCTTTTGATCTCTCGCATTTCAACAGTCTCCGTTTTCTGACCTTTCCTCGCTCCTCTGACGCCGTCAGCCGTCTGTCCGACGAACCTGCCGCAATGTACTTGCTCCCGGCTATGACGGCTACAACCTTCTTGAGAAAATCTACGGGCATCTTGCCTTCGTGAAAATCAACGAGATTCGAATCGATCCGCCATCCTCTTCTTCCTTCAGCAAGTCTCCATTGACGTCCGTCTTAAATCACTTCATTACGCCAGAAGAATACTCGCCTGCTAACGTTTCAAATTTGAAATTTTATCGTTTCATGCGTCGAGAGGTTGTCTAGATGATTTTTCTTTAATCTGTTTTATATTGTAATGTATTATGAAATAGTGACTACTTATGTTCTCCACATCGATTAAGTGACGTCATGGTCTCTGATGACATGTCTGAATTCCTGTCAATATTCAACATTGTAATGCTTGTAGAACGTCAGTCATTACTAAGGAATTTCTTCAGATCAAACATGATTTGGAATAACCCAAACTGTTCTGTTTCAACTAAGATTATTATCTTGAAATCGGACAGTTACATAAAAATCAGTAAATGCAGGTCAATAAGCTCATAGTGCCATCATTCATCATCTTTTTGTCCCTGAATGTACATCACATATTGGCCCATGAATCATTCAGTATTTCTCTGCTTAACTAACAGTTGGCTATTTCACTCTTTTTTAATTATACAAGTATACTCAAATTTTTTTCTAATATTGAACAGAACACAATATTTCACATCATATGCAAATTTTGTGGAACGTTAGAAATATTGTATCAATAATATAACGTTAAACAATAGATACGCATTATTAAATATTAAAAAATCTTGGTATCTGTTACTATTTTTGGCATAGTATAGGCAAAAGTACGACATTATTAAGTAACGTAAAAATATCGACATAACAGCATTTCTTAAGCTTACTATGATGAAACAGTGTATTTTGCATTTTGGGAGCAAAATACGCGTTTACCACTGAGTTGGAGTTAGACGCCTGAACTTTATATGAATGTTAATTAAGTGTAGTAAATCCAGAATATTCTACGTATATCCCTGTATCAATTTCGCATATTCAATGGATATTTACTACTGTCACGATATTGAACAAATCCTATGACGCTATTCTACGCTATTCTAATTCATGTATTTTCATATACGTATACCGTCCTATTCCATCTGTGTTCCGCGGAATATTCCGTGTGCATTTTGTAAAATACTCGATATGTAGGACGTTTGAATTTATTCGAAACATGGATAAAATATTTCCCAAGAATATTGCAGATGTTCCTTGTAATATTCCAGGAATGTGAAAAGAATAGTTGTGAGTTATGGGGTTGTAAAATGTTGAAATGTACTTTACTTTACAATATTATTTGGCAACCTATCTGATACTTGGTAATTATTTGAAGGATTTTGGTTAATTGTAAAATTGGCTTCCTTGAGTTTTTTTTACTTGTAATTCCGCCGATGTTGAGAACTGAACCATTTTAGTAAAAGTGATGTATATCTTGCATTAAAAATACACATTTATACACATTTAACCTCACTTTTCTGAACAATTGAAAGTAATAGAAAAATGATACTAGCGTCATCATTTTCGGTTAAAAAAATCCGTTAGGAAATGATAGTGCGATTGTCAAAATGAAATTTTCTTTGGCTAAAAAATAGCAAATATAACAACTTGAATCAAGTCTAAAATTATGAGGTATTTTTCTGCTAAAAAGGATGAATTTTACTGACCACAATTATGAATCGACTATGCACAATCTAGATTTAACGATATACTCTAAAGCCTGTTAAGGTGAAAACTACTTGAATATAGTGAATTTCACTTTAAAGAAGTGAGAATTGAGCCACCTTATTAAAGTCGAATTTGACTTCATATTAAAGTGAAATTCCACTTTAGTAGACCGGAGGCAGTGTCGCAGTTTTGTGAGTAGTAGTTCAAAACTGATTCAGATGAACGTAGATCTTCTCTGAGACTTTAAAATATCATTAAGTAGGCATAGTGACTAATCAGTCATCACTATTTTTACAGCATTTACTTAATACATCTCTGCAGCAGTAATAATAAGGTCAATAGAATCTTTAAAATGAAAGATGAATGGTGATGGGCCTATAGTTACTTGTATTACTGTTCAGATTATGTAATTATACGGAAACGATACATAAATATTGTAAATAATTCACTAAGTATTAGGTTGGTGTTTCTCTTCTAACTATATTTATAGATTTGTACATAATCATCAGAAGTCATGCGAACTGAGAAGTAAAAAAATTTGTTATGTAACAGAAGTACAGTTTCCTCTGCATTATGTGCATGTTTTAAGGATCTGAAATTAGTTATTATGGAGGGGCGGCTACTTTATAGTCCGAGAACGATAATGTAGACATTATGTATCTATGCGTATGCGCATAGGCATATAACCTTACTTTATAGTCCGTATACCGTAAAGCATTCAAAATACGTTACACGCACATAACCTCGGAAACCACACTCATGATACATAAAATGTCGTATGTAACGTGGAACTAAAACAATTCTGGTCCTCGCATGTCTTCCTGATACTCGTCTGCGCCTCGTACTGGGAACACCATGCCCGGACCAGAATTACAGTTTCAGTTCCATGTTACATAATATACTATTATCTAAAAACTGGTAGCTTAATTTGTTACGTAAAACGTGGATCAATAATGCTCTTTAAGGCCAGCTTTATGTAACAAACATTATCCTTCTTAAAATACTATTTGAAAGACAATGTAAGTACCCATACAATAATTGTCTAATAACCCATGCTTCACGATTGTTCCAAATGTTATTAGATGCGTTTTAGGAACAACAGCAAATATCTGTCAGCGATGGTTCAACGCATCCAAAAGTGGCAAAGCTATTTCCGTCGTTTTAACTCTTAGTCGGTCAATGTAACCGCTCACATTGGTCTAGTTTCCATAGACTGCATCGATCTGGAAGCGTCTTGTATGTAGCCCTAAAAGAATGTATATGATGAGTGAAATTGATTGAGCGCAGGCGCGTCCTTACATCTCTCCCACTTTAGCTCACGTTTTCTGCACATCTCTGTCTTCCTTACTGAATTCATCCACTCATCTTTTCCACTCTCCTTCACCCTCAGAAGGGTCTGCTGCGTCATCTTTGATCGCGAAACCAAGTGGAATGGAGGAGATTGCAGAAGAGCAAATTCCATGAGAGGTGTGAGGGTAAAAGGCATAGTGAAAGACAATGATAGTTGAGTAAGTTTTCTCTGTTCATTTGAGGAATAACGAAGTTATGTCCAAAGTGGCTAACCCAATCACCCAATCATCCGATCACAGGCCGTCCCTTACGTTCCTCGGGTATTATTATGTCGATCCTTCAATATGGATTCCGAGTGCCTTCACATTATTCTAGCAGAGTGCTGACTATTCGACGATCTTGCTAGATCTTTTATGGGTCACATTCAAATAAATCTTATGGATCGACGTATACTGAAATTATCATACATAATTTAGGTTATGTTGGGTGCACAATCGATTCTGGTCTTTCTTTGAAAAATATTCTGCTCGATACCTTCCATTATTGCAATTATGATTTCCCAGTTGTTAGAATTTTTTGCCTTATTTTTAGATTAAATAATCAATTAATTTCGATATTTTGGTATTTCTTATTTATTGTAGTAGTTTGTTACAATGTATTCTCTTCGCGTTTTAGCCTTTCTTCTTCATTCTGCGCACCTTCTTTTCTGTACTTTTCTTTGGAAAGTTTGTTCTGCTTTTTCCCAGATGTTTCCTGTTTCGTTTACGATGCTTCATTGTACTTACTTAAGAAAATAAGGAAGTCAAATATTTTAACTACTTTATTTTCTTCCTTCATTTAAAAATTTTTTAGAGCCCTCTTGTATTCAAAGCCGTCATGCAACCTCGTTTTTCTCTGACTTTTAATCTCTTTTACGAAGCATACCCTGAACCTTCCTTCCCGTAATACGCATCTGGATTCTCTACAACCTATTTAGTCTAATTATTCAGAATTAGCAAATTTATTTCCTTAATCTGTTCTGTTGCACTTTTCGGAATCTTCTTTCTTAGATGTTTGGCTAATCTGCTTGAGTTTTTCTTAACGAATTAACTTCTTACGGAGTACATATACAAACACCAGGTTATCTTAAGTACAAAACACTCAAAACATTTCTTAAATTTTTAGTATTACTTAGTTTTCATATATTAATGATATTGTTTTAAAGTTTACATAACAAAATGTGTACAGTTCCATATGTAAAAGTATAAATATTGAAACTTACATTTATTTTAGTATATACTGATCTGTAGTTTAATTAAACGCAAATCTTGTTCCTAACCAAAACTCTTATTTTTTGTTTTAGTTGCCCAATTCCCAAGGAGCCACATGCGGAAACAACCCGAAAATGGTTAGCGGAAAATTTCAGCACAGAAACCAGGCCACCGAACACGTCTGCTCGTGACGCGGGACGGAAAGTCAGCCCCACGTCTTCGCAGTGTACATGTTCCAACGCGGTAAGGAAATGGAGCGAAATAATATTATACAAGTATAATTAAATTCCACTGTTTGTGGTAAAATTTGTAAAGTTTTCAATTCTGACTGTGTTTGTGATTATTTAAGCTAAAATTTGTTTTTTAGAAAAGTTTATTTATGTCAAGAGGTAACTAAAACTGGCTGCAGGTCGATTTTAGTTCAATGGTATAAACTCTAGCAACAATCCATGACAATAGTTGATATATGAATGTCGACCATGTATCGCATTCAGTCATTACTGATACGATGACTTATAGGTTGATTTTCCTTGACATGTCTTTTGCATAATTCAACTATAGGAAAACTTGCTCTGTGCGATATCCTGTACGTTCAATCGCTTTCCATAATAGCATCAATAATAACTAGTGATCGAGCCGTCAAGCAATTAGATGTACAATGACTGATGTGTAATTACGAATGGAAATGAAATATCGATTGGAACCAATAAGTGATTACATTGTAGATTTGAGGCAAGATTAATTGATGGCATTCAAAAGTTAACAACTCTCTGATTTTACTACTCCGAATAGTACTTATCTGTAATGTGATTTGTAAATATATTAATTCATTTTCATGTCATGAAATAGATAAAACGTGTTTAGATTTTACCCAATACCTCAAATTCATAAATATGGTGCCAATTTACACCCTGTAATTAAGTTAGTTGGGACGCTAACATAACAATTGATAAAATCATACAAACAATATTAACTAACTTCCCCAATAAAATAATAGTTGATTATCATATATTAATATCACTAGAATTAATTAATACAGTCAATTCGGAGTGAACAAATTGTAGCGATTTTTTCTGCCATGTTGAGAATAAGTCTTTAATTATTTTTTAATTATATTTCTAAAACAGTGAGTCGTGCAACATTTTTGTGATTTTTTTTTCGTTTACACGTTAAAAATAACGTAGTTTTTTCATTTTATTCTCCTGTTATATTAATAAAAATAAAATTATGTCTACCTTTATCATTTAAGTATCAATTTATTATAGTCGCATAATTGTATAAACTTTAATCTTTGCATTGAAGGGTTAAGAGTTCGCTAAATACGAATACAATTACAATTTTTAAGAATTCAATGTGACCGATTGCAGACGCAAAATTAAAAATTCTCCTATAAAAACCTCACAAAAATCACCACTTGATGTTATTCGCAATATTGCATCCATTATTCAGAATATTTTAAAACTGATCATATTCATAGTCATCCACCCTAATAAAAGCCGAATAGTGAATTTTCATGATTTTTACGAACATTTTCTGGGTGCCATAAGATTTGTTATTTAATTTTTCTAAAAGTGTTCATTTTTTATGACAAAAATCCAAAACTATACAACATAAGAAATTTTCTATCTCGAAAACCAGCAACTTGTGGAATGAAATTGAGAAGAATAAAAATGTTTGGATTTAATCAGAGAATATACATTTCTTTTAATTTTCAAAAAACCCAAATAATAATATAATAATACGAAATATAAGAAAAAATAAAATACTCGTGTTTACATAAATTTGTTATAAAGAATTACGTTAAACATGGTTTTGTGCAAAAACAGACAGTGTACATTAGCCAAAAAATAAAAACCCTATTTTCATGTTTGTTATTATTTATATTATAAATTAAAATTTTGCAAATACACGCAATACCTTCTCGACAGATTTTAAATCAATAGTAAATACACATTTTGTTTTCTGACATCTCCCTAATGTTTTTATTGTTAATTTAACAATCAATCAAAACAAGGTTCAATATTTACTATACGAATTAATTTATTTTTCATTGTAAAGTTACCGTAAATACTGAGATATATTTATTTATATTAATTTATTGTTTATATATTAAAAAAAAATATATTTTAAATTCACATCTCAAAAACATATCCATATAAAAATATTCAATATGGATTTAAAGTTTCGGATCAAAATATTTTAGATAAAAATTTATATCTGCGATAAATAAGTGCAATCCCTTCATTAATGATCTTGCCAACAATTGCTTATCTTTCTGTGTATGTGGATTATAACGTATAACTTCGTATTCATATATATCCAAATTTTATTATACATGGTGTATTATGCAAATGTAGTCATCTATATATGAAAGAAGCCACAGGCGTTTATACCTGTGTAAATTATCAGAACATATTTAGCGCTTCTGCTAATGAGTTATAATACACCAACATATATTTTTTTCATTCAATTTGAAAACACTTGGATTTACGTAGAAATCTATACAGATGGTTTTGTCAATATTTGGACATTTACATGGCAAATAGATATTTAAGTTCATTTTTTTAATATTTCGCTATTTGCAATAAGAAAACCTTAAAATGTGAAAAAAAGAAGCTTACCTTTTTAGATTAAACGAATTTCCAGAACAATATAAATAGGAATAATGCAAAAATATTTTTAACGATATACAAAAACGATACCCATTTTTAAAGAACTGTTTGTCGTTGAATTCGAATTCTAATTGTAATTTTTTATTCATCCGAAATGATATTCGGGTTACTACGGCTAAAACAATTTGGGTTTCCAGAAAACGCAACCGAAAACTTTGCTTTTTTTTCAGTTATAAAAAAGCCATGTGTGTTGCAACATTCATATTTGAGGTTAGTAATTTTACATCGTTGTAAATTTAACGTAAACGACTGTGAATTGAGGTATCGGGAAAATGTTTATTTTTCACATTATAAATATAATTTATCCGCAAACATTTTCCATAAATTACTAAATATTTTTCATTATTTCGAACATTTATTTTTTTAAAGTAGGAACGATTTTAATTAAGCTTAAATATAATTACCTTTTTGACTGTCAAGTACATTTTTCCTACGAAGTAATGCAACTCGATGAAATTTGTTAGTTTAGTTTGAGATCGAATTATGCTATAATAAAAGTGTTTGACAAAACTCTTAGAATATGTTGAAATAGTCGCCAAAGATAATTTTGGATACTTCATCAATTATTATATGCTACATTGCAATATTACAATCCTTTTTTGGATTATTTTTTTTGTAATCATTTCTCAATGACGTTATTTAATGTCTTAATTTGTATATATTATAAATTTGATTACAGCTCAAAATTGACGCTAGAAACTGAATAATTATGAATTATAATGTCCAAACAAATTTCCAAGGGATGAAAAGGAGTCGAATTATACTTTGGACAAAACTTTGCAGGACAAACTTATTAGTATTAAATATCGAAGCATAACCTCCTATTTAAAATTACTATCAATGTTTGTGCATAATTGTACCAGAATTTAATCTATTTCATAGATGTATAAAAGAAGATTTATTTACTTTATGTCATTTTGTAGTCGTCCTGATCTTTTCATTGCCATGCAACTCAAGTCTTTAGAAACCCACATTATAATTACTTCGGACTTCTAATAGGTTCACCTTACTAAGAGCTGTAATTATTCCATAATTTTAAATATCTATGGAACCCTCACCTGGATCTTTGTTAAAATCATCCCAATTAGGGAATTTTGCCAATTAAGGACAAATCCGGGTTTTCCCATTTACCATTTAGTCACGGATTTCAATTAAAAAATATGTTTAGTGACACATAATGACATAATCAACTAGTAAATTCTCGAAACTATGTTTTTAATGTGCAGTAAATTCGATTTAACACATTTCTGAGAGACCAAAAAGCAACACAAGTTTGTTATTAATGCATATAGAATTTTCATTAAGACGTTCATCAACCAATTAAAATTGATTAAAAGGATGACACATTCGTGAAATACTGGCCAATATTATCTTTATTAGAGTAAATATATTTAATTCTTTACTTGAAGATATAACATTTTTTTATAGTATATCTTAAAAGATGAATAGAATTTTGTGTACTATCACATATTTTTATTTAGTAGATATTTTTAGAACATGATATTGATACAGGTAACTGAAAAGAATGCTGTCATTGTCAACTTTTTTATTTTTAATAAATATATGTTAATTGTAGGAAATGGAAATGGAACACATGAAAATTTTGTCAATATTGTTGATGAAATGACTCTCAAAATATTATATTTCAATGTATATCATTTTTTCTGCATTCCGTAAAATATGCTCAATATAAAAATCTTCCAATTTATTAGTACCTATTTTGGGATTGGAGATAATACAAACGATATCTAGTACAAATAAATGCGAAGTAGATAAATCCATCGTTGTAGATAATTTTGGCTCGACATGAGCTTTGAATATTCTTACCTCTAATTTTTCTCTAAATTATTAGAAATTAAAAAATTCTACAACGTATTCACGCGTCTGACCCATTACTACTTATGCGGCACAAGTTAGTTACTTTTCAAAATTTACTACAAAACTCGTCACAGAAAAAAAATTCAATTTAAATGGACTATTTTTATTTTGCGCATGTTTTTAAGAATATTATGTTTGAGAATATCATGTATTTAATAATTATAATAAGTAATAATTGTGTATAATTGAATTGCATATGAAAATATTTGAGGATTTAAGAACAAACTAATGTACCATATTGCAAGGGTATAAAACCGAGTTTTACGCATGGTTGCTTTCTCAAGAGATTAGATAAAATAACATCAGTGTTTTGTTGTGTTTTAAATAGGTATCTTAGGATCCTTCAACTTGTTTTTCTAAATGAAGAGTTTTTGTCTAATTTTATGAAATATTGAAGTGAGAAAATTTTCATTAACAGTATAGGCTTTTTCTATAGAATAATGTAATTTTTTTGAAGGTATAGCAACTAGCAACGAATTTAAAAAAATTATATATCGTTAAGCATTTGATATTAGTTATTAATCAAATAATCCAATCTAATATACCAAAATGGAAAATCTTGTGTCAAAATTGAGTGAATTCTAATGTTTTTAAGATACAAAATAATGAACGTTTTATCAAATTATTTAATGGCACTAATTACTTAAAAAACATTGGTCAAGTACATATAAAATAAAATTATTATAAAAATCTATAATATGTACAAAATCAGATGTGAATAGAAATATAAAAATGGAAATAGAGTTTCAATACTTCATTTTAGAAACTGACCGCGTTATCTCCATTTCCGATGGAATTCAGATCAGGCTTCGGTCAGGGTCTTCATTTTGGGGGAAATCTTTCAATATCCTATCAGAATCGCACCAGGAAACATGCCATTTCGTGTATCGACTTGAATAAAATTTTCGGAATCGTACGATGGCAATCTTCCCTATTTACGATGAGTTCGCGAGATTATATACATTATCGTTATCTGCATTAGGAACATAGAAAATATTTTTTTTTAAATTACATGATATGTGTAGTTTTTCACGTGACTATTAATATAGAGAAAGTAGAAAGCAAATTATGTTTAGAACAATATATAATCAAATCGGCATCTTTTTTTACACACTTTTTAATTTTAATATCGGCATTTGCGAATCGTTGGTACATATGTGCAAAAGAAGTGTTCTTGACCCTATCGTCATTTACAACATTTCAACATCGACTGTAGTCAAAGTTATGAGGATATTTCGAAAAACGCAATTTTTTGTTTTCGCAATGTTTAATTTGTTTAAACACAAAAGTATCAGAGGACTATATATAAATAGTTTTAAAAATTTTAAATTACATTTTTCGAAGGTTTTTAAAATTCTTTAAAAAAAAAGTTCAATATCTAATCTTTATTGTAGAATATTTGAAACTTTGGGCTTGAATTAGTTTATAATTAAATGAAAAATTCTAAAGGAATAAAAGTCTTCTGATTAAGATGTGAATAGCATGAAACAGGTGACTTATTTTTTTTCAAATTCAATCCTGATGATCTCGCTTAATTTTGATCGAAATAATTTGTTTCGTTTTGAATATAATTTAATGCTCTATAAGAAGCATTTATAGAAATAACAACATTTTAATACTAACAATACACAAATGATAAAACTAAAATTAAAAATTGTGTACAAAAAATTGTTGATTTGACGTGGAATGCCTTATATTTATGTTCATGTCAGAAGCTATAAAGGCGTTTTGAATAATTTTAAATTGATAAACGCCACCACGTGCATGCGCATCCATCAAATGAATTTCATTGGCTCAATGATTTATTTTTCTCAATATAGTGGAGTCATAGAATATGTTTTTTCGAGCACAAACAAATTTTGAATTGCTTCAATATTTATTCAATTGAAGCATATTTCTTCCATGTGATGAAGCGCGCATGGTCTTTATGATTTCATTAACGGGGGAATAAAAATTTAACGGAAGAAATAAAATATATCATTGCTGTAATTAATTATTTATTCGATTTGCAAAAAAACTCCTTTCATTTAATGCAAAATTCTTTTAAGCATTCAAGAAAACTCAAATCCTATGAAATTGTTGAATTGGATGAATGATTCTTTTTATGAGATTTTGAAACAAATTTGTTTGCTTCAATAAAGCTGTTCTTTGAAGTCATTATGCATTCAATTAGACAAAAATTATTCCTTTTCATTAACGGTGTAGGATTTTTTTGGGGTGAATTCTAAGTAAAAAATGTCCTATAGAATTTATTGGTATAATCCATACTTTTCAGTTATTTCAGCTTGAAGAAAAGGCATGTTTTAGCAAAAAATTATACAAACCAAAAATGAAGGTAATGAAACAACGAATAAGGTTCATTTTTTTCAAAACGTTCAAAATGTGAAACATCAGTAATATAATGTTATTTTGGACGTTTTGTCCACCTTAAACTGACCAGTTTATCTGCCGACCTTTTTGGTGGCACTTTTTTCTTCAGGCGTAGAAAAATAATGCGTTAAAAGTGTGTGTTAAACTAAATTCCTAATATTTTTTGGCACAATTGTTTATAAAATTTTACATGTCACAGTGGCTAAAAAATTATTAATTTGATTAGTATGGGTAATATAAGTAATAATATGTTTTAAGTAAAACTATTATCAAAGGAAAATTATTATTTTTAGGCTATTGAGTCTCCAACTTTTTTTTTGGATCTCTGGTTATGAATTTAAAGGTTTTTCGTGCATTTCAAAAAGCCGACAGTTCAGATTTCAAAAATTCCAACTGCAAGATATTTCAGACTTATGTTCTGGTAACAAAACCAAGTAAAATGAGCTTTTTATATAATAAATCCAAAATGCTGATTTATACCAAACGAGCATCCCCTCCTTAAAGTTGATATTTTATTTTACTTTACTTTAGATTAGTTAAGGGACAGTAAACATTAAAAACTTTTTGATGAAGTATAAATTAGTATTGTGTAATATCTATTTTATTAATAGTTGAGAGGAGAGTTGGTGATATGTTGAATTCCAGAAGTTAGACAAAGTCAAAAATTCAAACAGCATCAAAAACAGTCTAGAAAAAACAAATGCATTCCTTTTGATATTATTAATTTCAATTACATTTCACTAGATTTAACTAGAAATTGAATAAAAATATAATCTCTCCGGTTTTCACTTAATTAAGCGTCAATTAAAAATTCCCAATGAATTCTAAGAGTTTTATTTCCTCAATTCTCCTGGAGTAACACGATAACATTCCGCAAAAATGCTAAAGGGATTCATTTAAATAACGCATCACGTTTTCCGGAATTTCCATGACAATTTGTTATCTTTACTAAATGCGGTAAATGTTCATTCGGCATAACTGTTGGTTTAATATTTACATACAATATGCATGCTCTCCAATTGAATTTGCGAACGTAATAAGCCGCAAGGTCGGGAGTTATTTAAAGTAGGAAATGCTTTGTTCTCAGCTTTCAGCGAGTTGGTAACTAAACTGCAAATGCTATCCGTGGTACGGCGAGAATATCGTTACCTCAAGAGTTTGCCTTGCGGTTCGTCCAGAATACCGGAAGCGAAAATTTCGCCAGAAATTTAAAAGGTGGATGCTGAAGTCTTTGGAAGAAAAACTCGAGTGTCCCGGGCTATGATTGTCCAAACGCAATTCTTGTAGGTACCTTGAGATATCAAGAATTGTGTGGGGACATCAGCGCTCGAGGCGAGGAACGCCTGTACTTCCGCCTTGGGATTGTCTTTGGAAATTGGACTGATCTGTGTATTTGATCTTATGATTTTGTTCCTGGATTCCTTCATCTTTATGGCAAGGGATGATGCTGCAATTCTCAACATTCTCATTTATTTCTTTGTATTGTTCGAAAACCTTACAAAACGATCTTTGCATGTAATTCCTGAGAAAATATTCCGTACAGATTTATTCTTAGACATAATCTTTGTTGAAGAAGTTAGGAAATTAATTTTAGCTTATAGTTTATTATATAACCAACGAAGTTACTCACGCCTTGTGCAACTTTCGCGTCATTTATAATTAAATTTATCATGATCAAGTTAGTAATTGATTTTCACGGAACCAAAAGTTTCAAGAACCCTACCTAGTATTTGCATCCGTAGCAGCTTATATATTATATAAATTTAGTTTCTTCCAAAAAGCTCAATCATTTTTCTATTCTTTTATTGATGAATGAAAAAACATCAACTTGCTAAAAGCTGGAAATGGTTTAGGCAATCCATTGCGTGATCGAGATTGAAATTGAACTGAAGTAATTATCCGAAGCTCGAGGCATTTGTACACACGCAAATAAAAAAGGAAAACGATTTTATTCGGTATCCGCTTCAGGAACAAAAATAGAAATCACATGCAAAAAGCTCCCATGTGCTGCGCTCGAACATAAACGTTATTGCATAACAAGGCATTATTATACAAGTGTACCAGGCTTGGTTAGTGGCCGATAATTGTAGGACCTGCATAATTTCATTAACGTTAATCTCATCGTGGTGCGGTAATTGGACGAGTAATTAGATTAATTTTAAATTTGGGTAACTCCCGGCAATGAGTTCAATTAGTAGATTGGCCAAGTCCTTCGAGCCGCCGGAAAATGCCTCTCTGTTATACATATTTTCATCGGTTGCGACAGAAACCTGCATTAAAGGGGGTGGCAGGTGGTACAACGGTCGAATACAACTTAGTTGGGCTTTGAGTGCTAGTTAACTGTCTCGAGCAGCGGTATACTCGGGTCATGTGTAAATTCCACCTGACGTAACGTGTTGACGTTCCTCTGACGGGGCTGCGAAATGGACGGTCTATTTCAAAAAACATTTTGGTAACGTTTTGAATATTATTAACTGCAATACATGTCTTCAATTGCTTCGATGCTATTTACTAAAGTGTTCATCTGCATCGTTGAATCATTAATTTTGCGATGAAATTGATTCAATTGTGAAAGTTTACTACCTGTTACTACTGACTTAATATGAAAAATCAAGTAGTAAGAGCTCCATTTCAAAAAAGATTTAGGCAAGGTTTAGAAAATGATTGACAGCAAGCTATGTGTCCAAGTGATTTGAAGCTATTTAGTAAAGTATTCATCTTCATAGTTGAGCGAGCAGTTCGGCAATGAAATGATTTAATTGTGATCCTTTACTGCCTGTTACCACTGTCTTAAATGGGTAAAACCAGTAGTAACAGCTCCATTTCATACAACAGTTTGGTAATATTTAGAAAATGATTAACTGCAATCTGTCTTCAAATAATTTGAAATTACTTAGCAAAGAGTTCATCCTCGACACTGAGTGAACAATCGAAAACGAAATTAATGTAATTACGAGATTTTCTTGCTTGTTACTGCCATAAAATGATAAAACAAGTAGTAAAAGTCGATAATTTGACCGGCAAGTAGTACCTCGTGGAATAGTTTCACTAAATTCTTTTTTGTATGATTGTTAGATAATATACCATTAAACTTTTTCTATTTTATAGTTCGGACGAACAGTTGCTTGGTCTACGTCAATATGAACGAAGTCATTTAAAATGCCATTTTATAATGGTTGTTTCTCTTTCAAATATCTTTCATATATTTTATATCTTTCATAAGTGCTTTAATATTATTACTTGAAAATATTTCTATATTTTAAATACACCCCAGTACTAAGCTACTGAACTGATCAGACGTATCTTTGCGCTCTTGGTCACCTCTCAATATCGAATTGTCAGAAAAGTACCCTTAAAGGCATAAGTTATGTTTATTAAAATTTTCTCTTTTCGTATTTCATAATAATTGTGCAGCAATTAAGTGTGCATTCTAAATATTCGAATTTACAAAATTCAGTTCTTATGTGGAAACTAAACAATCCATTGACCTATTACAACTCTCACTAACGATTCAGTAATGTAGATGCGTTCACTTAGCACAACACTTGTTATACCACCACAAGTTGTACATCCCGACCACATCAACTGGACCACCTTAACTAAACCACACACATGATGATGATGTCACGTAGTCGACCAATACTGTCGACAATTCATGATGTTCCAGTTCATATTATGTTTTTTTAAATAAATTTCATTAATGTGACTGCCATTCTACGTTTCAGGTAGTTTCTTTTTATTATTATTACTTTCATATATTTTTAATGCAATGAAAATTCTTGGAATTTGTCGGTCATATGTTATTATGTTATTAATTATCAAACAATTATTTGAGTAAATTAGTTTATAATACTACTTTAATTTGCATGTTTAACAATTTAGAAAAACAAACTAAATTTACACTTTAATGGAAAGAACATATTTTGGTTTTTAAATTATAATTATTGCTTGGATATACACCATGTCATTTTATGCTTATATCATCATACATCTCCACGAAAGGCATTTTAAAATCGTATTGTTTGTTATGAAATCATAGAAAAATAAAGTTTTCTTGTATATAAAAATCTTACCAGATATTGATACCAAATTCATATATTCATGTAAATATTTGTACTGTTATAGTTTTTACAATTGATAAAGTGAAAGACTTGTTGAATATTTATATAAAAATTTTATAACTTTAACATATTTGACGACAAAATTAAACAAAAATCACAATTTCGAAACTTTATCATTCATACTAAAATTAAAAAAAACATAAAAAATATTTGTTTTGTCAAGGATTAATCAAAATAACACCTATTTTAATTTTGTATGAGCACATTAAGTGATCAAAATGTAGTTTAAATTTTAATCGTAGAGATTTTTTTAGGATCTATGAATAAATTGCTGAAACAATATAGTCCATACCAGAAGCGTGTAACATAATGAACATTGATTGCGATATTTGTTTGTAATATTTTTATTGTATATATCTACATAAGTATTAAATGCTTTTCTTTTATGAAAAATTCTAAAAAGTTGAATATAATTTAAATTTTTCCGTGGAAAGCTTCCTGGTTTCAAACGGCAGAAATTTCCAATAATCCTTATGTGTCATTATTCCGTGTGGTAACAATTTCGTGAATTGAAAGCAGTATTTAAATTTCTTTCGTCAGTGATCTTTACTAGAACGTGATGTATGGATTTTCGTAAAATAAAAGCTTATTCAAAAATTACAACTTTAAGTGCTTGAAATTTGCAAGATTTTTTTAAAATTAAAATTACATCTATAAGATTTTACAATTTTTTACAATTACAATACTAAAAAGTAAACTTACTAACCTTGTTATATAGCATTGTTATAACCAGTTATATTTTCAAACCAATGGTATCTTTTCATGAAATTCAGAATAAATTTCAAATACACCAAATTCATATTTATATCAATTTTAATATCAATAAAAAAATATTCTAGGTTTGTTTCCATATACCAGCTGCATTTTTGCAAACGTTATATAAATATGCTGAAGTTACTATTGATATTCAATACTTTTATATTTATAAGCGAATTTACATAAAACCAGCTTTATTTGTAACGACATGTATAGTAATAAATATGCTAAAGATGTTATTGATATTCAATATTTTCTCGTTTTTAGAAGATATAAAGTCAACACTATTTGAATAAAATCTAACGTCTTAAAGGTCTTGCATTTATTAGCATTTCCACGAACTTTAGAATATTACGAGTTGCTTTAGTATTCTATTCTCGAAGTTCTTAGTTATGGTTGATAAAATTACGGAAACACATAACGAAGTATTATCATTGTATGTAATAAAAAATAACAGCGTACAATAAATTAGATATTAATTGTTAGACATTACAATCGTGCAGACATTCGACGAAATTAAGGTAAGATAATTTTCTTTCAATAAAACAGTTTTTAAGGAGGTCGATTAAAAAGTTTTGCTCTTTTCACTATTTATTAAGTGCTGATGTTTGAAAAAAGGCGTTCATGTGATTCAGAATTAATTCTACAACCTGAAACCTCAAACAACTTTATTATCTGCGAAATGTCTTCTGCGAAAGTCAAAGCTTTTTTTTCGATGTCAGGTTAATTTCCAACATATTATTAGTCAAGTTCATTGCCAAAATATTATATAATCCTGCTAAAATATGTTTACTTGAATGAAATCTGTAATAAAGCAATTTACTTAATTTCAAGTTCAGTAGTTAAAATTTTACAATTCATACTAATTTACGTGAGATAATGACTTTACTTATTACGTAAGTATTACTGTTGTTTTCGTACTTTTTCCAATATTATTATAACATTATTCGATACTAATGTAGTTAAACAATTTTAAGATATCAGAAATCGTGTACCAAACGAAATGAGAAACAATTCTCATGAATACATGTAATGAAATCTGAAATAAGGACAAGCAGTTATCCTATAGATAATGAAATCATATTAAATCCTCAATTAAAATAGATATCTTCATGTACTATATATAATGTTTATCCAATAACCGGAAGTAATTGATAAGTTACTTTAAAAGTTTGTTAAATATTTATGATTAGACAATTCACGGTTCAATTAGTAAGAAGTTAATAAATGCAAAACACCATCGAACAGTCTTCAATGAGAAAATATGTATAGACAAATTGAAAATTCGTTTCCGGAAAATACTATTTTGAAAAAAACCTTTATATTAATGTCTGTAACACGTGTCAGGAACCAATTTTTCCAATTTCCCGTTTTATCGTGGAACACGAACGTTCATTAAGTTTCTCTGCACAAAAAAAGCTTCCGACAGTTTTTTTTTTCTTTGGCAGTTCGAAAACAAGCCTCTACCGTAAATGTCACGGGATTTCGATCGATACATAGGCATTGTGATCGTCGATGCAGATAACCCGTTTTTAGGTGAGCGGATTTTGCAGATACCCGGCACCAAAGTGATACAGCCGCATCGAAGTGGCGCGTTGGACATTTTATAAATGAAGATTACGAATTACAATATAACTATAAAGAACACAGCTGGAAAAATTCAGAGAAATTCTTCGTTAACATTTAATATAAAATCATTTCTATACTTTTATATTAAATGTAATGTTATAAAGGAAATAGTTAAATGTACAATAATAGATTCGTTTAAAAATCAGCAATATATTCTTCAAAAGTTTTTGCACATTTTAACCCATTCATCATTAAATTGAAAGCACGTATCAACTGTTGTTGATTTTTATATAGAACTTAAAAAACTTTAAAAGAACGAGCCAGACAACGAGAAATTTTAAAGTTCATTATAGGTATACAGATATCTTTGATGGAGAATGATAATCGTTTGTATGGTCGACTATAACAATCCGGAATTGCTGTACACAATCATCACCGTTGATTCGAACTACCCATTATCATTTTAAACGTCATTATTTCAAAACTTGTCACATTTACATATTTACTTAGAATTAACAGGTTAATTACTCATTAATCATATCTCCTGACCATTTCTAATCCAAAATTCTTTTTTTTTTAAGATAGTTTCGTTATATCATCACCTGCGTGCTTCGGAAATTTATAAACAATTGTTGTTCGATGTTTCTATTCTTATCACGTAATGTATTAAGGCCCTGATTAGGGCTTGACAAAAGAATTGTACACCGTAAAAAAATATTCTTAATTTCAGAGGAAAATTCATCTTCTTAAATCCTCTCCCTTTTTCCTCTAAAAATAAGACTACAGTAGAACCCCCTTTTTACGACATGGGTCGGTTCCGCGACTTCCCCTCAAGCTCCCGTTTATCGACATGTCAGCTAGAAAAGTGCGTTCCCCCACCGCAACCCATCGACAAGCATGCTAACGTGACGTCACACGTCACTCGACCAATGCGGTTGTTTCGCGGGCTATGCACGTATACATGCGCCGTCTGGTGAGGGGAAGCGTTTAGACGTGGTGGGGATGACGGGAATCGCTGGTATGTCGTTAAAAGGGGTGTCACTGGTGTCGTAGAAAAGAGTATGTCGGTAAACGGAGGTGGCGTTAAAAGGGAGTTCTACTGTATTCCACTATAAAGAAGAGGAATTCCTCTCTTTCTGAAAGGAAACATAGCATAAGGAAGGCTTTCTAATCATCCTATCAAATTGAGAGGAATTCTATCCTTTAACACCCATCATTTCAGTAATTTGCCACAAGATGGTGCAAATTACGTTTCTTTTTTTTTGCGAAACTAGTCCACCTCTTCTAACTGAGTTTGTATGTCGTATTTGTATGGTATGTATAAGTGTAAGTACATTTGTATATTCTTTGTGATTCTACGTTTAACCGTTGTATTTATAAATATGTGCACGATTGTATAAAAGAATATATGAATATATGCGTAAACATTAGGTATATAAAACGACCTATTAGAGAAGGGGTTTGTATGTGTTGTCGTGTTTGCGTGTGTGCATGCGTGTATAAATAAAGTATATAGATTGTATATTAATTTACATGTGTAAATTATTCATACAGCATTTCTTCTATCAACCAAGGTTTTTTTATGCAATTTTTTAGAGGAATCCTCTCAATAGTAGTAAGAAATTACTCTTGTATCAAAAGTATATTTTTAAATTAAGAGAATATTCTTCAGAAGATTAAAATCCTCTGACATTAAGGATATTTCATTTTGACACCATATTGGAGTATAAAAGTTGTATCAGAATGAGAGTAATCCTCTCAAATAGAGAATAATTTTTTTACGGTGTACGCCTGATCAGGACCTTAATAAATTTCTACTCAGCATGTTATTTTTAATTGCTGAACTTTTGTCACACAGTCCCTTTACCTAGAATTCGCCCAAAGCGCATTTTATTTTATAATTATAGTCGTTCGATTAGTTTAACAAAAACTGATACATATTATATAATTTTATACCAAATGTAATGAAATTAAGAAAAACTCACTTAGTCGTGCTGTTTATAGCGCATTGCGTTTTCGAGATTTTGTTGGCTCATTTAATATTGGCGGTTATGGAACAAATTCATATTTGGTAATGCTGCCAAGAATTAAAAAGGAACTCGCTTTGCTGCACTTGTAACATATAGGTCAAATAAACCTATTTATAAATGAATATTAAGTAATTCAAATTAATAAATGGGTCACGTAACAAATATTGTAATTCTGCGATTTAGATATTGTTCGGAGAAAACCGTATGGATTCAGTGAGAAAAGTGTCTTTTACTGGGTATTAGAATTCTAATACACCGTATAAGACAGTATTTTTCATATAGGGGAAAAAATATTCTTTTTACATGTTAAAAGACGAAGATTTATAAAACATCTCGTAGTCGATATAAACATATCTTTTAACATTTAAAAGACACATATTTTTACCAATATCAATGCAGTAATTCTTGTATATATAAGAAAAACGATTATCTGCTATAATTCAGATAATGAACAAGGTTAGAAAAAAGATTGTATATATCGGCTTCGTAGCTCATGCGGTAACGAACTGGACTACAAACTCGTAGGTCCTGACATTTTTTTCCATTTCGTTTTCAAACAGCAGCTCGTTGTTGGTAAGGCGAACCACATTGTTTGTTTACATTTTGAAAATATTAATTGTTCGGCGAAAATCGACTCATGACCGCTAAGTACTTTAATGTATAGGTTTCTGCATTCTTTACAAATGTAAGGTAAGATGCCATCAAGAAAGACGACCGACCTACGGCTGCATAGCAAAACTTGAGAATAATATTGTGTAAACTTTTTGTATAAAAAGGAAATTCCGCCCGTTAAAATAATAAAAGAAACAAAAATAACCCGTTTCTAAACTATAAACACCTGATTCATAACTTCTGTCGACATCTGATAACTTTTCGTAATTGTAAAATTATTGAAATTATTTCGGTAGATACGGTGTTCGTTCAATTTAGAACTTAAATTTAGATCAACTACCCACAATTTTTAATTTACACTTTATGTTTGATAAATTATGCTGGTAATGAAGAACATGATTTTCGAATATTCTGATGATGTGTATCAAAACAAGACATTGTATCGGTGAAATTTTTGTACATAAAAGTTTGTATTGATTCCCAAGTTTTATTTATTACATAATATTCCATACATTTGCAAGATTATAACCTATAAGACACTAGTATTATCAAAATGCTAAAATACGTATTCTTTTAGACATAATAAAATATTCTTTTGAAACATGAGAATGTAATAGAATATCGTTTACTCGACAATAAGTAAATGCTAAAAGACAAGCTTTTTATGGATAAAATATGGGATTT
Source organism: Trichopria drosophilae (assembly GCA_030407085.1). Taxonomy (NCBI): domain Eukaryota; kingdom Metazoa; phylum Arthropoda; class Insecta; order Hymenoptera; family Diapriidae; genus Trichopria; species Trichopria drosophilae. The sequence goes on along the minus strand of CM059584.1, from coordinate 13,878,661 downwards.
CAGTAATTTCAATATTTATTTTACAGGGTATAAGAAATCGTTTTAAAAGACACAGGATTGTCACTGATAAAAGACACTTTTCTCAGTGTTAGAAATGTCATATCCGCACTATTTGTTTATTTATACAAAATAGAACGTATTGCATACGTAAGTCGTTTTCATTATAAGTAGTAAACTAATTTTCAGTATTGATATTTTAAAATAAATTAGGTGTTCACCGAAAGTATACTTCATAACCTCGTTAAATCGAATTTTTTATATATGTTGCACATTAGGGTCTTTCAAGAAAACAAAATTTTCTTGGATCAGGCTCATTTTGCTGAAAAAAAAATATTTTTCATCTCTTAATAAATATTGATTTAATGACATTTATAGGTCGACCAATGAGTTCAAACTATTATAATTGATAAATATAGTAAAAAACTATAATCGATTTTTAATAAAAGTTTTTCATTTTCCTTCCTGTGCAAAATGAGCCTAGTTCCATAATGTTCCTAGTTCCAAAATGTATTTAACAAACTTATAAAAAATAAAGGAAAAATGAAAAATCGGGAAAACGACTGCGACTTTTTGTAAAATTTTCGATTCGTAATGATTTTTTTTGGACGCCCCTTCAAATTTCGTCAAACAGTCTTCTTGTTTTCAGGCAGTTACTCCTTTGGTGTGACTGTACCTACCAGCTCATACATGTGCCTATGCTCATTAAACAGTTATTAGACCAGGAACTTGCGAGTCTCAATTATTTTATTTTCCATTTTAACAGTTAGTTCCGATGGCTATTTTAAAGCCTTTTCCTTCCACTGCCTGGGTCAAATATGTCCTGCCGCTTGAAAATGATAACAGTTGTACAATTTATAAAGTACAATTTTCTCTGGGTCGAAAACGATCCTGGATTCGGGATTATGGGTTAAACGGACTTGTGATATTTACATCTATGCCACTTTGTATATCAACAAATTAAATAAAGGTATTTCAGTTTAACATAAAAATGTACATTTTAAGCGTAGTCCGATAAATGTGCTATTAATAATGTGTGAGCAGCAGCGGTTATATAAAGATAGTTTGAATCGTAAACCGTTTCTATAATTTGATTATTTTAATAGCGCATAGAAACTATTCAATATTTTCATCTTATCGTACGTGTAGTCGAAGTGTTTGATGTACCTATAACTGACACAAAAAGGCGCGTGACAATGGTATGCATACAGCAGAAGGAAATCACTTAAATTGACCTATAGATAATAGTTGTTCGGACAAAATCGAGTGTATCCGGTTATTGGATTGAACTCCTCAGTAATTTCGACTTCCGAGAAAAAATTTATTTTTGAATTACCCACCATGTTCTTCATGTAATGTTACATTCATCTTGTCCTCATTTCGCTCTTAACCCTTTTACGTACACGTTATTCTAGTCAATCTTTTATTATTATTTTTGGTGTTCTTTTTTTGGAGGTTAGTTAATTTACGAGTCTGTATTCAGAACTACAAGAAAAAAAAATTGTTTGTTTTAAAAATTAATGTTTGATTAAAAAATACATTTTATTGTGTGTTGATTGTTTATTATTGTATATTAAACGAATTTACACACGGTTCTTGTTAGTTCTCATTTATTTCTAGGATTAAAGTTTTTTATCTAAGGTATTAATTAATAACGTTGAGATAAAAATAAATTTAGCATGATGTTGACGTCAAAACTTATACACCCCCACGTTTAAACGATTTACGGATATTAAATAGCCTTCTTGAATACTAACCGAAAGTGTCCACCAAAGCTTATAAGTGTGCACTTATTTTAAAAAAAAAAATTTTTTTTTTTAATTTTAAAAAGTTTTGTGGATTTACCCATATATTATGGTCTTCTCCGAAGACCTCAGGATTCCAATCTACAGGACCGAGACTTACGCGAACTCCTTTTGTGTAATATCCATTCGATTGTGGAATGCTCTGCCATTAGACCTTAAAAAATGTACAAGCAACAGCGCCTTCGGTACTAAGCTTATGCGTCTCCTTTTGGAGTCTGATATGTCAGGCCGTCCGTTATTTAGGATTAATACATAATCACTAGTATTCCTTGTTGTGATACTAAACTTGCGAATAAATCATTCTAACCGAGGATGATTATGAGCGCGATTATAATTATGACTAGAAATGTCCTCATTTGAATTGTTACTCAGTATTGAAGGCGAAAGAAATTCAACTGGCGCTTCCTTATATTATAACTTACTAGTTTCTTGCATGCGAAACCATTGAGAAACTGTGCGAACTATATCAAAGATAATGATGTATTATAATTCTGTATCTATCACTCTACTATTGTACTTCACATTTTGTTTATAATTTTATACTATTTGTAATTATTATATGTAGTTGACCAAAGAAGCCTCCACTTCAAGCCAAAGTTATTAAATAAATAATAATAAAAATATACGGATGTTTTCTAATAAAGTTTTTTCACAATTTGTCCGTAAGTTGATGATACGAATCATTAAAACGCTCACGTAAACTAAGTTTTAATCGATTAATTCGAAATCGTTAATGGAAAATCGATTAACACCAGAGGATCGATTAGAATTTCCAACCAATTATACAGAGCTATTATAATACTGGTTACCAAAACAACAAATTCTTACCGCAGTTTACTTATATCTCTATTAATTATGTATTTTATAAATAAGTAATACAAATTGCTACAAGAAAAAAATTTATACACAGCCGGATCTGAAAAATATCTAAATTTTGATAAATTTATAACAGTACAAAGATACTGGCAAAGTTAATAAAACATAATCGAATTCTTAGTATTTTCCCACTTTAAAAAATCACATCTTCTTACGGATATTTCCAGTGCAGTGTTGAACGTTTGTTGAACCTTTCGAATTTGAAGCCATTCAACGGTTTACAGGCGCTTACTGAAAATTTCAGTTTATACGTGTCCACTCTACTCGATTTGTATGACTACAAACGCGTACCTTATAATCTGGAAAATTGTCTATTAGTAAATACTGAAGAAAATAGAACGGAAAAGAATAGAATGTTCACTGCAATTTTGAATAAAACAAACAGAAATGAAGTATAATAAAATGAAGTATAACTATATATATATATTTGATAGCTTCCAAAAAACGACAAATGAGATACAACAATTTCTGACTGATTACACAGCCCAACAAAATGTTTAACCAGCAGAAACCGGACTATACTCATCCGAAGATTTTCTTCGCATTGAATCCATGTCTGCCCGCAGAATTATTTTTCACGTCATGATTTAGAGATATCCTCACCTAAATGTGCAAAAACGCGATTTTTTATAATTTTCAATAGGTTTTTGTGGCGGATAAAAATTGTTGTTTGCAATTTGGCAAAAACGAGATTGAACTGCATTCATCAGAAACCTGAGAAACCGTTTCGAAGGTATTCGATGTGCTGAATCCAAATCGGATCGCATAATTGCTTTATCACGTCAAGATTTTGAGATATACTAACCCAAAAATACAAAAACGAATATCATAATCGCGCCTTAACAAAAACTTGGATATATCTCGATGAAAACAATCGGAACGATTAAAAGAACATTTTAAAGCTGATGAATAGACTTACTGAAAAACTGAGTTTTTTGCAATTTTAGGTTAGCTTATCTCAAAATCTGCAGGCAGATTTGAATTCCGCGCATCAAAAACTTTTGATAAATTATAGTCCTGTTTCTGGGTGTAGAGATTGGTCTTATTTTGTTGTCCTGTGTAATCGTTGCGCCGTAATAATTCTATGCAGTTTATGTACATGAAAATATCGGTAATTAAAAACTGAAGAAAGAATACTAAAATGTACATATATAATTTAAAATTTCCTTACTTTATTCCATTGCCTAACAGTTATTTTACGGAGAATACAATTAAATATCATGTAAAACGAATTTAAATACCGTTTTTCTTTTAGAAATGTTAAAATCTAAAGCCCACTTCCTACTACAGAAGAGCTACTTTAATATACATTACATTATTAAATTTAATATATCAATGTTTCATAAAATAATTTTCTCTCTACATTTCATAGATCCGAGTTTCACTTTTAAAGAGCGAGAGTTCACTCGATATCCACACTAATGAAAGTTAGAGACTTTTTGTCACTCTTTTTAGAGTGGGCTCCTTGCTTTTTTTTGTGTTTAGGTTACAAGTTACATATCAATCTACTTAATATAAACATTTTTAGTCGTTCGACGTAAACATTTAACTACATTAGATCAGTAAAAAAATAGTTGGTTTTACTACCTAAATAGTAGGATCTTGCATAACTACGCTTATTTTTTAATTCCTCCTTTGTTCAGCTTCCGTAGTAGTGACTGTCTAGATTGAAACTACGTTTTTAGTTGGTTTTACTAACTACTTTTATAATAGACTATTTAAATAATTGGTAGATTTTGTTATTTATAGATAGTAAAATTAACTACAAGCGATAGCTTCGTGTCACTCTAATAATAACCTAATGGGAGCACATTTTAATTAATAATATATGTATATATATACATAGAGAGAGAGAGAGAGAGAGAGAGAGAGAGAGAGAGAGAGAGAGAGAGAGAGTTGAAGGGTTCATGTAAAATAATAGTTGAAGTTAAGCCTCCCCAGTTCCTTTCAAAAGGTTTCATCGACAAACATTTACTTTCCAGATTCGGGCTATTTTACCAAGCATTAAAGTAATATAGGATAGATGAAACGGAATATTAAAGTAAGTATATGAGTTATGTTGATCTAAAGATATCAAATTTTCTATATAGAATCTTCATTTTTCCTGCAATTCATGACGTCGGTTTATGTTTAATGCTTTTGTTTTTTTCGGTTTAACATTAACTGACTGATAATTATTAAGATATAACCTAGCGATATCAATATTTTCAGATATTGTAAAGGATCTTGGAAGCTACATCGCATCGGACTTATTCTGGAATTGACACATTTCTGCAATATCTTCCAGAGTACACTACACATTGTATAGATTTCGGTATCGCGGCAACTTACTATGTACTAAATTCAAATTAATGTTAGGTAATACTTTAATTATACCTTATTTTGACTATACATGTTGGGTATACTTCGATCATTCTGGATATTTAAATATTAAACTTCAGCGTATATTAAACAGTGCCCTAGGCTTTGTGTATAACTTATGACGAGACCAAAATCTCTCGACATACTATGCATCAGCACGATGGCTCTCTTGTTCTGTACGTCGTAAATATTTCCTGGGTACTCTTATGTGCCAAGTTTTGACTACTTTACATCCATCATATCTACGATCCAGTTTTGTAGATGTTATAGGTTTGCGTAGGTCACCACGAATATCGGCTCCTTCTTTTAACGTACCCTATTGCCTCAAGACTCGCTATCAAAATTCGTTTTGGATAAGAGCTGTATTGGGATTCTTTACCCGATATAAAATTGTATTATTTTTGTAAATATATACCGACGGACAATACGTCCAAGATATTAATAAAAGATATACATACATACATATCACGTAATACAAAAAATAACTTCATAAATTTTATAACATTTATTTTTATTGTTCTTAATAAGGTTTTCAAGCTGGAACTAAAATTATAGCCATGATTCTTGGCCTGCAATTAACCTTATCGTATCACGCTCCTTTTTGCTTATTCCTTTTTATGCTGTTGCTGAATAAAATTGAATAAAATATCCTGGCATGTATATTATATAACTCACGAGAAAATTAATGCAATTGTTACTAATTTATTTTCCAACGAAAATGTTGGGTAATATGCATCCGCAATAATTATTTTTCACTACATTTTTATCACGCGAAATGGTTATTTTATGTTTTTGTGTAATTTTTGTTACGATTTATATTAATATCTCATTTATCATCGTAACTAAAGTGTAACAATCAATTTAAGTCTAATTTCGAATGAAAGAAAAAGCATTAAAACGTATTATTCTTTTTTTTACATTTTGTTTGTTAACAGTTTGACAGATAACACGGTATTAACCATAATCCCTGAGTCATATATTTTTTGAAATTACAATGATCTTTCGCGTGGAATGAAATTTCACTCTCGACAATGTGAAGCGTATCGTTTCACCAGATATGACCCGCATTGCACAAAGAATCCCCGTGGCTTTTATACGTGCGTTTGCATGATAAAACGAGTACACAAAATTTTATAAATTTAATTAAAATAAAAGTCTGCTAGAGAGCAATTTTTTAAAAATATGCATTTTTTTTAGCTCTTCGCAAGACATTTCGTGATTAAAATAATTAATTGCTATGAATATCATAAAATGAAACAATTCTTTAATTTTGATTAACGCTTTGTTAATTTAATTAATAGATTAATGATTTAGTCTTAAAAAACGTATAATAACTACGTTACAATACTGGTAGAAGTTGATGAGGGAAGTATTACATTTCTGACAGATGGCCTTACAAGGACTTTTATGAAAAAAATCTATGTTGAAAAACTACACATAATTTATTATTATCAAAAGAAAATGCAACATACAAGTTTTTCTAATTATGGTAACATGAAATAAATAATTGCATTAGTTTTTGCGGTAGGTAGTAAGCAGCAGTGCATTGCACGATAATGAGTGCCAACTTTTTAAACTCATAAGTATTGTTTGATTTTGGTGAAGTTGATTGGGAAAACAATCTTTATTTAAAAACATAAGAAGAAACGATTTTACCCGGTTAATTCACTTGCCATGAACATTAAAAGTTTAACATAATCATGGATATTCGTATATGCGGTGGACACGCAGATTATTATTCATAATTTAAAAGATATGCAATTTATTTAAATATACACATTTTTTTAAATTACTTTTCTCACATTCTGAGCGCAAAATAAAATTTCTCTCCCTATATCGTGGGAGCAAAATAGCGCATTCTCTCCCCAGAGAGCAAAATAAATCTGTCCGAGAGCAAAATAAACTTACGACACTCTGAGTCTGAATTACTATTTTGCTCCCTATATCACTGGAAATAATATCGAATGAGAAAATAATATTTGCAATAATTTTTCTCCCGACATATAGGAAGAAAAATCGTTTTTTGTGCTCATAGGCTCGAAACTTATTTTTCTCCCGGGTACATTTACTTTGCTTCCGTGGTAGAAAATATGCTATTTGTTTCCAACAACATATTTCTCACATCGGAGTGTAAAATGCCATTTTGTTCCCCATATTGCGAAAATGGTACGTGCAACAAGGGAGAATCGGTGTATGAGGGATCATGCAAACTGCAGTCCTCGCATCGCCCGGCAATCAAACTCGCATCCATCGACAAATGCCTGTTTTAATAATAATAATAATAAAAATATACAACTTTATTGTACAAAAAATTAATATTGCACAAAGGGCAGGGAGACAGCTTAAAATTGTTTTACAGCCTGACCGATCGGTAAACACCTATTTTTCTCCCTAGTTGCACAATGCACTATTTTTAATACACTGATTTTGTTCAACGATGATCACATGAAGTATGAAAATTCTACGTGGATTAATTAAAAAAATAATCCTGAACAAAAAAATGTCTGAATTTTTGTCTCCCTTTTTTAGGTTTAATCCGCCATATTTGATGTTCTGCTCTTAAACTGAAAATTCTGAGCGTTGATTCTGAAAGAGCGCACTCGAAAAGATCAAATCAATTATCCTGCCTTTGATCATCCCTTTCTTATAATCGCAGGAATGATGCTCAAAAATGACCACGTTTGAGCATCAATGGGTTAATATTAAAGAATAACGTAAAAAAATAAGATTATAGGAAAGAGTGCTTTCAAAGCCATGAAAAGCCATAAAATATATGACACGCATCTTTGACTCTAAGTATATAAGAAATGAAATCAGGCTTGCTCTTGGCTCTTTTAACCACAAAGTTACTGGATGTGAATTTTCAAGAGCATGAGCTATTTTCAATCGATATGTGCAAAAGAGCAATCAGGTATGTAGCTTCATAGTGTAATACAAAAGGCACCCAACGAAGCATAAATGCATACACTTGATATGCAGCCAATTGAGTTAATGACGGTTAGGTGAAACACGGCAATCGTACTGTATAGATTGCAGATGAATCGGATACACTAATTAAGCATCCTTTGGCATTCATCTCTGCAAAATTTACAGATACTGTCTGAGGAATACAGAATAATAATCAAGGTTATGAAAAAGCAGTTGCATTACGAGTTCAGTCAATGGTGGAAGGCACAATTCCCAAAAAATAATTTTTCCGAAAGTAATTGATCCCTACCATTTTTAGATTGAGAATGTAAAATATCCGAAAAATTAAAGAACCGAAATAAAATGTTTCAAATTGTAAAATTCTAGAATGTACAAATCTAAAGATAATATGTCCCCATCGAAAGTTTCCCGACTTTGAGAAATTGAGAAAATGATAGGTCACACATAAATTATAAAATTCAGGTTCAAATTTATGTAGAATCGAAATACTAATTAAAACCATTACATTGTATTACTAGTGAACAAATAAAATAGACAATGATACTCAGTATCATTTTAGGTGTTAAATTATAGTTTTAAATCAATTGCTCAGCTTGAAAATACCTAGGCATTATTATATTTTCTCAAAATTCAGGATAATTATGACGCGCGCAAATAACTAAGAAAATCTCGAACCCGGGTCTTTCTCCGAACATATCAAAGCACCGAGTAAAGCAGATATGCCATAACAAGTTTCAGTGAAATCTGATCTCGTTAAAAAGGGAATTTTTCGGAATTTCCTACACGATTTCGAGATTTGTCCCACATTTCCGGATGTATGGCCATATTTCCGCAGCATTTCATTTGGATTATTTAATTCAAAGTATTTAAAATCTTTCCAATTCTATCAGATATTTTCGTACTTTTCGTGTAATAGTTTTCTCACACTGTCAAGTATTTTTTTACCATCTTTTGTAGACTTTCAAGTTTTTTCGTAGTTTTACGGATTTTTTACCTACTTATATTTTGTATCCGCACATGAAAATATAACCTGACATATAAATTGGAAACTTGAGAGGTATATCTAGCATGTATATTATATGATGCGGATATAACTAAACAATTTAAACTCTTAAGTTATTTTGGTGTACGTACAGTAAACCTTTCGATGAACTACTTCCCTTTAGTAAATATTCGAATGACACATTTTCGACGTATTTTTGCCCTCTGATTACGGGCGGAATTCATTTCAAATCATGCAGACCAGCTAACTTGTAGAATCAGCTGTCCCTACAATAAGTTATTCTCCATGAAAAATAAAGGGACACGTATTTTTTTATTTTTCATAAAAATTACCTGTATTTGAACTTTGAAAGGTGAAATACTAAAACAAGCTGTCCCTACAATAAGTTATTCTCCATGAAAAATAAAGGGACACGTATTTTTTTATTTTTCATAAAAATTACCTGTATTTGAACTTTGAAAGGTGAAATACTAAAACAAGCTGTCCCTACAATAAGTTATTCTCCATGAAAAATAAAGGGACACGTATTTTTTTATTTTTCATAAAAATTACCTGGATTTGAACTTTGAAAGGTGAAATACTAAAACAAGCTGTCCCTACAATAAGTTATTCTCCATGAAAAATAAAGGGACACGTATTTTTTTATTTTTCATAAAAATTACCTGGATTTGAACTTTGAAAGGTGAAATACTAAAACAACATTGTTTCACTCGTAATTTTTTATCGAATTGATGTAATCAATTTATTTTTGGTATTTTCGGAGGTCTTGTCTTAAAATTTTTACTAAGCTGCAAAATTAACGAAATGTGGGGTGATTTTCTCTCAAATTCTTACCAATATGACGAATAAGTATACTGTCTAAACCACATTGACAGGCAGGAGAATTTTTTTTCGTAAATTTTGTTAACTTTTCTACAGCCCGGAGGGTCTGGGCAACACACCCTTGAAGATGAAAAAATTTTTAAGTATTTTCGGGATCACTAATAAGCTCGTAAATCGCTTTCATTCTGAATGAATTTTAAATAAATCTATGAAATTAATTAGAACATACATAATATATTAGGAAGACGATATTTTGCACCATTTTTATATGTAAAATCAGTACTTTTTAATATCATTTCATCAATTTAAAATCGAGTTTTATCTTCGTCATCGTCATCACTAATATCATCACCATTGTTATTGTTAGTGTTATCATTAAGAATTTCAAGGAAAGGAACAAAAGCGGACTATGAACAAAATAATAACCGTGAAATGTAAACAACATAAGTTAAAGATTGTAAACAGTTCACTAATTTTACGCATTTCAAATAATTTTTCTGAATAGTTATTAAATAGGATTTTTAAGCTAATCTGTTCGCAGGTTGAATCAATTTGTTTTTATTCACTATGTAGAAAGTTTCGTTCCAAAATACTGATTTGATGATTTGTGCCCTAGCCTTTACCTCAGTTCGTACAATAAGAAAGACCTTCCGTACATCTACGAAGTATATTTTTTTATACAATAAAAAATATAAAGGTCGGCTTTGTCCTACAAATTAGAATGGTGGTGGTTTTCCTCGACGTTTCGAACGACTTGCGTTCATTTTCAAGAGGATACTACAGTAAAAATTACGTGTCCCTTTATATTTTTATTATATATTATACTTCTACATAATAACACCATTTATTTATATTTTTTTATGTTTTTTGAAATTTCGTGCCAATGTAAGTGAATATTAACAAAAGCGCATTAAAAATTAAGACTTACGTTACCGTAGATTAAGACACGTTTGTGTTACAATAATATTAAATGTAATGTATTACATTGCAAAGTAGGGTATTTTATGAGTGTTTTAAATAAAGACTAATACATTTGGAAGTGTCCCTAACATGAAGCCAGTTAGAAGTATCCCCTTTACATATGCGCCGTGATTTAGGCGTCTTAAAACCGAAGCGTCACAAACTTTTATATACCTTCTGTCTAATGAAATAAAGTAGATTTAATTTTTATCTTCTGGTCGTTTCAGTGGTATTTTTTCACGTGTTTCACAAGGAGATCAAATTAAGATGTCTGGAAATCAAACAGTCAACATGCCTTTTGATAAATTTTAACTTACTGATTTGAGGGTGATGACAATAAAGCAAGACATCGAAAAATGTCTAACCTAACCTACCCTAATCTTAAAACCCATTTATGATTAAATCACCTTAAATACAGGTATAAATGTTCCAAATTGAAGGTTCTGTAGCGATTATCATTCAAAATCCGGCTATGTTCATCATTATACCATATTCATGTTTTCTAAGGAAAATCAAAAAAATTATGTTAATAAAAATTTTTATATAATTATCTTTAGTTAATTGACCTGTAACACCGAGAATTATTAGTTATTATTTAATTTAAAATTAAAACGGTCGAGAAAATATTTATGTTTTTATCGTTTCAACGAGTACTGAATTTTACCCTAATTTTAGAAGCGAACTTTCATCACAATTTGCTTTTCCGGATGATGAGTTATTGTAATAGACACTTAAATTTTATAACATTGAGAGATGAAAATAGTAAAGTCTTCGTTCTGTTTAAAAAAACAACTCTCGATCTGGTTTATTGGAATTTTTTTCTAATATTGACAGCTTAACATAATTGAAAATGTAGAGAATAGTTGATTCAACTACGTACATAGTTATCTCATCTATAGTAGGTAGTAAATTTGATTATTTTTGTTCTCTTAGTCAAAAGAATCATATTTCGTAACTACATAATCGATGCCGCGTGGCGATCGGAGGCCGTCGAGATGGGTAGCCAAGTTTAGTCACTTATGCGTGTCTTGCACAAAGAGAAAAATATTGTATCCAATAACAAACTGATGTTACCGTTTAACATTACCGGATTACATTGCTAATCTGTATACCATTAGGTAACATCCATTTCTTGCCTTTAATTAAGACACCTGTTGTTGTGGTATAGTGCGAATTGATCTTGCATTAAATTTTAGCACGATGGTCGAAATAAAGACATATAGCGGTATATTGACAAATCAAGACTTTTCGTCCTTATGTTCGCAATGAGATAATAGACTAAAAAGATGATAAGATGACTTAAAAGTGGACCTGATATCGATCTATAAGTTTAATCGTCTTTGAAGATGTAATTTTGTTTAACCCGTTTCGTCCCAAAACGACAAAATTTGTTGCCGGTTTTCATCCTCCATAAGTTTATGGATATCTTTGAGATATTGTTATGAAACGTAGGTTTTCTATAGTTCTTGGGTGTGCTCTTTTCGAATCTGAAGTCCGTTTTACGATATCACATTCCATTTTTTAAATATGACCACTTAAACGGAAGAAATCGTGGAAAAAAGCGAAAACTTTTTCAGAAAACTGCAATTTTTCTTGTGAAGAAGTTCCGGAATCGTGTCAGGCCTTAGAATCCTGTGGCATAATGAGTTTTACTAAAAGTTGGTCAATATTAACATTTAAGTTACAAAATGGCGTCCTCAAAATGGCGCTGCTCATACGGAATTTGTTTGTTATTTGGGTTTTATTAAAATATTTCTGGTATCTTAAAGTGAACTTTGATGAATATATAGATTGCTTTTGAGGTGACTGAATACTAATTCGTTATTAAATTTTGCAAATTCAAAATGGCGGATCCAATGTGACTTCGGAACCTTCTATATACCAAGAACCAGACACTTTTTATAAAATTGCGGCCATCCATATTGGATTCCCTATTTTGAATTTCATAAATTTAATAATGGATTTGTATTCACCATCCTCAAAAATAATCCACTAGAACATATTCATCAAAATACACGAAAAAATACCAAAAATATTTTAATAAAACCCAAATAACAAAAAAATTCCGTATGAATAGCGCCATTTTGAGGACCCCATTTTGTAACTTAATTCTTAATATTTACCAACTTTTAGTAAAACTCATTATGCCACAGGATTCTGAGGCCTGACACGATTCAGGAATTCCTTCGCAAGAAAAATTGCAGTTTTCTGAAAAAGTTTTCGCTTTTTTCCACATTTTCTTCCGTTTAAGTGGTCAGTGAATCAATCAGTCAGTGAAAAAATGGAAAGTGATATCGTAAAGCTGGTTTTACGAAATTCAAAATGGCGGCCATCATGATGTAAAAACGCAACAATTTAATGAATATTCACATCCTTGTCCGCCATATGGAATCTGCCATTTTGAATTTTAAAAATCGGACACCGGATTCGTAATCGGCATCCCTGAAACGCCTCCAAGTAACAAGATACAGGATATTTCAATGGATTTTCATATTTTTGTCCGCCATATTGGATCTGCCATTGTGAACTTTGAAAATATAATTCCGGATTCGTAATGAGCGACCCCGAAAACCTCCGAGTAGCAAATTTCAAGTCAATTCAACGTAAAGAAAAATGTATGCTTCAAAGGGTTAAAACTTTAATAATTAAGAATTTTCGATCTGTACTATCTTGAAAATCTATTTGATGTGTAGGATTATTTATTTTTTAGTCGAAAAGTGGTGAATTTTATTAAATAGGGCATATTGACTTTGTCTGGGTCAAAATGATTTCTCTTCCTGCTCGGGTGTGCTTTGGAGTATCCGCTTCAAGTATCTACGTAAAGTAACTTAGAGTGATAAGTTATATCACGTTAAAGCGATAGAGTGAATTTTTGAACGGTCGGAAAATGTGTTAGGTAAAAATTCGATACAATTCTGATAGAATATAGATTGCAAATAAATGATTTGAAAATAAAATCTTAATTAGTATGGAAATGACCAGGTATCCATGGAAAATACAAAACTTTGAATCTGGAAGATTCAAATATAGCTAAGATCTGGTGCTTCCTTACGGAAGCTGTATCGCGAGTACTCCGAGATGAGACAAAGAAGCCAGACGGTCTTATTATAATCTTCTTATTAGATACCAGCCAACTGTTCCACGTTACGTCATTCGATTTTCCTCTCCGACGGCTTCCGGAGTGGATGCTGGTGCAGCAGCGGCAAGGCGCGAAGATGTGCTTTAGGTGTCTCCGTTGCGTGCGCGCACATATATAATAAGTGCATTACTCGGGATAAAATCCGGGATGCATAATGTATCCGGTGTATCTGTGTCACGTACTCGCGAAGCTTGAATCTAGCCCACTCTCCTGTGGAAACGCGTACACTTTGTAACGCGTATGTATATCACGCCCTAGGTATTGTGCACGCGTCTTCTTTATAATTCATGCAACCTACCGCGGATGATGCATTCGCAGACGCCGAGACGGCTGCCGCCCTTAACCTCCGCCTTATTTTCGCCGACGGAAGGTAGAGGCGTCTCGGCTTTCGCTTCCGACGCAAATTAACAAGCTTTCTTGGAAACCTCCTACAAATTACCCGCTTTCGATGTAAATTAGCTTACAAGACTAACAAACGTTATGATGTTGCTAAAAGGCGCTGCTTGTTCCCAACATCAGCATCGAGAACAGGAACACCAGCGATAAACAGACACCCACAAATACAGATTCTGAGTTCTACCTACCTCAGGAATTCGATACAACAAAGAGTTAAGCGTACTTAAGTGATCGCGTGTAGGAACTTGAGCATTTCGCCATCTCTGATGCACCTAAAAGAGTTCTCGAAGCAAAAAATCGCATGAAATTGTTTCAATAAAGCTGAAGGAATCCTTTTTTAGCTAACGACGCATTTGGTACAATAAGAACGCATCAAAAGTGAATTGCCTCCATGCATGTGCGTGATTTTCAAACATTTGACGTCGTGGAAATTCTTAAAGGGTGCTTTCAAAGCTTCTTAGAGGAACCTACATAAATGAGTGGAATAATCTCTGAAATCTGGAATTAATGCATTGAAAAGCGTTACTAATTTTAAAGAAAATGTACATTCTTAAAATAAATAATTTTGTTGATTAATATAATGGAAATATATATAAATGAGAGTCAAATTAAAACAACTAATTTGATTATTAATTCGTGTACCTGCTGCATCATCCTTCTGATTCTTTATCTGATTACTAGAAATTTGTCGTCGTCATCACCGTTGTCAAGTATCACATTTTTGGCTTTCAAGGTCATCTTTAGAATGTGTCAATAATGTTTTCAACACGTTAACTACAATTTCAAGATTAGTGGATAGTAATCACAATACTTTTAAAAATTCGGCCGCCACATTTAATCCGTCATCTTAAAATCTTGAAATATGACTTTAGATTCGTCAACAGTGACCCCAAAAACCGTCAAAGAACTTTCCTGTTATTTCGGTTGACTTTTAAATTTCCGTTCACCACATTGGATCCGCTATTTTTATTTTTTTTTAATATGACACTAGATTAGTGATCAGTGACTTCAATTACAATAACCTGATAAGTATTCACTTCGATTTTTTTATTATCAGCCATTTCTGAAGGGGATGACAACCTGCTGGAAATTTTAAAAGGACTATTTTAAATACTTTTGATAATTTTTATTTGTGAAGAACGCAACTCAATTATCTTTGACACAATTCCATGTTGCTCTTTTTAATAGTATGGTTAGAATAACTTGCCATTACATTGCGTATGGTTACATTATCGACTATTTTCAAAGGGTCTCCATTCAAATGGTTCCATTAAAACTTGCACACACAAAAAAAAATTAATATATGGGGAATTTATTTCTATAAACACTATACTCAGATATATTACAGCTGTAAATACTATACAATTCCGAGACACACCATTTCCGAATTTTGCAAAAATAATCTCATCAAATAAATCTGTATTAGATATTCTATGTGAAATATGCTAAATCCAAATTATCTTTTAAATGCAAATATTTTGTACAATTGTTATGCATTTTTCAGTAGCTATAAATCCCATTCTCGGATAGAAAATTTAAAATAAAAAAAAAACACGGTGAAAAGATCCTGTTTTTAAGAAAACTTCGCTAATGCAATTTTAGTTTCTTCGCCAATTTTAAGTCATTCGAATCAGCATGCTTCAAAATAGTCCACAAGATTCTTTTCAATTTTATTTAATTCGTCTTGAAATTTTTTTACGGCATGGAACTTGCACCATACAGACAGCGCAATTTCAACATTAATAGGTTAAGTAAATCATTCTTGATTAAATGAAAATTAATAAAGACAAAGTAAAAAATTTCGGCTTGTTTTCAAACGTCGAAATCATTCCATTGCTATGTAAATCTCATATTTTTTTAAATGAAACCAAAATTTGAAATTACCATTTATTTTAATAGTAACATTAAAATGCAAAATTTTCCAAAATTCACTTAATCTTTATATATTATTATCATATTATAATTCTAAAATTAAAATAAGTGCAAAATATTTGTTGCGAAGCAAGTTTTCAGTCGTACCTCGGATGCTTCTTCGCCGGAAACCATTCAGTTGGTAATAACCTTAATATCTTGGGAATTGTTTTGAACTTTGAAAGAAAATCTTCCAAAGTTCGTTTATATTTTAAAGTATTCCTGAAACTTCATGTAACGATAAATACTATGCTCGTCGCCCAAATGTAATGCAACATACCTGAGCATACGAAACTGTGTGAAAGTTCCATGAAACAATTCAATACCACAAATATTTTGAACCATACTAAATATATAGTTCTACATTTAAATATTGTTTTAACTGAAATTCACAAATATAGAAAATCAAAGTTAGTCGTATTTTGGTAATAAAACTATTCTTAAATCGTTCTTGATACAAATGATAAATGACATACTGCGGATTGTGACACTACAATGTTAAATACAGATGTATTTAAATATTATCTTTGCATTGATATGTATTGAAAATATAAAATTATATATGATAGGTACCAAATGAGGAAAAATATTTTTAAACTTTTGTTTTCTTCCTGCCTCTTGCAATGGATTTATACAGCATTCACTTATTTAATTTCAATTAGAATCCAGATAATATAATATCTTTAAAGATCAATATCTTTAAATACAATCGAAATTCTAAGTTCTCGTACTTGTAAAACACATACATTAAAAAAAAATTGGGTACGGTGTAATTTTGTACATTATAATGATATTCATAACAATTGGTGCGCTGGACAATGTTTTAATGCTTCTAATAACAATTGTTCAATTTTTGATATATATAATAAAAAGAAGATTCATCATTTGAAAGTTGATTATAAATAGGTAGAAAACATTTCTTTTCCTTTTTGTTTACAATCAGTCTAGTACGACAATAAGTAAATCGTATACAATTTAATTTAATTACATGTAGATACATCATCAATGATCAGCACATTTAAATGAAGTTCATTTATAACAGTAGGTTATTTGATTTATTCTTCTTCTTTAGTCTTGATTTATTGAACTTGACTATTTTTATATTTGCCAGTAATCCATCTTATTTCATCTTTAACAGAGGTAATATTTAAGTGCTTCCTTATTTGCTCGTTGGGAACAAACCAAGGAGTGTTTAAAATATTCCTTAAGGTTTTATTTTGAAATCGTTGGATGATCTCGATATTTGAATTTGAAGCTGTTCCCCTGAGCTCTATTCCGAAAGTCCATACTAGTTTGAGAATGCTTTTATACATTAATATCTTATTTTCAGTTGAGAGTTTCGATTGTTTGCCTATCAGCCAGTACATTTGTCTTGTTTTTAGATCTAGTTGGTTTTGTTTGTTCCAAATATGTTCCTGTCATGTCAGGCGACGATCCAGGTGTTTTCCTAAGTATTTTACTTTACAGTCTTGAGGGACTGGTTTATTATTTAGGTACAGATTAGGGCAAGTTTCGTGTTTTAAGGTAAAAGTCAGATTTGATGAATTATTTTCGTTAACTATTACTCTCCAATTATTAAACCAATGTTTAGTTTATTTCAGTGTTTCTGCAGATTTTCAGTAGTTTTATATGCTACTTTATGATTTGATAATATCGTAGTGTTATCAGCATAGATAGTCATAGTAAGTACTTTCTTTCATGTCGGGCAGAACTTATGTATATAATAGGCTCGGACCTAATACACTACCTTGAGGCATACCTGCTTGGATATGGCGAAGCTCAGTTAGATGTTCGTTTACTTTTACTTGGAATGTTCTATCACTCAAGTATGATTTCAGTAAGTTGTACAATTTTATAAGTAAATAGTGTTTAAGTTTCACAAATAGTCCTTCGTGCCACACTTTATCGAAGTTAGGATATATCGAGAAAACTGCATTATATGAGCTATTGTTTTCTAAAGATGTTTCGTCTTATTGATGTTTCAACTGTGTGTACTTGTTCAATAGTACCATATCTGCTTCAAAGGCAAATTGGTGCTTTCGTATTAAATTATTTGTTTTGATTATGAAATTTAGTCTTTTAATTATAACTTTTTACAGATTTTTGATAAAATGGGTAACAAACTTATGGGTCTATAGGAGGTAAAAAGTTCCGGTGATTTCCCAGTTTATAAGCATAATTTGTTCTACTATCCATTGTTTGGGATAGTAGCATAAGCGAATTACAGTATTCATTAATATAGTAATAAATCATATAGCTTTTTAAGGTAATTCCTTCAACATTTTACCATTGAGCCTGTTATAGCCAGGAGCTTTTCTATTTTTTAAGTGTTGAATTATATCACTTATTTCTTTAACTGTAGAATATTTCATTTCCGGGCTACAATGCATGTTGCTATTATATTTGTTTAGTAACTATTTTTCTTCTTCTTCGGGGATTATTCTGTTTGGATGTTCAAAAACTTTTGCTAGATACTGGGCAAAAATTTCAGCTTTTTCGATGTCTTGCCCCAGTTGTTATCTGGTTTCCTAATTGGTGGAATAAAAGATTTCGGACACTCAAATTTGCTGGTCGCTTTCCACCGTGAGTAATAAGTCATTTCTGTTGGAGATAGATTTATAAGGTAGGTCTGTAATTTATTATTTTTTCTACGTTAATGAGCATTTTTAATTCTTTGATGACTTTATTCAGTTTAGTTTTAAGAGTTTTGATCTTGTAATTTGCCATTGTCTTCTTAATCTTCTTTTTTCGGTAATTTTCTTTTGAATATTAGTAGATATTTTTATATTTTCTTCCGTTCTTGCACTTATGGGTGTAGATTTATAAGCTGCATCATGCGAATAAATATTAAATTTCTCTACCACATTTTGAATGTCCGCGTGTGTTATAAGAGATGCTTTCACTTAATCGATCCCTATAATAATTCCAGTTTGTTTTTTTTTATTATGAAGAGAATTATTATTGTTTACATTTGAATAAAATTCTACGAAGAATAATGGCAGCGGTAAACGTGTGTTATTTTGACGAATATAAGTGATTCTTACTACCTTATGATTGGATTTCAATTTCATTTTTAAGCTCATTTAAGTCATCTGATGTATGCATATTTCGTGACCACTTTATAGGATTTATCTTGCTTTCTTTGATACGTTTAAAACTGTGTGTTTTTACATTTTAAGGATTCTATTATTGGTAGACATTTTTCTGTCACCTGAGGTTAGATTTTAACTTCGTTATTTGATAACACTTTTAGAATACAGTTTTGACCAGCTATTTCATTTAATAAATCTTTAAGCGATTTTATGTTACTTACTCCACACACGAATATTGCCTGCGATTTTATTATTTTTTCTTTCCCTAACTTTCCTCAGCGGTGGTTGATGAATTGGCAATTTGCCCAACTTGCAGATCTTGCAGATCTTGATATTTATTACTGGCCTCTACTGATCCTAGCCAGTAGTTTTTTATTGTAGTTTGTCTTTTCTTATTATCTTGCCTTTATTAATTAACCAATTTTCACAATCATTTTGTACTATTTTTTCAACAGTTAAAGACTAGAATTGCACATGGACGTTTGTTTGGTTGGCTATATTGGCCAACACTTTATTTAATTTTTTTATTAAAGAACGAGATATATTTGATTTTATCGGCAATTATTATTTAGTTTTTCAATGTTGGTTACTTAATGCACAGTACTAATGTATACAATATATTAATGCTTCTAATTTCATTGTTCAATTTCTGATATGATAAAAACAAGTTTTATATAAAAATTGATTATTGAAATTTTAATTTAGTACGGTATGTGAGATTCATCATTCGAAAGCTGATTATAAATGGGTAGTAAACATAGCAGCAAATATGTGAAAAGGCTTTAAAATTCAATATTATCCGAATAAATAAATAAGAACAATAATTTATAATAATAACAATTCCTGTTAACCATATTTTCTGTAATTACATCTGAATATATATCCCATTTGAAACACCACACCATGAAAAGGTCAAATATTTAATTGTACTAACGAATATACTGTATCAAAGTAAAGTATCTATGAATTAAAAGTTAGTTTATTGATGTGAATGAATAACAAGAAGATATATATTATTATGTATACCTTATTAGTCAGTTTTTAATACTAAACATTTAGAGAGTATCTGATATACAATGGAACCAAGAAAAAAATTTAATCGCATTGGAATAACTGAACCGTAGTGAGTTTTTATTATGAACATTAAATTTTATTGAATTTAATAATTTTACTTATTTCTTCTCGAACTAAGGCTACATCCAGGTTAATCGAAAGAATGTCTACGTCTAATAAATGACACATTATATATGGGAGCAATTCACTGTGAGTAAAAGTTTCTGAGGTTTGTTCATACGACATTATTAAAAACCGTAGTCATTTATATATGCATTTTAGTATTTATTTTGACCGAATTAGAATATATTAAATTTAAACATAAGTTTAATATATAATCTAAACTGCAAAAACTGGGGGGTTTCTGGAGTCGAATTCGATGTCAGATTCTTAATCAGCGACCCTAAATATTCCACATTTAGTTCGCCGTATTGAATCCGCCATTTTGAACTTTGAAAATAGGAAACCAGATTCGTTATCAGCGACCTGGAAAATCCTCGAGTAACCAGTTTCATCTATTTTCCGTGCAAAACATTTATGCATCAAAGGGTTAACAATGATGTGACACAAAAATCGAATGTTTTTAAAAAAAAGGCCTGACGCATAATTTTGAAAATAATCATGGAATGGTAAAAAAAACATATCCATAAAGAAAATTTCTTTTAATTTGATTTACGGGTTAACGTTACCTAACCGTGAAGTTTGACACCCATTGCAGCTAATGTCTTATACTTCTCTCACCATCAGTGACTATCGTTTTCAACAAAAGAAAATACTCAGCATATCAAAGACCAACAAAGAGTGAAATTTTATTGTCCAGTATTATATGTAAATCTACTTATTGAGTGTTTAAAATTAGAATTGCATATATTCTAGAATTAAGTATTAGTATTTAAAAATGTATAATAATGTTTGTATTGCCGCAGCCTAACACGTGGTATTGGCGCCATTGTCTTACCGTAGCCTCACATTTATTGTTTATATGCTTTCGCTATTGTATTCTAACAAAACACTTGTGCTGCGGTAGCACAACAAATGTTTCTGCTGAGGTCATTATGCCGTCGCAAGGTAACACTGAGGTCATAGCCATATCGGCACCACAATATTTTGCTGTCGCACCATAGTATTAGTCTGTCGCGGCATAAAATTATTTTCCGTGTATAGTGATTTTAACGAAAGACTTTTTTTGCAGTGAACGCCCAAGCAGCAAAATAGGTCGAAATTAGGTAAATTCGACTTCAGAATGGTCCGAATGCCTAAACGGTCGCGACTTATTTTACTTCCAATCGACTTTATTTGGAAGTAAGTGGGGACAAAAAGGACTAATTACGCCCTATTTGTCGTTCTTGGATGTAATATATATAAACGATCCACGTAAACTGATTTGCGTAGATGGCGACTCTAATATAAATATACATATGTGTATTCATATAATGCATAGCATGTTCATCATGCCGTATGGGAACTAAAATGTATGTAAATCCGAAAAAAATGGATATGCATACATATATAACTAATTATTCCGTCTTACACGTTCTTTTTGAAAAGTTAAATATTGCGAGAAACATGATATAATTTTCACAATGAATTAAAATTTTCTGTCTAGATTTTAATTCTATATCATTAAAAATTAACGTGCTAAATGAAATATACACTTAAACAATTGTTAAATTTATAAATTATTCGGTAAAAAATTTTTTTTTATTGGATTGTTTAAAAAAAAATTATTTTTCAATAATTTAATGTCCAATATTTAGAAATCTTACTTATTTTGTTAATTAAAATCAATAAAAGGCAACAAAATAAATTATTTTTAATATACCAATTTGTAGGTTATAAATTGACTTTCTATGGCGGATGGACAATTTATGACTTTGTTTTTTTTCCACTTATTTGTCAGAAATACTTAAAATTTTTACTTATAAGTCGAATTTCCTGAAAGTGAAGTTCAAATGCCCAAATATTTTTCCTTCTTAGACAAATTTACCTATTTGAGACATTTCGACTTATAAGGCTTAAAGGGTGTCAAGTAATTGATCATAGTTAGGTAATTTCGACCAATGTACGTCGTAATTGACTTTAAAGTTGAAGACATATAGTCAACATGAATATGTACATTGTACATCTATATGTAACTCTGTTCGATGTTACATTTGACACGTCTCCTTTTTAGTTAAAAAATATTCATTTTTTCGTATTATAATTTCGTAAGTACACATTTGAGACTGCAAACTTAGATAGAAGCTATTTAAAAATGGTTGCTATAATTAAAAATGTGGATCCCTTTCAGTGTTGGAGTATTGCTATGTACCCCATTTACTGGTGATGAACAATGTTTTAAAATGGCCAAAACGTGATTATTCAACTTTACGTAATTATGCTTCAAGTATCCCTCAAGATAATTGGGAGACATATAAATGGAAAGTAAAAAAAGACTTCATATAGCTCAACGCGTTCGCTGAATTGTGTTTCAGGTATGAGTGGTCCGATTTACTATGAGGTATAGTTTATTGGTCCTTTTGACCAAACCTTCTACATACTTAACTTTATAGGCAATTTTTGTCGTTATTTCGGCTTTGAAGTAATAACAGAAAACGTCATCATAGTCGCGGAAATAAAATACAGCATCATTCTAAGTTTTTGGTAATTCTGAGTTTTAAGTAAAAATTAGGGAAATCCGCGAGGTCAAATTTACCAAAAAACACAACCTGTTTCCGCTTTCAAAGTCCGTTTGCTTATCAAGTCAGAACAGAGGTCGAAATTTAGCAAGATTTGACTTCAAAAAATACCTCAAGTACAATTTTACTATGAAGTAATTTTTAGTCGTAATTTAGTAATATTATCCTAAGACAAAGACTTTAAATACATTTGTACTTATAAGGCATATTTGAAGGTCGAAATTTGGTTATTTTTAACCGAAATAAGACAATCTGACCTAACGCTGGTCAAAATTTTTTCCTTTGCTGTTTGGGCGTCCGTCCGAAAAGACTAAATTTCTCGAACATCTTCAAAATAGTAATTGATCATTACAATTATTTGACTATCATGACCATTGATACAAATGTCGACTTTCTAACGTCTATGTAACAAAGTACTAAGCTGATTCGTGTAAAAAAAAGTCATACGCAAATGAACCCATTCGAAATAATTGTCCCTGCACCATTCGTGTCTTGTAATTTCGCATTTAGTACCGTAATAATTGAATGTACGAAATGTACGTATTCATCAGTGTTTGATCGATACGATGCGTCGGAATACCGAGCACGTTACCGGCAGTTACCGGTACGTTTTTTACATCACCGGATTTTTTAGCTTCTTTTTAGGGACGATCGGTCGATCCGGGATGACGACGAGCGCTTTATATACGACACTCCCTTCCGTGTGAAAAAGGATAGTCGATCCGTGGAAGAATAGGTTCTGATTCCGTTTCTGCCTGAAACGAACGTGCTGACGATGCCATTTGTCGAGTCCCGTTCTCTTCATTGCGCCGCCCGCACGGTTCTATATCTTACCGTTTGAGTGTCAAAGAGTGCTGTAACTGCGTTCGCCAGAAACGTAAGGAAGATTTTTTTTATCGAAAACGATGCGTAATTGCGCGACTTGAAAGGACCCGTCGTGTAAATAAAATTTTATTTTCCACTTTGAAAGCCGATGCCTTCATTTCGAAAAGATGGAAGACATCTTTTTGTTTCAGGACACTTTGAGAAACAATCAAATATTTCCGCCGATTGTACATTTTTATTATAATTTGATTTTTTCACTCATCGTTTCCGGTTTATTAACTTTAACTTATATGACATAGTAAACACCGTGTTTGATGATATAACAAATATGGTGTTTACAGAACCCAACATTATGATAAGACTGCTTCCCAAAGAGCAAGAGAAATATTTTTATTATAATTTTTATTATATTTTTATTTTAAATATTTAGAACAAGAGATCTAAAGTCAGAAGGACCTGATTATGTCAAATATATCACTTTTTGACCAAAAAATTGTCTATAAGTCAAACAGACTTTCGACATTTGTATGAACGTCGAAAAAGACATAAATGTAACCTAAAAATGTCTTTAAAGTTCTCTATTTTCAAAGTCGTAGATTAGGTTAAAATTACCAAATCTATAACCAAAATTATGTCTTCAAAGTCGATTTAGTGCAATATCGGGTCTGCTTTTAAGTAAATATAACCTTGCCCGATTACTTAATTTCGATCACGAGTGGGAAATGTCTTAATTGTTCAATATGCGTTTATATTTCGACCATCAAGTTGAAATTGAGACCGAATGGCATTCTGCAGGTTTAAGCTGAAAGATGA
Organism: Trichopria drosophilae; assembly: GCA_030407085.1. Taxonomy (NCBI): domain Eukaryota; kingdom Metazoa; phylum Arthropoda; class Insecta; order Hymenoptera; family Diapriidae; genus Trichopria; species Trichopria drosophilae. The sequence continues at coordinate 13,854,002 of CM059584.1, read as the reverse complement.
ATTTATCACGGAAAATTAATTATAGAGCGATTACACTAATCTAACCTCCGTTAAGGTTAAATGAGTTATGTTTTTTATTGTTATCTAAAGGTCGGAATCGCCTTTTTACTAAATTTTTGCCATTTTAATTAATCCCAAGATTTTCGAGAGCTGCAGGTCGTCTTGCTAGATGGCGCCATACTTCACATTTGTGGATGAAATGTAGGCACTGAAGGAACCTACACCAAGTACAGCAGCGGTCATGAGTCAATTTCCGCCGACAATATTTTCGAAACGTAAGTCGAAAAGAAGTCGAAAAATTGTTCACCAGACTGGGATCGAACTCACGATCTACGATTACTCCAATAATCTAACCTCATTTACCAAATTTGTTCAAATTTTCCGGCAAAACGATTTTCTTAAAATACTGATTGTGATATTGTAAGAATTTCATTCACTTTTTGGAAATTTGGAAATGGGCTACAAGAAGAATATTTAATAAATGAAAAAATATTCCCTGTCCGTCGCTTGTATGTATTCAATTATTGTTTTATTTTCTCATTCTTTTAAAACGGCACCGATGTTATGATGGCGACGATCCAGTTTTGCCTTGATTTGTACTTTACTATTTGCCCTTGTAGGTTATGGAAACATTCGTCATAACACAATTTATCGATTACGTAACTATTCGAGAATCGGTAATAATTGTCTATTGGTGGGCATATTTCGACTTCCACAACTTTAAAGTCAAAATGATGTAGGTAAGGAAATTTTACTTATGCAGTCGAACCTCGCTAATCCGTTGATGCCCGACTGCAATATTCCCCTCCAACCTCGCAAATCCGAAGTTCCCAGCAATCGCACCTTTTTTAACTCTATCTGAGAACTCCTCTTTCGCTCAAGGCGCCATGTTTGTCCTGTACCGGCGTTCCTTCATTTAAATATATACATATTATGTGATAATTGTAATTCGTTTACTTTTTCACGTAAATTATAATTTAATATTGAAAAATATGTTAAAAAATAGCAAATTGATTAAAAATTAATGAAAATTACTCAATTAGTCCATGTTTGTATTTAGAAATTTCAGCATTTCTGTAAAAACGCGTGAGATGATGGGCGAAAGTGGAGGGGATAAGATGGACAGCAAAAACCACTCATTAGAGAGGTCCCGAATTAGCGAGGTTCGATTGTAGGTCGAACCTCAAAAATTCGCCATTTAATGATTAATTGTATACTAATGTATTATTTAATATATAAATTTGATTTACTTACTACAAATAAATGAAAAAAAAATTACTCCCTGGTAATTCATACGCAAAATGAAATAAAGGATTTATTGCAAAAAGGTATTGCAACATTTTTTTTTTTAAACTGCAATGGACCTTCACTCATAGTCTAGGCCTCTGATCCAATTTTAGTACCGGACATTTTGTTTGAAATATTATGGAGAATCACCAGTGGGTACAAACCGGGATAAAACGCCGGAAAGAGATTTTGTCAAATTTTTACAATTACATAGAATCTCTTATCCGTTAAATGGTATACTCAAGCGGTCACCACATAGATGTAAAAATTAACCATATATATATATATAATAGTAAAAAGATTAGTAATTTAATACGAAAAAGAATCGGAAAAATATATTCTAAATTTAAATCACTTCCTGAATACCGTAACCCAGTTCTTGGACACGTTGCATCTTAGCCAACACATATCTCCATGGTAAACATTTACTTATTATGTTAGCTGACTATTATGAACATTTACTAGCAAAAAATTTATTAAATTGAAAGGTTTTCTATCCACAAATATAATTATGTGTATTGTCATCGGAAAATAATGCTTTATTCCATAACCTAACGTTATTTGTCACAAATGGTAAAGACAATCATGTAATGGATAAAAATCATTATATTCCGTAAAATGCAATAATTATGATGCCATGGAAACTGATAATGAATTTGACTGGAAATAAACAAAGCAGTTTTTCCCGTTGAAGAATATCAGAAATATTATATACAAAATTGCAAGAGAAACAAAGTTGAAGATTATTAAAATTTAAATTCAGGTTACGAACATCAACAGAGTACACGGAGAAAAATGACTCCGCTGGATTAGCTGATTCATATCAGCTACAATTTTCGGCTGGAATTGCCGAAAATATATGCAATTTTAGCTGTTTTGATTCCGCTAATGTAGCCTTAACCCTACTCAATTCGCGCTTAGCTCTAAATTTCCGCTACATTAGCAGATTTGTTCCGTTAAATTTGCGGACTTTTTCAGTAAATTTAGCTGAAATTATCGGCTATCCCTAACGGAATTCCAACAGCTGTCCCTATAGGATAAAATTGGTAGAATCTGCGGATTTTTCGGCTGATTTTGCTGATTATTTTTCTCCGTGTACACAAAGAAGAACCGAGATAGATTCCACTCCTGATCGATTTTCAACTACCGATAATCGATCATCTTCCTGAAAAGGAATCCACGTGATCAAAAACGTCGCTGAATTTCTAAGCATTTTTACCCAAAAACTTCCTTATTGGCATACCTACCATTGATATTAGTATATGATATTTCGTTACTTATTTAGCAAAAAGTGGTTGTCTCGAAAAACTGGAGAAATCGATTTTTTCTCTTCTGGGCTTATTCGAAAAACTTTATAAACCGGCAGTTTTAATGAACTATTGATTTGGTGTTTTAAATTCAGTCTCGCCCCTCAAATTTTATCACAGAATCGAAATTTAAAATATTTTTACCGACTGGCGATATCCCGAATAACATGTTAATTTTTCCAAAATTTCACCTTTTTCTTTCATTTCTAATAGTATTATCATTTATACGCTTTCCAGCTTATTATACGCACAACAATTTCAATTGTTAATAATCAATACTTTTTACAATGTTACATTAAAAAATGTACAGATTTTTAGGAATATTTTTTTTTTCACTTTGAAAAAATGAATATTCACTAATTTTCAGTGAAAAGCGAGCCACTATTTCAGAATAGTAGCTCCAATTTCACTGTTTCATAATGAATTTCATTGTTTGAAATTGAGAGAGTACATTGTCTTATTTTATTTTGGACTTTTAATATCCACATAACTAAAATCATGTTTTCATATGACTTGTAAGAATACCAGATATTTTCTTTAAACCGTCGTCAAGGTAGCCATTCAAGCGAAAGCTCTTCTAACGGGACAAGTTCAATAGAGCTTTCGTGCGATACAGGATGTTGTAATTACATCTGGTTGGAAAATCTTACATTGCAGAAAGAACGGAAAAGCATGCTTCAAATATTTTTCTAAAATGGAAATATACAAATGTTTCTTTTTTAATGACTTGATCTCATTATAAATGAAATATTACACCAAGGATAGAAGTAGATGATTATTTTTCCAGAACTGTGAATATATTTGTCAATTATCGATCGAAAGTTCAGGAAATTATACATTGTAGAAATATATTTACAAAAACTATTCATCTTTTAAAAGTGACGATGACATTTATAGAATAGTCTAGTATTAGGATATTATATGTTTTAGTTAAACTTTAAGAAAATTACAGTTTATATTTAAAATTATAAACCAAAGGAATTATATGTACCTACTTTTTAACTTCACGCTCAGAACCCTCTGTGCTCTGAGCCTACTAGGACAACTGAAGAACCTTCTTTTTTTTTTTAATATTGTTATATATATGAAATGTCCACAAATCTCCTATTTTATCAAATGTTATAAATAAATATTATTATTATTAAAAAAAATATGTATATATATATTTATGCATTCGTGCACTGAGAGACTGTAAATAACGAAAATTGTAAAACTGTTTTTAAGAATTAAGGGATAATCGATGCACAACCATAATTTTTGTATTAATTACATTCTTCTTTTAATAGTATTCTATGGAAAATTACTATAAAATTTTAGAATTATTATGGCTGTGCATCGATTATCTCTAAATTTTTAAACAGTTCAAATCTCAGTGTATTTCGTTTAATACATCATATACTTCAATTCTCCTAAATTAAATTAAGGCCCCGGCTTTCTTTACGGATCACTGTGCGCATAGAGAACGCCGTTTTGGAAACACCACACATTTAAATTTTAAATAAATAATACGGCTTTTGCTTTTTTTAACGTCACTTTTACATAATTTGATTTTCGAAAATTATCTTAATTTTTAATGAATTAGACATAAATAAATATAAAGGTCAATGTAAACAATATTCAGATCTTGTTTTGAATAAACAACAAATTGATTTTTTTTCACATGAAATGCAAATTTAAACGAAAGACATGAAACAATATGCAATCCTATACAAAGAGTAAAATATATTTAGTATAATATGCCTTCCCATTCATATTTTAGACTAAGTATGTTCGAAAACAAAACATAATTCACTGAAAAAAGCAATTAGAATTTACTTATTGATAATCGAAAATATATTGAAGCAGATCAAATTTACCTCACGATAAAGACAAAAGATACTAGCCTAACCTGCAACCATGCAGGTACAGATAAACCGAGGTCAAGATCTAATAGTTGGAGTCGTTTCCCGCAATTTACATCCATTTTTCAGGAGAAATATTCAGGAGGAGTTGGCTTATTTCGCCAACATGTACCTTGAAGAAACCCATTGTAGGCACGTTTGACGCGCGTTTGCAGAATTTCTTGTCGGATTACGAAAAAAATGTATACAACCTTTTTGTAGAGAATTTTCCGAACTACAACTTTAGTTTGAAATATTTTTTCATCCGATTTTCACTTTTCTAAATAAACTTTTTTCTTCATCTATTGCATATAAAAGAATAAAAAAAGAGCAAGGCACACATTTTTAAGTTTGGTATATAATAAAGAACGGTAGTTATACAATTTTAACCAAACGAATTTTATTCACGTAACACAATAACAATTTTTTTATTGTACGTAAAACAAAAATAGTACTCTCTCTCTCTCTCTCTCTCCCTCTCTCTTCCGCATAAAACGTTATTAAGATAATGTATATATTATAAAGATAATGTATGTTTACAAATATTTTTAAACAGTAAACGCGCGATTTATAGTTACTAATTACATACAAAATATTGTTAAAAATTTAATATCACTGTTTACAACCCTAAATATGAATTTATGCATAGATCAAATTGTATACATAATTGTTATGGTGTAAATAACCATTGGCAATGGCTAGAATATCATTTGAAGTTGATAACAAAGTGTGCCTGGTCGAAAAGTATATTTTTTTAACGAGTGGCGCTTTTAATTTTAAAATTCAAAATGCTATAAAAACTGTTTCTGAAGGAGCACACTCAATTGCTCAAGGCCATTTTGTAGCATTATTCGTGTAGAATAACCCTACCTTCAACGTTTTTAGTTAAATGAAATGTTTAAAAAGTTCTTGCATTAATAATCATTCAGGATGAATTTTCTAAAAATGCGTTCTCCATTTTTGTTTATTTTCTGACTCTGTTTTTTTTTATAGGCACACATAAGTGTTGAGAATTTTTTGTTTTTGTTTTGGGTTACTAGTGATGCTGTACAAAAAATTAAAGTTGTTATCGACAATGTTGAAAAAGTTACAGTAATAAAATGTAAAACAAAATTGATATCATCACTGCTACATTAGCCAAATTTAGTGGATTTGTCACTTTTCGTACTTGAAAATGTCATACAACAGAGTTTAAATTAACATCTTCCTCTATTTAAACATATTTACTAATGTTCTATGCAGTCACTATATAATATATATTACGGGGAAGGTCCTAAACCACCCATCATCACAAAAATGAAAAGTTTCGGAGATATTCCCATATATACTCTAAAGTATGAAATCGTAAGAATGAAGTCGTTGGACATATTGTATCGGTGTAAAACCTCAGGTGAATTTCCAGAATACAGAATTTCTTATCATAGTGTATATTCGAAAAAAATGAAATAGTTGAAACTACCAACTATACAGTTGAATGAAGTAAGTCGCAGCCATTGTTTTTATTTAATTATACTATCCATAGTGACCTCGACAAATTAGGTAGACAAGTCTACTATTTAAATAGTAACACCAACTAAAATGCGTAGTTCTTAAGTAGAAAAAGTAACAATATTTTTTAACGTTTATAAAATACTCTATTCAAATATAATATTATGGTCCTCTCAAAGCTTCCAATTACCAAACAAAATGTAAATTACGGGTTTTGTTGCGGGTTATCTGATTTAAAAACAATTGAGAAATTAAAAAGATGCAAGGATTTAAATGGAGGAAAAAAAATCTTAAACGTTTCGACTCTGATTCCAGTCTTCTTTAGAAAGTATTAGAAGAAACCAGTGCAAAATCGGTCGTATTTATACAAAATGCAGGTTATACGATGTTGTTTGTATTTATTTCTTGTTATACCCTGTATTATAATTATTGTATGATGCGTTGATATAAAAGTTATTAAATTTATTTTCATATTTATTATTACTTAAATGTGGTGGTAAAAAATTGCTTTACCTGCATGTAATCAGGAAAATCCGTTGATTAAGAAGTTTTGCTAGTGATACGTTTAATCATGGCCAACTTTTAAAAACTTTAACCATATTTTCACTTGTAATTGTTTTGATCCAATTAAAGATACCATGGTTATTAAAATATGAATCATTGTTAAAATACATTTAGAAAAATATTATTTTTTTCCGACCATTATATCTAATTAGAGTATTTAAGAAGTTTTGGTAATTTCAGGTCGTCCATTTGGAGGAAAACTGAGTTTAATGTAGAATAAATTGTGATTTTACTAGGGGAAAAAACAAACAAAATGTAAATTACGGGTTTTGTGGAGGGTTTGCAAAAGCGCACAATGCAACAAAGAACTCACATATGTGCCGATTTCCACACGCTTATAATAGAATGTACACATTTTCTAACCAAAAGAGATTCATTTCTTTAGTTTTCTTTATAAGCAGTTATTAACTGGCTAAATATTTTTCAGGATTACGTAAATTGTGTGGAAATATCAGATATACACATGAGCAGAGCCAAATCAATCACATTCAACTTCTTCGCTACAACGTCGACAGCATTTCGTTATCGAAATATACCGATAATATTCCGCTGTGTCAGTATTTTTCTCGAAAATATCAATGCATAATTAATTAGATACTGAATGAGATTTCGCATCACGAAATGTACGTAAAAATGCTATTTTAATATTAGTATAATTAATCATTTCTCCAGTAAAACTGAAAGTTGACGTGCTTTTCAGAATTCATTTTTATGCTATTTTGAATAGATCAGGAAACATGTTCTAGCGTACAAGGAAAAATAAATAATGGATAAAAATTATCACAACTATATTTAGTCTTTTCAATAATGTTTAAGATATTCTTCCTATATACTGGGTGGGAAGTAATGTAATAAACAAAAAAAAAATGTTAATGCTATTTTCTGCATTTTTCACAACATTAAAATTTCGTAAAATCAATACCCTTATATGTTACTTAAAGGGGTACGTACGTATTGCATTACGAGAAATCGGAAGCATTTTTTACAGTTTTGATAATATTTTGGATTATATTTGCGAAAGTTCCATGCTTTCAATCTCTCTGAAACTAAGTATACCGACGTAATTGGATAAGCTCAATACGAATATCGTATTCAAAATTGGCAGCAAATTAATATTCAAAGTCAAAACAATTCATTATCCGTCATTCTTACATTAATTTTAAAAAATATAAACGTGCCAAACAATTTTTTAAAACAATATGTATAGATCATGAAATTCTTTATAAAACTGATTCTTTGAATTTTTTCATGATATCACCAACAGGTCAATAAAAGAAGTATTGCAATGAGAAAAATGCAGAAAACGCATTAAACTGTTTTTTATTCTCACGTTATGGCTAGTATAGATCAGTTGCTTAATTATGACTTATTATAGGTGAAAATTCAATTATGAGCAAACGAACATATTGGACCAAGCTTAAATAAAAATAACGTGCACTTCGAGTTTGTCTTCAAATATGATTTCTAGGTTGTCTTATGGTAAGTTTAAGCCTAATACGAAAATAATCGCCCAGAAGTCCAATCAACTGTGAAATTTGAAATGAGTTAATTATATGAAGAAAAACTAAATTTCTAGAATCAGGAAAATATTTCTTGAAATTAAATAAACATTGGATTCAATTCAAGTTGTCGAACGGAATAAATTGATATTACGAAGAAAATATTTATTGGTTTGAAATCTACATATATAAAATGTTATATAAAGGAAAATACACTTTTATTAGATCAAGAAAATATTTACTTGAACGTGATCAATATTTATTTCAAAGATTTAGTTCCTTCAAGGAATATAACTACCGTTAAAAAACATATTTCTTTATTTCAAGAAAATACTATCTTGATTCAAGACAATATTTTCTTAATGTAGGATGTGTTTAAGAATCTTAGGTTATGAGGTTTTATTTGGGTTAAAAGGTTCTCTAATACACTAACCGAAGAACTCACCAGTTGATCGGGCTACTATTTATTTCCACTAGCAGCACAATTTAAGTTTTATTATCCGAGAAAGCACGCCAAACATGAACAACCCGCGAAGCTATAAATATTTTGTATGAATAGTTTTAAATTGTATTATCAACACTTGCAACAACAACTTTATCAACTCAATCATCCATTCCTCACCCGGAGCACCGTGTTTAAGAATCTTAGGTTATGAGGTTTTGTTTGGGTTAAAAGGTTCAAGTTTAGGTTAGGCTTAAATGAATGATTTCGTTTATAAAGAAAACACACTTGCTATTCGCGGAAAAATACAACTTGCTTCGGCGCAAAACCCCTCACGAATTAGAGGGAAAAGCCGAAACAAGGGAAACGTCCTAAGTGTCCAACGCTGTGGCATCAGGCAACAGATCAACTCTTAATCAATAAGTCCGTGACAGATTGTTATTTTTTGACATATCGATACGTGGTTCCTTGGGAACCTCATTCACCTAAAACCTACACGAAACAATCACAAGTCTCGCTCTTTTCACGCGCTTTCCGTTTACATTCAACTTGATTAGTAACGTAACGACGCGGGTATTTCAAATTTGGCCTTTTTTTATAGAAACGAAAAGCAGAAATAACAGAAACAGGATGCAATATATCAAGAAAATGATTTACTTGAAAGGAATAAATATTCTCTTTAACGAAAATTTATTTGAATGACCAATATGATTACGCAATTCAAGTAAATCTATATTAACCCATTAAGGACGGGATACGCACATATGTACGTTGATTTTCGACCTTCATTACCAACATGATATAAGTTTAATATTGACTTGAAAGTGGCCAACCTTACCATTTTCGAGTATGCTCTTTTGATTGGCGTGGGCAAAATTGCATTTAAAATGCTTTAAAAACCAATATGGCGCATTTAAAACAAAAATGAACAAAATTTCGTGTGTTTCGTTGTTTGTGAATTTTTTTTCGTATGAATAATGTTGCCGGATCGATGCCTTTCTGCAACCAAAAGTACACAAAATATATAAACTTCAACTAGGAATTTTTTTGTTTTGCCCCGAATCAACCTAACCTCTTCCAAACGTCAATATCTTGAAAAAATTACCCTTATTCTATCAATTCTGAACATTATTGACGAAATTCGCATATTTAGTCGGTATCATCGTCTCAAGCGTTCTCTTACCAAGAGTATTTGCAGTCCCTACGTATGCTCACTGATAAATACTCAGAGTGCGAATGGCTACTTCTGGGAGATTTCATTCTTCCAAAAATACTTTGGAACTGTTCAGATGACACAATCAACATTGACACCACCGATTACGTTTTACCAAATGTGATGGAAATTGCATTGACTCTTTGCAATGCTTTCGCTGCTTTGAATTTAAAACAACATCGGCAGTCGCTGAATACCAAAGGCTATTCTCTAGACCTTGTATTTACATCATCTACATCTGTTAAGTGCGTCATAGATGTGGATCCTTTGCTGCCAACAGACTCACATCATGTTCCAAGCGTTATTCAGGTAGACACTTTAATTTTATCATTGTTGAATCACAAATATTTATATTTAGATTTTTTAGTGCGGTCTACGATATTATAAAAAACGATTTGTCTCAAAGAATGTGCCCAAAAAATGCAGTAGCTACTTATATCATTCTGAATCTAATTGTAGAGATGAACTGTCATTATTTAAATATAAACACATGAAACGGGGGACAATAACTATGCTTATGGATAGAGCAGTTTTACTTGCAGAGACGAAATTCCATACAAGTAACCTGAAATTTATCTACACGTTCCTACAAAAAAATGGATACGATCTTCCATTCATACAAAAAACTGTAAATAATAGACTTAAGATATTAAGCAATAGAAATACAACAAGAAAAACTGACAATACAACCACAAATGATTTTTCAAATACCATAGTTATTCCATACATAAAAAATTTCAACCAAAGGATAAAAAATTGTATGAAAATTTTAATATCAAAATAATCAACAAAGGTTTTAATTCTTTGGAATTATTATTTAAGACCAAAATAGATCAAATAGATTTACTGAATAGATCAAATGTAATTTATAAGATTGACTGTAGTGGGTGTGATGCCACATATGTTGGACAGACAAGACGATACCTAAAGAAAAGAATATATGAACACAGAAATAATTGGAAAAAAAACATTGGACACACGGCTCTATCATCTCATATGTTAACGACAGGACATTCTTTTAATTTTTCGAATGTTACAATTTTGGATAATGAGACACATTGGAGGAAAAGAAATATTAAAGAAATGATACACATTAAAAAGCTGAAAAATACCATCAATTTTAGGACTGACACTGAAAATTTAAGTAATAGTTACAATATCTTAATTAACAATTTTTAAATGAGTGATTTTGTTTTATTCACTTATCTATTTATGTATATTTATGTGAAATGAAAATATGATTATTCACTGTATTTAACTTCATTTGCTGTTGACTCAAGGAGTGCCTGTGTATGTGAGTTCTAATTTATGTTAATGTAAACAAATATTTAGTATACTTCGAGCGATGTTCTTGTACGGTACGTTAGATCTTTGTTGCGTGTGTAAATACCTTTTAATTGTAATTTTATATTTTATTGTATATATATATTTGATAGATGCCCCTGAGGAGGACCTCCAACCTCCAACAAGGTCGAAACGTCGTTCAATACTATTGACTTTTATTGAAGTTTTTTTCTTAAACTTTGAACTGAGTAGCTACTTATAATCACCGGAATAGTTTAGACCAGCTCTAATCCAACTTATCAGCGCCAAAAAAAATGACACATAAACGGTGGAAGGAAGTCAGCCTCCTCGAGTATTTCGCTAGGTTTAGAGCCTCCGCACTCAGTGCTTTCACACCTCACGAAGTCTTTACAAAGATTAAGTCAAGAAGGTGGAATTCTATTCTAGAACAAACATCAAGTCTTTTTGGACATACTTAAACCACCTTCGAAAATCAAATGAATTACCAATAGCATGTATCTTGATAACCAGATAACTAGTTACGTAGTTACCAAAATTCAAGATCTCGGTGAGTCATATTAAATAATAGTTTGAAGATTAATCTATCAGTTTCCCGCCTTTATTGCCTACTTTAAGCAAAAATCCCTTTGAAGCATCTTTGCATGCATGCAATACGGTCTTTGATTTAATGTCGAGCGGCAATGAATTCCAAAAGTTCATGGAATGAAATTCATGTAAGTTATGTAGTAAAAGAATAATCATCCAATAAAATTAAAAATATAAAAGCAATCTGTGTACAATTTGTGTACAATTTGTTACGATTTTCACATTTTCACGAAAAATAAGTCAATAAATGATAAAATTATAATATATTAATAGCTGCTTTGTATTGATAACGATGGTAGCGTTTTTTCATGATAGAATGTGACAGATTTTCATGATTTAATAATAGAATCGTAAAATAATAGTTTTAAAATTGGGCCTACCAACAATGGGTTTGATAATATTGCATGCAAGCGGTTACTAAAAATTTGCAAAATTTGGAATATTCAAAATTCTAAAATATCTCGAGAACGGTAGTAGATACGCGAAATCTGACAAAATTTGGGGGTGTATCGATAGTGGGGACAAGCTCGAGCAAATCAATATAGACCCCCAAACGAAATTTGCAAATATGTAAAATAAAAAATTTTTTAAATGTTTCATTTATTTGCGAGCGTTAATAATTGTAAGAAAATAGGTTAAATTTAAATAGACAATGCGAGACTTTAATATAAAATATTTATAAATTTAAAAAATGTTTAAATTTATTTTTTTTTACATCAAAATAAAGTCTTGAATGAGTCTGGCACCCGTTTGAAAGTAGTCTAGCAAATAGTATGGGAAACGCTCATACGCCAGACTTATCCCATATACCTTGACCCAAACAAGGGGCATATAACACCCATATCATAGCCATACTCTTCCCAAAAAGTCAAATTTTATCCTTTATACATCCATATTTCGCATTGAGAATAAAACAGTACTTTTCTGTACTATATGCGATTGGATTGAAATTTTCATACAAAATCATCGAATATTTTGAATAAATGTAATTGAATTCAAGTCCAATATTATTTATCGACTGAAATACGTGACCGAAGTACACGCCGAGCATTTGGGATGTGAAAGATCGAATAAACTGCACGTAATATATTTCCGACGTATTATATACATAGCCCTATCGATCGTGCGAGTGTATTTTCGCTTCAAGCGCCCAACGGTATTCACTGTGCCTTTTGTATCTCTTACTCTTCCCTGCACTATTCCTTTCCACTAGGTCCGCGACATTGTTTCCCTTCGTTCCGTGTTTTTCTTCAAACTATATAACACGAATCGTAGGAAAAGAGAAGAGTTTTCCGGACGTGCGTATATACATGTTTATACACTGTGCAGAAGTCGCGACGTCGACTCGCGATAGAGGAATTATTTGAGACGTTTCGTCGCTATAACATTTTATTTCTCTGGCTACGGTGTGGTATCTCACATTCTCACTAGCAAGATGTCTAAAAAAAGGTATAAAGTACCTGTGACAACCTTAATAAAAGCTACGACAGTAAACACTCCGCATGGACTTGAGTTGACGACATTTTTAGACAACTGCTTTTTACGAGTTTATGCGGAAATATGATAATTTCTGAAAGTCCAAAAAGTTGTTTTTAGAAAGATACATCGAGACTTCGCGAGTGTATATCACCATTTTCTGAATTAACTGACGGTGTCCTTAAATAGTATTTAATTCAAAGGTGAAAATCATATCGAATTTTCTTGTTTGATTTGCTTTCAGAACACTTATAGACCATGCAAACATTTTCAAATTCTTTTTTGAATACTTAATACATTGCAACAAAGATAGATGATGCGAAAACCGAATATCATAGCGAAAAATGGTGAAAAATTGAGAAAACAAAAAAATCAGGATTGTTCGGATACTTTAAGTTTGATTTCAAAAATATTCGGAAAAACGTAGAACGTTTGAAATGAAAGTTATAGATCTTCTCTAAATACACATTTTATATTGCGTTTTATATAGATGCAATAGAAACTAAGAAAAATGAAAATCAATTGTATCATTTTTATAGGTGTATTGTATAATAATACATGGTCAAAAACGTGAAAAATTCATCAAAACTATGACACACTCTCCTCGTTTATTTCGTTAAATATTGAAAATTGAATGAGAAAAAAATCGAAAAGACGCAACATTCAGATTTTTATCGATAAAAAACCAACAAGAAAAAATACGATATTTTTTATCTTTAGTTAATTGTTTGACAATGTAAAACGAATAATAGTAGGGTAATGAAACTAACGGGGTTTTAAAGGTATGGTTTTTACCTTTAAAATGATCGCTCGCCCATTTTTGTGCGACGTTTCTGACCGGAGTGATGACTATTTTTATAAAAAAAACATGATATTTTTAATTTTCTTATTATCTCAAAAACTAACAGAGATAGAAAAAAATGTTACATACAAAAAATACTCGTTTTTAGGTAGAAAATACCAAAATAAAGTCAAAATTTTAAAAATCAAAAAATTTTTTTTTTATTTCTCATTATATGTAATATAGTTGTTTATTCAAAGTTATGTATACGAACAAAACGTAGGGTTACTTTTACAAATGTACACATGAATATTTTAATGATAAGGAAATATTTTTCTGCATTATTGGGCACTACGAAATGTTTTGTCAAATTATTATATATTTGATTTATGTATTACATAACAAATTCTTTCAATAAACAACAAAAATCTTTATTTCTTAATTGTAGAATTTTTATTTTATAACGTACACAGAACACATACATATGACATAATATGACATGTTACAATAAATTGCTCAAAATTATAATACATACATAGATGACATAATGTAATAACATCAACAAGAAAATAGAGACAAAAGATGACAGATATTTTGTCTCTAGGTGTACATACATGCAGTACAATTATTACACGTATATGTTGTGTCACTATAATATGTACATTTTTTAAATTAACGCTGCAATTTCTTTGTATGTATAACTTTGAATAAAGAACTATGTTAACTATAACTGTATTATAAAATGAGAAATTCAAAAAAAAATTCTATCTAAAAAAAAATTAAAAAACAAATTTTTTGATTTTTAAAATTTTGACTTTATTTTGGTATTTTCTATCTAAAAACGAGTATTTTTTGTATGTAACACTTTTTCTATCTCTCTTAGTTTTTCAGATAATAAGAAAATAAAAAAAATCATGTTTTTTTTATAAAAATAGTCATAACTCCGGTCAGAAACGTCGCACAAAAATGGGCGAGCGATCATTTTAAAGGTAAACCCATACCTTTAAACCCCTGTTAGTTTCATTACCCTGCTATTATTCGTTTCAAATTGGCAAACACTTAACTAAAGATAAAAAATATCGTATTTTTTCTTGTTGGTTTTTTATCGATAAAAATCTGAATTTTGCGTCTTTTCGATTTTTTCTCTGCTCAAATGAAAGCCATTGCAATAACCTTTGAATGCCGTTCGATTTTTTAAGCTACGATAATTTTTCGCAAAGATATTAAACTTTGAAGTTTAATAAATTTCGGCTTTGGCATGGCAAAAGTGATTGCCGGGAAGTGTATACTTAATTTGCTTACAATGAGGATTCCCACGAGTACAGTTAATTTCAGCACTGAGGAGTGCACCTCCGAAATGGATAAATGCAGTTAGAGTAGGGTTACAGTCGTTGGTTGTACATACAAAAATGCAGTGATCTCAGTAATAACAGTGCGCATCTACCCAAATAAAAAAATTATGGCTAAATTATACATAATCATCCATGTATAGATTACGTATAGAATTGAACACCCATAATCTATACGTAAACTATACACAAGATATGCAATTTAAGAAAACAGCAAAATCACAATCGTCGTGGCCAGTCCAGGAAACGATTTTGCGAAGTGGCCGAAATTACAAGTGACATGACGAAGCATCCACAAAAATGAGGTATATTTTATTAAACAGGAAATGGAACCATCGACATTTGACTTCACCAGTGATGTTAAATATTCGTTAACCACAAATCCTGGATCATCACGAATTTTCAAATAAAACTGAAAAAATCATCAGCAGGTACAAATAAAAAAATAACTTGTAAAATTAGAAAATAATGGAAAATTACATTTTACTATTATTTATTTCATGATTTTATTTGATAATTTAGTTAGTCGTTCCATTATGACGTACTTTTATGGAGGTTCGACCAATACTGTCACAAGATACAATGACAAGAAGAAGAATGTAATTTATTTTTGACAGTTTCTGCCGAACCCCCATTATAGTTGTATATTAAAAAGCAGAACTATATTATCAAATAAATTAATTAATAAATAAATAATAGTAAAATGTGATTTCTGTCCTTGTGTCATTGGTTTCTTACGATTATATTTTTAGATTTGAAGCTGCTGACAATTTTCTGGGCGATATTGGAAATTCGTGATAATTCAGGAAAATTTGGTCAGTGATTAGCGGATATCAATTTCGAAGTCGGATGCCGGTGGCTGTTTTATTTTTAATGAAACGTTCCATTTTTTCATCTGCCTTTATTTTTTCTATTTCTTCGATCCGTCACTTGAAATTTAAACTCACGTCGCAGAATCGTTATATTAAATGTATTGTTTTTTCAGAAATAGAAATTGCTTAAATAAAATTTGTTATTATTAGTACATGAAATTTTTATATGTACAATATTAAATTCTTATTTGTAATATACATGTTGGGTACATTATGTATAGATTATGCGTGCTCAATTCAATACATAATCTATACATGGATGATTATTACTGCATTTTTCTGGTAAAGTATGAGTTCACATTTCATTTTTCGGGGCTTTTCATAATGGGAGCCCCGTTTTAATTCTCATGACTACGAGGCTATATTTGAATGCACGTTAATTTTTTTTACCTCGGAACATTATATGTTTATGAAAAATATTTAACGCAATTTCAAAGAAGCTTATTTTCACTAATCACGATAATGTTGATGGTAGAAGATATTATTGTTCTTGACAAAAAATTCAGGTCTCCAAAAATAATTGCTTCAACGACTTTTTTTAAGGACTCAAACTTTCTTCTTATCGCTAAATAACGATTTTTTATAAAGGAATGGATTTTAACGATTGACGAATTATTTTTCCGAGAAAAAGAATCTCTACAAATATTCCAAACCAATTTTCCCAAATTTTTTACCCGGTCACTAAAATTATACAGAAATTATGAAAAGTAATAATTTTATTTTAAAATAAATGGAGATGTTTGATCTTAAAGACAAGGAACTTATATGTCCACCGAGAGCAGTAATTACTATCAGATAATATACCAAAGGAAGGTACCCATGGGCATAGATGGTTTGTGTTCTGAAGTTGGAACCTCCGAAACTAACAAATTCAATTATATTAGAGTATGAATACAGATGACATCTCATAACAAATTTGATAGTTTTAAAGTGTATTTATATTCAATGTGCACTTTTCTTTTATGAATGATTGGATGAGCAAGTAGTAACAGAAAATACTGATGATTATACCTAAAAAATGCTTACATCATGAAACAATCGAATTTATAAGTGTTGCGATTCATGAAAGTGTTACCGCATTCATTAGTATCAGAATGATTGTCATCGCGGAAATCATCTATATTTGTGGGCGCCATCAATCAACTGTAAAAGTGGCATTAATAACTAACATATTAAGTCATTAATGAACATTTTATATTAACTATTGATAAATGTTTAAATAAGTTTTCTCAGTAATAAGTATACAATTGATACACGCCGGTTTTTCAAAAATTGGGATGCGTTGCAGTACACAGAAATTTAAGGGACAGGTATTTTTTGTCGGCAGTAAAAAGCTTTTAGGAAAACAGTCCCCTCCCTCCGCTCCTTCAATATAGGTGGAAAAATAGAAAAATTTCTGTATCTTTGAGAATAGTATAGCAAATTGAATGATTTTTAGTATAAAAGTATCATTCGGAGGTAGTTTACCCCTAATTCTGACTGTTACCTCTCCCATATACGTAGCCTGATTTTCGTGTTTTATCAAATTATACTTTTATAATGAAAATTATTCAATTTATAATGAAAATCAAACATGTGTTGAAAACTATATAGTAAATATTTTAAATATTATAATAATATTTTATTCTTTATTGCAAGCAGTAAATATATACAGTTCTTGTACCGATACAACCATTGTAAGCTAACTCGCTAGAAAACGTATAACAAGAACGACTCAAAAGGTCGAAGAACAACGGTTATTTAATTTGGCGGAAAATATGGCAAAGCGAAAGCGTTACTTTTCGTCCATTTTCCTTTCCGTTGTTGCACAATGATCCAAGAAGAAGGCCAGTACCATAAAATAGACGGAAATGTTTGCTGACGTGCAAGTCTGTGGAAATACGAGAAAGCGAGAAACGGCAGATAGACGCAATTGCGTTGCGTTCTCCTTGGCAGGGCTCGGAAAATAACCTGGAAGCCTATCAAGACATACGGACTCTCTCCGTCGATTTGCCTTCTTGGAAACCTTTACAACGTAACAAAATGGAAAAAATTGATATTGCAATTTCTTCGGTTTTTAATCAAGTAAATAATGTTGTTCACGTCGGCAGAATTCTTTAATTATTTATTGATTTTTCAAAAATGCAATCAATATAGAACGAAAATGGTTCTGACGATTTGTAAATTTTTGCCTACAGACACCCAAAATGGCTTTCATCCGAATTAAAATAGAAATTTGAGTTTACTTTTCATATTTTATTTAAATACCGATAACGAGAAGCTAAATACCGACTCGCATCTTTTATCAAATTCTTATTTACTAATGCTCTATTTTCATTGAAAATCATTTTACGGAAGATTCACAATGTTCTACGCTCTAAAATTATTCGACTCAAATTTCAGTCCAAAGGAGTAGAAAATGGGGTAGGCCGGGTTCGACTACATTTGAATTCTTTAGAGTCAAAATGTAGTTTAACGACGTCAATAAATACGGAAAAAGAGAAAGGCGACTGAATGCCTTGTTGACAGGACTAGTTACTAAGGGGCCGGCTTTTTTAAATCGCTATAACGTAGTCAATTTTGAAGGTTTTAAAACGAATAAAAAAGAAATTGTTCGTTAGAGATTTCCGCAACTAATGGTGAAATAATAAATTATGTATCTCAATAAACAATAAAGTTATTAATATTTTTCTACGCAACTGCAAAATATACCTTCTGGCTCTTCGTTTGCCGAGCAAATTTTGAGTATCCGAAAACTGTCAGCGAGAAAGTTGTTCATAAAGTAAAGGTATGAACAAATTTTTTGGAAAGTTTTATCTTTATTGGTCTAATAGTCAAAAAGTAATGAATGTTTAAAGTTGGTGGCAGCCGATGACTAACGCGTCATATGCTTCGGGCCCTTGAAATTTTTTTTTAAGATATATAATTTGTTCATTCTTCATTAGATGCAAAAAAATCTAATGGACAATTTCTTTTTTTGGAAAAGTTTTATATAAATTTTATAACATTTTAATAAAGTCTCTGTATAAAAAATGTATAAAAATTATATAAATAATTGGTTCTATAAATATGTTATCAAATTTCAATGTTTAAATAAAGTTTTTATAACTTCTGTAGTGATGATGTTAGACTCATAAAGGAATAAAATTCAGTCATGCATAATAATTAGATCCAAATTCTATCACAATTCCAAAATGTGGAAATCTCGATAATCGAGAAAACAAGAAGACACGCATTGAACCGGTCGAAAAACTGATGTTTGTTCTGGGACTTCTAACGCAATTCATTTCAGACATCGATCGAAACTGAAAAATAAACTGAGAAATGGTAGAAATCAAACATTCAATGATGCCTGGTGAATTCTACCGTAGTGGTCAGCTTCGTTGCAAAATTTATCATAACCTCCGAAAAAATCTCTTGGACGAAATCATAATTCTTGTTGAAAAAAAAAACAGATCACGAAAAAAGAATACATAGCAGATCTATTTTATTTCCACGTTCACTTTTATTTTACATTTTCCAATGTGTCCTACTTTTTATAGTTCAAGAGTAACTGTTAAAAAAATTCCCTCTATTTGTAAATCAACAAACCTCAGCAACCACGTCGCCAAAGATCATGCAAGCCGTTCGACTCGAATCGAAAGAAAAAAGAATGGTGAATTTTTTGACACTTTGAGTCGAACCTCTGCAAAAAGTGCATCTTACCGGAAAATATAACAATATGAGAAAAATATACCACTGCAACAAAATTTACCGGGCATTGTTGATCGGGTTTAGTTTGTATTAATTTCCAGTATTTAATGTTCCTTGCCTGATGTTTTGTAGGAATTGAATTAACGGTTGAACATCAGTTTTTCAGTTTTTGAAACCGATCCAAGGCGCTTTATCCTCTTTTCTCGATTACTACAGAGATTACAACGTCTTGATATTTTGACAGAATATGGAACGAATTATCATGAATTTTTAAATATACGACACTAATACCTAACCTATTATTTATTTTACATATACAGATTTTATAAAAACTTTGTAGAAATATTCAAATTTTATCAAATATTTATAGAACCATTTCCTTATATTATTTCTATAATTTGTTTATACAGTCATTTTATAAAAAATTTACATAGTTTTTATAAAACTTTTCCACATGGGGTCCGACATATTTCATCGACATTGATTGAGTAACGAGTGTAGTGTAGCGTAGATCAACGTGAAATGTATGAATGCTAAGTTAGAAATTGACGTTATCAAACGAAACGGTTCAGGTATCCCGTAATTGCACCGCGAATACACTCCTCCATAATTGCTATCTTGTCGGGGCCGAATTTGGGCCATGCCCCCATAATTGCTTGTCTGCCATTTCCGCCCCTACTTCCCTTTCTCCATGTGTGAAACAATTGATAGAACATACGTGGGCATGCGCGAGTGTCCCTGTCTTCTTACAAAATGCAATTGCTCAATATTTTGGGACAATTACGGATGGAATTAGGATGACAACAATTGTGGAAGGAAACAATTATGGGGGAGGACTAGTTAGTTTTGTGGAAAACTATTATATATCTTCTTATATTTTCACTATAATATATTTTATTATTATAAAAATTTTGCTCTAAACTTGATACTCGGAAATACTTTGTTATTCAAATAAAATTCAGGAAATAAAGTCGAAAAAGATGAGGATATTCGCTCTCAATATGATTATTAGCATCCACATTTAAATTGAAGTAACAATAAGAATATTAAAAACTAAGAAGTAGTATCCTGACTTTTTCAAAGTTTCAATAATCTTACTGCAAAACTTTACAAGAATATTATTTTGTACGAATCTTTTCCCATCAAATCGACAAATATAGAAAAACTTGTTCGATGTTAGTTTTTCTGCCTGCGATTGCAGGAAACTCTGGCTCTTTTCACGCACCGAATCGACCAATGGGAAATGGGTGGGTGAAGTTTCTCCTCGTAACCGACTTTTAGCAGCACTCCCCGGCGCACTTGGGTACGTCGTTCGCGTAAGTCAACCCTTAAACCTGGATTTTTCCGCTTAGCCGGTAGCAGTATGTTGTAAGACGTAGTGTACGGCAGGTGTACGTCGGGGGTGCGAGAAAAGCTCTCGGACAAGCACAAGAACGAGAGGGCGATTCGAGGCACTTAGAGGAGCCGCTCGTCAGAGGCGATGATGATGTATGGCTCTCAGCGATAGAGAAGGTTACGGCAGAAAACTGGGAGGTCCGACATGAAAGCCCTCGGGGAGTGAGAAAAGCACCATGAGAACCCGCTGGATAATTTCTCAACGTTTCCTCTTAAGGATGGTGAAAAATGAATGTTTTTTCGGGAAAAATTGTACGTTCAATGCTTCCCTGTTCAGTTTATAACACTTTTTTCCATTGTCTTGCGTAAATCTTTCAGTATACCAGCCAGGAAAAAGAAATTAACGAATTTCTTATTTTAAACATTTTTTGTTTGTAAATTTTAAAAATGTCCATACATTTTACTTCGAAATCGCTTCGAAAAATTCAAGAAAATTAAGTAGTCACAGACGAGTTTAGTGAGACATGATCATTTCCATGCTTCTATCATCCGAAATGTTAAAGTGCTACTAATAATATTGCAATCTACAGTAAGATACGTAATTATTGTTCTACACAGTATTTTAATACAAAATATAATTATGTCGAAATTTAGTTATTTCTAATAAAAAATAAAAGAACGATTGTATGAGCTAGAACTAAGTTGGAAACTTTGTAATTCAAGTACGACAATTTCAGCAACGATTCCAATTGAATTTTAAATGTGGCAAATAAAATGGTCCGCAGTCACGATCTTAAAACTAAAGATGAAATTCTTTTTGCAATAAAAAGTGCAATAAACGCCCAAAGAAATTCTCGAGAAATTTCCATCTCACGGCGAAAAGAGGACAGCGACATAACTTCCTTTCATCGTGTCATTCACATCTCACCTCCTCAGTCTTGGATATTTCTGCCTCGGATGCTCCGATACCGTCGGTAATACGTTCGCCGAATTGCCGAATAATCCGTATCTGCTTTTTATACTTGAGTTGTATATAGTTGTGTTTTTAGATCCATGGCAAATATAACGCGCTAGTAACAGAATATAAATTTGAGAGCCCATTTGTTTTTTACGAGGCCATGGGAATAAGAGTGTTTTATGACTATTCAAGGGTTGTCAAGAATATTAAAGATATAAAAGCGTCGATTTGAGAACATTGTATCGCTTTACTCATTTAAATGCATAGGATTGTAAATATATCCTGTGGTAAATATTCTCTGTGTGTACGTAAAATATAAGTTTAGTATAATATAACGCGGTCTCTCTTTGTATTCTAAATTATATGAAAGATTGGATTGATTTAAAAATGATATCAGTTTCATTCTTTTTATCTTCTATAATTAACAGTAGTGTTAAGTCATCAGTCTTCTACGAAGTGGTATGAATGACAAAATAATCAGATATGATGTAGGGACTAACAATTGTAATAAAATTTAACAAAACATTTTATCAGATGCTGAAACTTTAAAGACATCTTTATGAAAACTAGTTTTTTAGATCTGATTTACAGTATTTCTCGAGGATATTTTCACGGTGATTTCATGAAGTATTATTAGAATATTGCACTAATAATATGCTGTTATATCTTATACTGTAACAGCTCGTTAATCTAACAAATACTTTTTTATAATTCTATATTTAAAGACAATTTATTTTTCGTCTCATAGTTGGCACAAGTGTATCATAATTAACTGTAAATTATTATTAGTTTGTATTTGGAGCCACTGATTTCAAATTTTAATATGGAGAATCCAATATGGCCGGTGAAAATTTAAAATAATGTAAATGAAATAAAACTATGTATTAAGGGGTTTTTGGTTATAAATCAGATATCAATACTTCTAAATTCAATGTAGCGGATTCTATACGGATGAAGTAATTTATTTACATTTGGATACACCATGTTGAATTTGCCATTTTTAAATTTTAAAATCTGAGGCTATATTCGTCTTCATCGATCCCGAAAGCCCCCTGGGTAACAAATTATTTATATTAATTATATAAAGTTATCTATTGTTCTGAATGTTCATAAATATTGGTTAATGCCTCCTCCTAGATGCTGTCCGACACTAAAAATAGTGTATAAAATACCTATGACAATACAAAGTCCTGTATATAATATCCATATGTGAATATTTATTACTCTCGCCCTTCATTTATTGTAAAATTTTCAGTTAGTAACTTATATGACATGACCAATTCAGAGTAGTATTGTAATACTACAAAGAATTAGTTTACATATTTTCTTTTGCGTATTATTTATTGATTTTTAAATCAGAAAGTTTGTTTATATTATACATATATGTATTTTGAATTATATCAATGATTATACGTATATGTATGGATGGTTGAATTTAACACTTTCCGGTCCACATTTTTCTGACGAGCCATTTTTCATGAAACTTGTTACATTATGGTCGGTCATATTGAATCTGCCATTTTGAATTTCAAAGCCAAGTTAAGATTCTTCAGCGAGGACCGAGTTTCATCAAATTGAACATTTACCAGCAAGAAACGATTTTTAATTTTAATTTGTTTATAACACATAATATTAAAAAAATATTGACTAAAATGCAATGTTAGATACTTATTCAACTCCCACTTAAACTGAATTTAAGAAACAGTTGAAAATGCATTATTTTGTCCTAAAAACTAAAATTCACCTGAATTCCGGTGTCTTCTATAGTAGCTACCGGACAGAAAGGTTTAAACATTTAATTTATTAACGAGCTCAGTTGGAATCCATCAATCATATATCCAATATTGAAATGTCATGGAATTTGAATTACATTCATATCGTTCGTACATATTTGAGAACTGTACCAGAGGTTTTACTGTATTCAGATGTACTTGTTTTTATACTGTGACTTTGACTAGAAACTAAACTCTTTACAATTTTTAGTTGAAATTATATTTCTGAAAATTTGAGATGATACTCTGTGCACAGGGGGGGGTCGTTTTTTTTTATATTTTCTTTCAAGTTAAAAAAGTTTTTCTTCTTTTAGAAATTAACTAAATGGTTCACTTCGTATAAATAGCTAGTCAAGTACATGTTTGTATTCTTTATTTTAGATCATTCATTCAGTATTTACGTGGTCAACCAGTTGATCCTTTTTATTTAAGATAATAATATCAATGAGTGGGAACTACACACACTCTACAGGTATCTATTTTTTTAAAGGAAAATTCACTGTATTCTTTTCGAAATTAAAAAAAAAAACATTGTTATTTTTAATAAACTGGCTATATAGCACTATGATTAAATTAGATAAAGATTGTTTCCAATTATATAGCCTTTTTATTTTTTCATATCGGTTAGATTCGTAGAAATGTCAATCAATAGATTAAGAATGCAAAATTAGTTCGTAGATAACAATTCAAGAATTAAAATATATAGTTTTCATTTTCTCTTAATATTTTGATTTTGTTGAACGTATATAGGAATGCTCATAAGTAGTAACGTGATATTGTGCTTAGGCGACAAATCATTCTATTAAATGAACGAGTGGAAAAATCAGGTGTTTGTATAGAAAATTTATAATGAATTATATTCCCAAGTCCTTTCTATTCCAAATAGGAACTTAGACACCTATCATCATCTTCATCAGGATTCTCCTCAGTAAGCAGTTCTGCCTTATAGAAGTATGTACTGAGTCATCGTGCACCAGGGTTAAGTCCATCTTTTTATCGTAATTTCTTCTTTTGTCATACTTGTCTTCTCAAGTTTTCGCAATGTATTGTAAAACTTTCATTATTTCCTCTGATTGTTACAATGAACAACTTGAATCAAGTATTGTCTTGCAACTACAGTTTATATCGTTTATCTGCTCAACTGGAAGAATGAACTTCTTTTATAGTTAACTTGTGAGTTTAAACTCACTCATGGCAGATATCCACTTCGCATATCCACTTTGATAACCATAGGTGGCCGAAGTATTAGAGATTACTGATTTAAAGCAATAAAAAAATGAACATCATGAGCATAGATAGTTATTTTTTTTATGGAAGTTAACGAAATTTAACGGGTTGTTATATACATATACACTACCGGCCAAAAGTACGCGAACGCTCTTTTTTGAATCATCAAATAATGCGTTCTATCTCTGAATCGTTAACGATAATGATAAAACTCATGATGTATTTGAAAGTACACAAATAAAGCTTTCAATTGGTGCATTTAGTTTTACTTCAGACCTTATAGTTTCGTAGTTGTCAAATTTAAAAAATGTTAAAATTTGCAATGTTTTTCTTTCGACTTTAAACACTGACAAACAGTCTAAAAAATGTTTCTGCATATAGTCAATTTTTGTCTAAACACTACAATTCAAGGGCTTTAAAATGGCTTTTGTGAAAAGTCGAAACGATTTTCTGTTCCTGAGTTATGATTTTTGAAAATTGCCAGTTTACCTCATTTTGTCAGAATTCTTTGGAAAAAGGCAAAAAGTTGATAACTCAAAAAAATAGTAACTCTGACAAAAAAAAATCGTATGTACTTTTTACAAGAACTATGTCAAAGTTCTTGAATTATAGTATTTAGCCAAAAATTGGAAATATACAGAAAAATTTATTAGACTTTTTGTTAGTGTTAAAAGTCGAAAGAAAAAAAAGGCAAATTTTAACATTTTTAAAATTTGACAACTGCGAAACTATAACGTCTGAAGTAAAACTGACTGCACTAGTTGAAAGCTTTATTTGTGTACTTTAAAAGACATCAAATGAGTTTTATCATTATCGTTAAGGGTTCGGAAGTAGAACGCATTATTTGATGAGTTAAAAAATTCATAGCGTTCACGAACTTTTGGCCGGTAGGGTATATATATATATATATATTTTTTTTAATAAGTCATTAGTTATCTTATAATAAGGATCTAGAAAGAAAGAAATTCACGAAATTCCCCAAAAATTTCCACGAAGTGGAACAAATAAAAAATCAATAAAGGAAAACTATGAACAATATACACATAAAATATTTTTAAAATTGTTCGAATGTTTTCATCTTAGTAGATCCTTATTATAAGATAACTAATGACTTATTAAAAAATATACATATCATTAAATATTATAACTGTGACATATTTCTTATTTATTCTAATTACTAAATCAAACCCAAGAGGTATACATTCACATTTTCTGCACGTTATGTTTGTGCCACAAATTATAACGTACGAATTAATAATAATCTTTTGATTAAAAAGAATTTTCAACAAGATAGGTTAATATGAAGGAATGGAAGCGAGGAGAGTGGCTCTTTATCACAGTAAATGGCTGTGGCTGAAAAGAATTGTTAGCATCGGAGCACGTGTTTCATTACCAGATATGAAATTCAAAAGGCTGTTTTTATCATGAACTTTAATTTTCGCTACACGTTTTACGAGAAATAATATTTTATTTTTCAATGAATACAATTTTAGATTTTTGAAGAACATTTATGGAATTAATTACGTACGTATTTAATAATAAACTGTTTAATTTACACTATAATTGTGTTGTTGATTTAATTTTAACCATTCTTTTTGTTCGCCATAGATTTTTAATTTTTAATTTAATGATTTTTATTGAACATCAAATGGCTTCTAATAAATATATGTAGGGAAAGCGCCGGTTATGGGCCCTATTGTGGGCACCTCCTCGTAAATTGGGACAAGAAGCATACGACACTGAACTGACTATTGTAAAACTTGTATGATGACATTACGCAGCTTTCGTGTAAATACCGTAAGAATATATAGATATTTCCGTCGTAGCAGCGAGCATAATAAAACTGAGCTGAAATAAATAAACGCAGAAAAGTGATTGCATACTGTTTTCAAAGTGATATAAATCAGTGTGAATTGTTTCGAAACGGTAAGTATTTAATTTTTTATATAGTGTGATCTTTATATTTTGTGATTTGATTTCGTTTTTAACAAAAATTGTTGGATTACATCATTTATTGGTATTTTAAGTAATCACTTTTATGGGCACCTTGAAGTAACCGGTTGTTTGTACCCTTATTTTCTCTCATTTAACGCGTGTTTGGTTGAGAAACATAGCAATATCGCTGTTTATATTGACCTAACTTTCTTATATTACTTTGGTGAATTGTTAATGAATTAAATGCAATGATTGTAGTTGACCGGTACATTTGAATTACGCAGAACATGCAAGAATTGTGATTCTGATTTTGAAAATTAGTGAATGACTAACGTGAAAATGTGTTGCGTTCTTTTTGTCAGCGGAGGCTTTAAAGTAACTAAATTTTTATTTTCTTATTATTTGTGGTGGTTTTCCTTCATATTATTCCATTTTTACCAGATTTTTCAATGGTATCCACAACCGGGTACAAATATTTTTTGTGTCAAAAATCGTCACTTCACTAAATGTATGATAAAATTTTTCTTCTACAAGGAATCAATTTAATTCTTTTAGAGGAATTTGCTAAGGTATCTAGCTTTCCACTGATACACATATATTTGCATAATATGAATGTTGTCAACAATTATTCGTTAAAAACAAAAGGGTGCCCACAACCGGAGCTCTTCCCCTATGGATATATCAGCTACAGTGTTAATAGAAACTTCTAGTTAAAGAAGTTTAAACTATTTTACAAATCATTTCAAAAATTCAAATTGACAGGTTGACTTTCCAACATTTCCATTGTTTGCTGATACTTTCAGTAAATAAATAAAAATATATATTTTTTCTTTTCTATTGAAAATTACGTCGACAACAAAATTGGCTATTCAACGAATCAAGCTGCAACAACAATACTATGCTGCCCATTTCTACTGAAAGGAGCTCTATATAACGTACTTAACTAAGAAGTAAATTATACAAAATTGTATAATAGGTTAAGGATTATGTAATTTAGGTCGAATTCCCAGTCTTAAATTAGTACAAGAGCTCATTAATTCAGTTTCTTTAACGTTACAAATATCGGTTAGGATGCTTCGAATTATTTACAAATAAGGATTAACAAATATTTTTAAATCGTTCTCGACAGTTGAAACTTTTTCTCAAAAAGTATGAATCGAAAAAGCCGATAATAAAAAAAAAACTAACTCTTAAAAAATGAATATCAAAGTGTCTGTTTTTTATGTGTCGATTTTTTGAACTGTCGGATTTTTTATTTATCAGTTTTTCCGACCTGCACGCTCTCTTTCAACTTGCTTCAGTACCCTCACATACGCACTAAATGGTAATTTTTGCCGTAGTATCGAAAATTATTCCGTAACATTAATAATTTTTTCATTAAAAGAATATTGACGATATGTGCATTTTTTCTTAGTTTATATAATTAATTCTAAGCATAGTGAAAGCACAATAAATTAATAGTCATATCGTGATACAGTAATGGACGATTTTTCGATTTAGTATATGCGATAAAACATTTACGTTAAATCGTTAATCTTCTCTTTTCGTATTAACTTAAAATATCGCCCAATATTTTGCGATCAATCTAAATGAGCCTCTACGTTTCAAAATTCTAGATGAAATTAAGAATTCTTTTGAGAAAACAAAACTGATTACATCAAATAACTGTGATAACGTATTAATTATGTATATCTTATATTTAAAAACTGAGAGTGTTTTACTTTTTTAATATTTTCTTCTCGACTTTCTATCCGTCTTGTATGCCTTTTGCTGCATTCAGAAATTCTCGTACACGTTTGTGGCTATCGGTATGAGCCAACTTTGACAATGTACACATACTGCACGCAGTTTGTGTTCCAATAGATGGTCTACCGAAGCAGAAAACTTTGCGAATTGAATGTCACAACCCCCGCCGCGTGTTTTTGTATCCGTTTTACCTCTCGCTCCCTACAGGCTGTCGACTCTTGAAAGAAATATATAGATCACGTTAAAATAACAATACTATTATTGATCAGTTTAAAAAAAACCATAATCAAGTATAACTTTTTTAATGAAATATTTTGTACATGTTATAAATGGTTACTTTTCACGGGTTAAAATTATTAACTTATTTGAATTAATATTTCTTTATTAAAGATTCAAATGATTGTATAATATGTATAAAACGTTTTACAAATGCCCAAGCATATCTGACATTAAATTAACTAAACATTTACAATCTCTATTAAATTTCCCGAAAATGCAATAATGAAAAATCATATTTAGTAAAAACTTGAATTTTTCAAAATTGTTTTACCACATTTATATCATTTTATAATTCCCGTTAGAAGCACGGAATCCGCCGCATCCTCGTAACTTTAATCTCAAAAAGTGGAATTTTAACACTCCGGGTGTAGAACTCGATTTTGCGCCCTGCAGTGAAATCCTCGGTGGAAATTAATATCAAGCCCCGTGCATGTATCGTATTCAACAAGGGCGAAATGTCGATCTCCGATAAGAGTGATTGTAATTCTCGCTTGGCTCGCCCTACAATCTTCTCCTTCGTCAAAAATCGCTAATCGCCCCCTTGTTAAATGGCATACTATTTCTCATTTGGAAAATAAAGGTCAATTACTCAAAACTGGGAAATCAAACCACAAAATGTTGACACAAGTTTACACTTCAAAATTCGGCAGAAATCGCTTCATTATTCTGAAAAATGATTTTGAAATGCTATCAATATAACGGAAACTAGATAAAGAAGAGACACTCAGACAAAACAGATTGTTATTTTTTACTTAATCAACAAAAGTTGTTGACTAAAGTTATTGTTATGTAACAGTGTGTTATAACGGTAGAAATTCCCAAAAATCTTTGTCATTCTTAATTAGTCGTTACAATTTTGGAATTTAAAGCAACACTTACATTCCCTTTCTCCGTACGCCTTCCTCTCCTTCACAAAAAACCCTCAAAACATTTATTATTTTGGTATCGCTTGTCCCATCCACATATTTTGTGGTTTATTATCCGTAAGGTAATAATAACTATATTTCTATCGTAGGTGTTTAGAACTCTTTTAGGGATTATCCATAATGCAATTATAAAATAACAGTACCACGCAAAGGTTTAAATTTTGGAAACTTCACTGAGAATTTCATATACTTTATCTATAATTTGTATTTATAATATTTATATAATTTGAATTATATTTGTAATACAGCGATTGCTCCAAGTGCGGCAACAGTGTGGAATAAGTGTGGCGTTCGACATTAAGTATATTTTTACAGGTGTGGCATGTGGCGGTTGACATTAAGTATATTTTTCAAGTATGACCTAAGTAAAAAAAAGTATATTTCATTCTTACAAGTGCCCCATACTTTTTAAAATACGTGTCTTGGCATAAGTTAGATCTGATTAGATTTTGGCGCAGATGCATCCGTCCATTACTAAAAAACATTAGCCCCAATTAAGTTTCTTCGTAATTTTTTGCATTTATTTTGAAAAATACAAATTTTATTAAAAAATGTTTTAAACAAAAAAGATAATGCATAAAATTCTCTACAAAAAAGGTTGGATGCATTTTCTTCCTAAAGTCATCGATAATGCCATAAAAACTGGTTTAAAATGGTTATGACTATTGTCTGAAAAAGAATTGAATTTGGTCATCGCGGCAAAAAAATTACCCTATTGTTTTTCATCAAATTTCGACGTTTCGACCCCCTACCTCCCAGGGGTAGTCTTCACCAGCCCCTCGGGCTCGGTGATCACCTACGGGCGCATAAGTTCGTTTATGCCCTTGATACGAAAGTAACTATTTCGATACATCCAAAAGGTGTCTTATAGATATCTAAAAGATATCCGTCAGAAATCTTTTCGAAACTTTCAAGATATCTTGAATTATATGTATATATATTGTATATATAAGATCATATTAATACAGACAGTAATTAGTAAAACACTGTAAACACGTAATATGCATCGAATAGTCTATTACAATACAAGTGCATGAAGTAAGTGTTTTGCAACTTTTATTTATTAATACTTCGGCTGGCCTGTCGTCGGTGTCGAAGTTTTGAAACTGCTCATTTTCAATTTTACGTCGACTCAGGCCATAGGTCATAGTTGTTAATCATTTTCAATTTTCATACATATAAGAAACACTATATTGTTGTAACATATCTATCGAAGCCCACTTGGACCTAAATATGATTAAACCCCCAAATATCAATATAATTTTATAATATAATTGAAAGTTGTTAGTAAACGAACGAGTATTATAAGGAATAGGCGACTCTTCACTGGGTCGAAGTTTTTGAGCGAGCGAAGCGAGCGAGGCACCACGCCAACACTAGTTTCTATTACAGTTACTCTATTTTGATGGTAAAATGAAAGTATTAAACTCATAAAAAATCATTTTTAAGGTATTATCATGAAATTATTGTAGTTGAACTAATAAAATAACGAAAAGTGGTTTTTTTTTCAAAACGGCCCTAACAATTTTTTTATTTTTGGTGTCAACATGTTCATTAAACCTTCCAAAAATGCAAACAGAAAAAATCGCATATATGCAAGACACTTTGGGTTAAATTATATCGAGCCCCACCGTGTTTTTACAAAAAAACATCAAATTTCTATGAAAAGTGGTGTCGTATATGTGATGAACAAAATCTTTCAATGCAAGATGAACAAATAAACTTTCTAACAATCTATATTGAAATAACCACGTTTTAGTCAATTTTTTAATTATTCCACAACTTCAAATTTATATAATTTCTCAGCCAGCAGACTTATGCGTTTACCGGCGACACATGTTTCATTCGATTTATCTGAAAGTCGTTTTACTTTATAAGATGCAGGTCTCGTATATAAGCGTCAAAGTTAAAGGTCCGTCGGCTCGGTATAGGTATATGTATGTGTGGGTGGAAAACGGGAATATCGTCAACCTATCCTATATTTCCCATGATCGCTTTGCCTCATTCCCATTTGGTTTTCCAGCCCCGCGTTCTCTGACCCGAACTACATCTATCGGCCTTCCGATCCGACATTCATCGGGTTCAAGCAATACGGCCGCTGACCTCACGTACACCTACACCCTTTCTGCGGCGTCGGACGTGCATCGTGTCCTCGTGGCTATTTGATTTTCGCTAAAATATTTGTTTTTCACGACCCCTGTGTGTCTCTGCCTTGATTAGCAAAGTTCACGTCGTACTTGCACGTACTATTTCGCTGACCGACTTTGTTCAAATACGACTTTGTGAATTCGAATTCGTTAAACCGGATTCATCAAAGTTGTACGGTTTCGTTTAAGCAAAACAGGAAGTGCGACGTGAACGGGAAAAAATGTCTCTTTTTTTGTTGTGCGGTTTTCTATCGATTTTGGTAGCGATATCACAACATTTCCAGTTCCCGTAGTCCAAGTAACCCTATTTGTAACTAAATTTGAAATATTGATGATATTTTTTTAGAATTTCTTTGTTGCCTAATAAGCGAATAATTAATACTTACACGGTGATAACGTATCAAGTTCAATAAAAAAACTAGTGTTGGCTTGGTGCCTCACTCGCTTCGCTCGCTCAGAAACTTCCAACCTGTGGAGCGTCGGCTATCCCTTAATAGTCGTTCGTTTACAGCTTTCAGTTATATTATAATATTACCGATGTTTAGGGGGTCCAAACATATTTAGGTTCAAGTAGCTTCAATAGATATATTACAAAAATATTAGTGTTTCGTATATGTATAAAAATTGAAAATGATTTACACCTATGGCCTATGGTCTGACTGGAAGTAAAATTGAAAATGTTAACCTTCAAACCTTCAAACCTTCAACCTTCAAAATTCATGAACCGCGTGACCTGGGTAAAGAAGATAATGAAAAATAGTTTCTTAACAAAGGGAAAAATCTTACTACACATTATTCTACTAAATTAAAAGATACATTTTCCTTTTTCTATATTAAAATGTTTAGGTACCGTGTTCCTCTAAATTTAAAGTTTAAGTTAACCCTGATTAGCTCAAGTTTGCGGATTTCTGAGGTTGCTAGTTATTGCTGACTATATTCACAAAATGTAACATTTGGTTTCGGAAGCGGTCAAATCTCATATTTTGGAGGTCGCTGCAGTTATTGACACTGAAAACATTTCAAGAAAATGGCACCTATCCTAGCTTTGCTTTTCGATGGAATGAATCTGATTTTTCCATTTTTCCATACTTTTTTTTTCCAAATCGCGTATTTAAAAATGGCTGATTACGGAATTATTTGCTTTCGATTAATAAATTTCGTTGCTTATGATCCTTTTTCCCTGTATCCAAGGTTATAAAATAGTCTTAAGGGGGTTTCGAGATCGTTGAATAGGATCTCCATTTCAAAAATACAAAATTAAAGAACAGGAATCCAATATGGCAGATGTACGAAGTAAAAAACCATTGTTTATTACAGAGTTGAATAGAAGTTACTCGACTTGCAATTTTCAATGTCGTTGAAAACGACATTCAAGTTAGCAGATCTAATATAGCGAATGACTAAAACAAAAATCATTGTTTCTTATCGAATAAAGGAGAATTTGTTCATGATATTTAAGGTCACTGATCGCGAAGATAAAATTACAATGTTTCATCTTTGCCTATTATCAGAAATCATCATCTTTAACGACCTTAAATGTGTCAATAATAAGTTGAAACTATTCCGAAAACCGCGGTGATTCGGTCAGAATAACAACTTTGCGTAACAGCAATGTTATCGTTATTATTATTAAATGCAAAGCCGACAGTTTTACGCTGAATGGAAACCTATACTTTTATGTCGTTTAAAATTTTTCCCAAATTATTTTACTTTATAAGTGATAAAAATTCGAAGAATCCCTGATAG
The DNA here is from genome assembly GCA_030407085.1 of Trichopria drosophilae. NCBI lineage: Eukaryota > Metazoa > Arthropoda > Insecta > Hymenoptera > Diapriidae > Trichopria > Trichopria drosophilae. The sequence goes on along the minus strand of CM059584.1, from coordinate 13,820,211 downwards.
AAGTATCGAGTAATGTTGGTACACTTTTAATATACTCGATTTCATTAAATATCTCAAAGCATTAAAAATATATCTAAATATGCATTAAAATGTCTTAAATACTGTTCAACAATAAGTTTTAAAAACCGAAAATAAAAAATGACTCGATAGATATTTCAAAATTTGGGCTTTGTAAGGGCAATTCTAAGTATTATAAACGGTATCCTAGAAAATTCCAAAGAAGTTAATTGAGAACTGACTGAGAATTTTCTGAAATAAGTGATTGTTATTTATTTCTGAAAACTCTTGGACAGTTTTCATTTAATATCTTAAATATTTTTTAAGAAACCGTCAATAGTGATTACAAATACCTTTACAGAGTCTGAATTTTGTAAATTTTATTCAGTCACCTTTAATTTATATTTTTTTTGTGAAACTTCCTACTTTACAGGCGGACCACTTTAGAACCTCCTTGTATGTAATATCACGTATACATTAACGCTAAGGGCCGAATCCAAAGATGTCAAAAAAAGTGGGAATTTGTTCTTAGCAAATAGCAAAAATCAAACATGAAATCGCTTTCATCATGTAATAAATTTTAGTCAATTCAGTGAAAAGAATAACTCGTGACACAAAGGGTTAAATAAATAAGTATTGAAATTGAACTTGAACCAACTATCAATCAAATCATAATTTTCAGAATTCAGTAATAAAGAAAATACTGCATGCACGAATTCAAAATGTAATTTTAACAATGAAACCACCACATATCGAATGTAGATTACCAGTTTATGACATAGCTTTTAATATCTTTATGTTATAACCCGCAAAGACCAAAAAATGGCCAATAAATGCCTTCGTTTTCTGCTGCGATTAATATTCTAGACACTCAATATTTACACGCCCATCACATGGGAAAGTTCGAAAGGGTTTCAAAATAATTAATCAGAGAGAAAAAACGCGGAAACCAAAAATGAAAGCAATTATTCGTGGCGATGGAAAAAAGTCGAAATAAAAAGTACGCAGAAAAGCTTATAATTCAAGCTCCGGCAGCATTGCGAACCCAGTCGAATAGGACTTGGTGCACCCATGCGATGGAGTGTATTTGGAGTGAAGCCAATATTTGACCCCCGAAACGAGAATGAGTGCGCGATTGACCGAACGACTATGCCGTTTTCGGACAATCGCGAAGATCCATCCTCCCCTTTTTACGTCCCTTCTCCACGTGTGTATTAACGCTTTGCCATTCTCGACATCCGAGATCGTTTCCAGCATCTTTTCAGCCTCAAGAAAGTATTTTCTTCGAGACCCATTGGTATGCGGCATGTCAAGTACCGCCGCTCCGTCTTCTACTCCTTTCCGCAAAATTGCCTTATCTTTATGGTTAGGATGGATATTTTAATGGAATATATCCGTTGTGTGATTAAGTTTTCCACGGGTCATGTCGGGGTTCGAATACGATTTGATTTTGAAGAAAAAATCACGTAGAAAATATATGGAATAACGTAAGAGGTCTTCAAATAGGGTTCTATTCATGAGATATTTAGTTATTGTCACTTGAACTGTTAAGAATATGAATTTATGTTATTTAACTATCAAGAGTCTAAAGCGTGATTTTATATACGGTATTGTCATAACCTTACGGACACAATTAAGTAATTAAACCGCAACTATAAAAACCGCGTAAATGATTTCTACAGAAAACAACAGTTAAATGATTTGGAATCTCATACTTTGTACTTCCAAAAAATATGAATTCTTCATTGTGTCTTATTACTCCTACGATGACAAATTTTTCTTTACATAGAAATTAGTTACAATTTCTTACTCGGAGTCGGGCCATTGATTACGAATATGACCGTAAACTTCCAAAATTCAACATGACGAGTCAAAGATGACGGACGTAATTTGGAAAAAGTTTGTTGATCAAAATGAAATTGGATACTCGGATGTTTTCCGGGCTGCTGGTTGCAAGTATTGTCTCAGAGTTTCAAAACTCAGAATAGTGGATCCAAAATGGAGGTTCTGAATGTAAAAATTGCTTATTTCAGATAAAACAGAGTACTCGAGAGATTTCTGTTTTGCTGATTACGTATGTGACCTGGGGTTTCCAAAATTTAAAATGGTGAATCCAAGATGGCGTACTTTGCTGTAATCTGGACATATATTTCGTTTCTGTGAGAAAATACTTTCTCCAGGCATGCGGCACTCTTTTGGAAACAAGATTAATAATAGTTACCCACACAATATAATTTAAACACAGATTTATTTCACTAAAAGTCACGATTTCTTGTAGAATCTCAAAACAAAATAGAGGCTTCACGCAAAAAGACATTGAAAATTAAAAAGGCTATTACTGTTACAGATTTTTTTGCTGTACATAAAACCATACAAAAATAAATAATATTATCTCGGCCGACGTCATAGAATTGTTAGTAAACAATTGAGGTAAACTAAACCTTCGGATCATGCACCTAAAACGAAAATTAATTATATATACAATTTTTTCATGAACCCAAAAAAAGTCTGTAAATTAACGACGACATTTTTTTCGATTTTTCGATTTCTAATAGGTGCATCATTTAAAGGATTACCAAAATGAGTAAACAAATACAATTTCAGACCACTTTTTCTTACAAAAATGAAACACGCTGGATAAACGTTGCTCATCATTACACATATAATTTCCTTTTTTTTATCAAAAAACAATTTTGATAAAAAAGGTGTTTTTAAAACAAATTTTTTTTTTAAAGGTAGGTATTATTAATCTTATTCGTGGCGATTCGTGGTATTCGAAAAATAGTTCAATAAAGTCAAAAGAACTTACAAGACAATAAAAAAGACAAATTGAAAACATTTTATATCTCCTCAGAAACAAACAAACACCAAATTCAATTTTTATAGTAACTGGTACATATGATTTACTATACTCTATAAATCTTGAAAATTGGAAGAAAACAAAAGATGACCTTTTTTGAGAAAAATATTTTTTGTGTTTAAAAGTACCAAAAATGAAACGGAATGAACCTTGAAAATTCAGTGAGCGACAAGATTGTAACCAATATGTTTGCAAAATACATATTTTTTGCAAAAATCTTAAATTGTTTATAAAAAATTCAACAAATTTTAATGAAAATTTAAAAATATAAGTGTTTCTTTATTTTTCAAGTTGAATAACACATTACAACAAGAAGATAATACTTGCCATACCATCGGACTGCCTCCAGAATATGAGATGGACCCAGTTAGCCCTAACTTACAACAATTAGCTCTGCGCCGATTTGTACTGAATATGGTTATTCGTTTTATATTTAAATTGGCAAAACAAAATTTGCAAATCCCTTTTTTAATTTCATGTTACTTCATTAAGTATTTATTTTCGTTAAGTTCTAAACATTTTAACATGAACATTCATATATTATACTGCTTTACATTATTAACAATGAAAGTTACTAAAACATATTGACACATAAATTAAATTCCAAAGAGAATCCCATACCAAAATAAATAGATTTTTGAGAAATCCAAAACAGCGAAATCGAACAAAATATTTTCCAAGCAACATTTCATAGTAGAAAAATAATTTTCCTGCGAGATTAAAAGAATTTGCTCAAGACTCAGAAAACACTTTATGAAAAAGTACCTAGCACCATCCTAAAATGCTACTTTACCGAGGACACTCGTCGCTTCTCGTACATCCATTACACCTGAGTCGCTATTTCGTTTTTGTCCCTCAAACTCTCGACCGTACTCGACATTTCTTCTTCGGTGTATTTTTAATTCTCTTCGGAGTGCAAAGAAAAGTTTCATGATACGTAGTCGTCACTTTAATAAATCGTATACGCGTATTTTTAACATGTGTCAGAATATTAGTTACGTATGGAAGTATATTATACGTAAGTAATCCGAAAAATCTGTTCTTTCAAATTTGAAAAATATGGTCTAATATTACTCAATTCCGATCGAAAAAATTGTGATTATTTTTTTCGTATTAGTCGTGTTCTTTATATATTCGTTTATTCTTTAATAATGTAAATTTCTCGCAGTGTTTTCAAGGACAGTACTTGAAATATTATTCCTATAGTTCATTATGCATAAAATAAGAATAAAAAAAAATACATTTTTATAAAAATATCAGGAGCCCCCCCCCCTTCTTCTTATAAAGCCGTACTACAACTTCAACATGTTCTAAAAGAGACAATTTTTAGAAGAACTTTATGATGAAATATGCACAATATTTTCATTCTTGTGATTATATTTTTCTATTGGAAGGTTATAGAAACTTATAACTATAAATTTTCTCTGTAAAAAGGAGAATAATTTGCAATTATGAAAAACAATTGTATGAATTGACAGCATAGTGCGTATGGAATTTCTTTCAAGATTTACACACTTCGCTAGACTAATGTACTATGTTGCAATTTTTTCTGAAATTCTGAAAAAAAAGTTAAGTTATTAGAATATTATAATAATTCTAATTAAAATAAATTTTGATGAAAAACTAAGACACTCGTGTTTAACTTAATTCTACCATATTGGACGAATGTTAACTTTTTTAATTCTTGACCGAGAGATATCATCCATGTTTAAAAATAAACAGCTGCAGATGTCATGGATGGGTTATACGTTTAAAGATCAGAGCCCAAATATCACACGACAACAAAACACGCAACACAAAAAAAATCAACGACAAAAGAGTTTTTTAATAAGAAAATTAAACAGAATTTCAGCTTTTTTTTATAGGTGTATGTTTTGTGTATTTTTCGTCGGTTGTCTATTTTATACATTAGACAAAATAAAAAGAAAAGATCGTTAATCAATTTTTCTGTATCAAAGTGAAAAACGATAGTTTATAGAATTGAATCGATGTTTGTATAAATATACAACAAGAAATTTACATTTTTTTGTTAAATTGTAGCTAGAGATTCTAAATGATTCTTAATAAAATTTGTTTATAAAAAATAATGGCTACAGATATTTACAATTGTTATTTAAGATTAGAAGGAACTTTTCTCGACCTTACGAGAAAATACATTCGACCTCTTGTCTTTGTTAAAATTAATCTAAAATGTAAAGTGTTTTGTAGATTTGATTACATTTTTTCATCATTAACGCTGCTCGCAAAGAATTTCGGCACAGTTGAGAAGGACTTCTTAAATCAATGTTAATCAATGATAATTGAAATTGTAGATACCCTTGTGATCTTTAGCTTTCATTGAACGAACCTTTCATAAAATCAAAGAGTATTTTTTAATTAAATATTTTTCTCAATTTTGCTGAGATAAGTCGAATACTATTGATGGAATCACTTTTGTGATAAATTGTAGAGGACGAAAAAAGCTTCAAAATGAGCACTCTCACATTAAAATATCCTTAATAAACTATGAGTTATTACAGAAAAAAAACGTTTGTACGTTTTTTATAATGCTAAAAAGGCGCAGTTGAAATATTGGTTATAAACTAAAGATTCGCTCAAGTTACCTCTAAAGTCCCCCTGAAATGATTCTGTAGATAAACATTAACTTTCCAGGTGAAAATGTAAAGTGACTGGATTATAGTAGCTACTATTTCATAGGTTCGTGGTAGTATTTACTTTCAATTTTTGTGCGTGTATCTCACATTATTATAAATATTTTTAATGAAATTTAGATAAAAAAGGTTGAACATAATAAGTCGAGCATTAAAAACGATTGAATGATTCAAATAGTTAAGACAGCATTTAAATCTACAATGAACATATACTAAAATTTACGCATATCAAAGTATTTGTTAAAATCTTTAGTTTGTACAAAATACTCGCCAAAAGAGGTATATACTTATCCGCGATAAAAAAGCATTGAATATAAAATTTCACGTTACACCCTTGTTGCAAAAACGACCACCATAAAGTCCGATGACGGATCAAGTGATTCCGGTCCGACTTTAGTCAGGCAAGATTTAACGCATTTTCTATTGAAATATTTTCGGTTCGTTAGCTTCGAAAGTATTCGGCATAAAAGAAAACCAGCACCGATCGCTGCCTACTTCGCCATATTGGATGTACGATGTCCTCAACAAATGCAAAAGTACGGACGCCAGTAAAGTGTCTCCCCTCGATTCTTTATTTTAATTGGTACTTTGACGTCTTATTGCTCTATTATCTCGTGAAATAAAAGGCCAACAAAGTTCTCCTAAAAAGTGGATCCTCGATCAAGTCGGGAACTCGAATGACGACCATGAATTCTGGATCGCTCGTACAAGACGGACCTGGAAGTAAATCACGCACCTTGGTTCTACGGAAGAGAAATTCACATCACCCCCCTACGAATCATTCTAGGACTCTGGATTTAAATATTTTTTTTCTTTGGATTTGCTCGTTTTTTTCCTCGCGTTTCTCGTAACACGCTGTGACCTCGTTCGATTCGTCACCATTAATGTCCCTTGCTGTACGCGTATATATCAGTGCGAGAGTACACCCGCCGTCACCACGAGACCGAATGGTGTTGGTTTTATTTCTTCATTTCTTCAGTCAACGTACGTTGCCAGGCTGCATTGAAATTCTTGCAATTTGTCTAGCAGTCCGGCGCAGCTCCGGTGCACAGCCATGAGTCAGAGCCAGACTTCTCTCCCTCTCTGGCTCTCACTCTTTCATTTTTCCTTTCCCTGTCTTGTTCTTTCATTACTTCTCCTCCTACACTCATCTTCCATTTTCCCTGATTCATTTACATTCCATTTTTCCCATTGAAAATATATACAGTCAAGAGCGCAGTCGACTCGTACTTTATTCCAGCCGTATGTACACGCTCCAGGAATGAAGTTAATTTGGCACGAATCAATATTTGTTTGTCGTCGGTTTAGTTTGCATGGCATGATGGATTCTAGATTTCAGGTGAGAATAATAATTAATGATGATTAATAAAAATTGTCATTCCAAAATATTAAATAATTCAAATCGATTGTTTTTTTTGGATCCAACAATGTTATGAAATATTAATAAATATGTAAATTACGTCCTAAATAGCAAATACCAAAGACAGAAGCGATGATAATTTGTCAAAAAAATGAGGTCCATTAACCCATTAATGCCCAAATGCACAGAAAGTTTACTGTAACTTCAACGCTTATTTTCAATATGAAATAAATTTTGAAAAAAATAAGAACTATCAGATTCTAATATGTTTAAGGCCGCGCTTCCGAATGGTAGTAAGAAAATTTAAAAAAAATGAAATTTATATATAATTTTGACATATATAGTAGAAAAAATTATTTTTTAGGCCACATTTTTTTTACAAATATCGAGTTTTCGATACAATATCTTACTTTCAGTGACCTAAAGTATATTGCAAGGGTACACTCGATAGTCGTGGCCACTGCATTTATAAATTCCTTTTCAAAATTTAACCATTTTTTGTTTTGAAAAAATGTGGACTTTAAAGACAATTTTATAAGAACAATTATGTTCTAGAATAAGTCGAAGAATACGCACGAATTTTTTCAGAATGTATTGTCAACATTTTTTATTTTTGAAAAATTCGAACAATCGAAATTTTGAAAAAACTCATTTGAAATTGGTAAAGAGTATTCTTTAACCAATTTTAAGACGTTTTCCTTCTATGAATATTTGCGTTAAAGTCTATAGTTTTCAAATAAACAAGATTTATGAAATGATTTTGTGAAAATTTCGAATTTTTAAATTTTTCAAAAATAAAAAATTGTGGACATGCGTTCTGAAAAAAATCGTGGGTATTCTTCGACTTATTATAGAACATAATTGTTCTTATAACATTTTCTCTAAAGTCCATAGTTTTCAAGGAAAAAAACGGTTAAATTTTGAAGAGGAATTTGTAAATACAGTGGCCATTTTGAATCTGATATCAAAAATTTCAAATATATACCAGTGTATATTTTAAGTATAACTATCGAGTGCACCCTTGCAATATGTTTTAGCGCACTCAAAGTAAGATATTGTATCGAAAACTCAATTTTTGTAAAACACTGTGTCCTAAAAAATCATATTTTTCTACTATATATGTCAAAATCATATATAAATTTCAATTTTTTTTTAATTTTCTTACTACCATTCGAAAGAGCGGCCTTGAAAATGGTAGAATCTGATAGTTTTTATTTTTCTCGAAATTTATTTCATATCGAAAATAAGCGTTGAAGTTGCAGTAAACTTTCTGTGCATTTGGGCGTTATTGGGTTAAAGCAGAAAGACTCGGTTGCCGATTGAATGGTCTTCCAATATTTATTAAACAATACATACGGGTGAATATACAATTGTAGGGATTTAACTTTTAGGGATATTTTGTTTACTATTGTTTTTAAATCCAACTTCTACGAATTCAGGTATTTAAGATAGCTTACTTAATAAATATATTACTTGTAAACGGACCAGTTATTTTTTTAAGTACATTCCGAGATATTTTAATTTTTTTATTTAACTGCCAGGGGACTGACGGGGATAACAGAGTACTAATAAAATATACACAACTTCAAAGGAAATGTTATGCACTTTATTACAACGTAGAACTATTCTCTTACTATCTAGCAATGGCACATATCTTTTCAATATTAAATCACTTAAATAACTGTTATAACTTATAATAATATGAGGTAGTTTAACTTAACAGTACGCATTTTCTAAATAATCGAGGAACAATTGAAACAAAACTAAAATAAAACTATCTCAGTCTTAAATTTACCATTTATCGTGAAATTAATAATAATAATTATATAATATATTATATAATGTAATTATTATTGTATCCTCTGGCGCAATAACAGACAAAGGACTGACGCCAACGGACTGGCGAAAACAACATGAATTTGAGGTTATAATTAAAACTAATGTTTTTTTTGACATTTTCGAATACCGAGAAGCTACATTTTAACAAATCGTAGTTATCTGTGTATAGATTAAAATATAACATAAAATTCCCAAAAAATAACGACTCACAACAGTACTGGCATTTTGGCTGGATCATCACGTGTGTAAACACTGGTAAACACAACTCTAGCACTGAGACAGTAAATATCCGTCAAAAGGGGCTATCTGCAGTTAACGTTACTACCAACAATGAAATTTAACAAGGATTTGACTTTGAATCGGTGATATTTTGCGAGGATTTCCAATTCGAACAACACACGAAGGACTGACGAATAGAACTGAACACAAAGTTTCCTATTTTTGTTAAACAATGGCGAAAATATTGTGTTACGAATTAATGGGGGAGGGGATTAATTAATACATCAGAGATTGTTGTGAAATAGTAAGTTTTCTTAATTTGAAGGTAATGTTTAACACACATTTGATTGCACGTCTTTGGGTTTATAACATGCCAAAGAACTGACGTTTTGGGAACATTTATTGTTTTTTTACAAAGTTTTATTTCAAACAAATAGCTTAACATTAGTCACCGAATAAAATACTACGAATTGTTTTAAAATAAAATTAAATATTAAAAAGATATCACAACAATTCATTCCTATTCACTGATGACATTGAGTTACCCATTATTTGTAGAATTACCCTTACAAATTAAAGATAAAGAAATGTTACAGGTAAATAAAAAACGATATGAAATATACAATATATTAATAATAAAATAGACAATATAATAGCATGGAAAATAATATTATAATAAGTAACTTGTGGAACATAAAAGACCAGGGTTACTCTTTTAAACTCTAAAAAAATGGAATTCATTCGAAGGTATCTTAGAAAAATGAAAGACTGTTTAAAGTCCTTCTCAATCGGTTAAATGTTGCATAAAACGAGACATTCGATCTGCTATTGTTTTCGAGTAGGGTTCGAAAAGGACGGTGCGAGCGTATGGGTTTACGGAAAGAAATTAGGCACATACATACTACCGATGCCATATTGGAGTCTAAAATAATGTTGGAAACATATGTGATGTAAAGGAGTTTATGAAGTGAATAAACTGCTGGGATATTAAATTTCGCGGAAATAACATTAAAATCATATCAGAACCTATGCATAACATTTGCAGCTTTAGAAGACTGGCGCCTTGGACATTTTCATTGAACATTTTATAATGTGCAGATGACATAGTTTGTGCGAGCGACCAAATAGTGTTAGCGTATGTCAAATGATGAAGGACCAAGGTTAAGTAAAGGTTAACGATTGCTAAAGTATCAGCTAAATCATTTGTTGATCCCATAAGATATCTCCTTTTTTTCGAAAATCAATAATCAATCCAAAAGTTTCCACCCTTACCATCATAAAAAATGAATTTTTTTAAGAACTTTGGAATAGCTCTTCTCGAGCAAGCTGGCGTCTTAAGAGAGAAATTTAGTTGGGAAAAATATAATGTAAACACTGAATAATCACAGGGATACTGAAATTGTATCGATTTTTTTCAGGTATTTGGCCACATTTGCTGTAACCAATTAAGTCCCAAATGTTGTTTTTTGGATAAACTTTCATGTTTCTTCCAGAACATCGCCCTCAAAATGCTTGAAAAGTTAGACACTACTTATTGCAGAAAAATGTTTTTTTTTTCACCAAGAAAAATATTTTGGTGTCACAAATTTTAAGACATCTATTGTCTGGAATAAAAACTTAAACACAGCGATCCTCAAAATGGCTTCCAAAATACAAATTTTAAAAAATTTCAGAACGCTGTAACCTATTTAACACTTTGGTACAAAATATGTACGTCGGAAGCAGAATTTGATACACAAAATACATTTCCTAACCACATAATTACAAAAATTATTTTAGTGAAGTTTAATATGAGTACATTATTTTATAAAGTTTGAAAATATAAGACTTAATAACTCAGTTTAAAGATTTTATTTCTTTACCTAAAAATAGGTCAAATTATGCGGAAAAGTCTAAGGAATTCGATATAAAACGAATATGTTGAGTAAAATTTTACCTATATAGTTATCACGAAAAAAGTAAACAAATTTAATTTCCTATTTAAAATTCTATGTTCATTTTCAAGTCGTTTATCAAAACAGAAGATATTATTTCACAGTCCAGTGGTTTTACTCATTTCTTTGTAGCACCAAAACCTGCATTTTTCACACTAAGGCATTGGAAATATCGAATCATCGTCTTTTGCATTGCATTTTTTCTCGCAAAAATTTCATTTTTCTACAACAATACACTATTGAAAATGATTGAATATTTACCATTTTATATGACAATGGCCAAACACCCTTTTTTCTCTACCTAGAATAGTGTTTTTGTATCTGAAATTAAAATTTTTTAAAAAATACCAACACTCACTAACTACAAAACATAAGCTTCTTTAAAAAATTCCAATTATTGAATGACTTGTAAAAGTTCTAACGGTGACGTGCCAAATAAAATTAAATAGCTTCACTATTAGGTTTGCAAAATGACTTTCCTTTGTTTTTAAAAAAACCCTAGTATGATATGTATCAAATTAACCCTTTCCCGCACACATTTTTCTGATGAACCATTTTTCACGAAACTGGGAACTCGGGGATTTTTGGGGTAGCTGATCACGAATTTGAACTCAGGTTTTGAAAATTCAAAATGGCGGATTCAAGATGTCGGGCTAAAATGTAAAAATGCACTTGATCCACATGAAATTTGGTACTCGCAGGATTGTAGAGTCGCCTATCGGGAAATTGTTTATATTTTTGATCGGCCATTTTGAATTTTCCAAAACTGCATACTGATTCGTAAACAGTAACCTCAAAACCCTCAAGTACCCAGTTTCATCTCGATACAATTGAACATTGGCCAGCGAGTGCATTTTTTCAATGAAAATGACGATGTTTAGTTTTTGATTTGTTTTTTAAATCATAATGTTAAATAAATATTGACTTAAATGCAATATTATGCACTTCTTCAACTCCCACATACATTGGATTTTTAAAAACTCAGGCTTAAATGCATTTTTGTCTTTAAAAACTCAAATCTTTAACTTTCGGTTCCAGTATATATTAGCCACCGAGCCGGAAAGGGTTAAATATATTTACTTATATTTGATAACATCATTATCACGAATATTTTGTAAGAAATGACTTCAACCACCCGGACTCCCAATGGTTGACATTGTCGTGGGTTTGCTCATAAGCACCATTAGAAAAATTTCATTACAGGTTATCTAGAGCATGCATTAAATGATGACACTTATTGCAAACAGTACTGACGCTTTCAAAAAATACACGCAGACAATTCGCAAATAATGAACTCAACAAAATAAACAAACAATTCAGAGACGAAATGAGCACAATGGAACATTCGCAGTCAACAGGAGCGAAAAGAGCAAGTATAATAATTTGGCAACTTTATAACTGGAATGTAAGAGCATACTCATTTGTTGTGCTCTTCAACTCCATTTTGCAAAGGTGTGAATAGTAAACGAGTTCAACGTGCCACTTTGTCGGCCCTGATGACGTTTCGCGTAGTACATGCCGCATTCGCACGCTTATGCAAACAAGCTCGCACAAGTGACATGCGATATTCGCATCTCGTGTACGAGTGCCCCACCGACCCTCCACCCCTGTTGCATCCGAAACACGTAAAAATTTTGGACTACGAAGTCACGAGAGCACCGACGAAAACAGAGACAGATGGTTTCCCGTAGATTCGAGTTTCTCGTATTGCTGTTAACGAAGAAATTTCAGATTTACACACGACTGTCAGAGTTTTCGTAATGGAAGGACAGACGAGCTGTCTCGAATGAAACATCGAATTTCATTTTTATACTGACTTGTTGCAAAGGATTTAATGAATTTTATATGCACACGTGTCAGCAGTGATGGTGTTGTAATATTTCGCAATGGGCTAATAAAAACTGGATTTTTTGTATTTCTGGAAACTGTTAGATCAGCAAGTAATCTCGTAGGTAACCCAATTATGTTCTAATAAATATCAGAATTTGAAAAATCGAGTAAGAAAAATTCTCATAAAAATTAAAGATTTGACCATGCAGCAGGATTGTAGTGTCGGTATGTTGCGTGTGGGTCGAAAAACCGACAAATCAAAAAACTATAGGTCAAAAAACCGACAGTCTAAAAGCCGACAGTCAATAAGCCGGCACATAAAAAATAGACACATCGACAAATGGATAGTTATTTTTTGAAATGTCGGTATTTTGACTATCGGCTTTTCTACTGTCGGCGTGATGTCTGTCAGTTTTTTGACCTGTCGGCTTCTTGATTTGTCGGTTTTTCGACCCGCACCCGATATGTTTATAAATTGATTTCTTAAAGCCGAACACGGTAAAGGCGACGACTTAATGCTGAAAACTAGATTTGTTCGGCCATACAAATTTACATTTACATTCAAAAGCAAAAACCATTGCTAACAGAAATATCGCTCTTAACAGAAATTCGAGATTTCGTTTAATAGAATTCTATTTTATCGACATTGAGGATATACACGGAGAGACTAGAGGCAAGATTTTCGTCCGGCCCTCTACGCGCAATAAAGGTACTAGACCACCGGACGAAAAATCTAGGTAGGCGCGCATAAAGATCGTGCATACTCCGTGGCCAAATCGAACGTGCGGAGTATAAACATTCTCCCCACTCTGCCGCACGAAATTCCTCCAAGAGTCGGACGATTTTCAGACCTGGCTCGGACGATTTTCATGCGGCAGTCGGCAGTCTCAATAAATATGTATTTTATTTTTGTTTGCCTTATGCAAAGTGTCATTTCCGAAGTATTTTTTGATGCCGAAAACAGTGGTGGCCTCAAAATTTCTTTATCATGCACAATTTTTTAAAGAAATGAGGTGAAATATGTCAAATTTTGTTTTTTACCACATGAATCATTTTTTTTGTAGCAAATAAATAATTGCCTTAAATTTATAAGGTATCATTTTGGAAATACTTTTTCGTGCAGACTTTTCCTATGACATCATGATAGGAAAGTGAAGTTAAGTGTGTATTTTTGCTTTATTTATATGGTAGAATATGGTCAAAAACAAAAATGTTGACATATTTAGTTTAAATTTTCACAAAATTGTGACATGATAAATAATTATGAGAGCACCATCGTTTTCAGCAAAAGTATTTACCATGTCAAAGATATAATCGACATTAGACAATGTTATATACACACTATCTGTGCTTCGATCATTATTAAAATTTCTTTTATTTTTTATTTATTAATTTTTTTCATTTAACCAGGTGTACATAATAGTATATTACAGCACAAAATTTTGTGCACTCATCGAGTATTCTACTGAAGATATAGATATCTATGCACAGATCCGGTATAAAGCTGGCAGAAATATATAATATATAATATAATCAAAAGTATAGCACTACCCGCAACATAAGTAGTATAAAATGTATATATATATATTTATAATAAGTAATTATATTAAATATGTAATATATTAATAATTATGCTGTAATAGATGCCGATGAATTTGAATAAGTTTTAATTCCTTGTTGCACTTTAATATGTAAGTTCTATTATAACAATACATCAGTAATTGTCTATCGCTAATGAATGTATAAATAATTCTCAATGAATTCAGAACCTTTATGGAACAATTCATATGAAATTGTTTATGTATTAGGTTTAAATTATTGGACTGGAGGCTCAATTATTGTAAGAAATGCAATAAATAACAAATTAATATAAATTTCGGGCTTATCATTATTTATTTTACTCCAAACAACGTTCAATTAGCACAAAATGTAGAAAAACACGATTTTGAGTCATTCTCGTCCGCCATTTTGAATTTTATTTTTTTCTTCAATAGTTATTGTTAGAAATGCAATAAATAAGAAATGAAATATTAATCTCGGGTATATCATTATTTATTTTTATCCAAACTACGTTAAATTAACACAAAATACAACAAAAATATGTTTTTTGAGATACTTTCGTCCGCCATTTAGAAATAAGAAAAAAACGTAATTCTGAAAAAATTCAGAGTGAAAGTTCACATGTCACAGATGATCTGTAGAAAATTTCGTAGAAAAAAAATACCCGTTTTTGAGATATCAAGCTGGCCCGGTTGACATGGAATGCACGATATATATATATGGCATCTATTACAGCATAATTATTAATTTATTACATATTTAATATAATTACTTATTATAAATATATATATATATACATTTTATACTACTTATGTTGTGGGTAGTGTTATATTTTTGATTATATATTATCTATATCTATATACTATCTTTCTACTTAAAAAATTGAAGGTATGGGGCATTCCACTCCAAATGTGTAATTGTTTTTTTCATATTTTTGTTTTCTTTATTTAACTATTCTCTTATCTTTAGGACATGAAACTGAATTCGGACCATATATAATAATAATATATCGCTTGTATTAAAGATTATAGAACTGTTTAGATTAAATAAAAATGTCTACTTTAATTTCTATAAATGATTTAAACTCCAAAAAATTAGTATAATAAATTAATACAACACATGGTTTCTGCAGAATTTTTATGAAGCTTTCGTATAAAAATATTTATTTTTACGAATTATTACAGATAGACATACAAAATCGATTCGAAGTATTTAATTTAAATTTTCCATTAGATCCACTGTTTTTATCAATCTGAAATATGTCGTGGGTAGTGTTATATTTTTGATTATATCATATATTATATATTTCTGCCAGCTTTATACCGGATCTGTGCATAGATATCTATATCTTCAGTAGAATACTCGATGAGTGCACAAAATTTTGTGCTGTAATATACTATTATGTACACCTGGTTAAATGAAAAAAATTAATAAATAAAAAATAAAAGAAATTTTAATAATGATCGAAGCACAGATAGTGTGTATATAACATTGTCTAATGTCGATTATATCTTTGACATGGTAAATACTTTTGCTGAAAACGATGGTGCTCTCATAATTATTTATCATGTCACAATTTTGTGAAAATTTAAACTAAATATGTCAACATTTTTGTTTTTGACCATATTCTACCATATAAATAAAGCAAAAATACACACTGAACTTCACTTTCCTATCATGATGTCATAGGAAAAGTCTGCACGAAAAAGTACTTCCAAAATGATACCTTATAAATTTAAGGCAATTATTTATTTGCTACAAAAAAAAATGATTCATGTGGTAAAAAACAAAATTTGACATATTTCACCTCATTTCTTTAAAAAATTGTGCATGATAAAGAAATTTTGAGGCCACCACTGTTTTCGGCATCAAAAAATACTTCGGAAATGACACTTTGCATAAGGCAAACAAAAATAAAATACATATTTATTGAGACTGCCGCATGAAAATCGTCCGAGCCAGGTCTGAAAATCGTCCGACTCTTGGAGGAATTTCGTGCGGCAGAGTGGGGAGAATGTTTATACTCCGCACGTTCGATTTGGCCACGGAGTATGCACGATCTTTATTTAGGGCGCCTACCTAGATTTTTCGTCCGGTGGTCTAGTACCTTTATTGCGCGTAGAGGGCCGGACGAAAATCTTGCCTCTAGTCTCTCCGTGTAGAATTGTAAAGTTCATAAAAATTGTGTCATCTGTCTGACTTGACAAGTACGTATCTATTTGCTCCAGTTCTTCTGTATTTCTTGAACTCAACTATTTTTCAGACCTTTTTGTTCGAAATTCTCGAAAACATTCACCATCCCCTACTATAGGTATTACTACACTTGTCTGTAATGTTTTTGTTTACAGTTGGAAAAATACTGGCTAAAAATCGAAATATGACTTCTTTTGGGCGTGTTCAGAAATGTTAACATGAGTTGCTCTTTTTTACTCTTTATCAGGTAATCTTAAATTAAATACACAAATATATTTCCATTCTTCGAATTTTAGAAGCTTTCCACTGAATTTTCGACATTTAGAAGTCATCAAAATTATTTACTCTGGCGATAGTTTTTCTCAGAGATCGACATCGGGGCAATAAGGATGAAAAATACATGTCATATTGTTTTTACTATCATTACACAGGCCAACAAAATATATGTTCCGTCCTGCGTTGCAGACCAATCTAATCCGACGTATTTTCAGCTGCTAAACACAAATCTCCAGTAAAAATTGGGGTTCCTCGATAAATTTCATACATGACCGCAAAAATTTATAAAAAATTAGCTTTTATAGAGGTATAGAGTTAAAAGAGATGTAAGACTACTTTTTTCGGATAAAGATCACATTATTTGTTGATTTTGACCCGCTGAATATGAATCTGCAGTCAACATTGATGGTCGCTAGGCGTATTTCCTAAATAACGTCAGAAAAACGTTAAAAAGACCTTTGTAAAGCGACATAGGTTTAAAAGAGAAAGTAAATAAACATATTGCCGTCTAATATTGGAGCTAGAAGCAGAAGCTAGGCTAGTAGTAAACAAACAAAAAAAAGGAACACACGAAAACAATGGAGTTTAAGATAACTCAATTTCTTATAGGGGGGTGAACCGAACTCGTATTTTTTCCAATATTTAAATGCCGTATTCGAGTAGACAATTGATGAAGGTTGTTTGTGGAGGTTGTTTAAACTGGGTTTAATCATTAAAACTCTCCGACTAATTATATTCTAATTTATTCGTTTTTTTGACGTTACGTTACAAGTGCCCGCGTTGAATATAAATTTGCAACTAACTGAGACATGAGTAAGTGCGACAAAAAGTTTTCGGAAAACTACCGGAAAGTTTAAAGTCCTTCCGAAAGGAATAATATTGCCGAAAATAATATTAATGTGAAAGACATGAAAGTGTCACTAAAAGCTTTTCAATTCGACAGAAATTATACTTTCTTATCTTGTATAGTTTAATACATATAGCTTTTAACAAAGTATACAATAAGTAATGTGTAACATACAATAAATTAATAAGAGCTAACAGTTCTAATATGCATAGAACAAGATATGTACAACTTTCAATTATAACATAACTATCCTGATAATGTCCAATGACATGTCCTATAAATTTTGTGTAAATATTTTACAGAATACGTATAAAGGATCAACAAAAAGCTGTCTTAATCTTACAATAATAAATACTGAATTAATAAAGCACGTTATTAAGTTTCATGGATACGAATGGAGTTTAGGCTTTATTAAATTTGAATACATATAAATTGAGCTTTATAGTCATACAAAAATATGATCCTTTATATACCGTTTATCTCAGATTAATTTTGTAACCTAATATGATGTCAGTTATATTATATTTGTAAGCTACAAAGGTCTAGATGGAATTTGTGCACTCATCCCTTTAGAGGACTGTCGCTCCAGATTTGATGGTGATATTATTGTAAGTACTCAGGTTTATGAAGATCGCTTTCATTAATATACGTATGTTGTGCATCTGGTTCAAGACATATTAAGGACGTAAAATAAAACCTGTATTCTAAAAACCATAAACTCTCTTGTGCATGTGATTCTTGTTAGAACGGGTGTATGCTAGTAAATAAATGTAATGTATATAAATAAATGCCATCAAGATCAAGACAGCGGACGGTGGGTCATATGTCGACATCCTGAAGACCATGAAAGCTGCGCCAGAACTGCAAAAGTTAGGAGAAAGAGTGACCGCAATCAGGCGGACGAAAGCAGGCGAATTCCTCATAGAGCTTGCAACGCCTGGCGTGTGCACCCAAGAGCTGCAAGCAGCGGCCACGTCCATCCTAAAAGGGACAGCTGTCGTACAGGCACTGTCCCATAAGGAAGCCATCACCATCAAGGACATGGACGAGGCCACAACTCGGGAGGAGGTCGCACAGGCCATCATTGAGATGACTTCACCCGAAGCAGTGACCCCTGAGAATATCAAGGTCAGGGGAGCATATAGCGGAACCCAGGCAGCCAATATCTTGCTTCCCGTCGCAGTAGCAAACACACTGCTGCAAAAGGGGAAGCTTAAAATTGACTGGGTTAATTGCCGGGTTCGACCCCCACGCTGTTACAGGTGCCACGAGAGCGGACATCTGGCAAGGGGTTGTAAGAGCGCGGTCGATCGCTAGGCGAAGTGCTTCCGGTGTGGCAAGGAGGGCCACAAGATTGAGGACTGCGTAGCCAAACATCGTGCAACGCAGGAGGTTGGAGCACAGACCAACAATGGCTAAGGTGCTCCAAATAAACCTCAATCACTGTGCGGTGGCCCAGGACCTGTTGTTTCAACTAGTCAAGGAGGAGAAGGCCGATATCGCCGTCATCAGCGAGGCTTACCGGGATCTTTGTAAACCGAGCTGGGTGAAGGATTCCACCAGCAAGGGGGCCATCTGGGTGTGTGGGAATCTCCACATATCCAATAAGATGTCCGACCCCCTGCTCAGCTTCACCTGGGTGGAGGTGGCTGGTATAAGAGTATACAGTTGCTACCTCCCTCCCAGTCTTACCATCGACGAGTTCCAAGGATCCCTGGAGGCCATCGTCGCCAGTGCAAGAACCTCCCGACTCCCATTAGTGATCGGGGGGGACTTCAAATCATGGGCGACGGAATGGGGTAGCGCGAAGACCAACCATCGAGGATATGCCCTCATTGAGGCCTTCTCGTTACTGGAGTTGGAGATTGCTAACACGGGGGAAAGCCGACCTACTCCAAGGCCGGCAAGTCATCCGTAGTCGACCTGACCTTCGTCGACCCAAAATTGATGGGGGTAGGGTTGGGCTGAAAAGTTAGCGACCGATACACGGGCAGTGACCATCAAGCCTTGGTGTGCCAGCACTAACTGACCGGCAGAGCAGCAGGAAAGGTGCAGAGCGCAAGCAATGAGAGATGGGCACCGGCCACCTTCGATCGGGAAATGTTCCTCTACAGCTTGGAACAGACGGAGGTGGAGGAAACAGCAGAGGAGAGAGCCCGATGCCTCTCCCGAGCCATAACAGCGGCTTGCGATGCCTCTATGGTCGTGAAGTCAAATCCTCGCGGCCGACCCCCAGTTTACTGGTGGAAGGAGGAAATCGCAGATTTCCGTCGAGAGTGCCTTCGGGCTCGAAGGCTGCACCAGAGAGCAATTCATAAGCCCCGGTACTACCAACTGGCCGCGGACTATGAAAGAAAGAGAAAGAGGCTCAAGATTGCCATCAAGGCCGCGAAAAGGAAGTGCTGGCAGGACTTTTGTGAGGAGGTGGACCGCGATCCCTGGGGGCGACCGTAAAAAACGGTCATGAACAAGATCAAGCCCAGGGGACCCAACGCACCATCTTGTCCATCCTTTCTTGACAAAGTCGTCGGCCATTTATTCCCAGAACAGCGGGAACGGCCGATTGGCACTGGCCTGATGGCAATTGCTGGTGCAGCCGAGCCGCCAGATGTTACCGAAGCCGAAGTAATGATGGCTGCTAAGAAGATCTCCACCCGTAAGCCCCCAGGAATGGATGGGGTAGCTGGAATGGCAGTGAAGATCGCAGCGCTGAATGTACCAACCATCTTCACATTGACATTCAGTGCTTGCCTGAAAGAAGGATGCTTCTCGGCGCAGTGGAAGAAACAGAGGTTGGTGCTGCTGTCTAAGGGAAATAAACCCCCGGACGACCCATCCTCATTGCGACCGCTCTGCATGCTTGACATCTCCGGGAAGCTATATGAGAGGGTTATCTGTGCCAGACAGGAAGCAGCCATCGAAAATGCCGGAGGTCTTTCCGAAAACCAGTTCGGATTTCGGAAGGGGCGCTCAACCATCGATGCAATCGGCCGAGTGAAAGCAATAGCCACGGATGCCATCAGTGGCAGCCGAAACACCAGGTGCATGTGTGCCATCATTGCCCTGGATATCCGAAACGCATTTAATTCGGCCAGGTGGGATTGCATCATGCAGGCACTCGAAGATCTGAAGGTGCCTCTCTACCTAAGAGAAGCCATCTCAAGCTACCTAACAGAACGAACCCTGTATTATGACACCGATGACGACAGGCACTCCTACAACATCACGGGAGGCGTGCCACAGGGTTCGGTTCTGGGACCCTTGCTCTGGAACGTCTTATACGACGGACTGCTCAGGCAATCCCTTCCAGACGGGGTTTCCATGGTAGCTTTCGCAGACGACCTTGCACTAATCGTCGTCGCGAAGACCATCGACGAGGTGCAATTTAGCGGAGATGAAGCTATCGAGGTAGTAGCTAGGTGGTTGAGCAACCATGGGTTAAATCTGGCGGCTGAGAAGACGGAGGCGGTGCTCATCTCTCGAACGAAGAAAAGGGTATACGCCACCTTCACGGTGGAAGATACGCAGATCAGGACGGTGGACACTATTAGATATCTTGGAGTCACTCTAGATGCGCGTCTGTCGTTTAAACAACACCTGATGAACGCAGGCGCAAAGGCTTCCAAAGTGGCTCGTACGCTCTCCAGCATCATGCCCAATATGGGGGGGGGGGGGCGAAACAGCCGCGATGGTCCCTCCTTTCATCGGTAGTAAGCTCCGTTATTCTTTACGGGGCACCGATCTAGGCTGATGCCATGAACACCCATAAGAGCTACGGAGCCACCTGCCGGCGGGCATATAGAACACCCACCCTAAGAGTGGCCCGTGCCTACCGTTCTGTATCGGACATTAGCTCTCTCGGTGGTCGCGGGACTCCCTCCCATAGACCTTCTTGCTTTGGAGAGGGCAGCAGCACACCGCGAAGGCAGGTGTATAAGGTAGGACATCACCGACCAGGAGCCGAACCACGACAAATTGTCCATGAGGACCATAGAAGATGGGCAAAAAAGATGGGATTCAGCGGATTCGGGGCGGTGGACCCACTGCGTCATCCCAGATGTAGCAAAGTGGACGGGCGGACAACACGGATACACCACCTTTCATCTCACCCAGGTACTCACCGGGCACGGCTGCTTTCGCAGCTACTTACATCGTTTCCGCATTTATCAAAGTGCGGAGTGCCCGGCATGCCCTGGTGTCGACGAAGACGTAGCCCATGTCCTCTTCCACTGCCCGAGATTTGCAGCGGAACGGGAACAGTTCCTGATCTCGGGAGGAGGACCACTAACACCTGAGGGCATTGGGGAATGTCTGCACGCCTCACAGGAGGGATGGGACGCGGTAGTCATCATCGCCACCTCCATCATCGATAGGCTGAATGCTATCAGAAGAGAAGAAGACGGAAAAGGCAACAACATCGCCTTGACTTGAAGAGCCAAAACATCGGCGGAGGGCCTACTGAGGCAAAGACTGCCCCCCTCGAAGTAATGCCTTGCGGCGGTTTCCGAGGGGGGAATCACAGTCTGAGCGAGTGGGAGCCCCGCACTCCTGCTGGTACCGGCCGGCAGGGATGGCTGGTAGAGCTTTCCATTGTCGCTTCGGGGAAAAAAAAAACACGCACACGCACACGCGCACGCACACGCGCACGCACACGCACACGCACACGCACACGCACACACAACTTACGTCTGGACGAAGCATTGAATTTGGTCACTTCAGGCATAAAAATTACCCTATAGTTTTTCATCAAATGTCGACGTTTCAGACCCTAAGGAACCCAAAGCATCAAGAAACAAAGTATACGTGATCTTGTACGTACGTACGTCCCGGTTTTTTTTCTCGCGATAACTCGCGAACAGATAAGCGTAATGACATAATTTTTTTTTTTAAATACGTGTCTTGGCATAACTTAGATCTGATTAGATGTTGGCTCCGATCCATCCGTCCGTTACTAAAAAACATTAGCTCCAATCAAGTTTCTTCGTAGTTTTTTGCACTTATTTTAAAAAATACAAATTTTATTAAAAACTACTTCAAAAAAGATAGAGCATTAAATTCTCTACAAAAAAAGGTTTTATTCTTTTTCTTCCTAAAGTCAACGATAATGCCAAAAAAACTTGTTCAAAATGTTTATGACTATTGTCTGAAAAAGTATTGAATTTGGTCACATCGACAAAAAAATTACCCGGTAGTTTTTCATCAAATTTCGACGTTTCGACACCATACCCCCCAGGGGTAGTCTTCGCCAGCCTCTCGGATGCGGTGATCACCTACGGGCGCATAAGTTCTTTTACGCCCTTCATGCGAAAATAACGATTTCGATATATCTAAAAGATGTCTTATAGATATCTAAAAGATATCCGTCAGAGATGTTTTGGAAACTTTCAAGATATCTTTGACGAATTATATGTATATATATTGTATATACAGGGTTATCGAAAAGTATCGGACCCCCCTAATATCTTCAGTTAGAATGCACTTAGGAGAAAATGTCCAATAGCATAGTTGTATGGTTCCAAGCGGGGAGTAAGGTGATGACCTTGACATTGACCTTGACCATGTCCTTCAAGTCATTTCAAGGTCAGTCTTATTTTTTTAAATAGAACCCCCTACATTTTATTGCATATTCTTATAGCTTATCTCGAGAGCTTTCCAAAACACTATGATAAAATATTTTTTTATTAAGTACTTTTTGAGTTATAAAGGTTTGAAGTTAACAATTTGTTAAGTGGTGTGCGAGTCCGACCAGTTAAGGCAAGAGTGGGATCCGATTAATGTATTTTCTTTAAACCTATTAATTAGTCTTATTATTCCGCGCACAAAAGTATTAAGGTTATGATTACTGAAAACTAAATAATATTTTACAAGATATTCTACATTTTGTGTCAAAAAATTGTTAATTTCAAACCTTTATAACTCAAAAAGTACTTAATAAAAAAATATTTTATTATAGTGTTTTGGAAAGCTCTCGAGATAAGCTATAAGAATATGCAATAAATGTAGGGGGTTCTATTTAAAAAAATAAGATTGACCTTGAAATGACCTTGAAGGACATGGTCAAGGTCAAAGTCAAGGTCATCATCTTACTCCCCGCTTGAAAGCATACAACTTTGCTATTGGATATTTTCTCCTAAGTGCATTCTAACTGAAGATATTAGGGGGGTCCGATACTTTTCGATGACCCTGTATA
Organism: Trichopria drosophilae; assembly: GCA_030407085.1. Classification (NCBI taxonomy): domain Eukaryota; kingdom Metazoa; phylum Arthropoda; class Insecta; order Hymenoptera; family Diapriidae; genus Trichopria; species Trichopria drosophilae. The sequence continues at coordinate 13,796,455 of CM059584.1, read as the reverse complement.
TATAACATCATAATGATTGTTCGGGAGAGAACGAAAGTACAATATAATGACTCAACACGAATAATAAATACACGATTTATGATTAAACGAAACTTTATTATTAAAGAACGAAATGGCAAATTCAAATTAAATTCCACGAAATAACGCGTTTGCGACGTCGATCGAGAGAAAGTAGAAAATTAAACCACGAACCTAAAACTCCGCCAATCTAACCAACAGAAACACATTCGAGTGGGCGACCACTCAATACCACACACCAACCTCATTACCTGCAATTACTTATGATGGGCGACCATCACATCTTTCGAGCGGGCGACCACTCTATACCACTTACCAACCTCGTGTGGGCGACCATCACTGAGGGATTACGGTACCAAATATCCAGTCCTCTTTTCCGGTGGGCGACCACCACTTCCACAAAGGGTTCTCTGTCCACTCAGAAGCGCTTAACCAACGACGACGACGATGACGACAACTGGAAATCCTAGCCTGCTCTCGATCGACTTATCACGAAAATACCCGATTAGTTTTTGAGGTCCTTCCCGGTCGGAAGCTAAATTCGGTCTGAGGCCTTAGTGACCACCAAACATAGAGTTTTCACCGTTGTCAAGGATCGCGAGTAGTTCTTTTTCTTTTTGAAACAAATCAAATTCGAAGATAACCGAATCACGGATTACGAAAACGAATTTAAATCATTCGAGTTTTCGAATTATTTGAACTTTGCCTTTTCGCACGGCTGCGGCCGATTTATACATAGGTACCCCATTCGGTGTGCAATGGTGTAGGAAAACCGCAGAAAACCTACACCTAGTACCCTTCGCAAATGATTACAACCATTTCGTCGACAATGATTCTACGTTCGCGACAATGATACAGACAGTAATTAGTAAAACACAGTAAACATGTAATATGAATGAATAGTCTATTACAATACAAGTGCATGAAGTAAGTGTTTTGCAACTTTTATTTATTAATACTACGGCTGGCCTGTTGTCGGGGTCGACGTTTTGAAAATGCTCATTTTCAATTTTCATATATACATGAAACGCTATATTGTTGTAACATATCTATCGAAGCCACTTGGACCTAAATATGATTGGACCCCCAAATATCAATATCATTTTATAATATAATCGAAAGCTGTTAGTTAACAAACGAGTATTGAGGAATAGCCGTCTCTCCACTGGGTCGAAGTTTCTGAGCGAGCGAAGCGAACGAAGCGAGCGAGGCACTACGCCAACCCTAGTTATAAATGAAATTCAAAAATGTTTAATTACACTTGAAAAAAAAGGAATTTGAAAGGAAATTCAAGTCTCCACCCGAATCCGTAGGTTTATAATTCCATTTAGTATCAAGAATATTCATATTACCTGGATATCCAGAAACCATAAGCTGTTGTTGTGTTCCATTTCATGGGTAAGCTGCAAATTCGAACTATATGAGTTGAAAATATTTGGGGTCCGTGTAATGTGAACGGCGCGACAAATGACAAAGATGTCGTCGACATATCTCTGATAGAATTTTACTTTGTATGTCAATATATTGATGCATTCTTCTCTTAAATCTATCATAATCTTATTGGAAAGCGTAGGCTAAAGCGACGAATTCATGGGAGATTTATTTAGTTATTTGTAGATATTATGATTGAAAACAAAACAAACAATAGCTGCCTGCCAATACCACCCGGTGTATGGCATATACCTGCGCGCCGCACGTACCTGTCCCGGACAAGTCGAGACGTGCGTGAATTGAAATGTCCGAATCTCCGGCAGTTTTGCTTGAATATTCTTGACATTTTCAGATAATATTCCTAGTGAGATATAGCACAAAATAAAACAATAAATAGGAAGAGAATACATTAAACCTATATTGTAGAAAATTTAAGGCTCTATCTTTTTCCAAGATCATGGACAAACATTTTTGTATTATTGTTTTGGGTTCTTTACGATCTGAAACGTCGAGATTTGATGAAAAACTACAGCGTTCTTTTTGGCGGAAACTGATGAATTCGAATACTTCGTCCAGACCTATGCTCTGGGTCGAAGTAATTGTGGTATATTAGTCAGTATTATGCATGGAACCTTGTGAAAACTCAGATCGCTTTTAAGTTATTTCCATTTTCAAGATTTCTTTAAACCCTACAATTCATCCATGAGAGCATTTGACATGCGATGAATATTTCTGAAATTAGAATTGGCGCAAAAATCATTTAATACTGACGGTGCACGTTTAGCGCCTATTCTACAGCATTCAGAGTGTTCCCGCTCAATTTTTTCTGTGTACCACTTCGATAGCTATTTGGCGAAATAAATTATATGTGATATACCGAATTCGCGTTTTTTCTTTTTGTGAGGCCATAACTTCAGACATATTCATCGCGGGTAAAACGCTCTTACGGATGTATTGTAGGGCTTAACAAAGCCTAAACATGAGCCTTCACTCATTGAAATAACTTAAAAGCGAGCCAAGGAATTGCAAATCCCTAATTTTTTATTCTAAACTTCAATTTCCCATGAATCTATTTCCGTCCCTCAGATCTAATTTTAATACAGGAGTTTTTATTTGAAATATTATGGAGAATCATTTGAAAATTCGTAACCCATTTCTTGGACATCATGTATATTACGTTTTGAGTTTATTTTTAAACTTTATGTTGTGTACACGGAAAGAAAGAAACACGACCGAGTCCTGTCTACGCAGCACTGGTTACTGCGTGGCCGGTTCGCAAATACTTTTTATTTCAACTCGCTATAACTCGGTCAATTTTGAGAATTTTGAAACGAATAAAAAATTAAATTGTTCATTACAGTTTCCCAGATCGAGTGCAGAAAGAAAAAATGATATATCTTAATAAATAAAAAAGTCATTAATTTTTTAATGCAGAACTACGAAATTTGTGTTTTTATACATTCAGGCGCTTCGTTTATCGAGCGAATTTCAAGCATCTGAAAACTTTCAGCGAGAAAGTTGTTCATTAAGGTATGAACAAATTTTCTGGAAAGTTTCATCTTCATTACATTAATAGTTTTAAAATTAATGAATGTTTAAAGTAGGTAGCGGCCGACGGCCAGCGCGTCAGTGTGCCACGGCGATGCGCGCAAGGCCACAACCAACTTTAAACATTCATTACTTTTAAACTATTAATGTAATGAAGATGAAACTTTCCAGAAAATTTGTTCACACTTTAATGAACAACTTTCTCGCTGAAAGTTTTCGGATGCTTGAAATCCGCTCGATAAACGAAGCGCCTGAATGTATAAAAACACAAATTTCGCAGTTCTGCATTAAAAAATTAATGACTTTTTTATTTATTAAGATATATCATTTTTTATTTCTGCACTATATCTGGGAAACTGTAATGAACAATTTCATTTTTTATTCGTTTCAAAATTCTCAAAATTGACCGAGTTATAGCGAGTTGAAATAAAAAGTATTTGCGAACCGGCTACGCAGTAACCAGTGCTGCGTAGACAGAACTCGGTCGTGTTTCTTTCTTTCCGTGTATAGCAATAGCTAAAGAGTTCGACAATCAGCAGATGACATGATTGGTTCAGGGAATCCTTAGCGTCCCCACTCCTAGCCCATTTGTCCGTATCGTCCAAAGACCACCTCCACTCTCCACCAACACTCCATTCCAGTCCACTCTACTTCTGTAACCTGTCAGGTCCTCTCCTGCGTCAGTGTGACAGTTGTTTCGAAGAAGCCTTCTACGACGTTTCGTGATCTACGCATCTCCAATAAGTTTTGGAAAATGGGTCGCCGTAAAAGTGCAAGGAAACCTCCACCAAGGAAAAAAACAATTCAACCACTCGAAGTAGAGTTCAAGTGCCCATTCTGCAACCACGAGAAATCGTGCGATGTGAAAATGTAAGTAGTCAGATTTTGTATACGTCTTTACACACATAATCGCTAATTTCTTAATTCGTTATTGACACATATGCGTATTAACCAACTATATTCTATTTGATAAATTTACACAACTCGTAATTAACTGCAATTTTATTTTACAGAGACAAAAGACGCAACGTAGCACGCATTACCTGTTGGGTGTGTTTGGAGGCCTTCCAAACAAGAACCAACCATTTATCGGAGCCGTTGGATGTCTACAATGACTGGATTGATGCCTGTGAAAGCGCTAATTGATGCATGGATATTACGTTTTAAGAAGAGCAGAATCTACAATCACCAGGCAACTTAAACAACCGCGTCTGCATCATTGGACCAAACTGTTCATTAGTTAGTCATAAATTTGTATGGCAATAGAGAGTTATGAAAAGGCAGACGTTATGGAAATAATATATAGATTCTAGTTTAAAGACTGTACAAGACCTAATTAAGACAATAATATATGATTTACATAGGATGTACATACTCAAATCATACATATGGTAGGATAACATGTAAAATAAAATCAAACCAATATGATGTCGTTTTACAATATTTTAAATAAAAAATTTACAAAATGTAAAGAAATATGTTTCATGTATTTTACTCTTTTTACCTCCATTTCCAGTTTTCCTTTCCTTTGAATATTGACCAATTAATAAGAATATATTTGTTTTTATTTTCTCATTTTAAAAAATCTGAAGAGTTTGTGAGTTTACGTTGCGCTTCATTATAAACAATAAAATAATCCTCATGATCTCCTTAGGACATCCCGAGACAGATTGTGTTGTTTGGGTTAAGGAACCACATTTTTCGAAAGCTATTTTATTTATAAAAATTGTGTTTTGAAGCATCTATAAATAGTGTTTGGCATATCTATTAACTAACAACTTTGCATACTATATTATACCACAATTATTTAAAATTTAATTTGTTCCACAATTCAACAAAAACAAAAAAACGTAGTTATTGCAGTTTATTTGAGGTTCTATATTCATGACAATTTTTTGTATTGATTTATATGGCATGGGTTTTTGTGCAGTTTTTCCCTTGCCATTAAACACCCGAATGTTCTCCAATTGTCGGCTGTAGCCGCCGTTTGGAATTTTCATGCGAAATGGCGAGTAGTGCTGTTGAAAAACAAGGTAGTTTAACGACAGGAATAAGAGTTGTGTTTGATGTCTCGGCGAAAACGCGCGGAAAACTGGTCCGTGTATTTAAAGCGAACTATTTGATATAGTATAGCGCTTTAGAAAACAAATGTTGTCATCGTAGGAGACATAGCAAAAATGTACAGGCAGGTTATGGTTGATAATTCTCAACGAGACCTTCAGTGTATCGTTTGGCTAACAAACTCTGATGATTAGCTTAAACATTGACGTATGGTATAGCTTCTCCATCATTTTTATCAACGCTCTGCATCAAGAATTGGCCGTAACTGCTAAAGAACCATTGAGGGTCTGTCGATAGTAAAACTCTTGTTAAAAGAAGTGTTCTAGGTGTTTAGTTCGCCGATTGCGGAGTCCAGGTAGTGGGCACGACCGTTTTTAAACTTCCCAACGGGCACGAAGAACCCAAATGTTTCTAAAACGTTTTTAGAATGTTCCAGAAACGTTCCTAAAACGTTATATGTCTGCAACTTTTACGGAACGTTTTATAAACGTTTCATCCATGTTGCAGACATATAGCATTTTAGGAACGTTTCTGGAACATTCTAAAAACGTTTTAGAAACATTTGGGTTCTTCGTACCCGTTGGGTTATGTTGCAGAACACGTGTTCTAGGTTTTTCAGGTCGTCGTTTATGTAGTCCAGGTAGCGCGCTTCATATTTTTAGATCTTATCATGTAAAATACTTAGCCCAGATGCTTAGAATCGCCGACTATGCAGTCCCGGTTGAGCGCTCCGTAGTTTTTGTTCTTTGGTCATCTGTTTCGGATGTTTAAGGTCGCCAATTGCGGATAAGATAAGACCAAAAACTCCGGAGTCCGCTACCTGGACTTCGTACTTGGTGACCTTAAACACCTGGAACACGTGTTCTGCAAGATAAGGTAAAAACCTGCGGAGAGCGCTACCTGGACTTCGTAATCGGTGACCTTAAACACGTGGAACACCTGTTCTGCAAGATAAGTTCGAAAACTATCGAGCGCGCTACCTGGACTCCCTAATCGGCGACCTCAAACATCCGAAACATGTGTTTCTGCACGATAAGACCAAAAACTACGGAGCACTTAACCTGGACTTCGTAATCGGTGACCTTAAACACCTGGAGCACGTGTTCCCGAGCACCTTTACTAGTACATATCGTGGTTCACATCATGTACGACGTTGTTTGTGACTCATACTTTCATAATTGCATAATATATTTTATGAATCCGTTATTGACACAATGTTCATGATCAAGTACATTAATAGTCTTGTCGATTTCAATAAAAAGAATCCCTAAACGCGCATTAAAACTTAATGACATTTAAGACTATTTCTAACAGTGTAGCAGATGCAAAACGTAATGGTGTATTTTTTTTAAATATTTTCTTGTTCTCATTAGTATACTCAGAATACTACATGAAGTATACAGTTACACCTTATCTTAAACTTTGTATAACAATAAGTCCCTTTGATAAGATTATGTTAAGTGATGTTTTGCTTAATGTTGCACACTTCTTTAGTATTTTATAGCCATTCTTATTGCACATATTTTTAGAACAACATATTTGTCTAATAATCTGTTTAATCTAAATGCCTGAAATTCAAATCTGGGCGTGGTAATATAATATAATTTTAGTAATGTTTCATTCTGAAGGCCCACGTCGTCGTCCTAGAGGAAATCCATCGGTATTAAGCAAGTATAGAAACTTCGTAAAGTCGCGAAAGCTGTTTGAGAAGCTTGTGTGGGTTCGGTTACAAACTCTTGCTCGTCATCCAGATAGTAGACACGATACGGTATGTCCTGGCTAGATCGTGTTTGTGATTGTGGCGAGATGCACCTACAGGAACATTGTTAGGAATTAAAGTTTACACAGTTTGACGCAAAACTGTCGACAACTTCTCGTTATACAAATAAAAAATGTGACTGAAACTTAATATCTCATTACACAATAAAATCTTACGAACCGTCTTATATTTCGTAACATATAAGAGTCAATCTCAACTTAAGAGAAGAATATTTGAATTATTTTAGAAACTGAGTAAACCTACGAAATAAATATTAGGAATTTAAATAAAACTTATCTAAGTGTTCGCTCTAAGAAATCTGTTGAAAACTTCCAAGGAATGCTGTAGAAATAGAAAGTACTGTTATATTATAACGAAATATTTAAAAATTATCCTAATTGTAAGCATATTATTATTGCATCATATTTTAATCATACCATATTCATATTATCTAAATATATCTGAATGAATAGAATTTGTGCTATTTCAAAAAATAATTAGCAACATTAGCCGATGTTTATAAAGGACCAAAAGGTATTTTATTTCTAGGCCAACGTTTCGACTATCTTGGAGGTCCTCATCAGGGGCGTCATAAGCCGCCGATCGGGTTATGATCCACTTTAGTTCTTGATGTTTCAATTTTGTGGATTGTCCATAATAATTTCCGATGAATTCATAAAAATTCCTCCGTCCAGGTGTTATAGCATTTCGTGTTAATTTAGTTGTTGGGTAAAAATCCTTTGTCATCGTGATGATGAATGAAAATGATGTAAATAATGTTTAAGGCCAAAATTCAATATAAAATGTTTCATCATTAAAAAATAATTCATCATCACCATGACGAAGGATTTTTACCCAACAACTCAATTAACACGAATTTTTATGAACCCATCGGGAATGATTATGGACAACCCGCAAAATTAAATCTTCAAGAACAAAATTGGATCATAACCCGATTGGCGGAATATAATGCCCATGATGAGGACCTCCAAGAGGGTCGTCGAAACGTTGGGCTAAAAATAAAAGACCTGTTCGTATCCTTTATAAAGATTAGGTTTAAACCGCGTTGCCCATTCTTTATACCGTTTATTTATATTATTTGTACGGTTCATCGACTACCGTTGTAACATTTTATATTCAACTAATATATAGTTATTAAATTAATTAAATTTCAGATTATGACTAAGAGATTAGTTTAATCATCCTGATACTGAAAGTTTGGGAAATATGGGTGATTAAATGAAAATTAATCAGTATGCACATTCTGGAAAAATAGAGTGCAAGGTTATAGAAGAGAAAGTAAGAACAGGATAGAGCCCTTGAACGAGGATTAAAAGAATTACATAGGTATACAAAAAAGGGGTCTTGGTATATAAGGGAAGCTATGTGAAATTTCTGACGTAATTTTGCAGGTAGAATCCGAATTTGAACTACGATTGGTGCATTACTTCATAATTATGAGATGATTGAGGTTATGTTCTCGAAAAAAATGGCAGTCACTTTGCAAGAAAGAGCCGACAGTATTCGAATAAAAGCTCATTTTTACGGGCAAGGGTAGAACTAAAAGATTCAAATCGTACAGAAGGCCAACAATCATTGTACCATCCTGTATGTAACCTCATAAATAGCAAAAAAATACGTTATTCTCCACAGCTGCTCAAAAACAAAACCATGAATGTGAATCTGTTAATTATGGTTGAATCGAGTAATGTTTTTAACATGTCAGGGTGTTATTTGTGTTGCAGATATAGATTAGCTATAGAAATAGAATAGTTAATAAGATATAACATTAATGTACTACGAAGGTTATGCTTATATATTATTATTTGTTCAGTCGAAAAACGTTACTGGGCCTGCCAGTCTACTTGATACCTTAGGCCTTAAATGGCACGTAAATTTCTACGAAATTTTTTGAAACGATTAAGTTTTCTGGAATGACGTTGCCTGCTTCTTGTAAAGCTAGCAAGTTATTTCTTACAAGCTTCGTTGTTTATTAAAATAAAGAGCAGTACATTTCTTCATGCGATCATAAATAGGCTTTAAAAGATTCGTTTTGAAAATGTTGATTTTCGAAAGTGGTCTTGCCATTTTCACACTGACCAAAGTCAGTTGTGTTTGACATGTCAAATATCAGTTTAAAAATCTTCTAATCTTAAATAAGATATATAGCTCCCAGAATTTTCAAATGTCGTTGTATTTTCCGGGAACGTGAATAAATGTTTAATATTATATATATATATATATATATAAATATATTTAATTATTTGTATTATGCCTTCAATGTTATTGTTTGTAATTTATTTGGCTACATTGTAAACATTTTAATCTTAGTAGCTTTCTATGATGAATTTTGATAAGCTAAGCATTAGTTAGTTTTCTGCATTTTGGAAGGAGTGTCTCTTTCACGAGTTTTGAAATTTCTGCATGGGTATTGTTGTTTTCTTCTACTTTACGCTTTTTCTTCTTATTATGAATTTGGTCACTTCGGGCAAAAAAATTACCATATAGTTTTTCATCAAATGTCTTGCATGTCTGCAAACGTTTCAGACCCTAAAGAACCCAAATCAACAATAAAAAAATTTTTGTCCGTGATCTTGTACGTACGTACGTCCGTACGTCCCATTTTTTTGTCTCACGATAACTCGCGAACGGATAAGCATATCGACATAAATTTTTTTTTAAAATGCGCGTCTTGGCATAACTTAGATCTGATTAGATTTTGGGGCAGATCCATCCGTCCATTACTAAAAAAAATTAGCCCCAATTAAGTTTCTTTGTCGTTTTTTGCATTTATTTTGAAAAATACAAATTTTATTAAAAAATATTTCAAACAAAAAAGATAGAGCATGAAATTCTCTACAAAAAAGGTTGTATGCATTTTCTTCCTAAAGTCAACGATAATGCCATAAAAACTGGTTTAAAATGTTTATGACTATTGTCTGAAAAAGTATTGAATTTGGTCATCGCGGCAAAAAAATTACCCTATTGTTTTTCATCAAATTTCGACGTTTCGACCCCCTACCTCCCAGGGGTAGTCTTTGCCAGCTCCTCGGGCGCGGTGACCCCCTACGGGCGCAAAGTTCATTTACGCCATTGATACGAAAATAACTATTTCGATATATCTAAAAGATGTCTTATATATATCTATAAGATATCCGTCATAGATCTTTTCGACACTTTCAAGATATCTTGGACGAATTATATGTATACAGGGTCATCGAAAAGTATCGGACCCCCCTAATATCTTCAGTTAGAATGCACTTAGGAGAAAATGTCCAATATCAAAGTTGTATGGTTTCAAGCGGGGAGTAAGATGATGACCTTGACTATGACCTTGACCGTGTCCTTCAAGGTCATTTCAAGGTCAATCTTATTTTTTTAAATAGAACCCCCTACATTTTATTGCATATTCTTATAGCTTATCTCGAGAGCTTTCCAAAACACTATGATAAAATATTTTTTTATTAAGTACTTTTTGAGTTATAAAGGTTTGAAGTTAACAATTTTTTGACACAAAATGTAGAATATCTTGCCTTAACTGGTCGGACTCGCACACCACTTAACAAATTGTTAACTTCAAACCTTTATAACTCAAAAAGTACTTAATAAAAGAATATTTTATTATAGTGTTTTAGAAAACTCTCGAGATAAGCTATAAGAATATGCAATAAAATGTAGGGGGTTCTATTTAAAAAAATAAGATTGACCTTGAAATGACCTTGAAGGACATGGTCAAGGTCAAAGTCAAGGTCATCATCTTACTCCCCGCTTGAAACCATACAACTTTGCTATTGGACATTTTCTCCTAAGTGCATTCTAACTCAAGATATTAGGGGGGTCCGATACTTTTCGATGACCCTGTATATCATCAATAATAGCTAATATAAAAATAAATTATTACCCAGTAAACAATCATAAAAGGCCATTTGTTTTAGCAGCTTTTTTTCCTGGCATTTGTTTTACTGCGGTACAGTTCATGGCTAGGTCACGTACAAAATATCTTCGTAGTATGCTGCTTAAACTTTTTGTCAATGTACGAGAACGATCAGTCCAAAGTCATGGGAAGAGCTTTCATCTTAAAGTAAAAGAGTTTTAAAATTATTCACAATATATAATAAATATATTAAAATTACTGTAAACATGAATAAAACTCAGGGTAAACATTCGGAAAGACTGGTCACCTGGAAAAAATTGTATTCACATGTTTGCCGACCTATTTTGGATCGCTGAACACGAATCTGAAGTCAAAATTTGTCGCTCGGACATATCTTGGCCGCTGTATTGAAAGGACATCGAAAAAATGTCATTTTTACAAATTTTTTGCATTTATCTTGAAAACTTGAAGTCGCGCGAAAAAGAGTTACCATAAAAAGATGTAGAGCATGAAATTCTCTACAAAAAAGGTCCTAAACATTTTCTTCGTAAAGTAAAAAATAACGCCGTAAATGGTGGTTGAATATGAGAACAATTGACGTGTTTTTAGCATAATGCCCACACTCGGCTGCCTACTGGGAGGGTCTGCGCCCCTCCTCCCCCAAATCCTCCCGCTAAAAAAACCTAACCTTCTTGGTTTGCAAAAACTCCGTCTATAGGTGCACCAAACATCCCACGATATGTATGATCAATCATTTTTAATATTACCCGAGATGTACCAGGTGGAGGTTACACGGTCGGGTTTAGATCTCTTCGGGGTGCTTTGTTCAGGTGGTTCCCCTTGCCGTCACCTGTTTGTGTGTGTGCGTATGTGCGTGTGCGTGTGCGTGTGCGTGCGCGCGTTTCTATGCGTATGAATGTGTAGTGTGCATGTGCGCACGTTTGTGTGTGTGCGTTCCCGCGAGTTCCTCCACTTAATTAGTTGGTAACTCGATGGAACTAACTGACATCATGTTTTTTTGAAATTCGGCGATCACGTCGAAAAACGCAGAGATTCGAATTTTTAACGGGTGGCCTCGTTTGGGCAAATACTCAGCAAGATGTAAAAAATAAAAAAACGAAACATCTGATTGTCATAACTAAGCTGAATTCGTTTGTTCGCCAATGAGACACTGAATACACCATCTCTCATCAGCGCATCCAATAATAAATTGGATATGCCTAAATTCCATCTTTGCTGTATATTGCTGTCACTAACAAGCAGCATAATCAACGAAACAGTAACCCATTATTGAGACGGGAACGCGTATCGACTACGGAATCGCGATACGCCATCTAGCGGAGTTTGAATCCGGCTAGTTCCTATCCTTCTGAAATTCACTGACTACATTCTCATATTCAACCTTCATTAACGGCGTTACTTTTAATTTTAGGAGGAAATTATATCAAATCATTTTTGTAGACAAATACGAGCTCTACATTTTTTGTTTGAAACTTTTTTTCGTGCGAGGTCGAGTTTTCAAGATAAATGAGAAAAACGAAAAAAAAGGACGTTTTTTCGATATTTTTTCAGTATAGCGGCCAAGATATGGCCGAGCGACAAATTTTGACTTCTGATTAGTGTTCAGCGACCCAAAATACGTCGGAAAACATGTCAATAAAATTTTTTCCAGGTGACCCAGTCTTTCCGAAGGTCTACCAAACTCAGTAGGACAAAGTACCATTAATAAATAGTTCGCAATATTACCATTAACTCAGAAATATTACATGTAATTCATTAACTAAATATGAAAATAAAATATAAATAACCATAAACTGTCATTGCTGAATCGTCATTATTACTATGGCTTTGTGTCATTTGCCTATTAATCCGCTTAGTTATGTATTTGTTTATAAAATTAACCAGATAACTATTGTCTAATAAATAGTGATTAACTTTCTTTAGGTTTTCTTTTTTATGCAACTAAATTATAAACAATTGTAATTTTTTGTGAACTTAGTTGTTTTATTACTTGAAACATCTACCCGAAAAGGTGGGTTTTTGAATCTTGTTCTTGTTCACAAGTAAATTTCAGTCGTTCATGGGAGCTGTTACAATGGGAGCTGTTATACTTGTGAGAATATTGTTTACATAGCGATTATAAAAAAGTGGAATAAAGGATAAATTTGTTAAATATTCTATTTCTAAATCATCCATAATTAGATCTGAAAAAATCGACGATACAGGCGAACCCATAGGAACGTGTTGTCGAACAGGAAGTCCGTAATCGGCTGGAATTTTGATTTTATTAATAATTAGACTGTGTAATTCAGTATTATTTTTTATATGTGATTTGGGTTTTTTTTTGTGGTTGCTAGTAAAAATCTGGTCAGAAATTTTGAAATATTATGTGTAGGTATATTAATAGTAGAAATAATATGCTTAAAGAAGTATTTGTTTTATGGACTTGCGGCAAACCATAGCCTCTAAGGTGATTTTTGTTTGTATGCGTAATTGAGTGGTTGTGTGCATTGTATCCTAATAGTTCATTTTCGTTTAAAAATTCTAGTATTTCATAAGATGAGGGTTGTAAATATTTGAGTGGATTGTGATCAATAGCAGTGTGATTATTTCGATCAGAAAACGATTTTTCCATGTGTTCTATGTACATATGCGACTTGTCTAATGCGACTGTAATATTTGTTTTGTTTGCACGTGTGAATATTACATCCTGATTTACCTTAAGAAATTGGATTCTTTTTGCTAAATAATTTACTATTAATTTATATATTGATGAAATGTGTTTGTTATTTTTCATGGCGGATTTTAATGTATTAATTATATTTATAATTTCTGGTTTAGGCAATGTTTTATGCGCGAGTAAAAAGGATTCTGTGGATTTGATGGTATCAATAATGCTTTTATTGTCATATAATATCTTGGAAAATTGAAATCAGTATATAATTGTAATATTATTTTAATATTCTCAGGTATTGTTTTTGTAGAGAAGTTGACAAACCATTTTTCATTGATTTTTGAAAAATTAATGAGTTGTTTATTGTTTGTAGTATGCTTAGTTAATAAATGTTTTTATTTAATCGGATTTGTATTTCTGCTGTGAATTTATTAAATTTATCATTTTGCACTTTAATAATATTTACATGTCAACAGGGGACTATGATCTGGCTATCCTGTGTTAAACGTTGTTTACGTTTCTCTATGTATTGTATATATATATATATATATATAGAAATAAGTAGGAGACACATACAAGATTTAGATATTCCTCTTGAAGATGATCGTCCATAAGTTAGTAATTAAATTGTATTATATTTACATAGACCTACGCTAAACGTATCAATATTATGTATTGTGATCTCTGAGCGAGAAAGAGGAATGTTCAAATTAAGAAATAGTATCGTACAAGTAACAGTACCCAAGTGCCACTCGGGGATTGACTTTTTGTTACGCGCATTTTGTAGAGAAACGAAAAATATTTGATACGTATTTTTTTGTTTCGGCAGACATCACGTTTTAAGGGATGAAATTAGGGGTTGAAATATTGAATTTTTTAATAAACGAATGCATTTCCTTCCAGTGACATACGATTTGTTTGTAACTTCATATATCTATGTAATTTTATGCGCTCATCACGAATATGACCACAAAAATGGCCGGCAAGGTCATTTTCAAGGTCAAAACTAAAAGAAGCTCAAAAACACGTTGTTTTTTTTTGCTTTTACAGGTTTATATTGAAAGGCATCATTTTTTTTTCTAATAAGTAAATATGTATTTGAACAAAACCGTATATGGGCAAATCAGCAGAACTGTTGACTTTCATGTTATTTTAAGATTCACGCAAATGAGCTGTACAGAAATATTTATAAAACATTACTATTTACTAAAAAGGATATGCTTTTCAAGGTAAAGTTATTTATTTTACATGATAGTTGATTAAAAAACCAAAGGAAACGAAAGCTCATAAAATTTGAATAAACTACTGCGTGCAAGTCGTATTTTTTTTAAATATTTTGTTCTGTAACTTTTGGAACGTGTATTCTTTTCAAAATATGATAACTTAAAGTATTCAATATATTAAGTTAAGAGTTTCTTTTCTGATATGTTTTCGTAAGTGAAAATATCCTTTGTTTGTGTATTCTTTTCATTTGGAAATCATGTCGTTGATTAATTGCACTTTATAAAAGCCAAAGATACTTGAAAAATAAGTGTGCCTATCGCCCAATAAGAATGACATGCGTCCAAATTCGCGTGCAGAAGATTTATGGAAAATGGAATTTTCGTTAATTTCCAACAAAAACTTTTGGAACAAACAATATTATGTCTCCATACTTTGGGAATTTTTAATTGATGATACAATAAGTGACGTATTGCAAGGAATAAGGTGTGCCTTGTCTCATCTCAATTCTGTGCCTATTACAACCTATAGCCTTCGTGCGTAACTCTTGTTGAAAAATGACATTTTTGTCTGGCACACGAACTATACACAATTAAATGCCTCGATTATTGGCGTAATTTATTGTTTTAGGTGTCATAATAATACTCTGAACTTGTTCCAGAAATACAATACGATGTTCAGGGGTAAAACAAGACATGAAATTATCTCTTTGACACAAACTCCTTTCTTTAGACGGAAAAATGCTGAAATTTGTTACGCGCGGGTTTTATTGGTAACTGAACATAAATACGTTGACAAATATTAAAAATTGAAGATGGTAGATACAATATGGCGGACCAAATTCTTAAAAAGTTGCTTGAACCAGCTGAAACTGTGTATTCGGGGTCGCTCATCGGTCGAGATTCGCTATATATAGCTTTGCTCCAGAAATAATGAAAATGTAACTTTGGGTAACTTTGTATTTCAGCTCCCTTGCTTCATCTTTTCTGGTTAAAAATTAATAAATATGGTACTAGTGACAACTTACGTTATACCTATTTAAAATTTTTGTTCAGCATTGCCGGGATGCTTATGCCTTAAATCGACTTAAATAAATGTTTGCTGCTAAAATTTGTATATCATGCACCTGAAAGCAAAAAGAAAGAAAACCCCCGAATACACAATTTCAGCTTGTATGAGTAACTTCTTACAAATTCGGTCTTCCATATTGAATTCGCCATCTTGAATACTAAATATCTGACAGATTCGTGACCAGTAACTTAAAAAAACCCGAGTAACAAATTTCATCTGTTTTCCGCGTACAGAAATATGTTTGGTTCGAAGATATAATTTTAGGTCTCGTTTTACTTGACTGCACTGGAACAATCCTTTAAAAGTCGTAACGTGTCGTTTTTTTACATTTTATATGTTTAGGAGTGGCCTCCGGTTGATTTTAAATGTGTGCCACCAAAAAAAAAATGTTTTTCTTAAAGCGTAAAGTTAAAAGTTCTGTGGATTTACCTATATAAGTAATTAAAATAAGTAATTTATTATTAAATTTTGTATAAATAATTCTATAATAAGACATGGTTTCGAGTTATTTTTTATCAATGAAATTGAATAGCTCTACAAATTTTTCAATATTTTATCTTTGTTAGCAAATTGTTTAAACAAAGATGGTTCAAACCACTTCAACTGGTTGGAATACATAAATTAGTTAAATACATATTTACTTATTAGAAAAAAAATGATGCTTTTCAATATATTCCTGTAAAAGCAAAAAAACCACTCGTTTTTGAGCTTTTTTTTTAGTTTTGACCTTGAAAATGACCTTGCCGACCACTTTCGTGGTCATATTCGTGATGAGCGCATAAAATTACATAAATATATGAAGTTACAAATAAATCGCATGTCAGCACTGGAAGGACATGCATCCGTTTATTAAAAAAATCAATATTTCAACCCCTATTTTCATCCCTTAAAACGTCATGTCTGCCGAAACAAAAAAATACGTATCAAATATTTTTCGATTCTCTACAAAATGCGCGTAACAAAAAGTCAATCTCCGAGTGGCACTTGGGTAGTGTTATTTGTTAGACAACCCTATTTATCGCAAACTGTTTAAAAATCTCACTTTAACCCAGGTGATTATTCGCTCCGAGTGCAAAAAATCATTTTTGATTTCCCTTAGACGGAACGATATAATTCCCTTCCACATTGAAAAATTATGCAATTTGAATAGTATTAGTTTACACTATCCCCAACGTCAAAAAACAACAATGTCTGTTATTATCATTTCCAACGAAAAATACTTAATATCGAAATTCGCGACATACATATACAGTACGTAGAGAAACGTAAACAACAATTAACATAGGATATCCAAACTATCAACCCTTGTTTACGTGTAAATATTATTAAAGTGCAAAATGATAAATTTAAGAAACTCACTTGAGAAATACAAAGCAAATTAAATAAAAACATGTATTAACTAAACATAATATGAACAATAAAGAACTGATTAATTTTTCAACAACATATACTAACCTTTTTTAACGAGAATGAACTACTAGGATACGAGGCACACAACCACTCGCTCACACAACATAAACAGAAATCTCCCTAGAGATTATTTTAGGCCTATTATTTCTACTATTAATACATCTACATACAGTATTTTAAAATTTCTGACCAAATTTTTACTAGCAATCACTAAAAGAAAATCAAATGTATATTAACTAAATAAGTATTCAAAACAATCCATTTCACAAAAAAAAATTGCAAGAGTTTATAATTTAGTTAACGGAGCAACTTTGCTTTATGAGACCTCATTTAAAAAGAAAATTAGGACATTTTTACTAAACAATAGTTATTCGGTTAATTTTATAAACAAATACATAAGTAAGCGAAATATGCAAATAACTAAAAACAGTAATAATAATGATTTAACAATGAAAGTCAATGGTTATTTACAAGTTCCAAACTTACAAAACAAATACAAATCGATCGAACGGTTTTTACGCCCGATTGGAATAAAAGGTGTTTCGTCTGTACCACATAACTTTTCAAAATATATTGCTAAGGATGAAGATCAGTGTTACAAAATTATCACGAACAATACGGTATATTGCATACCGTGCAATAACTTCAATGCTATTATGTGGATGATACAAAATGACATTTGAAAATTAGAATTAATGAATTCACAGGATTTGAAATGGGACAATATAAAAATACTATATATAGAAACACAATTTTACAACAGAGGAATATCTAAAACAGTACATATAAAATTACAAAAACAACCTTTGAATACTGTTGAAGAATTGTTTCGCTTACCTGAAACATAGGAGGATAATATTGATTGTTTGGAAAATCGTTTTTCGCAAACGAACGAACAACTAAGGCAAATATATAGGACACACGTACAAGATCTAGACAACCTCCTGAAGATCGCAAGCCGATCGAAACGTAGAGGTTTCGCTTTTAACAACAAAAACATTCGTATGGTATAAACCGTTAATTAAATTTAAAAAATTCATTAACGTTTGTATAATTTTTAACGATAAAAGTTAAAATACTCATATCTTTGTTCTATTTTATACAATGTTTAAAATAGAACGTATCTCTGTCCATAACTCTCATATTTGGTTTTATTGGGAATGATATCCATTTCAATTATTTTTGAGGTATTATTTCC
Source organism: Trichopria drosophilae (assembly GCA_030407085.1). Lineage (NCBI taxonomy): Eukaryota > Metazoa > Arthropoda > Insecta > Hymenoptera > Diapriidae > Trichopria > Trichopria drosophilae. Next base: position 13,778,190 of record CM059584.1, on the reverse strand, counting down.
GGTTTACGTATTTGCCGTTTCTTGAAGTTGTTTTCGATTTTTAATTAGTTGGGACGTGTCAAGTGAAAAGAGAGATTCTGTTGATCGATTTAATCGATCGTGTTTTGCAAAAGGATCGATCAAACTATCTGAAGTTAAATTTGCGTCTGAAAAAAAGGCAGAATCTTGTATTGTGCTGTTACAGTTGTCGTCGGAAGGACTGTTTATAGGAGAAATTATATTTGTATCTTTTTTTTTGTGGGTTGTAAACCCGAACCCAAGACTTCAGATCTTTGCTTTTCGGATAAATGCTGTGTATTACTTCGTGTATTCATGTATATGCATACACGACGAAAAGGATGTGAAAAGGATGATTAAATGGGACAAAACATACGATAAGTTTGAAGCTTATAAGTATATATATTTTTATTTATTATATATAATAAAAAAAAAAAATTTTTCGAGGAAATCGGCTTCGTGGCTCAGGCGGTTAACGCACTGGACTACGGAGTCGTAGGTCGTGAGTTCGATCCCCGTCCGGTGAACAATTTTTCGATTTCGTTTTCAAGCAGCAGCTCGCTGTTGGTAAGACGAGCCACGTTGTTTGTTTACGTTTTCGAAAATATTGTTTATCTGGCGGAAATCGACTCATGACCGCCGCTGTACTTGGTGTAGGTTTCTGCAGTCCTACATTTCATACACAAATGTGAAGTATGGCGCCATCTTCGTAAGTCGATCTGCAGCTCTCGCAAAATTCTCAAGATTAATAACAATATGGCTAAAAATAAGTAAAAGGGCGATTCCGCCCGTTAATTAAAAATAAAAAAAAAAAAAAAAAATATATATAATTTTTTTTATTATTCTTAATCTAAAGTTATTATTTCGATATTTTCTTCATTTATAATTTGCGTCTTGAAAATAGGCTGTACCTTATTTGTTGGTTTTTGACTAAGTTTGAAGTTCTGTATTTCGATTAGTAATTTTTCTTTTTCATTGACCGCTTTCCGAAGGTGTTTTTCCTTGATGGATTTAAGTCTCAAATTTGTCTCTGTTTTAATTTGGTTCTGTAATTTGGTAACTTGATAGTTATAAGAAAAGTTTTTCGGCTTAGGCAACGCGAGCCATCTTCTGGTTTATGGCTAATGAAAGTTAAAAGAAAGTCTAATTTGAAACGGTTCCGTTCCAACATGCTACGTCTACGTGATCTCAACGCTATATTAAAAAAAAGGGACTCGTTTGTCCGATACCGACATACAATTACGACAATTTTCCGATTTGTCAATACATACAAAAAAAAAGGGTAATCGCGCTAGTTACGGAGACGTAACATTTACATTTTGTAAGTTATTTATTTTAAATATTTTATAATGACATCGTATTCGTATAATTTTATTTACTTGTTATCCATACAATTAACAAAATAGAACGCATATCCTTGCAATGGCAAGGGAAAAACTGCACAAAATCCACGCCGGGTACCGCAGATATAAATCAACGATTCTCTGTCAGTACCATAAATACAAAAAATTGTCATGAAAATAGAACCTCAAATAAACTGCAATAACTACGTTTTTTTGTTTTTGTTGAATTGTGACAATTGTGGAACAAATTAAATTTTAAATAATTGTGGTATAATATTGTATGCAAAGTTGTTAGTTAATAGATATGCCAAACACTATTTATAGATGTTTCGAAACACAATTTTTATAAATAAAATAACTTTCGAAAAATGTGGTTCCTTAACCCAAATAACACAATCGGTCCCGGGATGTCCTAAGGATCTCATGAGGATTATTTTGTTGTTTATAATGAAGCGCAACATAAATTCGCAAACTATTCAGATTTTTTAAAAGGAGAAAATAAAAACAAATACATTCTTATTAATTGGTCAATATTTAAAGGAAAGGAAAACTGGAAATGGAGGTAAAAAGAGTAAAATACATGAAACATATTTCTTCACATTTTGTAAATTTTTTATTTAAAATATAGTAAAACGATATCACATTGGTATGATTTTATTTTACATGTTTAATGCATCAATTAACGCTTTCACAGGCATCAATCCAGTCATTTTAGACATCCAACGGCTCCGATAAATCGTTTGTTCTTGTTTGGAAGGCCTCCAAACACACCCCACTGGTAATGCGTGCTACGTTGCGTCTTTTGTCTCTGTAAAATAAAATTGCAGTTAATTACGAGTTGTGTAAATTTATCAAATAGAATATAGTTTGTTAATATGCATATGTGTCAATAACGAATTAAGAAATTAGCGATTATGTGTGTAAAGACGTATACAAAATCTGACTACTTACATTTTCACATCGCGCGATTTCTCGTGGTTGCAGAATGGACACTTGAACTCTACTTCGAGTGGTTCAATTGTTTTTTTTCTTGGTGGAGGTTTCCTTGCACTTTTTCGGCGACCCATTTTCCAAAAATTATGTGAAGAGGCGTGGATCACGAAAGGCCGTACAAGGCTTCTTCCAAGCAACTGTCACACTGACGTAGGAGAGTACCGGATTCACAGGTCAGATTTCCTGTACGAATCATCACCTGTTGATTGTTGTTATCATCAGCTGTTGCTGTATGTGCTGTTTTTTAAGCGATTTCAACCATTATATAATATTTTATAATCCTTTAGCTACTCATACAGTGTAATAACGCTTAAAAATGATTTGTGTTACGCGGGAGTTTTCTACCGTATGCTAAGTACTGAAGACAATCATTACATATCGCTTGAGGAAATGAAGTCATTGGAGCGAGGGAGATGAGGGGCCGCTGATAGTTTATCACACCTCCTTTGTATCACTCTTGTATAGAAATTCGCATACGTACCCAGAAACCCTGCGGGCGGAAAAGGCGATTGATTGCCCTTTGCGCATGCACAGAAGCTTGTTACGTTGCCAAGTGGCAATTAACTTTTGTCGGATACCTTCATCAGTACTAATTTATGCAAGTATGATAAAATAGTAAAAATAATTTGTCGACCGTGTAATATAATTATTAATTATAATTTTTGTTATAAACGGTCACTATAGAACCAAAACAAATACAAATACAAATATAAACATAATTACAATTAAATAAATAATTTGGACTATACTCACTAAATACAAATAAAAACACAACTACAAATAAATAAATAATTAAGACTATATTTCGGCCTCTTAGTCTGGGCCCTCTTCAGAAAGTCAAAAATCAATTGAAAATTAGGAGGAAAACATGTATTAAAATTAAAAATTAAAATTTAAACTTCCATTTTACATAAGATACGTTGATGTCATTTTACTAGCTATTCCTGGTAACAAAGAAGCATATGTTTTAAACACATTCACAAGTTTACAAAAAATAAAACGCTATAAGAACAGAATTTCTTTTAGATATGAGACGGAAAAAGATAATAAAATAAGCTTTCTAGACTTCCTTGTTATTAGGAAAGAAAATGGTTTTTTTAAATACTGACTGATATCATAAGGACACATGGCCCGGAAGAAACCTTAATTATGCATCTGATCATCCTTTAAAGTACAAATTAAGTGTAGCTTACGAGCTAATAGACAGAGCGTTGCAATTATCTGAAATCTCGGTTTAGAAAAAAGAATTTGAAATTAGTGAAAAATATTTTATATGAAAATGGTTTTCCTGTTGATATTATTACAGAATGTATCCGTTTCAGAGTAAATAAATATTGTAATACATTAACTTATTGTAAAAGAAATGAAGAAATTAACTACAACAAAATAACATCTATCCCATATATTGTTAACGACTGGTGGAAGGGCTTGTAAATAAAAACACGCGGTTTGATCGGCCGACTAAAAAACGTATTAATTTATTGCGATCAACCGGTGACGATCCGATCGCGGCGCGGACTTCTAACCTTCTCACGTTCCAGAACGTTCTCTCTCAACCCGATCGTCACTTTTTCACATCTTCGTTCGATCTTTCAAACTCTCGAACTAAATAGACTGCAACGTCGTTTTATATATCGATATCATACTATTCGAATTACAAATAATTGTATCGAGATCGTCACCATTTCGAAGGGCCTTTTACATAATTTACCTAACAGGCCTGCTTAAAATTACAACAAAGACTACGTAAAGAAAACATCCGTTTTGTATCAAAACCAGTATTTAAAAACATTGGTGCAACTAAACCTTACAAGGATCGGTTACCCATACTAAAACATAGCAATGTGGTATACGAGATACCTTGTGCATAGTGTAATATTGTGTATATATCGGACAAACTAGTAGAATTTTAGAAACTAGAGTTAAAGAACATGCTAGAAATATAAATGGGGAACCACAATTTTTCACTGGCTTAACCTATCATAGAATTAATAATAATAATAATAATAATATGGTCTTTATTGAACAAAGAAAAAAGATTTGCTCAAAGGGCGAGACACAGCAAAATGCTGTTTTACAGCCTGACCCGCTGTGTATTATCTATTTTTTTTACTTCGACCCAGACTAAGCCTGGACGAAGTATTGAATTTGGTCACTTCGGGCAAAAAAATTACCGTATAGGGTAGATGTACCAATTACTGGGCGCCATCTGACCTATTACTGCGTTCTGTCCCTATTTAGTGCGGATGCATGTATTTCTTATAAGGTTATGACCGCAGTAATAGAACACACACAAGCCGCAGTAATAGGTTAGATGGCCCCTAGTAATTGGTACATCTACGCTAGTTTTTCATCAAATGTCGACGTTTCAGACCCTAAGGACCCAAATCAACAATAAAAAAATTTGTGTCCGTGATCTTGTATGTACGTACGTCCGTACGTCCCGTTTTTTTGTCTCGCGGTAACTCGCGAACGGATAAGCGTATTGACATACATTTTTTTTTTAAATACGCGTTTTGGCATAACTTAGATCTGATTAGATTTTGGCGTAGATCCATCAGTCCATTACTAAAAAAATTAGCCCCAATTAAGTTTCTTCGCAGTTTTTGCATTTATTTTGAAAAATATAAATTTTATTAAAAAATGTTTCAAACAAAGAAAAATAGAGCATGAAATTCTCTACAAAAAAGGTTGTATGCATTTTCTTCCTACAATTAACGATAATGCCATAAAAACTGGTTTAAAATGCTTATGACTATTGTCTGAAAAAGTATTGATTTTGGTCAGCTCGGCAAAAAAAATTACCGTATAGTTTTTCATCAAATTTCGACGTTTCGACCCTCTACCCCCCAAGGGTAGTCTTCGCCAGCCCCTCGGGCGCGGTTATCACCTACGGGCGCATATGTTCTTTTACGCCCTTGATACGAAATGGTAGTTTTCGGTCCATGGCCGTAAAGTAACATCGGACGGCTGGAGTACCGATTGGACGTCCGAGGACTTGCGAAGCTGGTCCGAGGATGCACAAGAGGTACGAAGCCGTCCGATTTTACGGCCGAGGAGCGAACATTGCTTTTCTTCACAAGTGTGCGATAGCGCACTTTACGGACACGGGTGAAGAAAATAACTATTCCGATATATCTAAAAGATGTCTTACAGTATCTAAAAGATATCCGACAGAGATCTTTTCGACACTTTCAAGATATCTTTGACGAATTATATGTATATATATTGTATATATATTAGTACATTTCGATACATGTGCGTAAAATAGGATTTTACGCGTCGTTTTTTAACATGGGATTAGATAGGCCGGTGCGTAAAATCGAATTCTTGCACACGCGTGTCGAACCGTATTTTTTGACATACTATGCGGAAAATTTGTGCGGCGTTTTTTGTGTGTCAAATACGAGGTGGCATACGAGTGATGACCGCGGCGCACGACTACGCCCGGCAAAGCCGGGTGGCAGGAGTGTGCCCCGGCAGCACGAGTGCGTAAAATCGTATTTTACGAACCACAAACGGTGCGTAAAATCAAATTTTACGCATACGTATGTCAAAATAGTAGTTTTCGATACAAGGGTGTAAAGTTCAACTTTACGCACCGATTTTAACATGGGATTTAGATAGGGCGGTGTGTAAAGTTGAATTCTTACGCCCGAATATCGAACAATATTTTTTGATATATGTATGCGTAAAGTTCGTGCGCCTTTTTCGAGTGCGTAAAGGGCGACTTTACGGATGAGTGCTGACCGATGGACCCGAGTGGCTGGCGAAGCCTGTATATATTACGTTTTGAGTTTCTTTTTAAACTTTATGTTGTGTATAGCAATAGCTAAAGAGTTCGACAATCAGCAGCTGACATGATTGGTTCAGGGAATCCTTAGCGTCCCCACTCCTAGCCCATTTGTCCGTATCGTCCAAAGACCACCTCCACTCTCCACCAACACTCCATTCCAGTCCTCTCTACTTCTGTGACCTGTCCAGTCCTCTCCTGCGTCAGTGTGACAGTTGTTTGGAAGAAGCCTTCTACGACGTTTCGTGATCTACGCATCTCCACATCAGTTTTTGAAAATGGGTCGCCGCAAAAGTGCAAGGAAACCTCCACCAAGGAGAAAAACAATTCAACCACTCGAAGTAGAGTTCAAGTGCCCATTCTGCAACCACGAGAAATCGTGCGATGTGAAAATGTAAGTAGTCAGATTTTGTATACGTCTTTACACACATAATCGCTAATTTCTTAATTCGTTATTTACACAACTCGTAATTAACTACAATTTTATTTTACAGAGACAAAAGACGCAACGTAGCACGCATTACCTGTTGGGTGTGTTTGGAGGCCTTCCAAACAAGAACCAACGATTTATCGGAGCCGGTGGATGTCTACAATGACTGGATTGATGCCTGCGAAAGCGTTAATTGATGCATTAAACATGTAAAATAAAATCATAACAATGTGATATCGTTTTACTATATTTTAAATAAAAAATTTACAAAATGTGAAGAAATATGTTTCATGTATTTTACTCTTTTTACCCTTATTTCCAGTTTTCATTTCCTTTAAATATTGACCAATTAATAAGAATATATTTTTTTTTATTTTCTCCTTTTAAAAAATCGGAATAGTTTGCGAGTTTATGTTGCGCTTCATTATAAACAACAAAATAATCCTCATGAGATCCTTAGGACATCCCGGGACCGATTGTGTTATTTGGGTTAAGGAACCACATTTTTCGAAAGCTAATTTATTTATAAAAATTATTTTTCGAAGCATCTATAAATGGTGTTTGGCATATCTATTAACTAACAACTTTGCATACAAAATAATACCACAATTATTTAAAATTTAATTTGTTCCACAATTGTCGCAATTCAACAAAAACAAAAAAAAAAACGTAGTTTATGCAGTTTATTTAAAGTTCTATTTTAATGAAAATTTTTTGTATTTATGGTACTGACAGAGAATCGTTGATGTATATCTGCGGTACCCGGCGTGGGTTTTTGTGCAGTTTTTCCCTTGCCATTGCACACCCCAAAGTTCTGCAATTGTCGGCTGTAGCCGCCGTTTGGAATTTTCATGCGAACTGGTCAGTAGTGCTGTTGAAAAACAAGATAGTTTAACGACAAATATAAGAGTTGTGTTTGATGTCTCCGGCGAAAACTCGCGGATAACTGGTCCGTGTATTTAAAGTGAACTATTTGATATAGTATAGCGCTGTAGAAAACAAATGTTGTCATCGTAGGAGACATCGCTAAACTGTACAGGCAGGTTATGGTTGATAATTCTCAACGAGACCTTCAGTGTATTGTTTGGCAAACAAACTCTGATGATTAGCTGAAACATTGACGTATGGTATAGCTGCTCTATACCATAGAAGATATTCTAGGTGTTTAGGTCGCCGATTACGGAGTCCAGGTAGTGGGCATCATAGTTTTTAAACTTATGTGGCAGAACACGTGTTCTAGGTTTTTCAGGTCGCCGTTTATGGAGTCCAGGTAGCGCGCTCCATATTTTTAGATCTTATCATGTAAAATACTTATCCCAGATGCTTAAAATCGCCGATTACGCAGTCCCGGTTGAGTGCTCCGTAGTTTTTTTCTTTGATCATCTGTTTCGGATGGTTTTGGGAGTCTCGATTGAGACGCGATTTTATACAGACGTGTGTTCGAGCGCCGTAAACACGTGTAGCGAGTATACTCGGCAGTGATAAATATAGTGATTAAATCAAATAACAGTTAGTTTTTGTAACTTCCAAACGTTCAAAACTGCACTTGCAGTTTGGAACGCAACGATCCATGGCAATGGCTTCTGAATACAGGGGTCTAGCAACCAATCAAACCTCTCACAGCATCTTCCAAGTTACTACAGAAAAATCTTATTCAAACGTCACAGCAACCAATGTACATCCAAAACGGGATCAAGCGGGATCAAAACGGCACGTACCAATGATGACTATTTAGATGGCCTCGAAAGCCTACTCAACCTACAAAACATCAGATTACGTCTCAAATATTTCTGGTGGGCGAGTCTGCATATTTTTATCGAATTGTCAAATGGTTGAAAAGCTAATCAACAAAGAAGTGCAGGTAAAAGAGCATCTAATGAAAATTAGACCACTAATGGAGAGAAATAAAAGAGTCGTTATCTCAAACGTAAATCCGATCATACGAGATGAAATTTTACATGAAGCTTTGAAAGACAAAGATGTCAAACCAATTTCTAAAATTTCCGATATTAAAGCGAGCTTAACAAAACCTGGAAGATCCCATATATTTTCATTCAGGAGACAAATGTTTATAAAAGAAGAAGACGAACATTCATTACCAGAATCAATGCAAATACATTTCGAAAACACGTCCTACTGGATATACTTCAGCACCGACTCTACACGCTGTTTTATTTGTAAACAGAACGGACACATCGCAAAGCAGTGTCCAAATACAAACATAAATACAGATTATGAATCGTAAATAATTAATTCTAATGAAATGATTACCAACCTCGAAAAAAATGAATTTACAAAATCGGAAGCAGTAAATAAAATATTTAGAAATCAAAAAATGGGCCCCACCGACATCAAACGACTCTGAACAATCATCTGCCACACGTAATGATGAAAGATTAGTAAATATTGCTCAGCAACAAAAAATACGAATGAGTGAAAATAAAAATAAATACTCAGAATTCAAAAAACCTAGAGTAAAAAAAACAAAAGAAAAACGACCACTCTCCAGCAGAAACAAATTTATCCATTATACTCTAACCTGCAAAGAATATTATACAAACATCGGAGGTGACATATACACTCGAGTTTGCACAATTACAAGAATTTATTGAAAAATCATATGTATGTACAGACGTCCTGGAACTATCACGAAAATATTCAGAAGACACTCAAGGTATCATCGAAATGTTAAAAGACGTGCATCCGCACATACAAAATCGAACAATTAAGGCAAAACTTACTAGACTGCAAAACAAACTTCGAAAGACAACGGATGAATCTGAAATGGAAACAGACTATTCTCAAGATACCATAGACTCTGACAACAACGCGACTCCTTAAATTCAAAAGCATGCATAAAAAAACACCACGAACATCGCTAATAGAATTGAGAGTGGTATTCTGGAACACACGCAGTTTCTTACAACGAAAAGAAGAAATCGAAAAAAATTTTAATGATTGTCCCTGTTCGGGCGCCATTGTAACGATTTTTAATGGTTGACGGATTAAAAACAATTTTTTGCCATGCGTAATTAATTTTATATAAATAATTATCATTGTATATGGATCGGTGTTTCGTCCCAGGTCTGCTCACGGACTCGTCAGTTGGGCTATGCGAGCAGACCCTGCCAAAGACACGAAACTAATCGTAAATCGTAAATATATATATATATAATAAAATAAAGGATACTACTCACACGCATCCCTACCGCGACGCGCAAAACCGGAAACGCTACCGATCCTTAGTGATCTTTTTCGCGACACAAACTAACTGATATTTATCAACCGAGTTGATATTTATACCCACCTTGACGCCGGGAAATACGTAGATGCAATTTAGCTTGACTTTTCCAAAGCATTTGATTCGGTAGATCATGGTATTCTTATTGACAAATTGCATTCAGCAGGGATAGGCGGCACCTTACTAGCGTGGTGTGGTTGTACTCTTATCTTACATACCGCGTTCAGGCCGTCCTAGTTCGGTACTCCTTAATTTATTCTACATTATGGTAATATTTTAGTTTTATTTTGTATTTTAAGTCTACTTTAGTGTATGTGAGGGCAACCCTGCCCGTAAATAAATAAAATAAATAAATAAATAAGAATATTTATGAAAAAAAGAAATATTTCAAATATATAAATATTATTGTTTCCGATGGACTTTCCTACTTTTTTTTACCTCATAACGGCATTTCCCAAACTTGTGTTCCTGAACTTCGGTATTATGAATTTATTACACTATACAGGTTCAACCCAAGATGTCTAGACCACGTTTTCTCTATTCTACAAACCAAAGATCACTTGTTTCTTATTGTAACGATTTAACGCCTTTATTGCCGTGTTAATCTGCTGCACTCTTGAAATGTTTTTCCCAGACCTTACTAACCTGCCTCGTCTTAATCTGCTTAATGTGCATCACCTATACGTTTGCTACCTTTTTGTCTTAGCATCCACAAGTTGAACATAGACATCTTATCTAATACCCATAAGTCCAACAGCAACTAAGCAAATGTTGTTGAATGTTATATCCCTCCTATTTATTTAGGTTTCTTTTTTCAAACACGAATTTTATTTTAAATTTTGTATTGCAATATTGTTATTTGTCATAAAATAGGAAATTAATCAATTTGTAATATTATGCACCTAGAATAAAGGATAAAAATAAATATTCTAGACTGCTTAAAATTCGTTTATGTATAATTTTAATTCTTAAATGACAATTAAAAACAAAATAAATAAATATGTAGATACTTTTTATGCATTTTACTGAGCCTTATTTAAGGCTCTTAACTTTCTATACTGTCCCTTTTTTATTAACACATTTATTATTCAGTGTATAGAAAGATACATTCATAAACAACTATTAATCATAAATAATAAACATTGTTTTAAAATAACAAAAAAGTTTTAAATAATTTTCTTAAAATACACGTGATAAGCAAGTATAAAATAATTAAATGCAATTTTATTAAAGTGAAAAACAAACAAGTAATCTACTAGGAAATGAGTTTATACATTCACTATATTCTGCTATTTTTTTTAATAATAATAATTCCATATCAAAATGTGTTGATATTTATTAAAAAATTGATAATATTAATTTGTTAAAAAAAGATATTAAATTATGCAAAAATGACGTCAGCAAGGATAGATTTTTAGAATTATAAACACAATTTCAGAAGATATTGTTTGAAACAAAATAACCATAAATATTTTGTTGAAAAAGACAATTTTAGAAGAAAGAGAGAGCAAATGCTGTTTAGAACTGTGGTCAATCGTAGACTAGATTATATAAGATTTATTACCGATCCTTAAGATTGACCAAGATAAATTTGCAAATATCAGGTCAGTTCATGTCTCACGACAAAAAGGGAATGGGTATTTCTTAAAATCCATCTGATCCCATTGAACTTGACTTTTGCGCATTTTTTTAAACTCATCACGGCTTTTCTCCAACTTGTGTTCTTGAACTTCGGTATTATGAATTTATTTATACACCATACAGGTTGAACCCAAGGTGTCTAGACAACGTTTTCTCCGTTCTACAAACCAAAGATCTTTTGTTCCTTTTTGTAACGATTTAAAGCCTTTATTATCGTGCTAAATCTGCTGCACTCTTGAAATGTATTTCTCAGACCTTACTGAACTGCCTCCTCTTAATCTGCTTAATCTGCACCACCTTTAGGTTACTGCTACCTTTTTGTCTTAGCATACACAACTTGAACATAGACAATCTTATCTAATACCCTAACAAAATTACTTCGACCCAGACTAAGTCTGGACGAAGTATTGAATTTGGTCACTTGGGCCATAAACATTACCCTATAGTTTTTCATGTCGACGTTTCAGACCCTAAGGAACCCAAATCGACAATAAAAAATTTGTGTCCGTGATCTTGTACGTACGTACGTCTGTACGTCCGTACGTCCCGTTTTTTTTTGTGTCGCGATAACTCGCGAACGGATAAGCGTATTGACATAGATAGAGCATGAAATTCTCTACAGAAAAGGTTGTATGCATTTTATTCCTAAAGTCAACGATAATGCCATAAAAACTGGTTTAAAATGTTTATGACTATTGTCTGAAAAAGTATTGAATTTGGTCACCTCGGCAAAAAATTACCCGGTAGTTTTTCATCAAATTTCGACTTTTCGACACCCTACCCCCCAGCGGTAGTCTTCGCCAGCACCTCGGGCGCGGTGATCACCTACGGGCTCATAAGTTCTTTTACGCCCTTGATACGAAAATAACTATTTCCATATATCTAAAAGATATCCGTCAGAGATCTTTTCGACACTTTCAAGATATCTGTGACGAATTATATGTATATATATATTGTATATATAAGATCATAATGATACAGAGAGTAATTAGTAAAACACTGTAACCATGTAATATGCATCGAATAGTCTATTACAAATGCTTGAAGTAAGTGTTTTGCAACTTTTATTTATTAATACTTCGGCTGGCCTGTTGTCGGGGTCGAAGTTTTGAAAATGCTCATTTTCAATTTTCGTATATGTAAAAAACACTATATTGTTGTAACATATCTTTCGAGGCCACTTGGACCTAAATATGATTGGACCCCCAAATATCAATATAATTTTATAATATAATTGAAAGATGTTAGCGAACAAACGAGTATTAAAGAATAGCCGACTCTCTACTGGGTCGAAGTTTCTGAGCGAGCGGAGCGAGCGATGCACCACGCCAACACTAGTTTTATTTTAAATTTTGAATTGTAATGTTGTTTATAACAATTTGTCATAAAATAGAAAATTAATCAATTTTTAATGTTATTTGAAACAAAGAACAATAAATATTTTATATGAGAGGAGAGCAGAAAGACCCAATGTCATTTCATGTCTCGCGACAAAAAGGTAATGGGTACTTCTTAAAAACCAACTGATCCCATTGAACTTGCCTCTTGTACGTACACCCACACCAGGCTGCAGTATAAAACCAGGGTGAAACACAATAATAGTGTTTCCAGTTGAACTACGAACAAGTAAACGCTGCTTTCATTTTCAGTTATCGTCTTGTTAAAGTGTTAGTACCGCTTAAATAGTTGCCACCACATTTCGGATATTCAAAAGTCTTCTGTGATTTGGTTCGAGTCTTCGAAACGGAGCACTGCAACATCATATTTCGAGATCAACAACTTGTCGACATCGTCAGTTCAACTACCAAAAAGTAAGTAAAAGTTTGTTTTTTTTATATCGCAAAAAAAAGTTCAATTAAAAACTACTATGAGCAAATTAAAATAGTCAATTTTTTTGTATAAACTACTTCAAAATTAGGGCTCTCTAAGATTGAATAAATGAACATTCATTTTATTTTGTATATAGAAATTTCACTACTTTTTCAAAATTTAAAGTATTTACAACAATTGTTTGGTCAAGTTTTTCCACGAATCAACTGTCGATTGTAATCAGTTTTTGAGTTTATATATTTGCAACGATAACTATCAAAAAAGAAGATCGCTTCTTTTGGTAACCAATTAGGACGAAGCGCGAAGAGAGTTTTACCCGTGTTTATAACCTTTCCCGTTAAGGAACAGTTTTCGCGCTGGCAGTCTTAGCTCTAACGGTGGGGGAAAAAATAAAGCTACTACAGGTAAATATTAAGACTGAAGTGGGTAAATGTGATGCATTTCCGAGGCAATCGAATTTGACATTTATTTATAAGTAGCAGGGTTGGGTAAGTGAACTGTTTTTGTAACTAAGTTAAGTAAAAGATAACTCGTAATTTAGTTAATTGAAATAGGAGTTATGTTAACTGATAATTAAGTTAAAAGTTAACGATGTAATAAGTAATTAAGTGAAGTTAATATCAATTAACTTTTAACTCGACTTTTAACTTTTTATTTCTACTCGCTTATACGTGGCAAATGCGTTCACACAAAAACTGAACATTGCACTTATTCAAATTTGGAGAAAGAATTACATAAAGAGATCGCCCAAAGCAATGCGTTTTATGGACATTATTTAGAATCTACAGCAGATTGGACTACTCTGTATGCATTAAATCAACATGGTAATACAGTTTATCAAAAAGATGAAGGGTGTAATATAAATAGTGATAGCTATTATCTTAAATAACATGCTATTCGTATTTCGGTATTACAGTAGAGTCTCAGTATATTTACCTACTCGGATCCTTGCCTTCCACTCTCATCGCCTTATATTTAGCAAAAGAATGGAAGCGCTGATTCTCCCACTCTCATCGGTCACCTTACATTTGTAACGTCATAGTAGGCCCTTCCTGATGCCCTAGTCCGCTAGGTGGGGGAAAAACAGAGCGGGGACAGGCAAATGCAACGAGAAAGAGCCGGGACATAAATATAGCGAGACGCAAATATACCGGGACTCGACTGAATTCAAATTCATGAAACGCAAAAATGAAAAAGTAGTTCATATTTTGGTAACGTACAGAAATTTTCAAATTTTAATCAGTCATGTTCTATCCGCAATTTTGAGAAATTTTATTATCACCTAATTTAGAGTTGAGAGATAATGGTTTATGCATATTAATGAATATAAAAATAAACATTGCAAATTAGTATGAACAAGAATTGTAATAGATATATTTGTTTGTTTTAGAAATGGAATTCGGGCGAAGAATATTGAAAGTAGTCATTAAAGTATCTAACAGATCTGGCACTGATGGATTAAATACTAGTAAGCATTGCAGGAACTCGACTGCATCATCGTCCCTCATCCACGCCACTTCTGCGACAACATCAACCTTGACATGGTTGCATGCCAATACAACTGTTTCGAGCATTGATCCTAACTTGAGGGTTCTTTTATTACAAGATGCCATATGGTGGAAAGAATAGGACTTATATCAGCTTCTGTTGGATCAAGGAGCGGACATCAACAGTCACGAAGAGAAGCATGGAGATACTCCTCTTCATGTTGTCGTGAAGGTAAAATGTATGTACATGGTATACAGACGGCAGAACGTCATTCCACCTAGCGGTAGCTACTGGCGAAATGAACATTGCTGGGTTGCTTCTGAATCACAACTGTAACACCGGCATAGTCGATTGCAATTTTTGTAGGCCAGTATGCACAGCTATTATCCAGGATCAACGTGACATGCTGCGATTTTTTTACAAAGTAAACATCGACTCTACCAACAGCACGTCTCCATTGTATCACGCTGTAACTAACAAATACAAAGATATCGTTCAA
Organism: Trichopria drosophilae; assembly: GCA_030407085.1. Taxonomy (NCBI): domain Eukaryota; kingdom Metazoa; phylum Arthropoda; class Insecta; order Hymenoptera; family Diapriidae; genus Trichopria; species Trichopria drosophilae. Next base: position 13,762,935 of record CM059584.1, on the reverse strand, counting down.
ATCCTCCTGAATATGGGAGCTGATATTCTTGCTACTGACAAATATGAAACGCCCCTTTTACACTGCTGTTCCGACTGAAGACGTCAAAATATTAAAAATGATTGTTAATAAAGGATGCGAGAAACCGTTAAGTGATGAATTTGTTGATTACCCACAGCCGATATACAGAAGTGGTTGAAGTGGTGAACTGCGCAATTTTGGAGGATAATGATACAAAAGACTTTTGTTTAAGTTTAGGTCTTGAAATGTTGGAGAAATTACAAGATTTGTCAAAAAATTCTGAACTTTTTTAGGGAAGATAGTAATGCAACACTTGATTTGTATTATATTATACGCGATCTTGTAAATATAGGTACATCAGTGATATAAATACTGTGTATTATAATTGTATATACATTTTCGTAAGGTCTAAATTCTAAATTACTGTAATAAATTTTATAAATGTTAAACATTTTGTTACTTTTCTGCCCGGCGACGGGAAGTTATTACCTTTCATGCGACTGAATATCGATAATTCAAATAACACTGAGCAACTGTTTCTAAAAGTTTCATTTTGTTGTCTGCTTTTCGTATTTCATAAAAATACGAGTATGGGGCTTTTCTGCAAAAAGGGCCCTCCCTGAATATGGTTCGTTACAATTTTTTCAACAATTACATATATTGTAGTATTAATCGATGTAAGATTTTTGCAAGAGTTACACATTTTTTAAATTAACATAGGTTTGCATTCTGTAGGGGGGGTAAAGTTTGAGGTAGTAAATTTTTTAAAAATTCATACGGTTTCAATGCACTTTCATGACCCAAAGTTTTGATTTTTGATCCGAAGTTTATTCGACATTTTATACCCCCTCCTCCCTATATATTTTTTTAAAGGTACCTTAAAATGTTCATTATTTCATCATCTTTGTACTCCATCTAGGACGTTCACGGATTGAGATCATTGTACGTGCTATGAAAAATCATCTGATATAGCCGTCGAGCGGTTCCTGCTACCAACACGTGCATCATCAAATTAGACATTTTTTTACAATAGATTTATTGAAAATGGCCTATTTATAATTTCCAGCAGACCTGAATATAAACACTATTGAGACATTATAACTTTTCCGCAGGAATTGATAAACTATCAAAACCTGTATACAATAGAGTCCCAGTATAATTGCGTCTCGCTATATTGCCCGGTTCCGTCGCGTTATATTTACCTGTCACGGCTCTCTTTTTCCTGCACATCGGGGCCTTTGAAAGGGCCTGTCTGACGTCTTGAAAAAACGCAACTGAGAAGAGTAGGAGAAGCGGCGCTCCCTTTCTTTTGTAAAATATAACGAAAAGGGAGGGAAAGGCGACGAACCGAGTGAGGAAATATACCGGGACTTTACTGTACAAGCATGTATCTTCTTCCGAACACTTTTTTTTTTTAATTTAAGAACAGATTTGAAAAACATAGCAACCATTACGTTAGAAATGATACGTTCAAATTTTTTCGCGCATATAACCCGTCAGAAATATGAAAAGTGAAAAAAAAGTTTAAATCAGCAGAAAGGGACACTAAATCAACCCGGTCGATAACGTCATTTCCGAGTCTAGAAATTTAAATTAAGCATTGACATGCTTTTATGTATGTTTTTATATAAGATAACTAAACATATTGAATTATGTGTTCGGAAACCTCTTCAGCAGCACTTTTCAGCCATATCTGACATAATAGAAATTCTAACCTCAAGTTTATAATCAGTGAGTATAAAATTCATTAAGGGGGGATACACATGTAAACGGTAAAAACTGAAGTGTTTTGCCGGGGTGGAGGCTAATTTACAAGCGTGGTTACAAATGAGTTGCATACGTCGGTAGGACAAGGGTGGCATATTTGTTTCTGCTTGAATGCTTGAAATTGGGCTGGTGTGGAAAGCTCCCAGAGCTATGTTTAGCCCTACATTGTGGATCGGGTTTAAAGACTTTACTAATTTGGCTGAATCGTATAATATGCTTCCATAATCTAGTTTAGATAGTACTATAGATTTATAAGTGTTTAGTAGGGTGTGCTTATCAGCTCCTCAATTTTTTGTTGCTATGGTTTTTAGTATGCTTATCCGTTGCGACGTTTTACTCTTTATAGTATATTATGCAACAAGTGCGCAAAGTGCATTTTACCGCACGAGAAGCGGGAGAGATGAAGCTGGGCATGCGTTGCTTACGATATTTTATACAATTCTACATTGTGTAACGTGTTAATTTGCGCCCGAAAATTTCAATGCGCAAAGAAAATGTTGCCGCAAATGTGCGAAAGCTGTGCGCAAAGTAATATTACCGAACGCAGATAAAACCACGGTTCTCGCGTCGTGCCGTCATAGTTTAAAGTGCAAAGAGTTCTGCAAAATCTATTGCAGTTTGTATTTCTTAATATGCTTTACTACACGGTTCTTAGTATAGAGTAAAATTAAAGAAAAATAAGAATACTAAATCTAATTCAATTTAAGTATCATTGAGTACTTAAAGATTTCGAATTTGATGTTACATTTTAAAACCCGAGTCAAAAAAGATGACCAAAATTTGATCAATATTAGATCAAAATTAGATCAAAATCGATCATATCAGAAAATGATCTAAATGAGGTCCAAGTTTTGAGACATTCCAGGACCAAATTTGGACGAGTTTTCGACCAAAATTAAATGATTTTTTTATCACATTAAATTTAAATAAATATTAAAAAAAAAAAATTTGTCCCGAGAGGGATTCGAACTACTGTATTCTGGATAACAGTCCTCGATCTTAACCACTCACCTACACTTTCAGTTATGATACGATTGACAAATAACAAATATTACATACCGCGATACGATATAAAAATCTTGCTCCTACTTTAATCCGGTTTTGATCTAAACTTAATCAAAATTTGATCATCTTTTTCACAGCGAATTTAATGATGCAAACTCATGAGTGGGTATACAGTCATTTGACACTTCAATTCATTTAATTATTTATTAAACATTAAGTACCCTAAAATATATATTTATTTGAAAAAACGCATTATTTAAAAGGTGCCAAATATTTACGTCACATTTCTAACCTTTGACGTCGAAAATTGATAATAAAATTTTCTTTATTTTTATATTGCTTCTATTTTTTATTCAATTTATGTGTAATTCGTTAAAACACATTACAGCACAGAAGTAATTTCTTTATATATTTTTTTTTCGTATCGCGGTATGTAATATTTGTTATTTGTCAATCATATCATAACTAAAAGTGTAGGTGAGTGGCTAAGATCGAGGGCTGTTATCCAGAATACAGTAGTTCGAATCCCTCTCGGGACAAATTTTTTTTTAAAATATTTATTTAAATTTAATGTGATAAAAAAATGATTTAATTTTGGTCGAAAACTCGTCCAATTTTGGTCCTGGAATGTCTCAAAACTGGGACCTCATTTAGATCATTTTCTGATTCGACCGATTTTGATCTAATTTTGATCTGATATTGATCAAATTTTGGTCATCTCTTTTTGACTCGGGAAAGTCTAAAACGGTGGATTCAATACGATGACCAGAAAATTACGCAAAAAATTATCAGCTTGGCCTTATATGATGGCCGCGTGAGTAGGGATGGAACCGTGACGGCGCGCCGCGTTTATTTTTTTTTCCACTAAAGTTAGTGCCCTCACATTATGAAACTTACAACACTTATTCTATATATCCTAAACAACATCTACAACAAAAAATTTCATTCGAAGGTATATTTTTTTAAATAATTGGATTTAAAAACATTTTTTGAACTTTTTTTGAGTTACAGAAAATATTTTTTTATGAGTCATTTTTTGGTGAAAACTACACCTGATTGTGCGCAATTTAAGAAAAGAAATTATTTCTATAAGCTATGAAGATAAAAAGTTAAATGTGTTAAAAACAAATGACAAAAATTTTAACTCAGGGGCTACTAAAGAAATTTTCAAAATTTTAAAATTCGTCTTATAGGTTTTCATTCTACATACATAAAAGAACAATTTACACAATTTCGTTAAAATTGGAGAGATAGTCCAAAAATCTTATGATCACTTGGCGTGGAATTGCTCACATGTAGCGATAACAGATACTTGACATTCATCGAATTTGATTCATTTCTTTTCAATCAAAATGTACGCAGAGATGTTCACAACCAAACCATGTTCGCAACTGAACCTCTTACCCTAGTATATCCATAATTTTATTTTATTTGGTATTCTAGCTATACCGTATTACCTTTGAAAAAAGTGTATGTACAGGTATTTAATTTAGATTACACTTTTACAAAGTAAGCATCATGTTTCAGACACTTCAATCCTTCTTCAGTAATATTTATTATTATTTTACGTAAATTATTATTTTGTGCTCGGTGCTATGCATTCTTCCAAAGATGTTCACGATGTACCTCACAGACCCAACAGGCTTAAATGAGCGGCGCTATACAGATAAGATACTTCGAGAGAATTAAGTAGAAGGACAAGCACAGTATACATAAAAGGTATCAGAACAATGTAGGAGAAGAAAAGGACGGAGTACCTGGGGGAGATAACGCTTGTATTTCGAATACGAAAGAGCATTCGTCTAATGCAAAACCTGTATCAAGACAACGAGAATCACAGCCACTGTTGTTAGGGTTCCGGTATGCGCTATAACGGTACATTATAGGAACGCCTTGTATCCTGCGGAGTTCATTTTCTTCAATGCGGCTACTCTGGCTATAGGTTGAAACAAATCGGAGTCAGTTAGATGAAAACTCTGATCCGTCCAAACATATAAAATTAAAATATGTCCATTATCATAAATAAATTAGTCCAACATTATAAATATTAGACAGGAATTGTTGGTGCTGAAATAAAAGTCGTAATTAATATTTGTCATTGTTCAATTAAACTATATTTGATCCTTTGAATTTTATAAATAATTGAACTCGTCCATAAAACAATTAAACCACACACTCATACCAACATACTCGAGGTCAATTATTCAAATATAAAAACAATAAGAGTCATAAATAAAAGGGGATTATCGAGTCGTTGGTACGTCTGTGGAGTCAGTATATAAAATAAATGTCAGTAATGTCGTCAACGACGGAATAAATTACGCGGTTATAATTTAGGACACGGACACAAATACAATACATACGCACACACATACTTTATATAACATTAATATACAGAAATAAATTAAGACATATACATAAACTAAACGCACATATTCATTATATTTAACGGACGGAAGAGAAAGAGGCTTACGTTGTGTCTTCTTTCTTCGGCGTCATTCCTCTTGTTTGGGTTTTCGGTCCTCCATCCGTCTTGAGATTTGGGATGCGGCTGCTGTCACCTGGTGAACCAAATTCGGTGTCGCACTCCCTCGCGACCACGAGGGAGAGGACCAGCAGCCTCTTGTGTCCTTGACGAACGGAGTGCCGTCGTCAGTTTCTGGTGTCCTTCTGGTCAAAATTTAGTCCTCGCCGCCTCCATGAGTTATTGAAATTTGAGGCTGGCTGGAGAATTGTGTGGACCCACTTTTTGTTCCGGAGCAGCCAGGTTCTCCGGATGTTGAGGCAGCGAGTCGTCGAGGTTGCCACCAGGAGTCCGTGTAGAAGAATAGAGTCCAAAGTGCAAGAGAGATTGAGGGATACTTACCAGGTCTTATAATACCTCAGTAAGTATCCCTATGTCCAGTTATGTCGCCGAGTTCCATTTTTACTGAGAATTGGGACGGGAACTGTCAAACATTTAAATCTCATTTGCTTAATTTGAGTTTGACAGCTCATTTGAATTTGGAGCGCCTGCGCCCCATTGCGGCGACACATGCGCTCCGAGCTCGGAACTCGGCCCGTTTGTTGCCCACTTTCTATGCTGCGCCACCAGGGCGCCGTTGCACCTCCTCTGCGCATGTAGAGGCGCACCAGCGCCAGCGCCATATCATTGCGCGCGCACGTCCCTTGATGCGCGCTCGGATCCCACGTGGGCTTGGGATCCATAATGGCCGACCGGCCGGCAAGAGCGCGCGTCTCGTCATCTGCATTTTCCTTAATTATTGATAGAAATTGTAACGGCCCTCTTTCTCTCCGTCGCTCTTTCTCTTCCGCGCGCGGACGAGTTAAACGGCTCGTTACAAGGTTATCCTATATACACCATAAAATAAGATTAATACTAAAGTATTTATGTAAACGTAGTTATTAGTGCATATAGAGTAATAGAGATGCAGCGCAATAGTAGGTATGATACTACGCAGCCCATGAGCAATAATGAACGCATTATGACCCCGCGGGTATTAATGAGGTCATTATCGACCGCTCTGCCCCACGTCATCGTATAATAGCCTATTTTTGCCTCTCCCATAAACAAGAAGATACCAAATTCCTTTCTGTGTAACCTAGACAATCTTGTATTTTTTGGGTGATATGGTATTATTTTAAAATGCCCAATTAAAGGAGAATAATATTAAGATAATACTCTGAACATAAAAAGATATACAACCTATGAATGCTATTAGAAAAGAGCCCTATTCCACAATAATTCTATCCTTTTCGCATTGAAATGTTAAAAATTCAGTAATAATTTACTTTACAGATTTTCTAATGATACTATCTATGTAAAAATTCCCCTAAAACCTGCATTAGTTGTTATAATTTCATAACATTGTATATATAATATTTGCTAACATAAGCTACATTTGTTTGGTAATATAAGCTAACACATTAATACAATAATTAATTGTTCTAGGGGGTGAAGATATAAAGTCAACAAGGTCGTGGCCATGATGGAAAAGAAAGGAATGCATAGAGAGAATGTTCGGTATTGTTGATCGAGATGTCCGCCTGGCACAATTAAGATAAGCTTAAAATGTCTTCGGTAGTTCTACGCTAGTTCCACTGTAATCCCATAGCACAGCTGTAGGTTGTTGAAGAAAGTGCTTCCATAATCTCCGCTTCAAATGTAGTTTCGGTAATGGTCACAGAGGGCTCTGTATTTGATTTACTTTTCGTTCAGCATCTTTAATAAGACTTTTCCACCTTGTATGTGATCTCCATAATATTCAGCTATTATGAATTGTCATCCGGCGTCCTTTTTTCAATTAAAATACAATTGAGGTACTAAAATATTCCCGATCAAATTAGTTATCCGTGTAGGGAATTAAAACTAAAGTAATATAATGAATTCGTCCACATCTGGAAATTAAGCATTTTTTACTTAAAATTGGTTTAGAGGTCTCTAAGACTGGGTATCAGATTAACCCAACAAAACCATAAGAAGGAATATTTATTAATATGACAAGCAATCTATTAACACTTTTGTATCACGCTGGTTTAATAATGCTGATTTATTCCGGAGTTTCTCCTGTTCGTAGTGATAAACATAATCTTTTAGGTTTGAATGGGATCTAAAACGCGAATGGAAAGCCACACATTAAACTAAACTCGGAACTTTGTGGGAATTGAAATATCACACGTTTTGGATATCCAATGAACTGCCATTTTTATTTATTTGTTTCGCTAAAATCATAATTACAACTCTGAAATTTGTTATAGTTTTTTGTCATGCAGAATTGTTTTAAATGTGGTTGGCACTGTATCTATGCAATAAACGTTTGATCAAAATAGGTTTACCCATTAATCAAATTTGACTTACATCATCGTATATACTGGATCTCCAGACAAATTTAAGTAATTATAAGATCATTATTTAGGAAGAGGCATTTCGCAAGAAGAACTTTTAAAACAAGTTTGATTAGAAGCCTATCTAATCTGCCAAAAGCCAATTGTAATATCTATTAACACATACAAAATTCAATCTGATTCATGTCGGCACATTTTCAATTACTTTCCATTATAAATCTTTAAAGTGATCTAAATATACAGTTGTACCTACAAAAATATTTGAACTCTTTAACACCCGAGTGTAATTTGTTGAGTATGTAAGTATATCTTAGGTATAGTAAGGTAAGTTACGTAACTATATATACAAAATTTAGCAACAGCAAATGTTTAACGGCGAATGATCACTGTTTCCAATGACGTACGAAAAGTTTTTGTAAATTTTCAAATAAAAAAGTGAATTTATTTATATATATTTTTTTCATTTATTAAAAATGTTCAAAATGTCAGACAAAAATTAAGATAAATGTAATAGTATATTACTCAACGAGGGAGATAAAATAAAGAATGTCTCAGGCTGCGTGTAATTTTTACCCGAGGTGAAGCCGAGGGTGAGAAACAGGCAGTCTGAAGCATTCTTTTTTACTTCCCGAGGGAAGTATACGATTTTTCTTTATGGCCGGTAGGATAAGCGGCATCTTTCCTTCCGCAAGCGGAAAGATGCTGCTTTCCTCCCGGTGTGAAGAAAATTTTTATTTATAATATCGCAGCCGTTCGTGAAAAATAGCAAACAATTAATACAATTTTATAAAATTTAGGATCAAAATATTTTGGATGTATAAGTCGCTGATCATAAATCATCATGAAGTTGAAAAATCTAGTAAAATCAAATGGCCGAGTCTATATAGCGAGATAAATTACAAAAAATCATTCACATGAAACTAGGAACTTGGGACGTTTTAATCTCTCATAAGGAAGCTGATATCACTTTTCAAATATTCAAAATGGCCGAGTCAATGTAGAAGATAAAATTAAATCATTTACAATAAATTAAAAAATAAAAAACCAAAATCTTTTTGTCCGTCAAACTTTTTCGCAAGTGAAATGCTTTTGCAGAAATAATAGTTCTTTTTCAGAACTTAATTGAATATTTTGACATTTCAACCTTTATTCAATTCCTCATCAGAAAATAACAACATCTCTAATTTGTAAGTAAAATTAAAAAATGACATAAAAACATATTTTTTTCACACAGTAGGCATAAAAAACTCGTTTTCCGCCCTGCTTTGCGGGGCGTAAAATGCGTATTTCATGCCTCCTAAAACAGACAAAAATGTAAAATTTATTTGTATACAAGTAAAATACGGTAACGGTAAAGACCTAAACAATAACTAAGCCATTATTGAGTAGTTCGAAACGTGGATGATATGTATAAGTCGAACATTCAAAAGTGAATGAAAAAATTATAAGAAATTTTTTAAATTTGATTAACGAAAAATATACATCTGGTTGAGATTTATAATAATTATTATAAATATTATATTAACGCCTTTTGTTAATAGTGCTTGTGCTTCCTTTGCCTTTGAGAAGCGATGAAATCGGAGTTGTAGATCCTTTTCTGCTCTACTGTTGCAATTTTTTACCAACGATCTGTATTTGAACTTGCAGAACGAGGAGAAAATATTCCAACATCCATAATACCAAAATATATAATTTTTAGATAAAAATCGGCAATGTGCCACGTCATTGTTAGGTTATAGTACTGTAACGTGAGCGATTCACCAATGGCAATGACACTCCGGGAATCAGTCCTACAGGGATACCTGTCAGTACTGACAAATGGCATTAACGACTGGCAATCAGTATACATCAGTTCTCGTTTTCTACTCCGCGACAACGGTTGTCAGTACAATATAGTGTTACATGTAGTAACTGGACCAGTAATGGTACAGTATTGGCAGTCAGTACTGAATCCCCGGCGAACACTACTAGGTGCCCAAGCAGCAAAGTAAGAAATTCTGACCACAGCCACAGTTGAAATCCCCTATTTTAGTAAACAGTAGCCAAATCACATTATTTGATGGGTTAATTTAACCAAAAAGTGACTTCAAATATTTCCTCGTAGTAAAAAAGTGTTTGAGGTATATTCTGAAAATAAAATTAACCAAATTTCAACTTATAAAACTGCGCTGAACCTGTTGAACGAATAGGTTAAATTTTAGTACATAATTTACCAAATATGAACAGAACATGTGTTCTGCCTTATAGGTTCAGCGGTTTTGAAATAAAAAATTAGGTTCTGATTGAATATGAATATGCCTTTGCTAAATTCCCTATTCTGAACTTGAAAATATGAAGGCTTTGCTGCGATCTATTCATCGGCGTTTCGACTAGTTTCGAGCTCCCACCAAAGGGTGTCGCATAAGTGCCGTATTTAACACATGGAACACATGCATTAAATATTGCAACATACTCAAACTTTCTCGCAAGCGGTTCGAGTATAAGCAGGTCCGTATTTCATAGTACCACAAGTTTAAGTAGTGCATACGGCGTCGAATAGTGGTAGGCATGTATATTAGGTGTATCTTATGTTGTAAGGGGCGAACGGGAGCGTGTTTGTGATTTTCATCTATATATGTATGTAAATAACTTATTTCTGTGTACATAATTAAAACTTGGTGACTGTGAACCCGTAAATTTTCATTAGAAATTGTGCAGTTTTTAACAAAAGGGTCCAATAGGTCAGAATATCTAAACTAGGGCAAACTTACTAAATTATCACCAATATTCGACTTCTTATAGGTCCATTCTCCCAAATTGGACTATGCCTTTAAAGTCCAAATGCCTTCCCATACCTGATTTCGACATAAAATTTACCGTGTTTTTATTCCCCATTTAACTGAAATAGAAGTCGATTCGACGTTAATCAGGTTAGGGCTGTTAGGCAGTTGGACCTATTGGGAAGTGGAGTTGACGTAACCTCCGACCAATTTTGCTGCTTGTGTGAGTATCATGCCGATGGTTTTTAGTTGCAAATGTCTACCTGGGTATAAGCGAATAATAAGAATACGCACAAAAATGCAATATGAATATTTGTTTAAAAAATATTATCAGATCAATAAAATAAAGTAAGCAATCAGTCAGGGAATTAATAAATCCCAGAGAATTTGAAATGGAAAAACTTTCGTCACGGAATTCAAGTAGGAAGCGGAGATTTCGTCAATGTTCATAAAAAGGATTCATTTATTCTGCACGATGTAGAATGCGCATTAGGGTAACATCCGCACATTTGTCTCAGCGACACGTACGAATGTACTGCTGAATGATACATGAGCAATGTACATAAGTAAGTCTGTACGTGCGTTTTTGCACTTTTCGGCACTTGTGCTGATATTTAAATAGACGCCGAACAGCGGGTGAAAGATACTGGCGTGCGGCGAAACGCTAACGAAGAATAATAGCGCAGTTTCCCGAACAAACAGACACTGTCGAGAAAAGCGAAATTTTTCCCTCGTAATCCTTGTTAGGTTATTAGCTGCGGAGTTGAACAATTAGCAAGATCGTCAACGTTGTCGTTCTTGGAGAGAAGAAAAATTTCATCACTTTAATTCCCTATCTGTTAGGATCAACTAATATTAATGCCATTTTCATGAGATTATGAGATCCATTCGTTCCTCGCTCTTCTTTTATTCAGTATAATAATGTCACGTAAAAGATTTTGTTGTTCGTAAAAATAGTCCTGTAATTTAGAATACAAGAAAGTGACGTATGGTACGCTTAAATAAGTTATTATTAAATTCAAAATAACCAAGATGTTCTTTCACAAATGTTTTCTAAAATAAAAAACAGGATATTCTGTACCTGAATCAAAATCATCCATCGGAGCATTTTTTAGAAATTTGATTTTTTGGTTATATTTGAGAAATGTTTAGCTTTAACAAAATTTCATGTAAATAATTATCTTAAAAACCCTTTCTTAGTTTTTCATGTATCATGTTGCTATTCACGATTGAACTCTTTATGACAATGTTTTTTGTGCAAAGATTATTCAGGGTGAACTTTAGTTGCATGAAAATGTCTTAATAAGCCACAAATTTCGCGATTAAAAAAGAAATCAAATGTCTGAAAAAGAGTCAATATATGATTTTGATTCGGATACAGAATATCTTCTTTTTTGTCCCAGAAAACATTTCTGAAAAAAAAATCATGGTTGTTTTGAATGTTGATAATAACTTATTTAAGCTCACCGTGATAAGTAATCTGTTTTATGGGATATTATGTCAACACCGTAAAGATACAATACTAACCGTAAATCATTCGAAAAAATTAAAAATAATCTATAGAAAATTGATCAAGAATTGTCATCGTTAACACCTACATAAGATAGACTACAAGCAATAATAATTTGGAGATGAATAATTAGTCGACTGTCTTTAAAATCAATTTTTCTTCTTTTTGGGGTAGAGGAAGAAATAGTTCATCATAATGAGGTCCAATATATTTATTATAATAGAAGATGCTACGTACGTCTCGGTAATTAGGATATGTCACCCTAGTAAGTTATTATTAATAAAGATTTCTACAAAAAACCATTACATAAAACAACTTAATAAAAATTCAAAGAGGACATATAAACATACAAATTAAAAATTGCATAGTTAAAAACTTACAAATTTATGAGACTGGATTCAGTCTATTAGGTAAATTATGTCCAGTAGATTGACACATTTTTATTAGTTGACTTAAAAACACTTTTATGCAAACTGTAAAAATTAATAAATGAAAAGAAAGTTAATAAAACGATCCAAAAGTGTATTGTAATGTTTGACAAGATTTTTAAAGAAAATTTGTGTGATTGAATTAATACGAAAATATTTAAAAATATAAATATATGTATGTAAAGAAAACGTATTTCTTTAATTTAAAATTTGCCGCGCTCCTCGGTAGACAAAGTAGGGACCGCGGTAAACGGCCGAGATTAAAGGTTTGAAATTAGAAAAGACATGTGCTTCGAGTCGAGTATGTACTGTGACTGTTAAATTAGAGGAAATTAAACTTTAATTGTCGTTTCTCTATTTTCAGGTAAGGCTTGAGAAGCATTTTGAAAATGGTGTCATAAACTGTAAAAAACAAATTTAATTAAATAAACTCTATTTTCAGAGCAACGCGATATTGTTTATTCCGGAGAGAAAACCCTAACCTATAAATAATCTTACATGTATAGTAAATGAAAAAATATATTTTTTTTAATTAATTAAAATATAACGAACTAATTTCTATAATTTACCTGTACAATAAAAATGGTTTGCATCTTGAAGACTGATGAATATTACACACTGTGTAAGACTTGAACTGTTCGATGGTATGTGATTAACTAAACATAATCAAGCAATATACTAAAGAAATGTAGATACAACGTATATATAGGGGAACTAGGGGCAAAGTGGGATGGTTTTGGGAAAACTTGTATACAAAAAATACGGGGCATAAGAATGGTTAGGTGTGGTTTAGAAACCCTTATTTAAGTCCTCAACTAACTTATTATGAAACGCATTTAAAAAAAAGTATCTGTTTAATATTCCAAATTTCAATTATACGAAAAAACTTTTTTTTGAGAAATCTGAAAATCCAGGGGCAAAGTGGGACGGGTTGTTAAAATTACTTCTGGAAAGGTTTGACAGAGAGAGAAAGAGAGGGGGCAGGGAGAGAGAGGGAGAGAGGGAGAGAGAGAGGGAGAGATTAAAAATTTATTTATTAGTGTCCTGGCCACTACGAGCCGTGGACACAACTCAAGAGAGAGAGAGAGAGAGAGGGAGAGGGAGAAAGAGAGAGAGAGAGAGAGAGAGGGAAAGAGAGTTCTTACTTATCTCTGTGAACCTAACTCAAAACGGAATACACCCCACTTTGCCCAAAAATAGAATTTTTTTAAACACGTCGTAAAAAATCATCCTCAACCTCAAATGAAACAAATAAAAAACGAAAATTGAGTGTAAGAGAAGACTATTAAGTCATCCAATTCAGACTTTAATTACACTTAATTTATTGATACTTACTAATCGCTTGAAAATATGTATGAATTTACAAATTGACTTCGACTTCCGAGGTCATGTTCGAACGGTTGGTAAATAATGCTGTATGGAAATTAAAATATGTTTCAAAATTTGTATTACGATAACTCTTTTGTAAATAAACAATGCAAACAATTACACAGAAAATGTTCTAATACAGCGAAACGTCAAAGTCCCACTTTGCCCCGTATCCCACTTTGCCCCTACTTCCCCTATTAATATATATACTCAGAAATGCTTGAAATTTTAACTTACATGTCCAATTTCTTCAAAGTGAAGTCCAAATGCCCAAATATTTCTCCTTCTTAGGCAAATTTACCTATTTGAGACATTTCGACTTCTAAAGCTTAAAGAGTGTCAAGTAATTGATATCATAGTTTGGTCATTTGGACCAATGTATATCGCAATTGACTTAGTTAAAAACATATAGTCAACATATATATATGTACATTGTGCATCTACATGTAACTCTGTTCACTGTTGCATTCGTCCCGTCTCGTTTTTAGTTAAAAAATATTCAGTTTTTCATACGTGTAAGTACACATTCGAGACTGTAAAATAGATGAAAGCTATTTTAAAATTATCACTATAATTAAAAAACGTGGATCCTTTACAGTGTTGGGGTATTGCTATGTACAACATTTACGGGTGACGAACAATGTGTTAAAATGGCCAAAACGTAATTATTTAACTTTACATAATGATGCTTCAAGTGTCCCTCATGATGATTGGGAGACATATAAATGCAAAGTAAAAAGGACTTTATACGGGATGTGGAATGTGTTTAAGGTATGAGTAGTCTGATTTATTTTGAGGTCTAGTTTATTGGCCTTTTTGACCAAACATTCTACATATTTAACTTAGTGGGCAATTTTTTTGCTTATTTCGACTATGAAGTAATAAGAGAAAACGGCATCATAGTCACAGAAGTAAAATATAGAATCGTTATAAGTTCTTAGTAATTCTAACTTTTAAGAAAAAATTAGGGAAATTCACCAGGTCAAATTTACAAAAAAATACCACCTATTTCCGCTTTCAAAGTCTGTTTGTTTATCAAAACAAACTAGAAGTCGACGTTTAGCAAAATTTGACTTCTAAAAAGATACCTCGAGTACAATTTTACTATGAAGTAATTTTTAAGTCGTAATTTGGTAATATTATCCCAAGAAAAAGACTTTAAATACATGTTATTTTTAAACGAAATAAGACAATCTGACCTAACGATGTTCAACATTTCTCTCTTTGCTGCTTGGGATAGTCATGACAAACGTTAATTTATTTACATTCCTAATAATATTTTCGAAGTAAGGAGACAACAAAGGCCACCAAACAAACTTGTCACGAAAATTATGATATATTTTCTATTTGATACTTCTCGAGGAATTTTGTTTGAGAAAATGATTATTATAGAATTTAAATTTTCATTTCGTATTTTTACAATGTGGTTAGTAAGCTCACTAACCGTTATATCATCAATCTCAGAGTAATGCATCTATAATGTTGTATGAAATAGTTTATTGTTCAAAATTAAATTTTATTTTTAATTTCTATATTACATTGAAGTTTAAATAAATTGTTTGTCCCTATATTTTAATTTACCTTCACCCACGTTTAACTCAAGGTATTTAAACGAAATTATCTCAGAAAAAGAACCCGGACGCTCGAATTACAAACCCAACGACTTATCCACGACGCTAAAAAAAGCAAGTACACATCTATGAAAAATAATCAAGCCCGCCGTAGAATGGAAACCATTCCAGCGTTATAAGCTGCCTCAGGCAGTTTGCAGCGGTTTAGGGGGTAGAGCTATTTTTCTCGTCACTTTTACTGCCACAAGTCTTTATAGTGCTGCAGGAAGCATTATTGTATATTATTGCTATATTCGTCAGTTTTTATATCAAATTCGATTTTTAAGATTTTGACTTTTATCCCTTACATGCATGCATTTTTATTTTTATAGGATAGATCTGAAATTTATGTTACTCGGGCGTTTTCGGTGTCGCTTGTTACGAATCGAAACTTTCGACATTCAATATGGCGGCTTCAAAATGGTTAAATGAATTACGTAAAGTCAATCGATTTTTAGGTGATATCTTATTAGGAAATTTTTGCGGTTGCTTATTCTCAGTCCCAATTTAAAGACCAGTACAGTGGATTCAAATAATGACTAAATCAATATTTTGGGGTTTTTGTCTATCCATTAATGCGAATTTATCATAAAAAATACAGAATATATTTGTGCTCAACGCTTCATGATCATCAAACCGATTTTATTATGCGTTCATATATTATTATAAAGAATAATTATGTATTCAAATACTACAAAAATTAACAAATACATTCGAGACTACGTGACTTTAAATAAAGGCAAAAATCACTATTTTCGCATGTAGAGGTTGAATGTCGTCGAAATCAAAGCCAATTGAGAGATTTGGACACCGGATTCGGATCCAGCGCGCCGAAACATTTCGGAAAAATATATTCCGGGTCAAAGGTCGACTTAGTGTTAAAAGGCATATGGAATTTACACATTCTACAGTGTTCTGGAATCATAGTGATTGATACCAAATACGTGGTATAATAAAAGAATTAAATAGATTAAAAATCTATAAAATTGAGTGTAAAACGAAGCGATATCTGAGTATATGTATATATTTTTTTAAATGTGTTGATTACATCACTGTAGTTTCCATTATATTTGCCTAGTATGCTATGATTTACTGTAATATTTACCTTTAATAGATTGCACGTTTCTATCTTTCTTTCATCTGCGTTTAATTTTTAGATCAAATTATTGCTTCCATTTTTTGCTTATTAAATGAATGCATCTTATTTAATCTGCATTATCAGCAATCTATCATTTGGAAACTATTTCAGTCAGTGACTATTATATTGCTAGAAAGTACTGATAATTAATAATGAATTTCACGGTATTTATTCAGATAATAATTATAGAAGATTTGGACCGTCGAAGCTTCAAGTAGTCTTTAGTGTCTCTATCTCTCGGTGAGAGGAACCCTGGAATTTGTAAATGGTTCAATCCTAACACCTTTATTGCACCCTAGAAATGCTCTCTAGAGAGGTGAAAAAGTGGGGAAAATAAGAAGACAATAACGGAGTTCTCACAATACCCAATAACAGGGGTTGGTCAATTACGGAGGGTTGAAACTCGGGGGAACTGCTCATCATTGAACTCACGTGACCTTCTAATGAATTTCAATAATTATCATCCAATTATTTACTACATAAATAACGAAACAGTGTTGTAAGTTTTATTTTTACATGTTAATTTATAGATTAATATAAAAATGAGAAATCATGCAAATTCTCTATGGAATTTCAGTGAATTTGACTGTTTCTGTCAAGTTACTCCTTTTAAAAATCAACCACATTTAACCGAAATAGCAACAGGATCACTGGTGAAAATATTTTATAGAAATTGTGCACAATTTAAAGAAAGTTGATGTATAAAATATGTATAAAATTTCTAAATAAATGGTTCTGTAAAAAATGTATAAAGTATTTATGAATCATATTTGTATAAGCATTTTATAAGATTTTACAAAATTGAATATTTACAGCTTTATGTAAAAACGGACTCCTACAGATATTTCTATACGAAAAGAAATTATGCATTGATCACGAAATAAGTCAGAAACAAAAATAATTCGTAGATTTATTTTGTTTTTCATACAAAATAATAAACTAGATGCCTTCGACCCGGGTGCCTACAATTTTGGCTAAATTCGTATTGCAGTTCCCTGACGAAAGGCTGATGCTTCCGGGAATATTCCCATTTTAACACTGCCAAGAAAGAAGGCGGCAGAGGGTAGTTCTAGCATCGTTAGGTTCGAGTAGTTTCTATACATATATTGTAACAATATCTTGTTCCTTAAATAGGGTGAATATGCCAATGAATAGACGGTTAAGCATTTTTCACACTTTGATCGATTGTAACTTTTGAATTCTTTTATGAAAATTTAATTATGATACCACCATTAGAATCGTTAGACTCTGCTCTTTATGACAGTGTAGTTCAACCTTTGATTTTATTTAATTATTAACCTCGTCTTCATACGTTTGTAAAAAAATCCTCTAAACCCCAATGAATAGACGGGTTAAATCAAATGGGACGTTTTCAGTACCAGTTTTGGGTGGCTTTAAAACTTTGCTTTGATTTTACAAAATAATAAACACTGGAAGATCAATAGTACTGTAAATATTGTTTTGAATGTTCAAAGAACATAAAAATATGTATTTTGTTGCATGTTGTGCATCATACATTCATAAGAAATAGAAATATGTAGAAAATCGTCCATTCATTGGCACATTCACCCGATATTAAAATTGAAAATGAGCATTTTCAAAACTTCGACCCCGACCGCAGGTCAGTCGAAGCACTGATAAATGAGCACGTCTTGTTCACACTGATGCTTAAAAAAACGCGGTTTAGTCGAGTTTTTGACAGGTTGGGTTGCAGGAAATAAATTTTTTTATATGTGGGATACTTCGGTTTCCGTTTTTTGCGGCATTATCGTTGATTTTGCGAAGAAATGAATACAACCTTTTTTGTAGAGAATTCGATGTTCTATATTTTTTGTTTGAAACATTTTTTTGTACGATTTGTAAATTTTGTTAAAAAATGGAAAAAACGTGTTTTTTGAGCGTTTTTTGTTAAACCTCCCCATAATCTAGTATGCATTGTCTCCAAAAAGTAATCAGATCTAAGTTTGGTCAAGAGAAACCCAAATCCGTTTGTACTTTTTAAATTCGCCCTGCCAGTCGCGAGATATCGCGTATACAAAATTTTGCCCACGGACGGACGGACGGACGGACGGACGTACAACCTAACGGACACCATTTTTTTTATTGTTGCTTTGGGTTCCTTAGGGCCTGAAACGTCGACATTTGATGAAAAACTATAGGGTAATTTTTTGGCGGGAACTGACCAAATTCAATACTTCGCCAGATCTATGGTCTGGGTCGAAGTAATACTACTAAACTGCGTGTTAAAACGATGTATTACTCGTTTTCTTTTTTTTTTAGTTTGAGCATTTCCTTGACTAGTTCTGAATGATTTAATTCGCCAAAAAGAAAATATATTCAGAACTATTTATTTAAATGTAACAAAAATGCAATCAACATTACAATCGAACAATCCTTATACATTTTTTTCTATTATTGAAACTTAAAATTATCTTAATTTTTACTGTCATACAAATCTTTATAAAATTTAGAATTTTACACAATAATATCACCGAATATTTATATTAGCAGCTTTGAATTGTATTCTTTAATTTTAAAAGTTCAAACAACTTTTGAAAGTCCGATGCCTATGCATCAAATAAGTTCGCTCTTATGTTACTTTTTATAGACATTTTTTATACCCCTTATTGAGTTTTGTTTCAACTCGATTCTAATTTTTAATATTTTAGGGTTTTAAGTTATCAAATTATTCCACCAACTGTTCTAATTAAAAAAAAAGAGGCTTTTCTCAACATCGTATTGGACTTCCAGATAAGTAGAATCTTTTATTGCACATGTAAACCTATAAAATTATACCAAAAAGTTATTTCTACGTAAATTTTAAATCTTTTTTTTTGTAATATATGATTTTAGGTAAATTATTAAAATCTTCTGATATGGATCTTAATAAATTACGTTGAAACTCTAACTGTTAATTTTTCATTTTGTTATAATAACCGTTTAATCCAAAAATAATGCCTTTATAAGAAATAATTTTATTTAAGAAGAAATTTACGGAAAAAAAGAATTCGCTTCATATACATGCAAAAGAGCCAAATTGTTAGATTATTTTTAATTGTTGTAATCATTCTGTATTATGATTCATAGGAATGTAAGTGAATTTTAGCCGTTATAAAAAATGTTTATACATTTATTATAAATTTTTAGAAATTCTCAATTTATGCGGATTTTCAGTATTGTTTCTAATTGTTTCAAAGTTCATGATGTAATAAAAAGAAAAATTGAAACGAATAAGAATATTACAAACTTAACTTTGCACGAAAATTCGAACCGAAAACTACATCTAGGTAAAGAAGCACATTTTTTAAAACAGTTTTTTAATTTATAAACATATAAAGACATAATTTTATTATCTTATTTATTATCCTATTCCTTTAAAAACCTATATTGCAACAATCGTTGCGCTTGATTGTTCCTGTTATTAAAATACTCTGAAGGGTATTTTCGTAAATATGGTCCTACATTTTATTAAAAATATAAAAAAATATTATTTGTTTGTGAAACTCTCAGTACAAAATAATAGCATGGATTTTGCAGATTTTTGAAATTGTCCAAAATTACAATTTAAAAAAAAAAACATTAGTTCATACCTAAAATAGTGCAACAATACAAATTAACGTTCTTTTTAAGTTATGACTTAATACAGCTGAAAATTCAGGAATGTGTCCCCTTCATTTTCCTAGAATTCATTACAGAGACATATTATTTTAATTGTAACTGGGATATTAGTATATTATACTTTAATTACTGTGTTTAAAAAAAATATGCAATTTGTGTCGAAAATAATAACGGGACGATGGAAATTTTAATACCGCCGCCACTGGCTTCCAAGGTTTAAAGTGGTATGTTAATTTTATTTTCGAAAATACAAATCTGATAATTCTGCCCCCGAACTAAAGATGTCTATTTTATATTTCATCAGTAGATAAGAATTAAAATAGACTACTACCTGATAAAGTTAATTTATGGCATATCAATTTAAAATAGAGTATGTTTTACTCAACGTATTAAATTTTATTTGTTTAGTGTCATTTAAAACGTTTTCCACGTCTATCTATTTCTTTGTATATAAGTTCAGCTTCTTTTTAATAATATTTTGGTAAAATAATATAAATTGTCCGCTTGAATCGATGTATTAGTGTGAGTATGTTGTGCATTTATCTATTTCTTATTAGTAAGTATGGGATTAATAAATGAGCTATCTCAGTTGTATTATGATGGACCTTATTAAAAATATTTATACAATAATTAAGTTTTTTAATATTTATGAAATATAAATCTAGTCCAATAAATTACCTTGTTATAATATTTATTAAAATATTTAGAATTACTGTGCATTCAGTATAACGAAATATTCATTTCATACGAAATAAATATTCGATGAAGGCCAAATGATATTAATTATTAGTTTAAATCAATTACACTGTAACAATATCTTGTCAACATAGTAAAAATCTGCTATTTTGGAATAAAATCATTTTTATTACTATTTTACATTAATGGTTCCTTTAACCTATTCGATCTAAAAATGACTAACTATAAGAATATTCAATTTGTATCATACACGGAAGGAAAATATTGTATTCGAGAACGCACTGATGTTACCGAATAACACATTGATGGTACTAAATACCATCAGATATTATCCGGTAACCATCAGTATATTACCAGGTAACATGTATTTCTTTCCGTGTACTATACTTCCTGAGCACATATATTGATTGAATACTCTTTTTATTGAATAATCTCTCACGTAAAAAGCATAATATCTCTTGTCTCTTTTAAAAACTCTGTCATGGATCTTTGTAAGTGTTGTTAGTTCACTTGTTGTTTTGGAGCGTATAATGTTATTTATTTCAATGTTTTCTTTATAGGACCAATCATAAAATTATATTTTACATTATTATGTTATACTTATTTTGTAAATTCAATTAGGCCTTAAAATCCAATAAATACAATTATAGAAGTCTTCTTATCACTTTTCGATAGTGAAATATTTATTTTATTGTAACTGAATCAAATATACTAAAATTTCAATATATGTTTTTATTTGTCATTTTATTTGTATTGTTTAATGTACTACTTTAACTATTGCAGTATTAATATCAGAATATTAAATTTGTATATCTAAAGTAAAGCTGTTTCCTATTAATGGAAGTTCTATCTCGCAGTATCTACGTTAACTAGAAAAGTTTCTCAAGTGAATCAATCGATCAGTCAAACTATTTCTACCTAATTCTTCCATACATACTTTGCGTAGTTTATGACCGACCTTTCGTCGACCGAGCGCAACTAGCAAATTCCTAATTTCAGAAATTCCACTTAAATCATTATACATGAACGTTAAAGTCGCGATTAATCTAAAAAATTAATCTTAACTCCAGTGTTTGGGTTTACTTCTAATTAAAAGGGAAGCGTTGGCAATATTAAAAATCGTTAAAGAAAATCGATGCTTATGTTAAATCCTAAAATAATCAATTATTATTGTCTCTGTAGTGAATATACATTTTCTGTAAATACCAGATGATATTAATTATTATTAATGATTTCGTTAAGAACATACATCAGCTTTTTCATCAGCGTCTTTTCTAGTGAATCATGGTTGACAGATTTTAATTGTAATGAGAATATAAATTGTCACTTTATACAAGAAAGTATAATAATTTCACTTGATGAAACTTCATATATTATATGCAATACATACAATATTATTTATAAATAGGATACTAAATATATTCGCTTAATATATCAGAATATCAATTTCCATTGACTTTACTAAAAATAAACGAGATCAAATACCTTTCTGCACACTCGAAGTTCTTACATTATAACAAGTAATTTTCAGGAGCTCTTTTACAACAATTCTAAATCAATTACCATACAGTTTCATGCAACTTATGATAGTTATATGGAAAAATATAATTTCATTAAATAACGTACTAATAAATATGTACATAATTAAATTCTTGAAGAAGCTTAAATAAAACAGAAACCCTTTTTTGTTTATGTTGCATATTTAGTCCATAATTCGACCACAAATCATTTCAAATTTCAAAACTGTTTACAAAACTTGCAATTGAGTATGTTCATGGACATATTATGCGACTCGATTCTGTTGTTTCCAATAATTCCATCTCAAGCTCCTTTAGACGTTCGTACCCATTATGCACTGAATGATTAAGATTATTGACGAAAACATTCCACCGACGATGGAACACATCGAAAGCTCTACTTTTTTCCTCAGAATTCATACTGCTGTATGCTATCGAATTCATGGCTAACTTTTTAAGTGCCCGCAAATCCGCATTTCGAGACATGATTCCAATGAAAGCTTCGTAAAAGTCGAAACTTAGAGCTTTGGCTCCCCAGAAACCAGGATCGTCGTTCGATACGACAATAGGGAAATTTTCAGCAAACAAGTAGCTGGCAGGATGATTTCTCATGTCTTCTACAAGCATTAGAACTTGGTTGGAAATTGGATTAACTTCAACGCCTATCTTCTTTTGCTTTACGAGTTCCATTACTTTCGGATGTTTTAGTAGAGCGTACCTGAAGACAAATCATTGGATATTAGTTAGTTTTTTAGCATGATGCACTTGCTCATCATCAACTGTGCAAATTAATTCAACATCAACGTCGACAATGGTATAACATGGATATAAAAGTTAAGGCACTTACCCATGTCCTATTCTTTTTGTGTTAAGAAGAACTGCATCTATAAGGTTTTCATCGGTACTATATCCATTCCAATTTGTTTCACCCGCATGGAAAAAGAATGGAATATCATTTCCAATCCTTCTTAATTCATCTGCATAATCGACAAGTGGATCACCTCTATCTTCTTGTCCTATTAAATCAAATCCCGCTAACAAATTAGGGTAAGCTTCTTTTATTAGTTTTACATTTTCGACATATTGTTTCAGTTTTTCAGGACTTAGATTTCTGTGCTTCGAATAAATGAACTTTACACCTAGAAAATCTGGATGATCTCTGATGAACCTGTAATCAAATAATTATTTCAGACAAATTCAATGATTGAAAGAATACGCATTGTTTTATAAGGGTAATGAAATCTGAAGACCTGTCTATAATATCTTTATAAATACGAACAACATCTAGCATAGTGTAGGAAGTTCCATGAAGTTCAGTCAGAGTTGAGAACGAAGTTCGAATTTCTGCGTACATCACGTTATCATCGTAGAGTTCCTGCAGACCCTGGTAAATATATAATTCGAACGTTGGTCTAAAAAGCAATAATTAAACATCTTCAATTCAGCGACAAATTAAATTGTTCAATATTGTACTTTTGTACATGAATTCTATGCAAAGGATGTTGCATTTTCAATGGTACAGTATCTTTTCTTTTCATAAAGACTATAAGATATAAAAAAATTGCTGCTACAATTTAATTTTTAACGAAGTGAATTTTGTTATAGTTTTTATTTAGAACCCATAGCATTTGCATTTAATAAAAATCATTAAAAACGTCAATTCTTTGGTCACAGCTTTTATGATCTTTTGCTCAGAATCAAAACGCAACAATATGAGGACTAGAGGAATTGATTGGTGATTTTCGAAAACTTACCTGTAAGTAACTAAAGGATAAACTTTATCGAAGACATCTTCCAATTTTGCCCAAGCTTCTTCTGCATCAATATACGGATATTGTGCCAACATAGTCAACTGATTGTGCAGTTTTCTATCCACTTCGCCATCTTCGTTCATATCTGACTGTCTCAAGTCTTCAAGTTTTTCCCAAGAACAATCTTTTCCTGGAGCAGCCATAAACTTGAATTGATAAATGTCATTTTTTTCACACACGTAAAGATTGGGCTGGAACGTGATGTTGTAGAAGAGAAAATCGGTTGAAACCATAGCTTTGTCGTGTACGTGTAAAACTGCTCCCTTTGGCATTTTTTGTATCATTTTGTATACTGCAGATTTTTTAATACCATCTCGAGCTATTAAAAAATTGTGGGCTGGGAAGAATAAGCTTTCGTCTTTGAATCCTATTCAATAAGTTTTTTTTTTACTTTAATATACTTTTCTAACTTTATATTGTAGAAAATTAATCATATAATAATTAAAATCATTTAAACCTGCATCCAATTCAGCATGTTTGGCAGCCATTAGTAAATTATTTGCTGCTCTTTCGTTGTGATTAAGAACTAAGGAACCGCCCAAGGCCATGTCTTTTTCATCTTCCTTAAGTTTCGAACGTGCGGCGAAATAAACATTTTGATTTCTTGGAAGGGATTGACTTGGTACAGAATCTCCTCTATCGAGTGTCAGAAGCACCAAAAATAGATGGAATATTCTTATCGCTTGCAAAAACTTAAACATCTTCATTTCCTTTTATGTTGGTACAGGAACACTGCCCAAATTATAATTTGTTTCGGATCGTTGTAGCTAACAGCATTAGGATTGTCTTTTACCTCTATATCATCTCACTGCTTGTTTTATAAAATAACAAAAAATTAACTATGTGGTTAATATTTGAAGAAATTTTAGGACATAAATTCATTAAATAGTGTGTTGTTTATGCGAGATATGCTCGTATAATGAAGATTATGGCTAATTTATACCGAACTACTTACAAAACGTATTACACGCCTTGATGAAAGTTTGCCCACATACACGTAACGTATTTTTTCAGAAAAATGTCTGAAATAGACAACAAATTATTTCTTTGTGTGGCTACAACTGAGGTTGCCAAAAACAAAAATAACGTCTGTGATAAAAATTATAAATTGACCATAAAATTATGCTATTTAGATATATGTCCTGAAAGAAATATGAAAACCCCAAACAGCCTATGTTAGTGAAAAAAGGGACATCCGTAAGTAAAAAATTATTTAAATTCGTTGATTCGGAAAGAAAGAATAGTAATTATGAATTTATAAACCCTTTTCAATAAATCATTTTAATTGCGTGATTGAAAGGATTAAGGGAACACTGGAAGGAACGATGGCAGCAAGAAAAATGTTAAAAAAAAACGCGAACGGAAAAATCACATTTGATTTTTCATTTCTGCCCTATTAAAAATGTCATGAACACTTGTATTCGTCGAAGTACATTGCATTAATATGTGTAGCTATTTTTTTTTACGATGTGTTTTTACTGTTTATAAACATTTTTAATATTGCTAATAAGTACGGATAATAAAAATCAATTTAGTCTATGTAAATTAATTACATGAGCACACCTTAAATATATGTCTTTTTACATGAAAATCAACGATCAAAATACAAATTGGAGCCTATCATTTTTGTGATATGTTTTTAGATCATTTCTGATTTTTACAAAAAAAGAAGGCCGCATTTTTTACAGATTCGAAGCACCAGGATTTGAACCCAAGTCCTATGGATTACCGGTCGATTCCTTTACCAACATAAGGTTAAGCACATCGATTCTCTAGAAGTTTGACCCTAATTGTTTTTAAATTATCCAGAGCTTAATTAATAATTTCCATCATGAACAAAAAATGTTTACAACAAAAAATTGCACTAATCTCTGAAGTATACAGACGAGTCACTGACATCTGATGACAAATATTGTACAAAAAATGTAAAAATTAAAATTTTCTTCTTCTATTCCTTACTGAAATTTATAAATTTCATACACAATTTCTAAAGGCTTATTGTAATATTTATTTCAAAATTACAACTACTGGTGTTGACATTCCAAACTACATTTAAATATTACTTTATATATTTACATATAATATACCGAAAAACATGAAAACAAATGAGCTAGACTAAAATGACTATATAATAAAAGAATGTATAGACATCAACATTTGACGCAGAGCCATTTTTATATTTTAGCCGCAGATTACAAATTCGGAAATATCTGGTCAGGGTATGACAAATGTGTAATCCTTTTGGAGTATATTATTGATTGTGTTAAACAATTACATTGCAAATATAACATCAAGCCAAAAAAATTATTCATTATAAAAAGAATTTAATATTGAATTATTTAAGCAATACTTAATTTTTCATAAATAAAAATCAGAAATTATACATTAGTAATGTAAAAAAAGAGCATAAAACTGCAATTCACGAATGTAAAGTAGAATAATTTCAATCTTTTGATAACAAAAAAAAACAAGAAAAAGTAAACACAAAATGAAATAAATAGAAGGGAAATATTTACTTATCGTATTAGTTAAAATAAATTTAAATATTTAAACTGCAAATAACTGCCGTGTAAGTCACAGATGCAAGTGATGTGGCCTTGACAGAATATGTACTACTGCAATAAAATCATGTTTATATTCATTAATTATGTTAGTTTTATACAACTGCGTTACTAACTAGTGATTCATATCTACTTTCTAATTAATTTGATCTCCGTAAATCAATGCAATTTAAAATTAAATGTCTATCGTGTTTCATTGTAGTAACAAACTATTTTAGAACTACAATTGTCTCTTAAAATATGTCATTATACTTTGAATATAATAACAAAGGACATAACAATTTTTATAAATATTTGCAAATATATATTCTGTTAAAGTTTATACAATTCCAAATTAAGAGGCTATAAAAAAAGAAATATATCTACATGAAATTCTATGCAACCGGAAATATTAAAATATTTTCTATTTCATCTTTATATCGTAAGGCACATATTACCATATTGTTACTTACAAAAAAAAGTATATATTTGACTATAACATGAGTTAAGATATTGTTAACGTTAATTAGAATTGCTAAATACTTTTAGGAATACGTAAATTTAATTAAACTAAACAAAAAGTAAATATTCGAGGCAGAAACAATTGAAGAAACGTCAAGGGAAATAAAGAACGTGTACAATGCAGTCAAGGAAAGTAAAGACATAAAAAGACAAAAATATAAATAAATTAAGTTGAATACTTTATATTTAATATATAAGTATTTAGCAAAATCGGAAGAACACGAAGAAAAGATTTTATTTTTAAGCATTGAAAAATTCCTACAAAACAACACTAAGGACAAAGTTAATATATTTTCGTTCGGACATAATTGAGAATTAAAAAATAAATAACTAAAATATGTTCTGAAAATAATAAATAGTAAAATATAACTTAAATAAAAATTTCATATTTGATTTTGGAATTATCATAACTCCCATATAAACTAGACACACAAAACAAAAAATATTGAATAATCGGTAAACATAACATTGTGTATTAACTAACAAGGGTGTATAGTATACTTTTCCGCTCGGGTGGTAACTTTCCGCTCGAGTCCTATTTTTTTATGCATTATCCCTAAAGTGTGACTTTACGCATTTTTTATATTTTTAAAATGTACTTTACGCACACTTTCATACAAAAATATTCTTTTCCGCATGTGAGGAAATGATTTTTATGCCAATGTGAATGCGGACATTAAAACTACTATTCGTGAAAAAACGTTTACACACGTGTACTGAAAAGTATTATTTTAATAGTTTATTTACGTACTAAAAATGGGCATCAAAAAAACTTTACGCACGAATAAAAAGTTAAATTCAGCATGAAAAATTAAATAACAGTGAAAAAAAATTAATCTGGGAATTGCAGAATAAATGAATATTCCAAAGGCAAAAGAAAAAAAAATATGGCAGAATTAAGAATCATGTAAACGAATTAATTTCTGAATAATGCTAGTTAGAAATAACTAAAAAAAAAAGATTTAATAGGAATAAAAATTGGATGGATGGCATGAATTAAGGTATCAAGAAATGACATTTTAAGGAGCAAGGACTGTCACTAATATGTAAATGACTATAATCTATAAATAGATGAACTGATTGAATATAATAATGATTTTTAACAAAAATTAATAAACAAGTTAATGACTAAACTAATTGAACATAAATTTGTGGTCGTTAAAAAAAATCATGCAACTGCACTTTTTGAAAAAATTCAGAAACCACCGAAAACGTGATGGATTCTTGGTTTATAATAATTTTTAGGTAAAAATGTGGATTCAATATTATATTTAAGACTTATTTTGAAAACAAAAAACTTGTTTAAACATCCTTAAATGGAAATGTAAAACACAAAAACGAGTTTTTCTTGATTTTTAGAAAAATTGAATTACCTGTTTCTTCTAGTGACCGCAAAAATGTACATTAATTCTCTAACTGAAATAATTCAATTATACCATAAATCGCTTGTCAAACTTTTTTACAGCAAATGCATGCTACGTCCACGACACCATAATAATGATACAGTAATACATAACATTATAAGACAACGCTACTCAACAGATCTAAAGACAGGTTTAAAACAGATTTTCGAATGAATTACAACATACGCAAAATAAAAAAAAATAGTGATGAAACTCCTTAATAATAAAAAACTCGGCTAGTGAAAAATTATGAATGACATTAAAATTGAATTGAACAAAATAATTCAGTGAGACACAAATTCTAAGAAAATAGTCAACAAAAAGATTTTGATTGGTCAAACCTGTAATGCTGGAAGAGTCACACTAGCTGGAAGATCTTGCTTCCCGAATGGTCATGGTCTTTATTATTTGCTTACACCAGTAAGACTAACAAAGATCATCCTAGAAAAGTTTATATAATAAAACTTGTGAATGTCACTAACTCAAAAAAGAGGGGATTTTACACTCGGAAACTATTTTTTCCAATTTTTTTAATAAAAATTAATTCAAACACGATAATTATCATTACGATAATTTTTTAACTCAAATTACGCACTCTTTTATCTCCCGGATATAATTAGTAAAAATACTTTTACCATTAGCTAAACTCTTTATGCCAAGCAGACGTTTATATTAAGATCGTGTTGATTGATAATCATTTGAAATAATTTATTGATGGTTCTATCCTCGAGATCATAATGTACTAGCGCCTGCGTATGCTAATAGCTCACGTAACTTTTAAACTAGTAAAAAGTTGTTGATACGTGATTAATCATATATCTTATGTAATTTCTAATTATTACTATAATATCTCGTTGTCTAATAAAATTACAATAGCGAAGATGACGTGCGATTGCCACAATAGTAATATATGCACGTTTGTTTTCTTTCCTGTTTACATGTCAGCTGTCCAAAATGAGTTTACAAAATTGGAGTTGTACTGTTTTATATGTATATTATAAATATTTATTATCTTTTTACAAATTACTAAATAAAAATGATTATTTATAAATTCTGAATACATTATTAAAACTGAAATGACATTGAAATTGTATATTTAAATATTAAAATATTTATAATTCATAAAATAATAAAAATTAAACTAATGCATTAGTTATTAACATTATTTTCCCTCCTACACTTATGAACATATCCGTGGGATTTTTATTTAGATGAATGTGGAACAGATATTTAAAGAAACACTCCAGAAGTGCAAATTAATACTATTTAGTAAATACGACCTATTTGAACATGTATAATTATTCTTTAACATTCAGGTCTATACTCCCCAAAAATTAGAAGCTTAAAAAGTTATTTTAAAGCTCATTTAAAATGTTAAACTAGTGTTAGCATGGAAACTTCAACCCTGATGAACGTAGGCTATTCCTTAATACTTGTTCGTTTACTAACAACTTTCAGTTATATCATAAAATTATACCGATATTTAGGGGGTCCAAACATATTTAGAGAAAGAGTGGCGCTTATGAAAACATTCTATATAACTTGAAAATGAGTATTTTTAAAACTTCGAACCTCACCATATGTCAGCCAAAATATTAATACATAAAATTTTTAACACTCTGGACGCGAAGCTCGATTTCGCGTCCTAGGGCGAAACATTCGGGCTCGAATTATCGAGGCTCACGCCTTTCGTGTTTTGAAGAAAATAAAAATTAGTCCAGTCAAACAACCTTGAAAAGAAAAATCTCTATGCGATTTTTTTCAATGTTAACGCGATCATTCCTAAATATAATGTTATACTTATAAGGGTACCTTATAAAGCTTGATCAATACATGTTTCGCATAAAAATGCTAAATGTTGATATATTTGGTTTTTAATTAAAGTAAAAACAAAATAAAGACCAAATACAACTAATACATATAATATTATTACTAATACAGTCACGCAGATAAATAAAAACATGAGCAACCTCCTTTCATCTCTTCAATTACTAAACGCAACCCAATAATAACGAGTAATTTTCGGTGTAGTTTTAGGTTCAAACGTTAATGTCTCAATTAAATCCAGTATATACCGAAATTGTGTTTCGGAACGAAGAGCTTTTTTTTCTATGAATGTATAAGTTTCTCCGGCTCGTTTTTTAAGAGCTTTTCGTTGCCTCTCTGAGGGGTGGAAAGCTTCCGCCGGATAAAGTCGTTAACTCGAGTATGTACCTACTCGATTCGAAGGAAATTGGAGGAACACAAGTAGGAGAATGAAAATTGCGTCGATAGCAAGGAAACGTCGCACGACATTCCAAAGACGATGACTTTTAACCTCTTGAATACGAAATCAACATTTACCTTTTTATGCTCTCTACCAAATTGAATCGTTCGTGATGAGCTATTCACCAGTTGTTGTTAACAATTAATCGCATGTATTTCACATCACGAA
The DNA here is from genome assembly GCA_030407085.1 of Trichopria drosophilae. Lineage (NCBI taxonomy): Eukaryota > Metazoa > Arthropoda > Insecta > Hymenoptera > Diapriidae > Trichopria > Trichopria drosophilae. The sequence continues at coordinate 13,731,964 of CM059584.1, read as the reverse complement.
ATGACATCTATTTATCTATTTTAGAGTTGAAGTTCTCGAAAATTATTTATGTGTGGTATACTAATGAGGTTTCTTATATGTTTTTATTTGTCATCAGAACAAACAATAGTCCAAATATTTGCGTTACTCGATTGAATAAACTCATCACACAAAGTTTTAGGCGTTCTCGAAAGGAACGGATTTTATATTAGGTTGTTTTGAAAACTATAGGTTTTCAGGTGATATTACAGTACGATTTTCATTGAAAACTGGATAATTGAAATATTACTTAAAAGAATCATAGATAGCGCTTGAATACGTTGCGATGAAGCTAACGATAGTAACGTAACTAATTTTTGTGTTAGTTTCTGTAAATTAAGCTGTTCTTTTGATGCAAAATTATTTGGTATCCGGTATCAATTCACGGAGAAAAGTGTCTTTTGCCGGGTATTGGAATTCTAATACTCCGTTAAAGGCAGTCTTTTACATATAGGGACAAAAATATTTCTTTTATAGGTTAAAAGACAAAGATTTTTTAAACATCTTGTAGTCGGTATAAATATATCTTTTAACAGTTAAAAAACACATATTTTTACTAGTATAAACGCGGCAATTCTTGGATATAAGAAAAATGATTATCTGCTAAAACTCAGTTAATGAACTAGTTTAGAAAAAATATTATCGTATGTATCGGCTTCGTAGCTCATGCGGTACATGCTGGACAATTGACTCGTTGGTCGTGAGTTCGATTCCCGTCCTGTGACATTTTTTCGATTTGGTTTTCAAGCAGCAGCTCGTCGTTGGTAAAACGAACACATTGTTTGTTTACGTTTCGACAATATTGTTTGTCCGACGGAAATCGACTCATGACCGCTACTGAACTTTAATATATAGTTGGCTGCATGCTTTACAAATGTATATGGCTTCCATCAAGGAAGACGACCTGCAGATCTAACAAATCTTTAGAATAATATTGTGTAAACATTTGTGTAAAAAGGCAATCTCGCACGTTAAAATAATAAAAGAAAAAAAATAACCTGTTTCTAACCTATAAACACCTGGTTCATAACATCAGTCAACATCTAATAATTTTTCATAATTGTTGTAAAACTATTTAAATTATTTCGGTAGATACGGTGTAAATTCATTTTCAGAACTTAAATTTGGACCAAATTACCTACAATTTTTAATTTATACTTTTTGTTTTATAAATTATGCTGGTAATGAAGAATAACGTGATTTTCGAAAATTCTGATAATGTGTATCAAAAGGAGACATTGTAAAGGTGAATTTTTTGTACATAAAAGTTTGTATTGATTTCCGAAACTTTATATATTACATAATATTCTTTAATATTATAACCTGTAAGAAACTAGTATTTTTAAAATGCTAAAATACCTATTCTTTTAGACATAATATAATATTATTTTGAAACTTGAGAATTTAATAGAATATCTTTTACACGATAATAAGTAAATGCTAAAAGACGAAGATTCTCATGGATAACATATGGATTTCAGTAATTACAATATTTATTTTACGGGGTATAAGAAATCGCTTTAAAAGACACGGTAACTGATAAAATACACTTTTCTCAGTGTTGCATTAATCCCTTGAAAAATGTTTTGTTTATAAGGGCATTACCCAGCTCGTTCAGGCATACTAAAGAAATGGCAGAATATAGTTCTTTAATGTACCATAAGATTTGTCCTTCAACAAATTTGTCAAAAAATCCACCACATTTTTCGTACACAAACACAGAGGTTTCTCATATTGGTTTAACGTATTTTAAGCCATGGATTTCATCATGGCATGTAATGCTACCTCAGTAACACCTTTCAATAACAACGCTACTCGGCTAATTTTGCGACCAATAAATAAAGTGTTTTTGACAATGGGTGATCTTTCGCTGGTTGAGCGATTTTTGCGCCTCCTGCTGCGATACTTTCGGTATTTTTGATGTTGTCGATCCTTTTGATGCCTGTTGAGGTTGAGGTAGTTTGGTCTCTTTGGAAAACCTTCTCCCTGCGTTCGTTGTCTTGAAACGATCAGAAAAATCAACTGCAAATAGAACATTTTCGACGGGACTATCCTCGGTGACAGTCTTGACGATCATACTTAACCCCATAAATTATGTTCATCAGTAAGGTTATTACTAGCAACACTCAAATGGGATATAAGTTTTTTTCTTTGCGTATTGATCTTCACAATGTAAGTTCATTGGGTCATTAATTATCTTTAATATCATTCAAAAGTCCTTTTGATCTCAAAGATTTATTAAATTGAGAACATGCAAAATTGTCAGTTATTTCCACTTGTTTGGCTGAAATATGGGTACCATTTGAAGAAATTAATTTGACCATGAAATGACATTGAAGTTCTCCATAAAGATCAAATATAGGATCACAATTTAATAATCAAGGAAAAATTCCAGAATTATTGTTGAAACCCCCAAAATGCAGTCCACGAAATTTGGAAAATAAACCGAAATATCGCCGATTCTTAAAATTGAAATAGTTGCAGTTAACGAAAAACATTATAAAATATTTTTTTCTGATCAACTTATGATTCATATACAAAAAAAAGAAACTTAGAGTAGAGAAATGTTAAAACAGAATGATAAAAATGGTCAAAATACTTATATAGTTTATAATATTTAGTATGTAACAACACTAAATATTCCAACTTAACGATGTCAAAATAATATATCAGAATTATCAACCGATAATGATTATAATTTTTAATCATTTCTAGACATATTTATACGTAATCGTTCTATTTACTAACGATAATGGTGGCATAAATCTCAAGAAGTAAAACGACAGCTTGAATGTGATATAAAATTAAAAAATATCATCGCACTCCCTTAAAACTCATTACTCGGTCGTTCTTGGTGTTGCCGAGTACGAATATGACCTTAGCCAACGATATTTCGAAAAACTACTGAAATTGCTCGAAACATGTTAGTCCAAGGGGTTAAGGGGTTTCAAGTAAATTTGATGCAGTTTTTGATATTTTACCATATTCGAAATGCCATTTATTTTCTTATAATTTAAGGTATGAATTGTCAATCGATTTTGATGATTTTGCATTTCAACAAAGGGTCTAGCAGGATAAGAAAGTCCCATCTGCGCCAGCAGGGATTCAGATGAATGAAATTTTATCCTTTTCTATGTCGAAAAATAATAATTCTCAGAAATATTTAACTCCCTAGCCCCAAAAATTGCGCTCGCTATAGGAAAAAACGTGAATTTTCATAAATTTTCATTTAAAAAAATTCATAAAAATTCAAAACATGTTTTCTCGCATTTAAAAAAAACGCCTTCTTGAAAAAATTCAAGAAGATGTATTTTAGGCCAATCTATATGGTCAATTTTTTTCAGATTTTTAAAAGTGGTGCGCCATAGTAAAAAAAATAAAAACGCTATTTTTCTCATTTTTTCGTTCAATTTCTATCAAAACGAAACAACTTAGGGTGCTAAATTATAGTTCTTTTTAAGCTCTACAACTTTCGCCTATACAAAAATTCACTAGTTATTGAACGAAACGAGTTAGAGGCGAAAAACCGTAAAAATAAGCATTTTTTCTCTTTTTATCAGCTCTAACCTGAGAAATATTCGTTTTCGGTCAAAGTGTTTTCAAGATAATTTGTAGGGCTTGAAATTAGCTTTAAAATTGGCTGCTATATCGTTGTCGAGACAAGCAGAAGCCAAGATCTTATCAAAAAACCGGATAAAACTATTATTTTGTTTTGTTTTAAGGTTTTATATAGAGCCGTCCCGCGAATAGGCTAAAAATGTCATTAAAGCGGGGGATAATTCCTTTCCTTTATCCTTTATCCTTATTTATAGATGTATTGAGAAAAAGTCACCAAAATAAAGACTGACGTGTTTTTCTATAACACGTTTAATGGTGGGGTTAAGTAGTTGAACATTTACAAAAATTATTAAATTTTTAGAAAAAAAAAATATTTTCGAAGTTATTTTGGTGACTTTTTATCTCAATACAGCTACATAAAACCTTAAAATAAAAAAAATAGTTTGATCTAGTTTTTTTGGTAATATCTTGACTTCTACTTAAGTTTCGTTCTATCATTCAATTTTGAAGTTAATTTCAAGCCCTACAAATTATCTTTAAAACACTTTGACCGAAAACGAATATTTCTCTTATTTCTACGGTTTTTCGCCTCTAACTCGTTTCGTTCAATAACTAGTGAATTTTTGTATGGGCGAAAGTTGTAGAGCTTGTAGAGCTTAAAAAGAACTACAATTTAACATCCTCAGTTGTTTCGTTTTGATAAAAATTGAGCGAAAAAATGAGAAAAATACCGTTTTTATTTTTTTTACTATGGCGCACCACTTTTAAAAATCTGAAAAAAATTGACCATATAGATTGGCCTAAAATACATCTTCTTGAATTTTTTCAAGAAGACGTTTTTTTTTAAACGCGAGAAAACATGTTTTTAATTTTTTATGAATTATTTAAAAAGTTTGTATAAGGTCAAATTATTTGAAAAAATTTTCGTAGCTACACTCTAATATTATTTACACGCATGAATGTTTCTGTAAAGATTGCATAGTGTGGCTACGAAATAAAAAATAAAAACTGAAAATTCACGTTTTTCCTATAGCGAGCGCAATGTTGGGGTTAGGGAGTTGAACATTTCTGAGAATTATTAATTGTCGACATAGAAAGGGATAAAATTTCATTCATCTGAATCCCTGCTGGGGCAGATTGGACCTTCTTATCCTGCTAGACCCTTTGAACCGATTCCGAATAAAAGGTCTTACCGGGTTCCATTAGTATGCAATCAAATTTGATTCTTACTTTGAGAGAGTTTTGATTTGTTCCACTCGTAAGAAGCAAATACAAACTTACCTGCCATTTTCTTCCTTAACGTATAATTTGAAATGGCTGCCTTGGTCGAGGAACGAAGACGCTCATACGCATGTTTCTCTAAAGCAAAAACATTTGTTTGTTAACTATCCATTTATTGTATTGTTCAGTAGATGTGTAACAATATTGTAGCACTATATTACCATTGATTTTCATTGAAACCATAATAGCAGTTATTCGACGATGATTACGCGTACTAGAGAGACGTGTTTCTATCGTCGGGGATGGCGGCGCAGTTGTAGCCGGCGGACAATTACAGACCATCAGCAGTGCCAAACTACTACGAGGACGACCACTAATTTCCCATTTCCCGTACTGGTTGCGAAAAGTCCCAGAGTAATCTAAGTTCGTGTTCTAATAATTAAAACGTAAACTAGTTACGTATTAATTGCACAACTGATAAAATTTGCATATTTAATATCTACTGGCTTTCATATATGTATATAATAATACGAAACAAATGTGTCTGAAAAGCATTCCAATACGGAAACTGATTAAAGGAAATTTCATTTGCAATAAATATATATACTGGCTAAAATAAAAGTTGTACAACGTATTCCTTCAAATTAATTGGTCGAATTAGAATTCTTCGTTTTTAATATCCTTTCACGTAGCCATTTGTACAAGATGGGGTTATTCTTTCATAATTTTAATTAATTCCTTACATGATTCTTGATATTTTCTTTCCGATAATCCCAGACACTTTTCGCCTAACTAAACATTTTTATTCCTACTCAAAATACAAATCTTCATTGAATTCCTGACGCTAATTGTCGCAATATTTGCAGTTCATTTTCAAACACAAAATGTAGCAAAATGTGTAAACACAACTGTTACAAAACTGTTATATTGTCGGTACTTTTGTGCCTGCTAGGAAAATCAGAAACTCGTTTACATATAAATGTTACATTCTTATAGGAAAGTAACAGGAAACTTTACCAATAATAGATGGGCAAATCCACAGAACTTTTCATTTTGGTGAAAAAAAATTTTTTTTTTTCAACTTCAAAGCACACGTTTTTCTTATGATACACATGTTTAATTGGTCAACTGAGACTAGGAATCCGTCCCTGTTACTCATTTTTAAAGGACGGCGTCGTGCACAGAGGGTTAAGAAATAAAAATTGTAGATACATTACATTCAAAACATAGCAGTAATTATAAATATAGTATGAAAATATAAAATTTTGGGGGTATCGTATATAGTAATTACGTGTCTGGTAATAGAAACCTACTTAGTGGACAACTCATGTTTAACAGCGCTGAAAATACATTCTACAATTAAAGTATACATTTAGACATATAGTGTGCGTAAAATTAAATTTTGAATGGATTTTTTTTTTCATAAGTATGATACACGTCGTCTAAAATGCTTTTTTAGTGGTATTAAACACAAAGAGTTACCCGCTATATAGACCACTAAGTCGGCATCATCAAAATTATTGTGAAAAATGGCCATTTCAATCCCTTGAAGTATATTGTACACTTGTTGAACTAATTAGTTCATATTATATTACATTACGCAGTAAATATACAAGCGTATGACCTTTGATATATGTGCATGAGTTGTACATGATATTTTATGGGCACCCATTGCTTTACTTGCCGTAGAAAAGTAATGAAGAGAGCATAAAGTGTACTTTATACATAAGGCAAAGTCGTTCAAAAAATTAGTTAAGCCTCTGCAGCCTAATATTTAAATGTTTCACTAGCGCCACTGCGTTATTATATATAAATAGAGTAAAGAAACCAATTACAATCTCAACTAGGCCCCCAAAGATGATATTCTTGATGTGCCCTAGGAAAAACTGATTTTTCTTTGCGAGTTACGTTTCGACAACCTATATTTGAAGTGGTGTCATTTGAAGAATACTTGCAGCACACACTTCTACCACATCTCAAAATTTTCATTTTCACGTTAACTATAAAGGTATGTTCATAGCTTTGAATTTAGAAAGACGGCGTGTTGTTAAAAGTTAACTTTGCCAAAATTCAAAAAACTCAATTATGTTCTTACACATTTTAACAGTATCATAACTTCCGTCTGGGAAGTAGCACATCGATTTTCTGGCAGGTGAGATTGTATAGTTGATACAGGAAGCTAATTCAATTGGATTTTGTTCGAAAACTATTACGGCGTCACAGAAAAACTGTTAAGATTAGAAAAGTTTAGGCAACTTACAAGTATAACTTGTCAATTTGTCTTCATTAGCCTTCCTGAAATCATTTCAAATTCGCTGCTATGAAACTAATACTTCATCGGTATCTATATTTACTACTATTATACTTGTTTTACCCCGTACATATATTTCAATACAAATATAAACTAGCATGTCTTCACTTACACCTAAGTTTAAAAGTTCTGTGGATTTGCCCATATCTACGATAAATAGGTATCTTGACTGCTCGGTATCTAATAAAAAATCATAATTACTAACGCTGCTATATTAAAAATTAAGAAAATGTTACATTTTATTCAATTTTAAATAAGGTAGATTAACGGCAAGTACAATTAGTAAAATGATAAACAATTTTAATTAAAAAAGCAATTATACTACTACATATATGCACTACTACTACTGATCAATTAACTAATTTAGAACGCAGTCTAATAATAAATAATAAATAATAAAGGACTTATTTTAAGTAAAGCAATTATTGGCAATTATTCTGACTTATTAATTATGGTTCTTATATCTTTAGTTATTTAGTAAGAAACTCGAAATAACAACGTAATCCAGATAGAGTCTCGACTGTCCTGTATATCCACTAATTTTTCAATTTAATTTACCTACTAGATTTTCAATTTTGTTGCTTCTATGTACTTTTCTGTTTGATGCAAAATTGTAAGAGAGACTGTTGCATCGTTACGACTCAAACGAGGATGTTCCAGTGGGACCAGTAAAAACTATGATCTGGTATGTTTTGTGAAGGTCAACTGGAGTTCAAAACATTCCTGCAATAGCAAAAAAAAAACAGTGGCTTAGAAAGTTACTTGGGTATCTTGTGCTTCGTCAGAGTAAGGGGGTCTTAGGAAATCTCCCAAGGGGAAAGTCCGAAAGGCTGGTCAAACTTGAAGGGTTGATCAAATATTTTCTTAGCAAGACGGCAAATGTATTTCTGAAGGAAAAAAATTGGCAAAGGAAACTAAATTCAGGGCTATATGATGAAAATCATTTTTTGAAGACTTTAATTCTTGTTGTAACAGTCTACCGGAAATATTTTCGTATAAATGATGTTTATTTATGTCATTTTACATGTGAAAAATATGTATAATATCCACGTAATCTTCATTCGGATTTCTAATCAACGAGTTTCTTCGAAATGTATACATTTAATATTAACCTCATTTCTAATGGTGCAGACAAATTAATTTTTTAAATAACACGCTGTTTAAATAAGAAACATGACTTTTTTCGTTTTGTTATGATTGTATTACATTTTTTTTATGAAAAAGGATATTAGGCTAGCTACCAGATACGGATTTCCAAAAAAATGACCAACGCTGCGGAAATGGCTGCTATCAGGGACATGCATAAAATAGAAAAAAATGAATAATATTGCATGGACCAAAGGATGTGATTCTTTTTATTTTTTGGTAAATAGAAATCTATAGTCCGTTTTTCAAAATTCTTAATGATTAATTGTATACAGCACACAACATAATCGAATTAGCAAAGACCTTAAAATCATATTGAAGAAAACTAGAAAAAAGTATTTCTCTAAATATTACTTGATTCTGGTAGCAATTTTGCATTAAATCCAAATATGACCGTTAAATTATCCAATTGGCTCTAGTTTTTGAGATATTCAAGGTCAAAGAGGTAAAAAATTCTATTCACAGCTCAAAAATACTGTTGTCCCACTCGTTTGTCCAAGAAAAGCAAACTTTATACTATACCGTTTTTTGGATTTCGAATTCGATGTCAGTTTAGAGTAATTTAAAATGTTTGTTTGGGCTGTTTGGGATCGTTGCTTACGAATTTGTAGAAATTTAGACAAATTTATAACATGTAAAATATTTTTTTAAATTATCCAGTTAAATATTCGCCATTTTAAATTTCTCTAAACTGATTTCAAATTTGTAATCAGCAACCTTAAAAACAATACAATAACGAGTTGGAGGGGAAAACACCGAATTTAAAAAAAATTGTTTACCAAATTGGATCTGCCCTTTTGCATCTCGAAACTTACTTCAGATTCAGAATCTGCAACCCCAAAAACAGCTTGACATACGATAGTGTTGGCAGCATTATCACGATACAAAAATATGTGCCGCTATGATTTTATAGATTCGGGAAAAAACAGTTTTACTGAAAGAATCGACATAACACAGTTTTACGACCTTTATAAAGTATTACGCCACCTTATTCATGGTATGAAAAATATAATTCTTTATTTCGTCCTAGGTAGAGTATTTTTTTGCGCCGCATTCTATTAGTATAGTTGCGAAAAATGTCTAAAAACACGATTTTTTACCTCTTTGACCTTCAATTTGGGCAAAAAGTTGATCCAGTTCAATATTTTGGCGTATGCCAAAAATCCTGTCAGCATTGACTCTTGGGATAACATCATTTTTTGGGATTTGAGGAGATGCTAAAAAACGCCTAGAATCAAATTGTTGATCCATTAGCTATTTTGGTGGTCATAATTGGATTCTAAAGCAAAAATCCTATTAGAATCTACTCTTAATTATAGGGCAACAAAATTTTGTTATTATTCGTCACACGAAAAGCACGAGATTATTAAAAAATGTTCATCTAGATATTAAAAATTTTATAGCTGTTATCAGAACTATATCTTAGATAACAGCAAAAAAAAACAGAAAAAATTAATGAAATTTGTATTAGTTTACTCAATCTGCCGTTTTGGATGTTACTATTATTACGTTAGATATAAACTTAGCATCCTGAATATATTATCATGCTCAAAACAACAAGTACTCAATGACATTTATTGACAAATTAAAAGAATGTATATAGATGATACATACATCATTTTAATATTTCCATGGTAAATGCGCCATTTTTAATTTTAAATGTTGTACAATACCATAATTTTCATTTGACACTTCTAAATTTCTCTGGTTCGATCGTGGAAAAAAACAATTATTTTTATTATTTATTTTATTATTTTGAAACCCGATAATACTATTTTCCCTTCAACTTTACGGAAAAAATGAATGGTTCTACCAACTATTTAATAGTAGGAAACACAAAAGTAGATGCGTGGCAGAAAAGTGGAAGAATAAATTCGTAAATGCAATAAACCAATTTTCGTTACTGCCATTAATTTCGAATAGTTACACTAACTATTGAAAGGAGGATGCCCACGAGTATAGGTGATTTTTCCTCCGAGATGAAACCTTCGGAACTAACAAATTCGATTAAAGTATGAGAACTAACATCTAATGGCAGATGTGTGAGAAAGTTTTTAAAAATGCCTTTAAAGTCGCCGATTATACATAGGAAAATGCAGTAATTTCAGTAGTAATAGGCAACACTGTAATGTTATTCGCAGTAGTTGCGGACTGTTAATACTTAAATTCCAGCATTTTTCCAGCTCATTGTGCTAATTATTTTTTTCGTGTATAGTATTCTCGATAGTTTTTTCATATTTCAGATTAAACTATCATCCATTTAAATTACTTCCTTCTTGAAATAGTAGGTTCTCAATGTGATTTTCTCAAAATAATTTTGGGTATGGCGCAATGATGGAAATTTTAAAAAATTAATCTGATACACTTGCAAATTGTTAATTTCTAGTATTGAACATTAAAAAAAATGATACTTTTGGGCATTAAAGGGTACCATGCATATTTTCACTAAATTTATGCGACAATGACGTTACAGTTTAATTTCTTCCCATAATTACATCAATTCCGCACTTAAAAATTGCCGGTACATAATGGCTATCATTTTTAAGCTGTCGTAGCAGGGAATTATGAAATCGCTACAATTAGTCTTTCAACCATTTATACCACAACAAATATAGGCTGGTCAGCAGCTGGTCAGCGCAAGCTGATGGTCGGTGGTCGAACACAGGCTTTATACCAACGCATGCGATTCACGAGACTTCAAACCACACGGTAGCTATGCATGTACCCCATGTATACGAACTTTCTCTTGGTTTTCGAAAACGGTCGCATTAAAGCAACATGCTGCCACAATCACTGAAATATCTTATCGGATAGCGCTTCTAAAAATTATAACGAAACACTTTTTTCAAATTCTATTAAACTTCCCTCCGCGATAAATAATTTTTAAAAAATTGCAGTGAAATTTCCTTTGAATAGCAAAGTTGATCTTATCAGAAAAACCTGCTGTTGATGAAAAATATTTATTACATAAAAAATATTTTTTACTGCTGTTTCTCAACAGGCACGATATTATTAGTTAGTTTCATTTTCTGATAATTAGTATAATTCATGATTCAATTGATCTAGGTAACTCATCGTATTATCCGTATGACGTGCAATTCTAGATCATTGCAATTGTATCTTATCCCCAGGAGTGAAGTCAGGAGTGAAATAAAAATACAGTTTTATTGACTTCCTGTAATTATGTCATTACAATTAACAGGTTTTATTTTCTACATTTTAAAATTCGTTTTAAAGAGGAATATATTATACACATTATCAGAGGCGATATTTCCAATATTTAAGGTAAAATATCTTTAAATGGAGAGTAGAGTTTCACCAACACGTTGCGTTCCGGGGCACAATTATAAACATTACCCCATAAAAATATATAAAATACTTGATTGCAAAACCTACTAAAAATAACGGGTTTATCTTTTTCCTACCTACAGCTCCTCTTCAACTGACGTCGAAATCAGAAGACATTAGGATTGAACCGAAGGGATTAAATTTCCGAAAGCTGCGTATTGTTACTGCTCTCACGTAATTGTCTTTACCTAAACGAACGGCGAAAATGATGAAAATATCATTAAATGCCAAAGAAAGATTACAACCTCCGAAATTAACAATTACGAATAGAGAATGATGAGAACTAATACCTAATGGACAATTCGATAGTTTTATCATCTGGGGAGGTTTAAAAAATCGTCGTCAAAATCGCGGATTATACAGAGAAATTTCTGGAATCTAGGTAGTAACCATGTAATAATTACTATTTCATATACAGCGTAGGTAAAAACCCATTAACTTTATTAATTTTTAACTTAAACTATACTCATTTTTACATAACTACACCAACATTTCATCGTTTCTTTTATGTTGAAGGTTTCTTATTTCGACCCATTGTGCGGTATGAGGAAACCTGGCCGCTGTAATCGTTATTGGCTCTTTCCCGAGTAGTGATTTTGAAGCATTTCGACAGTATCGAGTTTAGAACAAAATGGCGATGGACCTAAAATCCACAAGGACTTAAAACCACAAGGAAACTCCGGGCACCGTAAGCGTGACTTCCGTCCACCACCGCCAGATCGAGTTAAAACCACGATGAACTTGGAGTCGCGCTTCACCTGCACGTCTCGGGAACACCTCCGAATCCTCCGCAGTGGATCAGCCTTCATTTCGCTACGAAACTATTAGCAATTTCAATCAACTCCGACAACTTTATCCTTAACATCAATTGATGTTACCGTTATTCCCCGAAAGTTGTTACAAGATTCCCATTATTCTCCATATTCTCCAGCTTCACCAATGTCCATGACAAGTTCTGCCGACGAAACGGAAGGTGATAGTTATCCTCAATTTCCACGAATTGTTGTTCTATGAGGAATCATAATTTGTTTGCGAATAAATCTAGTTTTCCCTGTATTTTGTTAAACATAACTTTAGCAAATTATCAGAGATTTATGGTATAATTATTTATGGTTCCCCGAGAGAGAATAAGTTGATCAAAATTTGATCAGATTTTCATCCTAGTCCGTCAGATCCTTATGTGATCTAAATGGGATCCTAGTTCTCAGACATTTCAGGACCAAAGTTAGAACGAGTTTACAACCAAAAAACAATCTGCGTTATAATTACGGGAGATTGAAAAGTGATCCAATTGTTGTCAATAAAGATAAAAAATGGTCAATTATTAATCATATTTAAATACGTAGAGAAGCTGGTTGTCGATGCGCGAAGATAAAAAGTGATCTTGTTTGGATTATTTTATGGTCAAAAAAGATCTGTTTATGCTCACTTTAAACAACTAAGAATCAAATTACGATTTGACTGAGATCGAAAAATGATTGTTTTGTGATCAAGATTTTCATTACGCTGGATTCACGAATGACCCAAATTTAGTGGACTTCCGGCGTAAAAGAAATATTCTCATGATCACACCGAAAATTAATTAGAACAATTTATCAATTAGATCAAAAAGTGGACAGATTCTTGATCATGTATAAGGGTAAATCCACAGAACTTTTAACTTTTAACTAATTTGTTTTTTCAGTGGCACACATTTAAAATCAACCTGAGGCCACTCCTAAACATATAAAATGTAAAAAAAAACGACACGTTACGACTTTTAAAGGATTTTTCCAGCGCAGTCAGGTAAAACGAGACCTAAAATTATATCTTCGAACCAAACATATTTCTGTACGCGGAAAACAGATGAACTTTGTTACTCTGGGTTTTTTAAGTTACTGGTCACGAATCCGTTAATAGATATTTAGAATTCAAGATGGCGAAATTCAATATGGAAGACCGAATTTGTAAGAAGTTACTCACACAAGCTCAAATTGGGTATTCGGGGGTTTTCTTTCTTTTTGCATTTAGGTGTATGATATACAAATTTTAGCAGCAAATATTTATTTAAGTCGATTTAAGGCATTACAATCCCGGCAATCCTGAACAAAAATTTTAAATAGGTATAACGTAAGTTGTCATTAGTACCATATTTATTCATTTTTAACCAGAAAAGATGAAGCAAGGGAGATGAAAAACAAAGTTACCCAATGTTACATTTTCATTATTTCTGGAGCAAAGCTATAGCGAATCTCAACCGATGAGCGACCCCGAATACACAGTTTCAGCTGGTTCAAGCAACTTTTTAGGAATTTGGTCCGCCATATTGTATCTACCTTCTTAAATTTTTAATATTTGCCAACTTATTTATGATCAGTTACCAATAAAACCCGCGCGTAACAAATTTCAGCATTTTTCCGTGTAAAGAAAGGAGTTTGTGTCAAAGAGATAATTTCATGTCTTGTTTTACCCCTGAACATCGTATTGTATTTCTGGAACAAGTTTAGAGTATTATTATGACACCAAAAACAATAAATTACGCCAATAATCGAGGCATTTAATTGTGTATAGATCGTGTGCCTGACAATAGTGTCATTTTTCAACAGCAGTTACGCACGAAGGCTACAGGTTGTAATAGGCACAGAATTGAGATGAGACAAGGCACACCGTATTCCTTGGAATACGTCACTTATTATATCATCAATTAAAAATTCTCAAAGTATGGAGCCATAATATTGTTTGTTGCAAAAGTTATTGTTAGAAATTAACGAAAATTCCATTTTCCATAAATCTTCTGCACGCGACTTTGGACGCATGTCATTCTTATTAAGCGATAGGCACACTTATTTTTCAAGTATCTTTGACTTTTATAAAGTGCCATTAATCAACGACATGATTTTCAAATGAAAAGAATACACGTTTCAAAAGTTACAGAACAAAATATTTTAAAAAAATACGATTTGCACGCAGCAGTTTATTCAAATTTTATGAGCTTTCGTGTTTCCTTTGGTTTTTTAATCAACTATCATGCATCAATCACTATCAAAATAAATAACTGTACTTTGAAAAGCATATCCTTTTTAGTAAATAGTAATGTTTTATAAATATTTATGTATAGCTTATTTACGTGAATCTTAAAATAACATGAAAGTCAAAAGTTCTGTGGATTTGCCCATAAATATGACGAGAATTAAGAAGCTATCAGTTTTTTTCGAATAAAAATCCAGGCAAAAATTGAGGTCCATGTATAATTGCATGTTTCTATAGGCGTTTCTGTACTTGGTTCCAGGTAAGATGCTACGTACCTGGTTGATGATATCGTGTAGCAATTCCTAAAAATGACATTAAGGATTCGACTTTACAGTTTGACTTCAAGATATTTGCCAAAGTATCGGTTATGTTAATGTCATTCGTCATTCACTTGTTTTTTTATGTCTAACATTTTCATTTTAACCAAAGTTCATCTGAAACGAAAGGGTACAATTCGATACTCTTTTTTAATATGGATATGTCATATAGTACAATCTCTGATGACGATGAGTCAACAGAAAGGGTCAGGTATAAAAAATCAATTATTTCAAAAAATGGCACTTCTTGATCACATTTTTGATTAAATTATTTTAAAAAATCTTATCCTTTCAATAGTAACCAAGAGAAGACATTTTTACACGAAAAAACTGGTCACTACTTCATTTTCGTCATGTTTACAAGTGATTGGATTTATCTTTTGCTATGAAAATCGTTATCATTCATTTTTAGTTTAATAGCGATCATGAAAATATTTCTTATACACCCGAAGTCCACTAAATTTGGGTCCTCTGTGAATATAGCATAATCGAAATCTTGATCAGGAATGGATCATAAACGATCATTTTTGGATCTAGATAGAGTCGAAAGATTCTCAGTCGTTGAAAGCAAGCATAAAGAGATCTTTTTTTAACCATAAAATGATCCAAACAAGACCGCTTTTTAACGTTAGCGCGTCGACAACCAGCTTCTCTACGTTTTTAAATCTGATCAAAATCAGTCATTATTTCTCAATCTCCCGTAACTATAACTCAGATTGTTTTTTGGTTGTAAACTCGTCTAATTTTGTTCATGAAATGTCTCAAAACTAGGATCCCATTTAGATCACATAAGGATCTGACCGACGTTGATCAAATTTTGATCAACTTGTTTTCTCTATTACATCAGTGATCCTTAAAAAATAATTGTTATCATTTCGGGCGCCCAGCTGAATTTCAAGCTTCTCTCTCGAGCTTCAAATCAACAGACTCGCTCGATTTTGATAATTGTGCTCTTAATACAACGTACATTATTATAATCTAGTAGGATTAAAATGAATATTTTACACCCTATTATTATTAATGATTGATGCTATTGGGTGCTAATTAATAATGAAATAAAATGAAGTGGTACTACTACAAAAATATTAATTCTATTACCTCCAATGGATGACTAGAAATAATTAGAAGCATGTGCCAGTAATATTATATATTGGCTGAAACAAATCTAGAAAAATGTTAATATTACAGTCAGTAATGCGCTTATCGAAGCACCGATTGTTCAAAATAATGGTAAGCAGTGCAAGTAGAGTGGGTTAATTTTTAGGTTTACTCTGCAAATGCTTATTGATATATCTTGAAAATGAAATATCTATTTGAAATATTCGACAAATTTTTCAGACAAAATTTGAGAGGTTATTTTAAAATGTAACATAAGGAATATATATATATATATATATATAAGAATGCAAATTGCACAGTAAAAGATAGCTAACTATACTTTTTCGAGATCGCCAATTGCGACTAATGTCAGAATTGCAAAATTGAAATTGTCAGGCGATCTTGAGTTAACTTAATATGGTAATCGAATCATCAGTGAAATTTCTGACTACATCTTTTAGAGGTCGCTAATTGCGATAAAAATCGATAACTGCACATTAAATTATGCAATTCATGTATCAGTTTCGTAATCAACGACCTTGACAATATAAGATTGGCACAGAAAAAGGTACATCATGATGGTCCTCCATATTGAGTTCCATATTTCAGAATCTGTAAGTCCGATAGATTCATTAAACCAATTACATGGTGTTGCCTTAATCAACGACCTTAAAAATATATAGATACGAATTTTTTTGAAAATGCCATTTTTAATTTTGCATTTTTACTTCAAATTTCTTTTCAGCTACCTAAAAACCTTTAATTTTGAGTTATAACGTCCTTTAGTTTTTGTTGTCCAGAAAAAAGTGCACATAATTCTGAAAACAATTATAGGGAGATTAAATCCATGATTAAAATGTTTCTTGTTCTACTGTAGTGTAAAAGCTTCTGGAAAAAATGAATTTAAACAAATACAAAATGGCGAATATCTCGAAATTGCAGAGTTATGAAAAATGGCACTTGTATTCAGCGCAAAATATGTCCGAAAAGTATATTTGTATCTGCGATAAGTTTAGATTTTGTTGAGCCATCTAATTCATCCACCATTTTTATAACGTTTTCGGATCATCCAATAATACTAGTCGTCTAACATACAGATTTCATTCGATGAAATAAGATCGCGTTACTGCAAATTTTGAACTCTGCGGAAATTCCAAAAATGGTGGGTAATGGAGAAAACATATTTGGAATCAGCGAACAAGAATATGTTAATAAAATTTATTAGTACCTGTGATGTCCTAAAATATCAATGACAAGTGTAATTCATTGGATGAAATCGATGGAGGCAAAATAACGGACAGTGCGTTAATCTACTCCAAGGAGGACTTAATATCTGTTACAGAGGAAAAAATCGCCAACTCCGTCCATCAACTCAATAGTGTTTGTTGGACGATGTAATAATACCAGTAGACGTTGGCGCGTGAAAGGCGAAAGAATGCGAGGAATTCCAACGGCGATTAATGAAAAAGGACCTGGAGACTGGCAGAAGTACACGCCGAACGTGCTCCCGATCGAATTCGTGATCGATATATCGAATCCTCTGCGAGGGTCTCGGATAACTTTGGAGGGAAAAGGACGGAAAATTCTCCCGTTGCACAATAAGAAAAGCCGAGAGTCGGCAAGTGGACCGCGGCGGTGGAGAATAAACGAGTCTGAAGTCTTTCCGGAAAATCGGTTACCTCGACACACGGTGAAACAAAGGACAGTTAAGGTTCAGCCTTGTCTTCGTGTTCATCGGCTGTTTTATCATTCAAGTCGATGCCCAAGTTACTAAGCGAAGCTACATACAAGTCCTCGTTGTCGATGGAAGCAAAACTAGTAACCTAGCAACACCCTTTAGCGCCCTCACCCTGTAACCTGTTCTTCCAGCGAGGCTCTTGTCGTCTCTATCCAGGGTTTCGATTCACCTTGTCCCTCACACCTATCTTTTATGATGCTTAACCTTATTCTTAATAACCTCCTGCAAAATTGTCGTTTGTACCCGACCTATCCGACTCGAATCGTTCTGAAAGGACATTTTTTAATCTGTTCTCGCGATGACGTCAGGTATGGGCATTTGCCTTCTAGCAGACTTCGTAATTTAAATCACGTCCACGACAGCTCATGCAAATAAGTCCGATAACAATCGGTGGGGATGTTTCCTGGGGGCTCAGGACAAATTACTTGGTGTTTTCATATTTTTATTTCTACCACTCGAAAATCGTATTCGTTTGTGCAATATGGTATAAGTTCAAACCATATATGATGTGCGTAAAATGATCTCCAGTGGAAATATTTCATCACTGTCAGAAATATCTGGATACTAAACCATTGTTGTAATATAAAATATTCACCTATTGTGCATGTCAATGGAAAAAATTATATAGAATGATCTACTAACTAGATAATAGTGTACACGTCCTTCATTTTTAGTTAATTTGACTAAATAGTGATCTCCATGAATTAGATAGTCAAGGCTACTTAGCTATTTAAATAGTTAAATGAAAATGATTGAATATAACACAATTTCATAAAATGTTTGAAAATAAAAAAAATAAAATAAAAAAATGTAAAGTACCCAAAGTTTTGATGAGCACATTTGGTTAGCCATCAAGATGTGATCATCTGTTCATCAATTGTTTCAAGTAGAAAAACTGTAAATTTTATGGCATCAGCATCATGCCAAAGTGTTTCGTTGTTTCAATATTATTAATACTTTACTCATCAAGCATTACTTCTACAATTAAATTGACTTCAAATTAAAATGAGAGTAAATTAATTTAACGCGCAATAAAAAAACAAGGAATTAAAGATTTTCATACATTATCTAAACAAATAAAAATGTTTTTTTTTTCGTGTAATATTAACAGTTGTGATATTCCTTTTCACTCATTTTTACATTTATGCCAGGTACTGATTCAATGATTACAAAAAATGTAGTGGAAAAGGTTTATTTACATTGTAATAATGAAATGAACGTTTCACAAAAGGGTAGTTCACGAAACTTTCGACAATATTGTTTTTGTTCAGTTCATTTTTTTAGGAATATAACTAGAAAAATGCATCGTGTATTTATGTCTTACAGACCTTTTGTATGATTTTAAATCAACTTAAAAATAGGATTTCATCCATTGAAATAACTTCAAAAGGAGCCGGCGTCTTGTAAAAAAATGTTTTGTATAAATTTAATGGAACACCAATCGCATTGTGGACATCCTATCTAATTTTGATAAAGGACTTATTGTCTTAGTTTTTCGAGTAATTCATGCTACTTTAATATGCATTCTATACATTGTTCTGGACAGTATCATCACATCTTACGTGACAAGATAAATTATGGAAATAATTGAAAAAAAAAATATACTACATAAACATAGCAAAAAATGATGGACATAAGTATATCTGGCTGATTTACAAACAACTGTTATTTTCGCATGTATCTAATGCTATATGTCGTCTAGAAATGTAATTTACGTAAATTGCCCTACAAACCACTTAATGGCAATTTGTTATTAATGTTATATGAAATTGAGTTCATCGACTAATTATTATCATGGTTAAATTAATAAACATAGAATAAAATAGTCAGGTCCGTGGTATGCTGCGTTTTAAAATTGTTAGTTTAATGGACTGCCTAAATTAAACATTACAAGTACCTTTTGCCTAGCTTAAAGGTTAAATAGAACCAGAGGGTTGATAAGCAAAAACATGTTCAGTATAAATGATATTCTACACATACGAGTATAGTGTTTCATGTCCAAAATTTAAAAGTGTACTGGCAAGGGGTGACAATAGCATGATATTATTATTTTATTATATTTTTAATTGCTGGCTAATACTCATTCATTAATACGCAGGGACGTGTCACAACTTGTCAAATCTATGGCAATTTGTGAGGTCAATGGCATATCATTTGTGCTTTTTTCATTGTAACATTAAAAATATGTAAGCTATACTAAATAGTTGCTATTAAAGCTCTAGTAGAGCTACAATTTAGTAATAAAAGTAACAGAAATGTGTAATGTCAATCATGTTTAATTCAAATTTTAACGAGTAATTTTCTTATATTAAGAAAATAACAGTTATTTGCAAATCACCCATACTAAAATACTGCAGTTGATAAAAGTGTTGGTAAGGTTTCCAAAAATCCAGGAAATTTTTATGATGAACTTTCAAGTGGTAATTCTTAATCGTGAACGAAATTGACATGATTTTTTTAATTAGTGCAGGCTTGTAGGTTGTTTTCTGTTGTAATTCAGTACTCCCTTTTTAAAAATCAATATTTGGTATTCTATCGGAATTGTGACTATGCGAAGTTCCTGCACTCAAATTTTATTGAAACAAAACAAATAACGGATGAGAATTGTAGTTCTTTTCATCTAGAACTTTTCATATGCAAGTTCGCTAATTGCCGAGGAACAAATGTTTGGGAAACTACAAAAATAATAAATTTGTTCTTCTTTTATCGGTTCTAACTTGCTACTGTAACTTATCAGAAATAATAATACTTGAACGCTACAATTAATTATAATATTTATTTACATTTTTAAAAATTTGACATTATTTACATTTAAATATCAAGACCATTAAACAAACACCTTCCAATAAGTGCAGTTTCTATTTCCACTAACTTGATGTTTAGACCAAAGATATTCAATTTTCAAAATGAACTAATTTAATCATTTTGATTTTTGGGGCAGTACTCCGGAATGTCTACAATAATGTGGACTTAGCGAACTAAATTAATATAGTATGAGTTCAACTCCAAAGAAACTATTTGTAATTTTAAAAGAAATTACCCCTGCAGCACTTGAAAGAATGTCGTATAGAGACTTTTTTAATTTCAGGTGTTTTTTAACTCTGTTCACTTTTTTAATTTATGCCTCTGAGGACTTTTTATCAAAAACGTATTGTCGGAGTAATAATCAACTCGACCGAATGATTATATCCTATACTTTTGTGAGAGGTCTTTTTTAAATTTTCTTAAGCAATTTCCTTAAAGTGCATGCAATGAATTTTATCGTGTCTGTTTAGTTTAATTACATAAAAATACTTTTTATTTATTTTTTTTTAATTTTATAATTTAAATAACTTGAAAATATTGAATGGGTTTCATCTGCTATTAAATAAATCCAATTATGGCAACTGTTTTCGATTCATACAGTCACATTGGAATGACTGATATATGGGTGATTTTCAAATAACTGTGATATTTGATATTCCTTGCGAGAAATTATTAAAGAATGTACTAAATGCGCTTTATTTCTGAGTAAATAATATTGTCATTATCAGTTGTACAGTCGAGCCTCCGTATCATGGACTCGTCGGGAATGCTCCGATCCCGAATATGGTCAATGAAGGGGAGAGAGCGCTTCCCCTACTTCGTCGCCTTTCGTTCTGAGTAACGCGCATGCGCTACAAGTACCAGTGAAAGGCGGCACATGTACATATGTACTGTATGTATGTATATGTATGTATTTATGTATGTTTGTACATACATACAACCGATTTGCCGAACCGAACCCGAAGAACCTCGGTAAGCACAAAAGTGGGGGAAGGCGATAAACAGCGACAGAGGGAAAAGTCCATAATTGGGGGAAAAAAAGTCCATAAAACAGATAGTCCATAAGAGGGAAGTCCATAATACGGAGGCTCGACTGTAGTTGGTAC
The DNA here is from genome assembly GCA_030407085.1 of Trichopria drosophilae. Taxonomy (NCBI): domain Eukaryota; kingdom Metazoa; phylum Arthropoda; class Insecta; order Hymenoptera; family Diapriidae; genus Trichopria; species Trichopria drosophilae. The sequence continues at coordinate 13,710,289 of CM059584.1, read as the reverse complement.
ATATACTAGTTTACTCACATACACAGATTACACCTTTTTATTAACTAAAACGTGTGTTAAATATTAGTTCCGTGACATGTCGCCGAAGAAAAAATTAAATTTATTTTCTCACTTATAAGTTCATCCGGTGCAAAAAAATTTAAAATAAATCATGAATGCACTAAATCGACCTGATATGTAACACAATTTAAAAAAAATCGTCCTAAAATTGTGAGCCTACATTTCAGAAGCACTGTCTATACATTGTCGCCAATTTTTTAATGAAAAAGATCATTTTAGTTCAGAGATAATTTTGTGCATCTTACGTATCTTTTATAAAACTAACGTATTGTAAAAATATGCAGTCAGTTCCGTTTTATACTACCAATTTAATACAACATAATATTTTTAAAAATGTTTAATTTACAATAATAGTATACACATGGGTTTTGTGAAATGTATTCGGAAAAGTTAAAAACTGTGAAATTCGATATGTCATTTTCAAGGTTAAGAGATTAAAAAAGGTATAATTTTATTACTTAATATTGTACAATTTTAAACTTATAAGAGTTGCAAATAATTTAAAATAAAAATTTACAATATTTGGACAGGGAGAAAGTAAAATCGATCGAGAACAGTCAGTTCCGTTTCGGATAATTTTTAATTTTCCAGTAACTTCCTCAAAACTCAAGTTGTAGTAGCACTACTTTGTGAACACATACATTTGATGAAATAAAACAGAAATATCCCAAAAGTTATGGGATATAATCAGTTTTAGAATTTCGCAAAAATCGCTTGCAAAATAATGCTGTTATTTGAAATCACCCATATGTATATGCTTTACTGATAGCGCACTTATTAGACCACGTTTAAAACGTTTTATTATACATTGAAATAATAGTATATTATGCTTTAAGGTTTTGACTCTATCATCCAATAGAGTCAAAAGTCCTTTAAGAGACTAAAATGTAACTGGGGAGGAATAAAATCAAATAAAATAATAATATAATAGATATAACCTAGTTTTATACATATATACTAAAGTAGATTCTGGTATAAGGAAAAAAGGAAAAAATTAATCTTACTAAAAAATTAGCGAAACTAAACAATTTGTATCAGTAAATGCGGGGTAAATTAGTATTTAACCTAGTTTTGATCTTGTAAACCGTCAATTTCCGTTTTCAAATTTATAATGAAAACATCAAAAATTTTGTGAAAATTGTAGGTTTTTTGTATTGCTTATGAATTTTTATAATTTTTTCGGTGAAGTAGCCAATGTCAATACATTTTTTAACAATTAACCGAAACGTTTTTTGGTATTTTTTATATTTAGAAATATAAATAAAACAAAAATTAATTTCCGCCCCAAAAAAATGACAGGAATATTTTAGGACACAGTCCTCGAAGATTTTCTTATTAAAACATGTTAAAGGAAGGGTAATATTCTTATTTAATGCCAACATCACTGCACTAAATAATAAATAAATCTTTTTTACGCTAATCAAAAAATTTAGTTCTCAAACGGTTTTAAAAAATGAGCATTTGTCAACCACAATACATGTATATAATTTATAAAATATAACAAGATAGTAAAGTTCAGGTTAACATTATTTGATTATATACTTTCGACTTGTAAGCAAAATTGTAGAATCGAAGAACATTATGGAATAAATCAAAGTAACAAATCCTTTGCTCCAGACTAATCCATAAAATTACCATATGACAGCATTCTACACGTGGTCTGCATGTGCGTCACGACTTGCAAATCGCAGTTTCCAGTCTGACCAAACCGCACGTTACTACTGCCATTACCCTTTTTAAATGAATACTTTAAAACGTGTTGGTACCTGTAGACAAACAAAAAATGCTTTTCAATGTATAAATTGAAGAGTATTTTAGCGTTTTTTGGAAGTCACTCAATGTCATAAAGGGAATATGTGAAATGTATTCTGTTTACAAAAAACACTTTCGATAAACAAAAATAAATCGTTATTTCTTCAATAATTTGGACTCTTTTCGGAATGAATGTTGAAAAAAATCGAGTGTGAAAGCGCTGCTACGGAGACGGTGGCAAATTATACAAATAATGTTGCGTGCAATACCGGAGATAATGAAGAGTAAATGAAGATCGTGAAAGGAAGAGCTTGAGTAGTAAAAGCGTAGCTACTTAGCCCAGGAAAGAACCGTCGTGGATGATGAAGGAACACAGACTTGCCAAGCACGCTGCAAAAGATTGAGTGGCAAAGTGGATGGAAAAAAAATGGCGAATACTCGTGTACAGAATATCGTTGTTCCCTCGTCGGCTTTCTGACTACCATCTCCATAATGAAGTATAAATATTGTTTCTAGGGATATTGAAGGTTGTTTGCTCGATGTCAACTCTCTTCGCAATATCGACATATTACTTTTACAAATAGGTTACTCAGAGAATTCGCGAGATTTTCAGAGGAAACCTGTCAGATGCTACAACGAACGCTCATGATGAATTGCTTGGAGTCGATGTACTTTTGGTTCGGAGGAAAGCGGTGAAGGGTTTAGCAAGTTAAAACCTTCTATATGACTTCAAATTAGTATTAATTTTTGACAGAAGATAAATTCAAAAAAATAAAGAAAAGAAAAATTTCTTGTGAACAGACCTAAAAACATAAGCTTAATAATGGTAAAATAGCGCTTTACTGGCAAGTTAACGTGGAAAAGCTCTGTTTCCGTCATTATCTGGCGGCTCACGTATCCTTTCGCGAAGGCCCTCAATGAAGTATCGTTATAGATGTATTCCAGCCTCGCGATAGGGATCGGAACTTCGTCGTCGTTGAAGAAGATTTTCAACTTTGTCGATTACGAGTTTGCAGGCGTCGACCGCGTAAATCTACCGCGAGGATTCGTACATTTTTTACGCCTGTACTTCCTCTCGATTCTTGCTTAACAAAAATACAACTACTTATTTTACCCTCCCGTTATAATATGCGAGGAACGCCGCGGAATATCGAAAATCGCAAAGTAGACTGTTTATGTCAAAGTAGCGACGTCTAAAATATTTTCGACTATCGGAAACCAAATTTTGGAATTGTTATGCTTCACGGTTAGCTTGGATGGAGGTGAACTCAAAAGTCATGATTCATTTTTATTTATTTGTTTTATATCATTTTAATTACGTCTTATAGTCATATAAGATGAAAATGACAATTTTAATACATTTCAGTGCACTTTACCAGTAACTTAAACATAGTCAATTATTATACGGTCAAACGATTGAGAATATATATGGGCATATCTTCAAAACTTTTAAACTTTAACATGACATCCGTTTTGAAAATCATAGAAATAAATATGTAAGCGCTCGATATTAGAATCATGAACGAATTAAACACTGAATTCACAAGTGTGGAATTTGACATTTTCTTGTGTGCGACAATTATGTTTTTTTTTTTAAATTCACAATAATTCTTTTTTAATGAAGCTATGTGTGCTTTCGTGCTAACAGTTTAAGTAGTTGAGATTATATAGAAATGAAAAATCATAACAAAGAGGATGTGCCTTTCGTCAAAATGAAAGGAGAAACAGCCAAAGTTGCGAAATAATTTTTTGTTAAATTAAACTTTTTCGTAATTTGGCTGCTGCAACTTTTGTAACAACATATTAAATGTTACTATATTAATACTTTGTTATTCCACGAATAATAAGAAGTGGCTTATGAATCTGCAGAAACATATGTCGCATGTTGTTCACAAGTTTAGAGCCCTCAAATATGGAAAATTGAAATGTGATTCGTCAGAAAAATGTACATAAATTATCGGCACCTGCTGAATTTAGCTTTTAAAGACTGAAAAGATATTGTGAACCCTTTTTATATAATAGAAGAATATACGGAAAATTTATTTCCTGAATTCTGGATCTAGAAGCCATAAACCATAACTGATAATATGACTTGTGAATGTCATGAATTTCAATATAGACCTCCTATTTCAATGTAATGTGCAATAAATATGATATTATTTTGAATTGTTTAATTTTAAATATATGTAATTATTTACAATAGTTATAATAGATTCCATCGCTATTATAACTATTGTAAAGGGTCTTCGAACCGTATACAGACATTTAGATATATCTAAATAAATAAATAAATAAATAAATGTAACTTGTAATAAATGTTTCTTTATTTCGATTTCTTTTCCAATTTGGACCGACGTAATAATTGATGTTGTGAAATCTGCATAAAAAATCCAGATATTCCATGTAATTGAAGCTGATATAAAATATGTTGTTACATTATTGCGACCAAATCTGAAACCAGCACCGAGTACTCACCACATTTTCCAAACTATTTGGAGTACGAAAAGTGTAAATACTCTATTTTTTAATTATCTTTCATGCGCTGATTCAAGATATTTCAATCCTTCCATGTGAACATTTTGCCATGTCTGAAAACGGGTGGAGTGTGGGATTACAAAAAATGACTGTTTCGGAGAAAACAAAGCAGTTGAACGAAGGAAGAGTCCTTGAAAAGTGTTTGATTAAAAAACCCAAAGGTGTTGTTCGATACCAGTTACAAAAAGACAACATTAATCGTAGAGTAACTCGGTCCACGAAGAGTTTTAATCTGTTACATTGCTTTTCATTACTTTTTTATTACAATATTCATTTTATTACTCAAATTCTCTAATATATTTTTTATTATATGAATTAATATATAATGTATATGAAGTAAGTATCCTTTGTAACTAAGCAAGAAATTCGTATTTTTATAAGACATTAAAAATAAAAACTGAAAAATAGTTTGCCATTTTCATCAAAATCAAAAGTTGAGGTTACTTTTGCAGCTTATAACAAAGCTTAAAAATGAATGACTCGGGGTGTTTTATGCTATTTGATCGATACTGAAAACAACAAAATTAATTTTATAGGTTTTTATAGGTAGTGCGTTACGTCGGTATCATTTTTGGTTAAATACGGTAAGTATTTTAGCAATAAACATTATTACTTTGTTGAAATTGGAGTAATTAATATTTTTTAAAGAAATTAATATTTTTATTTATCATCAAGAGAGCATATAAAGATTTTGGGCATAGAAGTTGGATATATGTTTTTACGATTTATACATATGATTAAATTTATATTTGACGTTAGAATCGATAACTCAAACCCAAAATTCGAGCCAGATTTCAGTAGACAAAGGAGGATGCCTACGAGTGTAGGTGTTTTCTGCCATGGAGATGAAACCTCCGAAACTGATAAATTAGGTTAGAGAACTAACACCTAATGGCAAATTCAATTGTTTTATCATATGGGAAAGTTTAAAAAATCGTTGTTAAAGTCGCGGATTAAACATACGAAAATGAAGGAATCTAAGTAGTAAGAGTCTGTATCTACCACGAAAAAAAAGTACAGTCTGTTACTACTTAGATTACTGTATTTTCCTATGTATAATCCGCGACTTTAATAAAGATTTTTTACCCTTTCACATGATAAAATATTCGAATTTGTCATTACGTGTTAGTTTTCATTATACTCTAACCGAATTTAGCAGTTTCAGAAGCTATATTCGTATACGCCTATACTTGTGGGCGTCCTCCTTTCGTACTTTTATTTGGAAAGGAAAATGACGCTCTCAACTTAACCTAAAACCCGTCTAGCAGGCGACAAACATTCTGTAGAATCTGTCAACCAAAGAATATTGCTTTGTAAACCTTAAAATTATTTATTATATTAAATTGACCTTTTCCCAAACAAGACATGTCACTTATTGAGGAAGACTCCAGTAATTTTTCTGGAAATGCACTGTGTAATTGGTTGGTGAATTGTAATGTTGAATAATCTAGAAAGTTCTGGAAAATCTTATGTGCTATGTGATAATGGCTCTTTTTCCAATATTTAAATAATGGAAATGGAGCGTCTTGGATGTCGCATATGTAATAACACGCAGTCAGTGGGATTTCGAAATATTTTATATCGATATGTGGACTGATATTAATACATGCTGTGAGTACAGGAGGCTTTCAGTGTGGTCAAGATAATTGTCTTCGAAGAAAAAACACCTGATTCGGTCAGTAAAACAATTTCACTGAGTCAAACAGATATTGAGGTTATGTTTGATACCAACCTACATTAATAACGCCGTGTCTGTAATAATTAGTAAATTCAAAAAAGGGATAAAAATGCATTAATGATCATAATGTATTTAATAACAAAAATAAATATACGGACGTTATAAATAAACAAGAAAACAATAAATTACTTGAAATTCTATACAACACTCAGATTTCTAAACATACTTCCATCTCTAAAAGAAATGTTTTATTTACACTTATAATATATCTAATATTTTAATTTAAATAATATACGCTGTTTGAAAGGTTTATTTAAACAACACCATCAAAGTTAACATTTGTGTCAAAATCATAATTGAATAACTTCATTCGCAAGAAGATTTCTAGTGATGACTAACTCTCGTGAAAGTAAATCAGTATTCAGTACATGTAAAGGCAGACTGCTTACGGCAGAGAAAAGCATCTGGAGATATAACCCGCACGAGGAAAATAAAAGAACGCAGAAATTTGGACATCAATAAATGCATCAACACCATAGAAGTTTGTAAAAAAAATATTGACATGTGAAAGTTATAATAAGTAGAAAAAGTCGAGCCAGTCAGGCATTATTATGTACTGCAGAAAATCTGGATTTTTCGTCTTAGAATTTATATTTACAATTTTTATTTTGTACGGATATTTTATATTGCAAAAGCTGGAAATAAAAAAGACCCTTATCTAGAGAGCAATTCTCTTGGAAAATATTGATGGCGATGATTGAAACTAGTAAGTTTGATGTTCCTATGGAATCCTTATTTATCCTAGAACCAGTATATTTAGGGTTTGTACTAAGAACTACCATATAAAAATAAATCCTTCTTACGCACAAATTCCTCGTATCACTAATTTCAAAAATAGGGTATTTTAGGTCAAAATACGCAAACACAAATGATTGTGATATTGAATACTTTAAGACGATAAGCGTTGCACGGCTTTTAATTCTTATTGTAGCGTAAAAATATTCGCATATTTAGTAAGGGAAATTATTGTACTGTAGAATTTAAATTCTAATTTGAATTCAGAAATTTATTGTAATTGAAAAATTTGATGAAGAAAATATTGTAATACGAGAACTTTGCATTGAGAAAAATTTTTATATATTCATCATTTTATTGTGGACGCTTGTCAAATAAGTTTGTTGGCGAATTTTTTAGCCGAAAAAATAAAAGCTACTTGTAAAGGGAAAGCTACTGTCTTTACTGAAAAAAACAAAAATTAATTTATTGCACATTTGTAAATATTACATATAAAAAAATGTCATGATTTGGAATTTTTATTTTTTGAAATATGTAACTGTGAATAACAAATCTATGAAAGAGATCGTTTAAAATCGAAAGAAATATATCCACACATTTTTTTTATCAAAGATATTTTAAATTGCAGGAGTAGTTTAATTTTCAATAGAATCTTTTACTATTTACGATAAAATGATTTGGTTGTGTCGAAACTATAATAGTGTGAAATGAAGGCCTACGATAAATGCAGAACTAACTTATTAGACATACACATTTTTTAATTATGAACTTAAACTTCTTATTAAACAGACATATTTTTTAAATAAATTTTCAGTTAGCAATTACGTTAATACAACCCCAACCACCCCTAAAATATCAAGTTTCAAAAAATGTCAAAATCTTTAATCCGATATTTTGAATTTATAAAAACTTATAGCAAACTGTTCTTCATTGTAAAATTTCGAAATGGTTTTGTCAATATTTGTATATTTTTAATATTAGTATACTTTTAGTCGTCGTTCCATAAAATCAAGTGAACAATGAAAAAAATTTCAACACTTTTTAATAAGTTTATTGAAGACCGTTACATGTAGTGTCATTAATTTTGTCAAGAACAATAAATTTCTTAAGAGAACCTTAATTATAAGGTAGAAATGTAAAAATATGTTTTTTATACCTGTTTCCTTCTAAATCCGTTAATCCAAAAAGAATTGAATTTTTTTACAAACTATTCCACTTAAGGAAAATTTAATACGGAAAAAAGATTATATCAGAATTTTATATTTGTTCAGTTTAATCACAATTACATAATTATTGTCAATAAACGTGAACATCATGTCGCTAAGGTAAATTATAACACGAAATTTTTGTCCAAAGGTCAAAGTAGGTATTTAAAAATGGCATGACCTACTTCGTGCAAATATTTTTTAATAAAAACTACACTTTTAGGTTAGGATATATCAAAATCTCGACGATACTGACAGATTCTCATCTAAGATTCAGAAATACCTACACCGGAAATAAGTCTCAGTTGGTCAACAACACTATTATTTTGAAGATCGATGTAATCCACATATAAATAGTATAATTTACTATAATATATGCAGAAAAAACAAATACAAAAAAAATTACTTTCATGAATAAAAATGATTTGTTACGACGTTGATAAAAAGGATTCGCAAAGTTTACTATTTTTCTTTAATTCGAGAGAGTGAGACGTGGAAAAAGTGTACCGCTAATGAAGATCTAATACCCTCGCACTACAATTTATAACGCAAAGTCGGCCACCACAGTTTATTATAATGAGGGCGTGGGCTAGCTTTACATGGGATTTTGGCACCGAGCCTAGCGATATAACTACTTTTCGTTCCCTCGGTACTGCCCTATACCCCTTAACGGTTTCGCTACGCATTGCCGTTCAGCCTCCGGGAAAATTATCCCAACCGATACCCCCTCCTAGCACTTGCTACGCCGTACCGCAATTTCAATTTTATCGAGTTTGATTTTACCGATGCTGACTCGCCCAGCGATATCGAAGTAATTACAAATTAGGAGTCATTAACCTATGACCTGCGAGGAATTTCTTAGCATTTTCATAAATTTGGGTCGATGTTGAATTACAGTTACTTACATTACTATATTAAATGTACAAATTTCAAACAATTCAAATAAGAAAAATAATTAATAAAAATAATTCATTTTTTTCCAAATAAACAAATTTTTTTTTCTCAAATAGATCATTTTTTTCCTGCATATTTTCAGGATTTATGATTAATCATATATACCTTTCACCACAAAAATTTCATTTGGTGTTTTTTTTTGTTTTTGAGGTGATGAAATATTTTCAAGCTTTTTTTAATTTTCTTAAAATCTGCGAGTTTTGAGATTTCAATTTCAGATTTCTTGCAGTGTCTTATGCAAATCTAATAATGTTACCAGCAGTAGACGTCCGGGATAGTTCACTTTATCATTTTTATATCTTATTTACTATGTTTCTAAAGCCCTTTCTAGGAACTATTCAACAACACTACAAAAAGTAGTTAAAAAGACGCCAAGTGGTTAAAATCGCATAACTCAATCAATGTTTATTCGGCATCACTCTTGTTTTGGACGATTTTGAAAGCGAAAACAATCTTTCATTTTGTGTAAAAAATCTATTTAAAAAGCGATATCATTCATGTCACCAATTTCGAACCATATTTCTCAATGTTTGAAAAAAATCCCAAGAGTCATATTGAGTGAAAAATATTTTGCAAAATGATAAAATTGTGTGGAAAAATTGTTTTTTAGCAAAACAGTATTTTTATCGAAAACTTCAAGAAAAATTCTTAAAAACAACAGTCATAAATTAAAATCCGGCGATTTTGATAGAAGCTGTAATTATTTGAAAATTAGCATAACAAAAAAATCGGAGTAATAAATGAAACGCCTGCAGCTCGGCAACCCCTCACTCAAGCCATATGACCTTTACAGGATTTAAAGGGGTTCATTAGTACCACAATTTAATGAAGTTCCAACAAAATCGGACACATCAAAATTTTACACTTAGCGCACTTTTCCTCCTATATAAGTATCTTTAAAAGATAAAATAACATCACTACATTAAAAAGTAAGTTTTGACAAATAAAGAATAATAAAATATCAAAGAAAACATATGGCATATCCGTTGAAAGTTGATACTGTAGTATGATAGATTTCAGTGTCTTTTATTATAAGAATGGGAATTCTAATTATGTAAGAATAATTAATATGGTTAATTTCTTGTGCACGGCTCTAATAATACTTCACGACTCTAGGCCGTAAAATCTTACGAGATCAGTCCGTAGAATCGCACTTTACGAACTAAAAAGAATCCGTAAAGTGTCCACTTTACTGACACGTGTATGAAAATGTTTTTTCTCGGTTTACGCAATACAATTCTTTTGACGTCGTTATACTTTGATACTTAGATACTTAGCATTATAATGGTTGAGATTATAAACAAGTAAAAAATCTTTGTTTCTGTTGTGACAATGAAAAGATGATAATTAAATTATGCTAGAACCTTTTATTTCAATTTGACTTTCTAATAATTAAGCTGGTAGAACTATGTTAATGAATTATATATGTTATTTATATTATCTCTAATACTACATGATTTGAGCGGTGACAAGAATGTTGGCACTAAAATACGGAATAAAATATACGCTCAAAACATTGAAAATTAAGACTTACTAAGACTTGTTAATCTAATACCACAATCTATACGAGAGTATTATATCTCAACTAAATATCTTTAAAAAAAAGGATTTGTAACTGGATCAGTAAATACTTCGAAAACCCTGATAAAATCCTAATTCCAGTTGAATAAAATATAAATTGTATGTTAAGAAATGTATTTAAATAATTTCATCGCAATCTTAGAAATGTATAGTTCCAATACCAACAATTCAAATGCTGAAAACTGATACTTGAAATTAATTATCTCAACAATTAATTTCACTTTCTACAATATTTTAGTTTTAGCTTTAGTTATAATTTACATTTATTATTAAATTTTTTGTAGAATCAGGTCGCAGGTAAGTAGGGATTATCTACTTTTTTTAAATATGTAGTGGGGTAATCCACAAACTACTATATATTTTCACCTGAATAAAGAACTGAAAGAACTGAACATTTCATGATATTTTAATTTTCGGCCGATTTATAACTGAATATATTCTTAAATAGTCCACGTCAGAAATTAAACAAAACAAAGAAAGAAATTATCTGGATGTCAAAATATTCATTTAAGACAATCGGAGTATGAAGTTTGATTGGCTTCATAAAGAATTCTGGTCAGGTAGATACATACACTACGAATCCATCCATCCTATGTCTCAACAAATCGGAATGATGACAGTACAATAAAACTGTCTTCTTTTGAATTTCACCGAAAAAACTTTAATCTTCTAAAAATATTATTGCTAGAAAACGGATATCCGGCCTTATTTAATTGACCAAAGTATCAAAAAGCGTCTAAATTTTATAAATTCAACTAACCAAAACAATTTCAACACGAGTATTAACGAAAACATAATCAACACAATAAGTTACCTGCATAAAAGGACTTTCAGAGAATATAGCTAAAATTTTCAAAACTTAAAATATAAGGAGAGTTTCAACCACCTTTAAAACCAATATTGTACAAATTAAACCACGTGAAAACCCACTTCCTTTTGAAAAACTAAGTGTTATTTTGTACAAAATTCCTTGTTTTCATTGCAAAAAATCTTACATCGGACAGACGTACAGACCTCTCAAAATACGAATAAACGGACACAAGAGGAACATTTTTGCAAAAAACTCGGAAACGTTTACGAGCCTAACCAACGACAGACTTGAAACTGGATACGATTTTGATTATAACAACATCATAATCCTTGGAAAAGAAAAAAAACTGTGCAAAAAGAGGTCACTTTGAAAATTATTTTATAAAAAAAGAGAACAACACCATCAACATCCGTTTCGAAACATCAAAGCTACCGAAAGTGTATCCCATTCTGTAATGAATCCCATTTTCTCTCCTTAATTCATACATAGTTTGCCAACGGTTTCTTTATTCTTATTACCACACCACCAACAAGTACAAAACTTCATATTCCCTAATTTAGTATAAATACAACGCAATCACCACCGTTTTCTTACATAGCCTTGAAGAGGACTCATATCAGAGTCGAAAGGTTGTTAAATATTTATTTATTATTCTTTATTTATATATTATAAAAAAAAACCCTCCAAATTATATTAACCCTTGTTTGATTTTTTCCTCTTCCTCTAATATTTTTAATTTTTATTTAACTCAACCAGTTTTTATTTCTATTATTTATGTGACCGAAAAAACCTAAACTATTTAAGAATATATTAATATATTTCTAAATAAAAAATGTACGTAATTTATTTGCACATTGCTGAGATTGTTTAGGCTTAAAAGTGATAAAATTTTCTTTTAAAATAGAAAATTATACGAAAAACTCAGTAACTTTTTTAATCCTCTTATCGTAAACCTAATAACGTTGATATTGAATTAATATATTCTTAGTTTGTTGGCATAGATATACGAATTGTAAACCCAGGAAATAAACAATTGCATTTTAATGCAATAGTTTGAAAGAAAATTATAAGGTGTGATTCTTTTATCAGACCGACGCTTATTTATGTTTATTGCCCATGTTTATACAATTCGTATTTATACCAATATTTATTTAATAACAGCGGCTAACTAGTTAAATTAGTTCTCTATTGAGAATTCTTTTATACGTCCTCTTATTAGAATCATTTCAGAAAAATAATTTGATATTTCTTGGTGTGACGGCGCATATAATAAATGGGAAAAAGGAACGTAAACATTAAAATGTAAACATTCGTCGTTCAAATGCGACGATATTCTAAAATAACGAACCATATAAAGCCAGAAAAATGTATTTTACTATTGGAAAAAGGTGAATAGAAAAACCCCACAAAATAATTAATAAAAGAAATCTGTTACATTAAAATGCATTTCGCACTTGGCTACCAACTGGGCATGTTTACATTTTAATGTTTACGTCTCTTTTTTCCATTTATTAAATGCGCCGTCACACCATGAAATATCTAATTATTTTATAAACGACAAAGAAATTTTATTGTTTAATTCTCTCAATTTAATAATTACATTTTTACATTTCAAAAAAACTGATAAAAATATTGCATCACTTTTCATCATCGTCCGCTTTAATTTTTTACAGTTAGCCATACATTTTTAAATTCATATTTTCACAAAATTCAAATAATGTTTATGTTACATTCCCTATTTAACTTTTATACTTATGATTTCATAATCGCTACAGTATTTCAAAAATACCACGTGGAAAACTCATGGGTTACATTATAACTTTGTTGCACAGAAATGTTAGAAAGCGTTAACAAAACGCGAGGTGTTTTATAGTATTTAATATAGTATGAACAAGTCATCATTACTAAATAACAAAAATATACGACAAATATAGATAAAATACAGATTTAGAATCATCTAGATACATTTTAGAAAGTTTCGAAAATAAAAAGCTTTGTTACCAGCGGTCATTATCACAGTATGTAAACTGTAGCATTTACATGTATTGTTTTTTAAAGCATAGAAAAATTAATAAACCACCAAAAAAATCGGCTAAAAATCAGGAAGTACTAATCACGCTGAAGTCGAAGAAAAATCAAGTCTGTACACAAAGTCTGTTATTTATAAGTAAGTAATAAAGGACTTTAGAATTCATGGCATAACTTTGATTAATATCGAATAAAATTAAACGAAGCGATGGTCGGAATCGAGAGATTCTTAGGTTTCTCTTCGATAAGAGTTAATTGGTATATTTCAATGAATCTTTAATTAAAAAGATACCTATCGCAGAATGACATCTCTATAGAATGCCTTTGTTCTGTAGAATAAGTCACGAATCAGATATGTGTAATGCAAGTACTTGACAATGATTTCAAATATGCGTTAGTTAAGATTCAGGAAGTACATAAGATTAAGTGAATAATCTGCAAAACACAATTTACTTAATTTTTTAACGCAACTATGTAATTGTGTAGTTTATTTTATTACCGTAAATTTTTTTTTATAACATTATCATTAAACATTTCGGGATAAAAATAACCTTCATAGAAATGAACGGAGTAAGATATCGATAAGATCCAAATTTATATGGCATGCAATAGTGATTAACGGAAATGAGTCAGTACTGAAAGTAAGGCTACGATGTACTGCTCTAACCGGTATTGTTTGTGATAGTGAATCAGTACTGCTAATTAAACCTTCGAAGGCTTCAAAGTACTCGTGGCCAGTATTACATTTTGTATTAAATAAGTACTGACTAAGGGAGCAAATCAGTATTGACACAATACGGACTGCCAGTAATGGTGTCGGTAAGAAATAACGTCTGGTCATCGGAGTAAGTCAGTACTGACGCAATACTGATTGTCATTGCTATTTTCAGTGTTAAATGATTACTGACTACCGACATAAGTCAGTACTGGCCCAATACCGATTTTCAGTACTGCCTAATTGTATAAAATAAATGTTTGCACCATCAGCAAAGTATAACTCAGTACTAACTGTCAGTATTGAAAGTGAAAGTTGAGTCAGTACCAACAGCTTCAGTATCAATATAAATTCAGTACTAAAATCGGTACTGATACAATGGCTCTAGGTTGATTTCGTAATTTTTATATAGGGGACGAGTCAGTACAATAACATCAATTTTCAACCAATAAATATAGCCTATATTTCTAGATTATGAGTTTTGTACAAAAGTCCGATTTTAACACCGCATTTATTTAATATAAATAATAACATACTAAAACCGAAATAATATATAAATAAAACTTAATATTTAATTCGGTAATAATTCGCCATATTATTAAGATTTTTTTAATCGGTCAGTAATTTACCAGAGTGCTACTCATCAATTGCACTAATAACGGTAAATATTATTACAGGCCCACTTGCCTATTATGACAGACCGGCCATCATAGTACATAATATGACTGGACCCCAGTACGGAATTCGTACTCTGCTACTGCGTAATCAGTATTATATTACGTTTCGAGATTGGCATTATTCCGGTACTGGATATTAGTACTAAAACTCCGGCTGCCAGTACTATTACAGTACAATACCAGTGGCCAATTTCTGCCTAGGAACAAGCAAAGCATTAGAAGGCTCATTATGGGAAAATGGACTATTAGCAACAAGCAGCATATTTGAACATAATTGCAGTTCGTTTATATACTTTCCTATTGAACATACTAAAAGTAATGGTATAAAATATTTCTGCTGCACAATTTACTTTTACTCGTCATCTTCCAACCATTTATTTTTTCATTAATTTTCATTTTTATTGCTGTTATGGTAATAGTGATGAAACTTTGACCAACCTGGATCAAATTTTGTACAAACTTTTTCCGGTGGGCGTGAATATTCCTTTGAAATAAAAAAATGACTTGTTTTGAGGGTAGTATGACAAATAACTTTTCCCAAATCACTTTACAACAATGTTTTTTGAACAGAAATTTTCAGGTTAGGTTAGGTTAGCTTAGATTGGGATAGTTGTATGCCAACAAAGTGCTAAAGTGCTCGTCCGATAAGCTAGGAATTCTCACTAAAATCCGTAAATAAAGAATTCTCCGTCAGTTCTGAATCTTTGATATTTCCTAGGAAACTGTTTATAGTGCTTAGAATTGCCCTTACAAAGCCCGAATTTTAAAAATGTTATCCAGTCATCTTTAATTTTCGTTTTTTAATGAAATTTTCTATTTGACCGGCGCGTGTACCACATTAGAACCCCCTTAACGAAACTCAGATTAGTGTTGTTAATTTTTTTGTTCTAAAATTACTTTTTCGAAAGTTGTTTAGTTTATGTCCAAAATTACTTTTCATAAATTTATTTTTAATGGTTTTTCCGAAGTTACTTCCGCAAAATGATTGTTGCAAAGTTGCTTAGTCATATAGCTGTTTTAAACGTTTTTTTAAGGAATATCCGATTACATCTTTTTTAATTTCATGTTTAAACCATTATGTAAGTATTTAATAGATGCACAGAGAGAAAAGCCAAGTCCGTTTTATGCAGTTTTGAGAAAAACGCGGAAAACTGTTTGGCACTAACATTGGAAAGATAGCAGATTCATCAGTGTCCAGCTCAATTTTAAAGTGTAAATTTTTTTTTGTATATACACAATCTCTACACATTCAAAGAACTATATGTAATGTACTTTTATATGAATATCCCAGTTTTTTATTTTTAATTTTTTTTGACTTGGCAGGTTTTGTACCCCAATGCCTCAGTTAATCCATTCATTTTAGGATAGGAACATGCTAAAATACTCAAAACAGCTGAACTAACTGTAATGAAAAAGACTAATTTAAGTAGTATACAGTAGAGTGCATAACCTGAAATGTACCGCAGTTTTATATTTAAATAAATAGTCACTTTAAACATCCGTGAATACTAAAATGGATGGAATAAAATTAACAAAAATAACCTCTTGTCTTAAAAATAGTTATTCAACGGTATATTTTACAACATTCTGAACTCTAAAATCAGTCAGCAACTTTTCACGTTGTTAATCCTGGTATTGTCACAACCATTTTTACCACATTTTATGGTTCCATTAACTTTTTTTCTCTGTGTATTCAAATAATTCTTCGAAATTCTGTTTTTGCAGTAAAGTATTCTACAGGTTCCTCGCAGAAACAAGCTTATACGTACGTATAAACAGGTTCTATTGTGTTTCAAATACATTTTCAACATTTAAACTAACAAGTTACACGAATATTTTTAAACTTACCAGAACAGGACGAAGTGTGCGTGATACATGGAGACCATGAAATATGGTATACCACAGTATACTGATTTACGCGACTTTACTCGACATAGTGTATAATATACATACCGTCTGACAAAAGGGCCTCCGTGCACTAAATACGTTGAATTAAACACAAGATATTCTAAGATATTCTAAAGAAGAGATGTTCAAAGTGGGATGTTTATGCAGTTTACTAATTTAAAGCATCATGTAGTCATCAGAATATTTCTAAAATTATCCATAATACATTATCTTAAATTATATTAAATTTATTCAAGATTTTGTCAATACATTTTAGTTAGAATATTTTGTTCCGTGTAATTTAAATGTTTTACACAGACATCTTACAATTTGATTAATTATTTTTGTCATATTTGATTTCAATCAGAAATAGAAACGTTAGAAATGCTAATAATATTAGTTGCAGGTAATTTCATATTTTGTTTTCTAAAGCGAAAGAATTGACCAAGTTTAATGAAAATGATAATGTAAGATGTTATACAAAATAATTTCTCGATGGATCGAGAATGACAAAATTGTGCATAAATGGTTTTAGGGATTTTTTAATATTCTCTGAATAATTTTCTTGCAAAGTGCATTTAGAATTTTTATATACATTAGAAATTTTGTTCCAATTATATACTGAATTTTTTTAAGTACATTTTGTAACATTTCTGGATACAATGTCATTAATGAGGGCGTATAATACGTAGTAGTTTTTATTTAAGACCATATTTTGTATGTTATATAACCATTTGTATTACTGTTATTTTTTTCTGTCTTCGTTATCATCTTGTCATAAATATAAAATTTATATTTTCATTACACAACATTAGGTTATTTTTTTTAAACATGTTTAATTTTACTACAAATTATACAGTTCATAATTAACATTAGAATTAACTCGATATTAATATTGATAATAAATTCATCGAACCGCAGTGCATCATAAATGAATATTTGTGAAGCGGCATCATAAACAGTCCAATATTAAATTCCGTTGTTTTTATTTAATAATATATAGCATGAAGTACCTTTAAATCATTAAAGAACTCAAGATTTGTAATTATAATTCTTTTATATTATTTATTAACAATTAATAGTAGTTGAGATAATCAATATGTAACAAAATTGATTTAAAATATTAAGTAAGGATATAATAGCAAACCCTAATGTTTAGACTGAAATAAAATCTGGACATATTAGTAGACTGAAAGCCCCTGGTAGAAATGTCTACTAAAAACCCCTGGCCTCATACTGTTCGTCGGAATTTCAGTACTGGCCGTCTATACTGGGCCATTACTGAGTCATTTACAGCTTTTCGCGGAGTACAAAGTCAGTACGGCTTACCAATACTAATATACATATACTGATTGCTGGACGTCTTTAAACAAAATCATAAAAAATAGGAAAAATTATTATAGATATTATCGGCATTGGATATATTATCGGATACCTCTATTTAATATCATAAAATAGTACTATCACTAACTACTGTACCAGTATTGACGTATTTTGGCAATGCGTAACAATTTAAAACTGCAAATAGTACTGGTAAAGAGTATTGCCACGGTGCTGACGAACTCTGACAGCCAAACGTTATTTCTTACCGATATGACTTTACTATCAGCCAGTTTTGGGTTAGTACTGATTTTCTACGTTAGTCAGTACTGATTTAGTACCAAATTTAGTACTGGTCGTCTTTACTGGGATAATACTGATAACTCCGACGGTTGAATGTTATTTCTGAATGATGTAAATGCTGGCAGCCAGTATTAGGTTAATACTAACTTCCTCAGTCAGTCAGTACTCGTTTAATAGCGAATATTGGCTATAATCGATGAGTACTTAGGCGATATTATTAACAGTACTGTCACAAACAGTACTGGATACCTGCTGTTTGCCGATGTTTTGCAAGTACTGACTCATTTCCGTTTATCCGTACTGGAGTAGTATCTTGCCGGGGTTCTACTCCGCCCATTTCTACGTGGGCGTACCTGAAAATGGTTATACGTACACTGTAAAAAATATTTTATGAAATTTTAAGAAAAATGTAGGAAGCAAATCTCATAAATGTTACAAAAAAGTGTTTCATGACAATTCTTAAACACATTTCATGACGTGTTATTAAATTTAAGGAAACTTTATTAAATTTAAGGAACTTTATTAAATTTAAGGAACTTTATTAAATTTGAGGAACTTTTATTAAATTTAAGGAACTTTTATTAAATTTAAGAAATTTTTATTAAATTTAAAGAACTTTTATTAAATTTAAGATATTTTTATTACCTATATATATATATACAATACAGGATAAAAATATATATATATATATATATATATATATATATATATATATATATATATATATATATATATATATATATATATGTGTAGTGATATACAGGGTGTACGAAAAGTCCCGGACGGTTGAATAACTTTCGAAAGAATAAAAATTTCAAAAATCGCCGAAATACGTGATTCGATTTTTCAAACAAGCAATCTTTTGAGAGGGGGTTTCGGCCCCCCAACCTCAAGGGGGGCGGGGGCACGAGAGGGGCCAAAAATCTTAAATGGCAACATGGTTTGAGTGGGGGCTCATTTGAAAGGTATTTTCGAGACGAATTCAGATCACTGGTCATAGAGGGCGCTGCGATCATTTTTCGGAGAGATACAAGTAAAAGAGCTTTTCAATGTAACGTTCAGAAACGGGTTGACACCCGTTTAAGAATATTGTTTTACACGATTTTAAGTTTTTTAAGTTTTTTAAGTTTTTTAAGAATATTGAATTACACGATTCGGCGACTTCGAAATTTTCATTTTTTCAAACGTTAGTACGTCTAAGATCTGAAAAAAGTCAAAAATATCTGCGAAAAATGATCGCAGCGCCCTCTATGACCAGTGATCTGATTTCATCTCGAAAATACCTTTCAAATGAGCCCCCACTCAAACCATGTTGCCATTTAAGATTTTTGGCCCCCCTCGTGCCCCCGCCCTCCTTGAGGTTGGGGGGCCGAAACCCCCCCTCAAAAGATAGCTTGTTTGAAAAATCGAATCACGTGTTTCGGCGATTTTTGAAATTTTTATTCTTTCGAAAGTTATTCAACCGTCCCGGGACTTTTCGTACACCCTGTATAAATTATACACAATATAAAATATATAATTTATGTGAAGTGTGGGTGTGTTCCAAAATTTTTATTTCGTATCAATTTAACAAGTTAAAATAAAATTTGAGGTTAGCTTGTGAATTTGACAACTTAGTACTCCTACATTCCTTATCTCTGTAATAAACTGTTTAAAACAATTTACTTAATTTATTATATTATATGTAAAAATATTAATATTATTTTTAATTATTATTAAGAAAACCTGAGTCGAGCTTAAAATTCTTATTATTTTGTTTCTAATTTTTCAGGATGTTAATGACAACCGATTGATATAAAACAAATTTCTTTAGCTTCGTGAGATCAAAACGTGTCCGCAAATATGGTTATAGACTACTTTAAGAGTACATTTACATTTTTGACCTTAGCGTCGAGTCAAACAATTTTCTCCTTTTAAATCAATACGATCACAGTTTAAATTTTTTTCTGGTTCATTTCTGATATTTGATCACAAAAAAATTCCTCACTTAGTGATTCAGTAAATTCAGTTATTAAAAAAACACATGTATTTCAATAGAACCTTTGAGGTTAGGTTTCAGTGCGCTGAGATCGCTGAGATATTCTGCGTGCTCATCAACGTTGCTAAGTTTTCGCTACTTCGGTGTTACTTTTACTATGCTCGTATGTATGTACGTATGTATAATGGGTAAAAGATTAATTTTAAATGCTATTCATGTCTTTTTTATTAATTATTATTCATAACAACTAATCACGGCAGTGCTGGATTTTTCCGGATTTCAAGATTTCAACAGACTGACGGAACGGTACAACGATACGCTGTTTTAAGTGGATTCAAGTTTATTAAATTTAAGAAAATTTTCTTAAATTTCATATTTTTCATTAATCGATATTAACATTTACGTTCCTTAAACTGTTTCTTAATTTTCGGTAACATTTATGAAATTTGCTTCCTACTTTTTTATTAAATTTCATGAAATTTTTTACAGTGTATAGTAGCAGAACAAACTTGGCAATATTAACTCAGTTATCATCGCGACGACCAGTGTCGTAATACGAAGATTTAATGTGGAAAGCATGATAGTGCTAAAATCTACGTTGCCGCTGAAATTAAGGTAAACTCATCAACAATGCCTTGCCATCTTCGTTCAAATTCTTTCAAATCTAATTGTTCTTCATTGAAAACTCCAAGGATGCGTCGGAACTTAAACCCGGAGCTTTCGATTGCCGGTTACGAAAACAATTTTGGTTACTGGGTATACATCTCCCATAAGTGGAAAAAAGGCATTATATATACGGATAAACATGTGCATACTCCCGAAATCCGTATAACTCAATTGTCTAGAAATATGCCCGAAGTAGAAACAATTTCTCCGGTGCATCTCCATTCACAACTTTCGTGTTTGTTTGTGATTTAAATTGTTCTGTGGGTAACAAACGTCGTCTACACCGCTAAGTGAAGTCATTGTTATTTGACTACTCTCCTTCCCTGTCTTCACTAATCGGGAGGATTGGGATAGTTCGCTAAGACCTCGACCCAATTAGTGACACAGTTTTGGTCGTAAAAAAGTTTCCCAAACTCCTCAATGTTCCATATTTTCCAATAATGGAGTTTTCACTCAAAGAACTCCTAAAAACTCGTTTGAAGCTATTCCATTATCAATAAAATCTTAAAGCGTAATAAAAATCTGATTTATACTGTCGCATCTGCAACGAGCACTTGCGCAGTACAATAAAGAGGGCCGTCGAATATTTAGTATGCATGCAAGATCAGAGAAGAGCGAGGGACGCCGAGGCTCATTACTTTTCGGTGAAATACCTCCAAACTGTCTACTTGCGCGTAACTGCCAAAATTGTGGGAGTGGTAACTGCGAAACCAGGGGTCTCGTAGCAAGACGGTCCTCGCAATACTACACCGGAGCACTCTGGAAGCTCGTCTGGGGTGTTAAATAGTACCGAAGCAGGCCGCGCAATTTGTATGTATAGTAAGCCTTTGTAATTGCAGTCGGAGTAACTATCTTGCCAGATCCCTCGAAACGGACGCGGGAGTCGCGAGGCACCCACTCTACGTCCTCGAGTCGTTTACGCATACACGTTATAATTTATTAGACGGAGACAAACGATCTGGAATCGCAGGAACGCAAGAGCTTCATAATTATTATTTCCTCACGATTAATTTGAAAAATAAATAAGATTATATAAGCAAGAAAATATACATTCAAAATCAAATCTGCAGCTTCTTTGTTTGCAATACCCCTTATTTATGTTGAACCATAAAAAGTATTTTGAAGTCAATTGAAAATTGGAGATCCTTTAGATATAAAGAATTCTACTGTGCTTTGAAAATTCGACTATGAAAAAGTAAACTTTGTAATCTTAGAGGATCTCCCGATCAAAATTTGGTCACATCAGTATTTGAAAGCGGAAACTGGCGTTTAGGTGGTACCTCGCATGGGTACTCTAGCTCTATCATACTTTCTCGTTCACTAATAATTTTCTGTTAAAGTGAGATGTCATGATCAAACTGACCAGATATTGTGATGTTTGGCAAGGATGACGTTTTTTATACAGGTTGTCCGCATAACCGATCCGGGTTACAAATCACCGGTGTCAGATCTGGATTGTTATACTACCACACATCCGTGTCAGATCTTAAACCCGGAAGTCCAGCAATCGGCTTGTGTTTCTGATCTGATCCTAATTTGGATTATACCTATATGTGACAATATTCCGCTTTATTTGAGAAATCAAGTAATCCGGATGCGTTCCTGACTTGGTCCTTAGTCGGATTCGCGACTTTGGACATTTTTTTTCTGAACATCCCAATTTTATTACAATTTGTCTTTTTGACATCCAGCAATATTTTTGTTGTAGAAATTAATCGTGGAAGATACCCATCCAGTGATGCGCCCTTATACAGATATTCTTAATTATTATATTAAACTAACACTTATAATATCAATTTAAATAAAGTTAAGAAGTATTATGTCACTGGGAGCAAAAGTTTACTATACACCAGAAGTATCTGTCTATTCTAATGCGTAAGATCGAATGGAATGTTCTTCTTGAGTCTCCTGATTAGTCGTGGTTTCATTATGTTGACTGTAAGAATGTTTGGGTGCTTCTTTAGTCTCTCGCGGTAATTTTTGCTATTCTCCTGGATTTCCTCTTTGACACTCAGCACTTGTAGGTCGCGATGTATGGCATCATTAGTTACAAACCATGGTGCATCAACTATCATTCTCAATACTTTTGACTGGAAGCGTTGAAGTATCTCTATATTAGAATTGGCTGCCGTTCCCCACAGCTGTATTTCATGCGTCCATACTGGTTTTAAAATCTCTTCTCAAGCGTGAGTTGTGATTCTCGATTTAAAAGCCAAAATAGTTTTCGTAATTTGAGTCCAAGCTGTTTCCTTTTGGTAAATATATGTGTATTCCACGTCAATCGGCGATCAAAGTGCATGCCTAAGTATTTAGCTACCTCCGATTACGGAATCTGTTGGCCGTTAAGTGATACTTCAGGACAAGTCTCTCTTCGGGTAGTAAAAGTCACATGGACTGATTTCGTTTCATTGGCTTTTATTCTCCAAATGTTTAGCCACTTTTGAATGTCATCAAGATTGCCTTGCACCATTTGAGTCGCCAGAATTGGATTTTCGTGTGAAGCTAATACTGCAGTGTCATCTACGAATGTTGCTGTTGTTACTCCGATTTTCGTAGGCAGGTCGGCGGTATAGAGAAGGTCGAGGATCGGCCCTAGTACGCTACCTTGAGGCACACCGGCTTGTATTTTATGTAATTACGTAAATATATCTTGATATTTCACGAAGAAGTGCCTGTTTTGGAGATAAGATTTTAGAAGGGTATAATAGCCCAGGGAGAAGTTTGACTTTATTTTGTACAGTAGGCCAGTGTGCCAAACGTTGTCAAAAGCTTGAGTTATGCCCAGAAAGGCACTCGAACAGTTCTTTTTTTCTTCTAAGCTTCATAATATCTTGTTGTAAACTCGATGCGCTTGCTCGATAGTAGAGTGTTTGTTACGGAAGCCGAATTGATGATTGGGATTCAACTCCTTCCTTTCAATGATTGGTTTTAGCCTCAGAAGTAACAATTTTTCAAAAACTTTTGAAAGAATTGGTAATAAGCTAATTGGTCGATACGACTTGACATCTTCAGGGTTTTTACCCGGTTTCAGGATTAGAATAATTTGTGTTACTTTCCACTGCAGTGGAAAGAAGCTGGTTCTCAATAATGCATTAAAAAGCTGTGTTAAAAATTTCCAGCCTTTGTTTGGAAGATTTTATAGTATTTGGCCATTGATCAAGTCGTATCCTGGTGTTTTTTAGGACTTAAATCATGTTGAATAGTTTTAATTACTTCGCTTATTTTAAACTTTCTTAGTGATCTTGGACAAGCCGTACGAAAATTAGCACCTAGCACGTTTTTATTTGAAAAATTAACACATTAACGTGTTATTTTTCGTAAAAGCATTGATGCCGTCGTCAGAAATCACGCAACGGTTTACATTTTTTACAGACATTAACTACCTTATCGACTGACCGCAATAACTTCCCCTTAAGGGGGTACTGAAATTGGTTCGGAAACAAGTCACAATTATCTATTTCCGATAACGGTCCATTCTCAACTAATCTATTTGATATTTTTTAGAATATCGTGTATACTGATTAGAGTAGCCTTCTCGGAAGCCAATTTTTTAAAATGTGTTCAGCCGTTTTCAATTTGTACTTGTTTAAGCATAAATTCCTACTTTATCGGCAGACCACTTTAGAACCCCCAAAAGGGAAGAAATCCCTTCGAAGCTTTTCATACATTTTCGGTTTTTCATATTTTTCATATAATTAAGATCATTGTTCTGAATTTTTAAGATTTTCTGTATAAATTTTTATTAAATGCCGCTGTAGGATGCGAGTGATTCCAACAGAGGGCGCTTGATTTCATAATTCAGTCAAAATTACAGGAAAACAGAATCTATTACCGGCGTATAGATATTTTGATTTGGAGCATGGTTTGTTTATAACTGGTGATTACTTTTGAGGTAGATAATACCTAGAGACTTTCATGAGCGGTGTCGAGATTTGCTATACCTGCTCCGCTGTCGAATAAGAAGTCTGAAGGGTTTGTAAACCTGATATCGACAATTGATAACACAGGACCATAAGAAATGTTGCTACTGGATTGTATAGATGTTTGGCACATGGACACGAATCCGTTTTGACCCATCACGTAAGGATTTTATGATAACTCACACGAAAAATGTTCAAAAATACTCGTTTTGACAATTTAAGGTTAGGATATGTGATAAATCTGACGTGAAAGATCAAATAGGACAACGAGTCTTGGAGACTACTATCTCTGATTCAAATTATCCTCCAACCTTTTCTGGTACTGTGTAATTTGCCAGTCCAGAAATTGATTATTTCGGATGCTTACTAAAGGGGCGAGAGAGTGAGGAATTGATGTTTCTACTAGTGTATTAACAAGGGCGCAATTACGTTTGCCGACGAGTGCGAGCTTTGTCGCCCATGTTGCATGCAATATTTTTTAATACTTCGGGCGTGGGGCTCGATAATTTGCGGCCGAAGATTTTACTGTAGGGCGCAAAATCGAGTTCTACTCCCGGAGTGTTAAAAAGATATTTTAAGCAGATTTTTCAACCTATAACAAGAAGTTTCTTAAGATCTAATGAGATTGATTGAATTTATTTGTTATTTTTCGCAAGAAAAGCCTCTTAAAAATATACGGTATAAGGTTTAGATCGGAGTCTGAATTAATCAAAAGGATAAAAATCGTATTCCCCTGGTGAAACTATGAGTGTTGAGCGCATAAAATGTGTAAGCTAACTGTTTATTGAGCCCTAGTCGTTAGCTATTTGGTGAAATAAATTATATGGGAA
Organism: Trichopria drosophilae; assembly: GCA_030407085.1. Lineage (NCBI taxonomy): Eukaryota > Metazoa > Arthropoda > Insecta > Hymenoptera > Diapriidae > Trichopria > Trichopria drosophilae. The sequence goes on along the minus strand of CM059584.1, from coordinate 13,684,594 downwards.
ATCCGCAAAAATTGGCCTTTTTCTGTTTTTGAAGCCATGACTTCAGAAATATGCATCGCAAGTCAAATGCTGTTGTGGATGAATTGTAGGGCTTAAAAAATGTTAAAAATTAGCTTTTACTCATGGAAATAACTTAAAGCGAGCCGAGTTATGGCAAAAAAGGTATTTTTTTTTTCTAAACTTCAATGGCGCGTCACTCAAATTCTGAGCCTCATATCTAATTTTGGTACAGGACTTTTTTGTTTGAAATATCATATTGCATGACCTCCTGAAATATCGTAACCCAGTTCTTGGACACTCTGTATAGTAGGATATACAGTATTTTTATTGGTTAACTTAACTACTTCAGTAGCATATGCAGCTATGAGTCTATTACACTGGTCGACAAAATTGCCATAAAAAACTTCGGAGATGAAAGTAGCTAATCTTTGTCAATTTTGGGTCGCTGCATCCGAATCTGATAATAAAAATTTTCCATTGGCTCTGGTTTCCAAGAATAATGGCGTCAAAATTGCAAAAAGCGACGTTTGACAAAGACGAGATGAAGGGTTAAACAATGGCTTAAAATAACGCTTATAACATGCACTTTACGATAAGAAATAGAAAACAAAAAAAAAAATCGCCACCAGTGGTCATTTTTTTTAACGCGTCTAAAACCTGGCTGACCCTGACGGCCTGTAACTACTGCGCGCTATGTGCTCTAGAGCGCAACATTGGGCGTGTGGGATAACCGATTTAAATCAAGTATTACAAACACAAAGATGTATTTTTATTTAATATAACATCTCTATAATATGTTTTAGAGCTTGCATATTACCATTCCTTTATCAAAATGTAAATTCGGCTGTCAAAAGACATCTTAACCCGTTATCTCTTGAAACCTACACTTTACTCCTACGCTTACTAAAATATTTTTCGTAAAGTACATGTGGTATTTGTATGTGTATTTGGGGTCACTCCAAAAGGTTACATACTCTGATGTCGTTTTTATATGTGAAAAAACTCAAAATGGCGAGGTTCTGAAGGAAAACACGAAAAAAAATCAGCATTTTTTATTTCGAAATTCAATATTTCCTACCGAAGACATTGCTGTGGCATAATGTAAAGAATCAAAAAATGGCACAAACATGTTTAGGTTTGAAAATATGCATTACAGTGTAAATTAAATTCAAAATGGTGATTTCCAACTAGTGATTATTGTACAAAAATTATGTTGACTGTTAAAATAAATTGAGAATGTTTGCAAAAATGTTCAAAATTATTCGAAATATATATATTATATATATGCATAAAGTTGTTAACGGACCATTGTTTTTGTGAATTTATTTTTATGGATATTTTTCCTTTTCTTTTGATTATATATATATTACTTTCGTTCAAAAACTACATATACCATCAATTTTTGAATAAACGTATCGATTTACCCTCCTCACCCCCCCTTCCATACCCATGTTAAAACGGCCATCTTGAATTTTGAAAAACCATAAATTCATAATAAGCGAGGTTTCGAATAATTTTGAACATTTTTGCAAACATTCTCAATTTATATTATATATATCATGACACTCTCCACCTTCTTCTCTAGGAATTTTTTGCCATTTTCTATTTCTTATCGTAAAGTGCATGGTATAAGCGTTATTTTAAGCCATTGTTGAGCCCTCCATCTCGTCTCTGTCAAAAAATATACCTCCTCAAATATTGCCAAAAACGACGCTTTTTGCAACTTCGACTTCATAATTTTTGAAAACCAGAGCCAATCGAAAATTTGTATTATTTGATTCGGTTTCAGCGACCCAAAATTGACAAAGATTAGCTACTTTCATCTCCGAAGTTTTTTATAACCGTATTTTGTCAACCAGTATTATCTGAATAGTAAAATAAACTAAAACCTTACTAGCCTTTTGAAAATATACGTAGATAAAAGAATTTAATTACTGTAAATTAGGCGTCTTTAAATGTGGTTATCTAAAGTATTTCTTAACTGTAAATCACATTTATTAATAGTTAAAATATATTTATTACTAAATAAAATGGTTTCTTTATTATTCATGATGTCATATTAACAGTTAACAAATGTTGTTTAAGGTTAAGGAATGCTTTAGTTTGCCATATTTAAAGAAGCTTTCTTTTAAGTAAATAAATTATCATTGTTCAACCTACTCGGAAATAATAGAAATGTTCATGGCAGTATTGGACATCTAGATATCAGTACTAGGATATTGTAGTAGAAAATGTGTAGGCCTAAGCCGTCATTCTATCGTTTTATTTTCTTAATTTTAAACAATTCACCAATTCAGGTATTTTGACAATATTTTCCCATACTTATGACCGTTCCGTCAACGTTTGTTAATTGTAGTTTCCTCACTCCAAATGCAAAACAAAGTGCTAGACAACAATGTCGTCATAAAAAGCTCAGGTATGGACGGTTATATCTTCATTGGTGAAAATAAAATAAGGAATGTCTTAAGAGCATTATTTTTCAGGAATTACGGAATGGTTCTACTTTCGTAATGAACTAATTAACTAATTACTTCCGACGCCTGTCAGATCCTCTTATTAGTAATTAATGACCGAGCGACGAGGAGGCACGGGAAAAACAGGCGAAGAACGACGAAGGGGATTTGTAAAAAAGGATCAATGGAACCTGGGCCTGAAGCAAGATATAGATGAAAGGAAGATTCTCGATCACCGGTGGGATACATTTTGGCACGAATCACAATTTAACGGCGTTACGGCTTCGGGAATAACGGCTCCCCATTTCAGAACTTTATTGGGATCATTATTTATGCGTTCGATGCTAACAATTCAAAACTGCGACATCCAAGGATATTTCTTCATTCAAATGCATCGGAAACTTAATTTATTGGTATGTTTACAGAATTGAAACGCGCGGGGTTACGTGACAAACCGTTAAATTCATTTTCAATATATTAATACGCATTTTTACTTCTTTTACATTCAGAAACTGATTTTTTGCTTAAAATGTCAATTTTTGACGTCTTTACAAAGTTATATTTTAGAAGAAATACGACGCAATATATTACGTTGCATGTATATGCAATTATGATGACAAAAATATGAATAATAAACGCATTATAGAAATATAATGATGTACATATGTTATACATCGTTGAAATATCCTTTTTGCATTTTTTCTAACACATTTCTTATGTAATGTCTAGATAGTCTTACGTACTAGAAATAATGCAAATTATATTAAAAAAGTTCACAATTTTTGATGATGGTAAAGTTGAAAACGATTGGCTTATTTTTTAAATTTTCAAAAAAAAATGGGGACCAAATTAGAAAGTTTGACAAACTACGATAGAAAGATACTCGCTTCTCGATCTGCATTATTAATTTCAATACAGTCAGAATTAACCCATTAAAACCCAAATGCACAGAATTTTTTTCTTAATATTTAACGCTTATTTCGGATACCACAAAAACGATTTAAAATCGTTTTCTATGTCTCTCTTTCGAATGACATTAAGAAAATTTCAAAAAATCTTAATGTATTCATACAGGTATATATGTGTATACGATATATTTTCAGGGTATTTTTCACTTAATATATGTGGTCCTTCCCTTATTCTAATTTTCCTTATTATAATGTCTTCCCGTATTCTAATTGTTTCTCTTCTCCTATTCTAATATTTCCGGCGCATGTGCAACAAAAGAAAAAGAGACAAAACTGAGACAGCAAATCGAAGTAGTAGGGCAGAGGGAAAAATTAGAATAAGGGATGAATGCCGCCATCTTGGCTGACTGGACAAATTAGAATAAGGGAAGGACTACTGTAATAAGTTCAGTACTTGACTTTTACGGAAAAATTTATAATTAAATCGTGATTTAGTGTCAACCATTATCAATAAATAATCTAATTCTCACATTTCTCCTTTCACAAACCGATTCTATTGCGCAATATACCAGGAAGGGAGTATTATAGAAGGAGAAGAATCGTTGAGATTCGGTTCCGTGGTGGGAGGCAGAAGGTGCTGGACGCGCCGCTATGCGGTTTAGTTTGTCGGCCTCAAGAACGGGACCACTAGAAATAGGTTAATGCGACGTGAAGCTCATTATTGAACTATGATTTCTGGACAATTAGACCAAAATGACGGATAAGAAAGCAATGGCAGTGTTAGGGCTCCTGACTATTGGAGCGTAGGCTAGCCCTGATGAAATAACCTACAATATAAAATGCATAGACCGTTTATCTTGTGATTTACATGGTTGTATAATAATTCAAATACTTGTCGAAGAAACTCTACTATAAATTGTTTAAATAGTTGCGAAACTGACAATAACTATGAATACAAATCTACTAATTTTTATGACGAATTATTGCATATTTCCGAAAGATGAACCTATTTCTTGTACTTCCTTACAGGCAAAAGTGATTAAATTTGAATAACGACCGGATAAAATTTTCGAACGTTTAACGTATTCGTTTCCTGTCAAAATAATGTCTCTGGAAGTGACTCGCTACGCGTATACGCGTTATGTGATTCTATAGTTTGTTTATGGCACGAAAGCCCGAATAAATTGGTTTTACGCAGAAACAACAAAAACTAACCGACTCCAGTATCTCAGGCGGGGCATAATCGACGAGACAGTTTGATCTAGAAATTCGGAGCATGGGGAAAGCATTGAATATGCATTAGCAACACCGCGCTTCGAAATGCAATGCCCAAGAATGTATACGTAACTACGTACATATACGTATTTATATATGTAGGTTAGGTCCGGGGCTGAAACTCGCTTTGTGACCGGAATAAGCAAACTAGCCGTCGGCGTCCCGACGCCTCCAGTCAGCATCTGCCGCGCGAGATCCGCAGTCAGGACGTCGAAGACCCACGATTGAATTATCGGTAAAGGGCATTTCCTCTCCCCCAAAAAAGGGTGGCCATTTTTTCGAAATCCATAGAGGAGATAACCGAACGCTCGCAATCGAATCTGGATTTGCGCTATATTTATTCCGCTCGCTTCGTAACGTTATTATAATCATTCACGTACGTGAACGTTTTTCGGGGTTGCGTGTTTTCAGTGCACGCCTGTTCTTTATTTTATCAACGTGTCCTGTAATTTGCGCTTTATCGTGAGTTTGAAATGCACGCGTTGGTAATGATCAAATTATTTTTGTGAGGTTTTTCATTTTTAAAACGGACGGTTTTATCGACACATTTACTAATTAACCATTTGTCAATTTAAGGGTTGATGCCCTAAAGCTAAAGCTACAATAAGCATGGAAACTAGGTATTAGGTATTGTTTAGTTTTACTTGTCCACATTTATATCAAATTTAAAGGATGTCGTAATCCCATATATGACGATATTGCTCATAATCGACATTGTAAAAAGGACTACACAAATAGCATCGTCTATTTATCGCAGCATATACATCAAGCGATTTCACACTAGCATTAGATGGGTTTTCTTTTTTGCTATTTTTGTTTATTTTCAAAAACTATCAAAGCATGTTTCAAGTTTATGACTTGATTCTCTTGGATAGGAAAGTTGACTACACGGAAATAAATTTGGAACATAAGCCACACGAAATGAGAGAAAGATTTTCCATTTAAGGAAATGGCAGCGATTTTTGGAACTATAACGACCCAAAATCAGGTAAAGGCTGGCCTTGCTGTTGAGGGTCCAATGGTTAGTGCACAGGCGCGTTATTTGGGAAAGCATAGTTCCCAAAATCCCTGAAAAAAACCTTCTCTTTTCGTATGGCTTATGCGCCAACTTCATTCCTGTGTACCTAAATCCAACTTCCTAGTGACAGTTCCTTTTTTTGGTATTAGGATAATTATTTCGTAATCGATATCGTAATAGAAAGTACGCCAAAACTAATCGCTGTTCCAACCGTTTGCATAGCAGCGAGCGGTAATTTTGTAATTTATTGCCATTAGTGCATGCTTGCACAAGATTTCAAAGCATGATTCAAAATTATGACTTCTTCTTTTCGGCAATGAGCGTTAGCTACTTGAAATAAGCACTTTCTTGAGACGGTTTTTTTTTATTTTGAGGTTAGGGTACTTATAAATCTATATTTGAACGACTTTTTTTCATTCGTTGCCCTGGATCGACGTTCAATTCCTAGTAGAATTCGATCCTCATCAAGATTAATGATAATATAACCTTTCCAAGATCTTCATTGCTACAAAATGTAGCTGGTCGTTAAGTGAAGGTTTATTTTATCTGTTTTTTTATATTCTTTCCACTATTGACATTTTCGTGTCTATCTCATTATGAGGAGCCAGAACGAATTTGGGGATACGCTTGAAATCGTCTGGAAAAGTATTGTCCAAATGGGATTTTTTCAAAAGTGCTCGAATTTATAATCAAAAGTATGGATTTATGGGTAAATCTACAGAACTTTTAACTTTCAGCATGGCGTTACAAATTATCAAATAAATACTACATCTAATATCGCCATACACCCGCATTATTTGTTTCCACTTTCTACGACTGTATAACAATCTTCTCGTTTAATTAGACGTAACAAAATGGCTTTAATAAAGTGATAACAAATAAAGAAAGAATGAAAAATAGTGAAAATGGCTGCGTGTTTTCGAAAAATTCTCAACTATTAATTATATTTTTTGGACGCCCCTTCGAATGTTGTTATACTCTTCAGTTTTTCAGATAGTCATACGTATAGTATAACTATTCGTAGTAGCTCATATATGTGCGTATGTTTATTGAAAAGTTACTAGACCTCAAACATGCGTTCCAATTTTTTTTTCATTTCTCATCAGTGTTATGAGATTTACTAGTGCGCCCTTTCAGATATCAACAAATTGTCTAAAGTTGTTTCATTTCTATAGAAAATGGAATGTTTTGCGCATAATCCGACAAGTGTGCTATCGGACACATAGCACATGAAACCTACTAAATATTTTCAATTCATACCAAGTGTAAATTCAAGTGTTCGGTGTGCCTAACTAAAGAAAAAAAGGTGCGTTAAAATTCCATGCATGAATAAGAAGGAAATAGCTTAAGATTATTTTCAATTTTTGTTAGTTCTAAAAAAAGAAATAAAACCTGTTTACAGGAGGTTAAGCACTATACTTATACGCTTTGGCGACCGTTGAATTTAAATCTGTGGTTCATATGACCTCATCAGGCCAAAATTAAGGGTATTTCAAGGTGAAAGCAGTCGCTTCGATCCTGCGACCTTTGGTTGAGTTCGTTTTTTGTGAATCTGACTCCAAATCTAATCAGATCGAAGTTGAGTAAAAGACATTTGTTTATATGCCTTTATATTCGTGAGATACAAGTGTACATAAAAAAAACTGCACACATATGGACAAACGAACAGGCGGTCGGATGTGCGTAAAAGATCGGGGACAACAAGTTTTATTTTGTATGATCTTTCGTATTAACATCCAATGAAAATTTATAGTGTAATTTTTTGCTACATATGACCAAATTCGATACTTCATCCAACCTATGGTCTGGGTCGAAATATTTACTAATAAAATTGTCATAGATTTTCGTACTATCCAAATATAATTTAAACATTCCGAAACTATTTATATTATTTGTGTATTAAATAAATGTGTTCACAGTTATTGTTATTTTTCATTTGTTTCCACGACTAAAGTTTATTAAGTAATGCACCAATAATTATGAAATAAAAGAACATTTTTCTTACGTTGATGACGCCATAAATTCTGCGCTCCAACCTTAAAACGATTAACGAACATTAAATGATCATCTCGTATGGTAACAAAGTGTTCACCAAAGCTGGCAAGTGTGCTCTCATTTTTTTTATTTTTATTTTATTTTAACAAAGTCAAAAGTTTTGTGGATTTGCCCTTAGTTAGAGTCGTAAGACGTAACTTATTTTCCTTATATTTTTTAAATAATCAACAAAAGTTTTTATGCCTTATAAATAAACCTTTTTTCTCGCCTAACGTCAGATTATTGAAAGTTAGATCTTGCCAGTTCAGATTCCTCAAAACAACTCCAAAGACAATAGTGGAAAGAAACTTTGTAGCAAAATGTCAAAAAAGACTAATACTTAATTCATTAATTACGAAAAAAAGGTGCCAAACTTGCTTTTTCAGTTTTCTCACCCTTGAAACATCGATTGTGTCTGGTAATTTGGAAAGTTGCAAATGGGTTTTAAATCGAACCTTTCGTGCATCAGCGTCAGTTGAGTTCGTAATACTTTTGGCAGGCCGTCGTTCACGCTTAGAGATAATCCTATGTGTGTATGAGTACATGCCCACGGGCTAATAAAGCGTCATTACAGGTGCCACGCCAGTGGTCGCACAGAGCACACTGTATATACTTCTAACGCGTATAAACTGCAATGCTCTGCCAGCCGAATCGACTGGGAAGTAAGTTTAAGTTTAATTAACGTGCCACAGCGGAAACCGTTCGGTACCTTCGAACCACTGGTTTCACCCATGATATATTTCTGAAATAATCGGTCACAGCTGCTTGCAGTTGTTCTGTGTGTATATTTTAGCCATTTTAATACAGGAAATGTCACATATAAATATTGACGTAAACATCCAAAAATAATATTTACAACCTCGAAATTAATTAGTGGAATTATATGAAAAAAATTAATTTTTTTCTTCAAAACGTACAGGGAACAAATTAACGAGCCTTCCAATAAGAACAGTTTTTAAAACTCGTATCTGTATGGAATTGGGGCACCGCGCCGGTGATCAAAAGGGTCTACGAGTAATTTTATTTGGACCTTGGATGATCATTTTTTTCAGTTCGAATTTTAATTTCTGTACCCAAAAAACTTTGAATTCCTCTCGAATTTGGGAATTTTAATTTCTTAAACTTTCCTCGACTCCTGAAGCGTTTAAATGTTTAAATACCGTGGTCAACATATTGTTTCAGAAATCAACTTTTATTGAGTGTTACTAATCTATTATCTAAGTTCGAAAAATGCGGTTAGTTCGTGAAATTCTAATTATTGTAAAAGTTATGACCAGTTAAAGACAAAAATATTAAATTTTCAGCTCGTGAAAAACATTTCGTTTTTTCCAATTATCTGGAAAACCAAAAATAATAGACAATTTTGTCATTGAGAAAAAAAAGCTCTTTAACATTTTCTATTATGATATATCACTCAGAAACTAAAATGCCTCGTAAGCCCTTTTGATCGCCGCAGTCCAATTCTGCTATTCTAAATCTATTATAAATTTTAAGTAGAAACAGACAAATTGGTCAGACGTTCCTTCTTTGGACCAAAATATTTTTTTAATTATTAGACGGCAAAAATTAAAATATTTGGATTTACTAAAAGTAAACAATTTTTAACGTTAGATATAAAATTTAGCAATTTTGGAAGATTGCAGTGCTTATCATATGTTAGTAGATTAAAGTTCACGTTTGAACGTATTTTCCGATATACTCTTAATTAAAAATATAGAAAACAATATATTAATCGCACCTAAAAACAAAAAACGATGCATATCCTACTATTTTCAGGGGCGTTCTTCAGTATTACGATTTCAAAATTGAGTTTTAACTATCAGGAATTTTAATGTGGTTTGAAAATAGAAAAATTCTCAAAGATTTGGAAATATTTAATCGTATCAACTCTACTGGGATTCTATTGAAACTATGCTGAAAGGTGTATCAAATATTTCACTTTTGAACAAATTTTACTTTTAAGAGACACATCATTGTAACGATCTCAAAACGACATCCGCAATGAACATTTTTTTAAACTATTTCTGGACACTTTAATTAAAAAACGATGAGCTTTTTGAACAAAATGTTAAGAATGTAAAGTTTTTAGTAATCATCGACGAACATACTGAAACTTTTTCAAATTTTTTTATTAATATTTTGAGTTATTGTATATTTACATTCTTTTACTTTTAAAGTATTTACGAAAAATTGGTATGTTCTTTGTAATTGCGGAAAAATATTCTAAAAAGCCTATCATTTCTTATGGGAAATCTTTCGTACTTTACGTTTCTGCCATGAAAATTTAAAAAAATGCAAATACACCGCTTCGTTCGATTATTATTTAAAAAAAAATCGTTTTTAATTCGGATTAATTGTTGCATCGAAATCATACACAAACATCAATGTAACGTAAGCAAAATTTGTCCATGGACCAAAAACATCAAAATGCATCATATAAAAATGTTTGCATTACTCTGAAATATAATGATTTACAAACATGTTTAAAAAAATGTAATATTTTCTTACATTATCTGCGGTATCCTGAGTTATTTAAAATAAATTCCAATTGGCGGACCCAAAATGGCGGACAGTAAATCATAATCGCTTTTGGATTTTTCTAGTAATGTATATATATAAGGTTTTTCTGATCTCAAATAAAGAATGTGCCCTTAAATTTCTCCAATTCAAAAAGGCACACCTAAAGTGGTGAGTTAAATTTCTGGCTCTTAAGTAGTCATACGTAAAGGGCAAATCTGTAGTTTTCTAATATTCAACAAACAATTAATATATAAGAACGTTTCTCTGCCGCCAAAAAATATCAAAATAATAAAAATTCATAGAATTAACATGAATCTTTGAATAAACAATCCAAAAAATCCGTATATAACAAGTATGACGAAAATTGATAAGCAATTTGAATTTTGAATATCTAACTGAAAATTCATATTTTACGACCTAAAAACCCTGATATTTAAATTATTATGAACATTGAAAATAAATTAAATTCTTGTGCGCTAATGTGCATCTGTCTTTTTGAGTTCGGAAAATGTAATAACTGATTCATTATCAGGAACTTCAAATAACTCAGAATACCAAATTATACAAGAAAATCTTGTTTGAAAATCGTTACATTCGAAAATATTATCAACATTATTACATAATGTCGCCCTATTAGGTATATTTTTTATCATGATACACTGATTTTTATGGTCCTACAGGTATGATTTAATTCCAGGCTGTCCTAGAAAAAAAAGCACATAAGATAATTCATCAGATTATAGTAAAAACGAAATTGCGTATAAATAATAATATATTATTCAAAAATAAAAATAGTAATGAAAAAACATAAAAACAGTTTTTTAGTCTTATAATACAGCAATTGGGGACCTTAACCCATTAAGGACTAAATGTACATAAATTTAACATGAAGTTTGTCAGTCATTTTCTGTATTAAAACGCAATGTTCGGGCAATAAAAAACGTCCATTCCAACAATTTTTTATTTCGTTGTAATATAAAAAATTACTGACAAACTTGGTCCATAATGGGTTAAACCATCTAAGGATAGATTAGATGCTGAGAGGTGCCGTGTATTTTTAGAAGGCGGTAACGTCAAATATAAGAACAATTTTTTAATTTTGCACATTGAAAGTTAAAGTATAAATGACAATATCAGCAAAATTGTTTAATGTGTGACCGCGTCGTTTATTTGTTATTAGTGTTTGAAGTACATGAGTTTCAATACGTGTTTGCTAATATTAAATTACGTAAACGGGAGTGTTAACAAACCTAAAAAATTGATAACTGTAGACCCTCTTTATTTTAACCCCACTCCTCTCTGTATTTTAATATGTTTTATCGTTTTTCCTCTTACACTTCTGGTGGAAGGAGGAAAATGTTAAAACTAGGGCGAACTGTCATATTCCTCGATTGAGCAAGTTGAGATAAAAGGACTACTGAATTCGAAATGTAGTCAATTATTAAGTCATGAAATATTTTCAATACATAAAATTGTATGGACAACGACATTACATGTAAGATAAATGACCTTTTTTTGTGAACATTAAATTTAAGTTATGACATTAAAAATCGTTTCATTTTTTAGCTGAAATGTACTTTCGTGACATGTTTATTAAATGTAATGTTTCCTAGACATAAAATAACACCTATCAAAGAGAAGCTGAGATGGATACTTTGCTCATCAATTGTTACTATACAAATCTGCAATGCAAGATCTCCGATTTACGTACACAATATTCCTGCAGAAACGTAGGAACTTCAAAAGAAACAGAAAAGGCACTTGGAGCAATCAATATAATACGGGCAATATTCTCCGTTTGCGAAAGCTTCTATAAAACAAAAAAAGAATATGGCATATTAGACGAACCAAGACATTCAGCATAAAGTTGTCTGATTCAAGATCTTAGGCGTTACGGAAATTGAAGTAATGCGGAAGAATGTATATGAAATGAAAAAAGAAACGCCGAAGAGCTTACAGTTAATGAAAATTTAATATTTACATCTACGGCATGTCCTCTCAGTTAAAATCTAAATAAAAATGAGACCAAAAGAAAATTAAATTTTTAAATATAAATATATCGTTGACATTAGTGAAATAGACACAAATTAGTGAAATTTCTTATGCAACTTGTGAATTACTCGTACTTTTTCCAAACAACTTTCTTCCTACATATACATTTTCATGTATTTTATTGACGTTTATCCATTAAAGCCCAAGAGTCTGTAAGATTTTCTTTTATTTGAGAGATTTCTTTAGTTTTTTTGGCTTTGAGCAATTTCAATGTAACTCAATTAACGATTTTTATGTTACTTTTCAACTTTTCGAGATCAAAATTGAGTTTCTGTCTATTTTGAATTTTAAGAAAACCTCTTTTTTTTTAAGAAAAACTTTTGCGACACTTCATTTTAACGCCCGTATGGCGTTCACATTGAACATTTATTTGAAGAATTTTCGGGACTTGTAACTCGAAAACTGTGAGCTTTTGCTACAAAATAATGAGAAGGACATATTCTTAGAATTCATCAAGAAATGTTTTTCCGATTTTTGTGATTTAATACCTAAATTTTTCTTAAAAATCTTTTAAAATATCAAAAAATTCTTGTATATTCAGTGATAAATTCTAAGCCATTTTTGTTATTAACAATTTTGCCCAGAAGTTGATAGTTTTCGAGAGAAAAAATCCCTAAACTGTAATATTTGAGATTTTTTCTCGTAAACTATCAACTTTTGGAAAAAATTGGCATAAACAAAAATTCCTTAGAATTTATAATGGTATATACCAGAATTTTGTGAAAATTTGTTTCAAAGTTTTTTTGAAAATTTGTTTGAAAATTATTTTGAAAATTTTTTAAATATTTAAGAAAAATTAAATATAAAAATTTTCAAATATCATAAAAAAAAGTATGAAAAAATTTTATTCTATTTCTTAATGAATTCTAATAACTTTTCATTGGTACTATTTTTTTGAAAAATTCATAGTTTTCGAGTTACAGCGTACGCATGTTTTTCAAATAAATTTCTATTGTGGACGCCATTTTGATGACGTTAAGAGGAAGCGGTGGTAAAAATTAAATTATTTTCTTAAAATTTAAATATCCCGTGCACCATTGTGCATAGTTTTAATCAAATCCCAATGTCTTAATCATTCACAAAAATTGATAAGTCTAAATGTTTTTGCAATTTGTTCAATATAGACGCCATACTGGCATTTTTGTTGGCTGAAAATCAATTTTAATCCCGGAAAGTTGAAGAGCGACTTCGAAAACGTTAAGATATGATGTTACATAGCAATTATCGAATGTTTTCGATATTAGCAATCTCGCAAATAAAAGAAAAACATATGGACTCTAAGGCGTTAATGGGTTAAATTAAAGATTTTACTCTGAATTTATTTCCTTTGTTGTTTATTATTTTTCAGAAGATGGGAACCCAAAGTGCTAGTAGTTTTTATGTGTATATTCGCCTAAATGGAAAAAGGGGCCAATTCGGAAGTTTGATTCAACTCAGAATTTCGATTAAGAAGGGGCTAGTTTGGATCTTTTAAAAAGTGAGCTCAGTCGTAATGTTGATATGTTTCCCTCAATATTCAGTTAGCAGCACTAATGAAGATACTCATTACCGTACACACGATGCTGACGATGATGGCAACGATGAGAATGATGTGGATGATTATGAATCATAATGATGAGAGTGGTGAAGATGATGATTAAGCAGACGATGATGCTGGCGACGGTTACGCTAATAAAGAGAGGGGGGGGGATGAGGGAATGAAAGAGAGGTAGAGAAAGAGAAAGTGTGTGAGTCTGTCGATGATACAATAGTAGGAATTTTATCAATGCTGCCAACTTAAATTTGAGGGAAAAATATCAACGTACTCCTAAACCCAAGTTTTAAAACAAAATTTCCGAGCTGAACCCTTTGCATCATACATTTTTGCTTACAAGGAAAACATTCCCATTTTATTATTCGGACAAATATTTCAAAATTTCAACAAGATGAAACTATCACTGCATAATCTGAGGCCAATGCACTTATTTTGTTTCCTAACAATTCACAATTGTTGATGATAGGTAGTTCTACATTCCAAATTGGGATTAAATAATGTTAGAATTCGAATAAATGTTCGCCCTCCCGGACGTAAAATGGCATTTTACGCCCTCGAAAATTACATGGCTTAGATAGGAATTCTCCCTATGCCAGTTTAAAATACAAGGCGAAAATTCGACTTTTACACCCGCTTCTGCGAAACATATTGTTCCTAATAAGGGCATAAAAAAAGCTTCAAATTAAAGTATTATTTTTCTGCTATAATAATATGAAATACAATATTAAAAATTATCAGCCAGCAGAAATTTTCGGTTCAAAATGGACCAAAATGTGGGACATTTAAGTTCTAAATGAGCCACATTATGGAACGTTTAACACTCGATCATTTTCATATTTTGAACTATTTTGAACCGAATCATTTCCAATTAGATACTGTTGTCAGAGAGAACACAAGTTAAATTTTATTTGATTTCGATTAGAAAGTAGTCCTATTATGATATGAAAAACAAATGTTACGTGTATCTGAAATAGACTTAATTTCTATGCCATACTGCAATGTTTAAAAAGGTGATCTTAATTTAATTACGCAAGACCACAAAAAATGTTTTCGGTTTGACATTGAAACGCGACTAAGATTTTGGGCTCCTGAATTTGTCCTATACGTCAGGGTTTTTTTATACTCTAGGTTTTAAGTATAAAAAAATGCTTTTTTATGCATATTTGCTACATAACTGTATAAAGCAACGATTCGACCACAGAAGGAAACCGGACTATACGATTCTTATGGATTTTGGGCTCCTAAATTCGAATCAGTGGACAGAATTTGTCTTATAAATTCAAAAAATATGATGACATTTATAGGCCAGCTTATGTCCAAACAGATTAATGTGAACCGAACACAATGATATTGTCCCGTTCGTGCTGATCGTAAGGAGGGTTTGGAGACCAAAAACACTGGGAAACTGACGAACCTCGGGGTCCTTATCCTTACACCACGCCCGTGTCGATCGTAAGGAGGGTTTAAATACCAAATAAAGCAATTTATATAAATAACACCAACAATATAAAAAAATCCCTGACGTATAGGACAAATTCCGTCCACTGATTCGAATTCAGGAGCCCAAAATCTATAAGAATCGTCTAGTCCGGCTTCCTTCTGTCGTCGAATCGTTGTTTTATACAGTTATTTAGCAAATATGCATAAAACAGGATTTTTTACACTTAAAACCTGGAATATAAAACACCCTGACGTATAGTACAAATTCTGTCCACGGATTTGAATTCAGGAGCCCAAAATCTATAAGAATCGCCTAGTCCCGTTTCAATGTCAAACCAAACAAATTTGTTTGTGGTCCTGTGATATTAATTCGCTTTCAGCCAAACTTGATCAAATTTAATTGATTTTTTTACTTGGATAAGGATGCACATTCTAAGAAGATTAAAGAAATGCTGAAAAGGCTACACTAGAACATTTAACCTAAAATTACGTTATTTGTCACATTTTTCGCTTTCGACGTTAGGAATGAAAAATGAAGTATATTCAAAGATATATTTCGAGTATAATGAACGGCACTGATAACATTAATAAAAATATAAAAAGTAAAATACAACAGAGCACATTACACAATGAACATAAAACTTAAAGATTAAATAGTAATTTTCTGACCGGTGAAGAATTTAAAATTAATGATTAAACACGGTCATTGAACCAAGTCAATATGTTAAAAATAAACATTTAACATAATTGAACTTCAAAATAAGAATTTAAATTAAATTGTAATATAAAAAAACAAAATTTTAATTTTCGGCCATGGATAAAGTAAAAATCCGAAAATTTCTTCCATTCGTATACATTTATATTAATTAAAGAGATATTATATATATAGGAGAAATGATTTTAGTTAGCCACCTGTAAGTAACACGATACACAAATAGAAGAGTAAATAAATAAACAAACAAGTAAATATAACTATTTTTTCATAAGAATACTGTAAATATTTGGTAATTTTGATTTTTCGAATCGAATATTAACCGTATTTTCAGTATTAGTTATGAAAAAATTTTTAAGTTCTTTTCTTTTATAGGTATTATTTTCTAAATAAAACTTAAAGATATCTGAGATTCGTGCATATATATATTTGGCTTTCAATTATTCGATTCCAATTCCATTTCCAGGATATTCCTCGGATAATGCGCTGGAGGCTTCCGTTACGTCTTATCCAATTAAGAATATTCCTTACCCGCAATATTATCCGTTTCCGAAGTGAATACAATTTCTGCAAATCTGGATGCCGTCCCTGCGAGAATAATGCGAATTTCCCGTGGCCGTATATGGTCGATAGTTTCCCATGGCAAATTGGCGCGGCTCCACGGGGATTTAAAGCAGAGATTGCAGTAACGGTCCTCGGTATAACGTTTGATATACATTATTCGTAACTTCCAGCACCTCGGCTAAAAATAAAAGGATTATAGCAGTTATGGAACAAGGAACGTGGAACGAGAGGAACAGGGAATACCGGTTGACAAATCCACCGCGTTCTAAAATCCGACGGGCTTTTGTACGAAGACTGCATTCGCCGACCTGGTGAACGAGTAAAATAGACGTAGACACGTAGTTAAGATTCGGGTCAGCGGCGCGAGGTTGTCCTCTCCCTACGGGAAGCACCAGAGAATGCTAGACAAATTATCTACCTTCCCTCATCCCTATGTTGCAATCTTCCTCTTCCGACCAGCTCCTGCTCTTCCTTCCTGCAGGAACTTTCCCTCTTTCTCACTCTTACCATACTATATATACACTCACCTACATATATATATATCTTCATCTTTTTAGTCTCTCGCTATCTCAGCTTCGCCCCTTTGCTTTTATCCGAACTCCTCTTCCCGATCCCGTATTAGCTGCCTATGGGGACGCGATGAGATTCCTGATGGACTGAACAAAACCAAGTATTGTACAATTTCTCCCAAAGTGGCATGAGACCCGGTTTCAATTTGCCAGTCCACAATGACAATCTACACGAATCTAACGTAACGCATGCATGCGAATGATTTGAATTTCCAACAGTTCAAGATTCCCGAATGACCCTCAAGACATCAAATAGAAAGGTACCACGATGTTTCAATACATCACTTTCAACAAACGACATTTCACAACAATAATTCGACAAACGGCAGGTCAATCTTGCTTTCAACGTATGACCGTCATGACACAAAATTGTTATTGGTCATCACAAAACAAAAAAACCTAGTGTTTCATTCAAAGCCAAATGAAAATTAACCTAACATAAACTATCCTAATCATCCATCATCTACTCTCATAAAAATGGATTATATATAATTATATATGTTTATATATAATTATATATAATTATATATGTTTATATATAATTATATATAATTATATATGTATTTTGGCCGTATATGATCATATACAATCGTATATAAACATATATAATTACATATTAGCATATATAATTGTATCTAAATTTATATATAATTATATATAATTGTAAATAATCCATTTTTTACCGGGCTGTAACGTATGAGAATAAACTTTATGAACTTATTGTAATAGTGAGCGGCGGTGGCTCAGTTGGTAGAGTATATCGGCTTCGTAATCAGAAAACCGTGGTTCGATCCCGGCCTCCGCAATCTGTCATCGGGACACCTCTATATTTGTTTATAAGTGTCTAATAACGCCAAAGCTCACGTGATTCGGATTCCACTTTCATAAACTGTAGGTCCCGTCGCGATTTAGTCCCATTTGGGTTCACAAAAGTCGACGTAAAATAATATTAAAAAAAAAAAAAAAACTTATTGTAATGTTAATTAGTAAATTTCTCTACTGCATATTTTCAAATTTTCAGTAAGTAGTAGCGATTTCATTCAGTCACCATAATGAATAATAATTTTTATTCACGTTTCATTCTTCATGCCAAAGGCAGAAATCATCAGTAAGGGAAAACAATGGCATATACC
This sequence comes from Trichopria drosophilae, assembly GCA_030407085.1. Classification (NCBI taxonomy): domain Eukaryota; kingdom Metazoa; phylum Arthropoda; class Insecta; order Hymenoptera; family Diapriidae; genus Trichopria; species Trichopria drosophilae. The sequence continues at coordinate 13,666,382 of CM059584.1, read as the reverse complement.
CTTATACGTGATTAAGAAAAGATGTTAAAATTTATTAAAATTTATTAATTCAAGCCTTGGATTTAGGCTGTAAAAAATGTAGAATAAATGGATACAAATATCGTATTGTCAATATTATTTTGAACGATTTAAAATCGACAAAATAACATTGATCTAACGTCCACTATGTATAAGAAAAATAAAAGATTTTACTTCCGTAAAGTGAAAAAAAGTAAACAATGTTAACATTACAATATACTGATTGTATAATTAAAATATGTAAAAAAAGTGAGTTCTTATGTTTTGATTTTAGACATCGATTTATGCCATCAACAATCATAACTTTTTAATAACTCTTTAGAAGTAAATAACTTAATCAGTTCAATTAGATGAATTTTTGTGTTATTTACCTTTGGAGACCTTTAAAATAAGTATAATTAATAAATTTCCCGACTGCATATTTTAAAATTTTCAGTAATTAGTAGCGGTTTAATTCAGTTACCGTAATAAATAAGAATTTTTATTCCCGTTTCATTCTTTATGCCAAAGTCAGAAATGATCAGTAAGGGAAAACGATGGCATATACCCTTATACGTGATTAAGAAAAGATGTTAAAATTGTTTAAAATTTATTAATTCAAGCCTTGGATTTAGGCTGTAAAAAAATCGATAATAAATTGATACAAATATCGTATTGTATTTAAATCGTCAAAATAACATTGATCTAACGTCCACTATGTATAAGAAAAATAAAAGATTTTACTTCCGTAAAGTGAAAAAAAGTAAACAATGTTAACATTACAATATACTGATTGTATAATTAAAATATGTAAAAAAAGTGAGTTCTTATGTTTTGATTTTAGACATCGATTTATGTCATCAACATTCTGACTTGGCATAAAGAATGAAACGTGAATAAAAATTCTTATTTTTTACGGTGACTGAATTAAACCGCTACTAATTACTGAAAATTTTATTGTAATGTTCATTTATTTATTTAATATTCCCTGAAACATAGTTTTAATCATCTTAATTTAAGTGTTTTACTATATTATTGAAAATTTACCAGTACGGCGAATTTACTTAATAAACACGGAGAAATTAGATGGTTGCAACCAAATAACTTCATGAAGCTACTATTTTAGTAATCAAATGTGGACCAGACATCTTTTGTAGGTGACGTTACTACTTAAATGTTCAGCCTTACTAAATAGTAAAAGCAGCTCCGAAAATTGGCTGGCCGCATTTTACAACTGAAGCGTACACGGAAAAAAATAATCCAGTGAAAATTCCCGAACTTGTTCGGATGTTAAGGATTTGAGAAAAATTCGACGAAAATCTCACGATTATCGGTAAATATGTTCGAAATGTTTCTGAGTAATTCCCGAACTGAAAATATATTTCACAGTTTGGTTCGGAAATACGCTGAAAGTAAATATTACAGATGATTTCACATAAAATTAAGAAGCAGTTCAATATTTATGTCATTAGTATTTAAGAAAATGTACATCTAACATGAAATAGTTTTTATTATATTACGATTGTGAGAAGTTGTGCATCCAGTTTATGAAAATTCCCGAACTTTTGTGTACTTCTTTACCTATATGTATATATATTATATGCGCAAATACCGATACGCCAGACCGCATATACATATATATACACAACCAACGAACCAACCCCGCCGTACTGCGCAGGCGATGTATTCGCACATGGCGGCCAGGGAATGAAAACAAAACAATATATATATATACACATATAAAGAATGGAGAATATGCCGGTAGGAAAGTTATTTTTTGAAAAATATTTTGACCTTTATCAAATTTTGTTTACCTTAATTTACATTAATAGGAATTTGATGGCAGTCATAATACAGACAAGCTTGTAGAAAATGCTATTGAAGTACATTGCGTACATTTTCTTCTGCACCATCTTTGTTTTAGCATTAAGAAAGTGGGTATACAACATCTACATAGTTAAAGTATTTAATTATATTAAAATACTCGATTGAAGTATAAAAATTTGTGTTATTTTCATATTAACGCTTCCGTATCGAAAACGGTGCTAGATAGCACAAAATTGTACTAAAGCTTAGTCTAAAGACAATAGTTTAGCCACCAATAACGCCATAATTTCATCTTAGAAGTCAACGGTGACCGATCTATAACCTCAAAAATTTTCGATGCAACTTTAAGCATTATTTATGGCTAAACTATTGACTTTAGATTAGGGGTCTCCCTGACATTTTTGTAGGAAATTTTGTGCTCTATAAAAAAGGTTTTGTACAATTTTATGCTATTTTGCACCATTTTCACGACGGAAGCGTTAATATGAAAATAACACCAACTTTTGTACTTCAGTCGAGTTTTTTAATATCATTAAATACTTTAACCGTGCAGAAGTTGTATATACACTTTCTTAAAGCTAAAACAAAGATGGTGCAGAAGAAAAAAATTTTTATTTTAACGCCCACAATTTTTAATCGCGGTTTAATTGCGGTTTTTATTTTTCGGACCGCCCGTCTCCTAGCTTAGGGTACCTGCTACCCTAAACTTCTCTCAGTGTAGGTATATTATAAGGCGTAATTTTATTACGTTGCGCTTTGTATAAAATCGAGCTCAAATTAAATGTAGTAATTTTACCGCTATATGAAAAAAAAGAGAAAATTTATAATAGTACTTCTCAAGACCAGCAAACTTATAACATTAAACGTGGTTTTAGTTTCCCAGTGTGTGCTCGTTTTTGTTCAATGCTTATCGTTTTAAAATTACAGTATTTTTTTTTTGTAAATTGAAAAAATATAAAATTATGTAATGCTTTTTTCCTAGGTCAAGCAAATATTTCAATTTATAAATACTAAAAAACACCGAAAATAGATATTCACAACGCTTATTTGTAAGTCAGCAAAGCCGATTTTGATGTCCGAGCAAAGTTCATTACTAATGCAGATTTGGAAAAACATTATGTATCCATTGAAATTAACGAAAAAAAGTATATATTAAAAGTGTAATGCTGGACTGAAGATTATAGAATCTACACTTACAAAAAAGATTAACAAAATCGATTAGTTCCTCGAAATATACTGCAGATTTTTTGGCCAATCAACGTGTAGAATTCGTGATATGCGAAAACTTCATATCGAGTGTTGCTTTAATTATTTTACTCCATGATTATTTCTCGTTTTTAGGTATTACACCTGAATGTTAAATTGTAATTAGTATCTTCTATTGAAATGTATTGATATATTGTTTTGAATTTATCTCATATATTTGTAATATTTTGTGATTAAATGTTTATGGGTTGAATTATGTGTAATGAAAAACAACAAAGCATCATTTTAATATTAGTCTTAGGGCAGTTATGTGATTGTACTATACTTGCATACGGAATTACTTAACTGCGTTACGTAAATTTAAAAAACGACAATTGCGTCTGACCGCTAACGCATATTACTACTTGGCGGCGTTCTACCAAGATGAATTCGAGTCAAGACCAAAATGAAAAAAAAATCACTTCATAACGAATCTTAGAACAATTTTTAAAATCCAAATCAATATTGAGGTTATAAAACGTTTAAGGAAAAAATAAAAGCAACCCTACATTACACGAAAGTATCGTCCAGGGGGCGCGGATGTTGGTGACGTCGTTTGGCGAAAACATAAATTCAGCTGGTCAAATAGCCACAGAAAAAAAATGAAAAGCTCAAAAGTTCGAGTGGAGTGGAAATCGAGGGCCGGCTTTCCAGCAAACTGAGCGAACGAGGAAAAGGCGTTTGCTTTTATGGGAGGAATTAAGTCCCGCTTACGCTTGATGTGTCAGATCCCTGTTTATGACACAGAGTCGCCCATAAAGCTACATCTCGGATATTTCTTTTCCCATTCGATACGGTCCTCGAATGAATCGTCGGTATATAACCGTTGTTTCTTCTTTTATCTAAAAATCATTTACTGTTGTTACCACGTGTCTTGATTAAGAAATAACTTTCCTTGAAATAAAATATATCAGCGGAGAGTAGAAATTAAACCCAGAAATAGTGAGTATTATACAAAATGGGAGACTATGGTTACTAAAAATTTTATAACTTTATTTAATCCTAACATCAGAAATTTTTCCACTCGAATTAGAATAATTTGTATTTATTTAATGGAAAAAATTGTTAATAGTTACATTGGTGGAAATGATGATTGGTGGTATTTTTACATAATTTTTCGCTTTTTTTTTTTGTTTAAATGAGGACGGAACTTGAATGTAGGTCCTTTCGATTAGTGAATTGTGAATTCAAAATAACAATTAATTAAAAAATATAAAACAAGAAAAATATAATAGACGATGACTTTTTACGATAAATAGTTCAAGAGTTAAAAATGTTTAAAGGTGTAACTAAAAATTGATATTTTATTAAGAATTCTTATTTTCACTTAAAAATTACAACTGAAATTTGTTTACAAATCACTCACATTGTTCAATTCGTTGTTAAAATACAACATTGAAATCTGCACATTTTTAGAAACTTTGAAGGGAAATTATTTCTCAAATTCCGTATTTCCTAAAATCTTCCATTTTATTTATTTTACAAAAAAAATTGAAGCAAATTAATACAATGCTTTATTATAAAATTTCGTATATCCAATTGAAGATTTTATTGCAAGTATTGAAAATAGAAATTTCCAAAATTCATAATAAACTAAATGAATATGAGACAACATTATCGTAGATGAAAAAAATAAAACGAGGTCGACATGTGTGAATTTTTCACAAAGTTATAAATTCCATAATAAAACTGATTTTAGTAACGAGATAAATTTTAATAGAAACAAAATTATTAATGATTTTTTATTGAAAAACTGTGATATTTTCTTTTCACATCAGCAATTAACAAACCTGATTATATTAATGAGATGCGTACATAATTAGATGACAGGAATACTTATATAATGTATACATTCACTTTATAAAATAATTTTAACAAGTTAGTTACTAAATGTAGATGTGCAAATTCGACATTCCCCTTGGAATTATTTCTATAATCACTTCATCTACTTACAAATTAGATTTTCTTATTTTAGTTTCATTTTAACGTTAGGTTTTTTCTAAAACCTCAAAATCTGTGAAATATAGTTGGAAAGTGAAATATAAAATTAACAATATGAAATTACATCATAATTTTATTCTGATATCACTTGATGCAATTTTGTCTTTTTCCAAACGTTTTAATAGAATTGACTATATTCATTTTACAAAAGAAACGAAATCTAATTAAATATTATACATACTAATATACCAGAAAATGATTTCTTTCGGATTCTAAAACTTATTTTGGACTGTACATTCTACATATTTTAATGTTGAGAATACTACTTATAGATAGATTTACAGTTGATCTCCTCTTTCTCCCATTATTGTAAATAAAGTATTTCATTTTTTACAAAGTATCCTTATTAATATTTTACCACTTATTATACCCTTTTATACAGGTACGTAGATAATATTTTAAGTGCTAATCCTAAAATGTTTGAAATAATATTTTAAATATTTTTAATAATATGAATAAAATTGGAGGTTTGGATGATAAAATTACATTTACACTTGAAATTGAAAAATGTAAAACTATAAATTTTTTTAACATTTTAATTATTGGATGGAAAGGTACTAATTGGTAGCATAAGCAGACGTTTTCGGGTAAACATTTGAACTTTTTGTCTCACCATTCTCTTTCCCTTAAAATTGGTATTGTTTTTGAAATAATCAATGGAGCTATAAAATTAACACACTTAAATCTTAATGTAAGGTTACATTTCGTTACCCTCATAAAATGACACCCTTGTGGTGAAAGTTGGCAGTTTTTCAAAAAGACTATTTTCGATATGAAAAAAGTGCAAATAAATTTCGTTCTAGAAATAAATAAGAGCAGCTTTTATACTCTTACATACTAAAGACAATGCCTATGATAAAGTTATAAAATAATGTCTACCCATTATTGATAGTTTTAGGGATAAAGACCGGAAGTTGCATGCATTCATCATATATCGTTCTATATAACTATATATCGTTTATATAACCATACATCGTTTCATAAAAACTATAAGGTTTTATAGGATCCAATTTGTAAATTTGCAAATATTCTTATTCCATAACCCTTTCGTTTGAGTGTAAAGGGGTTGTAGGGGTGAGTAGGGGTTGAACATTTGAATAAGATAAAAACAAAGCAAAAAAAGCAAAATAAAAACAAACAAAAACAAAAACAAAAAAAAAACAATAAAAAACCTGTTTTCAAAAGCTGAAACAATTTTCTTTTTCAGAAAAATCCGTAAAATAGCGATTTTTTGTAAATATTTTATTTTAGGGATGGTCACACCACCCCTTCATGATGAAAAATGAATTTTTTATGTGCATAACTTTATTATTTCGACATTTTGAGCCGGAGTTTTTGTGGTTTCAGCTGTCGCCAAAACCTCTTTCGCATCGAAAATACGATTTAAACAAAAAAAAATACCTTAAAAAATCCTGTTTTTCTTTTAAATTGAAAATTAGGGTAGGATGGGGTGGTTTTTTCAAAATTTTCGATCAGGATTCTGAAAGAGCACCCTTGAAAATACCCGCCTATAAAGGTTCCGATTTTTTTTTAAGCATAAATAACAAAGTTATCCGAGCTTAAAGTTGACGAACAAAAACGGACAAATTGGGTCAATAAAGGTTAAACCATTTAAAGATTAGATGAATTACACCAAAGTTGTGAAGTTTATATAATTAAATTCTATCAATGTAAAATGGTTTATACAGGATAACTGGAAGACTTCTCAAAAATAGAATTAGTGAATAAAAAAGTAATATTTTTTTAGATGAATCTAAATTAACGATTTACTAAACGTGGCATGCGAACTTTTGAATACTTCAAAGGGAGGACAAATCAAGCCTGTTCCCAAATTTTCAGAACAGTAACCATTAATTCTTCCAAATAGCGTGTAAACCGCCCATCAATGCACGCTGAACCGTCTCACGACTAAAAGGGAAATGTACCATTTTAGAAATATCATACCGACAGTTATTCAAGTCCTACACTACAAATTTAGTGCACCGGAATGGTACTTTTTGACTAGTCCTATGCAACGGTAATAGTGACAACCAAAGTATAAATCTCCGATTATATGGGTATGTTGTAAAGGTTACATGTCTAATCAACACAAAACAAACTCAACATACAAATTCAACATTTGCAAATTCAACATTTAACAAACTCGACATTTTCAATCTCAACATTTGACAAACTCAATATTTTCGAGCTCAACATTTGACTAAATCAACAAATAATATAAATAATATAAAAAATAAAATTGTCAAACAGTACATTAAAACAATTATTAAAATGTCATGTGCACAATCATGCTACACTAACACACACCATTCAATGTCATATTTATCATCACCTAACCTATCCTAACATAACCTAATATAACCTAATCCAACCTAATCTAACCGAAATGCTAATTTAATGGAATATCTCCGTGGACAAGCGCACAATATTCATGAAATTCATTTGTATTATTGGCCATTATGAACACAGATTTAAGATTCAATTTATGTGATTAATGTTATTACACTTTATTTTCAAAAAACAATATAATTTAATTAATTAGAAATAATATTGAATTTGTTAAATATTGAAATTTTTAATGTTGAGTTTGTCGAATGTTAATTTTGAAAATGTCGAGTTTGAATGTTGAAATTGCAAATGTCAACATTTCACAATGTTGATTAGACCTATTACCGTCGTAAAATATGAAAAACTACTAGATACATAATTTTTCTTAATGGCGGAAAAACACATTTAAGAGGTGAAATAGCCTCCCGCCCCAAAAATTATTTTGGAGGTAGTTTACCACTTAATTTTCATCCCCCATTCAAGATGTTCCGTTCGATCTCTTGTTCCATTGAAAAATACTTTTCTACCAAAAATCATTAAAATTGATTAACTATCTTCAAAGATATCGCCCCCCAATTTTGGGGGAGCTATTTCACTTCCTAACTATGTTTACCGTCACTATGACAACCCACCCAAAATATAGCTTTTCATTTTTTACAACGTACCCAAATTGGGAACTGGTCGAAAACCCGATAGGTCAAAAAACCGACAGTCCAAAAACTGACATTTCAAAAAATGTCTGTCCGGTAGTCGATGTATCTATTTATTATGTGTCGGCTTTTTGACTGTCGGTTTTTTGACATACCGGGTTACTTATTTGTCGGTTTTAATGATCTTCACCCTCCAAATTTCGTAAAAATTAGAGATTTACACTTCGGTGGGCTTACTTGTGAGCATAGAAATGGATTGTTGGGTAGAGACTCCTCGAGACAAATTAAGCAAGCCGTAAATAAAAAAATTGAAATACTCGTGATGAAGCCCGTAGAAATGTTGACGTCGTAAATAAATGCATTCGTATAAAGTAATTTGGAATTTGTATTATAAATTCGCTCGTAATGTCGCGCAACCTTCAGGAAGTTTGAAAAATTGGGACGTCGCTCGGATACAACAACGAGTAATCTAGCAACCGGGAGGTCGACGAGAAGAAAGATCAAATTTGAATTTCTAGGTATGCCGAAGCGGGTGTACTGCCGTTTATACCGTACCTACGTGTCGGTTTACGCGGGTAGAGAAATCACGGCGAAAGAGCAGGGGGGTTGAGGAAGGAAACGACGCAGATAAAAAGAAAGGACCAACGAGAAAAGTGCGAGAGATTCTCCTCAAGAGGGATCTGAAGTCGACAACACAGTGTCAGGCATTTGAGGAAGATGTAACGTGAAACCGTCTACTCGCTACGGCTCATAAAACCAGGCATTTTATGCTGATGGGTCGCGTCTCGGAGACATTGCCGCTCTGGTCCTGAAGGAGAAAAAGCCCCCGCCAACAAACAGAGGGCACGGAAGAGCAACCTGGAGCAATGCCGGAAAGTCAAGGGGGAAAGAGGGCGGAAGAAAACGAGCCATAATAATAATAATAATCTTTATTAACGAGCCAGAAGCTCTTTTTACATTATTATACGTTGGCGTGGAATCGCACGTAATCTTCTTCCTCTTTAGTGATTTGCAATATTGCAGTAATGTAATCGTAGTAATTGCCCAAGTGAGCGAACTTTCCCCCGAATTCTTTAATGGCGATTACATTACAAAACATGGAATTTTGTAAAAATTACTAAAACATAACTTGCAGTACAAATGTTTGTAACATTAACGATTTCAAGAGTACCTTTTTTGGTAGTCCTCCCGATAAACTACGTCAGCCAGAAAAAAAATAATTCGTAAAGTTTCCGGCATATTTTGGGTTACTGGATACGAATTTGAAGTCAAAATTTGTCACTCGGTGTCATCTTGGCTGCTATCTTGAAAAAATATCGAAAATGCAATTTTTTTTCAATTTATCCCAAGGTTTATTAACCCCGTTGTCACGTCACAGAGTGAAATGACTAGAACATGTTAATAAAATAATAATTATTCGGTCCCTCTTACCTCGGGACCACCGGGTGAGGAAAAGGTGTAAATTGATTAAAATATAATAACACTTTTGCAACATTAGTAATTACAACACTAAAGAAGTAAGAAATAATATTGAATGATATTATTACACCTAATGAACGAATAACGTAGAACAGTAGACAATGGAAGTACTCGTATTGGTAATTATTGGACAAAGCCTGACAAGGGGAACCCACGGTGGGGGGGGGGGGGGGGTCAGGTTTTTTATCGGCAATTTTTGTACGTATTCTAGGGCGAAAATAAAAATATACGTATTTCAGCGTTTTATCTAATGGGCTTTGGTTTTTATACAATAAATTATTGAAATTCACTTTCTTATTGCCATATATACAGGGTGTACGAAAAGTCCCGGGACGGTTGAATAACTTTCGAAAGAATAAAAATTTCAAAAATCGCCGAAACACGTGATTCGATTTTTCAAACAAGCTATCTTTTGAGGGAGGGTTTCGGCCCCCCAACCTGAAGGGGGGCGGGGGGCACGAGGGGGGCTAAAAATCTTAAATGGCAACATGGTTTGAGTGGGGGCTCATTTGAAAGGTATTTTCGAGATGAATTCAGATCACTGGTCATAGAGGGCGCTGCGATCATTTTTCGCAGAGATTTTGTACTTTTTCAGATCTTAGACGTACTAACGTTTGAAAAAATGAAAATTTCGAAGTCGCCGAATCGTGTAATTCAATATTCTTAAAAAACTTAAAAAACTTAAAATCGTGTAAAACAATATTCTTAAACGGGTGTCAACCGTATTAATTGAGGGAATATATCTACATTTTTTCAAACGTTAGTACGTCTAAGATCTGAAAAAGTTAAAAATCTCTTCGAAAAATGATCGCAGCGCCCTCTATGACCAGTGATCTGAATTCGTCTCGAAAATACCTTTCAAATGAGCCCCCACTCAAACCATGTTGCCATTTAAGATTTTTGGCCCCCCTCGTGCCCCCGCCCCCCTTGAGGTTGGGGGGCCGAAACCCCCCCTCAAAAGATAGCTTGTTTGAAAAATCGAATCACGTGTTTCGGCGATTTTTGAAATTTTTATTCTTTCGAAAGTTATTCAACCGTCCCGGGACTTTTCGTACACCCTGTATATCAACTTTGGAACGTCAGATACATTCGAATCTTCCCCTTGAAACATTCGAATGCCTGACATCCGCATCATAACCCCACAGCGAATTCCTGCAAAAGTTTCAAAAGTCGAATCCGAAGCATTTTTATATGAATTAATTTATGATTTTGCGTCCTTCCCTCTATTTAAATGTAATTGCCAAATTCTTTAAACTAGTTTAACCTGCAGCGGTAAGAAAAGATTTTCTATTCAGTACTGTAATACACTCTTCTTATCACATTGGTAACAATAACTTTAACGCACTTACATCGAAAACTACTATTATTAAATTTGTTTTGCATTATTTATACTTCCTTTAAGCAACAATACATAGTTAAAATAGTTCCGCCAATATATATATATATATATGTATATATATATATCGTGCAATACCTTTATTTGAGGAAGAATTGTAATTTCCGAATGAATGATGCAAAATACCTTATTCAAAATGTATAGGACAGTTTCTTACAAGAATGTTTTGAATTTTTTTATATACACAGAAATGTATATTTTTACTTTCCGTAATCAATACACGAGTTTTATGGCATTATATTTATTAATCTGTTTCCCCTAGAGCATGTTAATTAACAATAAGAAAAAATGCTATTTTAATAACGTCTCATTCATAAGATGCGCAGTTTGCCAAAGATATTTGTGTTTTACGTGTTTTTATAATCTCTATCTTCATAATCATTGCACTGATTCCAAATAAAATTATATTGTTCCATCAATCATAAGTATTTATTTATTAGTATACAGGGTGGCCGATTTATCTGAAGACTTCGAAATATCTCTAGAACTATGCACAGAATCAAAAAAGTTGTCCGATGAAAGTTGTTCGACACGAAAGGGGGCATCCAGTGATAATTAAATTTACCCCCTCCCCCAACCCCTGGAGGTGGAGTAGGGGCAAAAACAATAAAACTTAAATAGGAACCCCCATTTTTTATTGCAGATTTGGATTTTCCGGAAAAAAGTACACCAATTTGACCTAGGAGCTATTGCATTTTGGTTCACAGGTGGCGCTGTAATCGATAAAAATCCAAATTTATCGGAAGACATTGAAATACCTCGAGAACTATGCACAGAATCAAAAAAGTTGTCGGATGAAAGTTGTTCGACACGAAGGGGGGCATCCAGGGGGCAAATAGGGACAATTTGATCCCTTTATGAAAATTTAATATTAAAAATTCTAATATTAGAATTTTTAATATTAGAATTTAGTAATATCAATTGCGAAAATTGTTATTCTAAATATGAAATTTTAATAATGTCCATTCGAAAAATTAAGATTATGAATAATTGATATTCTTCATATTAAAAATCAAAACTGATTACATAAAAATTGTGCATACAATATGGAAGCAATTTTATAAATAAGTTTTCTACCTTCAATAAAATTACATTTTAGGTTTTAAATTTATTATTTAATAAACAAAAAGAGGACATCACGCAATCCATTAAAAAACGCGTCATATGTCCCTTCACTCAGCTCATTCATTCTCTCTCTGTATGTTTTTTCCGAAATGAGAATAAATAAGCTGAGCATTGACGGTCAAACCAGCTTCTATTAAACAAAAAGAAACTCTTACTTCATTTGGGGATTTCGTCGCCATCTACCGGACCCCGAGAGAACTCACATGGTTTCATACATGTACATCGCTTGCATTTCGGCCATCACCGGCGCCGGTTCTGTTACATAACGCTAGAGGGCGACATAACTCGAAAATAAAGTAGCATATCATTTTATACATAAGTTGAGTCACACGTAACCAGTTCACCTACATTTTTCTCTACTTTCCTGAAGGGAAGTAAATGGATATCGCGACTTTCTAATCCCCATATTAAAATTTAGTATTCACGGTCTCTCAGTGTAAGACTGTTTTTGAAGTCCATTGTATTGGTAGTAATTCGGTCGGAGGTCACTTTGCTTTTAGAATAACAACTTTCCGTTTACGTGACTATTTTTTGTCTACCCTTCATTGCTTAAATCGAATTGCAAGATAAAAATGAATCCTGCTACAGTTCCGGAAAAAATCGAAATGATTCTTATTTATGGTGAATGTAAGAGGAATATTGACGATGCTGTTGCGTAGTATGCTGAGCGTTTTCCAGATAATGCTCGCTCGCGTTCTTTTTTTTACAAAGTTGTGAATGCCTTTCACTCTGATGGCAGCGTACAAATGAAAAAAAGGAAGCGAAGATTAACAGTTACAGGAGAAGCTAACGAAGTAGCTGTACTAGCAGCTATTCACCAAAATCCACATGTAAGCACACGACAATTACATCGCGATTCCGGCATTTCCAGAGACACTATTCAAAGAATATTGCATCGTCATAAGGTTCACCCATATCACATTTCACTGCACCAGGAACTAGATGGCGATGATTTTCATAACCGCGTGGTGTTTTGTGAATGGGCATTTCAAAAAATGCAAACGAACCACAATTTCTTTGCTAATGTATTATTTTCAGATGAATCTACATTCACGAACCATGGTGGCGTCAATAGGCATAATATGCATTATTGGAGCGTAGAAAATCCCCATTGGTTACGACAAGTTAATCATCAACGTCCTTGGTCGGTGAACGCTTGGTGTGGAATCATAGGAAATAAACTCATTGTCCTTATTTCATTGAAGGTAATTTGAATGGAACAAAATATCGAGATTTCCTAGAACAAGAACTACCATTACTACTTGAGGATGTTGCTATGGACGTCCGACGGACAATGTGGTTTCAGCATGATGGTTGCCCAGCACATTTTTCAAGAGTAGCAAGGGAAATACTAGACCGTGATTACAATGGTAGATGGATTGGTAGAGGTGGCCCCATTAATTGGCCTGCGAGGTCACCTGATCTAACATCTCCGGATTTCTTCCTATGGGGTTACCTAAAAGGTGAGGTTTATGAACAAGTACCAACGACTCGTGAAAACATGGTGGAACGCATAAGAACTGCTTGCGCAGAAATTTCTGCAGATATGATTCTATCATGTATAAAGTCATTTGAAGAAAGAATAAATAAATGCATTGAAGTGGAAGGTCAACATTTCGAACACTTACTCTAGTAAGTGAACAGTGAGACAGTGAGAGGCAAGGGGACTCACGTAAAACAAGCACCCCAAAGGGAACAGAAAAATACTACGTCCACGTCGTTGTTCCTGGGTAACGCTAAATGTATTTTTTCCCGGCTTTGTTAGAATGAACGTATTCCATATCCGCTACGCGGGCGAAAATTGTCAATATTGGAGAATCCAAATCTGCAATAAAAACTGGGGGTTCCTATTTAAGTTTTATTGTTTTTGCCCCCACTCCACCCCCAGGGGATGGGGGAGGGGGTAAATTTCATTATTACTGGATGACCCCCTTCGTGTCGAACAACTTTCATCCGACAACTTTTTTGATTCTGTGCATAGTTCTCGAGGTATTTCAATGTCTTCGGATAAATTTGGATTTTTATCGATTACAGCGTCACCTGTGAACCAAAATGCAATAGCTCCTAGGTCAAATTCGTGTACTTTTTTCCGGAGAATCCAAATCTGCAATAAAAAATGGGGGTTCCTATTTAAGTTTTATTGTTTTTGCCCCCACTCCACCTCCAGGGGATGGGGGAGGGGGTAAATTTAATTATCACTGGATGCCCCCCTTCGTGTCGAACAACTTTCATCCGACAACTTTTTTGATTCTGTGCATAGTTCTCGAGATATTTTGATGTCTTCAGATAAATCGGCCACCCTGTATATATATACACCTTTAAATAAAAATAAATAAAAAAATATTTTATTATAGTGTTTTGGAAAGCTCTCGAGATAAGCTATAAGAATATGCAAAAAATGTAGGGGGTTCTATTTAAAAAAATAAGATTGACCTTGAAATGACCTTGAAGGACATGGTCAAGGTCAAAGTCAAAGTCATCTTACTCCCCGCTTGAAACCATACAACTTTGCTATTGGACATTTTCTCCTAAGTGCATTCTAACTGAAGATATTAGGGGGGTCCGATACTTTTCGATGATCCTGTATATATATTTTCGTCTTATGAATGAGACGTTCTTACAATAGCATTTTTTCTTATTGTTAATTAACATGCTCTGGGGGAAACAGATTAATAAATATAATACCATAAAACTCGTGTATTGTTTTCGGAAAGTAAAAATATACATTTCTGTGTGTATAAAAAAATTCAAAACATTCTTGTAAGAAACTGTCCTATACATTTTGAATAAGGTATTTTGCATCATTCATTCGGAAATTACAATTCTTCCTCAAATAAAGGTATTGCACGATATCTTCCTACATCCGCTTTATATAAACAAATTTTTTTTTTCACGGATAATATCAAAATTTTCGTTCAGTTTTCTAAATATTAAAAGTAACTAAATATATATATATATCGTAATTCCGCGATAGTAATTCTTACTAGCGAGGACTCAATAATGTAAATGTACTCATTTTGGCCCAATCTAAAAATAAGAATTGGCGGAACTATTTTAACTATGTATTTTTGCTTAAAGGTAGTATAAATAATGCAAAACAAATTTAATAATAGTAGTTTTCGATGTAAGTGCGTTAAAGTTGTTGTTACCAATGTGATAAGAAGAGTGTATTACAGTACTGAAAAGAAAATCTTTTCTTACCGCTGCAGGTTAAACTAGTTTAAAGAATTTGGCAATTACATTTAAATAGAGGGAAGGACGCAAAATCATAAATTAATTCATATAAAAATGCTTCGCATTCGACTTTTGAAATCTTTACAGGAATTCGCTGTGGGGTTATGATGCGGATGTCAGGCATTCCAATGTTTCAAGGGGAAGATTCGAATATATCTGACGTTCCAAAGTTGATATATATATATGGTAATAAGAACGTGAATTTCAATAATTTATTGTATAAAAACCAAAGCCCATTAGATAAAACGCTGAAATACGTATATTTTTATTTTCGCCCTAGAATACGTACAAAAATTGCCGATCAAATCGTGACCCCCCCCCCCCCCACCGTGGGTTCCTCTTGTGAGTTGTATTAATTTTATGCGATCAACCATTTTATTTTAGTTTATATAAGCTGTTCTATGTTATTTCACAATTCTATATAATATCATTCAAATGCAAGATTTCACTTTCCCACATTTTTTTATCTTTAGTCGAAGTGTCGATTATGAAAATGACGCAACGCAGTTGTTTGCTGCAACTCGAAAATTTTAAGAGAAAGTATTATCTTTCCTAGTACGGCAGACATCTGGAAGTACTAACATGGACGGCGAACATGTTACCATTGAAGCGGTTCTGAATATAGAAAAGTGAAAAGCAAGAAAATATTATATTCTAACGCAGCGGTCCATGTTACACCGTAACTGGGGTTTTTGGTTTGCCGATCACGAACCTGAATAGATTTTGAACTGTTCAAATGGCGGGTTTAATACGGCCGATCAGAATTAAAATAATTTTCTGCGGAATTTATCATTCTGGGTATCTTAGGACCACTGGTTACGAGCGTGGAATATCTCGTTTTGTTGCCTGATAATAATGCTAATTATAGCCAATCGTTAGAGCAGTAATAGTTATTTTTGTATCAAGGGCGTAAAATAGAGTTTTACGCCTCGACAATAGAACCCGAGAGACGGCAAAGCCGGCTCGAGGTTCATAAGGGTGAAAATTCTACGCCTGAGATTCAAACATTGTTTTTTGATGCAGTGGGCGTAAAATATTTTACGCCTCGATTTTGCGGACCTAAAATGCCAATTTCACGTCTTCGTGGGCGGAAAATTTATTTTACGCCCCAGGAGGCGTGAAATAGGGATTTTACGCCTGCAAATGAGGGCGTAAAATAACTATTTTACGCCTACTGCATCAAAAAATACTTTTATGATCATTTACAGAACATTTCTACCAAAGTTCTGTTTTTATCAAAAACGATTTCGATTTTACATCTACAAATAAACATGGAAAAAATAAACGCGCAACGTGTATGGAATAATATTTTTCAACTAACAAAAAAATTAAGATATTTTAGAGAGTGTGTTATTTTTGAATGTCTATGCAGATTTTCCTGTGTGAATTTATTATTTTTAGGAGTTCTATATTTTACAAGTTGATATTTTACTTTGTCTGCAAAACTTTATCCTTTTTGAATATCTTTTTTGAACATCTTTATCTTTTTATCCTAATTTTGAATTTTCTTATCATATATCTTGTTCTTGACGTCAAGATTTTGAAATCATCGGCATGTTGACTAGTGTACCTTAGACTATGTAGAAATGGCACTGTTTTGAAATTCTCTAAATTATTATTGATTTCATTACACTAACTAAATTCTACTACATATAATTTCCGTATTTGCCGCAATCTGCGAAAAATCCGAAATTACTAATCAGATTTTAGCCATTCGTAGTAAATTCACGAACATCGTTAAATAACATGGTAAAAAAGTATTGCCTTAAAACGACGTTTTTTTTTAGGAACAAAACGTTATCTCACTAGAACTATTGATTACCACTGTGTAATTTCATTGTGCTAAGGGTCAAACTCTTAGCGGGCTGGTAAGTGTATGAAATTCGATTTTACAGGTTCAAAGATGCATTATTATTATAATGAGCTCTAAGAGAGGAAGAGCAAAAATGCATTATAGCAATTGAAAAGTTAATCGGTAATATCTGTTTATCATCAGCTTGGTAGATCGTTGACAGATGTTTTGAGTACGAGTGCAGGATTTTCACATCTAGTCAAATTCAGCCTATTCTGTATAAAAGACTTTCTATCATGAAGAAAAATAGTCGGCAAACACGGCAGATCTGCACTAACAAGCCTTGCTGATGATTCCAGTCGGTGCAGATCGTGATGAAACGCCAAAGAGGAGTGGAGTTCTCTCATTTTGTTCAATGAGGGAATTCTGTTTCGATCGTCTGATGATAAAAAAATAACCATTTCAATTACAATTAAAAATCGGTCAAATTTCATCGCGATTGAAATATGTTCCTCCTCGGGAATACACGCTAGTCGTCCGAGAGGGGAAAACTATGGATTTTTCATTGTTGGGGAATGAGCCGAATAATTTAATTTAATTTAATTTATAAAATGTTTTTGAAGCTACAGATTATGATTGTTGATATTAAAATTAAAATTAAATATATATTATTTTCAACTACGATTTTCGACGAAAAATAATCTGAAATCATCTAAAATCGTATGAAATCATATGAAGTTCTCTGAAATCTTTTGAAATCATCCTGAAATCATCATCTTCAACATCTGAAATTATCTGAAGTCGTCTGAAAACATCTGAAATCCTTTGAAATCCTTTGAAAACATCTGAAATCATCTGAAAGTATCTGAAATATTCTCAAAACCGTTTGGCTCCGATAACTCTAGTCGTTTGGTTATAAATAAAAAATTATTTGAATGGATTTGATTCTAACGATCAAATCAAACTAGGACCAACCAAATCGGTTTGGTCATAAAATGAAAGTTATTCTTTAAAGTTTTCAAATCCTTTCATATTAGACAAGTTCAGGTGAAAGTATGTTTGTAAAATAAGTATTGCTTGAATTATAAAATAAGTGTTAGAGAAAACTTCAGAGTATTTGAAATCAATCAAATAAAATACAAATTTATATTTGAATTATTAAATGAATAGATGTGCGGGTCGAAAAATCGACATCTGAAAAATTTGCTGTCTGCTTTTCGATTTCCCTATTTTTTTATGTGTCGGCTTGTTGACTATCGGCTTTTCGAATGCCGGCATTATGACTGTCGGTTTTTTTAACTGTCGGATTTTTTATTTATCGGTTTTTTGACTTGCACACAAAATAGAACCAAGTTTATTAATGTTCCAATGTGAACAAGTTAACTGTAGATTAAAATGTTTTAATTTAGTACATAGAGAGAAAAAAAGGGTTTATGGAATCAAGTATTACAAAATATAGTTAAATGATATCACTAATAAATCACAAACCAGGACAGTTTTAAGGTCTTTCGTTTCATATGATTTAGAATTGAAAATCCTCCCTCAGGCAGTTTCTTTTAGATACCAATTTACACTGCAATTACTACCACCCCAACGTTAAATAGACATTTCAGAGCCTAATTTTTTCCATTTCATATCAAAACATTTAAGAATTTTGCATCTTTAAGCAGATTTCTTTTATTCTAATGTCATATTTTTTGTTGTATACAAAAATTATTTCGGTCATTTACACGCAAAATTTGTATATCTACTTTTTGAGATCAACTTCAAAATGTTAAGACTTTTAAAAAAATGATTATCATTTTTAAATAGATTTATGTCTTGGAGCTATCCGCTAACCTCTTGATGTATTAAGTTTTTATCAGCTTCCTTTTTAATCCATTCAAACAGTTATTTCTGTTAAGATATGTACGCTACAAATTGAGCATTTTACTTACTATTGAGAGTATGGTCCGTTTTATAATTTTTTATGGTTGGTCATTGATGATTTATGAATTGCGTCGTCAGCATTGAAATTAAACGCTGTAAAAAAATTGACTCCATATTGAAAATTTCCTGATTTAAAGAAAATTTGTCAAGGATTATAATAAAATTTTGTTCAAGGTTGTAACTCGCGGTGTTGACCTTCAAAGTTATACTTAAAAAATGTTTTGTTTGTAAAAAATTCAATTTTTTATTGTTCACAATTTAATGGCCTTTTTTGCGAAAGTACACGTTCTGAGCTTTAATATAAACACCCGCTCATGTCTGTAAGAATAAAAACATAAAAACAACCATAGTTATGAATGTTTGAAGCTGAGAGTTTTTCCTTTGTGCCTTTTTTGCAAATTTTCAACAGGTTGTAACTTTTAAAATACAAGGTTTGATTTATTTATTTTGTCCAAAAAATGCATGCGAAAATTACGGATGAAATTCGTGAACTTGAGTCCGAAAATCCCATTGATGTGGAATGTAAAATATGCAAATTTTCTGCAACTTAATAGTTTTGTGCCTCTCCGTTGGTTTATTTTTTTATTGTAAAAATGTTATTTGAATACATTCACAACATTCGAAACGTTATTTTTTAATAATAATAAGTTGTTAACATTGCTTAATAACAAATGATAAAAGTAAAGGCAAAAAATGTGACATTATAATTGCATGTTTCGGAAGAGATCAAAGTATGTAACCCAGACATTTTCTGACCTTGTATAAGTAGATAAAAATACACCATATTATTATATTATTTGCTGTCACACAGTTTTATCGCTTTCTTTAACCTTTTTATCTATTTGTTGGATATATACGATGAATTTTGTATTTCCAGATTTACTGCTGTGTAAATTTCGTTTCCTTTTACTTTTTAAATTTTTGATTGTATTATACATATTTAAAATATGAAGGTCTTCATCATCCTTGTTGTTTGTGTATATGTCGTAAGTTTATAAGATTGTTTTCCACTGCGAATTATAGGCAATAGTTAAAAAAAAAAAATATAAAGCTAATAAAATATTTTTCTTCTCTGAAAGTATGAATAATATGTTTATGTATATCAAAAGGAATTTTTAATCTTATTTTTTCTTCTGTAATATTTTAAATTTTCTGTTTTTTTACAATATGTAGTGATTTTATATCATTTTATTAAAATAAAAATTATCGGCTTGGCAATGACTGGAAAATAATAAACAGTTCCTCAACCTTTCAAAAACTTTTTGTACTCCTTATAGAGAGGCTAATGAATTACCTTAGACCGATACTAGTTATTATTTTCAACCATGATTTTTATTCTATTATTATAATCCAGTTATTTTAGCTTAAAACTAGCCCTAAGCTGGAAATGTTAGGTTATGTTTACCGATGAATCCTGTCCAGAGGGACTTTTGAGCACTAAAAATGAGTAACATTTTAAGTTTGCATTTTTAGCATGATAAAAACGTAAAAATTTCGTTCTTCGTAAATACTTCTTCTATTCAAGGCATATTAACGTACACGTGCTCATTTGGCATCATTTCTCGTTATCTTCAAGTTATCCAAATATCTTAATAAATTAATTAAGATTTAATTTTGGCTTAATCGTTAATGCCAACAAGATGTCACTAAATTTATTTAAGCAAAGTTATAGAACTATATTTTGATGCAGTGTGCATATCTCGTTATTCACATTTAAAACAGAAATTTACTTTCTTTAAATTACTACAAATTGAAATAAATTTTTATTAATATATTTCTGAATATAAATTTATTGGGAGAAATGCTCAGAAATGGGCAGTTATTTGTTTATAAGAACTTTTTAAAACAATTTAATAATTTAGTTCTTTTTCTCCTGAATGCATTTTTTCGTGTTTTTTATGCAATTTTGAATCAAAAAGGTCCGTAGTAACTTTTATGTAGGACGTTAATTGTTTTGAGATATAAAATTGCCAAAATTTAAAACATTTGTTTTTGCGATTTTTGACATACCTCCGTATCGATACTGTTTGCTTATTTTTATTATAATTATTATTACTATTTCTTTATACTATGTCATATTCCAGCCTAGAATGTCAGATTCAGAGGTTATAATAGGTGGATAAATTTGTAATTTTCAAGTACGTCGTAAGTATGTATAAGAAATAATTGCAGGAGTTACCGCTCTAAAAACTATCAAAACGTATGCGTATAAAAAATGTCAAAAACGAAGTTTTCAGTTAAGGCATAATAATAGAAGAAAAGTTTAAGCACATGAGGAATAAAAATATGGATGCGGTATCCGCGTGATAATGTGTCAAACATATCAAAGATCGATTTTATTTTTATTTTAGGAATTTTTATCTGGAAAAGTTGTGGTCCTGGACGTTACTAAGGCCCTTTTTATTGACAATTGCCAAAAAATACCAAATGCTCTTGTTCCAGAGCAAAAATCACAAATCATAATATAGTTTTAAAAAAAAATGTCATCATTGACTGGTCACTTTGAAGTTTAAAAAAATTCGTGTTTAGCGACAAAACAAAACATTAAAAAAAAACTTTGTTTCAATATTCTATAAAATCCTGCGAGTTATGAAGAATAAACGAATAATATTTTGAAATTAAATATTTTTATCAGTTTTTCTTAGATAAATCGAAGACTATTGATTAAATCGCTAGTATATATTAGGATCACTTGTAGAGAATGAAAACAGATGTCAAATGAGCACTCACTAAAATATCCTTAAAAGAAGACGAGTAATCAGACAAAAAATGTACGTTTACGTTTTTTATGATGCTAAAAAATGCGCAGCTTAAACATTGGTAGCAAGCTCTTATGGGACTCTTAAGTCTCCCTTAAAAGGTTAATTGATAAAGATTATCCGTGTGAAAGTGCAAAGCAGCTGAACTATAAGCTCACTTACAAAAAATACCATTTTTTATGATTTTATATTACACTTTTTAGAGTTATGCCTCCTTAAGATCCATGGGGTATAACACAAGGAATGTACCATATATAGGATGCGATACGGATACATTACCAAGTGAGTTTGTAACCAGAATTTTTACCATTCATGTAACCCTATTAACATCATATATAAATTGCCATTCTTGCCACATCAATGACACTAATGATTCTGAGAAAATTCCAAAGGATATTTTTGTTTTGAGATTTATTAGCTATTTATCGTTGTACGAAAAGGCAGATAGGGCAATTGTACCAACCTTATTTTGGACCACTTGAAGAGTCTTTTAGAAAGACGGTCCGAGAAAAATTTTCGAGATATGTCCTTTTTGGATAAAACTATTTTTCTAATTCTAGTATCAATTACTATATACTGATGAAAAATAATTAAAATATCTTCTTATTTTGAAAGTTTTCGCCAACAGAAAGTATTTTTATTTGGAAAAGTAAATTGATTACGAAAACAAGTGAATACGTATTGGTTTATTTACAACATGTTATTCATTGCAGAAATTTACTAAAATAGGTAAATAGCTTCCGGAATACAACTTGAAAATAAGTCTTATTTCATATTTTAATGACTTTGTAGTTGGAACCTTACTCTGTAAATTCTTCGGTGTGAAAATTTCACTCTACCAACAGCGAAAGAAAAAAACTCAGTCCTAGATGACCTTCGTGAAAGAGTTGCTAAATTTTCACTCCAATGGAGTAAATAGTGACCTCAAAATATAAAGCTACCTGGGTTGCCATCGGTCAAGTATTGAGTTTTGATAGTTTGTTGTGTGTCGAAATTTTCGCAAAAAAAGGGCACTTTTTGAACGTTAATGGGTTAATTAACTTCGGCAATTTTTAATCTACATTTTTTAATTCCACGATAGTTTTTGATCCATAATAAGCCATTTTGAAAAACTATGAAAATAAATCCCCCACAATCCTTAAAATTCGGTGGTAAATACAATTGTTCTTATCAAACAATGTCAAATATTAAAAAAATATTGTGTTTATTACGGACGTTGATTGTTTAAATACTCAAATGATCATACGCATATAATAGTAATTAGGAAAAAAGGCGTTAATCAGAGGCCTCTGTTGTTCTGTTACTGTACAGCAATTGATAAGGAACGTAATCTGGTTTTCATCTGTCTTCAAAGTTCTTAACATATATATTTATTAATTATACTGATTTTTATTTTTAGATTGCAAAATTGATAAGTAAAGACAGGCCGCTAAAAATGCAGCGTCATCCAGGTTAGTATATATAATTTAGTGCACACATATCGCTTCATAAAAGTAAAACATAGATTAACTATTCCTGTTGTAAATAGGACAATAATATTATTTTCATAAAGATCGGGAAAAAATGTTGCTTAACAAAAAGATTTTGGAATTGATCGAGAAATACACTAAAATTTTGTCCGAATTTGTTGAATACTTTGTTCACTTTTGAAGATACTAAATTTTGAAAAATATAAAAAGTCTTCAAACAAAAAATATATATGAAGTAGAAACGCATCACTATAACGAGAATTTAAAAAATTGTTAAAGAAATTTTGCATACCTCCATCACAGTGCCCTATTACAGTGCCTCCACCCCTATATTTGTCACGTCCGTTTTGTCTGTCCTTTTCTAACTCTCTCAATATTTTCCTAGTGAGGGGAACACATTTTTCCCCCACTCCGCCGACATACAGTTATAGAACGCGCACGCGACGACCAGCAATCGAGGGGTAATGCAAATATTGGGATGGACCTAGTGGCAAATATTAGGGGTAGCAAAAATTGGGGGGGGGGGGTCTACTGTATCTTAAATCTTCGTTCCAAATGTGGCAAAAGTCCGGCGCTAGACTTGCTACACACTAGTCGTTACACATTTGCCATAAGTTTGCCAGACTAATTTGTATTACTCGGGTTTCTACCTTTAAATTTTCAATGTTCGATGATGGCATTAAGCCTCTTTTATTCTTTCTGTTTTTTTCGACAAATATTTTGCATAAGACTTCTGCAATTTTATTGTTGATCATTTGCAATACCCTAAAATGTATTTCTGCGAATAATAATCAATCTTTGTGTAATGTATTGTGCTTTGGGATGTTTCTGTTGCAGGTAAATTTATGCAATATTGCTACACAAGTATGCATAAAAAGCTTATTTTCAACCTTCGTCCTATAATGGCTTACTATACTTTGATGGGAAATCAATCATTTAAAAAAGTTAAAATCCGTAAATTGGAAGCGTTGGATGGGCATTGCGAAACATTATTGTAACATCTGGTTAAATATTTTATCTCTACCATTATTATCTTATGCGTTATACATTTACGATCTGTAATCTTCTGAGGATAAGAAAAATAACGAAAACTATCATTTGTGTCTATTTCAAATTATACTGTCCAACATTTTGCCTTTGACAAGCGAAGTATCAATTCTTAAGTATTTTTTCGCGATGAAAACGATGGCGCTAGCAGAATTTTGTTATGACGTCACACTTTGGAAAAAACGTGGTTAAATTTAACCACATTTAACCTCATTTTTCTCCGAAATGTGACGTGATAGCAAAATTCTGCGATCGCCATTGTTTTCAGCACGAAAAAATACGTCGGAAATGATACTTCGCTTGACAAAGGCAGACAAAAAGTACAATTTTGTTGGTCAGTGTTATTGTATGCACTCTTGTTTAACTGTAGTTTATTTGGTGTGGATAATAAAAATGTCAAGATGTAAAAAATTATTCTACGTTACTTCATTGTCGAACCTTCCAGTTTCATTGATATGATAGGGTAGGTGTCATATTGGTCCCAAAATGATTTGGAACTGAGTCTTGGATTTGGGTGTATCTAACTATCGATAATTTCGGAGATGCAGTACTATTCCGAAGAGAACTAAGTTAATATTAAGGAATACATAAAAGGATTTAATTTTTTTAACACTTTTACTTACTTAAGTGTTGTTATGATCAGCAGATATTATTTTGGAAGATTTTTGCTACACTTAGAGGCGACTGTAAAAAATTGTTTCTTAAAGATTATTTCAAATCTTATTATATATAAAAAATAAGAAAATAACAGAAATTTACAAACATTTTAGTTTGTTTATTTTTTTTCCTAATCTTAGTCTGACATTTATTGCCCTTATACAATGATAAATATCAGAATTTTAGTCGCAGGTCATATAAATATAAAAAAGCAACCAATTTTCAGACATGCATTTCAATCTTGAGGTAGGAAGCGTCCAAGGAAGAATATTGTTGCAAACATTTCTTAGACTATTCTGAACAAACGTGCCTCCTGTGAATTTTTCGTACAATGTCAATTTTCATAGATAAAAGATCTCAACTCCCTCCCTAAAATAGGTTAAAATGCCAAAAAAAACGACAAAAAGTTACGAATTCCTTAGATTCAAAGTTAAAAAACTAAACATACTTTTTTTATGAATTTTTTGTTTCGAATGTCTTTTTTACTTTGCGTAGCATTCCTTTTTTATATAAAATCTTCAAAAAAAGTAGAGTGGATATTGAACTAAAAAGTTACAATATGATAAACATTAATTTCGATATATAGAATTCAATATGGCGGCCGAAGTGGCACATTGGTAGGGTTGATATTCATGATTTTTTACCTTGAATGACGTCAACAATACGAAAACATATTATAGATAAAAAAATATGTAGAATTACTCAAAATAATGTATAAATTGTTTCAAACATTTTTTAGGCCTTGCCTAGTTTAGAACTTTCCAAAAAACTTCCCAGCCCAACAAATTTCACCCTTAATCTCGACTTCAGGGTCGTTTTCGACCCAGAGAAAATTCAAATTGTACTTTATAAATTGCACAACTGTAAGCATTTTCAAGCGGTAGGACTTATTTGACCCAGGTAGTGAGAGGAAAAGGGTTTAAAATAGCAATCGGAACTAAGGGTTAAAAACTTAAATTAAATATAATTCTAAATAATTTTTTACTTTTAAATTTTCTAATGGCTGTCAGGAACGTACGAATTCAAGGTAAATACGATCAGGAGATCACAAAGCGGGAGGCTACTTAGACAGAATTAAAGAAATGTATACTACGAGACTATCTACTAGATCAAAGTTGTCTTGACATACAGCGTTTTATTACAGACTGAACATTTGTCAACAAGTTATACATTATTTTCATAACATAAAACATACTGCATTGCATTGAAAAACATGAGAACATTGGATTCAATAAGCGATTTCATGATTAGTGTAAAAATAAAAAACTTCTTTCATTGTACTGCGATCAATTTGAAAATGTTAAAGTTCAGATTCTTAGTAGATCATTTTTAAAAATATTTAACCATTTTCATAGGACGTTTATAAGGATATATCTAGGTGAGATGCCAAAGCACAATGTTTTCACTGAATCGCTCGAATATCTTCTATTTACGCTTTATTAAGATTATAAATATGCTTAAAATACTGTGTTATAAAAATGTATTGTCTAAATGTGCAATTTTGGTATATGGAAAAATAAAAAAAAATTAAACAAAATTTATTGTCCAAGTTCTCTTTATTATTATTTCGGCTGGAACCAGTTTTAGAACCAACAGCTACGTAAATATTGCTGAAATTTCTACTCGTCGTCATTGGAGCCTCCAGTATTTAATTCGAACGTCCACCGCGTGGTGGCGCATTAAGTGGTAAATCAAACTCGTGGATCGCCTGTCTCATTCTTCTAGTTAACGATTTGTTTACCTGAAAACGGTGAACAGTAAACAGAATGTGTACAAAACACGTATACACCAACACCAAACAAATTTATAATACATATACCAGATACACCTATGTTCATTAGCTGATACCTATAATTATCCATTGTTAAATAAAATATAAAAACTCGTTCCAATATTAATACTATTCTTTCGTTGTTTTATGTGAATAATTTCTTGGATATTCTCTTTCTTCCCGTTTGTTTCATTACCTAAGATTGTAAACTCTGAAAATTTGAAAGAATGATACGCCGTTAACATCTGGAAAGTTAAAGCTGTAGGTCCTATGTGTCTTTTCCACATGTTCTGATATTCATAGTCGTGATTTGATATCATGTTTCGTTTGTCCAACGTATGAAACATGGCAGTCACTGCAGTCTAATGTAAATAATATTCAATCTCATAATTTCATTGACCTCATCTATTATTGTTTTAAATATTGTTTCTAGAGTGTTAAACCATTTATTAAATATTGAAGTATCAATCTTATACTGTTATAATATGACGTTTAAAACCTTGAATTGATATAAAAATTGTATCCCTTGACCTACATCAATGTTTGTAAAATTATATGTTACCATGTAATCTGTTACATGTTACTTCTGTCAAGTATTCATGTGGACTATAAATCTATAAGGTGAAAACTAGAATTTCAGAGAAACAGTGAATTTAAGAACATTGAAGTTTTCAAGATCATAGTTATTTTTCGTGACTTTTTTCATACCCAGCACTATGCATCAGATAAACTAAGGCAATAATGTTACAATCGGATTGAAATAAAATGATTCTGATAATTTTTTGGAGCTATTCAAGAATTCAATGCAATCTCAAGAATGATACAATAGACGAGTATAAATTTTAAAGCTAATGCATACAATAAATAATGATAAATAGCACTAAGAACAAATAACATTGTGGATCACAAGAGGTACAATAATTTCATATTCAGAATAGTTTTCTTTAGACTACAGTCGATTCTCTTCAAATCTGACTTTGTATTAAAAAGAATACATTCGGGAACCCACATGCTTGCTACAATAAGCTATCAGAAGGAACGTCGTTGAATCTCAAAGAATTAAAGGCAACTGTCGAGGGAAAAGTGCTCTATTCCTTCTGCAAGCATAAAACGTTAGAGCTAATTCAAAATTTACATTTTAATTCCGACAATTCGAAAGAGGTCAGACACGCTTCAACTTTAAAGAACGTCATAGCCGTACCTTAGTTTGTTTAATTAAATGTTAATAAAGAACTTCGTCATTTAAAAAAATGGAAATATTTTATTACCCCCACCAAAAGGGATTTTTAAAATGTAACCACCAAAGCATCTTAAAACGGGCTTCAAACAAAAAAACTAACGAATTAAATTCAAATACATTATTCGAGCCTTGAATCTTATATTCCCAAGTGTTTAAAAAATATGAACAAAATTTACAAATTATATGCTGTAAAAGTGTATTAAAGATATGGGCATTGTTCTAGAACTTTTAAACTTTATGTTGTCGCTCATTATGATACCATACAAATTTTAAATATAACTTTGTAACACTACAGATCAACAAATTTTTGTTCGATTTACATGTAATAAGTGTTTATTACTAATTACAGATATGTAGAAAACAATGAGAGTAAATAAAAGTAGTGAATTTGCCTGTTTTTGGTGCGCGACACTCACTACATTTTTTCAGTTTTAACCCTGAAACTTTTTGCACCTTTTTTTTTATGGTCTGTGTTTTTTTGTGGAAGTATTTGGGGATGCAAACAAATGAAAAATCCTTAACTTAATGATGTGCCTCACTGAGAAATAAAATTATATACCTTCAAACTTCAAGCGAGACTTTTTTTTATAGTTGACAATTTAGCAATCAACCTTAGATAATTTTTTTCACATTGGTTTTTAAGAAACCACACAACAGGGGTACATTACCTATATGATAAGAAGTAATTTGAGCCTTTGCCCGAATGTGTGCCACCTATACAGAAAAAATGCGACCACGTCAAACTTTAAATTTCCAAGCGAAACTCACTTTGAAAAATCAAATTATTTAATGGCACATCTACAATTTAGCTTCTAAGTACTTTGGAATCATTGTGATCTTTTCTCCTATGTTATTAAAGTATTTATAAATTTTGTGTTTTTTTAATACAACAAAAAACACAATTTTTGACAATAATAAAATGATTATTCTTTACAAATCGTTTTAATTTTTTGGTATCCTTAATGTTAAATCATGTATTTGGATTTCAAATTTTAATGAAAACTGACTTTGGATTTGTAATCAGTGGCCTCGAAAACCCTAACATATCAAATTTTATAAAAATCAAAGAAATTTTGTAAAAATAGTCCGCCATATTTAATCCATTATTTTAAATTTGAACTATTAACTAGACGTTTAATTTTATATACTGGCTTCTAAAAATTAGGCCATAAGCAAACGAACTGAATTTTTTATGTATATTAAACGTTACAAAACTAAAAACTAATTTTACGAGTAACGTAACATATGTTACATTAAAACAAAAATACATTGTGTATAAATGAGTCACGCAAGGTTTTTCCTGTCATTTGATCAATTCTAAAGCCAATAAAATTAATTTCATGAATGTGCCTAAAAAAAAATGCAATTTTCTTCAACCTCAAAGTTTAAAAGTTCTAGAACAATGCCCATATAAGAGATTGATTAGATGTTTCACTTGTCTAAATAGCTTTATGAAATAAAAGTTATAGTTTCAAATGAGGAATACCTTTGTTTTAATCTTTTCAACATACGATATCGCTTTTTATTCAGAATTATATTCTTATATATCGATAATTAAACAACACTGCGAAACGTAAACAAACATGGTTCGTGTTACGATTACCGAGCCGCTGGATCAAAATCAGTTTTAAAATTACTTTTCAAATAATAAATACATAAACGGGATATTCTATATAAAAGTGAAATACGTTAGAAATACGATAAAATATTAGACGACAGGTATATAACAGTTTTAGACGTATTATTAACAATATAAGGAAAACAATGAGATACACATTATTATATTTTACGACGGATAGAAAAAACATTATATATGTTTATATATTATTACATCTGACAAATTGTATAATATTAAAATCTTTCGGACCATGAAAATTTGTTAATCGTCGGGTGCTTCAAATATATTAGTCTGAGCGTAGCTTATTGTTATATGGCGTTAGCGTAGTAAGCGAGAGACCTACAGGTTCAATTCCCCGTCGGGACGAGATTTTTTCAGATTTTTTTGCGAGCGTTACATATTTATATGCGAGTTAGATTAATGGTGTAAAAGTAGCATAAGGATATACATAAATAATTTCCCAATATAACAGATATTGTATGTCATATAATTTTTATAAGATTTATTTGGAGTGCATCTTGAATATCTGTAAAGTATTACATTTTGTTGCGCATATGGATGGTCTCAAAAAAAATGTCTAGTCAATGCTGGTTCATTATTAATTTGTACTAATTCAGTACTGATTTCCATTACTGTCGGTGAGTAATTGTCCGGTAATATTACTATTCCGACGATTTGAATACTCCGGCTGTCAGTACTGGACAGCATTACATGCCCGTGTTGGCCGAGTATTGGCCGAGTACTGCCGGTTAGTACTCCAACCCCGGCAGTCAGTACTGTGTCAGTACCATGCCGGTACTATACACTTACTATTCTATCTGGTCTGCAAAATTGGATCGATTCCATATTTAGATCCGCTGAATTCGAATATCGTAGCGAAAATTGACGCAAATGCAAATTTCGTAATGAAAATTGAAAAAAAAACATGAAAAATTACGCTTTTTAGTAGTATAGTTGCGTTTAATATTTTGTGGGTGAATATTAACTTCTGCAAAGAGTTGCTATATTGTTAAATAATGGGGTCACTGTACCAATTACTACGGCTGTCCGTATTACTGCGTTTTTTGTTTGAAATACAAAAAAAAATGGTTTAGAATTATTATTGCCTTTTAAAAAAATGTCCATACATTTTTTAATATTTACGTTAAAATTAAAAAAAAATTGTCAATTTGAGAATGTTTTTTATTTTTTTCTAAAAGAACTTGAAAACTGATTACCCAAAAATTTGCCAAAATGATGTATTTTCTGTATGCTTACGGTATCGCAACACCACGCAACACCATCTTTTAAGTAGTTTAAAATTAATCCTGTTGAATTTATTGAAACGGTAAAAAACAAATTTGTCATCCGAGCGAAGCGAGAATTTCCGGATTGTAAAAAAAGGCAGTAATAGGTACATTGCTACTTTATGACATTTTAATTCATTATTTCTATAATACTGATGTAATTAAACTTTATAAATTATTTTACGAAGAATACATCATCAGCTACTCGTGAAATGCTAGAAAGATCGTTTCTTTCAATGCGAAAGTATCGAAAATGCCATTTCATTGTGATATACCCTCTAATACAGCAGTAATTGGTACATTTACGCTAAATCTCGTTTGAACCACATATGTATAAATTACGTTGTGTATAAGTTACTTTTGTTCACGTGTTGATATAAATATGCGAGCGTAGCGTCGTGGTTAAGGCGTCAGCGTCACAAGCGGCGGACCTGGGTTCGATCCTCGGTCGGGGTAGGATTTTTTCAGGTTCATAGGTTTATTTGCGAGCGAAATTGTAGAACTATATTACGTTATAATATACATAACAACACCTAAACTATAATAAAAAATAAAAATCGATAATAATTCATCCTACTTTTTAATTTTTCTGCTCTGGCCAAATTATCGGGACCTGGTCCGGTGCCTGATCCGACACCTGATGCGGGCCTTGTTAGAAAAAACGTTACGCTGTGTATCAGGGCCGGATCCATCACCTGATCAAGGTCTGACCAGAGGCCATGTCAGGGCCTGAATTTATTTCCAGTTTGCCTGATCAGGACCTGATTCTAGCCTGACTAAATTTCTGGTCGAGAGGAAAAAACTTGAAAATTTGTTTAAAAAAGTTATTTGTCTATATGAAGGCGTCATCCAATCGAATCGCGCTTCTGGATCCTATGGCATAGTGACTTATACTTTATGAATACGTGACATTCATTCAAAAATTCAAAATGGCGGCTGCAATATGGAGCCAACATGAAAATTTTACTCTTCGGTACGTTCTACTTTTGAAAATGAATAATTTTTTATGAAAATCAATAAGAGTTTTTGGGATCACAGATTACGAATCTGTTGTCCGATTTTCAAAATTAAAAATGGCCTACAGAAAATATCAACCTGTAGATTAAAAATGCCCAATCATCAAAGAAGTTATGTCACAGTTACGTAATAGTTACATTAAAATGTTCTGCTCAAACGCGTCACAGTTACGTAACAGTGATTGTGACGTAATAGTTATATAACAGTATTTTCCGTTTCGAGGCTTCTGTCTCGAAAACAGTGCAAGATACACAAAATTGCACTCAACCTTTTTGTAGAGCGCGAAATTTCCTATAAAAAAGTGCAGGAGAGCCCTTGTCTAAAGTAAATTTTGATTGGAATTAGCGATTCATGATCGATATCCCTAAATCAATCTAAAACCAAATTTTATAAAATCGATAGACAATTTTAAAATGCAGACAAACATTATGAATTTTGAAAATCGAACAACGGATACATAGTCTCGAATTCCAAAAACACTTCAATACAAAATTTTATAAAAATCGATGAAAATGTTCAATTTTAATCCGCCTACAAAATCACTCTCTACACTGATTTTCATACAAAATTGTTCATTTACAAAAGCGGTACATAAAGGTAAAATTTTCATCATGATGGCAGCGTATTGCAGCCGCCATTTTGAATTTTTGAATGAACGCCACGTCTTCATAAAGTGCAAGTCATTATGCCACAGGATCCAGAAGCGCGATTCAATAGTATGACGTCTTCATATAGAAAAAGAACTATTTTAAACTAGTTTTCAAGTTTTTTTAATGGTGTTTATTGCTGTTTCCTTTAGTATTCAATAATGAACGTTTAACCTACCTTCGGTTTAAAAGTGGTATAAGTTCAACGTTTTCTTAACGTATGTCATAAACTAACATTAAACTGAATTCTGCACACGTTTTATAACCTTAAAATTACAAAACCTCAAAAACCATTAAAAGTATCTTCGAAAAAATTTAAATATTATTTCTACACGCATATTTATGTATACAATATTATATCTTTATTAAACGCATGTTAAACGTATATTATTTATCGTGCTTCATTAATGATTTTTTGGCATTCAAAATATGGAGCGTAAAGTATACACATATTATAGACGTAGATGTTAAATATATATTCAACTACATTTTAAATCATATACCTAAATAATTTCAAGCCAAACTGACGTATAAGAAACGTATATTAAACTATAGTGTTTTATTGGGTAGTGAATTGGATGAAATTTAAAGGTTAAGCCTTCAAAACTTGACTATTAACAATACATTCAAATAAAAATAGTAGAATTAACATCTACGTGGTTTGTCTGACTGAAAAAATAGTTGGGTTTACTATGAACTTCCCAAAACTAGTTTAATTTGTCTGGTACATTTCCTGCTATGCCACTCGTCGCATACTATATATTTTTGTAATACTGACATATACTTAAGATTACATAAAAATATAATAACTGACTACTGTAATGAATTGTAATTATACGTTTCAGGTGTACACGCGATGCGCATTTTGAACTTGTGAAGAAGATAAGACTTTCCCATGCTATTGCTATATTTAGTTAAAGGTTTCTTTATCACTTTCTTCTATATTTTTTATCTCTCTGACGAACATGCCAATGTTTACTGTAATTTGTTTCGGACAAATTTTCATTTATCACGCGTTTGCCATTTCTATCGTTGATGTAAATAATACAATTTAATCAAACTGCGACTTAATAAAATATGAAGATTATCATCGTACTCGGCATTTGTGCATATGTTGTAAGTACAGCTTTACAAATTCAAAGCTACCACACTGTTTATAAGCGAGTGTTAATAAGACCTTTTTTGGGCGCACCTAAAATTGGCCGATATTATGAAAAATTGTACATTTTTTGTATGCCTGACAAGAAATAAAAGCTGTTTCTTCATTTACACATTATACATATATTGTATGTCCAATCTTTTATATTGAAATGTAAAATCGTAAACAATTCATTTGAAAATTCGTAAACAAAGAAAATTCTTCCGCCATATTGGATCTGCCACTTTGAATGTTTGATAATTGGCTTCAGATTTCTTGTCAGTGCCCCAAAACACGCTACAGTGCAGTTTAGAATACAACGAACTGAATTAAAAAAACTCAACATTTTGGATCTGCCATTTTTAATTTTCAAAAAAAAATAAAATTCTGATATTTGTTCATAAATCCCTACAAATTTATATATGTTCTTGGGAAAGTATGGCGACCTGAACTATTCCGTAACCCATTAAAATGGTTTTGAAGAGGGCTCAAAAATGGCCTTACTGACACTCGTCCTCTAATGAACATTCAATTGACTTAATATTATTTGGAACTGTGATGTTAAGATATTGAATCATTTTGGCGAAATTTTGAGCAATTCCTTTCTATTTTATTTTTCATATTTTTAGCAGTCATAATTCAGGAGTTTTAGAAGTTCGTGAATATGTTTCTGATTTAAAAAGTATTATATATATTATATATTATCGACTAGTGGAATCAAAACAACGCAAACAGTTAGATTAGTTGGATGCTTTCCATTTTTCTTTTTGAGACTAAGGTTTGATTACGAGCTCGAAATTCCAGATTTCTAAGCGTTAATGGGTTAAATCAACTTACACTCCTAATCCGGATAATACTCCTTCTAATTTAATGAAAAATTGTATAATGTTTCATTTTGACCCTCCTTTAAATTTTTTAAATCAATTTTTAAAGATTCACTTCTTTCTCTCAAAATAAAAAAACGCGTTTTTGCATTGTTTTGTGTTTATTCTAAAAATATAAATTAGACGGAAAAAGATAGAGAATCAAATTCTCTACAAAAAGTTTTGTGCTTTTGTTCGAATGTAAATGTCGCCCTCGAAAGATGATTTCGTCTGATACCAAATGAATATGATGAAGATAAAAATAAACGCGATAACGTGTTCCTTTTAAATTTGTAACGCTGTTACAAAATTGGAGACAGCAGATTAAAGTGTTATAATAATAAAGATGTATTTCCTCCTTTCCAAGATTTGCAGCTCTCCATTGGTTTTGATAGTTCTAAAAATTAATTTTCGCGATAAGTCTAACTATTCTTGATATAATGCCGTTGATATTTCGAAAAAAATATTAAATAATAAATGTAATTTACGCAAAAAAAAAAGATTTAAGATCTGATATTAATAAACATTATGGTTTGGTTTCTATTTCTAGAAAGGCAACATTTCATCAACTACTTCTCAACCATTAGAGAATTTCCCCGAAAGCTGTCATATTGATCACGTATCACGTGAGTCTAGAACAAAACTCATTTTCTTTCAAAAGAGGTTATTACCACATTTAAGAACTTTTAAAATAATCAGATGTCAGGAAATGGACATAAAGTTACAAACATTGCAATGATATTAATGACTCGTAAATTGGTTGACACCACGAGACAAATCTCAGATGAGTCACTGCAAGAACAAATAACTAAACGATTGGCATGCAAATAAATCTGCAACATTAAGCCGCAAACAATATCAAAAAGTATTTTGTTGCTTACAGAACAAATTAACGGGGATTACGATGATAGTCACGAACAATACGATAATTTGTTAATTTGTGTATATCTGTGTTCTCATTACATATTTCACGATGTACGTATATACAATATTTCTAATAGAATTATGTCAATGTGAATGTTTCTGTATAATTTGCTTTCGATTATTATTTATGCTTATCGTAATTATATAATCGTTTTAGTGTTCCGATCACCTTGTACGGGAGAATGTGAAAGGATTAATGAATTATGAAATAAATTCGATCTCTATTAAAATAAAGTTTATCAAATTATCTCATGTCTAGTTAGCATGAGTACCAAAAGAACATCTTGTGAGTGGAGTTCTAGTCGTTTATAGGCTAATTATGGGGTTCATTATACTTTTCAGCATTATTTTGATTGAGAAAATAATTTGCTAACTGTGGAGGAAGTTTGTATAGGAAATAAAATTTAATTTCTGATATATCAAATCTTGCAACGTCAAGATTTTCAGATATCTAAACCGTTTATGACCGCATAAAAGAAATCCGAAAACACCGTTTTCTCCATTTTCAGTAGATTTTGTGGCTGAACCAAACTTTTGTTCGCAATTCTGGAAAAAATCAGATTGAAGTGCATTGATCACAAAACTGGGTGGGTGTACTTTTCCGACGTTTTTCCATGTGCTGGATCGAAATCTGATCCCAGAATTGCATTATCGCGTCAAGATTTTGAGACATCCTAACCCAAAAGTGCAAACGCGATAATCATAATCGTGCCTGAAGGAATACTTGGATAACTAGATGAAAAAAAAATCCAGTCGGAATTACTAAACGAGCATTTTAAAGCGTATGAATAACAGATTGACCTGAAATTTGCCAAACTGCGAACAAAAATGTTGCACCCTGAAAACTCACTGAAAACGAACAAAACCGGTGTTTTTTTTTTGCATTTTTAGGTTAGGATATCTCAAAATCTTGACGTGATATCGAACACCTTTGAAAACGTATAGTTCTGTTTCTGGGTATGGAGTTATCAAAGTTCTAGCGTCTTGCACATCTCCTCGAAAGTTCTTATAACTTTTTAAAGACTATTCCCGCGATTATCGATTTTTGAACAATTTTTATTGCTGATGAATATGATATAATTTAGAAAATTGTTACATGCTGACTCTAATATAACGGTTAATTATTCCAAGAGTTCATTAAAAAACTTTTTATTGGACTTAAAACATAGATTCACATAACCAGAATTGTATTCCGAAACGTTCCCAAGATAATCGATTTTTAGAAAATTTTTGATGTTGTGAACCGTTATCGAATTCAGATAGTCATAATAACATGCGGAGTAGAATATAAGAGTTCTATTTTTCCTATTAGAGTTCAAATTTACTATTGACATCTTCATGTTAACTCCGAAGAATTTTCACGTTTATCCAAGCTTGAACAATTTTTATTGCTGCTGAAAGTACCTAAAATCTGAAAAACATGACATCTTTCATACGGGAGTTAAAATATAGATTCATATATAGCCCCGAGCTATACCTCGAAGAGTTCTAATTCTAGAACTCTTTTATATGATCAGCATTTTTAGATTTCTGTTACTGTTAACAACAATAAAAATTCATAACTTTCATAGGAAAAATATAACTTAATTTTTGGTACTCCGGATTTATGGATCTATGTTTCAAATCCCATAGGAAAACTACCCCTCTTATATTATATTGAGCATGTTATGACTTTCCGATCTCAGTCACTGATAACGACAGTAACAATTGTTTAAAACCCGTTAATAGTGGGATCTTTTCGAATTAGCATGAGAATGTCAAAAGCAATTTTTAACTCTAATAGGCAAAATACAATTCTTACATTCTACTTACCATATTATACTTTTCTGATTTCTATCACTGTCACCAACATTGTTTAAAACTCATTAATCGAAACTCTTCGGAATTAATTTCAAAATAAAAAAAAAACAACATTTTAATTAACGTAGTATATAAGAATTGTTTCATGAAAGACAGCATGTCGCGATTTTCTAAATTATGTCATTTTCCTCAGCAATAAAAATTGTTTATTCGTGGGAATAGTGTTTAAAAAACATTAGAAACTCCCGAGGACATGCAACAAGTCTAATGTAAAATATATATATATATCTATTAACCGTTCCTGCACACCAGCTTTTCTTTTCTCATATGGAAACAATGTAGTTTAGAGGAATATATTCGTGATGGTGCACAAAAGGGTTGAAGGTTAAATTTTGTTTCTATAGAAACGATCTTTTTCTAAATTTTCTACAGAATTCCACTTTTAAGGTTTTCTGCTAGTAAGTGATCCTAGCAAGGTCCAGATATGAATATAATAACACTTCCTGAATAACATTATTCATAAAAAAAATTTAATAATTTAAAAATTTCTTATTTACTCAAAATATATTCCATGGTATCAAAAATGTTTAAGAAAATCAAAAGCATGTTACATGTACAAATTTTCCTTTTCGTCCCAACAAATTTTAGGTATTTTCGTAATGAAAAAAAAATGTTTAAATTACCTTTTGTCTCGAAACCCCATTTTTGTTGTTAACAGTTTATTATATAACGTTTTTTCATGTAGTTCAGTTCTTATAACAACATACGAAACTTATCGAAAAACTACTCCAATGACTTAAACAACTTCCACAAATTTTTAAAGAAATGAATAAAAATGTTTTTTGAATAGTTTAATCTTTTCGCCGCACAATTCATGCAGAGAGTAAATATTTACAAACAGCTGTTATATGTAGTTTTCGAGGTCGCTGAATACGAACCTGGCATCAGATTTTTAAAATTCAAAGTGGAGCATCCAATATGGCGAATGGAAAAATGAAATTGTTAGTGAATTTTTATAAAAATCGCTACTTAGGGGTTTTTAGGATCGCTGAATACAAATCTGATATCTGATTCCCAAGATTCAAAGGGACTGATACAACCAAAAATCCAAGCCCAAGTAACCAACAAAATATTTAATCGAGGAAGCCTTTGGGCCCTTTGATACCATTGGAACTACATAAAGCACTGCGTTTATATCGATAATAAGAAAGTAAAATCCTGGTTTTAGCCCTAACATAAATTCAAACTAGAGAAGGAAAAATGCATAGGAGGTAGAATGTAGTGACCTTTAGTGAGTAGAAAAACAAAAACAAAAGATCTGAAATCGTTAAGTCTTCACAAGATTCACAACAATAAAAAAATGGCAAATTGATATTTGCAAACATTGTTTTTTGTAGCTGCTCTTATTCTTTGACCCAGGAAATTTTCAACGTATCTTGATGGGCTGCACTCGGAACGCGAACCCCATTAAGTTGACCAAAACTTGCGTGAAGCAGCCCTCCAAGCGCAAAGTTTTCTTTCAGAATTGATTACGTCACTTGCAGACGCAATCATTAAAAGAGAACGAGTATTTCGTGGACGCATACCGACTAATTGGAGCAACTGTTCTAGTAAAATCGGAAATAAAGCAAATTGATTCCGATGCTTGCCGTTTTCTAGTAGATACATTTTATTGCAGATGAAGATAACAATCGCAACCTCATTAAATACAAAACAAATCTTTAAAAATTGAAAAGGTAAAATGGTGCAAAAGGAAACAAAAAGAAAGGGATGAATAGAGAAGACAGTGATGTAGACAGAAAATTAGGTCAATGGCAGACATAAATTTATCAAAATTATTACTAGAAGATATAAAAGAGAGGCAGGTAAAGATATGAAAAAGAATTGGAGAGGTGCAAGAGGAAAATAGAAAGTTTACAGAAAAGGGGAAGAAAAGAGGAGGAGGAAATAAAATAAGAAGGATGATAGGGAGGAGAAAGGGTGAAGGACAGGAGAAAATATAAAAGAAGATTATAGTAAACTAACAAAAATCATCATTTTGATTTACTTGGTGGTCAATTATGACATCAAACTACTTTGAGGGAATTGATGAGGCACTAAGGTCTTTAAGTTTAAAAACCAGAATGGAAATATATATTGTGTCAAATGCCTTAGAAAAATCGAACAATGTGAGTATTGTCACTGACCCTTGTCTCTCTTCCAACCGTACATAATCTATGATAAGAGTAAGAGCTGTCTGTGTGCTGTTGCTTCGACGAAAACCAGATTCTCTCGCATCAAGGAGGTTATGTTTTAAATACTTGAGAAATTCATCACTAAACAGGCATTCCAACAGCTTGGCAAAAAAGCAGAGACGTGATACAGGCCTGTAGTTTTCACGAGATCTCTGAGATGACATTTTATTTATTCGACGTATTATCGACTTTTTCCAATAGTGTGGAAAAATATCAAAATTTAAACTATTATTGAAAATGTCTAAAAAAATATTCGCCATTTAAAATCAGGCAGCATCAATGAGATGCAAATCCACTATAATCTGCTGATTCTAATTTTATAGATAGAAAAGGCTGCTTTAGTAACATGAGAGTTATTTTCAGTAAGAAAAACTTACCCGCTGAAATTGAACAATAAGAGCTAAAGATCACATGCATGGTAGGAAAGACTGCGAGTTGAATTAAAGCAGAAACATTTATGGATATCGTCAGTAAAACAAATGAGATTGGGTCCAAATATTTAGGCTTGATTAAATGCAATCGTCTTTTTTCTTCCCAGATGGATTTAGCATCGTTGAGATTTTGTAACCGATTTTCACAATATTATTTAGTAAGTAATATAGGCGTTTGCGATAACGCGTTTTGTTATGTTACGTGCCTCTTTCTACTCAATGAAGGATATAATTTTGCATCAACGTTTATAACAGATGTATGACACATTTCTGTGTTTAACGAGAAATGCAATATCCTTATTTATCCAGAGGTTGTATATTTCATTCGAATGACTTTTTGATGTAAG
Organism: Trichopria drosophilae; assembly: GCA_030407085.1. Taxonomy (NCBI): domain Eukaryota; kingdom Metazoa; phylum Arthropoda; class Insecta; order Hymenoptera; family Diapriidae; genus Trichopria; species Trichopria drosophilae. The sequence goes on along the minus strand of CM059584.1, from coordinate 13,626,131 downwards.
GAAGTCATATATCCGAAAGAGAGTATCGCTACTGAGCGTTTCTTTCTTGTCCACTGATTAGTGTGTCTAATATGGTGAGCAATTCATTGGTCTGAGTTCGGCACCAAAGCGTTCTGCTGAAAATCATTTGAGGTTAGGGCCGTTTAATTGTTTGTATGAAATCATCTTAGATTTATCATCAACCAAGCAATGATCAATTTATGATGACAAAGTCACGGTAAAATGTGTTCATGTAAGTAGGATAATGTAAAAAAGATTTTTAGTTCGCATACACTTTTATACCGCAGACTGATAGCGTTTGGTTACATGGAGAGAAATTTGACGCAGTTTTTGCTTCACACAGCAAGCAATTGTACGCCGTTCGGGTCCCGACAAATGTAAAATAGCGATAAAAACTCGAAATCGTTAAGAAAGGAAAATTTATGAGCAAGTACACTTTTATTACATCATCGAGATTATTTATTCATAATTTCTAGGCAATATATTATAAATCGGCACTTTTTTCATTCTACGGCTTCCGTATCGACAACAGTGCACGATACACTGAAAATATATTCAACCTTTTTTGTACAAAATTTCCTATAAAAAAATCAGTGAGTACCATGGTCTAACGTTCATAGGTTAGCCTAAAAGATATACAGACTCTTTGTTGTAGAGCGCAAAATAGACTAGGGCACTCACTGACTTTGTCGTACGAAATTTTGTGTTCTACAAAAAAAGGTTTAGTATATTTTCAGTGTATCTTGCACTGTTTTCGAGACGGAAGCCATAGATTATAAAAATGCCGATTTTTTCACTTTTAGTAACGTTTGCATATCATTACAAATAATTAGTAATAACTAAGTTATCTAGAACTTTATGAATAAATAGTCTCAAAGATGTAATGAAAGTGTACTTGTTCATAAAGTTTCCTTTCTTAACGATTTCGAGTTTTAATCTCTATTTTACCTTTGCCGGAAACCGTTCGGTGTACAATTGCTTGCTGTGTGAAGTAAAAACTGCTTCAAATTTTTTTCCGCGTGTAAGCACATTGTTCAGCAGCTGGCGAACCATGGCAAATGACTGTGTCTCCTGAGTCAACCATGAGAGCATAAAACGATAGGTTTAAACCTGTAGTTCATTTATTCTGCATTTTTAAAACCTCAATATGAATTCAACATAAATATGTTTCTCAAAAACATGATATTTTTTAAAAATTTTTTAAGTATTTCTACACCTTACATGAACACGTAAAATATCTACAAATGTTGGGATTACAAATCTGACCTCAAATTATGAAAATTCCAAATGGCCATCCATTAACTTTTTACATTTCGGTTGGTCATCTTGGATATGCTGCAATTTTAGCATTAATTAACAAAATCTACATTTAAGTTTCGCTATCAATTTTTTAGTAATATTTGCAAAAGATGTTTTGATATTTTAGGTAACACGTCAAAATATCATTAATTTATCTAAAAATATTTTTAGAAAAATATAAAAATCGATCGGCTTCGTGGCTCAGTCGGTAACGAACTGGACTACGAAGTCATAGGTTGTGAGTTCGATTCCCGTCTGGTAAACAATTTTTCGATTTCTTTTTCAAGCAGCTACTTGTGTTGGTAAGACGAGTCTCGTTGTTTGTTTACGTTTCAAAAATATTGTTTATCTGGCAGAAATCGACTTATGACCGCTCTGTACTTGGTGTAGATATCTGCAGTTCCTACATTTCATACACAAATGTGAAATAATGCGACATCTTCTTAAGTCGATCTGTAGCTCTCGCAAAAATTATAACAATTGAAACATTAGTATATGTTGTATACAGGCATTACTGTCGTTTATCCTCGATTTGTTTACCCTCATAAATCTATTTATACTGCGACCCAGAACCCTGTATTTGATCCCTTCTGCCAAAAAAATTTGTTTAAATTTTTCATGAAATGTCGACGTTTCAGACCCCAAAGAACCCAAAAATACAAAAAAAGTGATACGAACACCAGTTTTTTGTTCTGCTATTTCTTCATATTATCGCTGCATGCTACACTTTCATGATAATTTATAAAAATGCTTATTGTAATCTTTATTATTGAGTAAGGCAGATGAATACATACAAATTAACAAAATTATGTTTAAATTTTAGGCAAACAAAAAGTATATTCCCAAATTGGACGTGCCTACTGCATCAGTGTATCAAAACAGTTATGAAGTACAGAAAGCATACAGAGGTTAGTTGTAAAATACAGTTTAAATAGATATCTATAAGCACAAATCTGTGGCGTTACGGAAAAAGAGTATAAGTCCGTTTTTTTTAAATCGAGATAACTCTATTTTTAGATGTAGGCAAGCCTAATACATCTATTGCAATAGGCATTGATTGACAAAATTAGGTTTTTATAAGAAAAAACCTTACTTGATAAATTACAGAAGTACATAATTTAAATCGCGATTTTTTAAAAAGGGCATAAATCCTCCAAAACAAAAATTACCGTATATCAATTAATTAAATAAATTGACGAAAATGTTATTTTTAAATATCTCACCTAAATAAATAAGCCAAGAAATAATAAATACATATGGCAAACGCAATCATCATCATCATAATCATCATCATCATAACCATCACCACCGTCATCGTCATCGTCATCGTCATCCTTCTCGTCATCGTCATCGTCATCGTCATCGTCATCGTCATCGTCATCGTCATCGTCATCGTCATCGTCATCATCATCGTCATCGTCATCCTCATAGTCATCGTCATCATCATCGTCATCGTCATCGTCATCATCATCATCATCGTCATCGTCATCGTCATCGTCATCGTCATCGTCATCGTCATCGTCATCGTCATCGTCATCGTCATCGTCATCGTCATCGTCATCGTCATCGTCATCGTCATCGTCATCGTCATTGCCATCACCATCGCCATCGCCATCACCATCACCATTACCATCACCATCACCATCACCATCACCATTACCATCACCATCACCGTCACCTCCATCGTAATCGTCATCGTCATCGTCATCACCATCGTCATCGTCATCACCATCGTCATCGTCATCACCATCGTCATCGTCATCACCATCGTCATCGTCATCGTCATCGTCATCACCATCGTCATCGTCATCGTCATGGTCATTGTCAGCGTCATCGTCTTCGTCATCGTCTTCGTCATCGTCATCGTCTTCGTCATCGTCTTCGTCATCGTCATCGTCACCATAACCATGAGGCTATTAGAAACATTAAAATAAAACTAAACTTAAACTTTTAAAAGAAGGAATTTTTAATACCCATTAGAAAATAACAACCGTTAATATTGCATGACAACTGTGAACGAAATAAATAAAGTACATGAGTGTTCACAGTGCACATTTATCTATCATCCAGCGACCACAGATAAGATTATTTAAAGATCTTTTACGGGTTTTAAGGATAAGAAAAAAGATTAATGTCCAAGCAGCCGGGAGGTAACCTGTTTACTAGGGGGGTTGAAAGGGGGTGAAAATGCTTTTTGGCCATTTTCTGTAACAGTTGGCATCTTACAAACAAATGTTAAGTACAAGAGTTGTATGTCTTGAAAAAATCTATAACGTTTGTAGCGGGCACTTTTTTACATAACCTAAAAATTTCCGATTTAAATGCAAAAAATTAAGTTTTTGGTTTTTTATTTTTTATCCATTTATTTATAAAAATTACGTAAAAGTATAATATATAGGCACTGTTAATCAAAGTCTTAAATTATTAAAAATATTAACCTGTTTCACGTAAAAAAAAACTTGGAAAAGTTGAAAAGTTGAAAATTTTAGTAATCAACATAAATCTTCATTTAAATACTACAACAAAATAATCTGTTTAATCGAGTAGTGAAATACATTTTCTTACGTATTTTTTCTTGTATACCTAATCGAATGGATGAACTAGTTTGTACATTTTGTAGTTAATTCAACATTAAACAAAAAAACTAAATTCCAAAAGCGATTTTTTTGGTTTTTTGCATTTTTAAACATATCTTTCCATAGTGGCCTCTATATATTATTAAATAGTTGAAAAGTACATTTAATAATAAAAAAAATGCGATCCAGTAGAGCATTGCACGATCATTCTCCTGGCCACAAAATCTTTTTGAAAAAGGGGGTATTTTTTTGAAAAAATCGAATATCATAGAAACTATTCACCAAACTCAAAACATTTGTAGTTATTCTAGACATTCAAAAGTAGTATTCCACCAAGTTTCATCAAAATAAATCATTTTTCGAGAAATGAAAAATAAAAAACCAAAAACTTGATTTTTTGCATTTAACTCGGAAATTTTTAGGTTATGTAAAAAAGTGCTCTGATTATGTAAAAATTTGCCTGGTCTAATATGAATGCAGGCCTGTCCAAGACCACAGCGGAAACGGTGGCATCAAACCGGAAACAATATAATGTACTTCAGAGGAGCGTTAATGTCACCTTTTATCGACACCGAGAAGAAGCATTTCGGATACTCTTTACGAAGGAATGTAACATAACGTAAAGTGGACTTATGCCCTTTTTCCATATCACCACAGAAATAAACTTTGGTGAAAAAACCTACAGAATTCTTTTCTTATTATTTATCAATTTTTGAAATGATTCATGCTTTGATTAATAAAATTTGTAAAGGCTACCTATACCCTATATGATACAGAAAAACGTATAGCCTGCTACTATGGTAAGGCGTTAGCGGAGTGCCTCAGATATATGTTCACTATAAATGATGGAAAGATTGTTAATATGCGCAACGTAGTGGACAAGATATTCGAAGAATCGTTGGAAAATGAGCGTTATGTGACGCCAGGAACGCTAAGTGTATCTACACTATCTTCATTACAAGTTAAAAGAATACAATTTATAGTTAACAGGCGAAATTATTAGATCAATATACAGCAATAAAACAAAACACTTTCTTCACTCTTACACTTATCGAAGACAATATTCAATAATTAAACTCATTCAAAAGGCTAGTATCTCTTACTCACATGTCAATCTGTTAAACATTTGTGTACGTATACCTTTTAAGGTAAAAGAATGTTTATGTTTTAATAAATACATTGCCTCGTTTAAATGTAACACCAATAAATTTTTAATAACGAGTTTTGTGTATTAATTTTTGTTCCTGATTAGCTTATTAATTTCATAACAAAGAACAGTTCTGTATATAAGAGAAATGGAGTTCCGTTATAGACAGTAAGTACAGCAGACGTGCGTTTCTGTGCTCCGTATTTATGTCAGTTGTAGACTATTTATCGTCCTTTTTTTTGGGAGTTTTTTGCACAGAAAATGACCTCCGGATCGTCTCGGACCCAGTTCGTAATGAGCTATTGAGTTGCCGAGTCTTTTATCCCGAATTTTTTGAGGTAACTTTTCTTCCTATCCGACGTGGTGACGGTTGGAAAATTTCGCCTGTGGTGACGTCACGCAGCTGTCAACACAACACGGAATAATTCTCCGGTCTGACAGCATTGGTCTTCAATCTGCCACTTACCGTTATCTTCTTTGGGTTTTCTACCATCATATCGGCATCTGAAGAGGACACGCTGTTCCCTTTAAATGGTACATGACATCTCCAGTCCAACCGACATATGCAACGTGCTTCAACTGTCAAGATTTCTTCTCGAAGACGGAGTTATTTCTGAGATTCGCCTGTTTCTGGTCGTGTCTTGCCTGCATAACGGTGAGTTCGCTCCTTGCTTGTGTGCGGCCCACTACACTCTCAGCGTTCCCGAGTCGTGTTTACATCGACTGTGTGTGTGTGTAAACCTCAAGGCGATTTATAACAATAATCTGTTCGGTCGTATTGGTATAAGTCGTCCGTGTGTACGTCTTTCGTCTGTATCGTCTGTAGTCGGTAAATCGTGTTTTTCAATTAAGCGTATACTTTCTATTACTCGCGGTAATACGCATAAAGTATTATATTTCTTGACCACAAGAGGTCAGAAGCTCTCGGCCGCGAGCGACTAATGTCAGCACCCAGTCCGCCCCGCAGCGAATCACAAGCGCTTGTCCTGCCTACGTCCTCTTCTAGTGACAGAGAGGTGGAGCGTACAACGACCATTTTGCGCCCGGCTGCCCTCATCGGCCGCCCCATAACAGCATCTAAGTGGAGAGCGCTTCGTACTAGCAGTTGCAGCGCTTTAGAAGATTTCGGTTTCAGTCTCGCCAAACGTAAGCGAGACGGCCTACCGGACTCGGACGACCCGAACGATCTTCAACCAACGAGGCAGAGAAAACTTATTGTTGCAGATCAAATCCAGCCGGAACAGCAGCCTATTGATTCTCCAACGATGTCTTCGTCCAATATACCGCTAACCCTGGAATCACTGCAGCAATCGTTGCTTACTGCGATCCAGCAACAATCTAATGCTCTTCAAGCGAGCATTGCTAATTGCACGAGTGAAATCGTAGCGGTCAAGTCTAAGGTGGACCAGATCAACTCTGATCTTTCATCACGCCTAGGCTGTCTACAGGAAAGAGTGGATATTCAGGAATCAACAATTAACACGCTTAAGACTAAACTTGAGGCTCAGGAAAAAATACTCAAGAGGAGGAACATCATCCTTACCGGGTTTGTCCCCGGTCCGGGTCCGCTAAGAAAGGAAATTTATAAATTCCTTTCTGCGAAGTTTCCACTGGAATCTTCGGTCGCCGCCGCGCGCCAAATCCGCATCAATCCTCCGACGTACCTGGCAGAGTTAATGCTGGAAGAGGACAAATACGTCATTATGTCGTCGAAGAAAACGGCGCTCCAGTCCACGAACATCTTCATCAATCCGGACTATACAGATGGAGAACGCCTCAAGGCCTATAAGGTCAGAGTAGCTCGCCACGCCGCCGCTTCTAGTGGCGCGTTATACAAAAAAAAGGGCGATGCCATAGCCACCAATAGCGTATGGCTGAAATGGTCGGATGCGGACCAGGACTTCAATATTCCATGTTCTGAGCCGGTAATGGGAAGAAATTCGGCCTCTTTTCGTTCATCCTCTGCAAGTCGAGCGCAAGCCAGCTCTAGTAAAAAAAAACGCAAATGCCTACGTAAGACCGTCATCCATGGACACCGACACGCTCTCATCATCCATAGAAACGGGTTTTTAATTTGTCCCCGTCCTTTTCGTCTTCTGTCAACGTTTCATCGTCATCGTCACCGAATGCAGTATCATCGCCTGTCTGTATTAAGTCGCCTATTCGTCAGAATTTATTAAAAATAGTTTTCTGGAACGCTCATGGTTTTTTTAACATTAAAAAGAATTGGTTTTATTCCGCACACAAAATTATGAACTTTTCAGAAACTTGGCGGGATCTCGAAATCCGCGCAGAGGATCTGCTTGCTGATCATTCAGTGATTGATTCACCAGCCATCCGCACCAGTAATTTTGGCCGTTGTAGCGGAGGCCTTTTGTCTTTAATTGACCCTAACTCTAGTTTCACTCTGCTAAATTCGTCACCTCATTGGCTCTTTTATAAATTAAATATGAATCCGCTAAATTTAATTGTCGGCTCCTTTTATTTCTCTCCTCTCTCCGATTTAGAACCACTGCTCTCCTCCCTACAAATTATTCTAGACTCACTGAATGAACAGTTTCCAGACTGTATTTTCATCTTAGGAGGCGATTTTAACTGTCGAATGGGTCCGTCTGACCCATTAAGTGACGTAGCTCAATTTTTTGAAGAGTCCTCTATGCGAGTTTGTAGACTATCCTATGACGTGAATCTCAACCAACGCGGAACCATTTTGTCCGATTTTATGTCCATAAACAATTTTGTTTTATTAAACGGTCGAACGTTAAGTGATTTTCCTGCGCATTATACTTTTCTCGGACAGAGGGGTTTCAGTGTTGTTGACCTTGTCTGGATCTCGATACCGCATGTTCATTATATTCACGATCTTGTGATAGGCGATGATCTTTATGGCTCTGACCATTTGCCAGTGTCAGTGGAACTCTATCTCTTCGAAGATAACTCTTCTTCGCAGACACCTGCTCAAAGCTCTGTATTGCGTCGTGTGACTCGTTTTCAGAAACCCTCGGACGGGGCAACTAGTGCGTTTACATTATATCATGCGTTTCTCGCGGCCTCGTTTCAAAGCACTGTTTCTGCTGTTTGTAATGATCTCGACGAGTGCTATAACCATTTAACTGTAACGATTCGCAGCTTGTACTCTGATCTGTAAACCTGACCTTTTCTCAGCGAAAACTTTATGAAAATTCATAAGAGCAATACTCGTGCGAAGACAATTCTTGTCTGGCGACTAGTTCTAGTTTTACTAAATGTACTGCGCTTTTGCTCTGTATTATTCTTATCTTTTTCTGTTCTTTTTTTAATATCTTATTTTCTCTGCGTTTTGCGTTTATTTTATGGTTTTTATCTTTGTATCTGCGAATTAAGTTTTCGGTCTATTCCGGAACTCACCTCACCTCTCAACAGGTTGTACCCCATAAGAGAGTAATAAAATACAATACAATACAATAAGAGAAATCCCCGTGAAATAGTACACTATGATAAGAGTGCGCAAAGTAGTTATTTCCCACATGAGCGAAGTTTGTCATCCGAATGAGGCGAGCTCGTAAAAAACTAGGTGTTTCCGACGTACTTTTGCCTCATGAATCCAAATATAATGGTAGCATTTGGCGGTCAGACATATTACAGCAGCTATCTTGAAAAAACATTAAAAAACGAAATTTATTTTAGTTCTCTGCATTTATATTGAAAATTATACGTTTGAAGAAGAAATGTTTCAAATAAAAAATGTAGAGCGTAAAATTCTCTACAAAAAAAGTTAGATGCATTATTTTGGTAATAACAACGATAGGCCACAAATGAGCGATGAGTGTCCATAATGAGTTTCTGCACTATACAGGTAATCAAAAATCCTTGTGAAGTAGGCGTCGTACAGAAACATGATTTAGACTTTTCGAAAATGACCCTAGGTAGTACTAGCGAGCCCCCAGCAGGCAAGCACCCATTTGACGAGCACATTGTCTCTAGAACTTATAAGTGATTATTACCTTCTTTTTTGAGGAAAATTCCTATATAATGCGGGGCTTCTCAGTTAGACCCCTTTTCAGGTACATGAAGTATTATGTGTTTGTCTAATTACCAATACGTAGACCGAAGGGTTGCCTGCGTGCTGGGGAGCCTGCCCGCCAGACCTCCCTTTTTTATACTAACCTAACCTCATGCCAACATGTATTACTAATAATCCAACCCACAGGAAGTATATGTCCCTATACTTACCAATACGTAGATCTTTGGGGCGCCAGGCTGGTCATTGTTATGTTCATCCATTTTCATTCCTGTTTTACGTGCTTCCTTTTGTGCTTTTACGAACAAAATGAGTAGGACCTTTTTTGTAGAGAATTATATGCTCTGAGTCATTCCATGTCAACAATATCAAAGTTGTGGTCGATGTCGCGGAATTTAACGAAAATGAAATATTTGATAGGTATAGGCGTGGAAAATAACGTGGTAAAATATTTTCCCAAAATTTTCAAAATGGCGGCCGTGAGGTCATATTCACTGAATTTCTTTAAATTACGTTATGTATTTTTCTAATTATCGCATTTAAATGGAACTACGCGCACTTTGTTCACAAAAATGAGTACTTTTATCTAAAAATAAGACATTTTTTTTTTCTTCTTAATTTGACCAAAAAACGGTCCAAAAAAATTTTCAACTTAAATTTTTGCACAAAACGCATATTTTTTTTTCAAATTCGACATCTCATTTTGTAGAAAAACCTTTCAGCTTTCATTCAAAAAAAAAAAATTGATGGAGACTCTTTTCGTTTTCGAGATATGATTTTTTAAAGAGCGCGACTCCGGCTTTCGTCGGTGCGCTGAGCCGCGCTTCAGGTGCAGTTCGGAGCGCTATCACTACTCCTCCCATTACACATTAGATAATGGTTATTTATATACCGTTCAGTTTTTAAACAATACGGGACGTAAAATTCCTTCTCAATATGTCGAGCTTTCCATGATTTTGGTACCATGGTTAAAAGTGTTACTCTCTCTGAATTACGATCCGCTAATGCTATTTTTACCACGTTTTTATTAACTCGTATTCTTGTCTGTCCGTCTGTTTGTCGGGTGCAAATTTTCTTTTAATTCATCAACTATGACTTATATATCATCATCAGCAGGACGCACTTTTGTAAAAACTTTTCTTAATTCGCGATCAAGATGTTTTATTTCAATTATTTTACTCTTTTCGACGGCTTCTGACGGCTTCTTGCGATCTTTCCAACTTGAAATGGGAAAAACATGTAAAAGTTCGAGGATTTTATTTAATTTTGTTAGAGCAGCTTCATCACTAATTATTTTATCCATACTGTCTTTTTCTTCCTCCACTTCTATTTCCCCTATTTCATTCTCAGTCTCATGAGACTGAGTAGAATTTCCAGAACCCTGAGATATTTCGGGCCTTGACGATGAAGTATCATCGATCGGAACGCTCAAAAGTTTAGATGATGTCATTAATCGACACGAATTACAAATTACTTTGCCTAACCATATATCAGATTTTAGATTAAGCCTATTACATAACTCGTGAGTAATATGACAAAATTCTTTATTCTATTGACGCATGACCCTTTTTCTTGAAAGGATTGCAGCAATGAATCAGAGAAACCATAGTAATTGAAAGGTAATGTTAGTGCAAAAACTTAACAGATTTAAAAATGACTTGCGGAACCATTCAAATAAGTATCCAACTTACTGGAGTGTTAATAATACATTCTTTTACACAAACGGAATCACATTTTACTTACGAGAAAAAAACGGTCCGTCGATAGCGCTCCGAACTGCACCTGAAGCGCGGCTCAGCGCACCGACGAAAGCCGGAGTCGCGCTCTTTAAAAAATCATACCTCGAAAACGAAAAGAGTCTCCATCAATTTTTTTTTTTTTTTGAATGTAAGCTGAAAGGTTTTTCTACAAAATGAGATGTCGAATTTGAAAAAAAAAATATGCGTTTTGTGCAAAAATTTAAGTTGAAAATTTTGTGATTTTTTGACCGTTTTTTGGGTCAAATTAAGAAGAAAAAAAATTGTCTTATTTTCAGATAAAAGTACTCATTTTTGTGAACAAAGTGCGCGTAGTCCCATTTAAATGCGATAATTAGAAAAATAGATATCGTAATTTAAAGAAATTCAGTGAATATGACCTCACGGCCGCTATTTTGAAAATTTTGGAAAAATATTTTACCACGTTATTTTCCACGCCTATACCTATCAAATATTTCATTTTCGTTGAATTCCGCGACATCGACCACAACTTTGATATTGTTGACATGGAATGACTCCTCTACATTTTTCGTTTGACTATCACATTTTATTATCAGACTCGTAGTTTTCAAGATAGCGGATTTAATATGTCTGACCGCCGAATTTTACCATCATATTCGAATTCAGTAGGCAAAAATACGTCGGAAAGATCTAGATATGATCTTTATCCGAAGGAGGACGTCTTTCCGAAGGTTTACCAAATTATTGTACTCGGTACCTGAAAACCAGTACAAAGTGATCAGAGAAAAATAATCCAGAGCAATTTAAGAATTCTCAATGTACAGCACCATCATTTGTCTGTACTATTTCATAAATCGTTAGCGAAAGTTGTCGAGCATATGGCGAACATTACCAATGGTGAAAAAAGTAGCAATATGGCACTCGAGCACATTTTTGTAATCAAAACCAATTAATTGGTATGTAACCAATTTATTTCCTATTGAAACTGTTTGCTTGACTGCCTCAACCAATCCTTTTTTCATATTATAGCAAGATGCTTGAGGCTTTGAGGAAATGACGCTTTTAAAAAATCGGGGCTTCAAAATACGTTCGGCACGATAGTTAAAATAAAATTTGGAGACGTCTTTATCAAAATAAACGCAATGAAAAAAAAACGTTTTGTTTAGTTTTGACCTTCAAAATGACCTTGCTACTTATTTTCATTATTATATGGTAATCAGCACGCCAAAACACGCCGAAAAGGCAATGAAATGGCCACATAATTTTTAGAAACAATGGTTCGGAAGTAATGAACAACGAGACGTAATCCGGAACCAGTACATTTCCTTACATTTTTATGACAGAATATGAGGTATACGGAAATAATTTCGTCCAAATTCTTAGAGCACGGAACATCTCCAGATTTTAAATGCTACTGTGATTAGAAATTTGGTTATTATAACTCAGCAAGATTATTTATGATAATTTGTGCGTAAATTTATTTTTAGAGTCAGTTACACAAGTACATGGTGTTGCGTAAAGTGTTCTTACATTGCAGGCGATAATTGATGGTTATATGGCACAAGAAAATAATTGTTCTTACTATAGATGATATCATACGATATTAAGGTAAGTATATTATTGCTGTAGAATCTGGAATGTTAAAATATACCAGAATTTCGCAGCTGGATGTGTTTGAGACTCTCTAAAAGGTGTTCACCATCTAAAGTGTCTTCAAATCACAAAATAGGGAAGATATGTAATCTTCAAATGCGTATCGTCGGATTAAAACATTTCATCCGCCGTTTATAGTCGAGTGGTATCCAAAATTTCTGGAGCAGAATGGAAGTAGGTAATTACATTTGCTAAATGCTTATAATATGTTCAAGAGATAGTACAAAAATTATTTAATCATATAAATATTTAGAGATATGCACCTCGGATAGCCAGAACAATTAAAACATATCTTTTAGATATAATTTCTTCCAGATCTTTCGAGAAATCTTTTGATGGACTGAAGGATGTCTTTTAGACGTCTTCGAGACATCTATTTACGTATTGGGTAGTATTACTTCTGGTTTTACTGCAATTATCGTGTCACTGAATTATCTCATGTTCTCTTAAAGAAATCCTTGATAGAAGATTTTTTATTTTATTTTTCTATCTGGTCAGTAATTTGGTTTCAATCCTAATAATAATTAATCAATAATCAATTTCAACAACTTTTTTATTCAGTTTTGCCAAGTAAATGGCCTACTCAGTTAATCCTCCTGTGCACAAGGACGAGTATACTCATCCAAACTACATTGTTTCCATATGGGAAAAGAAAAACTTCTCAGGAGGGTTAATAACTTGATTTTTCTATTTCTTATAATTTAAATATTTATGTAATATTCTCTTATCGGGCGAGAACCGCGTGTAAGTAGATAACGGTAAATTTGCGGGTAGAATTCTCGGACATTATACCATATCACTATTCGATTTATCTTTTTCTATTCTTTATCTCTGACATGAATTTCAGACATAATTAGCACATTTCCTTTTACATGTAGTTTGGTTTCATTCAGTACTACAAGTTTGAAAGTTTGGCTACGAAGAAGAGATTGATGAAGTATGGTCTTCCTTTTTCTAGTCACTTGCGCATTAGTTGTAAGTAATTAAAAATAAAAATAATGGTACTTAATATCAGAGACATATGTGAACTCACATTATAGATGAATCTAAGTTGTGATCGACTGTTCTCCTACATACTCGTATACGTCATACTTCTTTATTAATTATCTTGCAGATGCGTTTAACGTAACAATACCATATTGTTATATTGAAGCAGCAAAACTAATTTTAAGTTAAATTATTTTAAACTTAAATTAATTTATTATTATTACATCTAGACTAAAAGAAAATTTTATTATTGATAAATACCATCATTTTTATTTAATTTTTAGATAGGTGACTTTGGGCATACGATAGTTCCTCAGGATCTCCCGTTGAGGGGAACTAGTAAAGAAGTCGCAAAGAAGGTGTTTTTACAATGTCGTAACGAGTTTAGACGATGTATGTCTACAATAAAAATGTTTTATTTTATGTCAGAAAAATTGTACCGTGTAAAAATTTGAACAATTTTTATCAAATACACAAAAGAGATCCCAATTTCATTGTGAATTTTAGAATATTTAGGACCCTAGTTGGACGAGTTTTTAATCATATACACAAAGAAATTTATTTGATTCAAGTACAATGTATTTACTAAAAAATAATGTTCAAAAATATTTAAAAAAAATAAGTAATTCATTACTTTGTTTTTAAAAACAATTATTATACAGGGTGCCCGCAAGGGATAGAAAAGGTACCGATGATTTTCGATTTCAGTAAAGCATATGATATCGTTGACCATAAATTCTCTTAATGAGTCTATTGACAAAAAATTTCGTTATTGACTTTGTTTTTAGCAATTTTCAAGTTGCTGAATTGATAAAAATTCACGAGGTATTTAAGATATTCTGACCGCGCCATTATATTCCATGTATTCCAGATGTTGACGGTATGCCCACCAAATTTATGAATACAGGGATCAAATTCGCTTTATTCGCTAATGACCTACAAATACCCTGGTTATCATGCAACCTGCTAACCACCGTTTATTTTAAAAATAATGTTATTACTTATATCTTCACATGGGCATCCAATTTTGGTCTAGAAATTAATACATCTAAGACAAATGCAATCATTCTTTGTACTACCCAACAAATAAAAAACGTTAACAGCAACTAGTACCCCCTATAATTGTCAATAATATTTCAATGCAATATGAAAATAAAGTAAAAAATCTTTGCCGTCAGAGGTCACTCACTTTTGTGGAATATCAAATTGAAATTGACGCACTTTATTAGAGCCCTCTTCAAAATCATCTACAAAAAATTATAAAATCTACATTTTTGTAGAGATTGGGAATTACATTATGTTGAAAAAATTAAATACATTTGATACACGTCTAACAAAACAAACGATACAAGCTACATTGTATGGTTCTAATTTGAAATTAATTTTTAATAAAGTCTGAAGTTTTAAAAACGTAACTATTGTGGAGAAACAAGATCTAGAAATATGAATAATTAGGCCGTAAACAGAACATTGTTGTTGATGTACCTTAAAGAACTTGAAGTTCGTCATCACGTTTTTTAAAAAAAAGCTTATTTTTCCCGGTGATTGATTAGGATGAAAACTATTCTTTTTTAAATGTGTATACACATTTTTCGGTCGCACAAAAAACAAGAATATATCTTTTTGTACAATTTGTTATTATATCTTTGACAAGATGTTAACGGCATGAAGAAAGATGTGCAATGTTTACTTAATTATATGAATAGCCGTTGTGCAAAGACAATAAAGCGATTCTTGGAAAGGCGGCAATATGAAAACAAGTAATACAAATTTGGAAGGATGGATGTTGCAGAATTTAAAAAATGTCAAATACAAAACACACTGAAAACCTGTAAAAAATCTTCAGGAATGTTAGTAAAGTTTTTTAATATTATAATTCTCACTGAAATATTTCTGGACAGAAGTTTCTAATTTTTTTGAAGAGGGCTGTAATAAAGTGCTGAAAGTCAATCGACGATTTATTCTGTATATGTAATTTATGTCCAATTCGCCAAGAAGTTTGATCTTCATACGAAAAATAGGTATACTAAATTAATGTAAATAATATTTTTGAATACATTATTTTTTGTTCTTAAATAAATATTTACTTGCTACTATTTAATTACACTAGTTACTTGAATGAAGTAAATTTTATTTAAAAATACGAAATTTTCCTTCTAGTGTCTAATCTTATGTTATGATGAATTAATAATGTTTTATATTTTATTCGATTTCCAACTTTTGGCCCCTCGTCCACTTTGTCAAATTGCTAAAAAATTACCGATAGTTAATACCACAATTGCGCGTAAAAAGTAAATAAATAATACGATTTTTTTCATATAATTCATTAAAATTTGTATTAAATTCTTTTTAAATCAATCGCTCATAAAATGTTTAATTCTCGAATGGATTTTTATTAGTTCACATTTTCCTTTACGAAATGTATCGTAAAACACCAAATACATACAAGAATTAATTTGGAATACTTTGATCGATCCCATATAATTCGGACTTCCCGAAATTAGATAGAGGGATCTACAGTCGAGTCCCGGTATATTTGGTCTCGCTAAATTTACATCCCAGCATATTTGCTCAGTTCCGTCTCGTTATATTTGTCTACTGCCCCTCTCTTTTTTCCCCACCTTGCGCGCTGGTGCCTCAGGAAGGGCCTGCTGTGACGTCACGAACCTAACGCGACTGAGAAGAGTGGGAGAATCGGCGCTCCTCTTATTTTGACAAATATACCGAGGCTCTACTGTATAATTTTAAGAATTCATGCACTTTGAGGAAGTGTTGTAATGAGATTTGTATAAGAAATTAACTTTTAGAAATTAATTATGAAACCAAACACATTTAATAACAATTAAAATTTTTGCAGATGACAATTCCACAGAACTAATATCAGTATTTGACACCGTAAAACATTGCTTTAAAGAGAAATATCTATTTGTAAGTAAAATTCTATTAAAACAAAATTAAACATGTTTATGATAAATATGAGCAAATCCATCGCAGTATACTTTAGAGAAGCTTAATATGAATTTAAGATGCTTCTTATGCACAACAATTATGTTTTTTCTTCATATTTTATCCCTTCGTAAGTACGTCCGTAGATACTGCCAATTTGTGTCATTGTTATTGTTTAAAATGAGAAACCGAAAAAAACAGTAAAATATAAACACAGTGTAGTATTGGCTTATGCCCTGTAAATTATATTAAAAATGTTGTTTATTAATTTTTTATCAATTATCAGCAGTTAACTTATTAATCAATTAAATGACCTCTGAAGAGAGATCGAAGAGGTCTGAAACGTCGGTTGGGGGAATACATTTTTAAATAATTTATAGGGATAAGTGGATATATACATTTTATACTAATCATCCTATACTAACTAAGCATTTTTTCGTTTGTAGTGAAATTTTTTAACACTCTGGGAGTAGAACTCGATTTTGCGCCCTGCAGTGGAATACTCGAGCGCAAATTATCGAGCCCCACACGTAATAATTTGGATTCAAAAATGAAGAAAAACTTTCATTGAAGTAGGCATCAAATAATTATGTTGAATGCAATGTCTATGCCAAAACAATATTTATTGTACTTATAATTATCATTATTATTGCTACAACTGTTGTTTTTGTTTTCGGTGAATAACCTGCGTTACTTCTTAACCGATTGTTGTACAACTGAAATGAGCTTAGTTCTGGTTAAAGTTATAAATTGTGTGCCAGTCATTAAAACCAGTTAATGTTTGCTGATTCATGTTTCCAAAACATTTTAAAATAAGCTGATTAGATTAAAGTTGATGTGATGTTTACATGAAAAACATTATTTTTTGCAATACTACAATGGATTTGCTCATATATTTCTTAGAGATATCTGTATGTAATTTTCTTAAAAAATGTTAATATAAGATTTAATACATATGTAAGGTCTGATGAATTTAATTTCAAGACTGCACGAAAAATGTAGAATTGGTAAATTTTCTGGCAGCATATCTTGCTAAGTTTGGACAGAGACCAGAAAGTTTAGTAGTTTAAAATGTTGAATGCCTTGTGCTATTAAAGAAAGGTCATCTTATAAATGCCTGCTACCGTATATTATTTTGTTTAAGAATGCTCATTGCAATCGTTGGAACTATAACATCACAGTTGCTTTATTTGTGATTAATTTGGTTGTAGTTCATGAATTTTAAGCTAATCTTTTATGGCTAAAAAGTGTTTTGAAGATTTTCTCAGATATACTGAATGAACTATACTATACGTTGTCATAGCTGATGAAGAATTTTCTTCTTCAGTACGAAAAACATTCTCGGCATATACGGATGTCATTTGCCTAATCGATGTAGGATTGATGATGATGACCTTCTACATTTCTATGATAATTTAACCCAAAATGAGAGTCTTAGACGGCAGATACATTTAATTCCAATAATTAAGCCGATATTTGAGTCAGGAGGATCCGAGATAGACTTAAATTTGTATTTGTTTATAACTTAAATTAGTCCAGGTCGTTGGTTTGGAAGATCCACATTGCTCTTCTCTTAATATTGATAATTCCTGCCTTTACTAGCAGTGCCTTCATTCTGTAACTCGTTATTACGAATAACGTCGACGTTATGACAATTCCAACCAACCACGGTCCAGGATATTGTCGTTATCGACTGTAACGTTAACGTTATTGTTAATACCGACTTATAGAATACGGGCACAGGCATGATTGCATTTGTAGTTTTGTTTTCAATTGTTGACTTAATTAGTCCTTCAAACCGCTTCCAGTAATTTGATTTGTACGCTTTCCTATTTCATCCATGTAACAGCGGCTTCTTAGTCCCAATTAGTGCAAGCTGAATCGAATAATTCATTAGATGCTAAAATGATTTTCGGGAAGTTACATCGTGACATATGATTGACCATGAAGCAAGTATAGCTATAACAATATAAAATAAAATCGTTTCCAACACCTCAGATGCTAATTCTTTAAATGATTGATGATGAAGATTCCGAAGACTCTTCAAACATGAACTAAGGTTTAACATACGCAGTATCGAAGATGTTGCTCTGATGAACATACATTACTCTCGAGAGAACTCCAGATTTTTACAGATCCTATGATGACTTAATGAACTAAACAACTAGAATAAGATCATTTGATGTTTTTAATATAGATTTGTATGTTCATGGCTTGCTTTCCTGCCTCTTTTCGAGTTCGTTTGGAGTTCCTGTAAGTAGGTTTTCCAGATTCGAAAATGAGTTGACTGCCAGATATTGATCCTTCAAATTATGGGCGCATTTAGTACAATATAAAAAAATTATACAGTTTATGGAGCTAACTTTAAAGGATATACTACTCTAATTCGCTTACGTTCCGATCATCGAGAATATATCAGATCACACAATAAATTTGTTTTGCGAATGTCTTCTTAGACACGCCATGTTCAGGTCTTCATTTGTTCAGAATCTCCTAGCAACGTCCGCAGGCTAAGTTTCGAATAGTAATATTACTCCTTCGTACACATCACAAAAGTGACGAAAGAAAAGAAAGAAATAGCAACCTTTTGTAACAAAAAGGTCCTCTTCTTCCCGAATTGCATCTAGTTTACATATTTCCATTATATGGCTGTACAATTTAAAAAAAAATATGACCTTTGAATGACCTTGAAGAAGATGGTCCGAGGTCAAATCTATGGTCATTACTGGATTCTTCGATGAAATTTTCATAATACATTCATTTTTTTTCATCACGTAGCCACTTCCATTTTCTGATGTTTCTATACTTTTTCCTGACCTTTCATGACAAAACATATAATGAAACACGCGCCATAATTAAAAATCATAATTCCACCGAAGTTATAAACACGTGGTGGAAATAAGTGGTTCGACTTAATTTAATATTTTCACAGCAATTATGAATTTTTATTTTATTTTATTTTGGTTTAAATACATTTTTTCGCATCAATTTTTTGTTTGTTACTTCTCATACAAAATATTCTAACCTCCAACTACAATTTTGACTCCTTGTATTATATATTTTTTCATATAATACAAACTGATGGAATTATGATTATTTTTCATCATTTTAATTATGGTGAGTGTTACATTATATGTTTTGTCATGCATTTTCTAATCTTTGTATCAAGCAAGTTTTTTAGAATATATTATGTTCTGAAGAGGATCATTATTAGTGGCCGAAACTTTAATCAAACTTGTTTTAATTGCCATTCCATCCTGGTTATTGTGTCAAAGAACCGCAATTTAGCAAGTCTGTAAATTTAAAAAAGTTGTTTAATTTCTAATTCTATGTTTCGGATGGTAAATACGGGTGTCTTACTTTACGCTCGAAACGAATATAAAGTTTCAAATTTAGAGACACATTACATCAAAGACTGATATTTTAAGACATTTGTGTTTCTTCAAAAACGTTTAACGACACGAGTCGTTGAACTGTAGCATTTAAGTAATAATTTATAATATAACGCATACTTCACTAAAATTCTCTTTCTAAAAGTGTCAATGATTTTATTTAGGTGCAGAACAGGATATCTTTAATCCACCCGTGGGAACGTATATGTAACCTGCACGAATTAATTTCTGCCGGAGGATTTTTGAATAAAACTTTACAACTATGTATTTACTTGGGTTAGCTAATATCAACTCATTTATCATTTTTTTAGAAAATTATACAAATACATTTGCATTAAAATTGGGCAAATACAATATTAGAATGTACCAGATCCAATATCCAGACCACCTATCTATAATGCAACTTTATTTTGAATTCGAATTCAATCGCAGAGTTGCTCTAAAGCTCAAGGTTTATGAGATTCCTATCTAAAAGTGGAAAGAATCAGTTTTTTGGAAAATCTCCACAATCAATAACATCGTATAGCAAAAAACCAGTGATTTTATTTTAATTTTTAAATTCCTGATTATATTGAATATTTAGGAGCAAATAAAAACGAAGACATTATAACAAACATTAAAATATTTCGCAGTGCATTAAAAAGGAGCAGTTAATGCATCAAAATATAGAGTTCTTGCTGTTTTTTGAAGCCCTATAAAAAGAATCGAAAGGTCGAATTAAAGATTTAAATGAACTGACAGAATCACAATCCGCAAAGTAAAAAGGTACATTATTCCATAACCGACGCAGACAAAAAAACCGACGAGTTAAAACTGTAATTAACAGTGCTTTGTGGTTTTAAGATAACACGTGGTGTTCGAATAATGTACCGAATATGCAGATATGAATACAACGATGTTATATTGTCACAGTTAAACCAATAAACTATCTTAAATGCAAATAAATGAGCATAAGTCAAACGGAGATAACCTATTGTTAAATCCAGATTATTCATATCGGTTTATAATGGTGGTCAGTAAGGTTCATGGGGCTATCCAGTTTTGGTTTTCCAGTTTGGGCTATCCAAGTTTGGCAAAACCTATCGGTTTTGGAAGAGATATACCTCAACATTTTATGTTGGATTCAAGTATCTGGCTTGTGCAAATCAAACGTTTCCGGCTTGACAAAAACTACACATCCGCAATGATCTAGCATTAATTGTCAGACATGTAAAAGAATGATTAACAATAATACCTCAAACTAGCACAGAATTAACTGTAGTCAATCGAGAGTTATTAAGATAATAATCAAACGAAGGCTTTTTCCCTGCAAAAACTAATTCAATGACACTTGTTAAAATCGAGTGGTAAATCATTAGCAATAGACCAACTAAGTAAATCATTAATATCTACTTGCAGTTTTGACGTATCAAGCGGACTTTTGATTTCATAAAATAATTTAATATCATCCGCATAGATCAGATTTTTATTAACTGAGTACGTTATGCCAAATATGACTTCAGCCAAGAAAAGAGTGTCCCGCCAATACCCATGTTCAACATCTTCTGCAATAGATGATCGGGGTTGACCGAATCAGAGGCTTTACAAAAATTAAAATAAATACAGTTAACTTGATAGTGTGGGTTAAACGTTGGTTTTGTACCGTCGCGAAAATTTGCTGAATATTTATGATATATTTGATATATATTTGATTGCACTGTTATAAATAGTTTTTGTATACAAGTCTGATACAAAGTATTTATGACAATATATGTTACAGGTCCAGAATACTTGAAGATGTGCATCATGGGTACTGCTTTCGCAGATTGCATCAGAGATATCTTTCCAGAAGTCATTTTGAGGCTTAATTGAAATTAAATTTCAAGTCCTCTTTATATTATCTGAATATTTGTAGATTTTTACGTTAATTAACAAGTTTAAATACGATAGCTTCGAATGAAATATTATTTATTTTAGATCCTGCGTTCGATGATTTGCAAATGCACTCTTTCAATTTTTGAATGTATGGCTTGAGAATTTGTATATTTTTAACAAATTTGAATCAAAATGTAGATAAATTTCTTTTGCATCCATGTGATCAAATGTTGTAGTTTTTATCACACATTTACACAATTTTAACTATCTTGAAAATGCTTTTAAAAAATAGCTCTAAATAAAAAGTCATCCTGAGCCAAATTAATTGGTAAGTCATTATTCAAATTGGTAAATGTTTCAAGGTGAGTATGAAGAGAATACTTTAGCTAATTACTGCTGGGTTTGTCTGACGGATTCGTTTATCATTTTCTATTCAATACATTATCTTTGGTCTGACATGCATTGCATTATTAATTACCATCCTCTTGCATGTCATATTTGTCATATTTATCGCTACCACTTGACAGGTATTGTTTCTTAACTCATTACATCATAAACACTTTAAAATTTGCAAGAAATATTTAGCTGGTGGGAAATGTGGGAATTAATTCATAAAGAAAACTCTTAAAGACTTCCTATACTTCAATTGGATGTAATTTAACCCTTAGTTTCGACGGCTATTTTAAGGCCTTTTCATCCCACTATCTGGGTCAAATATATGCCCTGCCGTTTGACAGTGCCTACTGTTGAGCAATTTATAAAGTACAATTTGAATTTTCTCTGGATCGAAAACGACCCTGGCGTCGGGATTAAGGATTAATAATACTTAGCACCTATATATGGACGTTTTTGATATTATTCTGAACATTTTTCACATATGGATGGTATCTATTATGAATATAAAAAAAGCTAATTGAATTAGATAAATATCAGGCTGTTTTGAATTACATAATAATTGACGTAATACATTGACTGTACTTTAATACAAAGAAATCATAATATTTATAACATTCACAATAGCCATTAAAATAAACTAAAACAAATGCAAATGGTCAGAAATTCAAATGAAAAATTAAAATAATATTTCGGGCAGTGATGTCTGACCCTCTTCAGAAAAATATAATTTAAAATTACTTAAACAACGTTAGAAAAAGAACCATGATAGTTCAAACGTACCCAACTGTCCAACCACAAGAAATATTATTCAAGAAATGGTTCAAAGACTGCATTTGTTTTTATTTATTTAATGGCTATTGTGACTGTTATAAATATTATGATTTCTTTGTTTTTAATTAAATTCAACAAATTTGAAAAAAAGCAATAATTTATATAAAAATTTTTCAGATGACAAGCATTCATTACATATACATTATACATAGTTACAGTAATAAAATATTAAGACAATTGTCGGTAAACCTTCGGAAAGACTACGTCACCCGGAAAAAATGTTATTAACACGTTTTCCGACGTATTTTTGGTCGCTGAACACGAATCTGAAGTGAAAATTTGTCGCTCGACCGAATTTTAGTCGCTGTATTGAAAAAACGTGGAAAAAAGTCATTTTTTAAGGCTGTTGCATTTGTCATGAAAATTTGAACTTGCACGAAAAAATGTGTCAAACAAAAAATGTAGAGCACGAAATTCTCTACAAAAAAGGGTATACATGTTCTATTTATAGAACCCGAAATATCATTCATATGTCCGAATTCTTTCATCGTGATGTAATATGCATCATTTTTTCAAATATCGAATTAAGGTTTGAATTGGTGCTTCCATTCTCCAGAATTTATTATTAGTTATCGAAGTTGACGTTAGGTTTATTGTTTGCCCAGAGAGAAAAATACTTCTACTTTAAACAAAATAATTAATTAAAATGTCTTAGGCTAAATAAAAAGATGTTAATTGAATTTTTTATTATTTTCCAACATTTGCACCCCGGAAGTCAGAAACTCGTCTGTAGAGTTCAAAAATTGTTGATAAAATATGAAGTTTTTACGTAATTTTTTGGATCATTACTAATTTATGAAAAACATGTTTACAATTATGTGTACTTTTACGTATTTTCTGTTAGCTACAAAACGCCTCGCAAAAAAAATAATTAACCAAATCACAAAGTGAAGAAAATTATTTTTAACGGATAAGTAACTTTAAATAGTCATATCGTTGGAAATATAGAAAATAATGCGAACTATTTATGCTAGTTTTGTAGACAATTTTATTTACTTTAAGAGGCGATTGCGAAAAAGATGTTAAACTGACACATTTTGGACTGTTTTTTTGAAAATTGCATCACATTTCAACGCTAAAAATATACTAATCATTCCAGGATTAGGTTTCTAACGCCAAATATCGAATTAAAATGAAAAAAATACGTGAAAAAAGTCTTCACAGAAAAATATGCGAAATAACCATGGGAAAAAATTCAAAAGTTAAGGTATTTTTCGCGTCCCTCTACGGATTATTTTCACTTGGAGCTTAACCGTCCGATATTGCTGAAATGATATTAGAAAAAGCGAAGGTGGGAGACTTTTTGATTGAACTCAATCAATATTTTGAATGTAGGTATGAAACATGCGAAGAATTCGGAAATATGGTACATTTCTTAACAAGGTCTAAAACATAGCGTTTTTGACAGATACTGAATGTACTGAATACAACAACAAAATTCATTCTAAGCATTTTCCTTCAAAGAAATAAATCAAAATTTGTATACTTCTAATTTAAAAAGTTCTCAAGATATGCGGAGATCTGTGAAACAAACGACTTTCACTTAGGGTACACTAATAGTAAAGTAACTACATTTCGACGTGTAGATTGTAATTGGGCATGAAAGTAAATATACCCTTTTTTTGTTTGTAGATTTTTTGCTGCTCTGTGTTTGACTGGGGAACACGGATCCAATTTTCGCATCGAGGGGAAAATATCGTTGTGCGCTCCCAGTATGCCCTAATGATGTTCGGCTTCGATGAAACGGCTATCGATAATCGAATTTGCATACATTACCGTCGAATGATGTACCCGGTCGTGCGCTTAACCACAGCCGAATTCACCAAATGTAAAACTTGGTAAAAACAGAGCAAGCCGTCACATTATGAACCTCGAATCTCTCGGCAAATCGAAATGAACTCAAAATTGACACTATCTATTATATTGTTATGGTTTCAGAAATTTAAATATTTGGAATGTACTGAATCATCATTTGGAATTTTTACTTCCCTGATAATGACGAATATTATATGCATTTCTCCACCTTTATTTATGCGCATGCTGCGATCAGCTAATTTTGTAAATATGATATTTAATTATTTTAATTTTCAATTTACGTTTCTTCTGTTTCATAGTAAATATTTGAAAATATTCTATTTTTAATATCACTTTTTGCAATAATATTGACTAGCTAATTAGTATCGTCTCACAAAATGGTTTTTAACTCCTTGTTCATAAATTTTAATATATATGAAACCTTTTCAATCCTTACCCAATCGTTTTTATTCATTTTGATAACCTAGTTTTGATAACCACGGCACAATGCTGTTCTTTTGGACTGCACCGGATCGTAAACGTATTCGTTTTCAAAATTTTCTCTCATTTTGAATCCGTGTCAACAATTTTTTTCCCTCGAATCCGTTTCAATAATTTTTTATTCTGCGCAAATCCATACACAGTAGATTCCCGGTATATTTACCCAATCGATTCCTCGCCTACTCCTCCCGTCGCGTTGTATTTACCAAAAGAAGGGGACCGGCGCTTCTCCCACTCCTCTCAGTTGCGTTATGTTCGTGACGTCACAGCAGGCCTTTCCTGAGGCCCCTGCGTAAGGTGGGAGAAAAAGAAAGCGGCAACAGCTAAATATAACGAGACGGAACCGGGTAGATATGCTGGGACGTAAATATAGCGAGACGCAATTATACCGGGACTCTACTGTATCAATATAAGTACGACAACCAACAAAAATAATGCAAAGTACTCATTCAAACAGATTCAAAATCATCCGTTTTTATCCACTTACTGCCTCATCCGATCATCACATCCCAGACGGCAAATTAAAAAGACTTCAGAATGTTTACGAAATGTGCTCTAAAAGAAGTCAGATGTCCCACTTTCTAAGGGGTTTGTGAACATGATGTCATTATGAGATCTTTATGAACGTATGTTCAGAAAACCCTCAGAAAGTGGGACATCTGACTTCTTTTAGAGCACATTTCGAAATCATTATGAACTTTTTTCTATTTTGCTGTCTGTATGTACCGCAAAGGGTTAAACAGTAATAAGATTCTACTTTGCTGTTTGGGATAGTAATGTCGATGAGAATTATTCTAAATAAGACGTTGTTACAGTACCACATACGGACTGTGACGTTCAATGCATAAACAATTAAATGTAAACATATGTATACAATAAGATCATACAATGAAGTACTTAGGTGATCTTCAATACCTAACTGAGCAGTTTGTCAGTTACTAATGTTCTCTGAAATTCAGTATTAAGATTACTTACAATTAAGAGTACGACCACTTTAATTTACAGCAGTGTTGCCAAATTGCAGAAAAACTTTTGATTGATTTAAAGTCGAGAAAGGAGGATGAAAAAACGTCCGTATTACGTTTAATATTTCCCTCCCTCGAGATAGCCGACAATTGATGACATCCAGGTTAGGAAAGGTCGTTTCTCCTCGTCGAATTCCCGCCTCGACCTTGCATCTTACCTTAAGGAAGCGACGTAGCGCCGTTGTGTACTCGAGAAGCATAATTTTTCATTTATGAAAAATCAATATTTATGACGTCATGGTGCACCTATACCGATCGCAAGGAATTAGTTCTGACCCGAGGACTCCCCGTCTCGTAGCTTTCTTATTCATTTAAAACAAGGCGGTTCTTTTTTTCTTTCTCGGGAAAAGGGAATGGAAAGAAGCGAATTACCTCTTTGAGAAATTACATTTGGAAATCGCGAGTTCTGCAAACTGCCAAACGACGATGTAAGACTTCCCATCGCTTTTTTCGGAGAGCGCAGAATAACACCTGCTTTCTATGCTTGGCATGGTTGCCAAAATCATCTCGCTCGTAACGAATATTTTCGTGCAAGCTTGATTTCGGTCTTGTATTGTAATTCCTGGAAATTTAAAAAGTACGTATCTTTTTGTTGAAAAAATGTGCCACGGCAATTTAAAGAGAAATAGAAAAATATGAGTATTTTTTATATTGTTAGTTCTGCTTGTCCTGGTGTTGGTATTATGCCAAATTTGTTTATATCCCGAGCGGAAATTTATTCAGGCAGCCTAAATATGTACCAGGGCCTGACCAGGCTCCAGTAAGGCGTTCCTGATCAGGTACTCCTGAATGTACCCAGATCAGGACATGATCAGGTTTCAGTAAGTTATCTTGATCAGGTTCGCCTAAATTTGGCCTGATTAAACTCTGATTATGTTAAAATAAAGTATAACTGATACACGGAAGCCTGTGAATTTTCATATCAAGACCAACCCATGAATTGATAAGGCTTGCCTTATTTGCAATTTCCGTGAATCGCTAACTGCTTTAGAAATTTCAAATCAGGGGCAGATCACGGGGCCTGCTCAGAGCCTGAAAAGGACGCCTGCATTTTTTAACTTCTTAATTTTATGTAATTCGTTCAGTCGCCACTAGGCGTGATTGCGCATCTACTTCATTCCTGTTAAGGAAATGTATTTATATTTTATATATTAGCCTACTTGTATGAACGCTTCGGCACAGCATATTTTACACATTGTATGTGATGGATATGTATACGATTCGTATATATGTGTAAATAATATTTTTTTATTTTGCAGCCTTTTTACTTCTCAGATTGTAATAAATCATTAAAAATTAATTTGTTGTTTCGTAATACTATTGTAAATATTTTCATCACAAAATTTGGAAAGCGTGCGAAATATTGGACATTGTAAAGTCCTGATCAGGTCCTGTACATTTGCCTGATCAGCGCCTTACCAGAAAAAGCGTGACAGGATATGCCAGGGCCTGATAAGGGAACACGTCAAGACCTGATTTTGTTCTTAGGATTCCTGATCAGGGCCTGATTCCAGCCTGAATAATTTTCCGCTCGAGCTCTTTCGTCTTGATTTATTCGGCAAATTTTTGAATGTCCAATAAATTTTTTATTAATAAAATGAAGAAAAACTTATCTTTTTTTTTTAATTTAGCGGTGCTCGCAAAAATTTGTTCGTGAAAAATGTTGTTTACTATATCATATATTAAACTTGCCTCAGTAAGAGAAGCTAATTTATAATATAATAATTCTAGTGAGCGTAAAAATGGCTTCCGATTAGTAAATTTTATTCCTACTACATACCTTGAAGACAGTTAAAAATATTAGCATAATTTGTCCAAGGATTTTAGAATTGTTTCATTTATATATTTTTTTTAATACAACAATAAAATACCTTCAGATGAATGCGTGCGCGTGAGGCCTCACGCCTCGCACCCCTAGAAAAAATATAACATGGACCTAGGATAGGACCTAATTGCGTCATTTTCGTTTGATTTTCTGACATAATCGGATGGATGCCATTTTTTGGTGGATATATTTTTTGTGGACATATGGGTCATATCACTACTGCAATATTTTTTACATAGGAATTTTAGACCTGAACATTTTGCGCATGCGAATTTTTTGGTCGTGGGAACTTTGGGCGGCAATTAAAATCGTAACCTGTAAAAATTTTAAAAGAAAAAATATTCGAAATGGAGTCGATTTCACGCCAATGTCTTCTTTTATAGACGGGTTACGGTGGGCAGGAAGACACTTCAACTCAAAAATCACTATATTTCGACGGGAATAGAGCGCATTCGATTAAAGCATGTTTTTTGGAAGAAAGCACTCAATTTATCTATAATCCTTTCACCAAGATTACACAGGACCACAAAACATTTATTTCGAGATAACTTGAATCAGGAATAGTGGATCTTATACATTTTTAGCAGCTGAAAACGAATCCGTTATTCGATGGCCCATCACGTCAGGATTTTAAGATCCGAAATATACTCAAAAATATACTTTTTGGCAATTTAAGATTAGGATATGTGAAAACTCTGACACGATGTTAACTTGGACAAAGAATTCGTTTTCAGCGACCAAAAATCTATAAGATCCTCCACTTCTGATTCAAGTTGTGTAAAAAAAAAGTTTGCGGTCTTTTGTTATTTATGTTCAGAAGTACCTTCAGCGATTAAACACAAGAAAACAATTTTTTAGGGGAGATAACTTGAATCAGAGGTACTGGATCTTATAGGTTTTTGGCGGCAGAAAATAAATTAATTGTCCAATTTGACCCGTGACGTGAGGTATTTTACATACCCTAACCTCAAATTGCTAAAAAGTAAATTTTTGAGTATTTTTCGGATCGCATATCTTAAAATCCTGATAGGATTAAAATCCGGATAGGCCAAATCGAATATCAGATTCGTTTTCAGCGGCTAAAAATCTATAAGATCCACTATTCCTGATTCAAGTTATCTCGAAACAAATGTTTGTTGTGGTCCTATGTTATCATTCAACTGGACTTACGTCCTGAAGAAATCATGAGATACGACATGGGACTTAGTCCACAAAGTTGAGCGATAGCATCTTTTCTGCCATGACTATAATTTTAGAAGAGCTTAAAAGTCGCGCCTGTTATAAGAGGGCGCGGCATTCTTTAGCTCCTAACGATGTCGAGAGATTAATCGCGAATTCTAATCGAACATCCGACCTCGGTGTTTCGTAACAACGTTGAAATAATTTCTAGCTGAATCATGGACGTAATCGAAATAGTTTGAGGATGAATCTGCACGCGGGGGCTTTGGCTCGTCGTTTCTGGCGCAATGCACCGTGGGTAGAATCGAGTCCGTTACCGAGATATCCCCAGGAGGACTCCCTTTACGAAATAGTTTCTTCGACATTTGACTCGGGGGTGCATGTTGGGGTAACGTTTCACGGTCACGCGACGACTCTGCGCCTTTTACCGTTTAACCTTTTACCAAAGCGTTTCGGTACTGCTCGATGAGTTAGTGCACTGTCGTTGGTTTCGGGTTGGGAATTGGGTTGGGAACTGGGTTGTGTCTCTGTCGCACTTTCAGGAATAATTTCCGGCAAACAACTTTCTGCTTCGACGAATGGCTAGATCACGCCGCCGGATTACCTTTCGAAGCACTTCAAAGGACTCTAACTTACAACTGACCAAATATTGAGAATAATATTAATTAAAAGGTAACTCAAAAATACCAAACGCTTCCATTACATCACTTAATATGTTGTAAAAAAGAGGATCAGAACTGTTAAATTTACTCTAAGTAGTACTTAATGATCCGAGGCTGGAAAGTTAAATTGTAAGGATCAAGTGGTCATTGTACGACCTCACAACATCCACACGAGCCAGTAACATCTTACGGGCGAGGAGCGAACAACATTATTGATGCTCTGTTCGCAAAGTACAGTAGTCCTTCCCTTATTCTAATGTGTCCAGTTAGGCAAGATGGCGACCTTCTTCTCTTATTCTAATTTTCTCCTCTCTCCCACTAAATGTTTGCTGTCTCGTTTTTCCTCTCTCTTTCTCTTTCGCAGAACATGCGCAGTTATATCTCATATGTACTTCTAAGGAAAGTAGTAAGTGCGGTGGGGAGAACGCGTGAGGGGAAATATTAGAATAGGAGAAGAGACAAAATTAGAATAACGGAAGGAGTACTGTAGGTAGTGCAGTCCGTAAAGAAAATCAATATACAATAGACCCGTCCTAAGTTATACCATCGAAGTTTTATGTCGCTCCCATTTATCCATCCAGAGTTATACTAGTAGCTTCCCGTTCTATCCATACTTCACAATTCCGTGTCGCCTTCCCTCGAAATAATTATCATAGTTCGACAAAACCTCAAAATCCTTAGGTTGGACAAGCATTCATACTGGATGTAAGCAAAAATATAAACTGAGGGTAATTAAGGGGCCTAATTTAGGACACCACTCAAAATTTTGAAAGTGCGAGTTGTATAGCTTAGGACAGGGACTGCGGTAAGTTGTTTACCAACCCGATTCGCATTCATGTACCAACGATAGTGTTCTTGTCAAATTCCATTTCGGTAAATGGGAATTCTCTCTTGTAAGTCAAACTTTAAAAAATACATGGCTGGAGTTGAGCACAATTTGGGGATGAATATTAAGTCTTTTTGGTCTTTTGCTAAGAAGCTTAAATCTGGCAATTTTATACCCGAAAATATATACTTCTAAAATAAATCTACTAACTAGACTCGACTTATTTTAAATTCCAGAACACTGTTTACAAACTTACGGTCCGCCTCTGTTCTCGCAAATCTAGTCCTCGAGTATATAATCGAATGCATTGTAAATAAACTAAATCTTAATCCAACTTTTTTTACGGATATGTCGATGACATATTTACATGCGTTCCGGAAAACAAATAATTGGACATCCTACGAGAATTCAATCATTTTGATTCTCAAAATAGACTGAAATTTACGTCAGAAATTGAACAAAACAAACATATAAATTATGTGGATGTCAAAATACTCGTTTAAGACAATGGGAGTCTGAAACTTGATTGGTTTCACAAAGAATACTGGTCAGGTAAATATATTCACTACGAATCAATCCATCCCATGTCTCAAAAAATTGTAATGATAAACGGTCCTCTTCTGAATTTCACCTAAAAAATTTAAATTTTATAAAAACAATATTACTAGAAAACGGATATCCGTCCTTATTAATTGACCAAAGTATCGAAAAACGTCTAAATTTTATAAATTCAACAAACCAAAACAATTTGAACGCAAGTATTAACGAAAACATAATAAAAACAATAATTGCCCGTATAAGAAAGGGCTTTCAGAGAATATAGTTAAAATTTTCAAAACTCAAAGTATAAGAATAGTTTCAACACCTTTTAAAACCAATATTGCACAAATTAAACCACGAAAAGACAGACTTGAAAAACAAAGTGGAGTTGTCTACAAAATTCCTTGTTTTCAGTGCAATAAATCTTATATCGGACAGACGTACAGGCCTCTAAAAACATTTTTAAACGAACACGAGAGGAATATTTTTGCAAAAAACGTGCAACAGTTTACAGGTCTAACAAACCACAGGCTTGAAACTGGACATGAGTTTGATTATGACAACACTATAATCCTTGCAAAAGAAAAAAACTGGGCAAAAAGTGTCACCTCGAAAATTATTTTATAAAAAAAAGAGAACAACAACATCAACATCCGGTTTGAAACATCGAAGCTACCAAAAGTGTACCATTCCTTTCTGTAATGAATCCAATTTTATCTCCTAAATTCATACATTGTTAGTCAACGGTTTCTTTATTCTTAGTACGACACCACCAATACAAAACAAACTTCATATCCCCTAATTTAGTATAAATACGACGCAATTACCACCGGTTTCTTACATAGCCGTTTCTTGAAGAGGACTCATATTCGAGTCGAAACGTTGCTAGATTTTCATTTATTATTTATATTGCGAAAAAAGCCCTCCAAATTATTAACCCTTGTCTGTTTTTCCCTTTCCCTTTAATTTTTAAATCTTTATTAAACTCGACTTTTTTTAATTTCTATTATATATCGTGCATTCCATGTCAACCGGGCCACCTCAATACAGTAGTCCCCATCCTAAGTTATACTGTCGGTTCTTTCAAAATGGCGGACGATTCTCCAAAGTTATAGCCCCTCACTATCCCCACTCCCGTATCTTTGTTTATATCTATGCAATGGGTCCTTCTGTGTGCGAGTGTCGCGAAGTGAGTGTGGATCAGCAAAACAATGTGGTGGGGGAAGGAGAGGAACACACTGGTATAACTTTGGAGAATACCAACCTATAACTTAGGATAGACATATAACTTTGGATGGTATAACTTAGGGTGGGGACTACTGTATCTCAAAAACGGATATTTTTTTTTCAAGCAAATTTGGTACAGATCATCTTTAGCATGCATACTTCTTCCCTGAATTTTTTCAGAATTACTTTTTTTTTCTCAAAATGGCGGATCAAAATATCTAAAAAAACGTGCTTTTTGAGTTTTTTTTGCTAGTTTAACATTGTTTGGTGCGAAATACATTATGATAAACCAGTGATTAATATCTTATTTGCTATTTGTTTCATATGTAATCATAATTATTAAATAAAAAAAGTAGTATTCAAAATGGCGGCGAGAAAACTCGAGTGTTGCTGGATTTTATTAAAAACTGTCTACAGGGAGTTTTTGGAGTCGATAATTATGAATCTGAAGTCATATTTTGAAAATTGAAACACAAAATACCTAACAATTTCTTATATAACATAATTACTACTGGTATTAATTTATTTGTAAGTGAGAAAACAACAACTCTCCACATTCTACAGGGTTGAGACTGTCATGAATGTTATTCATGCCTGCGTTTTTTTTTTTTTTTTACATTTTCTAGTTTTAATATTTTTTTTTTTATTATTTTTTGTTAATGTTTTTACACTGCTGCAGTCGAGAATGTGCGTGCTTCAAATACTCTCGAATTATTTGTAACGAACGCATGAGCTTTTCGAATATCAGGTACTCTTCCAGCTGCTGCAATTATTATTTAAGAATATATTAATTCTACATTTTTCAATGAAATTGCATGAAATTTAGTATACTACAGTTTTTAGGTCGCTAAATACGAATCTGATGTCATATTTTCAAAATTCAATATGACGGGTCCAATATGGAGGCTACAATTTAAATGCTTTTAAGCAAACTTATTTCTTTGCGTGAAAAACCAATTAAATTTGTTTCTAAGGGGATTTGGCGGTCACAGATTACGAATCTGATCTCAGATTTTCAAAATTCAAAATGGGTGATCCAAGATGGCGGACAGAAATGCAAAAGGTTTTACTTTTCCTTTATTAGACTTTAGTTACTTTATCCCGTCGATTTTTTTTACTCGGTCGTTTTTGGAGTAGATGCGAATCTGGTCTGAATTTTCAGGTGCGCCTGGTGGTGACTACGCGAACTAACCAGGTTTACGCCGGCATTCTCACATACCGGTACTGTCAGTTACAATTCAAAAATTAAATTAAAGAACTTTATAAAATTCGTCCGTCATTTTTATCCGCTATTTTGAATCTATAAACAAATGAATCACTTGAAATTCATTTGAAATCCTGTTCACATTTTCTTGTGAAAAATTATATTTCAATATTTATTTCGTACGCCGTATTAAATATACCATTTTGAATTTTGAAATTCTGAGTTCATATTCGTATTCAACGATCCCGAAAATTCCCTAGTTAACATTTTCACCGAAATTTTATGAAAAAAAAAACTATGCTTCATAAGGTTATTCGTGTCCCTTGGATGGCTAACGAGGGGGTGGGGGTGAGTTTTGTTTATGGAAAAATGGAATCCACGTTTCTCAGTTTCTTGATATTTTAAAAAATTTCTCGTACCAGTTTTGCCACTTTTTATTTGAAAAAGACTACTAGCGAAGTGGTTAAGCGTTTTGAATACTTATTTAAAATAACCCTCAATCATAACATGCGAGCAATACGAGTTATATTCGCATAGTATATCACATTAACATATTGCTTTCAACTTTTAAAAAAGACTCAACTACTGTATAATTGACAGAGAAAAACTTAATATTTTATTGAATCGAATAAATATTTAATATAATTGACTAAATATTCATTAAAGTTAGAAAAATAATGATTTAAATAGAAACAGCGACAAATGTTTTATTAATCTGAAAATATATTAATCAAATTTACTATATTGTTCGGTTAAATTAATTAAGTTTTTATTTATGTCTAATTTTACTAAATGTTCAGTTGAGTCTACTAATTTATTTCGATGCTAAAATGTCTGAACTTTGGATACAAGTTCATTCCCTCCTTTATTTGTACTGTTCTAGTCTAAATCTGTTCGGTCTGACCTGAAAAATATATACGCATAGACGTACTCTGGCTACTTTTCTTAATCACATGTCAGACAGTATCTTATCGTTGTTATCGCAAATAGAACATAGATGACTATATAAAACGACGAATTTCATTAAATTTGCCTCAATATTAATATAGATTTAACATAGGTGCATTTAAAAATTAAAATAAAATAATTAACCCTTTCAGTCACAGGCGGACACCAGTGTCCCACCTAGATGCTCTCGTTTTTTTAAGGTTTTTGAACAGATAGTTCTCGATTTCAATGCGATTTTTTTGTTCCTGGCTTTCCTAAGAGTCCAATAACTGTTAACAAAAAATGATATTACAAAATTATTTTCAATAATTATTTTTATTAACAAATTAGTACCAAAAAAGGCATAATTTTCAAAAGAAATTCATGTCAGGAAGAACTAATCGCTATTATTATTTGAAATTCGGTATGCCGGAGTTTTTGATGTTGCTGACTACAAATCCGGTTTCAGATTTTCAAAATTCAAAATGGCGGATATAATATGGCCTACAAAAATTTTTTTAAATTATGATTTTGTCTAATATAGGGGTTTTTATGTCGCTGATTACGAACCCAAATATAAAAAAAAAACGAAAAAAGAATACAAAACCCCTATATACCAAATATTCGCTAAATTCATTATCTTTCAAATTTTTGGTCGGCCATATTGGATCCGCCATTTTGAATTTTAAAGATCTGACACCGGATTCATAATCTCAAAAACTCAAGTATACAAAATTTCAAAAAAATTCCGTGGCTGGAAAAATTCGTGACTGAAAGGGTTAACGGCTTAGACCTACCAAATTGCATTAGATGTTAAAATGCCATAGTTTGGAAATTTCATAAATATTTCACCTTCCGTCGTAATCACACGGATTCACAAACGATAGGCCTTGTCGAAATATTTATAATCTTAACTAGTAATGAAATTAACAACGAAAAAAGGCAATAGAAAAAATTAAAGATAAAATTATATTCAATAACTATAAAGTTGATACAATTTCGATTTGACAGTTACTATAGTGTGAATATGATTTGTTAGCATGCATTATAATAAATCAAAAACAATATATAATATGTAAAAATATATGTAGACATTATTTTATTGCCTCAATATTTATTTCTTATTAATATGGTTATAAATAAAAATATTCAACATATTAAATTATTTCAGTAAAACTTAAAACCAGCCGATCAGAAGTATAAAATACAAATAAAAGAATCCACAATATATTAATTCTAAGCCAATTAAAAACAAATAATAAACAAAAATAAAATATTTTAAGTTTTTTATAACACATAACAACGTATTTATCAGTTCAATTAAATTCGTGGTAACAAAAATAACAAAAACAAATGAATTCCAAACATTTTAAGAATCTTCATTATATAAAAATAAACAGAAAATACAAAAATCCAGAACAAGTAGAATATATGGGTTGCTTTAGTGGGGAACATCCAATGTATTTTATCCGTCTGACCTTGTCTAGTTTATTTGGGGAACATGCTTAAAGTTAGTCCCCATTTAAATGCATACTTCCGGTCGAACTTTACGTATAAAAAAAAAATAACAAAAATTGTAAGTAAATACAGTCGTATTACAGAAATAAAAAATCGTACGAAATTGAAAAATGATTTGTTGCTTAATAACATTATTGAAAAATAACACAACAGAAATTAGTGATCAATATGAAATAAAAAAAATAAAACCAAAATTTAACTCGAAAATAACAAAAACAATTGATTTCTAAATGATCAACTATTGATTATTTTAATTGACCTATTGTCCGGGTTCCGCGCGAACGCAGCCCCGACTAACAAAAATTACACGCCCGAGATATCTACATTAGAGATATTCGCAGGATCAGCTGCAACCTTAGTGCAATGGTAGAGCCTCAGCCCGGAGGAACCGCCTTCGTGATCGCGGTAGCCTCGACGCCAAGTAAGTATGCCGAACGGCGTCCGGTCACCGCACTTGTATCAAATTCTGTCACGTTTCCCTAACGAGAATGTCGCCGAGTCCTCTCCGCCCCGCCGACGCTCCGACGCCATCCCACGGGCGCACCACGTACTAACTAGTACTCGCTCGGTACGAAAGATCCAGTAGGCGCTAGACACCACCTTATCGTTCTATGCAGATTCTGTTGCGCGCTCGACGGAAGAAATCGTTGCATATATTATCGTTAATTCAATTCAGTAGCATTGTTCATTTCTTCGAATTTAACATCGTTGTGCCTTTCGCGCATTTCGATAGTAAATTAATGTTCCGATTCGAAAGAGAAACAAAAAGATTTCAACATGGCGGACGCGTCGTCGATTTTGTCGGCAGTACCGCGTTTTCAAGAATCTTCGGCAAACGGGTTTTGAAAGTGTTGAAAGTTTTATACATGCGAGATGTTTATTATAGCGTAATGTGTCGGCAATAGCTTCAACTTTCTTGCATTTTACATTACCGGAAATGTTACAATGGTCGAGGTTATGTTATTAATATTGCAAATATGTCTACAAAAACGTCGAATTCTGAGAATATACCGGGTGGTTGTCTAAATCCTATGAAACGGCAGTAGAGTAGAAAGGTTTTCTCAGTTTATAAGTCATGTTTTCGCGCTTTATTTCATATTAAATTATCTATGGGTTGATTTATATTATTTTTTGGTTATT
This sequence comes from Trichopria drosophilae, assembly GCA_030407085.1. Lineage (NCBI taxonomy): Eukaryota > Metazoa > Arthropoda > Insecta > Hymenoptera > Diapriidae > Trichopria > Trichopria drosophilae. The sequence continues at coordinate 13,588,964 of CM059584.1, read as the reverse complement.
TCTGTTCAGTTTATTCATTTTTATGAAGAAAACGATGAAAATAACCGAATTAAAGTATTTTAGAAATGCAGCGAATCTGAGGATTAATAATTCGCTAATTCTTTACAAACATTTATTTACATTAATAACTATGCGAATTAAACTAATCAACAATCTGGGATAAATACAAAAAAATTATGGAAATATTTCATGGTAATTTTCTATTTATTAAAAGATTTAAAAGGATTTAAAATTCTATTTGTATCGTTAAAAAATATGATCTCAAAAATAAAAAAATAATTAAAAATTGTTTGTTTATTACAAGCATTCCACAAATTTGAAATTAATTTTATAACCGTTCGTTAATATGATTGTTAAAAACTACTAATCATGAAAAATGTCCATTGTTTAACCCTTTGAGTCACGCATTTTTCCTCTTGTCCCATTGAGCTGGAAATTGTTACTCGGGGGTTTTTGGGTTCGCTGTTTACGAATCTGAGCTTAGTTTTGTGAAATTCAAAATGGCGGACAAAATTTAAACATATACATGTATTTGGACAAAATTTGTTACTTGGGTGTTTTTGGGGTCGCTGATTACGAATCTGAGGTTAGTTTTGTGAAATTTAAAATGGCGGACAAAATTTAAAAATATACATGTATTTGGACAAAATTTGTTACTTGGGTGTTTTCGGGTTCGCTGATTACGAATTTGAGGTTATTTTCGTGAAACTGAAAGTGGCAGATTCAATAGGGTGGAAAAAATTTGAAATATGATTCTATTTGGACTAAATATATTACTCGGAAGTTTGTAGGATCGCTCATTACGTATCCGAATTAGTTTTGTGAATTTCAAAATCTCATATCTAATATAGCGTGTGAAAATCGTAAAATATTACTCTGAACAACATCCGGTATTCTGGAAATTTTTAGGTAGCTGACTGTGAATGCGATGTTACCCGCATGGAAAAATATATGTAAAGGATGTATGTAAAAATTGAAGCAATTATATGTCGCATATATGTAATAAATAATTTTAAAATGTCATTTTTCGTCGATATATATATATATATATATATATATATATATATATATATATATATATATATATATATATATATAAACAACGTACATCATTTTTTAATTGCATTCACGTATATATGAAATATACGATTATTATCACGCATAAAAGCATTTTCATTATATGTACAGATATAAAATGCAATATATGTAATATATAATGCACTTATTACATTTGTGTCCACTATATCACATCCGCCATTTTGAATTGCACAAAAGTAACCTTGGATTCGTAATCAGCGACCCCGAAAACCCACGAGTAACAAATTTTGTTCAAATACAGTTATATTTAAAATGTGTGTCCGCCATATTGGGTTCGTCGTGTTCAATTTCACAAAACTAACCTTGGATTCATAATCAGCGTCCCCGAAAACCCCCCAAGTAACAAATTTTGTTCAAATATAGTTAAATATAAAATTTCTGCCCGCCATATTGGATCGGCCATTTTGAATTTCACAAAACTAACCTCAGATTCATAATCAGCGACCCCAAGAACCCTTATTAAAAAATTTGCAGAAAAAAATATTGGATAGTTTTCTTAAAACTGCATTTATTTGAAAAAAATGCGTTTTTTTAACTTTTTTTTATTAATAACAATTATATTATTAGCAATAATGGAGAAACAATTTTTTTACTGATTATTAGGATCTATATATGTAACATAAAAAGATTTGATCAAAATAGTTCTTAAATTTCACGAGAAAAACAGCAAAATCTAAGTAAATGTTGGTGGGACGACGCCTGATGGGACGCAAAGGGTTAACAACAAAAATCATTAAATGAGTTATTCCATGTAAAAAATATCAATGTTATGGTCCATGTCACTCAATTCAAATATTTTATTGATATATGTGCAAAATATTGTGGTACAATAATTTTCGAAAATTGTGAAAATGGCGGCTTTGACGTCACAATTACTGAATTTTTTAAAAATCGCCTCATATATTTGTGTAATTATCGCATTTAAATGTGGACTGAAACCATTTCAAATTTTTCAAAATTTGTAGGTGGGGTCTCCGATTTTTATGTAAATTTGAGAAGTTGATAAAAATCAATATAAAAACGTTTTGCTAGTAGTTGTGCGAAAAAATTATAAGCATCCTGGTGTCAAAATAATGTTATCACAAAAAACACAATTATTTTTAAAGGCCTATTATTTCATCATGAATCAATGTTTTTCTTGTATTAAGTAGCATTTTCAATGCTTTTTCGAATCCCATTTGGAATTATGAAAAATGCTGAAAATGTACAAAGTGGCAAAAATTTTTTTTAAAATTAAACTCATTTTTTTTCTTTTTTTTTTAAATTTATTTGTATTGAAAAATTTTATAGCATCCTTCATGGAATCGTCAATTCATTTATTTTGCGTAAAAAATATACAACCAGTACATTCGATGGTATTCTGCAGAACTTTTTCAGCTTATTCGTGTTAAAAAAGTGGCACGTATCAAATGGAAGAACTCTCAATTAATTTGTGATTATATTGTTTTTAAACACTTGCGTGCAAATGTATTCGGCTATCACGATCGACCTATAAGTTACATATTTCAGATGTAGAATCATCCGTTCTCAAAAATATTAAATCATTTTGGAGTTACGTGAGTAATCTTAAAAAACAATCAGGATTACCTAATAACATGTACTGGGGAGATTAAGTAGCTTCTGATAGTCACATTATTACGGACTTATTTTCGTCTTATTTTGCATCCGTTTATAAAGGTTTAACACCTCCCTTTTTGAACACACGTAAGTGCGTGACACAATATTTAACTCGCTCTGTATTACGTTCCGCAAGGTTCTCACTTGGGGACCCTTCTTTTTATTATATTTATAAATGATCTTCCTGACTGTATACGATCAGCCAAATGCCTGATTTTCGTGGACTATATTAAACTATTTTATCAAATCCAAAGTCCGCTCGATGCGTCAAAACTGCAAGTAGATACAGTAGGGTCTCCCTTATTGCATACTGCAGATTTTTCAAAATGGCGGCGGTCTCCCTTATTCTCTACTTCCCCTTTACCCCCACTCTTAGCGGTCGACGGTCAACAACGGTTCGCTCAGACGCGAAGGTTAGGTTAGGACGCAATGGAGGAGGGAAGCCGACCGAAGGGGAATATATGCAATAAGAGATCCTAAATCCAGAGAATAAGAGATGTGTAGAGAATAAGGGAGGATTCAATAAGGGAGACCTTACTGTATTAATAATGTACTCAGTTGGTCTAGAGCCTTCATGTAATTTGATTATTGTCTTAATAACTTTCCCTTGACTAGAGTTTAGTCCACGCTGGATTTAGGTATTGTTAATAATTCTTTTACATTTACTGACCATTTGAATACAATTATTGTTAGAGCTTTGCGGTTAAGTGGTTTTATCAAGAGGGCAACGTCTGATTTCCACAAGCCAGATATTATCTTATACCTTTATAAAATGCTTGTGTTGCCTATTCTATCCTACGCATCGGTTATTTGGTCTCCATATAGTCAAGTAGCGTTTAACCAATTTGAATCCGTCCAACATAAAATGTTGAGGTATATTTGTTCCAAAACCGATAACCCTATAAATTTTACTAACCACAATTATAAGCCGATTATGCGTAATCTTGATTTAACGACAATAAATGCCTAAAAAAAATGCAATTTTCTTCAACCTCAATGTTTAAAAGTTCTAGAATAATGCCCATATACATTTATTTAAAAAATACATTTTATATCTATATTTTAACATGTGTATAATTTTGTAATCCTACTCCGGAAGAAACCTTACATGACAAAATTCAAGTATCGTTGGATAGTTTAGTGGAAAGTAACGAAAAGAAGTAATTCTTTGGTTAGGTATCCCCTATTAGTATTGTTAATTGTAATATTTTTACTTAAATTAATGTGTAATAGAAGTAGTCAACTTCACTTAAGTTTATGGGCAATTTGCAGCAATTTTTCGATTAAATTTTAATAGGAATAAGTTTCCTACTATCTATATTCTGTGCTGTTTGAACTATTTTAGGACATCTACTGCAATTGATGAAATGCAGTTGTGGACCTGTTGAAGTATGCAGAGTAGTTAAAAACTAATCATTTTTACCGAGAATATGTTGTCGGTATAGTGACCGCGCCGGATGCTACGTCCGTACAGTGCCTGTAACGTATAGCGCGGGACAAAAACTGAAATATTAAAAAACCCTGGTCTTGGCGCAAAAATTTTTTTTCACTTGTTTTTTACCAAGGTTATAGGGAACATTTAGCGGTAAAAATAATTAAAAAATCACATGGAGAACACAGTTAAAATCGCATTTGTTTATAAAAAATGTTTAAAAAAATGACTTGCATACATTTGTTTTCTAGTTTTATCAGATCAAGTTTAAGAACATTCATTTATGGCCTGACTCAGAAAATTTCATTAAATTTAATTAAAAACTTTAGGACTTATAAATATTTAAATAAAAAGTTGCTTAAAATTTTAATTAATAATAACTATTGCAATAAATTAAATATTCGCAAAATCTTTTGTGGACATGTTTCCGGGTACCAGAACATTAAAATACGATGATTAACTTCAACATTTGTAACTTCATGAAAATTGAGGGGGCCACTTCAGGAATTTTGACTCTATACCGATTTTCTGGGTGCACCTCAAAAACCCGAAAAATCACGAAACGGACACTTCAAAAATCCGATATTCAAAAACATGACATTTCAAAAAACAGACATTCAAAAATTAGACATTTCTAAAACAGGCATTCAAAATATGTCTGCATTTTGAATGGATTTTAAATGCCTGTTATAGAAATATCGGGTGAACCTCAAAAACCCGACATTCAAAAACCAGACATTTCAAAATACATTTAGACATTCAAAAAACAGTTAGACATTCAAAAACCACACTACATAAAAAAAAACGATCTCGAGTCGCCATCCTTGAGGTCTCACTACAAGGTCATTTCAAGGTTACAATTGTTTGACCAAAGGATTCATTTTGTAGGCCAAATCAGTTTGACCTCCGGATTATTTAGAATTCAATCATTAATTACATTTTCAGAATATCTACATTTTGAAATGTCTGTTTTGTAATTTGTGTGGTTTTAAGGTGCACTCGATGTTCATTATTATATTTAGCACATCAAAATACATCAGAAAATATATGTCCACTCAGGACTTCCAGACTGCCTTTTCGGAAGTGCACCCAAAATTTCTTATTTGGCTAATATTTGCAGATAATCTTTTTCCAAATTTTATTAGCTTTCTTAAAAAAATGCATTAGAATCGGTCGACTAGTTTCGCCGTTATCTTAATTTGAACCAAGTTGTGCAGGTCATTCCCATAGTGAGACAGTTCAAATTGCCGACTTAACAAACAAAGATTTGGTTTATGGTACCCCTTGGAAGACATTACAGTTTTATTTTATTCGGCATATAGTGGATGAGCTATTTTCGTAATTTTTACGTTGGATTCGTGATCAGCGACTACGCGGTAAATAGTTTCTGCAAAAGAAGTTATTTTATAGTTAAACGTACAGTGGTCCCCATCCTAACGCATCCCGTCCTAACGCATATGTCCGTCCAAATGCATATTTCTTTCCCGTCTAAATGCATAAGTTCCCCTTCGTTCCTCTCCCCGCAACACGATTCTTAGATGTTAGCGTTGCTATAGCAATATAATATAAATTTAACTATATTGAGACATTTATGCGCATTGCTCATTGTGATAAATGCAAAGACTTTTGCCATAGTGGAGGTTGAGGGAGGATATGCTTTTGGACGGTGGCGGCCATATTTGATGGAACGAGACATATGCGTTAGGACGAGGACTACTGTGCGTTTATAAGAAAATTGCATCACTGATCCGCTATAGGCTAATAGGTCAGAAATGTGCATTCGAACCATAGTTACAGTAGACGTTCGATATAAGAACCGATCGGTATAAGAACACTTTTTTTATCATTACAGTGCCTATGAACATTCGAGATGTATCCCCTCCATACACTTTTTGCTGGTATGAACCGTTCCGCGCATCCGTCGAGTCCACCTATACATACATAGATACATACAAGAGAAGGGAGGGGAGCAACAATTCCCCTCCAATGGTTCTTATATCGGCGCTTGGCGGTGAAACACGGAACGGACGTAGTTCTTATATCGAGCGTTTTATTCAAAATTAGAGGAATATTTTTAACTTTGATTCGGCCATTTTAAAATAATCTACAATTGGCACCCTAGTCATCGGTAACGATTAAAAAGGCGTTAGTAAAATGGGTTGGATAAGGAGATTACGAGGACGAACCAAGAGGGCGCTACTTAAGGAACGGGAGTTCAGGGAAGAGAGGTGGGTAAGGGCATAAGGGAGGGGCAGAAGTGGAAATAGAGAAGTACAGGAAGTAGACAAAGGAAAAGAGCGTGAGTCGTTAAAAGTTCAAGACGCGTTAGCGCGAAACAGTTTGGACGTAATAGCCAAAGTTGGCCTCCTTGTGTCCCCGGCCGGGCCAAGAGCCGAGTCGTACCGCACCAGTTTCCCGGCCTTTATTATTTTATATTTCGTGTCTCGCGGGCGACCGTCGGGTGGAGATAACAGAAATTATACCTATCCCCTCGAAGGTGAAACAACCGTTAGTGCGACGCGAAACTTTAATTCGTCGGGCAGGAAAACTGCGATTTCATCTCCGTGAGAAAATCGCAGTCTCTTACCGCAAACCGCGTTCCGGAGGGCGGCTGATGCTCTTGGCAATTTCGAACGCTTTTCCCTTATTTTCATTTTTTTTTCGGAAGCGCGCTTTAATCGCGCCTCTTATTAGAAAACTCGCTAGATCGAGCAATCTCCAGTCATATCTGCACTCATTCGAGCAAAATTCACCTCTTAGCTATGCTGCGGCTGGCAATTCGACTTATTCCTCGTTATTAATCGCCGGGTAATTTCCATTTTCGACTTGGAGAAACGGCCACCGAATTCCCAGGCGATTAGGTAAATGGGCGAGGATTCCAACGTCGATGACGCCAATTACAAACGTTCATACGTGATTGAATCTATGGCATTTAATTGATATCTAAAAATAGTTGAGATAAATAGAATATTTCTTTCGTAATATAGAAATAAAAAAAGTTAATGGAACTCTGAAAATATTTAAATGAAATTAACAAATCGGAAAAATTGTATTTGACAGAGTGTTACAATTAAACATTGTAAATCATCCCATACAGTAGTTATTTTTACTATGGGAACGGGTTATCAAGTGTATTAAAAATATTTCACTGTTTATACGTTTTTAAAAGGACTATTTACTTGTCAAACTGTGATACTTGATATTTGAGGTTATGTATACGATGGATAAGAAAATATAAATAGGGGCCGAGTCCTCACAATTCCAGCAATTCCTTCGTGTTGGTCATTTTTTTATATTTACAAATATCATGGGATGTTTTCGATGGCCATTTCTTATAAAGAGAAATGTTAGAGAAGAGAAATGTTAAAATAAAGGAAGGCTCTACGACAAACTTACTGAAAATTCCCATGATTTCCATTTCCCAGATAATTTCTCGTATAGAAATTTTCAGTGAGGAATCCTTTGCTCGAAAAGTTAATAAAAAGAATCTTGACTTCTCGTACAATTTCTAGAGTAAACATGTGCAATTGTCCTCATTATTAATAACATTTACCCCTTAAAACACTTTACAAACAATTACCATGCAAAACAAATTAGGGTCGGTTTCGGAACAAACTGATAGTTTTCATATAACGGCCCTAGTAGATACCTCCTAATATGGGCCACGAGTGGAAAACTCGCGGGGGCCACGCTAGAATTGTAATGTTTTTCCCGGCAGCGCCATGTCTGCATTCATGGCCCATGGATGGCGCTCGCACGGCCCATGATAGTGATTGGACATAACCTCATTCTGCACTATTGCTAAAGAAGAAATTATGATATGATTTAGGATTTCTTTCCAAAACTGTTATCTGGGACGCGCCACGTAAGCGCCACATGTGCAGACCTGGCGCTGCCGGGCAAAACGTTACAATTCGAGCATAGCCCATGGGAGTTTGCCACGGAAAGGACATACGTGGGGCGTTTCTAGTTCTTTATCGGTGACCGTCGAAATCCTCGACGACAGCGACAAAATCCCCAAGTACATAATCCCCGAAGTCAAAATCCTCTACTCCTATAATCCCCGAATTCAAAATCCCTTCTCACAAAAAACTCTGAATTTACAATTGAAGCTGCACAAAAGGTTGATATTGTTTATTTTGTATTTAGAATTAAGATATATTATAAGGTTAGGTTAGGTTAGGTTAGGTTAGGTCAGGTTAGGTTAGGTTAGGTTAGGTTAGGTTAGGTTAGGTGGATATCTTCCACCCCTTTGGTTGATCTTTGGTGGGACGCTTATTGGCCGAAATTGTGCTACTCGAGAGAGCTACACCCTTATACTTCCACCATGGACTGAGGTAACTTGTAATAAAAGTAGATGTTTTGAAGGGTGATTTGGACGAAGAAGGGGATTTTTCATTCGGGGGTTTTAGTGGTAGGGGATTTTGAACTTGGGGATTTTTAATTCGGGGATTTCGGACGGTAACCTTCTTCATCAGGGGGATCATAAAAATGTTGACCTTCTTTATGATGCTTAACAAATGCGCAGCGGAAACATTGGTCACAAACTGTAAGTTAAGTATTTTTAAGCCACCCAAGTCCCTCTAAACTAATTTGTAGCACATAAAAAACCCGCGAAATATCGTAGCCGTATCCTCCACGGGAAATATAATACAAAATCATGTTAACTTATATTAGAAACACTGCAAGCAAGATGTTATCAGCTATTTATTACATTTTGAAAAATCTGGAAATTTAGTGGTTTTCTGTCATTGGTTCGGTACCTGCAACGTCAGCGTTAGGTGAAGATGATGAGAAGAGAAGAGGTGCAGAGATAGATGAATAGAGTGAGACCAATTGCTAATGGCCTAACGGTACGAGACGAAATGGGATAGGACGGTCCGGTGATTAATTGTGTCACCCATGATTACATCACGGCCCATGCAGATTCACTATATTATATACGCTCATACATGCGTGCATGCACGGATTACGCGTTACGAGCAACGCAACGCGTATCTACTCATGCGAGTTTACGTACGCTCGAGGAAACACACATACGTGTTCCGACGGCTGGACGAGACAGTCTGTGCGCCTGAAACGCATCCAGAAATCTGTGATTCCATGTACTGTCTGCTGCTTCTGTCGCCAACTAAATACAGAGACAAACGCAGGGGATTCATTTATCGAACTGACACACTAATACAAGTGCGCGCTCAACCCCAGCCAAGACGAAAATTGCTAGTGTTATATAATGAAAAAATCGAAAATCTGATTAAATATATTGCGTTTCAAATGATCCATCACTAAATAACGAAAATTTTGAGTTTCAGAGATTCCAAGGCAGGGTGAGAATGATAGAACATTTTTATTTCGAGATACATGCGATTGAAGTTTGCGACCTACCTGATCGTTGCTGAAACCGATATGCTCTAGCGTTGATACCCATAGCGTTTTTCGAATTTCAATTTTTAATTTTAACAGTATTTTTTGTTAAAAGATACTTTTAATAACTTCAAAACATCCAACCATCTACATACGGATTAAGAAGTGGAGCAAAGACCACCAAATAGGAACTCATTTCCGACTGTTGACTATCATTCCTGACAATTGTCCTAACGTTATTTTTGCCCAAACCCAACTGTATTCTTTGTACAAAAGAGGTAAGGGCAGGTGAATTTAATTTTCAATTAGGGTATATGACCGCACCTTATCTCAACAAATGTAAATAGATCAATACCAATAAACAGATATAAAGAACCATAAATCTAAGAAATTTCCAACGAGGCACGTTTCCTTTATCTTCAACATGAGCGCGGAATTACAATCGATTATTTCACAAATAACTTCTGAAGATTAAAAAACTTTGGAACTGAATTTCAATTAAACAGCTCCAATATTTCTTCGATTATTGGATCACTTTGGGGCGTGTCATCTGGCATTGGTACCTGATGATGAATCGCGAAAGCTATGAAATCCTTAATTTTGCATTCCCAAGCATACCAGAAGCAATTATTTTCCTGAATAAAATGCATCTGCATTATGCAATAGTATCTGCATTCTCTGAAAATACAAATGTAGATCACTAAATGGTAAAAGGTCGCTATGGCAAAACAAAAAATGATTTACGCTACTGATTTCCTCGCTTGCAAATTGGAAAGGAATGCTTTATAGTAGTAAAAAATATAAGTCGGTTAAAAGAAAGAATGGATAAATTAAAGTTATAGGAAATTTCCTTAAATGTGTCCAACATGTTACCATGAATAAAAATCCGTTCTTTGTATTTTCAAATGGATGATAATATAGTACAGCAGTCCCCCGTCCTCCCTTAGGTTATATACTTGAGGCAAGCAAGATGTCGGCTCCCCTCCTTAAGTTATGTGTTCTAGCAACGAAAATAGACGCATATTCGTTAGTTCTAGTCAACAGATATGATAGTTCACATGGTGATGCAACATGTTATGTATTATAATAGCGGTATATAATTTAAGGGGAGGAGGATGACTATACGACTTCCGAGAGAAATGTAAATAAGGGGAAACAATTTAAGGAAGGGAATGGTTGCAATCGTATACCAATCGCATCCCAAAAAGATCCCAATCGTATCTCATATCCACAAGATCCATAGGAGATAGTATGCGATTGGGATACATTTGGGATACGTTTGGTATGCGATCAGTATTCGGTTCCTCCATAAATTAAACGAAACCAATACTACATCAAGTTAATATAACATACGCTATGGACTAACTGTGGTTCTAGTAATAAAAAACAAGGAAAAATAGAGAAACGGAAAAATTATTTCCACCTTTTAGTAGCCACCTAAAATAAGTGTAAACTGCAATGCTTAGACGAAGAGGCGGCTCCATGCAATTTGGGGTTGAAAATTATCCCTTCTATAATGTCAGTAGTTGAAACTAGATTAGGTGACTGCTATATTTACTTTCTCTAGTTAGGTTTATATCTACGAAGTTACTGGCCCTTATTTTGTATCCACTTACACACCTTCAGACTATCACAGACAGGCCTGATGCTCCGGATCTCGCTATTGTATTGATACTTTCTTACGGATTTAATCCTAGATTTATTTTCTATGTATTGTCATTATATGGCTGTTTTTCCATGGGCTGTTTCTTCCATGGTCTTTTTTATCCAGGTAATTTTTTCCGGTAGTTTTTTCTGTGGAGTTTTATTCCGCCGACCAATTTATGAAAATAAATCACTGTAACGCATTAAAAATACACCTAATTTTCGATGTTTTTTTGACTGAATGATAAGGTCAATAGAAAATTTGAGAAGTAGGTTTTATAATGATAGTATTTAGATATAACAGGTAATTTTTCAACTAATATTCCATGACGACATAGCGGCTCCGCATCAGTTGTTCACTTGCCTTTTTTGTTAGCCCGGTCATCTGGCCTCCTTAATTTCTTATCTGAAACCAAAAACCACAAATTTTTAGTTATCGACTACGTGAGGGAGGGACGTAATCTTAATCGATGAACTGCAGCAATCTTTCATTCTGCACAGCAGGTTTCTCTTAGTATGGCTGTAATCATAAATTTCTCAGTGTAAACTAAAAATCGGTATACAATTCAGTACAAAGTAAACCTGATATATTTCGGAAGGCACATTTCACACTCAATCCAGCTTCACGTGAATAGTTACACGACTTTATTCCCCTTCCCCTCGGTACTATTAAGTACTGTATCATAAAATTCATAAGATTGTTGTTTTATTTGTATAATGTTTATAAATAAAATGCAGTAGAGCCAGCTCTAAATATCAATATCACAAGACTGCCCGTTACATAATTTCTATTCAACTAAAAAGCAGTCAAATTTTTGTTCATGATTAACAGTGGGATACTCACGTTCTGAATTCAAATTTTTGTCCTAAGTAGAGTCATATTACATTCGATAATCGAATCGATACACCTGACCGTCAGAAATATCGGTTTAATAAACGAACGACGAGTCAAAAATAAAAATTACAAATCCCGCGCTTTGGAAGGTAATGCAACTAGAAGATTTTAATAAAAGATACAATAAATTGCCTTCGCCCGTCTTCCGACGAGAACCGTGGCCGATATACGTCGATATCCTGCTATGAATTTTTATGAATTTTCCTCTAGCGTACAGCTTTCGACTTATTCCCGGCGTATAACGAATAGGAATTAGGAATTCCCATCTTCTTATGCCGTTGGCGGAATAAGAGTGGATTGCTAGGATTTTTCTCGGCTCTGCCGCCCAACGCGGCTCACCAGCCAGTTGCAGTTCACCGATCGATCGTCCCTCGTGGGGCAGCCCGAGTGAGAGTTTCAAGAGTTTTCCCCATCGTTTTTTCTACAAATTTTACGCATTTTCTCAGTAATAAAAGTGACATAACTTTCCTCCGACCCCCGACGGCTTTTTAGGATTCGCGGGACACTGCTGTTTTTGCAGCAAGTCCGCCAAAACGTTTTCCGATTCATCCCCATTATTACCGTCGATTGTTCTCCAATTTCGGCTTTATTCCCTTATTTTTATTACACCGAGATCTATTGTTCCTAGATCTGTAGAGCGAGCATCGATTCTTTCCCCGGCTTTATGCGGACTATTCGTCTTTGACCTTAATTTGGAGAATGGACAAATAAACTGAGGAATATATCTCAACCCTTCCCAACTCAAACAATTGTTAGAATCTTTTATTAAATATTATTAATCGGTTTATAAAGTATATGATTTGGTGCGTTTCGCATTTTGTAAAAAACGTCAATTGCTGATGAATAAAGACATTTCTATTAGAAATGATCATCCAGTTGAATAATAAATTGTTTTCCCGAATTGGTTGCCTATTTTGGACTGAAAATTCATGGCGTTGTCTTTTCTATTAAAAAATTCTTGATATTTTATTTCGACCGTGAATGCTGGATTATCTTTCTTCATTCTATCGCTCGTTTTAAAATAATACGCAGTAGTAAGGAGAGAAAAAACTATCAATTCTAAAGAGTGCCCATGTCCGAATACTATTGAAGCATATGCCCAACAAGATTACAATGTCTTAAGTATCGCTTACAAATTTTATGAATGATTTATGTAATTATGCACACATAAACAATCATGTATCCGTAATGAAAACAAACACCGACAAGCAAGAGAGAGATATGGGAAGATAATAATAAACACTGAAACTTAATTTAGAAAATTCCAAACAAATTTAACTAGAAAACAATAAACGTTGAGGGCAATATCACAAAGTTTAAATAATGTGCTGTTGTTAACCTCTCCATATTTATAATTCTATCAAATTATACTATACAAAGATAAAACTCATAATCATAACTACATAAAAAATGATATAAAATGTAATAAAAAGTCAACCCATTAACACATTAACATTAATAATTATATATGCAGGGAATGGATTTCCATGCAATTTTTAACGTTTTAAAATATATAGAGATTAAACCCGGAGTACTGATTGATATGAAAGTCAAAACCACTTCATAAGTATATACGCGTTCACGAAATTCAAAATGGCGAACACTGGAACGATGCCAAACACACCGCATTCAAATATAGCTCACTTTTACAAAAGCTGATTTATGGAGGTTTTTAATATCGCTGATTTCCGATATAAGTTATAAATGTCAGGATTAAAAAGCGGCGGATTCGGTGCGTGCAATAATTGAACAAACTGAATTCCGTGAAATAGCACCGGGCGTCAATGGCTAAAAATTACGTCCTTCGTTTACAAATACGTATAAGATTATAATCGATGGTATAGTGATTACCGCACAAACGTTTTGTAAAATAATATTGTAACAAATATTTTTATAAACTAATGTAAAGATTACGAAAACGTATAAGTAGAAGATAATGCTAGTAGTTCAACAAATGAGCGGGGCTAATCTAAACACCTATAATTAATAACGAACGTAAATTTGCTAAAGTATGATCACAGATAAGAATAAACTTTTCCTTTGGAATTTGTTTCCCGCATCTTTTGGAAAGAATTCTTTAATTTACATACCCGCACACCTGCACGCGCCTACGGCTAACTTAATACCTTTCCGAGGTAATTAAAGAGGTAAGTTTTAGTAAAAGTGCGCGGAGATTATAAAGAGGTAGACAGGAGGTGCCCGAAAAAGGGCATGCACTTTATTTGCGTCATATGCGCAAGTAATTTGCGTGAAAAAGAAACATAAAAGGGTGCTCATATTACAGGAATATTTTTCAAAACGCCTATTTGTAACTACGAGCATGTAAGGAATCCCGGCAAAAACATTTCCTTGCCCTGAGTTGTTGTTTCGAGAATATAAACAGCTCCGGAAACATTTTTCACTCTTTTCACGCAGAATGAGAACAATATTTCAGGACAATTTTCAAGATGTCTGAACGTTATGCTGTCTAAACTTATTTACAAACTATACACATCGAGTTTATTAATACTGATGTACATTTTAGATAAAATATTAAATAATTAAATCGCTTTTTCTTTTCCAATTAATTGTGAACCCTGCGATATCTCCATTTTAATTGTCATTTCATTTTGTGAACCATTCTTCCATAATGTATTTATAATATTCTAATTGTATTCATTAATAAAATTCGAGATAAAACGAAAACTTTATAAACACCGTAATACCGATAGCATTATGCCTGATATCTATCATTTAATTTGATTGATTTCTTCATTATGTCTACTACTAATTTGTCAGTGTGTGTGTGTAAGATATTGTTGTTTACATAATATAATGACACAATCATTTGACTAAATGGGAAGGGATACAAATTAATGCAAAGTTATTTGGAATATTCACTTTGACTTTTATTTCTAAATTTATACATAGTATCTTTACAAATCATACCATAATTTAAGTACGGCCCCAAACATTAAATTCAAATCTTAATTGACATTTAAGGAGGGAAGGTCCCGAAACGAGGTAGATTTTCAAGAATTTTTTTTTGAGGTGAATAAGTGTTGTTTTTTTGTTTAAAATCTTTTATTGTGAGTTAGATACACCCTTAGTACACGATGTTGTTTTTTTTTGTTTTTAACTCTCAAAATAGCGGTGCTGTACTGCGTCAAACTCGAGTGTTTTTGAAATTTACTTGCAGGATGGCGGCTTTGTTTTTTATCTGTAACAAAAAATTGAAAGAAGTTTTGTAGTAACATTATTTTTAATACTCCACAACTACAAAACCAAAAAAAAGTAATTTTTACAAAAATGAGAGAGATTTTTAAAAATTGAACGTTTTTTGTTAATTAATTTGTTCGAATAAATTCCGTGATTTGCATTAAAAAATCCCAACCATAGGTTTGGAGTATAGTCAGATGTTTGAAGAAGACTTCCACAAAATTTCAAAGCAATCAACAAATTATTTTTTGAGTTACGTGCAAGCAGTATGAAAAAATGGTGTTTCGAGAAAGGCGCGTTTAAAGCTACAAAACTGAGCGTATACCTGCGGTCGACAATATGTTGACATTTCAAAACTAATAAAGATTTTATTTTAAAACTTTAAAGAGACATCCTTGAGATGTTCTAGTGTTACGTGGATTGATTTCGATTCATTTTTTATCTTTATTATTAATAATTTTCTTAAATCAGATTATATGCACTATTCTATATTTACCATTATATTCCAACAGCTCACTCGTTTATGAAATTGAAACTATGAAATAAAATACTACGTTTTATTAACACTATCAAAAAATACTTTATTGTGTAGATCTAGCCTCAGTGACGAGCTCCGGCTCAAGTCGCTTCCTGGACACAAGTGACCAGTTGACGAAAAAGGTCGTTGTGTCTTCTCAACTTTTAGAACGTTCGCGAATACCACCGAATTTGACATTCCGGGAAATATTACTAAATGTCAACGGTGACAGCTCGTTCGAATATCAAATTATTATACAGTATCAATACAACTAAACCTAAACTCATACACTCATACAACGCTCGCTTGCTACTCTACAAATACACAAAGATAGCATTAACTTTTAAACGGACCGAATATATTATATCTCGCAATTCAAGCGATACGTAACACTAGAACAAGTACAAACATTTTCAAAACATCGAAAAAAAAATGTTCGGGACCTTCCCCCCTTAAATAGATATTTGAATAATACACAAAGGTTTATACAGCTCTTTATGAAATATATCTTTAATTACAAGTACATTCACTATTTATTATTAGACGTGGTTCTAAAAATTATTTACATAAATATTCGATACAAGAATCATTCATATCTGAACACTTGTATGTGATAAAGGATAATATGTATTAATCATTTTTAAAACCACATACATACATTCACGTGAGTGTACAAAATATGACCCTTACGGAAATGCGAAAACGTGTCAGGAGCGTATGAACGAATAAAGGTATAGTCGAGGGAAGAGAAACAAGATCAAAGCGAGAAAGAGTCACGCGCAATAACAGAACTCTTGGAGGCTGGCCAAAGTGTCGCTGGTTATATTATAGTCATTACGTACAACTTATCGGAGACATGAGGCGCACGAACGAACATTTCATTTTTTTCACCCCAATATATTGTGGCCCAGGGGTAGGAACACACTTTTTTATGATTTCTTATCAATAAAAATGTGCTCAGGAATTTCTATAAACATTCATGCCAACGTTTCCTTTATTTGTCAACTTCAAAAAATGTATAAGTATTGTCTTCTAAGCAAATTTCTCAGGTTCTTCATAAACAGCTGCAGTAAAATGGCGATTGAATTCCTATTGCTGAAATCTGCTTTGCACGGAGAAAGGATAAAAGAAAACTTACTTATAATTTCAAAAATAATATATTTTATTCAATATACAATTACAAAATGTATAATTCTAACAAAACATCAACCATTCCACACTGAGAGAAGTTTAAGACATCAGCTATAATGGGTATAGTGCAGCAGAGGTGCTATGCCCTAAGACACCCACCGCGCCACTTTTTAAGACGGCTGCTGTTCCAAAATAAAAGACGACTGTTATACCACCACTCCATTTGTACATAGTATGGCCACCGTCCCTTTCCAATGGAACATCGGTTGTCCGTATTTAACACAACTTATGTCCCAAACTACGGCAGCCGTTATCTTAATTTACGAATGGCAGCCATCTCCCGTTTTGCACCGCAGTTATCTCTACTAGCATGTCTGTAAACTTAAATTTTTCTCCGTGTAGACTATGTTATTATTGCTGGTGTCTGCAAGAGATGATTTAATTCACTTTGAATATAATATTATATTTTCTTCACACCGGGAGGAAAGCAGCAACTTTCCTCCCGCAAGCGGAAGGAAAGATGCCGCTTATCCTCCCGGCCATAAAGAAAAATCGTATACTTCCCTCGGGAAGTAAAAAAGAATGCCTCAGACTACATGTTTTTCACCCTCGGCTTCACCTCGGGTAAAAATTACACGCAGTCTGAGACATTCTTTATTTTACCTCCCTCGTTGAGTAATATACTATTGTTTAGCCAGTTTCGAACAATAAGCCAAAGCCATTTTGTAAGGAGGAAAAATAATAGACTCATATAATTTCAAAACTAATATACTTTATTCAAAAACGTAATAAATGTACATTTTTTTGACGTTACATAAACGTAGCAAAAGATCAACGTGTCTTCGCTGGAAAATTCTTCATCAGTCTTGATATCTGTAAGGGTATAATATAATTTTATTTACTTTGAACAGAACTGTGTATTATTTTTACAAGTTTCAAATGATTATTGGAGCCACTTTTGTATGGAATTTGAATAAAATACGTAACCAATGTTAAAAATAATGTTTTATTTGATAAATGTACAATTCTATAAAATTACAGCATTGCGACAAAACGTCAATGATTCCCCTTTGGCAAATCCTCGCGAATCGGAATACCATTTAAATGTTCACTGAAAGAAATTGTAGGACAATATTAAATAGACATTGTTGAAGACGAATACAGGCTCGTTCGTACTTTTATTTCGTTGTTGATCGTTGCTCATGTCCTCATAGAATACGTTCTCATTGTGCGCATCACATTTTATATTATGCGTAGCCTCGCACAAAATGGAATATCGGCGCGCTACGGGTGTCATTTTAAAAGCACCTACAAACTCGTATTATTGTTCGTGAAATTCAAAGTGCACTCGCGAGACCGAAAGGATTCCAAGCACGACCATTAGCCACCGTGCAACGTCGAGATAAACAGCACAGTGTCGTTTGGTTGTAGTTTGTAGTCTCCCTGGCCCTGCGGAAAAACGAAAATGAAGAAAAAATAACGACATGAATGCCATAAACGTATGGTTCGCAACTACAAAATTGCGAAAGATAATTGGCTGCTATTTTATATGCACACTACAAGGATAACAATTTCGCCAAATGTAAATGTATAATTGGACAAAATCGAGAAGTATGCGTTGTCTACAATCGTGTGTTTTCCAGCTTTGTATAGACAATTTTTCATATAAAGAATATTTTAAAAAGTTACATTACGTGTTTTTGCAATCTTACCAGCAATTCCCAGTCCGCTTCATTGACCAGCACTAAAATACCTGGTCGCCTGAAAGAAATTCATGTTCAACGGTTAATTAAATGTCATAAGTTAATTAGAATACAGAAATTAAAAATAAAATGGTAAGTCAACAGTCAAGATTGTTGCTTTTTCTTTGTATGTTTTGACCATGTCATATTGATTTTCTTTATTTTAATTTTTCGAGTCCAGCAATGTGACGCCTCCTTCATTATTTTAAACGCTTCTTCTCATCGTCACCTCAGCGATATAAGAAAAAATCGCATAATTCGAGTAGTGGTGGGAAAACGGAAGAGGGAAAAGTTATAATAGAGAAAGGACAAACTAAAAATAAAGGACGTACGTAAAATAAGGGGAGATCTAGTGAATGTGGCTTAATGGTCCAGTTCTCTCACTTGATAGTTGAGGGCCCTCGAGTGCCCGAAGTGCAGCAAGGGAGCGGGCAAAAGACAAGCAAAGCGTTGATCAAAGTTATAGAATTTCCGAATGGGTTTCTACAGACTATTTTTGTATGGAATTATTCTATATTTCATACAATTTCCTCACATTTATTTCTCTCTGCAAAGCCATCGGCGGGTCGAAAGCTCTTTAAAAAACTCTTGATGATCAACTAAACTATTACTACATTCAGGTAAATATTTAATTATAGAGTCAGAAGTAATAAATTTCCTCCTTACTTAATTCTACTTAATTTAATAAATAGTCTTCATTCAACTAAATATTTAGTAACAATATTTTGCTAACTAAATATAGAGATTTTCTTTAATGTAACGTTATACCATAATGTTAATTAATTTTTGCAAAAACTGTGAGGTTTAATTCTACTATTTTCAAATTAAAGAAACGTCATTATTGATTATTGATAAATAGAACTGTAATGATCTATTAGTGGGTATTCTAAACAGAAAACAAATTATTAAAAATAGTAGTAGATATCCATTCCTTACAAATTGTACAGAAAAGTTTCTTACTTCAAAAGAGAAACCATTGAAAATACTGAAATAAGAATTTTGGAAAATCTAGTTCATTCATATTATAAAATATAATATCCCAGTTGTACTTGCAAAAAGTAACATGCAAGAGTAAAATATTTATACTATATTACCCTTTTTATCTTATTTATATTACAAATTGCAAGAGCTGAACCTACTGAAACTATATTACGAAAGATTCTATCAAATTACTAATTATTTTACGAACAAATTTCACGACTTCTTACTAATGACAACAAAATTTAAAGACTTAAGAGTAGAAAAGTTCTTCACTTTCTGATCTCTCCAATTAAACCAAGAACAATAATTTTAATTAAAATAGAAGTTGTCATAAGAATAAATACAATCAAATTCAAAATGGAAAAATTAATTTATTTGTAAATACTATCCTTCAAAAAACTCATTATGTCTATAATTGCAGTAATTAATAAGTTTCTAATTCATTAATCCAAATGAATTCTTCTTTTATCTTTATGGAAATAATAAAAAGTTCTGTAATTGTATCATAATTGTAGACCTTTTTATTTTTTCTACAAATGTTGTTTTGTATTCGATTTAAAATAGTACATACAAGTATATTACATTATTACATAATTTCATTATCATGTTAACATGGGAACTTTTCACAACTTGTTTGTAAATTATTAAATTATTGGGAAACTTAATGAATTTATTAATTCTAATTAAATTAAGTAGCATCTGAGCAATCCTTTTACCTTGCATTTTCTTATGTATTCATTTACTTTATTAAGTTTTATTATTTTTCCTTTGAAATATTCATTATTAATATTTAACTTATTCACTATTAATTACTGTTGACATTATAGGTTAATATGAATACTAAATAAATTTACTTAATTTGTAAAAATGTAATTTTTCTATAAAGGTTTCGTCTACTCCTTTTGAAATTTATCGGTATATTATTAATTTTTAAAACATGTTAAAAATACTCACGATATGCTGTTCTTTCATCGACCAAAATTTGTTAGTTTATCACAATATAAATGAACCGCAATGATCAATGCTATTGACCTTATTTCCATTAAGATCTGCCCCACAATCAAAGAATTGTCCAAGAGCATTTATTCATATATTTTATCATTAATGTTATTTCGTTTATTGCCTTTATTATTTAGATAACTTCCATTAACAAATATACGTCATATTTCATCTTTTGTAATAAAATGATTATAAATTGATTACCAACATGATATTTTCCTACATATTTCTCTCTGATACCTCGACTTATAAGGAATTGTATATAGCGAGATTTGTAATTCTAATTCGTTAGAGTTTAAAGAGAATGGTGTTTAAAAAATTATGTTTCATGATTAGTATTTTTAACTTCTGAAATGAATTTCAATGACTTCAACAGTTTAATTTGTAATTTTCGATTCAAAATCATTTAACCCATTAACGCCCAAAGGACACTTTTTCTTCTTTCTATTTCAATCGAGTATTTTGTATCAAAATGGAAGTTAACAAAAATTGAGAGGTACATATCCTATTATTTTCGAGGTCGCTCTTCAAGATTCCGAGGTCAAAATTGAGTTTCGGCCATTAGGAATTCCAATATGGCACCGAATTTGAAAAAATGTCAAAAAAATTGGGAAATATTTATTCTTACCAATTTTTTTCGAGCCCTTAGAATATTGGGATTCTATTGAAACTCTGAATAAAGGTGAATAAAATACTTCAATTTTAAGGAAAAATTTTACTTTCATACACGTCATCATTCTAATGACCTCAAAATGGCCGCAACAATGAAAATTTCTTTGAAATTTTCAGGACGTTCTAACTCAAAACTACGAGCTTTATTTAAAAAATGATAAGAATGAAAAGTTCTTCGAATTCACCCAGAAATATCACGGAATTTTTTTAGATTTTTAATAAAAAATATTTTTCAAATATTTGATATAACACAGAAATTGCGTTAATTTTTTTAAATTCAGTCAGTGTTTTAGCTTAAAGACTTAATTTCAGTGAGCAAAACTGACTTTCAGACGATATTTTGCATTAAAATAAGATTTATCGAGCTTATGGCATCTAAGTTAGACGAATCTTATTTCAAACCAAAATATCGACTGAAAGTCAGTTTTGTTGTCTGAAAGTGAGACTTTAAGCCTAAATATTGACTGAATTTAAGAAAATTAACGCTATTTTGGACTGAAATTAATTCTCACATAATGATGAATTTAAGATTTAACAATTTTAAGACTTATTTTTTTCTGCGTAAGCTACCTCAGATCAAATATTTTAGCAAAAATATTCAGTACCCGCTGTACAATACACGTTTGAATATGTCGGGTCCAGCAGACCCGTTGTGTCGTTTACGTTCGAACGCAGGATTCCGCCAGTTAAGAGTTAAAATATTAACCCCTTCGCTGCGACGAGAATTTCACAAAAGGTGCCCAAAATGCGGAAAAAAAATTTGGTTATATTTTTCTGTAACTTGGTGTATAGGGGTTTCTTGGGACGCCGATTACGAATTTGAAGTGAGATTTCGAAAATTCAAAATAGCGGATTCAATATTGCGGGCAAATTTTCTAAATACCTATCATTTCGCCTGACACTTGTTACTCAGAGGTTTTCGGGGTCGCTGATTAAGAATCTAAAGTTATATTTATGGAAAATTCAAAATGGCGGATTCAATATGGCGGACGTCTTATTCAAAATTAGAACTGATTACGAATCTTATATCAGGTTTTGTATCTACAATATTACGGCAATTTGTTATTCATATGTCAATAATGCTGCTCGTGGCAGGTTGGAAATAGAAACACTCTCGTGATTTTTTATAGAATATTTATACCGAATTTTGCATTTTTATCAAAAACTTCTTCGATTCTGCAGCTACAAATCTATATTTTTAGTTTTTATATATATTTTACAGAGTTTATTATCTATCCAGATTAGTCCGTGTAAATTACTGAGTTATCGTGTTACATGTGGGAACAAAACACCGATTTCTAGAGTTCAATATGTTACAGTTTTTATTTTAAAAACAATTTTAAATAAAAATATATAAAAACAGAATAAAATTGCACTTTGAAAACCTTTCTAGAACCTCCTCGTAGTAAAGTGTGTAAGTACATATTGTATATCGAAGCTATAAATCTAACATTAAACCGCGGTATTAGATCCGCCATTTTGAATTTTCAAAATATATCATCAGATTTGTAATCGGCGACCTCGAAAACCCTTGAGTAGCAAGTTTCAAACCATTTCATTCATTTTTAATGCAGAAATTGACCTAATACGGCGTCATAGCTCATGACAAAGATTTTTACAAAATCCTTAAAAACAACATATTTTAAGAATTTGTATCTTTTTTTTGACCGCATGTTTTTGAAAAAGGGCAACTGCATGTTGTTCGGTATACCTTAGACTGGCTAGAAATGGTCAAGTTTTTAAATTGCATATATTATTGACTTTATTAGACTAATTTATGTCATGACAAAGATTTGCGTTTTTGCCGCAGTCAGAGAAAAGTCCTAAATGACAAAGATCTTTGTCATCCGCAGCGAACGGGTTAATGATTTTTCTTAATATTAAAAGATTTATTAAACAAGTATATATCAATAATTACTTTGAATTTATCCAATTAATTAAAACAACAAAAATATAATAATATGTTATGTACAAGTACAAAGTAACCCCGCGAAAAATTTTATGTAGGATTCTCATGATAATCACATGAGAATTTGAAACAAGTACCTTCTAAATTTAATATAGATGTCGTATAGTACCCGCACTATGATACGGAAACACTATTCGACAATATTTGCGATTTATATGAAAATTGACCTGATTGTGCTGAGATTTTTATGTAATTTCCATAAAATTTCAACTCAAAACATTCATGATTGTATGCTCATAAAACTACCTATTAAATTATTTTCTTTCATGTAATAAACCTTTACATATTCCGTGCAATACTTGGATGACTAATAGATGTATATAATGTATATTTACAACTATAAGGCACTTGTTTCAATTTCTCATAAGATTCTCATAAGAATCCTACACTGTAAAAAATAGAAATGTAAATTTACAACTTGCAGAGTGGGACATAGAATTGTCCATGCTACAAGTAGGACTTTTACGCAATATTATTGTAAATTTACATAGGTACTGTGAATATTACTTTTACCTTTGTAAATGTCAACTTGTAATTGTAAATTTACAATTGAAATTGGATTTTACAGGTTACAGTAATATTACACCGTAGAGAAGTTTAAATTCTCCAAGAGAATAGTAAATTTACAACAAAATATAGGAAAAATTTTAGTTTATGTACTAAAGCGCAATAGCCTTATGCGGGCAGGTGATTTGAAATCTACATTGTGTGGTAAAATTTATGCACGTAATCCTGAACCAATTGTAGTGGCTTGCAATAATAATTTGTTATTTTAATAATTTATGAATTTAGATTTTATGATTTAATATTTTCTTTCGACAAGAGTTTTACTATTGACAAAAGATTATAGCTCTAAAATTTGCTTTCGATCAAAGTTTTACTATCAACAAAAGATTTTAGATTTAATGTTTTCTTTCGACAAAAGATTATAGCTCCAGAAACCTCTAAAATATTAAAATACATCTTACAATGAATTTTACAATATAGTCCTCTGTTTTACATTTAAAATAAAATAAAACTAAAATATGTGGAATTTTAATGTAAAAATTAATTTTTTTTAACTCCGTGCGCGAAGTAATCCATTTGCGCACTGCACTTCGCGCACTGATATAAGTACTTCGCACACTCAAAACAATGCGGGAAAAATTTCTCTCACGTAGTCAAAAAAAATAGAATACGATACACATGCACACTCGTTACACTCGTGCGCAAATCACCTACTTCGCCCACTTGTATCGTAATATACTATTACTACACCAATGGTTTTTCCCTTCATATTGTAAATTTACCATGTACAGCATGGACTCGATTTTTACCCACTTATAGCGTGGGAAAAACGCGTCGAGTTGTATATTTACCACCTTCAGTGTAGGAAATTTACAAATCTTATTTGTATGAAATTCTTAACCTCCAGTAGGAAATTTACAACGTTTAACGTGAGAATATCACCATATTTTTAGGCATGAAAATCACAACAAAATTGTAAATTTCATTTACATTTTTTACAGTGTACACTGTAAAAAAGATTGTGTGAAATTACTACTCTGAGAGTAGGTAATCTGTATAACCTAGTCTGAGAGTAGTAAAATACCTAGAAAGTTGTAAATATTACAGCAAAGATGTAAATTTACAGCGATTGTCAACAGACTTGAAATTGCAGGTTAGAATTTACAATTAATGTAGTAAAATTACTGTGTTTATAGTAAAATCACACCATTACAGTGAAATTACAGTGTTGTAATAAAATTACAATCTCGGTGAATTTTTTACATTTTTTAGGTTAAAAAAATATTGCAATTTGTTTAAGAATTAATTAAATAGTTTTTAGGAATGTTTTAATATTTATTATTTATCATACAATAGCATTTGTAATATAAAATTCAACCTGACAAACAACGATTCGTATATAGTTTTGCATTTAACGACAATAAACAATACATGTAAATAGTCACTTTACAATAAATTTGGTTCATAAAACTTCACTCGCTTTAACAGTTTGTAATTTACGAAGTAACGTGTACACTTTTTCGGTGACAGCTTGATTTTTACCCCTGCTTGCGTCTTCTAAATAGATTTCAGATTACAATTATAATGAAAATAAATCCATCAAACTTAACCTCAATATACTTGTAAAGAAACTTCATTTTATTTGGTCAAATAAATATGTAGCATATGATATATATACCTCTGCACACGTTTGATGAGATAAAAAATATCTTCACATAACAAATAACCGAAATCTTTACGAGAAATTCAAACAAGTATATAAACATCAATGATGGCTGCCCGGGTCACGCGCGGAATGGTAAATATTACTAGAGAAATTGTATTTTTAACATTGTCAGATGTAATTTCACATTCAAACAGTAATTTCAAAAAGTGTAAAATTACTGCTCTCAGAAGTGGTAATTTATATAACCTACTCTCAGAGTGACAATTTCACAATATTTGTAGTGCTATTACAGTTTTGGTGTAAAAATACTAGTGGTTTTGTACTTTTACACTATTCAGAATGGTAACTCGGGTGTGTAATTTCACACTTGTGTTGTGATTTTACGAAACCATTTTTTACAGTGTATGACATCGATTTTCGAAAATTGAGGTTAAGTTTGTACAAATATTCTTTTTGGTCACATTTCGATTGTTTTTGTAGCAAAAGAAAATTTACTTTCGTACAATATCGCAGGGCTCTCAGTCAGTCTCTTTTTAGGAAATTATTCCCCTTTTTCGACCTTAATCCCTTTTATTTACTTTTTTTTTCAAAAGTCCCTTTTACATCCTTTTTTTAACCTTTCAAATGTAAAATAATCCTTTTATGGCTTTTTACACGTCTTGTTTCGTGCGTAATATGAATGTTTGATTAAGAATAAGTAATTCGTTTTTCAAATCCGCAGAAATATGACAATATTACCTCCCGTAGGTAATTTCCACCTTTTAACGTGGGAATATCATCATATTTTTAGGCATGAAAATCACAACAAAATTGTAAATTTCATTTACATTTTTTACAGTCCCAGTAAACGAAAACGAATAGAAAGTTAAAAATACGAATTGAAATGAATTCAAGTGAATTAAAATGAATTAAAACGCATGAAAATGATTAATTGAATCCACTTTTTAATTCATTTTAATTCACTTGAATTCATTTCAATTCGTATATTTAACTTTCTATTAGTTTTCGTTTACTGGGTTTTTTACAGTGTACTTAAAATTTTTCGCAGGTTATAAGGTTATAATCTTAGTTTGATGTGAACATTTCTTCATAGTTAAATAATAGAGTAGCATCGACAGAAGTGGGCCACACTTTGGTTTTCATGCTGCAGGATGTTCAAAAGTTAATATTTTTGAAAACTAATGGGTCTATTTGTAGAGAGATGTATTAGCTAACTTATGGCAAAGACATATTTTAAATTTTTTAATATTAACATATTGTTTTACATTGTTAATTAAAAAAAGAGAAATTTGCGATTTCACGATTTTGCAGACAGAAGTGGGCCACCAAAGTTTTTCATCTAAAACAAGTAACAGGATCAAGCACTATGATTTTTTATGTTAAATAATTAATTTTTGTAATAAATCGTATTGTAAAAAACATTTTTCATGTGTAATGCTGTTTGTTATTTTGCCTCAATAACACTTTATAGTACAAAGCAATTTGTCGTAGTCGATGGGTTCATAGCCAGTCGGTTTCAGTTTTTTTGGTGGTATGATCGCTAAAGCGTTCAAATTAATTCATCGAATCACTTGATTAATTCATATAAAAAGACTAAATGTCGAAACAGAACTTTAATGATGTGGCCCACTTCTGTCTGCAAAGAATGGCCCACTTCTATCCACAAGCATAATTTGACGCGAAATAATGTGTCGAGAATGCCACACAACAATATGCTAAAATTTCTTTAAATTTTTTAATGTTATGTCTAATATTATAATAAAAACTACTCAATTATTAACTTATGCAAATCGTAATAACTGTAACAATAAGAAAAAAAGAAAAAGTATATGTTTTTGGCGCTAATTGCTCGTAAACACAAATGTACGTCTGCACGCTTCAGTGACCTACTGAAAACTGAGCTATTGTTGATAAAGGAAAAACAAAATATTCAGTTGGCGGTCAAGTTACTCGCGAAAACAAAAATTGCGGGTGGCCCTCTTCTCACGGTGGCCCACTTCTATCCATGCTACTCTACATATAACTTTTTACCACATTTGATTCTCGAATATTATAAAAAATGAAATCAAAGTAAAAATTTAACACAGCATTGTACACTAGCGCTAGCGGGATTTCTATGAACTACAACATCCCTCTTTTCATTAATTTACAAAATTTACTTATTTTATATTTCAAATATACCACCGTTAATAATAATTATTAATTAAGAAACCTTTCAAACAAATTTATCATTAAATCCTAAAAATTATTTTCCGTTAACAACCAATGGTAAAAAAAACAACTAACGCCATCTACCGCCATCTGTGTTACCGTCAGCGAAACGTATCTGTTAGATTTCGATTGTTTGCAATATTTTTTCCTCGAAATGTGCCAACACACAAGTTAAAACGTTTATAAAAGAAAGAAAACTTACACAGTGTCGCCTTGCAGAAAGAGTTCTGGACGTTCTCGAAGAATATTGTCACGAATCCACACCAACAATTTCTTCAACGTCCCTAAGAAAACAACAGTAAAACAAGTTCACGAACGTCAACAATACAAACAAAAGAACTTACATTCATCACCTGCCGGTAAATTAACATTGTGTTTTTTCTTCTTATCGAAAAGTAACTCTGCGCCGCCTCTGAAATCCATCAATTTATTAAAATTCGCAAAATATATTTAAGGTTAGGATCGTAATATTGCGTTTACCCGAATTCGATAGTGATGGGAAGTTCGGACATTATAAATTTTTTCAAACCCAAAAATCGAAACTACTATTTATTTCACTATAATTATTTGTCAATGATATTTTTTGTAAAAATTCACTCGTAAATGCCGCTATTGTTTCTGCCGATAGACCAGTCCGTGTTCCGCCATGTTCCCCGGCTTTCTCCGGATCTCCGGTTCTAGTTTTCCTTTTTATCACCAGAGAAAGCAGATCATATAAGCACACGCTGACGTTCGAGTTGCTGGAAAAATACGGGATTTTCACAAATTTTCGCGGCTTTTGGGCGTACTCGTACACCCCTGAAAGTGCGCCGAGTTCGTTAATATCAGGAAGATCAAAAGGTAAGTCCGAAATATTGGACGTACTACAAACGCGAATTTTTAGTCGAGGGCATTGATCCGCATTCCGAATGTTCCGAAGCCGGTGGCTGCGTCTTTTCCTTTTTTTTACAAATTTTCTTTCGCTGACGTCGCATAAACAGGATAACAGGTAACAAAAATCAAATTTGAAAATTTATTGCTAGGACAATGTTGGGTTTAGTGTAGCGTTTTTAACTCGGCTGCTACAGCACGCGCTTGTCGGCAACAAATCTGCAATGGCGGATTTCTGCCAATAGACGCAACACTTGCTTGTAAGATTCTGTTAAAAGACGTGTTTTATAAATCTACCAATACTGCTTTTTAGTTTTCAATATTGCTTCTTACTTTTAGAGGTTAGCTTGAAGTAAGTACACGACAAAGCATTCGGTTGCTTCGTCAATTTCCTTATTAAATGGTTTGTGAAGTGTTCGATTGTCATTTCCATTCTTAAGTAGTTTACAATTGATGTAGAATTTGCTTCTACAAAACTCTACAATGAATGCCAGCATTAACGAGCTTGATTCTAATCTTGAGCAATCTGTCAATATGCTACGAAAAGAAACGGGTGCGTGCCCAAGTTTATACTATATATGTCAAAATTTTGTTTTTTGTTTATTAACAAATACAATTTTCTATTACAGAATTTTAACAATGTTTATTTTTTATTTATTACGTATAATTTTTCTGAAACTCTTTGCAAATCGTTATAAGGCGCGATAAACTAAAACAGATTGTAAAGTAAATCTTAACGATAACGAAAATGTTACTTGGAGAAAGAATAGGTTGTATTTTCTTGATTACTGTATTTAGTGTCGCAAGATACTTCCAGAAGAAAAGTATGACGTGTGCATACATGACAATTGCGATTGCAAAAGCACAAATGACATATACCTGTCATTTTGACATTTTCGCTAAACTCTAAGGCATTGCGTAATATCTGCACTGTAAAAAAAGTCGATGTAATTTTACAGTGAAAAAGTGGAAATAAAAATACCTGTGAAAATCGTAAATTTACAGTGATATTGTAAAATTCCTTCATTATTGATGTAATTTTCCATGTGTACTGTAAAACGGAAAAAATCAGCTCTATGGCACTGTAATATTACAATTGGACTGTAAAATTCCTCGAGTTTTGTCGGAATTTTGCATTTCTACTGTCAAATTACATTGGCTCACAAGGGGACGCTACAGAATGCTGCTCTCTGATTTTGTTGAAACTTGGCCATAATGTGGTGCTTAGTGCCTCTTTACTTCTCATAAAGCAACACGACCCCATACGCAGTCGTTTTCGAGAAAAACACGTTTTAAGATTTTACGTCGACGTCTTACAGTCTTATACGCAAGGAAGGAAAAGACAATAGGAAGCCACGTTGGCTCAAGTGCTAGCACGTTCGCTTCGTAATTCAAAGGTTGTGCGTTCGGATCACGACATTGGTGATTTATTTTTTTTCCCTTTTTTTTTCTCCATAATTTATTAAAAAATATTAAAAATTATAAAAATTTTAAATTTTAATTATTTTTATCATTTTTAAAATATCATTTTGTAGGAAAAATGTATTTTCTTTTATTCCTTCCTAATATTCTTAATGAATATTTATTTAAAGTGATAAGATAATTATTTTAATTATCATAATAATTATTATTGTTATTACTATTGTCTACTAATAATTTCAATTCATCATTCACTATAATATGAAAATAAAAATCAGTCTGTATTATAGAATAAAAATAGGGGTTATTATAGCATATTCGTGTAAGAAACTTTCACTAATTTTATTAAAAATGTAATGTCTTCAATTCCCTTTTCGTTAAAATTATAAAGTCACTCGATAAATGAAATAGTACTTCTGTGTGGTCGTATACAATGTATATATGTCAACAGCTCCACAGTAGTCGACAAGAACCACTTTACAGTGCACATGTAATTTTCCGTGCTTTTTTACATGGAAACCAATTGAAAATTATACAGACGATATAAAATTACAATGATTCCTACTGGTATTTTTATTTTCACCTTTTACGCTGTAAATTTACGTTTCCATTGTAAATTATATACGTTTACGGTAAATTTCCTTCTGTTTTCATTGTATATTTACTGAAAACATGCAATTTTACAACGAGAGTAATAGGAAAAGCTATAGCGGGATAAGAAGGTCGAAACTGCCCCCGCCTGGATTTTTTTTGTTTGAATTGGTCATTCGAAAGGACATTGAAAATTTCAAGAATTTTTTGTGGCTCTGGTTTAGACCCGAAAAATCTGAAAAAAATCAGAGTATTTTCTCACTCGAACACACATGTTCACTATTTGGATGAAACAGCGGAGCAAGAGAATTTTTGTTCTAAAAAACACATTTTTTACGATAGAAGCAACGTACTCCCACCTAGACGGTTGAAAATTTGTCTAAAGGGGTTATTAAATATTTCCTTTCGAATGGCCAATGCAAAATAAAAATCCAGACGGGGGCAGTTTTGTTCTTTTTATCCCGCTATACCCTTTCAACAAACTTGGAAAATCTCAGAAATGTAATTTTACATTTCTTTTTACAGTGTGAATATACTATGGTACTTTAACTATTTTTTATAAAAGCTTACATATAGAATACCAACATTATACTGCCATGGTCCGTAAGAAAAGTCGTATGTCCATTTGTATGAAAATTGAGAAAAAATTATTTTTATTATCTTTGTAATGTAATCTATCATATAATGAACTAAAATATTTCAAATTTTTATGTTTATATTTCTTTAGTGTCGTCAAGAATCGTATAATCTAACTAACAATTAGACAAAGTCTGCAGGTACTTTGTTTAGTTTCAGCGAGTGATTGTTGCAAAGTCAATTTTTTATTTATTTATTTATTTTCATTAAACGGACCACTCAGGCCCTTAGAAACAAAATAATAGTATATAAGAGGTACAAATTTGAGTAAATAATATATAAAGAATGATGGAATAACAATTATACTTAAAAATAATTAATACAAATTAAAATTAGTAATATTTATGCGAAGACTAGATTTAAATAAGCCTATATCTGTAACTGATGTAAGAGTGGCAGGTAAGGCATTCCAAAGACGTCTCAATCTAGTTATTGGAGAAAAGAAATGTAAGTTAGATCCACTAATTTCTTCCGCAAGTGTTAGTGGGTTTCTCAAATTATACAAATAGCATCTGCGAGGAAACAGATTTAATAATGCAGGACATAAAATGTTTTCATTCAGAATATTGAAAGTTAGCGTAATATCACAGTATTGATGTAGCGTTCGTATATTCCAAAGTTTGTATTTAGTATTGGAGAATAATTGAAGGGCCGGATTGAATAACGCCTTCCGCGCTCGGGTCAAGCTGACGTGCCCCTGAATGTATGCAATCATCGATAGATCCAAAAAAAAACATTTGCTATTAAAAAACATTAAAAAATCATTAACTACTGCAAAACTGTCAGCGAGGAAGTTATTGCTAGGGGTTCGAAGTATACTTATACCGATTTGTAGGCATTTTCATTCCTTACGTACAGAGATTTCGATAATATACTAACTTGACGATCAATATACTAACTCATGTCGAAAGGCTCTATGGCCCGTTTAATTGTGTAAATAAAAAATAAAATATAAAAAATATAGAAGAGCTGTTATTTATCATAAATTTTATGTTGCCAATAAAAATATCTTTCCGATATAAAAGGATATATTTCTGGTTAATTTAACAAGTTCCGCGTACCTTTAAAAAAAATACACAAGTAAAATTGAAATTAGTTATATTTAAATCAAGAAAGTAATGATAAATTGTTAATTTAATGAGAAAGTAGTAGATTGAAAATAAAAGATTCTAATTCAATTTTAAGTATAGCTTTATTTACAATATTTTTATCAACTGGATAATCATTTCTATAGTGATATATATGTAATGTTATGATTACAAGGTTTTTATTAATTGGATAATCATTTCTATACAGATATATATCTAATGCAATAAAACTTATAAACATTTTTTTCTTGTAAATTTCTAGATGTATTTACAAAATCATTTTCTCAGTTCGATGAGGTGAAAAAATGACTTTCTGTGATAATTGTAATAAATTCAATCAAAAATTATCTTCATGTAATGGTTAACTTGGTATCCATTGCAATCTTAAGCTTCATTTCGACATAAAAAAGTCAATTTGATCATTACTTTTCATTATTTGAAGCTTACAGATTTTCTCGGCTAAGAACCAAAACCCAGCCGCGCTGACGCAATTCATAACCTACTATATAATTATCGAAATCTCTGTACATACTGAATGAAAATGCCTACAAATCGGTATAAGTATACTTCGAACGCCTAGCAACAACTTCCTCGCTGACAGTTTTGCAGGAGTTAATGATTTTTTAATGTTTTTTAATAGCAAATGTTTTTTTCCGGATCTATCGGTGATTGCATACATTCAGGGGCACGTCAGCTTGACCCGAGCGCGGAAGGCGTTATTCAATCCGGCCCTTCAATTATGGTCAAAACGATTAGAATTTTCCGAGTTAATATAACATCGTTAAACCTATGTAGAGATTCAATGGTTGGGATCTTGAAAAAAGTCGATATCCTAGAATAATCATGCGAAAAATAATCAAATGGTTGACGAGTTTTGTATGCGAGATACCGAAGAAATCGTCTTTGTACAGATTCCAACAAGTGAATATCAGTTTTTAAGTACGGAGACCAAATGCGTGAGGCATACAGCAATTTAGATAGTACCAAGGTTTTGAAGATATGGATAATGGTACTGGCATCGGAAAAAGAACTAGTTGTACGAATTACAAATCCTAGTTGTTTATAGGCACTATTCGTAACAAACGCAAGATGATCTTTGAATGATAATGTATTGTCCATTATCACTCCAAGATCTTTAATAGAGTTTACAACTTCAAGAGTTTGGTTATGAAGAACATATTGAAACGAATACTGTTGTGACTGCGATCTACAAAACCTTAGTACTTTACATTTTTGTATGTTATGAATAAATATTCTCAAAGGTACACTCAAATTCGATCTGTTTATAAAAATTTTCTTTTTATTGAATTCGAATTGTAACTATCATTTCAAATTCGTCAGAATCTGTGCGATAACTACTACTTCCCAAAATGCTGTCGCATTGACTTAAAATTTCTTTGTGTATGTATTGTATATACTTTGCGGGAATTATTCTTTGATCGAGTGGCAGGGATTGTATACTACACGGAGAAAATTGTCTGGCTAAAACAGCTACCCACTGTACAGCAGATCGCAATGTAAATCGCGAGTAAAGACGTAAAATGTCAAAATTCGAAATCCTCCAAATTTGTTTTTCTATACATAGGTATACTTTTCTTATGTCATCAAGAATATTTCTACAAAATTTCGAGATGATGTGGTTATTTATATTATTTTTATATGATTTTTTAAAGTCGTTAATAGTGAAAAAATCACTACTTTTTTCATTTTAAGGCTACTGTATCGATTACCGTGTTAGCTACGCCAAAAATGCACTGAACCTTTTTTATAGAGCACAAAATTTCCTACAAAACAGTCAGTGAGAGCCATAGTCTAATGTTAATATCTGCAGCATGAAAAACATCGGAAGTTATTGAAAAAATAATTGAAATTTTAGAACAGAGATAGTTATCTTATTCGTGACGTATCTATTAACATTAGACTATGGCTCTTACTGACTTTTTTGTAGGAAATTTTGTGCTCAACAAAAAAGGTTGAATGCATTTGTCGTATCTAACACGGTAATCAATATGGAAGCCTTAAAATGAAAAAAGTAGTGATTTTTTCACTATTAACGACTTTAAAAAATCATATAAAAATAATATAAATAACCACATTGTCTAGAAATTATGTAGAAATATTCTTAAAGACATAAGAAAAGTATACCTATTTATAGAAAAAAAAATTTTGAGAATTTCGAATTTTAATTGTCATTTTACGTCTTCACTCGCGATTTACATCGCGATCTGCTGGACAGTGGGAAGCTGTTTTAGCTAGACAATCTGGCTGGAGCGACGTTCTATTTTTTTCCATGTATCTTGTCAATAAAATTGTTATTTTTATACCTGAATAATTTTTTATTG